>BSBN01000007.1:0-2486962 GCA_027924645.1 Cunninghamia lanceolata
GAGAGAGGAGAGAGAGAGAGAGAGAGAGAGAGAGAGAGAGAGAGAAGAGAGAGAGAAGAGAGAGAGAGAGAGAGAGAGAGAGAGAGAGAGAGAGAGAGAGAGAGAGAGAGAGAGAGAGAGAGAGAGAGAGAGAGAGAGAGAGAGAGAGAGAGACGAGAGAGAAGAGAGAGAGAGATAGAGAGAGAGAGAGAGAGAGAGAGAGAGAGTTTAGGGTTAGGGATTAGGGGCATTATTTAGGGTTGAGGGATTTAGAGAGAGAGAGAGAGTTCTTTTGACATGCAACCATAAACCCTGAATAATAACCCTAAACCCTAAACCTGAGCAACCCTAGTAAGCCTCTAAACCTTAAATAATGCTCCTAAATCCTAACCCCTAAAACATATATAAACCCTAAATAATGCCCCTAAGTCCTAAGGCCTAACCCCTAAACCCTAAACCTAAGAAACCCTAAACCCCTAAATCCTATACCCCAAACCCCTAAACCCAAGCAACCTTAAATCTTCATCTCCCTATCTCTATCATTCCTCTACCTCTCAATCTCTCTCCCTATGTCTCTGGCCATGTCCCTCACTCTCCATATCCCTATCTCTTCCTATGTCTCTGGCCATGTACCTCACTCTTTATATCCCCCTATTAGTCCTTTCTCTCTAAACACTAAACCCTAAACCTCTAAACCCTAAATCGTAAACCCTAAATAATGCTCCTAAACCTTAACCCCTAAACCCTAAACCCGAGAAACCCTAAACCCATATCTCCCTATCTCTATCGTCCCTCTACCTCTCAATCCTTCTCCCTATCTCTCTGGATATCTTGCTCACTCTCTATCTCCCTAACTCTCCCCTCTGTCTCCTCTATCTCTCCCTATCTGTCTCCTCTCTCTCTATCTAGCTATCTCCAAACTCAAGCAACCCTAAACCCCAAACCCCTAAACCCTAAATCCAAGCAACTCTAAACCTCTATCTCCCTATCTCTCCCCTATCTCCCCATCTCTAACATCCCTCTACCTCTCAATCTCTCTCCCCATGTCCCTGGCCATGTGCCTCACTCTCTATCTCCTTATCTCTCTCCACAGTCTCCTCTATATCTCCCTATCATTCCTCTCTCTCTATAAACCCCAAACCTCTAAACTTGAACCCCTAACTCCTAAACAATAAACCCTAAACCCTAACCCCTAACCCCTAAACTTGAGAAACCCTAAACCCCTAAACCCCTAAACCCCAAACCCCAAACCCCTAAACCCTAAACCCAAGTAACCTCTAAACCTCTGTCTCCCTATCTCTCCCCTCTCTCCCTATCGCCTTTGTCTCTCTACCTCTCAATCTCTCTCCCTATGTCTCTGCCATGTCCCTCACTCTCTATCTCCCTATCTCTCCCCTTGGTCTCCTCTATATCTCCCTATTGGTCTTCTATCTCTCTCTAAACCCTAAACCCTAAACCTCTAAACCTTAACCCCTAACCCCCAAACCATAAAACCTAAACCCTAAATAATACTCCTAAACCCAAGTAACCATAAATTAGGCACTAAATGAGGTGCTAAATCAGTCGTTAAATCATGCGCTGCATGAGGCGCTAAATTAGGTGCTAATTTGCACCTAATTTAGTGCCTACTTGTTCTAACGGGCACAAAAAATGCCAAAAATAGCGCCATCCCGATAAATAGCGCCCACTTTTTCAAAAAATTGGAGAAAAATACATTAAAACAGTGGGTGGAAGCAAAAAATAGAGCAAAAAAGGGAGCTAATCACAGGGATTTGTTGTAGTGACATGTTTTTCAAAAAAAGGGCTTCACAAGATACTAGGGAACTCTTATCCATTTCTTCATATGCACATCTCTTTGTACATGTCAAAATGACTATTTAACAAAAGAAAGATTTACTAATACTCCCTTGGCAACATTTTACATTTTACACCCTATGGTTTTCTCATAAACCTTGTAAAGGAATAAATTCCATGAGCTGTTCCACTTTTCTATGCACTTTATGTCAATAGATCATTACTTTCCTTTAAGAAATCCTTCTAGCATGCTTCAAAATAGGTTAAAGTAAGATCTAATCATGAAAAATGTTACCACATTTCTTTCTTTCTTAAATATGGTACTTGAGAAAGATATTTTTCATTATGGCCTTAAAAAGAATATGTGACTTTTCATACAAAAGTTCTCACAATGCTCTATGGAGTAAAATTACAACACTGTAATGACTTCATGAATCAGTAAATCATCAAGAATTAAGACCAAAGGAGGTAATATTTCATAGAACTTCCTATTCTAAAATATGATAAAACTCTTATGAGCATCAAACTAGTTAACTAGCATAGTGGAATTTCAAAAGTTCCAACTCTCTCTATCTTCCAATAATGATCTTTTTATTCCACTCGGTTCATTCCAAACCATATAGGAATTAGGCAAGAACCATCTTGTTTATGTATCTTTGATACATTTCTAGGATCTTCAACACTCAATTGCTCCTACACCTGGTTGAATATTATCTATGAATCTAGAAATCTTATGCTTAGAGGAAAATACATTATTCTTGACCATAGCAAAATCTAAGATCTCGTTATCAAGTTAACATAACTCTTCTTCTTTAAGAGGTGATTGGTTGGACTTCCTCAAACTCAGTTAACTCTTGAGAAAGAAGAGTACTTTGCTTTTTCTAGATGATGAAATACATCCAATAAATGGATGATGAAATGTACATCCAATAAAACTAACATATTTTTTCCTAAATGATGAAATACATCCAATAAATGGATAAACTAGATTTAATGCCATGGGGTTTTAATGCATCATTAATGTAATAGGTTTTTAATGCCTAGGGCTTTAATGAGAAATTTTCAATAGGATCTTATTTTATGTATTTGGGTGTGCCATAATAGGACCATTTTGTTGAAGCTAAAAACCATAAAGATCATCATTTTGTGTTAAGAAAACTTGCATTATTATCTTCACAATATATAGATGCTTTTGGAGATAAATTAAGTGTCCACATATCATTGACATATTTAATAGGAGTTCATGCTAACATAATCATAAAGTGAAGTAAACAAATACATAAAGAACATACCTTAGATTTCGAGATTCAAGTTGCTCAATTGCATAATTATGTCTACTTCATTTTTTTGGCTACAAAATCCTCAAAAAATTGAGCTTTTTGGCAAGTTCCTCTGTATTAAATGTTGAATTCTATATAACTCTAATAGGAATAGTCAAATTTATGAAAAAAAAATCTATATCATCAAATTCAATCTAAATACATGAAAATTAGTATTCAAACAATATGAAACATGAAAATATTAGTTCAAATAATCAAATTCTGTCTAAAAACATCCAATTTACTTCTACGTTAAAGAACCCAAAAAAAGTGGTGGATTAAGTAAACAATGATTGTGTAAATGTCAATACCATGAAAAGTAGTTTTTTGTTCGATAATGCATAGAAAGCAGAGAATAATAGAGCATGTGGGTCTGATTCATGGATTGCACATGCTTTTTGTCCCTTTTTTTGGTTTCATAAAACGCGCTCGTGTTATAATGCGAGCATTTTGTCATGCATGGAAAGTTTTGAGTGTTGTCTAAATTCTAAAATGACTACTATGACAAGATTTTCATTGTCCCTAAAATACTAAATATCCTATAACCAATACCCTCAACCCTAAACCCTATATGCCTTAAAGCCTATATGCTAGACCCTCGACCCTATACACTCAGAGAGAGAGAGAGAGAGAGAGAGAGAGAGAGTAATTTCCAAGCCTTTGGCTTGGATTAGCCTTGGGCTTCCAACCCAAAGGCTTGGATTGAGTTTTGAACATCCAAAGATGTGTTTTTGCAGATTGTAACAAAATTTACATAATCTTGAGCGTGCTCCTCATCAGGTTTGCACTTGTTTCAATGACAAGTCAAAAAAATACCACGATAATGTTAAGCTCTCTCCTAGCTTTCTAACCATATAATTTTTTTCACGTTTTGAGTATGTTAAGGTTTTCATCTTTAATTTCTTTTGTTAGTATATCTGTTTTTTGTCAAAAACCAATGTGTGGTATTTCTGACTTTATTTTTTAACTGTTCATCAAAATTTCAAATAAATTACATTTTGAAACTAGACTTAGTTCTACATCTATTAAAAAAAAAGGATTTTCGATTAGTTTTTGAAAAATTTAGGGTGCATGCTCAATTTTATGTTTTTCAGGATGTGTCTACTTTAAAAATTAGTAAAAAATAATTATTCATGAAAAAAAAAATCAGGGATAAACTACATGGTGTTAGCTAATTTCTCACCAAAGCGATATTTGAAAGACTAAAAAAAAGGTTAACATTTTAGGGGGGCCACACCAGACACTATGTTATGTTTTTTTGAAAAAAACATGACCAATTTGTGTGGCCCCCCTTTTTGAACCCTTTAATCTCAACCATTTAAAAAAATAGTAGTTTAGAAACTAGATTCAGAGCACTACGACTCTTGTTTTTGTTGCATCTTCAAATTTTGAGTGTAATTATCTTCAATTTCTCATCCAACATCAGTCTTTCCTGATTTCAAAAAAAAAATAGCCACTTAAGACCCCCTTTTGGTCCCCCATTTTTGTGCACTTACCCTTACCATGACAATCTATGTAAATTTTATGTGTTTTATGATAACTATGTCAAGATATCAATTTGTAATAAGGACAACAAAATAGCATCAATAGTCTTTGCTCCTAAATGCTTGAGGCAATGAATGCTATTTGATATGTGTGGTTCTATAAATTTGTTTAAAGTCATAGGGTTGGTTATGGCCTCAACTATGTCAAGATGATATAGTAAGACCCTTCGTCCACTGTATCATCTAGAATTATGTGAATATAAGGAATTGTGTTTGGGAATGGATTAGTATCCTTGGTGGACTAATCAATAAACACCTTTACCTTGGAAATATATCAATATGTTATTTTAAGGGACTGGAAGTCAGTTATTGATTTGTCCTCTGGGTATGTTTTATCCATCTTGTTGAATTTCAAGATATCATGGAGAAATGATAGGACATTTTTATGCGGTAGACATCAATTATCGTTGTTTTATTAGCAAAATCTTGTGTGTCTATTATAAACTATATGTATCGAGATACAATGTACTAAGTGTATTTTATTTGTTGATATTTGAGAGATGAGTATGGACATGTGCATTAGTTATGTGTTGCACGAGCATATAGGTTTGCTAGATTGTCAAGGACTCACATATTGCACAAATTTCCTTCATGCATGTTGCCACATATTGCTAGATCCTTCGGGATGGGTCAAGCTCCTCTAGTGGGGTAGCACAACGAATCTTAATGCTTCATGGTTGGGTGGATATCACCTCGATGACACACACACACACACACACTCTCTCTCTCTCTCTCTCTTTTACAGATTTTGTGTATAGTTTTAGGAAGTGTGAACGTGAAATAGAATTTGTAATTGTTAATGTTTTAGTGATTATTGTATTATTCATTGATTGAATATATTTGATGAGATAATATGATTAATTTAAAAAAAATTACTTCCTTTTATAATAATTATTGAATTATTATTGCTTTATTGTTATATAAATTGGTCGGTTCTTACAATGTCATCACATTAAATACATTGCATCAAAACATTTATAATCATGCATTTCACTAATCAAATTAAAACATTTAGAAACTTATCTAATTTGAACAGATAAAATGAGATGTGACATGTTTAAAGATAGTCTCAAGTCTTACAATTTTTCTCGCAATCTCTAGCTAAGACTTTGCATTTGGAGAAGATTGTGCACCTAACTTGCTCTTGTTTTCTCATAGAGAACAAGTCTTTTTCAACACCCATCTTAATACTATTTTTCAACTATCTTTGATGATGAAAGTAAGCTATGGTGGTCGGATTTGGATGGGACAACACAATCTCCAACTTTTGGTTGTCCCTAGGTATATAATATTACTCCTCTACTAAGAAATGTGCATCAAATGTTGCTGAATTAATTTGTAAAAGATTCTTCTATAATTAGTGGGAGGTAGGTTGGCTTTTCTATCCCTCCAATTGTTATGGATTAACTTCATAATGTAAAATTAGCAAAACTTATCTCAATCATGTAATTTTTGTTATGAGGACTCTTAGCAATTCCCTTATTTGCATTGTGGAAATTCTATGTAAGCATATTCTAATTTTAAAGTTTAGTTGACTCATAGCAAATGGCTCTTGGATTACCATTTACCTTTTTGCACATGCATCATGCATTGTTGACATGATACTTAACTTTCATATATAAATAATAAAACCAATAAACCATAGTTGGAATTCCCAAAGAGTTGCGAGGCAAAACACCTTCTTCAGAAGGGAATTCATTACCAAGCCCCATTTTAGGGCCTTTTTAATGTATGATAGACATAGGGAGAAAGAAACAACAATAAGGGCTACATCTCAATATATTTGGAAACTATTCTCAAATTCCATTGAGGTGAATTATTTGTCATTAGCTTTGTAGGTCTTAGAATTATAATTTTGTTAGTGTTTTGTTGTAACCACAAAATAATTACGATTTGGGTTGTGATGTTTCATCTATTTTATAGATGTGATAAATTCAATCTCAAATAGTTTAGAATGCTCTAAACATTTTTAGTAGAAGTGGCAAGAGAAATAAAAACAATATGATGAAGTTTGTAAATGCAAGCTTGGTGGCTTCTCTCATATTGCATTGCATTTCAAGACAAGTATAACCTTACCCATCTTACAAATACAAACTAAAATTAAACCTCATACAACAATAGTTATGATTTAGGTTCATGTTAGTATTCACACGAAACATCAAATTTGTATTTACTTCCATTATAACTTTATAGCGGGTGAGAATTGTTTAATATTTTCAAATGAAACACTCTGTTTTTATGACATTCATCACAACATTTTATGTTCCTAGTTTTGGAGTAGAAGCATTGGAAGATAAGTTCTTATGGTTTCCCTTCTCAACTTATTTTGTCAATCACCTATTTTGAAATTGCTCTTACATTTTAGAGTAAGTTTTTATATAAAAGTTAAGACCTATTAGACATAATTTCAAATAACTATTTCCTTGTTTATCAATTTAATCAGGGAAAAAATGATCTCCAAATCTATCTAAACATGTACTTCATTGACCTCAAAATAGGTGTCAACTCATTCTCACAAATGAATAGTTTCTCAAATACATCACACAAACTTGTAGGTTCAATGTCACTACCAAGATAGAGGACTTATCCTTCTATCAAAATCAACTTCCTTTTTCAAAATCACCTATCTTTTACATTCATAATTGTACTTCTACAATGATGCATACCAATAGTTGGCTGCAATAAATTTGTCTTTGACAATGCTGCTTTCTTGCAAATCCAATCCTCTTCCTCCAACTCATCTATTATGTCTTCTCTATATTCTAATATTCACAACCCGAACTAGAAAACAAGGGAGATACTAGCCATCACATGTCACTGGTTAAATA
The DNA here is from genome assembly GCA_027924645.1 of Cunninghamia lanceolata. Classification (NCBI taxonomy): domain Eukaryota; kingdom Viridiplantae; phylum Streptophyta; class Pinopsida; order Cupressales; family Cupressaceae; genus Cunninghamia; species Cunninghamia lanceolata. The sequence continues at coordinate 7,465 of BSBN01000007.1, forward strand.
AAGATGTTAGGAGTGAATGCTAATTAAGAGGGAAACACAAAGTATACATTTTTTAACTCTACACCATCCTAATAAAAAATCAAGTGATTTGATAAATCTTTCTAAAATAAAAAATTATTATTATTTTTTTCTAAGTCTAATAACAAATTATCAAGTTTAGAAACTTGAAATACTATATTTAACTTCCTTAAACTAAAGCCAAGAATAAGGTCCCTCTTATAACCTCGTTGACTTCAATCAAAACAAAAAAAATCTTTAATTTTTTAATTTATCCAAAAAACTCTTATTCTAAAATTAAAAAAGACTTTCTTTTCCTCCATTATTCTTCTAGAGAGGAAGTGGTCTCTAGCCATGAATGATGGATACCTACATAGGTCAGATCCACTTATGTAGGCACAATAAATAATTTTTTAAAGGCTCACCAGTGATGAAGCGGCCAAGGAGGCGGCATTAACTCATGGGGATCTTGTAATTAAGAAGGACAACAACAGCTATATAAAAATGACATAAGGCAAGTGAAGTCATAAAACTCCTACAACCAACTTCAATCCATATCCATGATAGTGGAATTTTTTTGATTCGGGTTAAATCACAATAACATTATAAAAGAACATCTATTCTGATTTTGTACTATAGCTCTGAAGCCTTTATGCTCTCTCCAAACTGCTCTGGTGCTTCTAATGAAAAAGTAAGAAAAGACTAAAGATAAAGACACTTCATGTGATTCAAATCATTTATTGAAGTTGCTGAATTATAGTGGTTGTTTGTTGGGAACAATTAATAGTGAAAAGTAGGAGGGTCTGTAATATATGGAACAACATCTTGCCACGGTCCTCATCAAATCCATGAAAGAAATGAATTGGGTAGAAAGGTGGTGCTTCATAACACTTTCCAACAACACAATTGCATGCAACTAATGCTTGAAAGACATAGATTCCTATAATGGTGCAAATTTCCTTACCACACCAAAGACTTTTACCATAACCATGTTTATTAAATTATAAATTAATAGTGACCCATGTGACAATGGGGATTGTGATATAGGCGAGTTTTAAACCAAAAACACCTAACAGGAAATTAACTTCAATGACTGTTTTGTTGTGTTTCTATTCAATTTCCAGCCTTTCAATTTCAATTTTTTCCCTCCTCTAGACGTTGTTATCAAGCCTGGATTTTCTGCCTGAGGTGGGTTTATAAGGCCTCATAGAAGGGCTTCTTTGATTGTGCATTGTACGTAATAAGTTATGTGCACTTTCTTCCACTTTTGAAATGGCGTGTGGAGTTGGATTGTGTGTTGTTATGAGAATGCTATGATTATGGCCATGTTGGCAACTTTTATAGGGTTTCAGGAAATCTACTGCCTTTCCTTTATTATATTATTCCATTAGAATGTGGTATGCCAGATTGGTCTAAGCTGGGAGTTTTGTCTAGTATATTCTGCTCTGTAAAGTCAGGCCTTTTCTTGGTGTATTCGAACTTTATAAACCTGAACAAGGTAAACTTGGGTCTTCTCTGTGAAGCCACTGCTGTTTCTTGTATTCTTGTTTTCATGCTGGATGAGATATACACACAATGTCACTATAGTTGAGATAAGGGTTGGGCCTCTAGGTCAATAGCCTTCCATGTGGCTGTAGCTTGATTTGATGTTTTTTCAAAGTAGGTGTTCCTTCATTTACGGTTTAGAGACTTCGTATTGATTTTTGAATTTCCTGCGGACAGAGACCAATGGGCTCCATCCAGATTTGATTTGAGGGTTTAATACTGCGCGTTCACAACGGATCTGGATCGTCTTTTAAGGTAGGGCTTTTTTTCTATGTTGTATGGTATGGTTAATGCTATGGACAATTTTTTATTGTGAATTTTTCACACGCTCATATTCTGTATGTGGTTTTTATCAACGTTTTCATGGCGTTTTTTTTTCTTTCTTTCATGGATTTGCTAGTGAAGGCCATCATTCTCAACTTTTCTATATATGCAAATATTTGTTGATGGGGCTGTACCCTACGGTGTTTATTTATAAATCATAAGATACCCACTTGCCAAATCAGTCTTCTTCTGCCCTGATCTGTGGGGTTTAAATTTGTGTAAAACACCATTTGTTAAAATAGACACCGTAATTTTTTCTTTTGGGGTTCATGCAGTGATCTGTGAAGGAACCAAAATGGTTGTCGCTGCAGCAGCAATGATGATGTCTTCTGCAAATCCTCACTGCACCACACAGAACAAGATCTCTTCGTCTTCTTCAGGGAATGCAACAATGAGGGTGGGTGCTCCTGAGAGTGTTGATGTCAAGCCAAAGAAGTCGTCGTCCTCCGCCTACAAGGGAGTTCAAGTTAATGGAAGCGCTCATGCAGGTGTGAAGATCAATGGCACCAAGGTAAATGGCACTGCTCTTGATAGCTTAAACATGAAAAATAATGTCGGGTTGAAGGATTTTGTTGAGGAAGACAGCCCTGCAAAAAGCAGGATCAATATGCTCCCAGATTGGAGTGTTCTCCTTGCAGCTATTGCAACTATTATCTTGGCAGCTGAAAAACAGTGGACCGATTTTGATTGGAAGCCGAGGAAACCAGACATGTTCGGTGATGTTTTTAGGCTGGGGAGGTTTGTGGAAGACAGTTTCGTGTTCAGGCAGAATTTTGCAATAAGGTCATATGAGGTCGGTGCGGATAAAACGGCCTCTATTGAAACTTTGATGAACCATCTTCAAGTAAGTGGAGACTTTGTCACCAATAGTGTACTTATCAACGGAATAAGATGGGTTTTATGGTTGGCCTTCAAGGATTTAATAATTTTAGGTTTTGATGCTGTAATGAGAGGAGTTGAAACTAGGTCTGAAGGCTTTGTAGTGTGAGTTCAAAGATTTGACAACAATTTGATTTTTGCTACTCTGATTTGAAGATTCAAGTTCTGAAAACTATTTGCCTCTGGCATGCAGGAAACAGCTCTGAACCATGTTTGGCTTTCTGGGCTAGCAGGGGATGGGTTTGGCGCTACCCTTGAGATGAGTCGGAGAAATCTTATGTGGGTTGTTGCTCGCATGCAAATTCAAGTGGAGAGTTATCCCTCCTGGTATTCTTTTCTACTGAGTTTTATTAAATTGTTGTACAAGCTAATTCTTGATAAAGCCAGTTAACATTGACGTAAATATCACTACATGGTCGTAATGTTTTGAAAGTTTGAAAATTTTGGTAATCCCCGGATGCCAAAAACTCTATTCAAGTTTTAACCAGCACAAACATCTCTCATAGAACAATACTAGCCTCAATTTAAGGAATCTGTTAGCCAAAACGAACATCTATCAAAGAACAAAACTAGCCTCAAATTTTAAACAGTCTTGGCCTTCTTTTATTGACTCTACGAGTGTACAGGCTTGACTACTTGATCAGTCTAGTGCTTACTCCGATGATTTATTCTATTGCAATTACAGGTTCTCCTTTCTAATTTCACGTGATGCCATCCTGTTCAATGCAATTGTCTATCCTCTCATGTGAAACATTGTGTGAATTATTGTGCTAACTTGCTATTGTTGCTCCTCAAGTTTAAACATGTTTTAGATGTATTTTAGACAAGAATTATGTGATACTGGATCTGTTGGTGTTGGAAATAAGCCACACCCGGACCGACGATGGGCTGGTCCAAGAGGGGCCAGTAGCTCAGTGGTAGAGCACTCCAGCGGCGAATGGAAGGTCCTAGGTTCGAGTCCTAGCTGGTCCATGTCTCAACATGGTATCAGAGCCAGGCCCAGTCTAGGAGTCCCAAGCACACGAGAGGTGTGGCTTAAGGGGGGGTGTTGGTGTTGGAAATAAACCACACCTGGACCGACGATGGGCTGGTCCAAGAGGGGCCAGTAGCTCAGTGGTAGAGCACTCCAGCAGCGAATGGAAGGTCCTAGGTTCGAGTCCTAGCTGGTCCATGTCTCAACAGGATCCAAGGTTGCTCATAGTTGTGTGTTCTCGTGTTGCACTTTTACTGAAGCAATTTATGTAGAAATACCAATGACCATGTTTAGCTCACAATAACTCTGACTTTTGATTTAATAACTTAGCCTGTATTTGTTTCCAACTTAAGGCATGATAATTTTAAATGATTTTTTCTAAATGATCTAAAGCAAAAACACTTAAGTTTTGTAAACCTTTTCATCATAATGATTTTTTTGGTATGCTTCTGCTTTTTTTCACAGTAACACTAAACTTACATGGCAATGGCACAATGTTGCTAGAGTGTAAATATTTTTCAATTTCTTGGGTTCAGAGCTGGAAAAGCATAGCAACTTTTGGAAGAGGGTAATGTGGATAATTTTTTCCTCACTCCTCTCTGTTAATTCTCCCCTTCTATGTCGTTTCTGTGTCTTTACCATTTACTTATAGGCATTTTAGTGGTTCCTCAAATGATTTTTAAAGTTATCCTGTCTAGTTAACCTGCATGTTTTATAGGTTCTCCTCTATCAGTTCCCATGCTGCCAGCCTGTCGAATGTAATTGCTTAGCCTTTTTTGGGAAGCATTCAGCATGCCTTAGTGTTTTAAATGATTTATATTGTTTCTCATGTTTGAATATTTTCAAGACAATCTTTGAGAACAGTACTTTAAATGGTTTATGTTGTTTCTCAACGTTTGAACATTTTCAAGACAATCTTTGATAAATGATTTTTTTATGCATGAAAATTGTGCGATCCTAAACCTAAGGCAATTTAAGTGTCAAAATCAAATGCCATCTTAACTGTAGTTGTTTAGGTTTTCTTCCTTCAGCAGTGCAGCAGTACACTGCAATTTCCCCTCAGCAGAGAAGTGTACCTAGCAGCAGCCTTGGTTTATACGCAGGTGGGTTGAAGGCACTGTCAAAAGCAGCATCAGTGTGGGGCAGCAGTGTTGGCAGTTATTCTATTTTAGCAGGGCGCATTCAACAGATTCAGAGCAGCAGTCAGCTTTTTATCTTTTTGTTATTTTTAAGCTGGGTGCAGTTCTCTTCCGTGTTTGCTTTTCTTATTTTTCCGAGTTAATGGTTGGGGTTCAGGTTCTGGAATGCTGGTATGGCAATTTTTTCTTGGGAGTTGGGTATGTTCTGGGTATGTCTGTACGAAACATATACAAATCATAAATATATACATATTTTAGCCTAAAAACAGGAATTAATTTCAGATAACCACATAAGATGCACATTGTCATGTAATAAAACACATAAAACACTACTTTGATGTCAATTTATCAAACTCTATTCATTGTTGAATATTGCACTATCCAAATGCTTTTTGCGTTAGACGTCATCCAATATGTGTGATGACCGTATTGTTCATAGTTGTGCCCTTATATATGACATCCAAATATGTTTATCATGGGAGTTGGTTGATGCTTCAACTGCCTTGCTAATGTGGAGTGCCAGTTGAGACCCCAACCTCCTTGCTGAGCACCAGTGAAGACCAGTTATCTTACTTTCTAATGATAGGAAGGTAGCATTGTGATTGGTGCTTTTTGATGGTGGGTGGAGAGGCCAATCTAGACACCATTTTCGATTGACTATTTTTCTATTTTCAGGTTGATTGTGCTACAGAACCAATATGGTATACCGCTGTGACAAGATCCAGTTCCATTAGAAGTTTATCCAGTTCAGTCATAGCACTAAAAGTCCAGAATATTCTCCTCATCACACACCAGAAAAGCAAATTTAAGATGAACAAAAAAATGTCGGTCCAAAAGGCAATTAAAAAAAAACCACCACTGCGGTCTGCCTGCCTGACAAGATCCAGTTTCATTTGAAGTTTATACCAGTTCAGTCGTAGCACTAAAAGTCCAGAATTTTCCTCATTGCACACCAGAAAATTAAAAAAAACAACACTGCGGTCTGCCTGCCTGACAAGATCCAGTTTCATTTGAAGTTTATCCAGTTCAGTCATAGCACTAAAAGTCCAGAATTTTCTCCTAGAAAAGCAAATTTAAGATGAACAAAAAAAAATTCCGGTCCAAAAGGCAATTAAAAAAAAACACTACGGTCTGCAGTGGGTTTGCTCTGGGCACAGATTTTGGGTCCCTGATTCATCCGGGTACATACGGGGCCCAAAATCTGCACCTTGTCTGCACCCACAGCTGAGTTGACTGGACTGCGAACCCAGACCTGGATCTGGTCCTTTTTCTAAACGAACTGGTAACCAGTAACACAGTTACTTTTAGATTGGATTCTAAATTCTTTGAGTTGGTTGCTGTTATTATTTTAGAACAAGACACTTTTTTGCTTTAGTTGCTTTTCTGACGTACCCGGTCATATCCAGAGCCCAAAATCTGCACCCTGTCTCCACCCACAGTGGAGTGGACCGGACTGTGAACCAAGACCTGGACCTGGTCCCTTTTCTGAATGAACTGGTAACACAGTTATTTGTAGATTAGATTTTAAATTCTGTGAGTTGGCTGTTTTTTTTATTTTAGAACTAGTCACCTTTTTGCTTTAGAACCAAGATGGGGATTTTTCACTATAAACCCTAGAGTTCTTTTGTTCCAAAAAAGAGATCTAGGACATACCACTGAAACAAATATAGAGAGTATATTTGAGTTTTGAGCTAGTGCAGTGTAATTCTTTTCAGTTTTAATGGAAGATAGATGCAGCATTGAGATTTCAAATTTGTGAGTATTTGCTATTCATGTTTTCAGCAGTATGTGTTTGTGGATTAGTGTACTCAGATCTGCTGTTTTGATTGGAGTTTTTTGTTGGAAGCTACTTTGCAGTTAGGGTTAATTTTCTGAGTGCAGAATCTACTTACCATGATCTGAAAATTTAATACCAGTTACTGTGACTTTTGACTCTTGAATAATTTAGCTGAATTTGGTTTAAGGCCAGATACTCTTAAATGAATATTCCTAAATGATATAAAACAGTTACTTTTAGCACTTTGTAGTCCTATAATCTTATTCATCTAAATGAATTTGTTTTGGTGGATCTTTTAAGCACTTGCTGTTTTCATCATAGTAGCACTAATTTGCATGCTTGGAAATTTTTGAAAAAGGTTTAAGGTGGGAAAAACTTGGAAATTTTTGAAAAAGGTAAACATTAGAAAAATACTAGTAGAATACAAATTAAGAAGCTTTTGTGTTTTTTCTGTTGTTTTTACATCTTTCCATTTCTTTTCATTTTAAGCTACATAGGCCTTATAATGGTTAATCTTGCTATTCACCGTACCATCTAGTTTCCCCACAGGTTTTATATGTTTTCCATGATTTTGCATACTGCCAGTCTGTTGAATGCAATTCGTTATCCTCTCATGGGAAACATTGGGTGGCTTATTTGTTAGTTTATGTTTGTCAAGTTTGAACATCTTATGGGTGTATTGTAGTTGTAGAAATGTTTTCATTAGACAAGAAAATCAAGTGATACTGGATTCAAGGCTGCAGAGAGTTTGTGTTCTCTTTTGTTGGTTTTACTGAAGCAAAAGAAGTTATAATGCTATATGTTATCTTATTTCGCGTCACTGAAACATTTGATTCCTTGATAACCTTGCCTGTGTCTGATTTAAGGTGTGATACATTTAACTGAATATTCCTAAATGATCTGAAGCATACACATTTCAGAGTTTTTAGACTTTTTCATCATAATGGGTTTCTTTTGTTGGAGCTAATTATGCTTTTGCTGTTTTCATTATAGTAGTGCTAAACTTATATTGCAATGACATGGTACGGCTGGAGTGTCAAGTGTTTTGCAAAAGCTAGGGTCTAAAGCAGGGAAAGTTCTGCAGTTTCTTCAAAAAGATAAATAAAAATAGAGATAAATGTATTATTTCCCATTCCTTTCTGTTATTTTTCTGTCTAAAATCTTGTTTATTCACGGTCTGTGTGTAACTCTCATACTACTGAAAAACTTAAGTGTTTTTTTCTGTTTGAAACACCAATGGCTTCATAATTGGTGGGTTTGATTGCTGTTCTGCTCCACATTTCAGAGAAGAATGGATACCGTGGTGTGCCTTTTTAAAATTTGTGTAGTTGTATTTAATACTCACACCCTCTTTCTTTGTTTTCCACAGGTTCTCTATTTTAGAATGATGTGGTTGCTTTTCTTTTGTTAACGGATGGTCGTGATTATGGATTATTCTTTGCATTTCTTGCTCTCCACATCTTCATGGGTTGTATGTTCATTAGATTATTTACATGATCCTCTAATATCTTAAGTGATAATCTTTTCTGTAAAGATGAAAAGTCTTTGGTAAGTGATTGGCTTCCAGGATCAATTTTGATTAGTTTTTTCATTTCTGAAGGATTCGTACCTGTGTGTTAAAGTCATCTTTACAATTACAATGTCTTCTGAGTGATCGTTTTCTGAAGGATTCGTACCTTTCTCTTATGTATGCTGGTAATAATCACAAAACAAGGGTATTTACAAAGCACACAAGCATGTTTAAACCATGTTACTACTGGAGAGAAGGAAGATGTGAATCATATCAACCCAGGGACTTTCAACTCCAAAGCTCGTTCTAGATTGGCAAAACTTCCGGTGCATAATGCCTTATAAGCATCCCTTGTCTCACAATTATTAGCAAAGTGGGATAATCACAATCAAATGCCTTTTGCTAATCAACCCAGGGACTTTTAAACCACAAAGTCTGTTCTGGATTGGCAAATGTTTTAGTGCATGTAATGCCTTATAAGTGTCCTGTGTCTCACAATTATTATCAACATGGGATAATCATAGCCTGATACCTTTTGCTATTCACAAGTCAAATGAGCTTCTGCAGTTAACTTTTAATAGATTTTTAGTTGTGAAGAGTTTGTTTCTGTATAAACTATACAATATTTTCACAGTGCAATTATGATGAGTTTTATGCAATTTCATCAGCAGTTTCAGGGTAAATAAGTCTGATGTTTTGTGTTTGCAAATTTGATTAAATGTTTGAAAATATGTAATGTTCGGTGACAGTCCATGGTTTTTGGTCTTGGTGTGTGTGGTTGAGGCGATTTTGTACTGAATATTGTTCATTGTTTGGAGTTTTCATGTGTGGAATACTTCTAGATTGCTTTATATCACTGTAGGATAGAGAAATGGAAGTATGTAAAAATAAATTCTTGTGTGGGGGTGTATTGAATCATTTAGTTTACCTCCAATCATGTTTGAGTTTGGGGCTATAGTGAATCATGTAGTTTACCTCCAATCATGTTTGAGTTTATTGGTATTCTGTTTGTGAGTAAGATTGCCTTGTTTTTGGGCATCGGGCATCTTAATTTTTTTTTTGAATCTTGGCATGCATTACTTTGAAGTTTATGTTAAAATCTTACAAAGAAGAAGTATTCCTGGCATAAAAAGCTGTTGTTAGAGGACATAGGGCTGCGTAAATGGAGCTATGATTATTTTTGGACTTGGAAGCATGTTAGCTGCATTACTTCTCTGTTCAAATGGATACAGTTTCACGAATTAGTTTTATGTTTGTCAAGAATGCTTATATTGGTTCTAGTCTGCTCACAATTTTAAAGAAGCTTGATTCCAGTACCTTCCTACTATTATGTTGTGGATTCTGGCATTTAAAGAAAAATAAGAACAACACCACAAAATAATATCTTGGAATGAATGGATTTATTTACATTCTGTAAGGTGGTCATTCAAAAATTTGGATCAAATTGCATTTTGTTATGTTCTCAAGACTAATATCTGCATTTTACAGGGGTGATGTTGTGGAGATAGATACGTGGGTGGGTGCATCGGGTAAAAATGGTATGCGGCGTGATTGGCTTGTCCGTGATATAAAGACAAATGAGGTTCTTACACGAGCAACTAGGTGAAATTAGCACAATTCTTCATATGTTGTCCTCTTGTTGGTCTTTTTGGTAGTATGCACTGGCTTTGGTGGATTGATGATCTGTCATTTTAAACCTCATTTGATCGTCTTTCACAGTACCTGGGTAATGATGAATAGAAAGACTAGAAAATTGTCCAAGATTCCAGATGCTGTGAAAGGAGAAATACAGCCTTATTTCACCGACAGGCAAGTTATTGTGGCAGAAGATACTCGAAAGCTGCACAAACTTGATGATGACACGGCGCAGTATATCTGTTCAAATTTAACTGTAAGTACCTATTCTGAGAACTAAAAACAGTATTTTTAATCTACTAAGATTCCAGAAAGAGATTATGAATCTTAAAATATGCACTCTCTACTTTCTTGACACATTTTTTTGGTTTGTTTACAGCCACGCTGGAGTGATTTGGATGTAAATCAACATGTCAACAATGTGAAATACATTGGCTGGATTTTGGAGGTAAATTTTGAGTATTTCCTGCAACCTGGTTGTTGATGATTAGTGCAAAAATTGACTATCAAACACATTGTGTTAGGCAACTGAACATTTGTTTGAATTTTTTATCTATATTCTCTGAGTTTTTATTATTTGCTGAAACTTCGATAGAAATATAAGTACTGGAATTTTTTTTAGTTCAACATATTATTTTAATTTTTGGGCAACTGAATGTTTGTTTGAATTTTTTATCTGCATGCCCTAAGTTGGGTTGTATTTTTTTTCAACTGATAATGTTTTTCTATTTTCAAAGCAATCTCAACTTTGAGGAAAACCGTAGCATATAGTGGTGGTTCAAGAGGTGTATGTTTTCAATCTTATCTTTTTCTGGATTTTATTTGCAGAGTCTGCCAACCTCCATTCTGGAGGGCAATGAACTTGCTAATATAACTTTGGAGTATAGGCGTGAATGTGGGCCATCGCATGTACTCCAATCATTAGCTAGTCCACAGGTTGGTGATGAGATAGGTTCTGCATCATTTATGCATGCAGAAGAGCCTCCCGACACATGCAAATCCTCACTTGCACTGCAGTTTACGCATTTGCTTCGACTGCAAGATGAAGGGTCAGAAATTCTCAAGGCAAGGACAGAATGGAGGCCCAAGGGAACTAAGATGGCCGTTCACAACCTTTGAATGCACATTATGCAGTGTACATAATGTATACGTATTGATGCTTTCTTCAATCTTGATTTTATTGATGCTTCTCTATGATGCTGCTCCCTAGTATTTATTTGTCCTGCAACTGGACCAAGGATGCCTTCTTGATTGGATGGATGAAGCAATGCCAGATCTAGCAAACATTTTGTTAGACTTTTGAATCATGTTTCGCATCTCCCAGAATGCCAGGCCCGTAGATTTGATTCAGTAGGCTTCTTGGAAAGTCAGTACCTCATTTTGACAGATGCTCTCTATTTGTGGTGACCCTAAGATGAGTGCATGTAAAAATATTGAACTCCACGGAAGGAGATATTGTATGCTGATTTGAACTGTTTCTTTCAGGTTGACAGTAAATTTGAAAAACAGTTCAAATCTGTATTGGATTACTACTATCTAAATGGAAGTTGTGAATTATTTTCAATGTAAAAGCATTTTATTCTATTTCATCATTGGTTTGACATATTGGTTTTCTTAGTGTTGTGTGCTGGTTTGAACTCTGCTTTATATTTAAATTTGTGTGAAATGATAGTGTAAAGAGGCGTTTCTATATGTGAGCTCGGGATATAAAAATAGATTCAGAAAGATACTAGCCTAAAGTCTTTGGTATGTTCATAGACTACCAAATGATATTCAACTAAATACTAATACAAAAAATCTATGGGCTACAGAACCACACCTTGCCACGCTATATGTCAACCCAAATTACTTCAAAGAAGTTTCCTTTAAAGCATACTGTATATTAGTAAGTCATACAAATTATAGATGAGGGGTAGGTAGTGAGGTTCTAGCAATACTTTGACACTCATATTGTACGGTATCAATTATATTTTGGCGACTTCTAGTTTTGTTTCCGAATGAGACAGTAAATTGTGACTAGTATTTGCATGATGACATGAAGCCCATATACCATTGATATACGCGTCACCCTTAAACAATTCATTGTGCCCATTCTTCCCCCATTTAGCTCATCTCGTGGCCAAAAGGGGAGTACCTGTTTTTTCAATGTGCCTCTTGCAGAAATCTGCAGTATGCTCCACATGGCGGGTTCTGTCCTTTGGGTCTAATCATGATTACCTTCTTTTTGCATTTTCAAATCTTGGACCCTCATGTTAAGGACGTGTTGATGAATCGATGTGTCCTCTCCTTGCCACAGTGCCACATATATACTCCACTTGTAAATTGTTTTACATTGACATGACATGATCTACTTACACTCTGGACCAAGAGATTTTATAGATACACTAGGGAAGTTATTTGATTATAGACACCATTTGTAAACTGTTTTCCACTGACATGATCAACTCACTATTCACTACTATCTGCTATTGTCTAATCTACCTAGTTAATATTGGGGATGTAACATCTCTTGTTTTTAGTTAGTTTCTTTGGGAATCTATGATCTAATTCTGTAGTAAAATTGGATGAGTTTTATTGATTTATGTTTGAGTGTAAAGTGTTGATTTGAGACATTTTGTGCATGATATGTAATTGTAATGTCATGGTTAATTATTTAAAAATAATTATATGATTATGTTATTATTATTTTCTAGCAATACTATTAAGGTATGTATGACAACATTATGTTGTCTGACATAGGAAGGCAAATTAGGTGGCAATTAAATAAGAAATTATATATATCTCAGGGTCTTCATCCCCAAACATGAACACATCCATATTAGAAGTCAACTATGGAAGACCAAGAGTCACAACTTAGAATTCCACTAATTAAGTAATTTGATCACATCCACATTAGAAGTCAACTGTGGAAGACCAAGAGTCACAACTTAGATTTCCACTAATTATGGAATACCAAGAGTCACAACTTAGATTTCCACTAATTATGGAAGACCAAGAGTCAACTTGGAATTCCACATTAGATGTACCTATGGGGATTTGAACTTTGGGTCTCCTCAACAAGAACCCAATGTATGGTTCAACCAATCAAGCTCAACCCCTTGGACCACAATAAAAAAAAATGCTAATAGAGCTAAATTAATGAATTATATAACTAACAAGACAAAAATATAGAAATAGAATTAAATAACTAACAATAATAAACTACAACTTATATAATAAAACATAATACAAATAAAATAAAATTAAATGAATTATATAAGTAATAATAATAAACTATAGCGGGATTCTCCAAGCTTCAACAACATTCTCTTTTCCAGTTTAAGAACGATGGGGGAGCGAGTTAGAGGAAAAAAGCAGGTCGAAGCCCTGTCCCTGAGTGGAGTAGGGATCGAGCACAGCGCTGAAGGGAGCAAGGCAGATCTTGGAGGAAAGAATGGTAAGCAGCCTCAAACTTGGGTTGAAGAAACAAAGAAAGAATGGCCGATGAACTTCATCCAAGATCGAGCAGCTAAAGAACCTTGGAGATCAAATAAAGGGCTCCAGTTTGGGCGGCCTCAAAAAGGGGGTTTCCCCACATATCGCCAGTGGAGGAAATGGGAAAATATGAGGCATCGAAGGTCCCGCAGGCGAAGCAATAACGATCTGGGAAGGGCTCAATGGAGACAATCGTTTGGGGAGGGAGGCTCAGGTAAGAGATCTTCTAGCTTTAGGCTTGGAAATAAAAAGACCGGTTTTAAGCATGCCTCTGCTAAAACCCTCTATTGATCACCTAAAAAAATTAGGGATCATAGGTAAATGGTTTGGTTTGAATTTGGATTTAGGAGACTTAAGGAAGTGGTGGTAGGATAGATGGGGAAAAGAGCTGTCTTAAGAAACCCTAGCAAATGGGTTTTTCTTAGTCATTTGCCCCTCTGAAAAAATAAAGTTGGAAATCCTAGACGGCATTTGGCTTCTATTTACGCAACTGGTTTGTGGGTTTTGACCCAAGAAATTTCAGAATGGAACATATTCAAGATTGGTATTGTATGCCTAACCTTCCGGTAGAATTATGGAATCAGAGGATTTTAGAAGAGATTGGGAACTATTTGGGCAAATACATTTGTGCAGGGGAATGGAAGGACCCTTCAGCAGATGAATCATATGTCAGAATTTGTGTGGAAAATCGCTTCCCAGACTAGCGATGGAGAGAAATCGAGATCTTTACAGACTGGGGAGTCTTGAACCAACCCCTTATCTTTGATCCTAAGCCTCAAGGAAAATGGGTAAGCACGTTAGGTTGGAGATCCTCGGAAGGGAGTCGAGGGAGTTTGAATGGAGAGTCTTCGCGTAAAGCAGAAGATCAGGGTGCAGAGGCTGGTTTGAAGGAGACGTTTAAGGAAGATGGAAAGGGTAAGGAAAGCAGCCCCCAGAAAGATCAGATCCCGGTTTTGGTGGAGGTCGAAATGACTCAAAAAAAGACTGGTGAAGATAGCTGGAACCTCCAATATAGAGATAAAGGGGAGGAAAAGATGGAAGACAGACTGCGAAATCTCTCTAGGATGGAGGAACTTGTTAACTTTTCCCAGAATGTTAACCAGAAGATCTCAGAAACTATTGAAACGATTAAACCTATTATGCAGATGGAGGATTTTGAATCTCTGATTGAGGTTGGCAGTGAACTAGTTCAATTAGCTAGAGCAGTAAAGGAGGGATCATCCAAATCAGTGGAAACAACTTTGGTAGAGGAGTGGACGAACCATGCAAACAATGAGCTGGAAGTTTTTGGGATAGCAGAAGAAGCTCCCTCCCTGGCTCTTAAAGCAAATGAAGATCTTTTGGCAGTCAGTTCCTCGGGGCTTTTAGGGATAGGCCAAAAAGAATCAGATTGTGGAGAGCACAAATCTAGGGGTTGAATCCCAAATAGGGAGAAATTGAAGTGGGATGGCGAAGCAAGTGGGCAGTTGAAGTTAGTTGATTTGCTAAAAGTAGGGAAGGGAACCCCCCTTCCTGAACAACAATGAGGATCTTGTCTTGGAATGTTAGGGGCATGAATGCCCCTAACAAGAAGTGCCTCTTAAGGCACACATTAAGGAATATTCAACCAGACATCTGTATGATCTAGGAAACCAAATTAGAAGATCAGGAATGTCAGGTTTTAGCAAAAAACTGGAAGAAGTGGAGAATGATCTGGGTCAATTCTAGAGGCCCTTCGAGAGGTTTATTAACGATTTGGAGACCGCAGACTGCTTTGTTGGAAGAAGTAGGTTCCGGTACTGGTTGGATAGCCAGCCAGGTTAGGAGTTTGGCGTCAAACTTGAACTTTCTCTTGATAAATGTTTATGGCCCTAATTCCCAGCGCCATAAAAAGGAGTTATGGGTGGAATTAGATCAGATTTGTAATAACAAGAACTGGGATTTCATTATTTTAGGGGGTGACTTTAACGCAATTCTGAGATCAGAAGATCAGCTAGGAGTGGGTAGAAAGCTCCAATCTTAGGACTTTGAAGAGTTTGTAGATCGGAATGCCCTATTTGAAATTCAGCTAGGTAATGGGAATTTTACCTGGAATAACAGAAGACTAGGTTTCTGTAACATCGCTGAAAAATTAGACAGATTTTTCATTAAAGGAGACCTAAGCTCCTTTCCCTTCACTTTGGATAGCAAGATTATCTCGGCATCATGATCTGACACTTTCCTATCAGTCTGGAGATTCAGGGGGAGAGGAGACCGGTAAGATGTCCTTTCAAATTTGAAAATATTTGGTTGAAGGATCCTTTCTTTTTGACCTTAATAGAAGACTGGTGGAAAAACTATAATCCAGGGGGAGTTGGCTTATTCAATATTGTCACAAAATTGAAACTAATTAAAGTGAATTTAAGGCAATGGAACAAGGATCATTTTAAGAACATTTTTGAATCCAAAAGACAGGTTGAGGCAGAATTGTAGATCCTTAATGAGAAAGTTTTTAGAGAGGGAATGGACAACGAGTCTTACCTTCTAGAAAAAAAGTTGATGGGAAAAATGGAGGATTTACTGGCCAAAGAAGAGGTGTTTTGGAGGCAGAAATTGCGTGAGGTGTGGCTGAAAGCTGGAGATGCGAACACCAAGTTTTTTCACAACTCCACAAAAATTTGCAGGGAGGTTAACAAAATCTCAGCTATTAAGACAAGGGAGGGTCGGGTTACTGAGAGTCCAGAAGAAATTGGCCAAGCAGCGGTTGACTTTTATCAGAATCTTTTAAATGAGGAGGAAGGTTCAGACCGACAGGCTCAGCAGGAATTCCTAAGAATTATTCCAAAGCTAGTGACAGAGGAGCAAAATTGTATGTTGACAAGTAAGTTCTTAGAAGAGGAAATTAAAGCAACCTTATTCCAATTAGGCTCGGACAAGGCTCCGGGTCCTAACGGGTTCTCAGCAGCTTTTTTTCAGAAATGTTGGAGCATTGTTGGCAAGGACTTGACGGCGGCTTTTGAAGACTCTAGAAAGGAGGGTAGAGTCCTTAAAGAAATTAGCAATACTTTCATAGCCTTGATTCCCAAGAAAGAGAACCCTGAATCTTTTGAGGATTTTAGACCAATCACCCTGTGTAACGTGGTTTATAAAATTTTGGCTAAAGCAATAGCAAATAGAATGAAAAAGATTCTACTAGACATCATTTCAGAGGAGCAAACTGGTTTTGTGCCAGAGAGGTCAATCTTGGATGGAGTAATTATAGCTCAGGAGGCTATCCATTCGGTTCAAAAAAATAAGTTTCCATCTATGTTGGTCAAACTGGATATTCGGAAGGCCTACGATAAAGTGAATTGAAGATTTTTGTTTAAAATTTTAGAGGCCTTTGGTTTTCAGCAGGTGTGGTTGAACTGGATATTTGAGTGGATTGCAAGTCCTAGATTTTCAGTCCTCCTAAACAGCTCCCCAGAAGGTTTTTTAATGCCTCCAGGGGTTTAAGGCAGGGTGACCCCCTCTCCCCCTTCCTCTTTATCATCATGGCCGATGCCTTGGGGAGATTTCTCGCAAAAGCTTGTCAGGAAGGGCAGATCATAGGAATCCAAATCACAAGGAATCTGCCAAGGTTCTCTCATCAACAATTTGCGGATGACACCCTTCTTTTTGGAGTTGCCCAGGAGGGACAAGCCATAAGGTTTAAAAGAATCTTGGATATGTATTCAAGAGCTTCAGGACAGGAAGTTAGTAAAGCCAAATCGGAAGTGTTCTTTTTCAACACCCCTTTGGCCAGAGAGGGTAGAATTTTAAGGATTCTGTCCTTTGGGAAAAGCTCCCTTCCTTGTAAATATCTGGGGCTCCCTTTGGTAAAAGGTATTCATCCTGGTAACTCTTGGGAGCCTCTTTTGGAGAGGATTAAGTCGAGACTACAATCTTGGAAGAACAAATGGTTGTCCTGGGCGGGGAGACTAACCCTTATCAAAGCAGTTTTAGCAGCTATGCCCGTCTACCTGATGTCTTGCTTACCTCTAGCTGGTAAAATCTATCACGAGTTGACCTAGTTGATGAGGAATTTCTTTTGGAAAGGTTCTTCGGAACAATTTAAATTCCCTCTTGTCAAATGGAAGAGAATCTTTGAGCAGAAAGAAAAAGATGGGGCCGGGGTGAAGGACCTTTTAAGGCAAAATACAGCTCTTGGAGCAAAGTTAGTTTGGCAAATTCATAATAACCCAAACCTGAAATGGGTTAGGCTTTTGAAAAATAAATATCTAGACAAGGAAGACTTAAGTATCTTTACCTGTAGACAGTTACCTGATGGGTCAAGAATTTGGAATTTCATTAGAAAGAGCAGGGATTTAATTCTCAACCACCTAACCTGGGAGATCAAGGAAGGGAGGGAAGCAAGGTTTTGGGAAGACTCATGGGAAGGCTTTCCGGTTTTAGACAGATTTCAGATATTGGCACCTATAAGGAATGCTACCAAATTGTTATGGGGCGACAAAGTTTGTAATTACTTAACCTTTCCCTTCTCGGTCAATGATCCACCCAGTTGGAGAAGTGTTCGGGGTTTGGGTTTGGATCCCGGTTTGGTAGCTCAGTTTAAGGAAGAAATGGGTAAACACTCTTTCAGCCTTAGAATGGGTAGGGATAGGCTAAGATGGAACGCCTCAGCCTCAGGAGAGTACACAGTAAGAGATGGTTATCGGGCTCTTGCTGGCGCAATAAATCCTTCTGGTATACTTCCATCAAAGCTATGTTGGAACAAACATTGTTTACCCAAAGCAGGGGTCTTTTTGTGGGTAGACTGTCAAGGTAAGGCACTGACAGCTGACAGGTTAAGAAGGCTGGGCTTTGAGGGTCCTTCGAGATGTGTGTTGTGTCAAGGAGCAGAAGAGGATGGGGACCACCTTTTCCTACATTGTTCGTTTACCAGCAGAGGGTGGCAATGACTCTGCAACAAGCTCCATTGGAGCTTTGCATTTTCCAATAATCTGCTGGAATGGTTGATTGCCTGGCCAATGTTGGTTTCGAAATCAATGTTTACAGGTCTTTGGGTGTCAGCCCCTTCAATCTTGGTATGGGAGATATGGAAAGAACGCAACAGGAGAATCTTTTAGGAAACAAAAATGCCTTGGCACTCGCTTTCTAGCAAAATTGAATCAAGCATTGTAGAAATAGTGAACTCCAAACTGGCAGATAGCATCTCATCCAATCTCCTCTTCTCCGGTTGCGATTCGGATATGATGAAAAATTGGAAAGGGCTTGCCCTGGCCCCTCAGGTAGGCATCGGGGGTCTCAAAACTTTGGAAGCTAGAAAACTGGTTCGATGGTCTCCTCCAGAGGTCAGATGGTTAAAACTAAACTTCGATGGTGCTTCGCGAGGAAATCTGGGACCTTCAGGTGCAGGGTGTATTATTAGAGATTCAATAGGAGAGACGGTGGGGAGACTTTCCACTCCCCTTAGCAGTGGTTCCAATAACCAGGCAGAGATTCAGGCTTTACTTCTAGGCTTAAGGCTATGTAGGGAGCTTGGCATCAGAAATCTTGATATAGAGGGAGACTCGCTGATTGTTATTAACGGGCTTAGAAGTAAGAAATTAGTAAATTGGAGGCTCCAAGCTAAACTCGAGCAAGCACTTGCCTTGATAGAAGGTTTTGATAGAATTTCGATCAATCACATTTATAGAGAAGGAAATCAAGAAGCGGATAGATTGTCCAACCTTGGGGCAGACGGGGTCTCTATCAGAGAAATCTTCACTCGAATAGGTCCTGATTAGGCTCATTAAGGTTTGTGTGGGTGGCTGGGAGGGAGCCTTGCCACCTCAGCAAGAGGTGGCAAGGCCATGCTAAGGGCATAGGGGTAAAGGTAATTATGGTCTGGAGGGGTGGGTGATGGCACGAGTAGATTTGATAGCGACACTCATTTCTCGCAGTGTCTTCAAACAACGAAAGCTGGCATTCATCCCACAGAAGGGTTTCGAGAAGGTTCCAGCAAGATATTTTTTAAGGCTAGCAATAGTTCTCCATAGTATCCTTTTCCCTGGTCTCAGATTAATGTCGACTTATTTCGCTGTCATCTTCTCGGCGGATGCTATTCGGTGTGGCGGGATGGATACGCCAGTGCGCCTAACCAGTCGGAAGCGGCAGATGGCCTTCCTCGGAGCCATCACTGACCTTCGGCTTCTGAGAATGCTGCGCAGGTTCGATGCATTGATGTTGGGGGCGGTGAAGATGATTTTGGGTAGGGTGTTTTTGGAGAATGGAGAATGATACAGGGTGGACACATATATTACTTCCAGGGCTTTGGCGATGCTGCTCGAACTGGGAACGGACAAACTAATGGTGAAGTCCATCATGCAGGGTGTCTTTAATGCAAAGCATTTGGGGGATTTAGAGGTCACGCTGCAGAAGGCAAGCTTGGGGTCTGGTATTCCGCGGCCGAAGTGGTGGTGCTTGCATAAACATTCAAGTTTCAAAAATTTAAATATGCAGGCCCCTTCTCGAAAAATCCAAAAGGTTCCAACACTTTTGGCCTCTGCAGTTGTGAAAATGCATCTCACCTTGTATGCTCAGGGTCAAAGTTGTAGGAGTTAAGGACAACATTGAGAGGGGGGGTGAATCAGTGTTGTGTGAATTTTCTAATCTTTTTAAAAACTTTAACTTGGAGAGCACAAGGAGAGAAAGTTATCATTGAATTGTCAAACACATATGCACATAACTTTGTCAAACACATATGCACATAACTGAGAATGAAAACAAAAACTCATGAGTAAAACATACAACCATAGAGAGATAATCAATATGAATCAAGACACAAGAATTGCACGAGTGGAAAACCCTCCAGGGGTAGAAAAACCACTCCAGAACTGCCTCACTGGCTTAACTGATAAAACATGCCTCACTGGCTACAAAGAAGCCTCACTGGCTACAATATGTGTCTCACTGACAAATGTTAAGGTCTCACTGACCTGCAAGCCTCACTGGCAAACTGTTTAGAAGCACCAGCTTCAAGGAGCACCAACCCCTACTACAGAACAAACTGAAAACAAGAATTCAGAGGGTTTCTCTGTTTCAATACAAAACATTTCTTCTTTCTCATGTGTCTGTCAAATGTCCATTCTATTCAAAATCAATCCTACATCCGGATATACTCAACAACACTGCATTAATCCATCTGCCAAGCCAATATATACAAGATGATATTCTTGCATTTCCAAATATGGTCTCTTCAAATTCTCTGTCCTGCAAATCTATTTTAGTGAGCATAAAACCTTTCATATTCTGAAAAATAAATTCAATGATTTTCAATATCTTATTTTTGCCCTTATATCTGTAAATGTCTTCCATTTAATGCACCCATTCAATTCCCTGTCGGAATCTCTATTTTTCAAAATATATCTTCAAAAACACTTCATATTTTCTCTGCACTTCAAAGACTCTTGCAATTTCTTCTTCATAAATTACAATAATAATATCTTTTAGAATTAAATCAGATTGATATGAAATAATTTATTTCATCTTCAAATTTCCTTTTTCTCTGATCCATTCATCTTCACCTGCAAAAACTATTTTCCTGCAAGAATATAAATCTTCATATTTATCTGTGCATATTTAATTCAAAGACTTTTCAATTTCCCTCTGCAAATAAAAAATCTCTGAGAACTTTCATCTTCTCAAACCCTTCATCTTCTCCTTCACATTTTTCATTTTCATTTCAACAAGACTTCAAAAATCATTTTGCCTTGTATAAAGTCTTCATAAAAAAATCTCTGTCAAAACTTTATGTTCATCTACAAATAACCTTTGATTTTCTATAATAAAAAAATTCAATGAAATATTGTCAATCTTCCTCAATCTACACATAAAAAGCTTCACAAAAAAATACTTCAAATCCTGGAAAAAACTTTCATAAAAAATATTCATTAAATGACCCTTCTCTGCAAATATCTTCAAAAATAAACCAATCTGCCTTTTTATCTTCTCTACAATTTTATTTCAAAAAATCTTCAATCTGCAAAATAAAATATCTTCAAGAAAAAACTTCCATACTTCTCTTCATTTTCTTCTTCCAAAAAAACCATCTGCAAAATAAAAATATTCTCCACAAAAAAAACTTTTAACCTTCTCATCAAAATAATAAATATCTCTCAAAATAACTTCCCTTCTTTTAAAAAAAAAAAAATTACTCCTTAATATTCTTCTTGCCATGAAGGAGAGTTTAAAAAATAGAAAGAAGAAAAAAATCTTCATAAAAACTCTCACAAAATTTGCCACAAAAATCTCCTTAAAAATAGCTTTGAAAATCTCCTTAAAAGTAGCTTTGTAACTTCACTTTTTTATTTATGTCACAAAATATGGCATTTAAAGGGGATCAACAAAATAGGATAAAAATCAAACTTTATATATTTAAATATTCAATGCTTTTGCTCCCCACTTTTTAAGCATATAAAGTCCACTTTATTTAAATAAAGCAATTTGAGCTCTCCTTCCAATTTGCTCCCATTAAATATTGATCTTCAAATATATTTGGATGCTTTTTAATAAATGGAGCTCCCATTAAATAAGGTTCTTCATAAAACAAAGTCCTTTGAATGAATATTTAAAACATGCCTTTGCTCACCATCATTTAAACATGGCATGAGATATTCGTGCCCATTTAAACAAGTTAGCATTTCCTGACTTAGCCATGAAGCAACATATCAACTTGAAGTATATGAACAACTCCTATCAATACCAACACCTTTTTGACATCAATGACAATCTACTTTCATCAATCTCCCCCTTTGTCATTGATGGCAACACTACCTGATACATTTTTCTTTCTCCCCCTTTTTGACATCTGATGACAAAGGCTATTATCTCCTCCTTATCATCCTTCATACCAACCAAGAATTGAAATACCACTTAAGGCACTGATTATTTTTCAATTTGCTGCCCAAAACTTTTCCTGAGAGCTCTGAGCTCTTTCCATGTTCATCTGCATATTGAACAACCATAAAAACTTAAGAGCAACAAGACATCAAACAATCATGCAAGGCATATCAAACCAAGCACCAAACCACCGTTACAAGCTGCCCATAGACTGCACTATACCACTTCTAATCAAAACACAAATTTGTAGATGAAGATGAAACACTGACATCAATGAGATCCTCTGATTACTTCCTTTATCAAACTCCTGAAACACTGATACACTTCTTGACTTAGCCCTGAAGTAAACCATCCAATTACTGACATCAAACCATCCATGCTAAGAAAAATCATGTCACCATCAAACACCTTTTGACATCACAATCAACTTTTCTTGTATCAATGTAAGGACAACAAGCTCTCAACAAAAATTATTACACCAATGATCACTTCTAAATGAACATTCATTCTGCAATCAAGAATAAAGATCATACTTCTATACAAGATACCTTTTACAACACACTATCAAACCTGATATATACATAACCACATCTGCAATCAACAAGAACGAACTCCTTCCTCTTGACTTTATCATTCAAATCAGCCCATCAAGATTGCACACCAAGTTCTTCCTGCAACAACACTTTGTAAAACCAAATGCAGAGACAAGAATTTAACTTCTTCCATTTTTCAACCTCCTTAGGCAACGTAAGAAAAACATCTATCCAAGATCCTTTGTGAGCACCAACATGATATGAATAGAACAAGATATTCAACACCATCAATCTCTTTAAGTAATAAATCTTTTAACTACTTATCGACACCTTGCATTCACTGAACATGTCATTGATCATGAACACCTGATACCACTAGAATCACACAATTTGTACATACTACCCCTGAAACATATTACTGATGAAAAATATCAAAGAAACATGTGAGATTATCACATCAAGAACACTTCCATATGAGCATCCAGTCCATCAATTTTGCATACCAACTGCATTAACAAGCTCTTCCTGCATCACTGATATACACTAAAAATCAACCTAGTTAGCAACATCTTCAACAACTATCTCACAAGATTGGCAAATATGATAAACAAGACAAGATCACCATTCAAATGATCTCCTTCCTGAAACTTCTTGGGGTCAATTGATAGGACATGAACAACTCCCCCTTACTTCATGCTATCTGTTATGCAACTGATAATTTAACTTGTGTTGGATGCACAAGTTTGGGATTTACCTTCTTTTCACTTTGTTTTTGCTTCAGTCTCCAAACCATTACAGGTTCTTTCTTCTTCCAGACTTTTTCAGCTTCTTTTTTTTTCCACTTTTTCAAATCAGGTGAAACTTTCCTGCAACTGTGTGCTTTATGACCAAGAGTATTGCAATTATAACAGACTATATTACAATCATAATCAAATAACTGATAGTGCCTTTGATCATTCATATTAAGCTTCCATGCGGGATTATACCTTCTATGCACTTTACAATTTCTTTGTATGTGTCCAACATTATTGCACTTGTAACATACAAGGTTAGTATTCCTTCTACAATCAACTGCTTTATGCCCAAAATGATTACAAGTATAATAGTAACCATTAAATGAATAGTTATACCTGTACATGTAAGCTTGTCTTATAGGTGCAATACTTCTTGTTTGATTGTTCACTTTTCTTTCAGGAGCATCAGGCTGATCAATTTTTCTTCTAGGAGTATCTCTAGCTTTAGAAGACTCTCCTTCTTCATAACCAAGTCCAAAAGTATCCCCATGTTGTTTTTGTTTTCCCAACATCTTGTTTTCAAATTTTAGATTCTTTTCTAATTGCTTCTTAATATCCTCAATTTCTTTACTTAAAGAAATTATTTCTTTTTCTAGATTTTGACATTCAACCTTTTTAGCTTCCAACTCAGATTTTGTTTCATCGGTTATCTTCTTAGCTTTCTCAACCTCTGTCTTCAAACTGACAATCAATTTGTCTGATTCACCTGCTTGATTCTTCAAGTCTACAATCAGGTTTCTTGCCTCTTCAAGATCTAAAACAACTTTGTCCTTGAATTCTTTCTCTTGTATAAGCTGATCTTTTAATCTCCTATTTTCTTTACTAAGTTGCTTAATTGTATCAAGGGCACATAGAAGCTCTCCTTCAAAATCAACCTCACAAATATCTTCATTAAATTCCTGTTCATCTTCATTATTAGTCTCAATAGCAAAGATATCTTTTCTTTCATTAAATTTATCAAAATTCTCAACTACATGACCATTCTTTGTATCAATTATCAAGGGTGACAAATGCAACAAATCATTGCTGGGCACAACTGAGGCTTGCTTTACCATCTTTTGATCAGCATCTTTATTTGACATCATAATTCTATTCTTCTTACCCATTATACTCCACTACCAGGACCTACCCGAGCCTATTAGACTTCAAAAAGGGAACTTGGCTCTGATACCAATTTGTAGGAGTTAAGGACAACATTGAGAGGGGGGGTGAATCAGTGTTGTGTGAATTTTCTAATCTTTTTAAAAACTTTAACTTGGAGAGCACAAGGAGAGAAAGTTATCATTGAATTGTCAAACACATATGCACATAACTGAGAATGAAAACAAAAACTCATGAGTAAAACATACAACCATAGAGAGATAATCAATATGAATCAAGACACAAGAATTGCACGAGTGGAAAACCCTCCAGGGGTAGAAAAACCACTCCAGAACTGCCTCACTGGCTTAACTGATAAAACATGCCTCACTGGCTACAAAGAAGCCTCACTGGCTACAATATGTGCCTCTGCTGATATTTCTTTAAGTTTCTATGCAGGGGCAGATGGCGCTGTGTGTCCCTAGTGGTGGCTGCGGAGCCCGACAAGTGTCGGCCCCCTCGTAATGTTTCATTTCCTTTTTGGTGCTAACTGTTGACGCGGTGGTGGGTCCCAGTAAGGTCTCTAGGCCGCAGCGGATCTTGCCAGGTGTCATTCTCCGCAGGAGTCCCTAAATGTTTCAAATGTTCCTCAAGAGCTCCGCGGAAAGTGACACGTGTCACTCCCCGTTAAAGTTTCTAAAAAGTTTCCGAGTAGGGGCAGAGCGAGCCATGTGTCTTTTGTAGCTGCTGCGGAGGCTAACACGTGTCGGACTCTGTGTTGTTTCTAAAAGTTTTTCGCGGCGCATCTCTCGAGATCACCTGTTCCCTCCTTCTTGTCCCTCTGCTACATTAACTGTTTTGAGCGCTATTTTTCTAATACTATGTATCTGGCGATTTTTGAGTCAACCATGTAATTAATGCTGAGTACACCTTCCTCGTTGTATATAAGGGACTGTGTGACTCATTTTTAAGGTTGTTGAAAACTGGACATTTTGGTTCTGTAATAAGATACAACTAGTTTTGGTTGCTCTGTATAGGAGGTCTTGTGAGTTTATGTATCACTTGTTGTATGTCTCATGCATGAATCTACTGATTTCATGATTGGTTTTATATGAGTAATGCTATATTTGCATGTGTTTTGTTAATTCTGTCTCTAGTATTGCATGTGTTCTTCTTCTGAATCTAGATATCTAAGGGATGTCTGGTATTCTAGAATATAGAATTCCTGTATTGAATGCTTGATCTTTCAACTTCTGCCCAAGGGGTAGATTAAAGTGTTTTCAGATTGAGTATTGGGAAGGGTATACTGCAATAGGGATGCCATAAGTAGAGATAACTTAATACTCTGTATTGGGAGGTATCTGTAAGGCAGATATCACACAAATCCTCTTAAAATCTAGTTTTATTGTGTTCATGCTGATCATTCACAGGTGTATGTCTACCGACTTCAAGCCCTGGATAGGCACCAATCTAGCTCTGTGTTGAGGTTATACACCAGGTCGAGGTTTGCATCCAAATATCAAATCTAATCATTTCATATCTTCCACCTATTAGTTGTAAGAGTAGGATTAGGAATCCCCTGCATACTCTCATACTCAACCAGACACATGTCCAAGAGTGTTGCCAACCTTGTGATCTATCATACAGATCTTGGTCCATACATGAGAGTATTCTGCCTGTTGCTGTCAAGCTAAATCTTTCTCTCATTGAGCTAGTGAATGTTACATCTTGTGTCATAGGGATACCCCCCTTGGTGTAGCAGAACCAGAAGTGAAGGGGAGGCAGCTCACGCAACCTCCGTAATCTATTGGCCGAATCCGCCCGTGCATTGGAACTGGCAAACCCTCTACAGATTTGGCAACCAACAGATTTTGGCGACTCTACTAGGGAGAGAGAGTCAAGTGATTTGAAGGCTGGAAAATCTAGTTTTCCAGTAAAGTTGTTGCAGCAAAAAAAAAAAGTAACCATATGGTGCTCTACTGGCGTGGTGAATCCAGAATTATAAGTGTGCCTTGTTGATATTCTGTCCTCTCTGTGAGAGGTGGCGACTCTGTTGATTGAACCTATCAATGCTGCAACATATTTCCAGGTATTTCATCTTTGATTCAAAATGTTAAGTTTAAAACAACAAACCTGGTTGTGCTCTCAAAGAAGACCATTTTTTATTGAAAGATATAAAGCCCTAGATTTCACAGGGATATATGGTTACCCAAATATTATTCCCAATAAAATTAGGAGATGTCTGCCAAAATATAGTGGATCAGATTCTGAATCGGCAAACAAACATCTGCAAAGATTTTGTAATTTAATAGAAGATTATGAGGTAGAGGATGAAGATGCAGTAATGAGACTCTTTGTTCAGTCATTGGAAGATGATGCTAGGATATGGTTTTCAGACCTGCCTGTTTGTTCAGTTTCTTCATGGATAGATTTAGAAGTTGCATTCCTAGAACAGTTTGGTGAAAGATTTGATGTTGCCTCATTGATCATACATTTTATGAATATCCAAAGGGAGGATGAGGCACTGGTTCCAACCTTTAATTTAAGGTTTATTAAGTTGCTCAGGCAAATTCCTGAATATATGAGACCCAATAATGCATTATGCTTGACAATTTATTTGGCTGCATTTGATGAAGAAATGAGTTATCTATTGAGAGATAAAGAACCAGCCTCGCTTCACTAGGCTTTCCAATTTGCTATGGACATAGAAAATAATGAGAAATATGGAATGCCAGTAGGTTTCATAGCTGTAAGTTGTCAAAGCAGTTATCAAAGTGAATATATTTCAGCTCTCCCAGTATGTGCATTGAAAGATGATTGTGTAGAGGGAAATATATTTCAGAATAATGTGTGCAGCCATGATGTGATACGTGAAGAAAATGTTGTAGAAAATGTATGCACGTCCTATAATGATGTGAACAAAGATTTTTGTCAGCCTCTAGAAGACAAGCCTGCAGATGCAAGATGCTCTCCAAACGACGAAATGAAAGATATACATGAAGTTGCATCCTGCAGTGATAGGCATATCCTAGTTATTCTTGATTATTTATATGAGGTGGATATGCAGAGCTTCACTCTGAATATAGAAAACATTGATTCAAGGGATGGCAGTGAATATGCTAGTGATTGCCAGCATTCGGATGCATATGTGAGCCTTTCAGATGATGAAATATATTTGGATGCTGAATATGAGTGTTTCCTTGAAGATTCTGACCACCTTCATAGTGCAGAGGTTCAAAAATTTATTTTTGATTATCAGTGCAGTGGTGAAGAGGAAAGACAGGGTCACTATTCAGAGGTGAATGGGCAAGTTGCAGATGTGTGTGCTCATACAGTTGGGGGTAATGTTGATTGCATGGATAAATATAAAGCTTTCAGTGTAGGGCTGCATTCTAAGTTATTTCTGCCTTCTCTTGAGACATTTCAGGTGGACCTTAGTGACAAAATTGCTGAGCATGATGATGATGGCTATTTGTATGTTCATCAAGATAAATTTGATTATGAGATGTTACTTGTGCCTGAATATTGTATGTTTGATACAGAGGAGCTCTTATTTTTTGAAGAAGAGCAAAATTCTAATATGGATTCATTTGTTTCACGTGAGTCTGTTATTTTTTCAAGCAACATCAGGGACTCATATGATGATGACATTCTACAACTTATGATAATAGATGCTGATGAAGCTAGTTGCAGAATTGTTAAAGAAAGAGAAATGAGCAGCAACACAAATAATTGCAAAGAGGGTTGCTACAAGTGGTTAAATGCTTTTAGGCTTCATTTGAAGAAATCAAAAGAAAATCAGGTGTTTGACAAAGGAAAATTATGGTTTTTCCTTTTTAGTGGCCCTGGGCCACCATGTTTATTTTGAAATAATGTATTTGGCAATACAGATCAATATATCTTCATGACTCTGTGCCCAATGGATAAAGGACTGGTTTACATCCCAGAGATCTGAGGTTCTCGCCATGCCTCCAAGAGGCATGCGTCCTCAGACAGAGCCACTGGTGGTGCCTGCATAAACATTCAAATTTCAAAAATTTAAATATGCAGGCCCCTTCCTGAAAAATTCAAAAGGTTCCAACACTTTTGGCCTCTGCAGTTGTGAAAATGCATCTCACCCTTGTATGCTCAGGGTCAAAGTATGCAGTGGCGTGTCAGAAATCTCCATCAGCCCCTGAAAAATGTTAAAAAGTGGGTCACACGCATAAAAAATACTTATCAGGTCACAGTTTCAGTGTCCTTAAATGTTTCTGTGAGTGGCTAGAGGGGTCTAATTGTGCCGGTGCCGCGGAATGCTCCACGTGGAGGCACCCGAAAGGCTCTCAATGTTTCGCATCTCCGCCAAGTTTCCAAAGGACCCTTTAAGGTTTCTTTTATGTTTTAGGTGTGTGCGGAAGGCGCCACGTGGAGGCTTCCGAGGGACACAAAAGAAAGCAACTCAAAAGCCTCGCGGACGATGCCAAGTGGCAGCATCCGCCAAAGTTTCCGATAGACCCTTAATGTTTCTCAAAGGTAGCACGGACGGTGACATGTGTCAGCTTCCGCGTAAGTTTCTATTTTGTTTCCCGCGATACAGAGTAATGGATGGTGGTGGGTCCCAGTGAAGTGTCTCAAGTGATACGAATGATGACATGTGTCAGCTTCCGCATAAGTTTCAGAGTGGGGCCTTAAAGTTTCTGAAGAGCGCGGAGCTCGACAAGTGTCAGCCTCTGCTGATGTTTCTTTAAGTTTCTATGCAGGGGCAGATGGCACCGTGTGTCCCTAGTGGTGGCTGCAGAGCCCGACAAGTGTCGGCCACCGCGTAATGTTTCATTTCCTTTTTGGTGCTAAGTGTTGACGCGGTGGTGGGTCCCAGTAAGGTTTCTAGGCCACAGCGGATCTTGCCAGGTGTCACTCTCCGCAGGAGTCCCTAAATGTTTCAAATGTTCCTCAAGAGCTCCGCGGAAAGTGACACGTGTCACTCCCCGTTAAAGTTTCTAAAAAGTTTCCGAGCAGGGGTGGAGCGTGCCACGTGTCTTTTGTAGCTGCTGTTGAGGCTGACACGTGTCAGACTCTGCGTTGTTTCTAAAAGTTTCTAGGTGTTTCAAGAGGTACCGCAGAGCTTGACAAGTGTCAGCTTCCGCAGACTTGCCCTTGTTTTCCTTTTGCGATGGCAGACGCGGTGGTGGGTCCCTTTTGTTGTTTCTAAGTGTGGCGGAAGGCTCCAGGTGTCACTATGCAGGGGGCACTCTCTAAAGTTTCAGGAGGCCCGCAGAAGGCACCACGTGGCGGCTTCCGTGGGAGGAAGGGTCGTTTCTCTATTGTGACACAGTTTAGTAAAGTTTCGCGGGTCTCGACACGTGGCTGCTTCCGTCGATGTTTCTATAAAGTTTCTTTGAGTTTCAAGTGGAGCGCAGAGGGCACCACGTGGCGGCTTCCACGGGAGTGTCTCGGGAGGCTCTCTATTGTTTCAAAGGGGAGGCGGAAGGCGCCAGGTGTCACTTTCCGCATGAGGTTCTGACGGAGGCTCTCGGCGGGAAACAATTAAGGAAAAGTAAGCGTTGGCCCAGCGATTGAAACACGAAGTGTCTACGTGGCACGATCTGGCTGGTGGCGACTTTTTGACACTTTTGGGGCTGTTGATGACTGCGATGAGTTTTAGATCGACGACCATGTTTAAAGCTTGCAACGACATGTTTTTTCTTTGTATCTGAGGCCGTATTTGGGCAGGAAAAACTTCAGAGGCATGCTGTGGCTGCGTTTCCAGAGGCTGTGAGTAGTTGAAACATTAATGGTAGATTTTGCATAAGGTATGGGTTGAGTTGACAGATTCAACCACCTGATTGATGAGGAATATCCCTGAGCAGCGGTGCATCTCCCGAGTTCACCTGTTCCCTCCTTCTTGTCCCTCTGCTACATTAACTGTTTTGAGCGCCATTTTTCTGATACTATGTATTTGGCAATTTTTGAGTCAACCATGTAATTAATGTTGAGTACACCTTCCTCGCTGTATATAAGGGACTGTGTGACTCATTTTTAATGTTGTTGAAAACTAGACATTTTGGCTCTGTAATAAGATACAACTGGTTTTGGTTGCTCTGTACAGGAGGTCTTGTTAGTTTATGTATCACTTGTTGTATGTCTCATGCATGAATCTACTGATTTCATGATTGGTTTTATATGAGTAATGCTATATTTGCATGTGTTTTGTTAATTCTGTCTCCAGTATTGCATGTGTTCTTCTTCTGAATCTAGATATCTAAGGGATGTTTGGTATTATAGAATATAGAATTCTTGTATTGAATGTTTGATTTTTCAACTTCTGCCCAAGGGGTAGATTAAAGTGTTTTTAGATTGAGTATTGGGAAGGGTATACTGCAATAGGGATGCCATAAGTAGAGATAACTTAACACTCTGTATTGGGATGTATCTGTAAGGCATATATCACACAAATCCCCTTGAAATCTAGTTTTATTGTGTTCATGCTGATCATTCACACGTGTATGTCTACCGACTCCAAGCCCTGGATAGGCACCAATCTAGCTCTGTGTTGAGGTTATACACCAGGTCCAGGTTTGCATTCAAACATCAAATCTAATCATTTCATATCTTCCACCTGTTAGTTGTAGGAGTAGGATTAGGAATCCCCTGCATACTCTCATACTCAACCAGACACATGTCGCAGAATGTTGCCAACCTTGTGATCTATCATACAGATCTTGGTCCATACATGAGAGTATTCTGCCTGTTGCTGTCAAGCTAAATCTTTCTGTCATTGAGCTAGTCATTGTTACATCTTGTGTCACAGGGATACCCCCTTGGTGCGGCAGAACCAGAAGTGAAGGGGAGGTAGCTCACGCAACCTCCCGTAATCTGTTGGTCGAATCCGCCCGTGCATTGGAACTGGCAAACCCTCTGCAAATTTGGCAACCAACAGATTTTGGCGACTCTACTGGGGAGAGAGAGAGTCAAGTGATTTGAAGGCTGGAAAATCTAGTTTCCAGTAAAGTTGTTGCAGCAAAACAAAAAAAAAAGTAACCATATGGTGCTCTGCTGGCGTGGTGAATCCAGAATTATAAGTGTGCCTTGTTGATGTTCTGTCCTCTCTGTGAGAGGTGGCGACTCTGTTGATTGAACCTATCAATGCTGCAACATATTTCCAGGTATTTCATCTTTGATTCAAAATGTTAAGTTTAAAACAACAAACCTTGTTGTGCTCTCAAAGAAGACCATTTTTTATTGAAAGATATAAAGCCCTAGATTTCACAGGGATATATGGTTACCCAAATATTATTCCCAATAAAATTAGGAGATGTCTGCCAAAATATAGTGGATCAGATTCTGAATCGGCAAACAAACATCTGCAAAGATTTTGTAATTTAATAGAAGATTATGAGGTAGAGGATGAAGATGCGGTAATGAGACTCTTTGTTCAGTCATTGGAAGATGATGCTAGGATATGGTTTTCAGACCTGCCTATTTGTTCAGTTTCTTCATGGATAGATTTAGAAGTTGCATTCCTAGAACAGTTTGGTGAAAGATTTGATGTTGCCTTATTGATCATACATTTTATGAATATCCAAAGGGAGGATGAGGAGCTGGTTCCAGCCTTTAATTTAAGGTTTATTAAGTTGCTCAGGCAAATTCCTGAATATATGAGACCCAATAATGCATTATGCTTGACAATTTATTTGGCTGCATTTGATGAAGAAATGAGTTATCTATTGAGAGATAAAGAACCAGCCTCGCTTCACCAGGCTTTCCAATTTTCTATGGACATAGAAAATAATGAGAAATATGGAATGCCAGTAGGTTTCATGGCTGCAAGTTGTCAAAGCAGTTATCAAAGTGAATATATTTCAGCTCTCCCAGTATGTGCATTGAAAGATGATTGTGTAGAGGGAAATATATTTCAGAATAATGTGTGCAGCCATGATGTGATACGTGAAGAAAATGTTGTAGAAAATATATGCACGTCCTATAATGATGTGAACAAAGATTTTTGTTAGCCTCTAGAAGACAAGCCTGCAGATGCAAGATGCTCTCCAAACGATGAAATGAAAGATATACATGAAGTTGCATCCTGCAGTGATAGGCATATCCCAGTTATTCCTGATTATTTATATGAGGTGGATATGCAGAGCTTCACTCTGAATATAGAAAACATTGATTCAAGGGATGGCAGCGAATATGCTAGTGATTGCCAGCATTCGGATGCATATGTGAGCCTTTCAGATGATGAAATATATTTGGATGCTGAATATGAGTGTTTCCTTGAAGATTCTGACCACCTTCACAGTGCAGAGGTTAAAAAATTTGTTTTTGATTATTAGTGCAGTGGTGAAGAGGAAAGACAGGGTCACTATTCAGAGGTGAATGGGCAAGTTGCAGATGTGTGTGCTTATACAGTTAGGGGTAATGTTGATTGCATGGATAAATAGAAAGCTTTCAGTGTAGTGCTGCATTCTAAGTTATTTCTACCTTCTCTTGAGACATTTCAGGTGGACCTTAGTGACAAAACTGCTGAGCATGATGATGATGGATATTTGTATGTTCATCAAGATAAATTTGATTATGAGATGTTACTTGTGCTTGAATATTGTATGTTTGATACAGAGGAGCTCTTATTTTTTGAAGAAGGGCAAAATTCTGATATGGATTCATTTGTTTCATGTGAGTCTGTTATTTTTTCAAGCAACATCAGGGACTCATATGATGATGACATTCTACAACTTATGATAATAGATGCTGATGAAGCTAGTTGCAGAATTGTTAAAGAAAGAGAAATAAGCAGCAACACAAATAATTGCAAAGAGGGTTGCTACAAGTGGTTAAATGCTTTTAGGCTTCATTTGAAGAAATCAAAAGAAAATCAGGTGTTTGACAAAGGAAAATTATGGTTTTTCTTTTTTGGTGGCCCTGGGCCACCATGTTTATTTTTAAATAATGTATTTGGCGATACAGATCAATATATCTTCATGACTCTGTGCCCAATGGATAAAGGACTGGTCTGCATCCCAGAGATCTGAGGTTCTCGCTATGCCTCCAAGAGGCATGCGTCCCCAGACAGAGCCACTGGTGGTGCCTGCTTAAACATTCAAGTTTCAAAAATTTAAATATGCAGGCCCCTTCCCGAAAAATCCAAAAGGTTCCAACACTTTTGGCCTCTGCAGTTGTGAAAATGCATCTCACCTTGTATGCTCAGGGTCAAAGTATGCAGTGGCGGGTCAGAAATCTCCATCGGCCCCTGAAAAATGTTAAAAAGTGGGTCACACGCATAAAAAATGCTTATCGGGTCATAGTTTCAGTGTCCTTAAATGTTTCTGTGAGTGGCTAGAGGGGTCTAATTGTGCCCGTGCTGCGGAATGCTCCACGTGGAGGCACCCGAAAGACTCTCAATGTTTCGCATCTCCGCCAAGTTTCCAAAGGACCCTTTAAGGTTTCTTTTATGTTTCAGGTGTGCGCAGAAGGTGCCACGTAGAGGCTTCCGAGGGACACAAAAGAAAGCAACTCAAAAGCCTCGTGGACGATGCCAAGTGGCAGCATCCGCCAAAGTATCTGATAGACCCTTAATGTTTCTCAAAGGTAGCACAGACGGTGACATGTGTCAGCTTCCGCGTAAGTTTCTATTTTGTTTCTCGCGATGCAGAGTAATGGATGGTGGTGGGTCCCAGTGAAATGTCTCAAGTGTGTCAGCTTCTGCATAATTTTCAGAGTGGGGCCTTAAAGTTTCTGAAGAGTGCGGAGCCCGACAAGTGTCATCCTCTGTTGATGTTTCTTTAAGTTTCTATGTAGGGGCAAATGGCGCTGTGTGTCCTTAGTGGTGGCTGCGGAGCCCGACAAGTGTCGGCCCCCGCGTAATGTTTCATTTCCTTTTTGGTGCTAAGTGTTGATGCGGTGGTGGGTCCCAGTAAGGTTTCTAGGCCACATCGGATCTTGCCAAGTGTCATTCTCTGCGAGAGTCCCTAAATGTTTCAAATGTTCCTCAAGAGCTCCGCGAAAAGTGACACGTGTCACTCCCCGTTAAAGTTTCCAAAAAGTTTCCGAGCAGGGGCAGAGCGTGCCACATGTCTTTTGTAGTTGCTGCGGAGGCTGACACATGTCGGACTCCGTGTTGTTTCTAAAAGTTTTTAAGTGTTTCAAGAGGTGCCGCGGAGCTTGACAAGTGTCAGCTTCCGCAGACTTGCCCCTATTTTCCTTTTGCGATGGCGGACGCGGTGGTGGGTCCCTTTTGTTGTTTCTAAGTGTGGCGGAAGGCTCCAGGTGTCACTATGCAGGGGGCACTCTCTAAAGTTTCTGGGGGCCCGCGGAAGGTGCCACATGGCGGCTTCCGTGGGAGGAAGGGTTGTTTCTCTATTGTGACACAGTTTAGTAAAGTTTCGCGGGTCTCGACATGTGGTTGCTTCCGCCGATGTTTCTATAAAGTTTCTTTGAGTTTCAAGTGGAGCGCGGAGGGCACCATGTGGCGGCTTCCATGGGAGTGTCTTGGGAGGCTCTCTATTGTTTCAAAGGGAATGCGAAAGGCGCCAGGTGTCACTTTCTGCATGAGGTTCTGACGGAGGCTCTCGACGGGGAACAATTAAGGAAAAGTAAGCGTTGGCCCAGCGATTGAAACACAAAGTGTCTACGTGGCACGATCTGGTTGGTGGCAACTTTTTGACACTTTTGGGGCCGTTGATGACGACGACGAGTTTTGGATCGATGGCCATGTTTAAAGCTTGCAGCGACAGGTTTTTTCTTTGTATCTGTGGCCGTGTTTGGGTGGGAAAAACTTTAGAGGCATGCTGCGGCTGTGTTTCCAGAGGCTGTGAGTAGTTGAAACATTAATGGCAGATTTTGCATAAGGTATGGGTCGAGTTGACAGATTCAACCACCCGATTGATGAGGAATGTCCCTGAGCGGCGGCGCATCTCTCGAGTTCACCTGTTCCCTCCTTCTTGTCCCTCTGCTACATTAACTGTTTTGAGCGCCATTTTTTCTAATACTATGTATCTGGCGATTTTTGAGTCAACCATGTAATTAATGCTGAGTACACCTTCCTCGCTGTATATAAGGGACTGCGTGACTTATTTTTAAGGTTGTTGAAAACTGGACATTTTGGCTCTGTAATAAGATACAACTGGTTTTGTTGCTCTGTACAAGAGGTCTTGTGAGTTTATGTATCACTTGTTGTATGTCTCATGCATGAATCTACTGATTTCATGATTGGTTTTATATGAGTAATGCTATATTTGCATGTGTTTTGTTAATTCTGTCTCCAGTATTGCATGTGTTCTTCTTCTGAATCTAGATATCTAAGGGATGTCTGGTATTCTAGAATATAGAATTCCTGTATTGAATGCTTGATCTTTCAACTTCTGCCCAAGGGGTAGATTAAAGTGTTTTCAGATTGAGTATTGGGAAGGGTATACTGCAATAGGGATGCCATAAGTAGAGATAACTTAATACTCTGTATTGGGAGGTATCTGTAAGGCAGATATCACACAAATCCCCTTGAAATCTAGTTTTATTGTGTTCATGCTGATCATTCACAGGTGTATGTCTACCGACTCCAAGCCCTGGATAGGCACCAATCTAGCTCTGTGTTGAGGTTATACACTAGGTCCAGGTTTGCATCCAAACATCAAATCTAATCATTTCATATCTTCCTCCTGTTAGTTGTAGGAGTAGGATTAGGAATCCCCTGCATACTCTCATACTCAACCAGACACATATGTCCAAGAATGTTGCCAACCTTGTGATCTATCATACAGATCTTGGTCCATACATGAGAGTATTCTGCCTATTGCTGTCAAACTAAATCTTTCTGTCATTGAGCTAGTCAATGTTACATCTTGTGTCATAGGGATACCCCCCTTGGTGCGGCAGAACCAAAAGTGAAGGGGAGGCAGCTCACGCAACCTCCCGTAATCTGTTGGCTGAATCCGCCCGTGCATTGGAACTGGCAAACCCTTTGCAGATTTGGCAACCAACACGAAGGATTGGAATTTGTTCGAAGACTCTGGTGCCGTCATCAAGCTTTACCCCTTCATCCTGGATGTCCAAGGATTTGATCTGATTCTGCTGAAAGATCAAGTGGCACTGGCAGTCATCTTCATCAAAAAGGCTCTGGGTCTGGAGGTGGTTGACGGTCTCGACTGGGTGGAGGACTTTCGTAAGCTTCTAGCATCTGTAATTATCTAGCTTTGTCTACTCCTTTTGCTCCATTTTGTATAGCTGGAGCTATGATAGGCTAGTCTAGGGTATAGTAAGTTCCCTCTGCAAATAAGTGTTGTGACCCTGTGCGGTCTTTCTCTTAGGTTTCTCAGTTCTGGTAGGCAGACTGTCAATTTCAGACCAGCGACGAAAGGCTGATGCTATGTAATCTCTTTTTGAAATTTCTCAATACAATACTGCTATTACGGATAAAAAAAAAAAAAAACTATAGCGGACATAATAAAATAAATAATATAAATACAATTAAATTAAATGAATTATATGACTAACAATAATAAACTATAGCCAACATAATAAAAAATAATACAAATAGAATATATAAATATAAAAAATAAAAAATAAAAGAAACCAAATAAATTCAAATAAAAAAAAAATTATTAATAGTAGGTTAGAGTCAAAATCATGTCAATGATCTATATTATTCTATGATTTAAGTGGATCTTTACATTCTATAATAATTGATAGTATGTATTTTTTGAAAATAAAAAATAGATATGATTGAGTGGAGTTCATTAAAAATAATAGAGATACAAACATAAATATTAACCATGATTTTTTTCTCCAACTTTTAATTAATAATTATTATTTTTTCTTTAAATGTTGGAAATAATAGTGATTATGAAATAATTAACCTGTTCAATAAAACACAATAGAGCATGAGTGGGAAGTCATATCTAGGATACAACGTGGATAAATTATAGAAGTGACTGAAATAAATATGTTGGAAAGAAGGGATATTGATAGATAAACACCATGGTCTAATAAATATCGAGGTGAATTTTACACAAATAAAGGTATAAAATTCTTAAGAAAAATAATGGGTTTCTAATATATGATGATATACCAAACAATCTATTTACAACTCTAAAATTCTTAAGCACCATGAAAAATAATGGATTTTGCTTCATTAAAAGGAGCAAGACTCACATCAAATACATATTGATTGATGAAATGAACATTCATTGGACAAAATTTGATACAGAACGTAGGCTCTCAACTTAATCAAACATTTCTAAAAAATACAAACATGAGTTTTGGAGGTATATCTATCATTTTAACTTAAATGATAGATACTTGTTATTTTAATACATATACTTCATTACTATAATTGTTTTGCATTGATACTACACACTCATGAAAACTATGATTTTCAAATGTTTGGCAGGTATCTCTGTGATTTTGGTTGGAGATTTGGGATAGTTGCTTTCTGTCAATGATAAACCACCATATGATAGTAACAAACATGTTAAACTACAATGGGAAGAATTCACTGTAGTTGTTACTTTGGATAAGATATTTAGATAGGAAGGAGAAAGGAATGACTAGCACACGTTTCACCAACTTCTCACAAATCTAAGAGATGCAAGCCAACTATTGATGACTGGAAATTACTAATGACAAGAATCAATGTTGGCATAAAGTCAGCGACCAATGAAGCATTTGACAATAATATTCGTTTGTTTGTAACAAATGATAGTGTGCATAGTCATAAGAGGAAAAATTGTATTCATTGAAAAACCCTGTTGCACATAGCATTGCAACAAAAGTAGACTATGTCAATGCATCGGAAGGAGGTCAAAATGATGAATTTAGCCTCAAGTTATTAATTACTAAGGATGCAAGGGTCATGTTAACTTCCAATCTCTAGATAGAAGTAGGTCTTTTAAATGGAGCTCTAATCTATGTTTGAAATATAATATACAAACATGGAAGTTCACTACTAAAACCACCAACATATGTTATGGTTGAGTTTGATAGTTACTTAGGAATACCATTTGAAGATGAAACTCCACATTCAATTCCAATTACATCAATACAAAGGGGCTACACAATCCAAATACCCTTATGACTGGCTTGAGCATTGCTAATACACAAATCACAACATTTAACTCTTTTAAAAGCTACTATTTATTTTGGCTTGTACAATTTTGTGCTTGTGTGTATTATTTGATCAAGGTGGAGTTTGTTTTGCGTCAAATGGTATTAGATCAGGTAATCCTGAGAGTGCAGAGTATGCACCAGGACTGAGTTGGGCTATTCTCCAATGAAGACTAAAGCTGGGTAGAAGGTGTTGAGTTCCACCACTGAGAGAGAGTGGGTGAGGAAGCATCTTCCAGAAGTCTTCTTGGGTAGAGAGTAGTAGGACAAGTGTTTGAAAAAATGTCGAAGAGGAAAAGTATGAGGTTGGTTTGAGAAGACCTTTGAAAATTTCATTCCTTGTGAGGAGAGAGAGAGTGATGATGGCAGAGTTGGATAATCAACTATAGGATTTGCGACAAGAGACACGACATGTTTTGAGAGAAAGTCAAGTGGAGATTAAGATGGAAAAGAAAATGGGTAAGGAGGAGTCCCATGTTTCTTCTAATGATGTTTTGTATGCAGGTGGATTTGTGTGTGTGGGAAATGAGGAATGGGATGAAGAAAAAGATTGAGAAAAGAAAAAAGATTGTAGCAAAAGAAGCTGTAGCAGTTGAAGATGAAGTGGTGGGCAGCGAGGATGAAGAGATTGAAGGTGCAACGATAGAATGTGAAGAGGTTGCAGTGAAGGACGAGGAGAAAGATGATTTGATGTTGTAGATTTTGGAAGTGGAAGAAGAGGTAAGAGAAACGAAGGTGAAAGAAAATGAAGTAGTGATTGCAGTGATAGAGGATGTAGCTGCAGCTGACGAGAACGTTGAAGACATCGTAGTGAAATTTGATGTTGCAACTGTAAATGTGAATGAGGTAAATCAGTTATGTGATGTTATTTTGTTTTCAGATGTGGTAGTAGAAAATGAGATGAATAGAGGACAAGAGAATGTTGCGTGGTTGTGTGTAGAGATGATTAAGGATGTTGCAGGATATTGGTGGAGGTGGACAGTTAAAGATGGGTTTGAACCCACAGAGGAGGAGAGGAGTGAGGAAAGAATTTGGTGGAGGAGGTTGAGCTTCGGTGGACATGAGTCCACAAGGGGAAAGAGGAGGAAGAAGTAGTGTTGCTGGAGGAAGGTGGTGTGTGTTCCGGCATGATGCTAGAAAAGGAAAAAGAAAGATTGATTTTTAGCTCTTGGACAACGAAGGAGTTCGCTGCAGGTTGATGGCAACATGGAAGAGTAGTGCAACTACTCAACTCCACCTTTTTGAGCCTATGCTCACAAATTTTCTACTCGACGTGTCTGATGTAGGAGCACCCCAAGTGAATTGGCAATCGGCATCACTCAAAAACATTTTCAGTTTGATTTTGTTTGGATTTCAGTTGGCTTCTCTTGACATTGGAAGCAACATGACATTCAATGAGAAAATATCAAGTCCCATTGGAGTCTTTATGCATATGCTTAACATTTGGCTTTTCAGTTGAATATGTGCTTCTCGTATATGCAGCTATCATTGGACATATTTCTCAGTGACACAGGTATCTTGATGGCAGAGCTTTAGAATGCACGAGATAATCTTGTTTCTTCCACTTCAGTAGAAATGAAAAAATATAGTGGCACAACAAAATGATGAATGTTATGAGGAATTAATACTGTTAGAAGCACTTGAGGACCCCTTCGGTTTATGAGAGCCACTTTGATATCATTATTTGTTGGTGTTAATAGTGAAATTAGATGACCGTATGTTCATATCAAGCATATTGTTATAAGCATTCCTGTATATACCTGACTACCATTTC
Organism: Cunninghamia lanceolata; assembly: GCA_027924645.1. Lineage (NCBI taxonomy): Eukaryota > Viridiplantae > Streptophyta > Pinopsida > Cupressales > Cupressaceae > Cunninghamia > Cunninghamia lanceolata. The sequence goes on from BSBN01000007.1 coordinate 47,792, forward strand.
CAAGCATTAATAAGCCTTGGTACAACTTGGAAGTTGCTCTACTATAAGTTGTTTGTTGGAGAATGCATTTGGTTTCGATATGTTAGGCCTCTAAAATGTCCAAACTGTCATGAAATTGAGACCATGAAGCATGTTTTTGTGGCTAATTACCATAGACCAAGATGCTTGAGTGTGTCATAGGGTTATGGAGATGGAATAAATAAAGGTCAAGGAGTTGAGTGTTAAGAATTTATTTGATTTGGTTTTAAATGTGGATGCAGTTGTGTGTGAAGGAGGAAGATGACCTTATGGTAGGACGGATATCATAGATGTTCATAGGTTTTGGCCTATGGACATCTACGATCATAAATTCGTAGGTTCCTTAAGATCGACCTAATTTGTATTAAAAGGCCATCAAAACGATGAATTCTTGTTACAAAAATACATTTATCTTGTAGTCAACAATTTTTCTGTATATCAATGTAAGTATGTAATCTTTATAATTAATTTTTGCTCTTAAAAAAATTATTTATATAAGTTTATTTTTAATGTTTATATACAACCTTTTTGGTTGCTCATTTAATTGTTAAAAACTTTGATCTTGCATGTGGAGAACTCCATGGAAACATCTTGACCATTTTAAATATTAATGTCGTACATTTTTTAATATTTGAAGAGAAATTTCCTAAAAATATAACATAGTGACAAAGAGCGAAAGAAAGAGATATAATATATGTGCTTTTAATTAAAATCTATATACATTTGAAAATAGGGTATTTGAATTTGACATATTTGAATATTTATATGAATAGTCTATTACCCATGAGAGAGAGAGAGAGAGAGAGAGAGAGAGAGAGAGAGAGAGAGAGAGAGAGAGAGAGAGAGAGAGAGAGAGAGAGAGAGAGAGAGAGAGAGAGAGAGAGAGAGAGAGAGAGAGAGAGAGAGAGAGAGAGAGAGAGAGAGAGAGAGAGAGAGAGAGAGAGAGAGAGAGAGAGACTAAAACAAAGAAAAGATCGTGGAAAAATTAACTATGGGGATTGATGATATTAGACCTCCATTTTGTGTATATCTTACAGTCATTGCAATTCATGAGGCAACATCTCTATAGGTTATGTTTGACCAATATGATGGATTTTGACCACTTTAATGCTAATAGATGATGAAATACATCCATTTTTTGGGAAGAGGAAGTAGACTCTGATGGATGAAGTAGATTCAATAAGAAGGAAGAGAGAAATGCCACTCTTCACAAAACATTGCAAGGCATATGAGAGACTTGATTTTCATACTTTTGGTCCATTGGTGTCTCAAGAGATATGTATTGGAAGAAGTATTATCTATTTATGAAATACACAATATGCACAAACTACAAATTACTGATATCATCAAAGCAAATCATAGGCAAGCAATGGCCATGAAAATAAATCCAACATGTTGAACATGTTTGTGAGAGACATGTGCTTTGAAACTCACTCCACCTATCTTATTGTTGATCCATAAAGCATATGGCATGATACACTTAACAAAACTTTCTATGGACATTTGGTAGGTTTTGACTCTTGGTGTGCATTTGCATTGTTACCTTTTAAGGAGGTTTGATGATTGGGTTAGTTTGCATTTGATAGTCTCATGCTTGTATTGCATAAAGCCACATGCAATATTGCTTTTCACTTGTTGAAATATATTTTGTAAGGTATTTTTGTGTACCAGTGCTTTGTTTCCCTGTGACAATAATAATATTATATTGAGAACTATTCACTAAACTATATTTTATAATATTAAATAAAAATCTTAAAATTAAATATAATTTTAAACAATTATATATAATAATAATTATATTTTTTAATATAAATATACGAATTTATAATATAATATTACATTAGAAATATATAATATTATTTTATTATTATATAAAATATAAAATATAATAATAAATATAATTCAATTTCATATATAAAATAAATATGATTAAATAAATAAATATACTATATATTTAATCTAAATATACAATGTTAAAATATCATAATATATTAACTAGCAGTTGCACAAAATTTATACGCAACGAAATAGCCGATAGGGTTATCAATATCTCATATGTAATGTAATAGCAAATAAATTCATAAAATTATAAAAATAAATAAACATTAGCAAATATATTAAACATTATCATTTTAAGATCTAAATTAAACAATTTAAAATAATAAATAAATAATTTTATTTTTTATTATTTTTTTCAAAGAATGTATTAATTAGTAATAATGCTAATTTTTTAAAAAAGACGTTGCAACCAAAGCCTATGTGTATCATGCAAGCTCACACCTTGCTTTTAAACATTATACAAGCCTAACTTACATGACCTCCTTATTTTCATCTTTGTGCAGTGTTTTTAAATTTTGATATATTTGAACTCATCATGAAGATTAAGGGATGTAAGTTTTGGCAAGAAGAAAAAAAGCTATTTTCAAGAAGATAAAAAAATCATTTGCAAATTTTCTTTGCTGCAAAGGTGCTTACTGTCTTATTAGAGATGTAATTTTGTGCCCTAGTGACTGTTCTGGCACTATTTTTTTAAAATTTTTACTATATAAACACATTTATACTATGAAGGATCCTAATAGCATAGTAAAATCAGATCTGGGATGGGATTTATGGGTGTAGGTTGATTATTTGGGCTGATTTGTAGCGTGAGAGCACAGTTGTCAATATTAGAAGATAAAAATAGCTATTCAAAATGATATTCTAGCTCCATATACAAAACTCTATTTCTTCCATTACAAAGTACAATACAATAAGCTAATAAAAGTTATACTCCTTGCGGTTCGGTAGATCAAGAGTAACCACAAGTAAGCATAAAAAGGTAGAGTATCTTCCTATGGGTTTCAAGATCACAATATGCTGCATATATACTTGAGATCGTATTAAATATATTGTAAAACTTTAAAATTTCTAGCATGCTAAACTAATTAAAACCCATGAAGGCTCAATGCTTTTATAGCCTTAGTAAATATTTTGGCCACAAGCTCCCTATGTTCACATTACTGTACCATCAAGTAACAAGTCTCCACTGCACTTTGGTTATTCACTATACAAAATCAATACTAAATCAGTCAATTCTATATCATCAGCATACAAAAGCTTGTCAAGAAAGCTAGTGCCCAGAATCTCACCAATTAGATTTTATCAATACATTTGCAATAGCATGGAATATAATAGATAATAATATATCTTGTTGCTCAGCCTGGGAGAGTTGAAGGTAGCCAAGAGAATTGGCATCTGTTAGGATAGGTATATCCAGGACTGCCAACAAAGAGATTGATTGAATGTGAGCAAATGAACATATGTTGGTCATGCTGGGTTATTTGAGGAAGATAACTCTCAGGTAACCTTGTTGCAAGATGATTATGAGTTTTCCATTGAAGGATTAAAAGATATAAGTTTGACATAATGGATCTGAGTAAAGATGATCCTACAAACTTTCATTGGGTGCATGTATGCTTACAGTAATAAACACTGGTCTAGATGCACATAGTAACCAATTAATTGAAGTAGGTAGGCAGGATGGAGTCTTCTTAGGATGTCTACCTACAAAATAATATAGCCATATGTGACAAAGTCAGGTCTACAAACTAGTAGTACATTGGTAATTCCTTGTTCCATATAAGGAAAATAAAGATTTTTACCTCCAGTCTGAATTCATGTCCCCCTGCTTGCCATGTTTGTCAAGTTGTTTAATTGTTGCAACTCTTTTGTCTAGTAGAAATTCATTGTATAAGATACAAATTTAGGAAATGATTCTAAAAGTATATGTAAACATAGAATTTAATTGTATTAAATATTGTTGTAACTTAAACAGATAGTGTAAGTACTACCTTTATCAGTTGTATCAATGGGCTTAGATGGCAGAAAGGTTGTTGTTTTCCGTGACTACGTCATTCTCTCCATTAATTTGCATATTATTGAAAACAAGAGGTAAGATTATAGCAATTGATGAAACATGAAATGTCAATAAAAACATAAGCATACAGATGTACCTGGATGTTTTTACAGGAAAGTATTTGTAAACGAGCCTCTTCTTTCTTCCTGATTGTTGTATATCGACTGTTTTGCATTTTACAGTAACGTGCTAAGGAGAATGCAGGTTCTATGCGAAGATTCTCTATGGACTTCACTCTGGATATTGCTGTGAATAGAAGTACTTGTCTCTCAACTTCTCCTACGTTTATTTTAGCTCTATCTAATGTCAATCCTTGAGACTTATGGATTGTTATGGCCCAAGCCATGGATAGTGGAAGTTGCCTATAGTTCCCACGTGTAACTGGTGGGACGGGGATGTTGTTTGGATTGTCTTTATCCCATGGAGGACCGATGTAGCTATCAAATTTGATGACAACATATAATGGCAAATCTGGGGGTCTACAATCATCACTATAAACAATACCTTTAATCTGTGCTAATGACCCATTTACAAGGCTTGTCTCAGTCCACAGATTTGTTGTTAACATTACCCGTTGGCCTATGCAGAGAAGCACTTCTTGTTGTAGTTGCTCATCATCAATATAATCACTTGTGTTTTGCCGAGTTCTTTGTGCAACACTAACTGCTATAGGAACATTCAAAAGTTTTAGCATTTTCCTATTATGTAGCAAAGCGAGATTGTTAGTTGCGAATAAATGCATGGATGTGTTGAATTCGTCTATTTCTGTTGTGGTCAACATGTCATTTGTGTATTTCATTAGTATTTCCCAATCATGTTGAAGCGGCTGGGCATTTCTTATATTTTGCAGGATGTCACAGAATTGTCTTTGATATTGACTTTCACCTTGTTGACGGAAAAGAGTCTCTAATGTGACGACTACATTAAAAGTGTGCCATAAAATTAGTGCAGTTGAATGCGATGCATATAGAGGCTTGTCCATAATGGGTGGTAGCTGACCTGTTGATAACTGAGAGGGGTGGGGGTGAATCAGTTATCTTAATTATTTTGACTTTCAGTCCTTCTTTAACAATTAGTGCAGAATCAAATCATACAAGCAAGCATTACCATGGAAGCAGAAATAACGTTAGTACACATGACACAATGATTTTGACGTGGAAAACCTGGTTAAGGGAAAAACCACGGGGTGATTAACCCAAGATTGTATTCTTTGTTAGAAGGATAGAGTAGTACAAAATGGCACTTGCCAATTAGGGCTCACTGCCCGAGCACATTGCTCACAAGAGGCTTACTGCCTACAAGAGACTCACTGTCTACAAGAAAAGAAGGTAACAAAATACTTGAATTGATGAGAAGCATCCACACATGCTGAAGTTTAGTTCCGGTTAAGCCCAATATACTGATCTGCTGCACTTCATTCTTACTCTCCTTAGGTGCTGCTGTCCTGTTACATTCCGGACCTGTCTTACTGCCTTCACACTGCTCTTCTGCTATTCTTCACACAATACCACACACAACACCCACATTCATATCTAAATCCATCTGGTATATATATCCGCACCAAAGATTTCATCCACTTTCTAGTTGGCATCCGGAATACTCAATATTTTCCCAAACTCTAATCTGTCGGCTGAATTTTTGCATACCAAGTAATGCAGATCAAAGAGATGCTTATAGAAGTCATCCATCATGTTGGCCAATCATGAATGATACCTTATGAAACTTAATCACCATCAATATCACATCCGGATTTAGGTCTGATGCTCTGCCGGTTAGGTCTTCCTCTGTCTAGTCTGCCAATCAGGAACCCAACACTTAAGTGCTCATATTTGTTCACTCTTCTATCATCGAAGGCTAAGTCCTTGAAATATATCAATCAAGGTACTCCTCTTGACTTCCCCAAATCCGTACTTTACTAAGATACTTCCTCTGAGAGATCCGGACCTGACTCTCGGACCTTGTTGCCTACTCTGTTCTTGCTTAGTGGACCACAACACTTCTTCCGGTAAAGACACACCATGTCCTGTGGATGTGTGGGATGGACTTTGTTGCCATAAATGACAACACTAATGAAGCCACACAGTGTCTCTTGCCAACATGACCAAGGTCACCGACAAGGATAACTGAAAGACCACCAAAGGCCTAATGTTGTCAATCAGGAAATGCCTCACGCAAGCGAGTATCTATTTTCAATAACAACTTTGGCCCTATGAAGCTCATCTAATCTATCAAGACATATTCGATTTCAAGTCTTTTTGGAAAAATGTGAGTGATTCGTCTTGTAAAGGTCGCATTTCTCTGATAGGGATCCTTAGGCATGTGTGGATTGTAGTGGCTTGAATGTTGTAGGCAAACACTCCTAAAGGTGCGAGTACAAGCAAGTTTTTTTTTGTTTATGTTGGATCCATTTAGTGTGTTTCTAATGCAACTTATTAAATACGATTTGCCAGTGCCCGCTATTCCCCGAATGATAATGCGTAAAGGTTCCTTCGAGTATGGTTGCATGTGATGCTGAGTAATGATGTGTAAAGCCAATTGTTGTCTAGGCGATAGTTGGTAAGCTGTTGTATTTGAAGGTGTAGAAGAGTAAACATGTTCATTTGACAATTTTCTCCTAGAAATGAAATCAACAACATTTTCGTGCAAATGTGGCAATACATGACTTCTGTTCCATGTGTAGTTGATGTCAAAGTCACGTCTTCCAAGAACCTCTAACTCATCCACAGTGAAGCTAGCGGGGATAGCCATTTGTGATAGTAACTCCCACTCGTATAGGTCATGGCCATCTTCTATATGTATCACGTCATCTTCATCTTGGTCTTCTTCATCCAACTCATGGTTTTGTGTTGTTCGATCAACATGCCAAGGGGAGTAATTGTTTGCTTTCATTGATTTCCAATTTATGATTATTTCTTGTTTGGTGAGACCTATGTCTATTGGGATGTCGCGAAAATGCTTGTACAGTAGTAGCTCACTCCAACAGAATGTTTCAAAATATTCATCATCTTCTGTTGGAAGACTATAGAATCGAGGTAAGACGTTTACAAAATTGCCTTGTCTTTTCTCTTTTGCCATTTGTTTCCTTTGCGATGTGCGCGAAATGAGTATAACTGCACAGATTGTATGAGAGAAGCTGTTTCCAAATTTGAAGGTCTTTGCATGTAGGATCTTATATAGGTAGTTGCCAACTCAGACTCATTAGTTGTTCTTGTTATACATTGCAAACTGTTCGACCTACATTGAGAGAGACAAAGGTTCGACTACAAGAGACAAGAGGCAATTTTTGTAGCATATGGAAAGTCTCTTGTGCACCGATGTCACGATTTGCAATTATTTCCGTCATGAATTTTTGATATGCAAGCAAAGCCTTTTCTTCAGAGTTGACAATGTGTGCTATCTGTTTCAACATTTCCGAGTAGCTTTCAGATTTTTTCTTAGCTTTTGATGCATACTTGGCTATGTATTTGAGAACAAGTTCTTTTGAAGTGATAGGTTGGCAGTCAACGTTAGCACGCCATATTCCTAACTTTTTAGGGCTATGGATATTCAATCTATCGTCGTTTCTTGCTGGCTTGTAAGATTTGTGACCTTCGTTGTCGCAGTTCAAGGTTGAGTTCATCTGTACTTTCCATGGAGCTTTATAACGACACTTAGTATTTTGATCCCTTTTTCTTAAACATGTTTGTTCTGTACATTTTGTGTGTCTTTGGACAGTATTTGTCAACTCTTCATAGTCTACCAAGGCATCTGTAGAAAATATGTGGGAAGTATCTAGCAAACATGGATCATCTGAGGGATTTCGATGGGCCATGTTAGTTCTTTGATTCTGGGTGCGAGGGTTCCAAGCAGAGACATACCTATCAAAGAAATGTCTAGCTCTTTCAATATCATTATAATTGTTCCAATCAAGTGTGTCCATGTTTGGTGCATTTTCTAACCACAAGAATCTGTGTACATGAGCAGAACCTTGATGTTGCCATTCATATCTATACCAATAGTCTTTTGTGTCTAACAATTTCTCAATAACCTCTTCTTGAAAAATTTAGAAGCGTTGGTGCAGGTATAGGGAGGTTGTTTGTGGGTTTTGAATGACATTTTCTGTAAATCGCCTTCTCTCATATTGCAAACGCACGAGGTCATTTCATGGAAATAGTATATGAAGGTCAGGCCATTTCATATCAGTGGAACTCAATGTGAAGAACAATGTTGGAGAACCCAATTGGTTGATCATGGTTGTTAGATCATATCGACATTTGTTCCAGTAAGAATGTGTGCCGCACAAAGAAGTCCCAAAGTGCATTAGCTGCTCAGCCAATTGATCATCTAATAAATTGTGCAAACAATATCGAAGCCCTTCTACGGTGGTTGGTATGTTTTCTTCTATGTTTTTTTAAAGGAAGATTGTGGCAGCTTGTTGACTGCGATGGTGCATCATGAGATTGTATAGGAAATAGCAAAACCTAACATGTTGGCCGAATCTGTTATCGTGAAATCTCATTAGATGTAGAGCATATTCATGCATGTGGACCTGTTTGGGCCTAGGCTAAAGGGGAAGTGCATTCCCTCTTGGGAAGAGCATCAGAAAAGCCATATCTAGCAACCCCTCAGTGTTGTACTCATTAATTGGCGAGGAATCAATAGTAGGCCATGGAATAGTGTCTGAGTCTGTATTATTTAGCTGCAGAATTTATTTAATGGCATCCAACTCTGGCTTTTGATTAGGCAAATTTGGAATAAAGGAAGATGAATGTACAAAATCATATACACTGTCATCATCAATGTTAGTTTCAGTCGCTGCCATTGTTGGTTGTTGAGTATCCTGTTTGAAGTTACGCATCATGTGAGAAACATCTGTGCTAGTTTCAGGTAGCATGGATAGTGATTCCATATCTATATGGACTTCTTTGTAGTATGGGTCGTTCTCTATTTTATACCTAAGAGCATCCAAAACATGTGTTCTACTTACATAATAGTCATAGTTTTTCCCTTCATTGTTGGTTCGTCTAACTATGATAACTTCAATGTCATCTAACCTTCGTGGCAAGACTTTTGCAATTGTTGTAATATCTTGAGGGAAACTTATGGTGTGTCCACTATATTTGTATTGGCCTCCTCGGGCATGGGTTACTTGTAAAACTGGTGTGACATGGGCTATAAGCATCTCCTCTACCTGTGTAAGCACTTTCAATACCTTTGGTTGCTCACCTGGATCTAAGTTGTTTTCCGCAGAGAACCGGTGGACCCCTTTCTCTATGTGACATCTAGTACAAACTGCATGTACACCAAGCATGCGAGTGCACATGCCAGTATAAGCTTCGTTACATATAATGCACATTCTTAACTTCGATAATGCATCAATTCATGCCTAAAACGTTTCATTGATTCAACATATTTGGGAGGGAAAAGTCCTCCCCTTGTTGGAACATGGCCAAGGATGGATCGCAAAATCTCAGCTATCATAATTTCATTTGTATTGTTGAGATTGCCTACTACTTGTTTATCCCTTTCGCCATATGCTATGGATTGTGATGGGTGGATGTTTGCTCTATTGTATTGCTTGCACCTATAACAGTCACTCTACTTGTTTATGAAAATTCTGACACTTCTGTATGTGTTAACGATGTTGGTATAAATGTTGGTGGTTTGTTTTGCAGGTATTGCAAGCACCGACGAGCACAGATTTGGTCCCTATGCTGGCTGTAATATAATCTGTTTCTTTCATTTTTGATTTGCCTTCGTCTTTCAATGTTTGTCACTGGGCTTTGTGTATCCATTCTTTAAAAAAAATTAGATGTTAGTTTAAATTTCTTGAAAATACATCAATAAAATGCAAAAAATAATATACAAAGAGGCTTGACAGTAGGCACTTATTTGTCATGTTTGATCATATAAATTATTTCTAAATATAATTGATAAATGTTGGAATCAAAATGGCAAACACCACATAGAAGAGTAATGAAAATGACTTAATAGCATATTCAATCCTGCGTATTGATATTAGTGATATTTTTTTGGTAATGGAAGTTTCAATGATTAAAAATTAGACAATCACAAATAAAATCTAAATTTACTAGTTTTGTGAGAGCCAAAATGCTTATGGATTCAATGAATGTATTTTATAGAATGAAGTGTTTGTATATAAGGCCTTGTATTTCAATTTCATTTTTTTCCTAAAAATAGCGAGAAAAGCTATTGGCTCCCTTTTGAGCTTGGTAGGCGAACACTGACAAAAAATAGCCGCACATTTTTAGGGGAAAAGACCCAATAAGTGAGATAGTTCCAATGGTTGAGATAGTATATGTGGATTTAAGACCCAATATTTTTTGAAGTTTAGTACCAATAGTTGTGACTTTAAGGTTGTTAGTGTTACTATAAGTACTAATAATTGAATGAAATGTACCCTTTAGATTTAAAAAGCAACCAATCATGTGATGCCACATCAGCGCACCAACAAAGGAGGTCTTAATGCACACCTATTGGCCCACCATTTTTTTTGGGGAACTATTTGACACCTCAACAAAAAGCATGCTGATGTGGCATCATATTTGATGATGTGGCCCTAAAACCTTATTTATAAGTAGGGGCGTTGCCAAGTAAGCTACTGTAAATTTTTTGGAGTGATTCGAAATTGCCACCTATGATTTTGAGAGGCGTGAAGTTAGGGTGCATTTGATAATAAATCAAGGTATCAGTAAAGGATCTCTAGTCAAGATTAAGCATTGAAGTAAAGATGTGGCATGCCAGCCGGTGGGTGAGTTTCAAGCTTTCTGGTGAGGATTGAAACTTGTGGCAGGTGATCAAATTTAGAAGGATGAGACCAAGTGAAATTCTCGCACAAACTTTGCAAAGTAGAAACCCCTTAAACCTGAAACTTATTAGCCTAAGAGGCTGTGAAGATTACAAGGGGCTTCTTTCAAGTAGCATTTCTTAACAGAAAATCAATACAGTAAAAATGTAAAACATATGAGACTGCTAGGCAGAGAAGGCGAAGTAGATGATCCTCATAGTATATTATCCATTGGCTGAATTCCAAAGGGTATATTTTCGTCTCTATAATTCACTATGAGCTCTTAGTCTTATCCATTCTAATACAAGTAGAACATTGCATCCTCAACAAGGCTTATTGAAAGCATTAACAAACATGAATGTTCCAAATATGTGTTGACTTTTGTTTTCTAGAATACAATACAATTTTTCAATATTAGATTTGTTTTAAATAAATTTTATTCATTTCCAGCAAGTAAAAATGACACTGTATAGTTTTTAATAAGACTGCAGTACAACATTAAAGGATAATGACATTGCACGAAGAGTAATTGAAAGAAAAGAAGAGAAAGGCACAATTCCAGATGTTCTATTACAAGCAACCTCCCATAGTGGCCCAACTGACTTTGATAAAATCTCTTACATCACAAGAACACAAGGTAAAGGTGGCAGCCCACCAACATCCTGCAATGCAGTGGGACAAATTATTGCAGTAGACTATGAAGCCTTGTATAGTTTTTATGTAGAGTGCTCCAACAGTCAAAAGGTCAATTTTGGCCAATAAAAATAGGACAAATATTTACCACTAAATCAGAGTAATTGACTTCCTAATAATAGTACTGGTTGAAACTATCCTGTTATTCTAAGAGAGGGGATGCAAAACAGAACATTTAATGTAAAATGAAGGCCTTAAATGAATGTCAATCCCTAAAGACTAAAAATCCAATTTTCAAAAAGAAAAACGACAAGGATAAAACAAGATTCAGTACTAAATTTGTTAAGACACTTAAAATTAACAACACAATTGAAACAAAACGTCAAAGTATTGATCTAAAAAGAAAAAACCTGAAACTTATTAGGCTAAGAGGCTGTGAAGCTTACGAGGGGCTTCTTTCAAGAAGCATTTCATCACTTCCAGCAGTGAAGAAAAATATGGTAGCGCCACTTTTTCCACCGCTAAATCTTCTCCCAATCACTGCCCGTTTTGGGTGCACTAAATTTGGTTCGCTTCCTTCAAGGAGACCGCAAGCCAATTCTTACTCTAGACGATGGGGGGAGTTGTTCAAAGATGGTAAATTATGCAATCTTCGGCTTTTAGTTGTCATTTGCACTCTTTGTTTAATTTCGCATTTATGATAATTTTTATGTTTCTCTTTTTCATATGAATTGTGCGCTAGAATCAACATGTCCTATTGAGTTGCCCTGTCTCCCCTTCACCATTGCAGAGGTATGCCAAACCAACTTAAATTATTAGTGCTTAGCGTTAAGGCGATGTGATCTGCTAGGTGTAGTTTTGTTTAAAAATGCCCTCCTTCACGGAAGGGAAGGACGTTTCTTTAACGATTCAATTACTAGCGTTGTTCAAGTACAGTAAATAATATTTTTTTGGATAAATTCAGATGGAATTGAAATTAGCTAGATGTGTTACCAGCAACAGGGGATGGGGCTTAAATGGAGGCAGAAAGCTTCTTGGTTGAGGTTTATTGTATAAGAACATGAAGAAATATAAACAATGACAATTTTAAATGTGTTTGATGTTTAGGTAATGTCGTCAATATCCTCTGGCAGTTGTGCCCTCTACCCCACCTTCCTTCATGGAAAATGACAAATGGCAATCAAGAACTGCAAAAGAAACAGTACAGAGGTTTTGGTCAGGTTTTTGGTAACACAGTTAGCTAGAGTGTAGAATTAAATGAATACAAGACTAGATGTTTGAGGGTAGGTAGAGTGGAAATATTGTGTTGGACAGTCATGAAAATAAATGGAAATCCTCTCTTTCATTTTATAAATAATGCTTGCTTTCAAATTGAGAAGTAATGGGTTCCTTTAATGAGAAACACAAAGCTGCTGATGATTTTTATTTTTTCTTCAGAGATTTTGAAATTTGGTTGTTTTAGTTTTAGATCACAAAGATCCGAAGCTTATGGGACCATACCAATCCCTCCGAGTTAGATCAAAAGATTTTCAATGTGCCTGATCATGGCATCCTAATGCACATCAATAGTGCCTTTCTTTCCCCGCCTATTGCAATGTATCTATGTAGCCCTAACTACACTACTTTTAGAAGGGAATTATTAAGCTCACAATTCTCTTATCGATCTTTATGTTTTCTGTGTTTTAATTTATCAATATAGGCACAATGATTGATTGGATAGTATGCTCTGATTAAGAATATTTAGTTACATTCACTTGTAGAGGGTACAAAGATCCAGAGTTTAAACCGTGAAGATACAAGTTGAGTATTGAAAATGACTAAAATACAGTAGCTTAACTCTAGGTGTTGCATACCCCAGCAATGGTTGCAGCATACCCTACAAGGATGTATACAACTCCTGGGTATCTTTCACAGAAAGGTACCTCCAGTAGTGAAACTATAAGCCAAAGGTGCAAGGAGTATTCACCAATTGAAAGAATAAATATTGCTTAGAATCATTTTTACTCATACATCTTTGTTAATTAAACCTTGCAGAGCAATGAGAGGACCGAATTACTACTACTATTTTACATATTTAATATAACCAATCAAAAAACAATATTATATTTAGTCTAGCCTCGTATTAGAGCATCGTGGTTGTAAAGCAGAGAAGCCCCCCTACCCTTCAAAAACATATGCTGATTTTTTGGTTTGCTTGTCTAGCATTCTAGCCTAGCCCTGAACTTGAGTGTTTAGTAGAGCATGGCAGATATGAACCTATTTGCAAACATTTGAAAACAAAAAATAAATTATTATTTGTAATTACTGTCTCAAAGTATAATTCCTTTGCAAAATGATTTCAGTTGTAAGAATTCCAGTTAAAGGAAAACTTGTAAGTGTAAACAATAACAATCAATATACATTGAGGAAAACTTGTCAGTGTAAACATTAACAATCAATATACATTGAGGTGATATGTACAATGAACTTTATCTATAATCTTGATGAGTGTAATAAAATTTTAGGCTTGGAGAGTATACTAAACTTCTGTCTCTCATTTTTGAAAGGGTACTAATTGCTAGTTCATAATTTGCAGTTAAATCTCCGCACTATAATACCCATAATTAGTTCAAACATCAAGAAGAATTCTTTACAGTTCAAAATTGCACCTAACTGCCACATTATCAGTGGTGGCATTAACCTACCTACAATTTTAATTTGCAAACAACACTGAAACTAGATATGTACAATGAGGTGATATGTGTTGGTTTTTGCTTCTTAATCAGCATTAGGGTTTGCCAGTTCTAATGCACAGGCAGATTCAACCAACTGAATACAGGAGGTTGCGGAGCTCCTCCCCTTCACTTCTGGTTCTGCCGCACCAAGGGGGGTGTCCCTATTTGATAAAAGTATAACCTTGACTAGCTCAATGACAGAAGGATTTAACTTGACGGCAACAGGCAGAATACTCTCATGTATGGACCAAGATTTGTGTAACAAATCACAAGGTTGGCAACATTCTTGGACATAATGTCTGGTTAGGTATGAGAGCATGCAGAGGTTCCTAATCCTAATCCTACAACTAACAGGTGGAAGTGATGAGATGGGTTGAAATGGTGTTTGGAGTGATGGGACTTTCCTAGACCCATTGAACAGACAAATTCCCAAACCAGTGCCTTATCTGGGCAGCAGAGTCATATCTAAGACTGTAAATGTCCCCCCATGACAACATAAATTCATATCCAGAGGACCTGAGAATAATGCTACTGCCTGACAACAACATGTCTAAGAAAGAGTATCATTAATGATCATGCTTAACAGATCCTATGATGCAATCTATTTCCCTTTGTATCCGATCAAAAGCCTATTTAACCACTCCTTGAGCAGACGCAATAAATTAGACACACAATATGCATACACTGAAAAACTTGGAAGTCCTTGACAACCTTGTTTGAAAGGAAAACAAATGACATACAAGAGACAATCAGAAACAATACACACACATGTGTTTTTCATTTAAAATCAATCTGCATAGAAGGTCATCACAGAGAAAATCATCATTTACAATCCAAGATAGATTAGTACACCAGACTAAGGACCGAGTCTGTATTAAAAAATGCCTTTCAAAATGTGAACACCTTATGTTCAGAGTCAGAGTCGAAAGCCCAAAAAACCTCCAACCTCTCAAAAGTAACACAGCCAAAACCATTTATACAGAACCGTGTACATTCAGCAATTAATTACATGGCCAGAAGTCAAAAATCCGCCAGATACATCCATCAGAGGGAATGGCGCTCAGACGCCATCAATGCAGCAGACAAGGGAGGCCTCGAGCCTTGCGTCACCATCTGGGAGTCTTTATTCACAATCGGGCAGTTTAATCGCTTGTACCATCGCCCATACTCCTGCTACAGTTGCCATTGATGGCCCAACAACCCGCAACCATCGAGAAAACTATCGCTGCGTTCAAATGGAAGTTTCCCGCCAAAACGCCCTCTTCGCAGGCTCAAACTACACAGGGGAATAATCCCACATGCATGGTGCCGAGACCACACTAGCACTTTATAAACATAGCTGCATATATAATAGGTGTCGAGCGTTTTGCCGTGCTCGACACACGACCCTTCACCAAAAGCCCATTGGCCAAATCTACACCATCGGCTTGCCCCAAAAACATCTCGCCGATCTCAATCGTCTCACCGACAACACCTCCGCAAGCCTCTGTCGGCCAGACATAGTCTATCGGCCAGCCCAAAAGCTTCCTTGGCCAATAGACCAACTCTCCCCGATGGCCACCAAAACACCCTCGTCGGCGAAACCTCCACTGTCGGCCCAACATCTGCCCGTTCACCCGACAGTCTATGTCATGCCGATGACCGTTCCAAATCCCTTGTCGCCAAGACATAGACCATTGGCACACCAATGAAAGCTCCCACTGACCTCAAAAGTCCTGCCGATGCCTACCTTCGCATTCCCCATCGGCTAGAGAAACGCCATCGGGCCAACACATTCCATCCCTGCCGACACAGCCAGTCACACCGACCACCAATGAGCCACACTCTGCTCCATTATCGGCCAAACACTCATCATCAGAGCAACTGAAAAAACACTGGCCGACACCCTTAGTCACACCGATGAACACCTCCCTAAAGCCTCCAACTTCCACATCGGCCAGAGAAGACCCATCGGCGGACCCTCCAACTACTAGCCCGATATGCAATCTTACTCCGATGGCATTCCCCATCGGGCAAACTCCTTACATCGACGGCCCAAAAATTTGCTTCGCCGATAGCCAAATACATGCCGATGGACATCCATCGGCCAGACCAAAACAATCGGAGCACTCAAGAAATCTTTCGCCGATGAAGCCAATCACTCCGATAAGACCAAAAACATAAAGCCTTGAACTGTTGAACCCCGAACCAAAAGGGTTCAACACGAGGGTAAACGCGATGGTTCAAACATCAAAAATAATACTCCATAGGCAACAAAGCTTCGAACCATTGAACCTTGAACCAAAACAAAAAGGTTCAAGCGGGAGGTTCAACGATGCAATATTTGCGCAAGACAAATGCATAATGTGACCCGTTAGAAGAAAATTGAACCCTGAACTGCTGAACCACTGAACTTAGAGAAAAAAGGGTTCAAGTTCAAACCGAAATGTCAGACACAAAAACGAACCCATGCCGATGGAGAAAAGACGAAGACCCCTCCTCAAGAAATGAGATGCAGATGCTGAAAAGTACTGAAGGGGTGCCAAAACTTAGAACCTTTTGGATATTTTGGGATGGTGCCTGCATGCAAATTGCTAAATTAACTGACAGTGAATTCAGGCACCAACAGTGGCTCTGATTGGGGACGTGCAGGTGCAAGACTGCAGCGAGAACCCCAGATCTCTGGGATGCAGACCAGTGCCTTATCCATTGGGCATAGAGTCATGAAGTTACCATGATCTGCATCACCAATCAAACTTGATGGCCTAAGGCCACCAAGAAAAGGAAAACCAACATTTCCCCTTGTCAAACACCTTGTTCTCATCTGCATACACTGAGTCAAGCCTGAGAGTACTGCCATGATCTGACCATAAGCTACCTTGGTCATTTGCATGTTCAACCTTCTGATTCAGTTTGTCACTGTCACCCTTATGCAAACAACCCTCAGCATCAGGCAACAAATGGATGCAGAATGTATCAAGCAATGCATACTCAAATGGCATAGAACACAGGTTATCATCACTATGCATTGCAAAATGATTTCCTAGCTGGACTGAAAATTGAAAGCACTCAAAGTCCACCACACAACTAGGAAAAATAGAGCTCTCTTTATACGCTAGCCTCTCAAAAGAAAATCTTTCAAATTCACAATTGTGCACATCATGCACACAACCAATAGCAGCACCAAACTGGAAAAGATTAGGCTCTGGCATCTCTTTCAAATCAGGCACATTTTTACAGTCACTTACCTGATGTATGTTGTTTCCTCTTTCATCAGGATGAGAAACAGAATCCAAGTCAAAAATAATGTCTAGATCCTCACCATACTCAGACAGATCCTCATCATCACATGTGTCATAAATGGGTGACCCAGGTGCATCAGTTTCATCGTAGTATGCCATTGGTTCATGGGCAGCAGAGCACGCATTTTCATCACCAATGGATTCACTCTGTGGAGGAGTATCAGCCTGTGTGTCATAAGCAAAACAACCATCGAATGAAAAACAATCATGCTCTGCACTAGCACTTATTTCAATTTCTGACTGCTCTTCATGATCTCCATGTGTTTGAAAGGTAGGCAATGGGTCACACATGGGACTGTTTTTCTGTTTGCTTATACCTTCTTTGTCTTGAGTACAATACTCACAATTGTCTCCACAGGTCCATTCCAAAAGTTGCTCATTACTGTCCACAACCTCGTTGTTATTTTCATGGCCAGCTGCCTCATCATTGCAATGGGAGTCTTCATTAGTTCCTTCATTGGCATCCTCAATTGGTGAACAATCCAGTTGAGCTGTATTGTTAGCATTATGTTTAAATACAACAGTCTCAACCTCTATGCTTTCATTTTCATTTTTATCTGCACATGATGCTTTAATTATTTGGTCATTTGCAGCTTCACAACTATTTTTCACACCAAAGCCTGTGGACAGGGGTTTCAACAAGTGCTCATTTCTGATTTTTTCTATATTTTCTACGAACTTGTATGCCATCTGCATACTTGTCACCTTGAAATCCCTCAGTAATGCACTAGAGCCCTCCTCAAAAGCCTCAAAGAATATGCCTACACAGGCTAAAATATCAGGTCTGAAGACTTTTGGGATTTGTGAAAAGGCTACTGCAAACCTATGACTGAAAACAACACATGGCTCTTCATCTTGTTTTCTGATTCTCATCAATTCTGCAACAAGATCAGCCGGTTCTTTTGCAAATTCTTCCTTGAAACAGTCAGCAAGCTCATCCCAACAGGCAAAGGATCTTTTTGAAAAGCTCAAATACCAGTCTTTTGCTTTTGCATCAAAGGACCTAACAAAAAACCTCATCCACATATCCTCATCTCTGAATGAATGCTTTCCCATGAACTCATGAAAATTTTGGATATGTGCATTCCCATCACATACACTGTGACCACTAAATCTGGGCATCTGACAGTATATCCTAGCAGGCATAGTTTCTACTTTATAGTCAACCCATGACAAATCTAATTGGTCATACAAAGGATCAAAAGGGGTGGCAGGAGGTTTAGCTTTCTGACTGGCAGACACAACAGGGTTATTATTTTTTAACTGGGCCTGCTCAGCCTCTAAGAATATCAACCTATTTCTTATCTCTTCTATTCTTTTATCCAACATTTCACCGCTGAGTATGGGATAATTCATACTTGGATTCATAAAAATTTTACTCTTAGACATCCTTTGTCTGCCTAAGACCTAAGGTTTCCCCTGGCATCTAACTTATGCAGTAAAATAACAAATATAAAGGGGAAGGAACAAGGTACCTTTTCACATACAGATGCTGAAGTCTGAACAGCACATTTTTGTCACAACACACATCAACTTTTTATGTGCATTTAAATCTTTTGCAGAGTTGCCACCTCTCCAGAGAGGACAAAATTTACAGCAGCTGAAAGCTCAACACATATTTTTCTGAGTTCATACCACCAGCAGAGCATCATCATTCACATGAAAGACTCCCCAGCAGAGTCCCCATTTTTGTTGGTGACTCGGATGGGCACACAAATATTTCACCAGGGAGGACAAAAATAACAATTTTCAAATCACCATCCCCAGCGGAGTCGCCATTTTTGTTGGTTTTTGATTCTGAATCAACATTAGGGTTTGCCAGTTCTAATGCACAGGCAAATTCAGCCAACTGAATACAGGAGGTTGTGTGAGCTCCTCCCCTTCACTTCTGGTTCTGCCACACCAAGGGGGGTGTCCCTATTTGATAAAAGTATAACCTTGACTAGCTCAATGACAAGGATTTAACTTGACGGCAACAGGCAGAATACTCTCATGTATGGACCAAGATTTGTGTAACAAATCACAAGGTTGGCAACATTCTTGGACATAATGTCTGGTTAGGTATGAGAGCATGCAGAGGTTCCTAATCCTAATCCTACAACTAACAGGTGGAAGTGATGAGATGGGTTGAAATGGTGTTTGGAGTGATGGGACTTTCCTAGACCCATTGAACAGACAAATTCCCAAACCAGTGCCTTATCTGGGCAGCAGAGTCATATCTAAGACTGTAAATGTCTCCCCATGACAACATAAATTCATATCCAGAGGACCTGAGAATAGTACTACTGCCTAACAGCAACATGTCCAAGAAAGAGTATCATTAATGATCATGCTTAACAGATCCTATGATGCAATCTATTTCCCTTTGTATATGATCAAAAGCCTATTTAACCACTCCTTGAGCAGACGCAATAAATCAGACACACAGTATGCATACACTGAAAAACTTGGAAGTCCTTGACAACCTTGTTTGAAAGGAAAACAAATGACATACAGGAGACAATCAAAAACAATACACACACAGGTGTTTTTCATTTAAAATCAATCTGCATAGAAGGTCATCACAGAGAAAATCATCATTTACAATCCAAGATAGATTAGTACACCAGACTAAGGACCGAGTTTGTAGCAAAAAAATGCCTTTCAAAATGTGAACACCTTATGTTCAGAGTCAGAGCCGAAAGCCCAAAAAACCTCCAACCTCTCAAAAGTAACACAGCCAAAACCATTTATACAAAACAGTGTACATTCAGCAATTAATTACATGGCCAGAAGTAAAAAATTTGCCAGATACATCCATCAGAGGGAATGGCGCTCAGAAGCCATCAATGCAGCAGACAAGGGAGGCCTCGAGCCTTGCGCCGCCATCTGGGAGTCTTCATTCACAATCGGGCAGTTTAATCGCTTGTACCATCGCCCATACTCCTGCTACAGTCGCCATTGATGGCCCAACAACCCGCAACCATCGAGAAAACTATCGCTGCGTTCAAATGGAAGTTTCCTGCCAAAACGCCCTCTTCGCAGGCTCAAACTACACAGGGGAATAATCCCACATGCACGGTGCCGAGACCACACTAGCACTTTATAAACATAGCTGCATGCATAATAGGTGTCGAGCGTTTTGCCGCGCTCGACACACGACCCTTCGCCAAAAGCCCATCGGCCAAATCTACACCATCGGCTTGCCCCAAAAACCTCTCACCGATCTCAATCGTCTCACCGACGACACCTCCGCAAGCCTCTGTCGGCTAGACATAGTCTATCGGCCAGCCCAAAAGATTCCTTAGCCGATAGACCAACTCTCCCCGATGGCCACCAAAACACCCTCGTCAGCGAAACCTCCACTGTCGGCCCAACATCTGCCGATGACCGTTCCAAATCCCTTGTCGCCAAGACATAGACCATCGGCACACCAATGAAAGCTCCCACCGACCTCAAAAGTCCTGTCGATGCCTACCTTCGCATTCCCCATCGGCTAGAGAAACGCCATCGGGCCAACACATTCCATCCTTGCCGACACAGCCAGTCACACCGACCACCAACGAGCCACACTCTGCTCCACTATCAGCCAAACACTCATCATCGGAGCAACTGAAAAAACACTGGCCGACACCCTTAGTCACACCGACGAACACCTCCCTAAAGCCTCCAACTTCCACATCGGCCAGAGAAGACCCATCGGCGGACCCTCCAACTGCTAGCCCGATATGCAATCTTACTCCGATGGCATTCCCCATCGGGCAAACTCCTTACATCGGTGGCCCAAAAATTTGCTTCGCCGATAGCCAAACACACGCCGATGGACATCCATCGGCTAGACCAAAACAATCGGAGCACTCAAGAAATCTTTCGCCGATGAAGCCAATCACTCCGATAAGACCAAAAACATAAAGCCTTGAACCGTTGAACCCCGAACCAAAAGGGTTCAACACGAGGGTTAAACGCGATGGTTCAAACATCAAAAATAATACTCCATAGGCAACAAAGCTTCGAACCATTGAACCTTGAACCAAAACAAAAAGGTTCAAGCGGGAGGTTCAACGATGTAATATTTGCGCAAGGCAAATGCATAATGCGACCTGTTAGAAGAAAATTGAACCCTTAACCGCTGAACCACTAAACTTAGAGAAAAAAGGGTTCAAGTTCAAACCGAAATGTCGAAGACACAAAAACGAACCCATGCCGATGGAGAAAAGACGAAGACCCCTCCTCAAGAAATGAGATGCAGATGCTGAAAAGTACTGAAGGGGTGCCAAAACTTAGAACCTTTTGGATATTTTGGGATGGTGCCTGCATGAAAATTGCTAAATTAACTGACAGTGAATTCAGGCACTAACAATATGTACAATGTCTATTATACAATGGTGTTCATGTAGAGGCAGACATTTCTGAAATCTGGGACAATAGGTAGTTGCACTCATTATCAAATTTGAATCTTGTAGCTTTTGTAATTGTTGCTTTCAGCCTTGACTCAGAGTTGTATATCTCAGTGGTAGCTGAGATGGTGAAGAGGAATTGCTTGAAAAGGACATCATTGATTATAGATTGAGGAGACCTCTTAGCATGGACATCATACTGCAACATGTAAAGCTCTTTTACAGATATTTGCAACAAATCTTTAGCAACCTCATTAAAGGCCACAACCCAAGAACTCTGAGTGTGATCTTGAATTTGAAGGCGCAAGAGGTATTTGTAATTACATTCTTCAAGTGGAACCCTACATCTCATGCAACACCATTTACCATCATTATCTTCGATACATTTTTTCCTACACTCTTTACCATTAACCATTAATGGACAAGCTAGGTAACAGAAGGTGTCACTTTTTACAAACTTGATGGTCGCTTTCACTATGGCCTGTAAAGGTTGAGACATTGTTTTAGAGTGTTCCAAAAGAGATACAATAAGCATCCATACAGGCGATGTAGTTGACAGTGCTGAGTTTGACGATATATTTGTATTGTCTCTATATTTCAAATGTCTGAGTTCCTCTACCTCAGGTATTGCAGGGTTTATAGCTAGCACTGTAGAGGCAGTAGTGTTGACAACTTTCCCATTAAATTTAGTAACACGACCACTCTTAATAGCAACCACAATAGCTTCTTGGGAGTCTTTCATTCTTTTGATTTCCATACCATCTTTCTCTGAAATAGGACCCCATAAATTTAATTGAATGGAGGAAAGTGACTTGTCTTGCATCTGTAAGCTTCTCCTCAACACTTCGGTTCCATCTCTATGCCGTATAGTTGACATATCACTAATAGCAGTGACAATTCCAATAATATCAACAAGACTATTATTGTCCATGTCTAGAATTTTGTCAATGGATGTGAATTTGAAATTATGTTTTGGCATTGAGGGGTCATCATCACAACGCCACAAGATTGAATCTTGCTCCAGAGTGATTTTAAGATGTCTATTGAGCTTGTTGTAGTTCCTATTTGCTTCCTTTATCGAGCCTTTTGAAAGCGTGTACAAGGCTCCAACTTGTACCCGTTCATAATGGAGCTCTGCTATATCATTGAAGCAAGTAACCCTAATTTTAGTCCCCTCATTGTCTATCATGTCGAAATTAAAGACTTGTCTAGTGTTTTTGGGTGTCTTAAATTTGTGTATATTCTTCTTTCTTGTTACCCGACCTTTAATTGTCCATCTTCCCTAGTAGGGGTTCAAGCATTTGATAGGGCTTATATGTTCAACCGTGTTCTCATGTCGAAAAGATGTATTTATACCAAACATTGCACTCTGACTGCTCGAAGAGTTGTTTGAAGAGCCTCCCATGTCTACATGCATTTGTTGTTCCTGTTGTTTGAACAAGAATTTGGGTTGGCCAATTAAATGGCATTCTGTGGCGATGATTTCTATTTCAAAGAGTATCAATGTCCTGTAAGAATTGAAGGAAAAGAATGGTGTAAATATGATGACACATGTATATTTGGCCATGAATGACAAAAAAACTCTGAGAAAGATGAATCCTACCTTGACTCTGTAGTGGAACGACATATGTAATTCATCAATTGCACTATATATCCTACCTTCAATGTTTGGGATGAGAAAAGCATAGTAAATTTTCTGGGGAAAATGGCTATCTGCATATGCAAGCCATCGGACAACACAACCTTATACCGTTCACATGAATCTGAACCAGGACTTAGTTTCTTTAGAGAAACAATTTGAAGCGATAGAGAGGTTACTACGTCCCCAGTATTTATAGATTGAATTGCTCGAGGAGTGAGTTCAACTGCCATTTGAACACTACACGCAGAGTGTTTTCAAATTTTATTAGTATAAGTCAAATGATATAAAAAAATTGAACACAAAGAACAAGAGGAAATGTTCAGTTGTTCTGTCAAACAGATGCATATGCAGTATCATTTTTGACATATTCTTTTCTCCATTTAGTTTACAATAAAAAAATTAAATTATCACAAAATTTTGTAAGCAACTGTGAAAATCAGGGGTAAACAACTTGAACACTACACGCAGATTTTTTTCAAATTTTATTAGTAGAAGTCAAATGATATAAAAAAATTGAACACAAAGAACAAGAGGAAATGTTCAGTTGTTCTGTCAAACAGATGCAGATGCAGTATCATTTCACTGAGATTTTGACATATTCTTTTCTCCATTTAGTTTACAATAAAATAAATAGATTATCACAAAATTTTGTAAGCAGTTGTGAAAATCAGGCGTAAACAACTTGAACACTACACGCATATTTTTTTTAAATTTTATCAGTTGTAAGTGGCTGTGAAAATCATGGGTAAACAACTTGAACACTACACGCAGATTTTTTTCAAAATTTTCACAGACTTGGCTGAGTGATATTGGTGCTATTGTGAAGGCAGCAAACAATGCTCGGATGCATAAAAAGAACTGCAAGTAGTTTGCTCAACATTTGAAATTGATAGGCAATTTGCTGCAGCAACTGAAGCTGTCTGAATTGAAGAAGTGACATGAGACAAGTGAACCTTTGGAGCAGCTTGAGGATACACTGAGGAAAGATTATCTGCTAGTGCATAGCTATGAGAATAAGAGCTACCTTTATTTGCTTGCTTTTGGATGGAATATTGTCCATCAGTTTAAAGAAACACAGGCAGAAATTGATAGTTTGCTGAGGCTGATCCCACTTATCACTCTTGTAGAACATCACCAAGTGAGTAAATTTAGGATGAAATCCTTACTGTATTTTTTACGTAAAATTGTTGTCATGCAACACTATAATTGGGGTAGAATCTTTTTCCATTTAAAACAACAAAGGCATGTTTATATTTTGGAATTTATTTTTGATAAATATTAGAAAAAACCATTTCTCTAACATTTTTTGGGGATTGGTTGGAATTTTATTTTGATGGGCATGGGATTTTTTTAATATGGTACTTTTCTGATTCCAACCTGACACAGGACATAAAATACAATTTAGGATTTAAGCACAGAACTATTTCTTCAACAAACTTAAAAAAATATTTCAAGGACAAACGATCAACCTATATTTTAACCCAACCTCTTTTCTTCGCTATAATGATTTGTTTGGAGTGAGAAAAAATATTTTTACCACGATACATACTGCTCTAAAAAAATATTCAATAAAGTATAGATTTATACTAATAAATAAGATACTCCTTCATTATATAAGAAATATATAATTATACATTCTATTTTTACTAAACAAATCCTGTAAAGCATGACAGTTTCCTTTCTTAATTACCATTTAATAAGTAAAGTAAATAATCAAATATAACAAGATAAGATTGCAGATGAGTTAAAGTAATTTAGTTTCTAAAAGAAGATAAAGAATCAAGAATAAGATTTACCAAAACATCTATTTATATGTAAAGATAGGAAGATAATGTTGTTTGCAATGAACAAGTCTCCAGCCACTTTGAAACAGGAAGAAACAAGACAAGGCACGCAGTCAGAAGGGCTTAAGAGACGCCACAAGTTTTAGCCAGAAGAAACAATTTGCTTTCTTAATTACCATTTAATAAGGAAAGTAAATAATCAAATATAACAGGATAAGATTGTAGATGAGTTAGACAAAATTAAAGTAAACACATTCAGTAAGAAAAAAATGAGCTGTAGGAGTTTAGAGAAGTTTGAAAGTCAATCATCACATTGATTATGCTACACTGAGTCATGAGTGTCAATAGTATAAATCTATGAAAATAAACCCTATTTGGTGGAGCAAAAACTAACCTGGTAATTGTCGGCGAGCTGTTTCTCTTTAAAAATGTAAGCAACTTAGAGATAGCATGGAAGAAGTATGTGAACCTTTGTCACTTGTTCCAAATTAAATTGGAAAAGGCATGCCATGGGCTCACTGAAAGCCTTCAAAGAGAAAATGAGAATGTATCATTTGACTGGTTAAGTATAAATCCATAAACATAAAAACAGATTTCAAATGCAGAGATAATATGAAGTAAGTAGGGCACGAAAATAGACTACAATCATAAAATCATAAACTCTATATGCTGGAGCAAAAACTAACCTGGTAATTCTCCGCGAGTTGTTTCTCTTAGCAAGAAGCCATGTAATGTCTGCTCTGGCTGCTGCACTACCCATTTGTAATAAAAACGAATTTCATAACAAATAGCCACGAATTTCGTAAACCTATAAACCTAAAATGGGCATCTGTCAAGAAGGCGACAGCAAAATAGAACGTGGGAGGCCCAATCCGACAATCCTGCAATTTTCCTACAACATGGGCCATTGGACATATGCAAATCAACAAATGGAATGGTGAAAAAAGTTTTCATGCGCCATTGTAAATAGCGAAAAAGAAAAACAACAGAGTGAAAAAGATTTCCGGCGCTAGACGATTTTCCCGTGGTCGATTTCCGGCGTCCGACAATTTTCCGGGAGCAAAAGCTCCCACTAATAGCCTATCGGCTAAAAATATTTAAATAATATTTATTTTATTTTATAATATTATATTAAAAAATTTCAATAAACTATATTTTATAATCTAGAATAAAAATTTTAAAATTAAATTTTATTTTTAAAAAATAATTAAAAAACATAAAATAATGCAAAGTCATACAAAAGTTAAAATTTCTTTTAAAAAAAATATCCACTCAAAGTGCCAATGAGACGCGGTAAATAGATGACAGGAGTTTTATAAGCTGAAAAATGCGCGCGAACGAAAAAGATTGCCGGAGATAGGTAAGAAAACTCACTTGAGTTATTTGCTTTTAACCGTTTTCCTTTTCCTTTAAATTGCGGACATTTAAACGACACGAGACTTCTTCTAACACCATTTTTTTTCGGCGTATGAATAACCGACGAGTTCAAAATTTTTTTAGGCGTGACTTTTTCAACGGTGGTACGAAATAATGGACGATGACGATCATTTCAATCATCTTGCCTGTCCTCTAGCTAATTAGTGACCGTGGATCATGACGATCATTTCAATCATCTTGCCTGTCCTCTAGCTAATTAGTGACCGTGGATCATGACGATCATTTCAATCATCTTGCCTGTCCTCTAGCTAATTAGTGACCGTGGATCATGACGATCATTTCAATCATCTTGCCTGTCCTCTAGCTAATTAGTGACCTCCGCCGATTGAGGTCCTCCTTCTCACATAAGGAATGCCTTCGGCGTAATAAATACATATCAAAACTATTTAATATTTATATTGATTCAGATCTTAGGGGAGAATTAATGTGATTTTTACATTTTAATGATTTAATTATTATAATTAAAATAGATTTATATACACAAGTTTTTATTTTAGAATTTAGAATTAAATAATTATATTCTTATTTTAATTTGGAAATTATATATATATGACTAATTTTTAATGGGCAAGTTTATTTTATGAATTTAGAAAATAACTTATTCTATTTATTTTATTTGTGAATTATAAAATATAATTTCCTAATTAAATTTAAGTGTATTTTTTTATTTAGATAGAATTGGAAAAGATAATATTCTAATATTATTTTTTTTGAAAAAGAATGTACTTAAAGATGAAAACATATATTTTAATATTATTTTTCTTTAATAAAAAATATGATATGATATTTTTCTTTTTAAGTTTTGAAAAGAAAAGGAAGAGTTATTAAAAGAAGAGAATTAATTTTATTTTCATTCTTTTTGGTTATCAATTTAATATACAATTTAGAGAGGAAACTAGGTTATTGAAGCTTGAGGATTTGGAAGTGCTTTTTATGAAGAATTGAATGATTGTTATTATTTGTGGATTGTTCTTAAATTCATTTCCATTAATTACTGAATTGTTAAGAGGATTGAGGTAGGATTTTTCTATGGAAGACTTTAATAAATATTTATTTTGGTTAATCAATGAATCTAGAATTTTTGATGAACATGGATTTATTTGTTTCAGATTTTATTTTTGAACAATAGGAAAATGTAAACTAGAAGAATTAAGTTTCATACTATTCAAGTTAAAAAGAAACTAGTTGTTGTAGTTGAAAACTAGGGTTGCTTGGGGAATAAGAAACCTAGTGAAATTTAAGAGAATCATATGATTGATGGAATTCAAATATATATTTGATTTTGAATTGAATTTATATGTTAAAAGGATTCAAATTATGTTTTTCATAATGTGTCTTTTGTCATTGAAATTCTATTTGAAAATGGGGTTTTGAGAAAAATTATAAACTAGTAAAAATGTCACGAGGAGAAAAAATCGGTTTGTTACGTCTTGAATAAATTTAGTTTTAGGAATTGAGTTTCTTTGAAACTTCTATGGAAGGTGAACAATCAATTTGGTTAAATCCTAACAAGAAATCAACCGTACCCAATTTCTCAATTATGAGATATGGATGCATTAGTGATTCTTTATCTATGTTGCTATTTTTAGAATTATATTTTACTAATGATTATATTGTTATTAGAAAATTATATTAAAGAGAGTTATTGTAAATTTTTTTTCTAGGTTTTGTAGATATTTGTGTTATTTTTTTGACAAATTTTAAAAGTTAAGAAAGTGTTATGTTTTGAGAATGTTATGCTCATTTTAGTGAAAATTATTTTTGTGCAATTTAAATATGAAAGTTATGTTTGGTTTATGCGATCTCCCAACATTATTGGTGAGTTTGTACTTCTTAATGAATATGTTAAAATTATTATGTGGGTACCAGTTGTAAGGTTGTGAGCACGAGTTGTAACTTATTCCCTATGCTACCTATATACCTAAGTATAGTGATTTTCTACTTGAGAGTCCTTTAGTGGATTTGTGTATGACAATTTTGATGTCATGATTGGAATGTTTGACTTCCATTGTTACTTCATTTGATTTCCCAACTTAGTTTAGGTGGAGATCATCTCTTTATTAAGATAGTGTTATTATGTTGTACAATGCATTATTAATTGTTTGTGTATGATGACATTGTCTTGTTATGTTTATATAAATCCAATTTGGGTTGGTAATTTATTATCTCCTTGGGGAGTTGATTATAGTTATGTGAGATCCTTTATGTCATGGATTATTCTATTTATATGTGGCATCTATTGTGTCATAGTTCTACTCCTGAGAGTAGGGAGGTGGTCATATGCGTAAGTGGTTTTATATGAGTTATCCTAGAGCTTCTTGACACTTGATTATCCTGAGGGTTAGGATGGTTGATATCTTGACTTCCATTAGAGATGACAAGATTAAAGGAGCAGAAGAGGTTGGGTGTCTTTGTCATGGGTGGATACATTTTGGCATCATCTTGTCTATTTCGGTCCCAACACATTGAGACATCATCCCCTTAAGAAAGTTGGCCGAGGAATCAAGATTCCTCTTTTTTTTCTTTAGGCACCATATCATGTGAAGTTCTAGTGCTCTCGATGGTAGAAGGTCCACATGTTGTTTATGCATTGTTTTTTCCATCCGTCACTAGTAGCTAGGAGATCTCCGAGGATAAGACCTGTGGCTTGTTTATTAGAGTGCATGTTGTTCTATCCTAAGGGGTTGGGGTAGGGTGCTCTGTGGTGGTATAGTTAACCTTTTTGTCTTATGTGAGGTAGTTGTACTTGGGTGTACTACATGGTTGGGAGATGCCCTCTTGATGGGTTATGGGGACTAGGTGTGTGTCATGGTTGTGGAGTCTTTGTGTGCTTTTACTTATATGATTGTCTTTTTTGTTGTGATTTTGTAATGTATGATGTGCTTGTATTCTATATTTGCTCTATGTGCCTTCTTTATGTATGTGGCTTGTGTATTTGAGTTGTGAATGTTTGGATTGTATAATTGTTGTATGCTTTGCTTTTGTGTGTGTTTGTATATTTGAATTGTTGTTATTTGTATGTTTGGTTACTTGTCTTGTGCTAAGATTAGAATGTATGTAGTATGGGATGCATGGAGTCCTACCTTAGGCATGTGTTCTTAGTAAGACATATAAACTCATATGAAGGCAACTTTTGTAGTATGGGATGCGAGTAACAATTCATGTGGAAGTTGGATATGGTCTTGGATGTATAGTTCTAAGTCAAACCTTGTAGGGTTGAAAGGACTTGTGGTTTTTATTGATGGTCATATTTGGATTGTTCATGTCCTTGAATTCATGTGTATTAGATGCTATAAAGGATGTGTTGATGTGTATTGAGAAATTTATTTCCATGTATTTGAGATTATTTGGATCTATGGTTTCATTTATATGCATGTGTTAGTAAGGAAATAAATTAAATAAGATAATCACTAGTATTGTATTGTACCACACATTTGGATTATGGACGATTCTTCTTTTTCTTGACTAGTGGATGTGGAGGAAAGAGACATCCTCATGGTGAGTTCAACTTCTTCCCCAATCAACAACAGGAGCAAGGGAGCTTGGAGGATTAGCTTGCAGAGTTGAGCTTGGAGTTCTTCAAAGATTGTTCATGGTGTACATTATATATGGCCACTTGTATTTGTGGTGGCTGGTTCATGGCTTATTGTATTCATTATCATTAATGAGAGTTTTAACTAGTATTTGACTCCTTGTATCTCTTAGTTATGCAATGATGTTATCTTCATTGATGAGTACTAGATATTTACTTGTGCGACTTTCATATTATCAATATGTACTTATTGTTGTACTTCCTAGTGTTGATCATGATGTTAGTCATAAACAAACATAGATAAAGAAATGCAAATCAAACCTTTATCATCTTGAAAGATATGATGAATTCAGAGAATTCATAATCCCAAGTCTCCGTGGATTAGTTCATAATCGTCCAACGTTACTGAGTTGTTTGATGTGCGTTGCTATTTTCCATTCAGGGGCCTTACGTATTGGTTTGAAGTTGTCGTATCCGGATATGCTCTGTTTATCCTGCTTTATGTGAATTCTCAACGAACAAGGTTAAATCCTACTGTATTTAACCATATCATGTAGATATTTATATAAGTTTGATCAATTCTTCTGCATATCATCTTTATTAACTGGATTTCACTTTTGCACTGTAAATTTATTTAAATGATGTGCCTATGAGCATATATTTCCATGATTTCTATCATTATTTGTGTTTACTTGCATGACATTCACTATTTTGTATGCACTTCACTCAAATATGCTAAAGATATTTAGTTATCTACGGGATATCAACATATTTCTTTGTATTTGCTTGTTATTTTTTGTGTATTTGCAATTATGATGGTGATTAAATGAAATTAAACAAATTTTGAACTAAACTTTGCTGATTTTACTGAAATTAATGAATATTTAGCCA
Organism: Cunninghamia lanceolata; assembly: GCA_027924645.1. Classification (NCBI taxonomy): domain Eukaryota; kingdom Viridiplantae; phylum Streptophyta; class Pinopsida; order Cupressales; family Cupressaceae; genus Cunninghamia; species Cunninghamia lanceolata. Next base: position 78,782 of record BSBN01000007.1, read on the forward strand.
TTGATCCACATATATTCTTGATACTATCATGAAGAGAAGGAAATCAAACCATATTTTCACCAGGATGTTCCACAGCTAGATATGATCGATGCTAACTTCAAAGGAAAGGAATGAAGACAACATGCACAGATTGAAATGCACTCCAAGGGACGCAGCAAATCAAAGTAACATGTCCATAATTTATTCACAGATTACTCAAAGTTTACGATTGTATGTAATCAAAGGGACTTCATCTTCATTAAGTATGCAAAAGAGTATATATTTAGAATTGACCTTTAGGATTGGTCCTAACATTTCAACAATCCAATCTCAATTAATCTTTTGAATGACTATTACTATGATTCTACATCCTTTTATAGGATAAGGATGAGAATCAGTTACAAAAGATCCTATGATTAAGGATTATCTATCATGATCAATGGTTTACATTGCTTTGACCAAGTCAAAATACAAGACATGTGGCACAAATTGCCAGTTGGCAATCCACTGGTGGAGTACAACTGTCTTTCTTGAATATTCTATGATCTTCAACTTTATCCAGTCAGTTTGCAATTGCTAATATGACCAAAAATGCCCTGGAAAATACATGATGCAATTCCTTCATGTAGATGGATCTCCTTCATGTACTTGCATCCCTATGTCTATCTTCTTATAAGCATCATATGCTTGTACAAAAGTGTCTACTTGGAATTCGTTTATTGTGGTAGGTCTCAATTTAGCATATTTCAATGCCCCTATCTGCTCATATAAGGGTCCCAGCATGTATGTCCTTTTATCCGCTTCCTTACTATATGTTTTCACTTTCACACTCAGTTCAGTCATTTCATCCATGACATCCATAGTGAAGAGTTCCTTAGGGTCTTCAGCTACTTCTTTAAACTTATCTTTGAATACCTGGATGGCTTCATCTAGTTCTGGCACTGCCTCCTCTGTTATAGCATCATCCAGTAACTCTTCCATTACTCTTAATTCTTCATCTAACAACTCATGAACCTTGGTCTGAATTTCCTTCACTTTATTCATGCTAGCTTTTAATACATTCAACTCGTAATCCATCTCTGTCATCCATGTTCCCATGAGTGGCAAGGTTACATTAGTGACAACTTTATTCTTCAATAGTTCACTATCTGTCATGGCCTTGGCTCTTTTGAGTCTAGCCATTGCATAGTTACACTTTTGAATCCGCTGAGTGAAATCACCCGTCAAAGAATCAATATTTTCTTTTAACTTGGACAATTTGTCCCAATTGGATATGGATATCCTTATTAGCTATTCTCCAGAGGTCATGAATTTAGAGAACCACTTATCCATTATATGAGCTTGATGCTTCTGGATATCCAGACCAGTTATCTATGCTTCACTTATTAAGGTTAGTACAGTAGGCTTCTCAGTAGCCTGTAAGGTGGATGCCAAGGTGTCTGGTTTCACCAACCCTTGTATAAATTGCTATAATTGCACATTCTGCTCTTTCAATTCTTTCTTTTTGGCCTTAATCTTTTTCAATTTGGCCACTATTGCTTCAGTACTCTCTAGATGTTCTTGTATTTCCTGTTTTGTGATAGCATGACCTAGGTCAACTTGGGTCACCTAGAATTCCTTTGACCTAATTTCTCTTTTGGCATTATCAACCAGAGGCACAACAACTTGGGCTGTCCTCTTTCCAGTCTTTGGATCTCTTTTAATACTGGAGACTACCCTAGCTCTCTGTTTTGCTTTAGTAGAATCAATAGTAAACAAAGATTTAAAATCAAAGGGTACTTGTTGTACCTCTTCTTGGCTTACCTCTGAAGAAATTAAAGCCAAAACATCAAATTGTGATCCTTTATCCTAATCTAGTTGCTCAATTTGAGTATTGTCTTGCTTTTTCTCTTGATCATCCGGATCCTGTACATTTTCTTGCTGTTCACCTCTAGCATCCATATCTTCCTCCTCATGCAGTTGTTCTTCTTGTCTTTGTTTTGGAGGAGGTTGATTATCTGGTGCTGGATCTTCGCGTTCTTTTGGAATCTCATCATTTTTAGGTTCTTGGCCTTTATTCTCTTCTTCATCCCGATGGCTATCTTCTTTATGCTCATCATCTTTTCCTTCCTATAACTGTGGGTGGTTCAACTACCTTTTCTTGTTTAGGCCTATCCATCGAGATATCCTGTTGTGCCATTTGTTCCTACACATGATCACCTTTATTGTCCACTTCCATGGGAACACTTTCCTCTTGAAATTGATCAGTTTGTATGACCTCTTCTTCTTTATCTCCTTCTTTAGGTGCATATGTCAGGTCCACCACAGCTGGACTAGTCACATTCTCAATCAATGAGTTAAGAGATCCCATATGCACTTCTGCCTCAGGAGTTTCTTCCCTTTCCCCTCTTTCATCATGTAGCTCCCCTGCTGCATCACCTTTATCTTTTGTTTCTGTATGTTGTAGTAGGGATTCAATAGGGTGATTAGTGATATCTTTGACCAACTTGTCTTCTTCAGTTAGGTCAATTATTTGGCTCAATGGAAGAGGTGCATTAGGAAGCCATCATTAAAGCCCCAGTTGTTTGTTCCTTTTGGGCTTTATCCTTCATCTCGTCTACCATTTTAGTTTTTACTTTTACTATGGTTTCCACAGGAACATCATGTTACAATTCTTTAACTACGCTTTCAGTTGGGTCAGTTGACTCGGATGTTGCTACCTTCTCTGGTGAAAGGGCACCTCTCATACATGGACTTTGATATCTGGAGTGCCTGGGGACCTTTACACCTTGAAACATATCCTCCCTCTTTCTCTTCAATGTTTGAATGGGCAATTGATCCTCTTCAACATCATCATCCTCCCCTGTAGCGGTTTCAATTAGACTCTGTGTTTGTTCTTTTGAAGTTTCCCCTTGTGTTGTGGATGTTTAGGGATAAACACCGATATTTCCCTAAGCACTAGCCCTGTTGGAGGTGATAAGGGCTGATAGGTGAGTCACCCCTTCATATGTGATCTCCTTCGCTGCTACAGATGATTCATAAATTTAATGTAGGCCTTTGGTCAGTGCCTATCCAAGGGCATGGAGTCCAACTAAAAACACATAAACTTCCATAAACCAAACAAACATACAAGTTTTAGAGGGTTATTTAGTTCCTACTTTATAGAGAACTTCTAAGATTAAGTATTTCCATTAACTTTGCTTATAAATATCCCTGTTATCAGACTTTCCCCTCCATATTTGACTTAAAACATTTAGTTTGTTCCTTAAACAGAAGTAAAAAATCAGACATGCAATACAACAAATGTGCATTCAAGAACTTTGATAACCCTTGGCTACTTAATTCAAAAGGAGATTGCAGATAACAATGGAGACAGTTAATAAAATACATGCACTACAACATTATTCATTTATTTCAACCTGAAACTGATAAATGGCTTATGAAAATACATACATTAAAACAAAACTCACAAGACCATAGAGAGAACAACCGACTAAAACTTTGTATTAGCTTCACTCCTCAAAATCCCAAAACTTCCAACAACCTACAAAGAGAGGCAACCAGCTCTTTATAGACACATAGCCTGACGCTCAACATTCATTACATGTATTGGTTTGGTGAAAATACATTACAGAGTGCCATTCAAGGGCGTTGAGACATTTATTACATTGAGCCCAGAGAAAGATAAAAAATAATTTGTCACATGGGACCCAAATGACTTGAGGAACTCGGCCACATAAATGCAGAGAAGTAGCTGCTTGTTTGCTTCAGGTACACCTAACCATACTTCTCCACCCACTCAACATATGACCTTTCTGACGGCCACTGGAATGTAATCAACTTTGAAATCTTGTCAATGTGTCCTGTGTACCTTGCATCCATCAAAATCTTTGCTTCCTTATAGAACAATTCAAAATTTATTGCCAAAACATGCATCTTATCCAAAGTTGAGTACAAAATTGCTAGCTTGGGGTCCCCATCAGTGCAACAAGTAGAAATGAGCTGACCAACATTGTCATTGAAGTCAGATTTCCACTTGTCAAGGCCCTTGACTTGCCCATCAACCTCCAGAATGCTAGGCATTATCTTCTTATCTGTTTTCTCCATAAATTGCTTCTTCTCGCCAAGTGCTTTATCCAATTTTAATTGGAAAGCTACAACCCCCTCAAGGATTTTTAGCATTTCAAGGGTTAGCTTCATCTCTAGTAGTGCCTATGCATCATACCCTGCACATCTGATCAAGTCTATTAATTCACCAGTTCTTGGTAGCCACGACATCTGCATTGCCTTAAGACATTCCTCATCCTGCTCATGTTTATCCAATGCAGCCTTCAAATTTGTATGAGACTTCCATGTCTCATCCATCCTTGCCACAATTTTAGTTACTCTGTGGCTTATCAAATTAGTGACTATCTCTTTGAATGAGCCTTTCTTTTCCTCTTTCAATCTCTTCACCTCCTCCTTCAGTTCTCTAATTTCAGTCAATAGAGGCTCTGTATCAACTGGGAAGGACTTTGCTGTTGGGATCATAGGTGGGGGTGTGGAAGTACCAGCCCCTAATGATAGCTACTCTTTACATCTGTTGAGCTCTGCAATTGCTTGTGCATACTTTAGCAGTAGCTCATCATGTTCTTTCTGCAGCTTGTTAGTGACTGCCTCAGCAAATTGTGCAGTCTGTACATTTAAACTTGCAGCCTGGGGGTAGGGGTGTCAGATACCCTCTTGATTATTACATCTCCTACTAATTCCCCCAATCCAATCCTAGGCTTATTATTATTTGGGGATAGAGCCCATATTGCTAATGTCTCAAACCTGGGATTGAAGGCTGCACCAGAGAGAGCCTTCTCTACTTGTTCATCTGTCATATCAGAATCTTCCCTGGTTATTGTGTCAAATGCAATTGCATCTAAAAAAGTCCACTGAGGGAGGTGCAAGATATTATTTTTGGCAACTAGTGCCCTCCCCTCCTCTAGAGTCATTGCACTAATAGCCTGATTAGCCTCTTTCAACACCCTTTGGGTGATGGCCTCATACTCAGAGGGGTCAACTCCACTCTTAGCATCCTCAATCCTTTTCTGGAACTCCTCACTCCTAACTTTCAACACATAACTCTTGAATTCAGGAGTGTTTATGAATTCATCATCCTCTAAAAATTTATTACAAGACATAACTCTAACATATTCAATATCTATATTCTGGCTTGTCATTGTCCTCATTGCCCTATTTTCAGGGGATGAATAGTGCCTTATTTTGTTAGGTGAATTCACCTGATGAGCAGCTTCCTGCACCTGCTCTTCTGCTTCACCCTCTGAATACACTACTTCAATTTTCTTTGGATTTTCTAAGTCAATAATCTTTGCTCTCTTGGTAGGGGAAGGGGCAGCTGACTCTCTTTTTACATCATAGCCTCTCCTTGAGCTACTAGGCTGATAGGAGGGTCTTTCTTCTCCTGTAGGAGCACTAGCAATTAGTTGCTCTGCATTATCCAACATTTTCTAAATTCTTTGTATAGGGTCTTGCACTTTTGCAAAGGCACCCTGATATGCAACATTTATATTCTTCCTCATTCTTTCTCCTACCATTATTGAGTCCCACTTGATTCTTAAAGTGTGGACATCATTCATTGTGAAATACTTTCTGACAGGATCCTCATTAAGGTCAAACTGGTGAATGTATCTTGGCCTCTATTTGTTGACCCTCACCCTGTTAATGAAACCCTCAGGGTCAAAAATCCTTGGTTGCTCCAAATACATCCCATAATACTGCAGCACTGAATTAATCTGATCCAACCCGATTTTATCAGCTATCAGAAAATCACTGAATCTGAGGGAAGTGGGAAAAAATGAGCCTTTCTTGTGCTTCCTCAGGTGCTCCTTATATGATTCATTCAACTGCCTAATGATCTCTAAGAATGCAATTCTCTTAGGCACATATTTAGGCAAATGTGGGGTGGGGCCTCACACCCATAGACCTTGATGCAAGTAGTGTGCTCATGATAAAACCAATCACCCTAGTTATGATTAATCCCCAAGTAAGGGGTCCTTTCCAAAGGCCTCAAGAAATCCAACACATCTGGATGTAGCCTCTCTCCTTCTGGTTCTAGGAAACCAAGAATCCTCCTCACAAAATATTCCTCAAAAATTACATAATCAACACTAGTACAATGCATATCAATCATGCAGGTCCACATCTGCACTAGCAACATGTTTCCCTATGCATCTACCATTTTGACACGTAGATTCTGGTGCCACATTCCAAATAGAGCAAATAAAAGCATATGGCACAACATGGAATACCATGTGAATTCAACATGGGCATCCGCAGTAAATAATTTGCTCTTAATTTCTTTCATCTGTTCATGCATCTTATCTGCTATGTAGGAGGCATAGTCATATGGCTCCTTAGTCTCTTGGCTCTGAATATATCTACTGCCATCATCATTAGAGAAATGGGCATTCTGCTTGAGGCATCCTTGCCCAACACCTGGCACAAACTGTGATATGTTCTGATAAAATAGTGCCTGAACAGGTCGCATTGGAAAGGTTCTTGTTCACCGTCTGAGATGTTCACCAATTTACCATCCACTCCTCTTGGCCTGTGCTTGGCCAAGTTAAAATCTTTATAGGCATTCTTGATAGTTTGGTACTTCCTCTTCAATTCTTTCAGGTCAATTGGCTTATTAGTCGCACGGTTTAGGTTAAACATAGTGGCAATGTATCCCTTTGTGAGTTTGCTACTCTTTGTGCCATTCCCAGCTAAGACTATCCTCGTCTGAGGATCATATCTTAGTGCTATTGCCCTCATTAGGCTTGGATTAGGGAATGCATTAGGGTAGATAAGCTTGGCCAAATCAAAATGCCAAGCATGGCAAACGGAGGCCTTATAATCCTTTCTTTGGTGCCAGTGCTCAAACAAGACCCAACTAGGAACATGTAGTCTGGCATCTCTATGATTGTAAGAAAAGTTGAGGAATTTATCATTTGGTCCGCTGGGACCATGCAAATTTAGAGGTTTCCTAGTAGAACCTGGGAGTTGGACCATAAGGTCTTCATCTTAGAAGTGGAGGCTTGACTAGCTTGACTCATTTTCAAACTGATTGTAAAAAGCTAGGGTTTCTTATATAGGCAATTATCTATCTCCTCAAGTAGTCAACTTAAAATATGTCAGGCACAGGAAGATAGAAAGAACTTACTGGTTTATGCTTGTAGAAGTCTGAACTTCGTTCCTTGCTCTCTTGAAAATCCTCTGTGTGCCTGAGCTCTGTATGTGCTTGAAGGAATGATGCAAAAAGCCCTAACTTTCTTCCTTTTAAGCTTCGTAGCATAGCTTCTGAGGCATTAATGAAGGTAGCTTCGGCCTTAACCTTTCATTCATGTCACAGGGCACCCTCAACGTTCATCAAGAAAATTTAAACCTGCGCTGTTGATTTGAGTTTATTCCTACAAGATCTACGGTCATTATTTACCTGTAATATTTGAAAATCTTAGTCATCATAGTTGAAATTTCCTCAACCAATGAGGATGAACCACATCAGATGTACATCCCTCATTGACCACATCACCTTTTGTCCGGCCTGGACATGTGGCATCGCTTTGCGGTGTCATAGTCAGAAGTGGGCCACCACTTTACCTACCCTGCGCAGGTGCGATAAAGCCTCCATGCATCCATCCTTCATTCGCTCTTGACTTCTTTCATAAGATGGGGCCACGTGTCACCATCTCACGACCGCGTGACAAAGATTCATTCCTGGCAAGATACTCCTGCGACGGTGCGCAACCGTTAGATTAAAACTTTCCTTCAGACCACTCTTAGATTGACACCTGACAACATACAATTGCTCAATGCAAGATTCTTAAAACAAAGGGACGTAAGCTTAAATTCTTCAATAGGTGTCACCTTGTCACGGCTGTGTAGCAGGACGATGATGTCATGTAATATGCGCTGCGACGCTGCGAAATACATTTTATTAAGCCTTATAACCTATGGAAAGACTTAGGACATGGGTTTAATTTTTCACGGGCCATAGGGGGTAAGACTTAGGACATGGGGCCAGTCACTTAATGAATATAAAGGCTTTAATTCATGACTTAAAGGACCAGAAACCCATCATAGGCGGTCAACAAGGAATTAGGAAATAAAGCGCATGAGCCTAGAGACTTAAGTTTAAAGGATTTTTAAAAGGCAAAGATTTGTAATTTTATGACCCTAAAAACCCTAAACCCTAAAAGGTACCACCAGGACCTTTGCATTCTCTGGTTTGTATTCTACCACCATCCTTATCAATCCAAATGCCCATGGTTCGAATGTTCCATAATTCATCAAGCCATTCATTCGGCTAGGCATAAACATTATGTACTGTACTTCTTCACTGAAGTCGAATTTATATGTGTACCACCATTTTGGTGGCTACTCTGGCTATATTATTTGGGTGTCTCCATCCTTGATAAATGACTTTTTTGTAATTTTTATCATTGGCTTCAAATTCCTTAGCCAAGGCATCTAAATTTGACACATACATAGGCCGAGAAGTAGGCAAGTGGAACACCTCGGCAATACCGTCTACAAACAAATCCGCATAGAGCCTCTCTTGTTTTTCTATTCTCCTTGTTGTAACATCATAATGCAAAGAAGATTTGGCCAACAGGTCAAAAGCCTCTATAGAGTATGGAAAACCACAACATGAAACAAACCTAATGCCACTATGTTATTCAAGATAGGGTCATCCTCTTGTGCATCAATCAATGCCCTAAATGCCTCAATGTTTGTATTCCCACAAAGCGCTTCCTCTGAGAATCCCAACTTGCTATAGACACTACGTGATCTGGGAAACAAAATTGACTTGAACTCTGCATCTCGCTTATCTATGCATGGTTGTGACATCATTCCCTACAATTTTGAACATACCAATCTCAACAAAGCAGCATACATTCATCTAACTAGGGTTATCATAATCATTGATATCATGTTCTAATAATAACCTATCTACATTTTGCGCTTTGAACAAGATCATTTGTCATTACACTTGACATTTACCATTTTCCTTCTCTATAATTACTCATGACGTGATTTAACTGAATCACCAGAAGGGTGGGCTTCCATACATACCTATATATGATTCCTTAACCTGTTATGAAGTGGTGGTGACTAACTTGACACCCTGGATCTTTGATTTCCTGCAATTTAGTCCTCTAGCTCAGCTTCGATTTCCAGTAAGCTCTTGATAGCAGAAATTAAGCTCTCGAATACAAGAAATTAGGGTTTTCAAATACGATGTTGTCAATTATGATAGTGAAAATTCCTTTTATCTCAAGCAATTCATGATTTTAGGGCTCCTTAATGGAAAAATTGCGATTTGACAATCTCTTTCAGTAAGATGGAACAAGATTTCCACAGGTGTCCATTGGCATGCTTTTGAATTTAAACGCCAACGGCCAATTTATCGCATTAAATGCAAAAAGTGCGAGTATGGGGGATATCTGATTAAGGAATATTCTAGGGATATCTAGATGACACTATATGAGTCAGGATGTGAATATGGACACGTGACATTACTTTGCAGCAGCGCGAAGAATCTTTCTTAATGACAAGATTCCCCCGCGGGAATGTGTTACCGTCTGATCTGGATCTCGTTCATTGGGTATAATAGGATGATGTAATTAGGGTATGGATGCTTTAAAAGATCCAGACATTAAGTTAATATTCAGATACTCGTTAAGATGAAGACCAAAACTAACATCCCATATATGACGTGTAGTTGGGTAGGTCTCTTAAATTTGACGTCCAGATACTATCAGAGATCAGGATATTATATAAGATCAAGATATTAACCAAAATCTTGGTGTTTCGACATTTAAACCACTAAGTCACTTAAGTTTGACGTTTGAACATTATCGGGCGTCAAGATATTATCTTAAGACCAGGATGCTAACAAATGTCCAGACATTCAACTTTGGACTCACTAAGGCTTCAAAATTTGACATCCGGATATGATCAGGGGTCAGGATATTTTGTTAACATCCAGACAGTAAGTTAAGATCCAAATACAGTGTAATGCAAATATTCGGTCGACCTGTTGACTGATCTTTGACCGACCATAACTGTTTATTCTTGAGGAATTTTGAGGTGATCCAAAAGGTGAACCCACTTAAAATTTTGCACTCTTTTGGCTGGCAAGGTTTATGACAACAAATTTTAACTTTGGATTTTGACCAAGATCTTGAGGTCCTAATATGCAGAGGATAATTTTCTTACATGCATCTAAGGCTAATTTTACCATACCGCCCAAAAGTTGGGTCCTTGTTTTGCTGGGGCAAAATGGGGCATGTTGTGTAACCACACAACAATTACATTTAATGGGTTGGAGTTATATATTATGTGAATCTTGTTAGATATTTCTTGCATGTTTTTGACATTGTGGTAATATTGTATCATGGAAGTTGTTACAAGTTTAAATTGTACCCTTTTGTAAACATTGGGTTGTTTGTTTGATTAATTCTTAAGGAACTTTGAGGTTGCATTTTGGAGGTTGTTACAAGATACACTAGGGAAGCTATTTGATTACTCACAATGAATTCATTTAGGCATTGTACCTTGCTATTGTGCTCACCTTTGAGTTGCAGTTGCTCTGTGCCTTAGTTCTATCTGCTTGACACTTGTGGTTCGGTTGAGAAGTTGCTTTTATCTTTTCATCAAATCATTTGCACCCTCCAACCTCCTATTAACATGACCTATGGATTTCATTACATAGATCAATTGATTCTATACATCCTATTGGGACTCCTAAGGGGCTCTACTTTGTATGGTACATTTCCTTTCCTTTATTGCTACCATGTATTGATTGTTGATCGCGTCATTTGAATGTTCATGTACTAATAGGGAAATCTAAAATTTGCCTTCAAGATGTTTTTGATTAATATAAAGAGGTTTTGAAAGGGCCCCCACCCTTTTACAAAAAATCAACCCTAAGGCATATCAAACCCGCCTCACAAGAAGTGTGACTTACAAAAGGAAACAATAGCATAAGGGCTGCAACCACAAGATAAAACTTACAACAGAACAACTGCGGATAGGTCATTGCAACAGAGGAAAAAGAAGGGGTCTATGAATTACACAATGCTAGACCTCGACTTGAACTATTGCACACCCTTAGCCTAGGTATAAGAAACCAAAACCGAATTGGGAAGGCCTTTTTTATTAGTTGGACAATGGTCCAAGACACACCATTGTCTAAATCTTTAGAGTGAGGAGAAAAAAGAGGGGAATCCTTGAAAGTTGCCATAACTTGAGGCACCGTTTTCCTTCAAGGTGTTACTACACTTGTATTGCCACCATTTGAATGTTCATAAAGTATGGGGAAGTCCAAAATTTGCATTCGTCAACCTCTTGCTTTTACTAATGGTGAAGTTGAATGGTTCTATGAACCCACCAGGGATCAAGTCTTGTTGAGTGCAAGGCCTTAACACTATAAGGGATGAGGTTGGAATCGTGCCTCGAATGACTTTGGCATAATGGATACCCCTTAGTCCTTGGCTCTTAGCCAAAGAGGTTTTAGCCTAAGGCTCATGCTCTCATATCGAGTAGCTAAACGATTATGTGGGCTTGATACAAAACCCTCCAACAAAAAAAATTGAAAAATATTAGACTAGTTAGATTGGGGCTATTGCTATCTCTATAATATTGGATGTTATCAAATTCTTTTTTTTACCAAATTTTTATCTTTTTGTTCAACTCTAGGTTGATTGAGTTATCCTTGGGTTTGTTCATTTGGATTCCTTCAGCATCAAGGAAAGTCCTTAGTTTAAATATTTGCTCACTTTCTATGTAATTTATGAGCTTACATTCAAGTTTTTTCTATTACATTTTGGCATGCTCAGTAAGAATCTACTATCCCAATCCTATCAGATTTGAGCTTTTGTCATCTATCACCACTCTTGAAATTGCATTTGCATTTGATAAATTTGTGGAGCTGCTTTGTTTAATACTTAGTGCCTTTATAAACCTGTGTGTATGGTGTTTGTTTGTATTGAAAATCTCACAGTTTTAACATGCTCTTGGTCTTATGTACTCTATTTACTATCATGCATATATAATTATTAAATCTCATCTCTGCTCATACTACCCATTTCTTACTCACCTTGGCACTCACTGCCTTAAAGGCAAAGCCCCTAGATGAATAAAGAAGATGCATAAAAGGCCCATGATTGCATGAGAGTTCCCCTCAAAGGCTAGTTCAAAGAGTATAATCACCCTAGAGTTGATGATCATGATTCTTCCCAGCCTTAACAAATAGTTGTGAGGTCACATTTTATTAACATTTGCTAAAAGTCCACATTTGCCCAAACATGAAAGATCTCTATCTCCCCCATGTTGCTTCACTCCTCTCCACTTCAAAGGGATTGTTCCTTGATGGAAGGAAAGAATGAAAAGTGTGTATCAAGGAAAATTTTGAAGAGGTTATGGCTCTCATGTAAATCGCTCATCAATTATCTAAGTGTCATAGGAACTAGCTAAGTTATTTTAAATATTTCTATTTAAAAATATTGAGATAGCTCAAAGTGTTGAGCTTAATTGGTTAAAATGACGGGTTCTCATTGTGGAGACCTAAATTCAAATCCCCATAGGGACATCTAATGTGGAATTCTAAGTTGTGACTCTTGGTCTTGCATAGTTCCGACTTCTAATGTGGATGTGGTTTCTAAATACAGTAGATTTCTAAGTAGTGACTCTTGATCTTCCATAGGTAATTTCTACTGTGTTTGCTTGTAAAAAACTTGTATTGATCTCATATTGATACTTATATGATATCTTTTGACAAATAACATGGAATATCAATGCACCAAACTCTAGTTGGTGTAATCTCAGTTCTTCCTTTCATGGTCGATAGGCCCATTGTTCCTCAAATTTAAGGGACTTCACATGAACACTTAATACGATAAACTCAAGATTTCAAATTGGTTTTTTAGAAGATTTTTGGTAACGTGATTTGAAACTTCTATTACAAATCATACTTGAAATTCCCTAAAAGCGTGTAACCCATTAGATAGGTTTGAGATCACTTTATTTCTAAGCATTCCCATTATAAATAAAGGAGCTATAGGCACCAATATTGAGAGTACTATTAATTTTTCCTCAACATTGCTTATCAAAATTTTACATTGAAATTTAATAGTAGATGGTCTAGACATTTAGTAAATGCTTACTAAACATTAACTAATGGTTGTTATTATTATTATGTATGGATATTTTCATAAGAAGTATTTATTACAATCTTAGCATTCATCGTGATGACGGATAATAATATGGTTTGGAAATTTTGATTCTTAAAAATTTATTGCAATTTTATTTCAAAAAATTACCCTCTTTACATTATGAATTGTAGAAACTTAAACTCAAAAAATGATTTTAGTAAATAATAAATTTGATGAATTAAAGTTGGTTGGCTTTTCAATTTTTTTTCTTCTCCAATACCTTAGTGATAATTGTGAACTTTGGGTGAGACATTTAGTAATTTTGTGTGTACATGTTATTTCTTTTTCAAAATTTGGAGGTGTTGTATCTATTAGATATTGTAAGTGCCACCTTAGTAAAGATATATTGGTGAAATAATATTTATAAAGCATGTATTTTTGTTATTCAAATGATTAAATATGATAAGTTATTGTGATTAAAAGAATTGTTACTAAAAAACATATAGACTAAATCAAACAAAAATAAAATAAAATAAAATAAAATGTTCATGAAAGACTAAAAACTTAGCACAAACAAACTGTTGGATTGTATGCACTAATCTTAGATTGGATAGTGCTATCACACAAGGATTACTTCCAAGGTATTACATGCTCTAAAATATTTTCTAATGGAGAAAAAGACTAGAGGGTGGGAAATCCCAAATTATGGATTATATTTACTATCCCTACCTCTACTATAAATACTTACAGATGCCATGCAAAAAATTGCAATTAGCATAATGAAGTACTTATGTACTAAGTGGGTCATGTCATTATAATATTGAATATAATTCCCTACAGAGACTCAAATAAGTATGTGTAGGATGGTGTACATAGACTTCAAGCTTTCTAGAATGAATCTTTAGTGAACACCATAATGAAGTACTTGTGTATTAAGAGAGTCCTAGCCTTATAGTCATTACTAGCATACATTGTGATCACTTACAAATGAATGTATGTTTATTACTCATAAATGTCATCTATACATGACTTCAATCACAAAGGTGAAATATATATAATTAGAGGTGACATAAAGTTGGAATTTGGGGAGATTCTTAATTTCATATTATAAGCCCTACCTAAACACCCCTTTTTAGTCAACCAAACATAACTCCTCTTCTTTCTAAGCACACTATATGTGTATTCAAGTTATCTACCCTACCTACCTAAGAATCACCCTCTCATTTGGCAATGATTTAATTGGTCTACTTCACTCCCCTCCACTTCAAAGGTATTGTTCCTCTGATGGAAGGGAAAAAAAAGTGTAAATTAAAGAAGTTTTTTTAGAGGTTATAGCTCCCATGCAAGAATCTACCATGTAAATAGCATGTCAATTGTCTAAGTGTGATAAGGAAAGAGCATAGGGCTTCTTGTATTAGTGAAAGTTGTAGCACCCACTCAACTCAAAATGTTTCTTTCCCATTGCATAATGATTGTGACATGTAATGGAGATCTTTTTATTTCTAACAAGCGTTGGGATCATAGCCCACATCTTGAAGACTAATGAAGGGCTTCACTTGATCCATAAACTAAGGCAGATATTCCCCTAGTAGTTTGTCAAAAAAATTATATCTTAATTTTTAGAGAGCATTAAGAACTAGAACTATTAAGCATTAATCAATAAGAAATAACAACGAAAATAAGAGAGATAAACTATAATTTGGAGAAACCTACTTTAGGTACAAAAATTGGCTTAAAGGTGAGCAAACACTCAAAAAATACAAGAGGTGGCAACCCTTAGGCCTACAAAAAAGAGCTTTATCACTTATAAAACTAGCTCAAAGAACCTTTCAAACACTCTTAAATTTCACTTCCCCTATCTTAAATTGAGATCACAATCATAAATCATAATAATTCATCATAATTTATCATAATCATAAATTGAGAAATTAAGGTGTAAATCTCCAACTACATCCCTCAATAATTCATACATGCAACCAAGAATGAATTTAAACATGTCCCATAGGGGCTATAAGTAGATTTACGATGCATTAGGGAGTCAAAGAGACTGAGAAAATGTGCCAAGAAGAGGAAAGAATTATAACTAAAATGTCATTAGATGTCACAAAGAAACATGATGAATTCATTACTTCTATTAGACTTGCGATTTTATTTTTGCCTTGATGAGTTAGTTTCTAACACTAGATACAATTAATGATTTCACTACAGTGAGCAAAATAGTGAGTTTCTAATCTTCTCTCTCCTACCAAAACCTACATTTTAAAGTCCTAAACCATTTGATACATTTTCCATCATTCAATAGATTACCCTTGTTCTAAAAACATGCCATGAAGTACAAAAAAAAGATCCTTTATAGATCACACCTCCCCAATATGGAGGATTTGGTCCCAAAATTCCCAAAGACTCAATGGAAGAGAAGAACTGTACCTCAAACTGATGACACATATGCCATTATGCTTTGCACTACAACACAAACATAATATAAAAATTGGTACAACTATGTCTCCAACTATTTGTGTGATCTAAAAGTGCATTGCTTGAACATGGAGGAAATTTTTCAATATTTTCTCCAAAGGAAGAACTCTTGTGTTGCCACTCATATTCCCATGAAGATTCAGGACCTCCTCAAGTTTCTATTTACCATGGTAAGCATACAACATGAAATATTTTCACCTTTGATGAGGTAGTATTTATTTTCCCTCCTATAGAACACTACCTTTTAGTCATACATGTATGGACTACCCAAAACAACACTACACACATCTAAAGGAGCAACATCTACCATTGTTTCATCAACAAATTTAGAACCAACTAAAAAACTTAATTTTCATTGCTTACTAACTAAAATACCAAAACCTTGACCCAACCTAACCTGTAAGGCTTGGGGTGTCAAATAATTATTGACCAAATCTTGAGAAATTAGGTTAGTTTGAGAACATGAATCAAATAATGCACCAACCTTAACACCATGCACATGAATCTTGATGTTAGAGAATGCTTCATTGCCAACAAACCAACCTTCCTAGTAGTGAAAGAAAGCATAGAATCCACTTTCAAAGTGCAATCAATTATCTTATATTCTTTACTCTTTTCAATGAAAACATGTGTTCTTTTTACCCTTCATACCTTACTTGTGAGGTTTATTTTTTGGATGCAAGTCTTGATAAGAGGATTCTTCATGACCACCCTTACTATAATAGTCATAGTGAAGTGAAAATTTCTCTTGCTACTAGTGGAATTTACTTTCTTGTCTTGGCTTTGGATTCCTTATCCTTAAGAGAGGATAGAGGACTATCTACCTCAAGATAATGAGCATGGGTACATGCTTCATCTACGTCTACTAGTTTGGGAAGTAAAACAAGTATGTGAAGATGCCTATAAAGACCTCTTATGTACTCATTAGAACTTCATCTTGTACATCCTTTTCCATCTAAACGACTTTTCCACAAAATTCACTAGTATAATCTTGTACACTCTGACCATCATTTTGATTTAATAATTTCCATTCCATACATTTTCCTCTCTATGACAAATACGGTAAAGTTGTTTCTTAATTAAATTTTTTATTTTTCCCAATAACTTATAGGAGCTTGTTTTATTAATGCTATCGAATACAAGAAACTCTCAAACCAAGTTAGAGCATGATTTTCCATTATTAACCTAGCAAAGGAAATATTTTATTCTGAGGTAAGAGAATGCATTCTAAAATATACCTCTATTTAAGCCCACCAGTGGTCAAGCTTCTTTGCATCCACACCACCTTTGAATGGACAAATATCAATCTTAGCCTTTGCTTTGAATAGAGGTTTATTTGGGAGACTATTCTCACCCTTTGGAGTCTCCTCTTCTTCATTGGAATTAGGATTATAACTATCTAGTCTCTTTGTGAGGATCTTCATTGGGCCTTTCATGGTCTCCATTGATTTAGAAAGGCTTGCTATGGCATTATCCATCTTACAAAACCTTGTTTTATCATCTACATATTTTCCTTTTCCTTCCATGATTCTCAAGTATCTTCTCCACATATGGTATTCAATGTCTCTATGTAAAGGTAATATTTCCTTTCCACTTGATCATGTTGTGGGCATGAAATTGCAAACAACTCACAACAAATACTTCCCAAAAGGAATGAAACCATTATGATATCACTTGATCTGTAAACTAAGACAAACATTCCTCAAATATTTCGTCAACAAAAAACTATATCTTGGTTTTTAGATAGCATTAATAATTATAACTATTAAGTATTAATGAACAAGGAATAATAATGAGAATAAGGGAGTAAAACCACTAGGAAACAAATATACCCTAGAGAAACCCACTTTAGATAAGATCTTTGGCTGAAAGGTGAATAAAAACTCAATTAAGTACTCCAAAAATGAAAATACAAGAGGTGACAAACCCAAGGCTTGTAAAATAGATTTATTACTATTCAAAATAGCTCAAACAACCTCTCAAACACACTCAATTCACTTCCCCTACCTCTATTTTTTTTTATCATAGTTCCAAACTTAGAGAAAATAGTGTAGTTCTCTAACTACAACCATCAATAATATATACAAGCAATCAAGAACGAATCTAGACATGTTCCACAGGTACTATAATGGATTTTAAATGTATTAAGGAGATAAAGAGACTGAGAAAATATGCCAAGAAGAGGAAAATATGAAAATTGGAATACCAATGGATGCCATAGAGAAATGTGACAAATTTACCACTTTTAATAGATTGGTGATTTTATTTTCACCTTGATGATTTCAAAATTGCTATGATGATTTCATTCTTACTGCTTATCGAAACTAGTGATTTCATTAGTGAGAAAAACACCTAGTTTTTGATCTTCTCTCTGTTGCCAAAATCTATCTTTTTATGTCTTGTAGCATCTATTGTATTTTCCAACATTCAAGAGTGTATCCTTGTTTATAAAACATTCAATGAAGTACAAAAACTAGATCCTTTACCAATCATCACCATCTAGAGACCATTTCCTAGTTAGAGATTAAATAAAACACTCTCCTTTGGGTCATTACCATTACTAGTGGGAATCAAAATATCCTACTTCATATTTTGTTAGTATCTCTATTTAGAACAAGAGGATTATTATCACAAGCATGAGAACCATAAAAATCTTTGCACCAATATTATACCCCTTTTGATAATCCTAGAAAGTATATGAGACCACTTCCTAGGGATCATAAATAACATTCTCAAAGACACTATATGGATTTATTGGATGAACCTTCTTGGCACTTTTGAGCATAGGAATACACCCATAGAAATATTCACCTTGAAAATGTGTTCTTGAACACAAAGTTGATTGCATTAAAGGTTCAATTGGAGGAAACTCATTCTAAGGAAATTGGGGGATACAACATTGGTACTATTTGTAGACATTGCCCTACCATGGGTCAAGCCATGGAGGATTATGTAAGAAATATTTAGCTTTATAAGTAAGAGCCTACATCATCCTTAACTTGCATCTTAAAATTTTTGAGTCAAATGGAGAACATATAAAATAATTCAAATGATAGTATTAATTCACTAGTGATAGCAGACATGGATTAAAATCATGATTATAAGACCTTACTCAAAATATTTGCTTGCACCTTGCAAGGGGATGCCTCTCAATATTTCAAAAATCTTCATTCTAATTAAATCTATAGTTTCTAAGGGATCAGAAATTTTCATTCCCTTCAATTTTATTAGGCCATTTAATCTAGGTATTTAGTCACTCACAACAATGGGACAAAGAGAAAAGAATCCAAGTTTGACTTTATGTTATTTTCTTTCCATCCATTCTTGCGAGACTAGGTTTAATTGTTACACATATGGCTCTTAAGGTTGTCACTAATGTCAAAACTGTCACAAGGTTGTCATTAGTGTCAACACTATCATGGATGTGTTCATGGTTGGATGTCATGTTCCTAAAGAAGATACATGTGAAGTAGAAGTTCATGGTTGGATGTCATGTCCTATCCAGTAGAGAAGATATAGTTCATGGTTGGATGTCATGTTGAATATAATGAGGTAACTAAAGTTCATGGTTGGATTTCATGCCTTAATCAACGCAGAGTTGAGTATGAAGTTATATTAATATATGAATTAGAAGCACTAAGATGATCAGATGTGTTACTGATGGACTGATCCAAGTTTCATGATGATTGGATTATCAGAAGAGTGTTTTGTAGTTTGAAGACAGTGCTAAAGACAGTTACTATACAGAAATAGATTGCTCCGCATTCCTCCACATTTACAGTTATGGCTATGTGGTTCTGGTACTGTGTTCAGGGTGTAGTGAAGGTGATAATTCCAAAGTTTCAGATCATTTGTCACTCCACTGTGGAAGTTATGCATGATAGAGTACTGACATGTGTTCTGGCAGAGTGAGGCAGTGTTGAAGGCTTGTTGGAATGCTCCGCATTCCTCTGGGAGTGAAAGATTTCCTTTGCAGTTTTGTGGACATGTTCATGAATGTGCATCACATTCTTCCTTGCAGTTTCAAGTTTCTTGGTGGTCTGCAGCTCATTTTTTCAAATGACAGTATGTTGCAGTGTGTTCTAGATGACTGGTTGTTCTTAGAGTTCATGGTTGAAGATATGTGGCACAAATCTTTGATGTATGGAAAGGAGTGTCTGGAATTGCTGTATGAGTCATGTAGACTCATCTAGAATAGTTTTATGAAGATCTTTCCTATTTCCAGTACCGCACTAGGTCTTCAAGTTGCTGTGGCCATTATGCTTCAAGTTTTCATATGTTTTGCTTAAGGCTGTCCTATTTCCAAATGAGTGGAGTGTGCGGATGTAATTTCTTGGTGTTTGAAGTTGTGAAGGATGTTTTGGACCTTGTTAAGCAAGTGTTGATGTATGCAAGGTATGGGTCTTCTGCTAGTGTAGTGTGTGGTCTTGTTTAGGACTTATCTTCTACACGTTTCATGTTGTGTGTAATCTAGCCAACTTGTAAATGTATTTTTCATGTTGTCTCTAGCTAACAAACAATGCAATTAATGTAATATCATGTAAAAATTATAAATCAAATTGAGTTAGGTAAAGTGTGATTATAAAGTAATTGATAGAGCTCACATGCAAGATAAGGAGCATAATGAATGCATTCTGATGTGCGATTGAAGGAGAAAGAGTAGAAGTTGTTGATGCCATCCTAATTCATCTTGAAGAAATTTCTGTGGAAGTGATCAAGTATAGAGTGTACATACCTAATCTGATCATCAGAAGGAAGTGTGAAGAGGCAAAATTGCAATCATCAAAGGTGTGAGTTTTAATGTCAGTTTTCAGACAATAGAAGGACTGTCATACTGTAATCTTTTGTAAGCATGTTCTCAATTCAGGGAGTAGTAACTTCCTTGGGAGTGACCCTAAAACAAAGTCTTCAGGGAGTAGTAGCTTCTTTGGGAGTGACCCTAAATCAAAGTTTTCAGGGAGTAGTAGCTTCCTTGGGTTGTAGCCCTAAAACAAAGTTATTATTTTGAGCTTCATATATTGTGAGTTAATCCTCACTGTGGTTTTTCCCTTCTAGGGTTTTCCACGTATATCTGGTGTTATGTGTTGATGTGCATTGTATTAATCTTTCATGCTTATGTTGATGCTGTAATGCTTAAGTTTTAATCTACTCTGAAGAAGTTAAAGTTTGTTTAGATACTGATTCACCCCCCTCTCAATATCCTTGTGTGTTCAACAATTGGTATAAGAGCCAAGTTCCTCTGAAGGAAGCTTAACCACTTGAGGAAGTCCAGGATGACACTTAATGGATCCAGAAAGATACCTAGGTTTGATGGAATAAATTATGCTTTTTGTAAGCTAAGGATGGAAGCCTATATCAATTCTCTAGGGTGTGGTGTTTGGGAATCTGTCAAGACTAGTTACAAAGTTCCTGCTACTATTCCTATAGATGTAGATGAAGTTAAGAAGTTTGATAACAATTCCAAGGAAAAGTTTTCTATCATGAGTGGGTTAGCTGATTCAGAACGGTCAAAGGTAATGAGTTGCAGTTTTGCTAAAGAAGTTTGGGTTAAACTTGAAACCATTTATGAAGGAGATAAGAAAGTAAAGCAAGCAAAGATACAAATCTTCAAGAGTAGTTTTGAGACCCTAAAAATGTCAGAGGATGAAGACATTGCTGGATATATGCTCCAGGTGAATGAAGTGGTCAATGGCATCATACGCCTTGGTGGAGAAGTGAAAGAAGATAAGATTGTGAAGAAGGTTCTGAGATCTCTTCCCAAATCTTACAGTCATAAGGTATCTGCTATTGAGGATAATGTGGACTTGGATACATACACTGTAGACAAATTATTTGGTTCCCTTAATACATTTGAGATGAGAGAGTATGGCAGTGATGCTCCAAAGAAAGAAGTTGCTTTCAAAGTTAGTATGAAGACAAAGGATGAAGTTGCTGATGAAGATGAGAACTCTGATGAGGTTGAAGCAAATTTTGTGAGAAGATTGAAGAAAGGCATTGACAAATACAAAGGTAAGTTACCCTTCAAATGTTTTAATTGTGGAAAGGTTGGTCACTTTACTTCTAAATGTTCTTTTAAAGAATCAAGGGGTAGTAACAAGAGAGACAAGTTCAAAAGAAGTCTGTATTCCATAAAGAGCAGTTGTTCTTGAGAAGATGAGGATCATGATGATTCAAATGATGAAACACTTTTCATGGCCTTGAGTGTTGGTGACAAAAATGATGATGTTGAAAAATGTAAGAAGACTGAAGCCATGCAAACAAACCGAAACAATAAAAAATCAATGGTTGTATGGATTGCCTTTAATGCAAGAGAAGAAGCCAAGGCTTGGGTAATTGACAGTGGATGCTCAAATCATATGACAGGTGAGAAGGAGAAGTTTATCAACCTTGAGAAGTGGGATGGTGGTGCTATCAAGTTTGTTGGTGATGAGTCAGCACAAATTTGTGGAAAAGGTGCTATAACTATTGATGGGAAGAATAGGACTGAGGATGTCCTTTATGTCAAAGGGATAAAACACAATCTTCTTAGTGTCAGTTAGATGTGAAACAAGGGTTATAATCTGACCTTTCATGCCAAAGGTTGTGAAATCAGGAAGGCAAGATATAGAAAGCTAGTTGCAGAAGGTATCAAGACATATGGTGATATCTATCATCTGAAGGACGTAAATTGAAGAACATGTTTGTTGGCTCAATCTAGTGAGTGTTGGATGTGGTACAAAAGAATGGGACACAACAATTTTGATAATATGGTAAGGATCAGTTCTACTCATGGAGTGAGAGACATGCCTAAGATAATCAAGCCTACAAACACAGTATGCAGGGAATGTCAAATGGGAAAGAAGAGAAAGACAAGTTCCAAAAGAAAGAAGTATTCTTCATCAAAGACATTGGAGCTGATTCACACTGATCTATGTGGCCCTACAAGAGTAAAGAGTCAAAATGGTGAGAGGCATTTTATGTTGCTCATTGATGATTATTCTAGAATGACTTGGGTTACTTTCTTAAGAGAAAAATTAGATGCCCTTGATAAATTTAAGGTGTTAAAAGCTATGGTTGAGAATGAAGTAGATGCTAAGATCAAATGTTTGAGGTCTGATAGAGGAGGTGAGTTTAATTCAAATGAAATTGAAAGATTTTATGAAGAACATGGTATTAGGAGACATCTGTCAGCTCCTAGGACCCCTCAACAAAATGGGGTAGTGGAAAGGAAGAATAGGACCATGCAAGAGATGTCTAGGGCAATGATGAAAGATGTAGATTTGACTGATATGTACTAGAAGGAATTAGTTCACACTACTGCCTATCTAATTTACAGAGTGCAACTAAGGGTCAACAACACTAAGACCCCTTATGAGCTATGGTGTGGAAGATATCCCTCTATCAGATACTTTAGGATCTTTGGTAGCAAATGCTATATCAGAAGAGATGAAGAAGACCTAGGAAAGTTTGACTCAAGAAGTGATGAAGGAATTTTTCTTGGTTACTCAACTAGAAGCAAGGCCTATAGATGCTACAACAAGAGGTTGGAAAAGATTATTGAAAGAAAAAATGTCAAAGTAGATGAAGACTTGTATCGGATCTCGCAAGAATCAGAAGACTTCGAATCTGATATAGTTCCATACATTGAAGATGAAGAAGAAGAAGTGAAAGAAGAAAAGGAAACAGAACCAGAGCAAGTGCCTAAGACTCTAGCAAAGTATGTTCAGAAGAACCACTCAGAAGATTAGATCATTGGAGATAAGAATGAAGGTGTGCTGACAAGGAGAAAGTTTGCTAAGACACATGAGCAAGTAAACTTGTGTTTGTTATAAAAAATAGAACCCCTAAACCTTTGCTAATGCTAGCAAAGATGATGGATGGATAAGGGCAATGGAAGAAGAATTAGATTAGATTGAAAAGAATCAGACATGGGAATTGGTTCCTATACCAACCAATAAGAATGTTATAGGAACAAAGTGGGTATTCCAGAACAAGCTGAATGAAGAAGGTGAAGTTGTAAGGAATAAAGAAGATTACATAAGAAGTACAAGTGGTGGTTCTTTCTTCTTAGGAAGTAGATTGGTTTCATGGAAGAGCAAGAAGAAAGATTCAGTGTCCTTATCTACTGTAGAGGTAGAGTACATTGCGGTAGCATCTTGTTGTACACAAGTGTTGTGGATGAAGCAAACTCTAAAGGATATCAAGGTATTGTATGATGAGCCTATTCCTATTTTATGTGACAATATGAGTGCTATCAATATTTCCAAGAATCCAGTGATGCATTCTAGAAATAAGCATATTGCAATCAGGTATCACTTTTTGAGAGAGAAGGTTGTAGATAAGGAAGTGAAGTTGGAATATGTTCCAACAAAAGATCAAATTGTAGATATTTTCACAAAGGCTCTTGCAAAGGACATTTTTGAGGATCTTTGGCAGAGATTAGGGGTAGTTGCCCCTCCTTCTTGTTAGATTCATAATGGTGCATTTTTCCAGGGGGAGTTCATGTTATATCTTTTTCTTGGACTGATGGTGGCTACCTCTCAGGGGGAGCAGGTAGTAGTTGCTAGTGATAGGGGGAGTTTGTTTGTTGCAAGAAGAAGTTATGCCCTAAGAAGAGAAGAAGCTACCCTTTCTCCTTGATGTCAAAGGGGGAGAATGCACAGGTATGTGTTGCCATCAATGCCAAAGGGGGAGATTGTTACACATATGGCTCTTAAGGTTGTCATTGATGTCAACACTGTCACAAGTTTGTCATTAGTGTCAACAATGTCATGGATGTGTTCATGGTTAGATGTCATGTTCCTAAAGAAGATACATGGGAAGTAGAAGTTCATGGTTGGATGTCATGTCCTATCCAGTAGAGAAGATATAGTTCATGGTTGGATGTCATGTTGAATATAATGAGGTAACTGAAGTTCATGGTTGAATGTCATGCCTTAATCAATGCAAAGTTGAGTACGAAGTTATATTAATATGGGAATTAGAAGCATTAAGATGATTAGATGTGTTACTGATGGACTGATCCAAGTTTCATGATGATTGGATTACCAGAAGAGTGTTTGGCAGTTTGAAGACAATGCTGAAGAGAGTTACTATACGACAATAGATGTCACATCTCAATTTATGGACAATATTAGTAATTTAGATTATTAGAAATTTACTACGATTGTTTTACTATGAGTTATTCCACATATGTGAAAGTAATTATTGTAATGTTATAAATGTGAGATTTTTAAAGTCGATTTAATAATTGAATATTATTGGTACAATCATAGATGATTCATTATGTATTGCTTCAGCTATGATTTTGGGGAACTAACCTATTGATGTGGAGTTGAGTGTGACTCAATGTAGGTACTCATCGAAGACGAGAACATGGTTGTGGTAGAGATGTTCTAGCCACTCAGCAAGAACTGATGGGATGGATAAACCTGATGCACTAACACACTCACATAGTCTCATGTCATATTGCATTTTGAATGGTGTTAATATGCATTACTATATGGTTAATGAATGCGATTGATGTTTAATATTTAGAAAAATATGTGTTTTAGTTGCTATAGTAAGTCTATTCGAATGCATAAATTAGTCATGAAAATATTATGTTCCTTCGATTTATATTTAATGGAATTGTGTTTATTATATTATTTAATTATAAATAATAAAAGTGTTTTTCTATATTTCAATAATTTGAATAATATATATATGTCTAAATATCCTTTGTTATAGTTGAAAATATTCCTTGTTTGACTAAAAATAAAAATGAATTATTAAAGATAAATAAATGATATTAATAATATTATATTATAAATGGAAATCTAAATTTTAATAATAATGATAATCTGTCATGCAATTTATTTAGAGTGACATAAATAAAGAAGTTTATTTTATTTCAATAAAAAGTCTTTTGGAACGCCAAGAGCATGTAAACTGGAGGAAAATTGAAGTTAAACATAAAAAAACTCTTCCTAAATTTACAACGATAGGAATAGAGGAGGCAGAGGAATAAAAGAAAGGCATGACAGAAAAATCTTTACGATTGTTTTTCAATGTCAGAAAGGAGAGAGGAGACTGCCATTATCATTAGAGCGACAACAAGGAGAGAAGAGATTAGAAAACAATGACAGAAGGTGAGAGAGGAAAGATAGAGGAGGAGGAGTCGATGTCAGGGGGTAGAGATCAACTCTGAGGAGAGAGTATAAAATCAGGTATTTTCCCTTGTTTTTATTTTGCAATAGTTTATGGCTGAATATACTGTTAAAACCATGGTTAAACATTGGCCTGTACCTTGTCAAATTTTTGTTCTGTGTAATACTCAGATGACTTGTGGCTATCACCAGTTATGCCTTATTTTCCCTGACGCCTCAGAACTTCTTGTCGCCTGCGTTTTATTCTTGTATGGCTGATTTGGAAATGAGTTTCTTTTTCTGTTTAGCGTCGGCCTGATTTCTTCCTTTGGTCATTGTTCTTTATTAGCTTATGATTGGTATTTATTCCTCTGTATTTGCTTAAGATCCGCCGCCTCTACGCCTTATTAAATCTGAGTTAAATCGACTCTTCTTCGTGTTGTCAACCTGATCCATTTTCCATTGGCCTGCTAAACGTTTAGCCTGTAAAATCTTATGGTATTTAAAATATCTTTTTTGGCCTATATCATCCTTCTATTAACCTCTTAAAATGATAAATTTACTTAATAGATCTGTACTCTAGCGTTAGTTTGCGTATTATCGACCTCTATTATTGATATTAGCCTGTGTATCAACTAGTCATAGTTTTATTTATCCCTGGTGCTGTTTTACTCATTCCTGTCATGGTTATCTATTCTTTAGCTTGCTTGCTTAATCTCTGTCACAACTTTTCATTGTTCCTGTTTACTATTTTGTTAAAACTCCGTCGTTGCTGAATAATTGCCCTGTCATAGCAGACTTATCTTCTAGAATTAATCACTACTCCTGTAGCATGCTAAGATAGTTTCTATAGCAGCATAAACATTAATCCTGTAGCTGTTGTTAATTTACTGCTGTCATAGCCATGTTATGTTCCTGTAGCTTGATTTAATACTTCCTGTAACTTATTTTATTACTTCTTGTAGCAGTTAGATTATTACTTGGAACATAGATAGTATAATTTCTGATTATTACCTATGCTTTTACTTTTAAATAATGTGTTGTTGGAAATAATTATACCCTCTTATTAAATCCTTGTTACAATTAAATTGATTTGAATTATAAACCAGCTTGTGGGTAGAGTAGTTAAAAATATTGAAAGAATGAAACATGGGTTAGGGAATATAACCAGTTTATATATATATATATATATATATATATATATGCATTTAAATGAATAAATAATATACTTGCTTGCAAGTGTGTTTCTTGAATTATGCAAAAGAAAGGGGATTAGAAATGGTTTTAGGTGAACATGGGTTGTTATTTGTTTTGAAAGAAAGTAGATTATTTGTATGTGTGTTTGGGGTTACTTTTTGGGCTAGGATGCTGAATGTGGAATATCAAAGATGGCTTTTCCTCTTTTTGGGATTTGACCTTAAACTATTTTATATGCTTGGCCAAGCTGGGATTCATTGAAATAGATGAAAATTTTTCTAGCAAACTTTATTTATATATATCTCTACCACATCCTATTGTTTGACATTTGCACATCATTATTTAGATCTGCATTTTAGACTTTAGGTTGCATTGGGTGTTCCCTCTTGCCAGTTGTTTTCAGGTTGCTAAACGTTTTGTGTAGGGCTGGGTTTCCTTCATGTTATGAAGGGATCCAGGGAAGTGTAATTGCTTCATGGTTGGGTGGAAAAGTACCTGAGCCATGTTTCTATCTCTTAGCTTGTAAGAGAACTATGCGGGTTCGTGGCAGCTAGAGAGTTGATTGATTTATTATATCTTATATTGTACATGATTATTGTATCTTGTAATTATCATTGGATGATTTATGACATGAAATCTAATGGACATTGTATATTATTTTATAGTGCTAACACCTGGATTAAGCACGTGATTTGTAAGATTTAATGACTTTATTGATTAATGTTTATGAGATTTATCTTTTTACTTAAGATGATATAATTAAGTGGATTATTTACTTCAATAACTTTTGTGATGGAATGAGTGCTTTACAATAGATGGCTCCTCATTCCTCCACATTTGTAGTTATGTCTATGTGATTCTAGTACTCTGTTTAGGGTGCAGTGAACGTGATAATTCTAAAGTTTCAAATCATTTGTCACTCCGCTATGAAAGTTATGCATGATAGAGTACCAACATGTGTTCTGGTAGAGTGATGCAGTGTTGAAGGCCTGTTGGAATGCTCTGCATTCCTCTGAAAGTGAATGATTACCTTTACAGTTTTGTGGATATGTTCATGAATGTGCATTACATGCTTCCTTGCAGTTTCAAGTTTCTTGGTGGTCCGCAACTCAGTTTTTCAAATGACAGTATGTTGTAGTGTGTTTAGGATGATTGGTTGTTCCAGAGTTCATGGTTGAAGATATGCGACACAAATATTTGATGTGCAGAGGTAAAGTAGTGTTTAGAGGTGCTGTATGAGTCATGTAGACTCATCTGGAAGAGTTTCATGAAGGTCTTTCTGGTTTCTAGTACCGCACTAGGTTTTCAAGTTGTTGTGACTGTTATGATTCAAGTTTTCATATGTTTTTCTTAAGGCTGTCCTCTTTCCAAATGAGCGGAGTGTGCGGATGTAATTCCTTGGTGTTTGAAGTTGTGAAGGATGTTTTGGACCTAGTTAGGCAAGTGTTGATGTATGCAAGGCATGGGTCTTCTGCTGGTGTAGCGTGTGGTCTTGTTTAGGACTTATCTTCTACACGTTTCATGTTGTGTGTAATCTGGCCAACTTGTAAATATATTTTTCATGTTGTCTCTAGCCGAAAAGCAATGTAATTAATGTACTATCATGTAAAAATTGTAAATCAAATTGATTTAGGTAAAGTGTGATTGCAAAGTAATTGATAGAGCTCGCATGCAAGATAAGGAGCAGAATGAATGCATTCTGATGTGCGACTGAAGGAGAAAGAGCAAAAGTTGTTGATGCTGTCCTAATTCATCTTGAATAAATTTTTGTGGAAGTGATCAAGTATAGAGTGTACCTACCTAATTTGATCATTAGAAAGAAGTGTGGAGAGGCAGAATTGCAATCATCAAAGGTGTGAATTTCAATGTCAGTTTTCAGACAGTAGAAGGACTGTCATATTGTAATCTTTTGTAAGTGTGTTATCAATTCAGGGAGTTGTAGCTTCCTTGGGAGTGACGCTAAAACAAAGTCTCCATGGAGTAGTATCTTCCTTGGGAGTGACCCTAAATCAAAGTTTTTAGGGAGTAGTAGCTTCCTTGGGTTGTAACCCTAAAACAAAGTTATTATCTTGAGCTTCATATATTGTGAGTTAATCCTCACCGTAGTTTTTCCCTTCTAGGGTTTTCCATGTATATCTTGTATTATGTGTTGATGTGCATTGTATTAATCTTTCATGCTTATGTTGATGTTGTAATGCTTAAGTTTTAATCTACTCCAGAGAAGTTAAAGTTTGTTTAGATACTGATTCCCCCCCTCTTAGTATCCTTGTGTGTTCAACATTAATAACATGCAACCACCATGCTTATTGAGTCAAAAGTTACCTATTTTGTAATTTCCATTCTATGTTGAACACTAATTTTAGTGTCCATCCTTTTAGTATGTTATAGGACTCCTTTAGGCCATTTCTTAGCCTTTTGACCCTTACTAAGATGCCAATTTGGACCTTCTACATGATTTCTATCCATTCCATATTTTGTTGCAATTTTTGTTGATCTAGACATTAACATGATTACAATAGTGACTTGGTCACTAATACATTCATGGTAGAGTCTGTGTACTCAAACCAATCTTTAAACATTAAAATATGCATCATGTGGCTTTTTTACATTTTTCTAAATGGCTCATTTGAATTAGTTTATAAAAATGAAATTTTATCATTAAAGAGGATGATTGAGATTATTGTACCTCTGAGATCGAGATTTTTATATTATTCTCATGAAAGAATTATTGTTATGAAAGGTGTCTCAACATTGAACCTAATGTTAATATTAAAAATAGTGTGATTTTAAGGTTGAAAAATAGGAAAACTCAATTTCTGGGCTATAGAGTTGGTTTTTGGCCAAAATAATTTTTTTGGGTTGTTAAAAACTAGTTACCTAGTGCCTATCATATGGAACTCTTTGAGATCTAAAATTTAATAGAAAAATGGGCCCAATCATCCTCTTGGATCAAAAGTTATGGCCTCCAGAAGTTGGGCCTCCTGCATTGGAAACGTAAAAACATCAACACATAAAAGAGCTGTAAAGGGGAGTTACACTTGACCAACACATCATAAGACGTATTTGGATGGGGATAATTAAGCCAAATGGAGTTCCCAATTTGGTGAGTGGATTATGACAACGTTATGACAAGTGGAAGGAATATGCTATTTGTAGCGTATAGACCCATCTTGGAATTTAGGTGTTGGATTTCTAACTAAGGATTTGGGTGCCACTATCTTGGGTGGTTTTATCTCATGGTTTTCTAATTACCATTTGATGGTTCCATGTATTGTATCTCCTATTTATTATGTGCTTGAGATTGAGGTTTTAATAGCAAGTTTTTTAGGTATTGTTATGTTGTTAGAATTCCTATAGAGGTTTGGTTGGTGATACTCCTATGAAGGCTTGCTCTACAAGTGTATTATAACTATGGTGTTTACTAAATAATACATTGGGATACTTTGGAGTGTGCGGTTTTTCTCTTGAAAGGGTTTTCTCCACATACACCTGTGTTATGGTATATTGTTTATTTGGTTTATATTTATATGTGTTTAGATACATTTTGTAATTGTTAAAATATTGAAACTTGCACAACACTCTACTGAGAAGTTTATTGTAGGAAGTATTTCTATGTACCTTGCTTCCTTTCATTTGGTATCAGATCCTAATCACCTTAGATTCTATTTGTTGGGTAGAGGGTTTTTTGTTCTAATCTTCATTTGAGCGGGAACTTGCACAGAGAGGGTTTCGCTCTTATTGTAGGAAGAGATGGCAAGCACATCAAGGATAGAGATGGAGAAGTTCTCAAGAACAAACTTTGAGTTGTGGAAGCTTAAGATGGAGGATGTGCTCATAGACTAAGATCTATGGGCTCTAGTATTCAAATCCAAACCTACAACTACATCAAAAGAAGTTTGGGATAAGATGGATAGAAAAGAAAAGGGTCTCATTAGACTTAGTTTCACTGATTCAGTGTTGTTGAATGTGCATGAAGTTACTACCTCAATGAATCCTTGGAAGAAGCTTGGAGAAATTTATCAAGCTAAATCCATGGTAAATAAGATTTTCCTAAGAAAGAAGCTGTATACCCTTAGGATGGAGGATGGTGGGTTTGTGGATGAACATGTAAATAGCTTTAATATGGTAGTTACCTAGTTGCACTTTGTGGAAGTGAAGATGGAGGAGGAGGATCATTGTATGAATTTGTTGTGTTCTTTTCCAGATTCATGGGACCACCTAGTTATGGCCATTGGGATCACTACCACCAAATTCAAGATGGATGAAGTGGTTGCATCTTTTCTTTTTGAAGAAATGAGAAGGAAGACTTTTGAGTTAGCTAAGGAGGCCCTAGCAGTTCATGGAAGATCTAGAGAAAAAAAAGGACAAGTGACAATATAAGTCTAGATCTAAATCCATGGGAGATGCAAATCCCATGGGAGATCCAAATCTCTTGGTAAGTTCAAGGAGAAATGTTGGAATTATGGAAAATCTAGACACCTTAGAAGAGACTATAAGGAGGAGGAGAAGAAGAAAAACGTTGACTTTAGTGATGAGTCTGAGAGATCCTCCCAGGATGATGGTGATGGTTTCATTGCTGCCTTGGCTACTCATGCATCAAAAGGTGCATGGTTGATAGACTCTAGTGCCTCTTTCCACATGACCTCACATAGGGGTTGGTTTATGAAATATGAATAATATGATGGTGGTAAGGTCTACCTTGGAGATGATTTTGATCTAAAGATTGTTGGCTATGAAAGAGTCTTGATATGATTCCTTGATGGATGAATGAAGGGTATCAATTGTGTGCCACATATCCTTGGTTTGGCATAGAACCTATTATGTATAAGTAAATTGAATGATGTGGGTGTGTTGGTTATTTTCTTGAATGGAGGGTGTAAGATGGTTAGAGGAGTTATGGTGCTAGCTAAGGGTGTCAAGACTAACACTCTATTTTAGATAGATGCATGCATGGTTCAATGTAATAGTTATTCTATTACTACAGTGAAGAGATCTACAAAGTCTTCACCTTCACTATTGGAACCAACAATAAAGAGGTTTTTTGCATCCAATTCTGATGGTCGTTCTTTCTAGGCACCAAAGGATGCTCATGCTTTGAAGATAAAACTTCTAGTAGAGAAGAAAATGTTGTGGCACCAAAGGCTTGGACACATAGGTGAGAAGGGTCTACAGAGCATAAAAATAAAAACCTTATTGAGGGGTTGATATTAGGAAATTACAGGTTGATCAAACCATTTCCTATTGAGTTGACACACCTTTGAAGAGGAAGATATTTGCATAGGTTTTATAGCTAAGAGTGATTTTCTTGCCACTTTAGCCTTCATCTTATTATACTCATATAAGAACTCTATATTTTATACTTGGAGTCGGTTATAATCTGCTTAAATTTTCTAGATGCTTCTTCATTGACCAAAGTAGAGTTGACAACTAGAGAAGTGGCTTCTGGTGCACAAGTATCGCCCAATCTCCTGATAATGATTTTCTCTCTCAATCATACTAGGATTTGTACTATCTGAGGTTTTTGATGTTCTAGAGCAATGGTCCAAATCGCTAATTTCTCATACTTTGGATTATAACTAGAGCCAAAGTAAAAATCCCTTTCTTTCTCCTCTCCTTCAAACACATCACAATCATCTTTATCTCACCTGATGGTATCTAATGCCATAGTTGATGAAACGTCCCATGTAGGCAGTAACAAGTAGCTACTTTCTTTCACAAATCTTCTTCCCTCTTTAGGGGTGATCTTGCTAATTTCTAAATAAACTTCCTTCCTAACACTTTGAGTAGTGTTTTCCAAGTTAGGATCTAGTCCTTGCAATTTCTCTTTCTCTCTCCTCCAATTTGTATCCTACATCCTCATCATGAGAACCAACATTTTGAATTCATGTGTTTTGACAAATTCATAATTAAAGAGAAATTTCTCACAAGTTATAGCTCTTACATCTTGCACATTTTGTTTGTTATCCATTATATCCATTAGGGTCACGTTGATGGCTATTTTGGCACATCAACACTAAGTAGAACTAAAGACACTCTACTTCTCCTGAAAGGCAACCTAATGATATTATGATTACCCCAAGGTCCCTATAGGCTGGGTCACAACAGTGTTGGAGCAGCTGAGTGGACAATGCAATAAA
This sequence comes from Cunninghamia lanceolata, assembly GCA_027924645.1. Taxonomy (NCBI): domain Eukaryota; kingdom Viridiplantae; phylum Streptophyta; class Pinopsida; order Cupressales; family Cupressaceae; genus Cunninghamia; species Cunninghamia lanceolata. Next base: position 111,842 of record BSBN01000007.1, read on the forward strand.
AATGTTCAAGGGGCCTGTGCTGGTAGAATCAATGTGGATTTTGATAATATTTGAAAGGTAGATGTTTCTCTAAAGTTTGGGGTCCTAAAATCTACTATTGACTATGTATATAAAAAGGAAAAAAGGAGACCAGGGTTCAAAGGGAAAAGAAAATATGAACAATTGGAAAACTTCTATACCTGGCCTTTCACTTCATATGACAAAGTTAATGAGATCAAATTAAACAAGTAATGGATGACCAGTATTCCACACAATCATTTACATTGCAAGTACAAGATTCTAAGGAAAGGAAATTAGAAGAATAGAGATATGAAAACACCATATTACATGCACAAAATTCAAACCCTATTCAACCACTTGATTGAAGATTTAAAAATGAGGTACAAGATTCATCAACATAAATCATATGCAAGTAAAAAAACATAGATACATTACCACCAATGGGCAAGAACATAGGAATGACTAAGATATCTTCTATTAATTGGCAATAATATGGCTGATTACAAATGAGCAGGATTTCCCATACCCTAAATGCATATCAACTTTACAAAATTGCTTGCACAAGTGCAAGTGCTCTATGTCCCCCCCCTTTACAAATGACACAGATACCCTCTTTTATAGGGAGATCCTTAGAATTACAATTTGAAATATGTTTAGGTTAGCCTAAGATCCTCTCTGTGAGTTGGCCTCAAAATGGAAAAAAAAAATTATTACACAAAGAAAAGTGATGTCAATTCCCCTTCGGCACATGAGCTTGAAAAATCTGAATGGATGCAGTGATTTTCTTTTGTACCTGGTCCTTGATGATACTTTTCCTTCATTCTAATAGAGAGATGGGACTTCTTAATCTTATCCTGCAACTTTGTCATCTCAGCTAATTGGTCCTGGAACCCCACAAATAGGGCCTTCATCTTCATCAGGTTAGCAATCCTTGAAACTCATTAATTATATGAGAAGAAGGGAATACAATGGAGGAAGGATCCTTGAAGGTGCATGGGATAGATGCGATCAATGATTCCACCTTGGCGAACCTTTCCTTGGCTACCTCCCACTTGACCTTCAACTTCTCTTTACATTTTCTTAGCACCTTGGTTCTAAGTTTTTCCTATTTGCAATGATTCATTGGGTAACCCCAAATTATTATTGCTGACAATGCCCATCTGAATGGGTTGTGTAGAAGCAATGCCTTGTATCTTCTACAAAATGGGAAGGTGCTACTCCCATGTAGTTAGTTTATTATCAATGGAGCCTTTTGAGGCTACCATCTCCTCACTCTCTGCATCCAGTGTGTGATAAGCCTTCATGGCATTCTTTATTTTATCTACCCTCAAGGTCTCTAGTGAGATTTTCCATGCGGTGGTGGAGAGAAGAATCCCTTGGGGGTTAGCAGGCTGCTGGTCCTTATTGAGTGCCTCCAATAAGGATGGTGTAGATGGTCTAGAACCAGTAGGCCCAACTAGGTGTTTGGTGTAAGAAGTTAGTTGAACAATTTGTCCTCTGAGCTCTTGTTTGGCATCTTCATCTTTCTTCATTCTGGCCAAGATGGTCAAGACAGACTTAGTGAGGGCATGTTTTTTCTCATCCCTAGTTTGGTGCCCCAAGACAACTTGTTGTATATTGCAGTTAGTAGGGGTCATGGCTGCTTCTTCTTTGTCTGTCACATGTGTAGATAAATGCGCTGTCTTGACTCCTTGTTGATCAACCGTGACATGGGATAAGACCCTAGCCTTCTTCTTCTTTGGCTACTCTTGAAGTGCTTCTGCAATGGTGGCTAGGTATTCATCCTTAGTGTATACTTTCTTCCTCTTCTCTACCACTGTATTCAACCAAGTGGGGAGACCTGACCTGTGTTGTCAATTGGTGGAGAAGACACCTAAGGTGGGGATCTAGTTGGTGATGGTGTGAACACCACTATCTTTCCTGATTCATCAGATGCCTCACCTTGTGGTGGAGAAGAGGTGGCTAGGTCGACAATCTTGTCCAGGTTTAACACATCTTGGACCCCCTCTTTCTACAATGATGGATATGACAACCTATGATCACCACCCTCTTGTTCTTTTGGTTCTGCAACTGATGTGGGAGGTGGCTCTTAAGAAGGAGCAGCCATACAAGGAGATGAGGGATGAGGTGAAGCTTAGTGAATATCTTGCTGAAGAGGAGAAGGAGTAGTTTGCTTGACTGCAGGGGTAGGGGCAATACATTACTCCTTGAGTCGAGGGCTAAACCCTTCCTCCGATCTTCCACACCAAGTGAATGTGATCATCTTCCTCAGTATCACTAGAGTCTGCTAGTTCACTACCTTGGATTTCTCTTTTCTCTAGCAGCAACAACAACTCTGGTACTCCTTTTCTCTTCTGGTATGGGAGGAACCACCTTGGTCCCCTTAGTAGCTTGTGAAGACTCACCTTGACTCACTTTCTTGGATTTGTCTTTCTTCTTGAAAGGATAGGGATCCATCATAGGATATGTTTTGAGCAACTATTTCTTAGTTCTCACAAGAACTACTTGGGCCCTATCTTCTAAAGAGGCAATTTCATCTTGTTCCCAGTTCACATCATCTAGGGGTTGGTTATAGACTTTGTTTTGATCATAAACTAGGTCTAAGACCTTCCCACCTTCCTTCATTCCTTTTGGGACCTTTGGGAGGTTGAGCAAATTCAAAACTTTTATCAAGTGTAAATCCAACCTGAAATAATCTCTCAACCTGACCTCATGATCATCTAGACAATCTACCCAATGGTATTCGACAACATCCTCATGTTTGAACCAAAATTTCCAATGAGAGGGCTGACCCACCCAATCGGATCAAACCTTTCTCTAGTAACATCAAATAAATCTAAGGCCCATGGTGCCATCTCTATCTCTGGAAACTTGGCCTGTGCGATGCTTTGGCAAGTGTAGCCCCCTATCTTAATAGGGAACTTAAAACTGGGTTTATGTTTGCTAACAATAAGCTTATAAACTTTAGACACTTCTCTACAAAGTTCCAACAATACAAATTTATCACTAGGGTACTTAGGGAGTTTGTATGGAGGCTTTGAGTAGCCCGTCACCCTGATGTATGAGAAAGTCTTGAATTGTATGTACTAGTGCCCCCAATTGTCCATTTCATCACAAGCTTCTAAAGACAACCTCTCAGAGTATTCATTCTCCAATTCTCTAATAATGGCAAAGATGAACGCATCATTGACTACTAGGTAAAAGCACAAAGTTGTGTCACATTTGCAGCCGACTTATCAGCACAAGTGAATTTAAGTATTTCTAACTAAAATTCAATTTTGGTCAAGCATATGATCTTGTAAGACTCATTCTAGCTAAGTTAGATATGTCCATGCAACTTTTCCAACTAAAATTGTTGGCTAAATGCATATGTAGCACCACAATGAGGCTAATTTACCAAAAAAAAAAATTTATTTGAAAAACTTGATATTTCAACAACTTCTACTCATGTAAATAACATTTTTAAAAAAATATAAAAATACCTTTTTGTAGATCTATAAGTTTAGTTTTCAAAAATATATATGTTTTAATAGTTTAATTAATATTTATATTTTCCTTTGTATTTTTACTAAAAGTAGGTTATCAACACAAAAGATTAGGTCAATTACCATGTCAAGGAAAAATAGTAAAACTTATTAAAACTAGTAAAAGCACCAAAGGTGCTATCAAATAGCCGATACAAATATTCATAGGCCTATTTCTAAATAGTATATATTTATTACATGTAGTAGTTGGTGGACAAGACTATAAAACTATAAGAAATTCAATTATCTTTTTTACAAATAAAAACAATGGAATAGTATTAAATGAATAACCACAAACTAAATCATGAACAAACGATTAGAGAACTAAATCATAAACAAACTATCATAAGTTGCATATTTACTAGTGCCCCTAAGAAGTCAAGGCATTAGGTGAACGGTGCAGTACCTAAATAATGTAGGATAAAAGAAAATCCATGTTACTAATTTTCCTCTTGATAGATACACACAATAATGTAGGATAAAAGAAAGTCCATGTTACTAATTTTCCTCTTGATAGATACACACATTTATAGCCATATTGTTAAATAGTGTGTTTTTTTAAATTTTTTTGTCAAAGTTATTTTATTTATTGTCATATTGTTAAATATCCCTATTAGTCAAGCATTACACAAAATAAATTTTAAAACACATATATGTATGAAGTGTGCATTTGAAGAAACTATGTGTTGATTGAACTAACTTTATGTGAAGAGTGTGCTATAAATTTGGCATTCACTTTGTATATGTTTATACTTTGGCATATTTGAACTCAAGCACATTTACTTCTTGTGTGATGAACTAACTTTGTGCATGAAGCATGCTTAAAATTTTGCACATGTTCACTTTCTATGTGTGAAGTGTGTGTTTTAACTTTGACATTCATTTTGTGTGAATTGTGAGTATGAAATTTAATTTTGGCATAAATGTGAATTTAAGTGTTCATGCATGTTTGTACTAAATTTGTGTGAATGAATTATGTTTGAACATTGGCATATTAAATTTTTGTATATGTAAATTGTGTGTGGGGGAAAGTTAATTTAGGCATTCACTTTATGTGTGTGTTTAAAAATTAATTTTGGTATTCACTATGTGGTACACATGTTTGAACAAACTTTGGAATTTGTTGTGTGTGTGTGTGTGAGGTTGAAAGAACTTTGACATTTAGTTTTCCTTTGTTTATGAATGTACTTAAGCTCTCACATTTTATGGAGTGAATGAACTTCAACTATCACATTTTGTGAAGGGTATAAACAAACTTTGATGTTCACTTTGTGTAGAATGCAATTTTAAGATTTGACATTCTTTTTTGTGTGTACACAAATGAACTTTCGCTATCATTTTGTGTAGAGTGTAGGAATGAACTTTGATGATCACTTTATGTGGAATGTGCGCAGAAAGAACTAACATTTCTTTTTGTGTATGCACGAATGAACTTTGGCTATCATTTTGTGTGATGTATGAATAAACTTTGATTTTCACTTTGTGTGGAATGTGTCTATAAACAAACTTCAATGGTGTTCATTGTGAGTCTTTGTGTGTTTAAATGAATTTTGGCTTTCATTGTGTGTGTGTGTGAATAAACTTCAACATTCATTCTGTAAATATTTGAAAGTTAACTTTGGCATTCAATTCACATGATGTGATGTGTGTGTGTGTGTGTGTGTGTGTGTGTGTGTGTGTGTTTATTTGAAAGTTAATTTTGTAATTCAGTTTGTGTGAAGTGTGTGTCTATGTATTTGAATGAAAATTGGTATTCACTCTATGTGTACATGCATGCATGTGTGAATGGGCTTTGGAACTCATTCTATGTGTGTACAAAAATACTGATGTTAAATTTTTGCCTATGTGTGTGAATGAACTTTGGCTTTCATTCTGTGTGGGTAGGTTTCAAAGTTAGCTTTGGTATTCATTGTGTGTGCACATGTTTATGTGAATGAACTTTGGCATTCACTTTATGTGTGTAAAATATGTATAAACTAACTTTCACATTCACTTTGTCTATGACTAAATTAACTTTGACATTCACTTGGACTTGAGCCATTTATTGTTTGTGTATTGGCATCCAATTTTCTTATGTGAAACATATGTTTGAACTTTGGCATTTCCTTAATTTGCTTGAGTTAATTGTGCATTATTTTTTTTTTTGTGTGAAATGTGAGTGAATTACCTTTGTCATTCATTTATTTAGTGTAAATTAAAAATTGACATTTTGAATTATGTTTACTTTTTTTTTGTGTGTGTGAAGTGTGTGTTTAAATTTTATCTTTCATTTTTTTTTTATGTGTGAGTGTTTGAACTATTTTTAGAATTTACTTGACACTCATCATGGGTGTGAGGGTGAGGAGCGGGAAAATTTTGAAACCTCCTCAAGGTAAGAGCAAGAATGGTCTAGATGAAGGTGAGGAGGATGATGGCTTGGATGAAGGAGATATGGATATGTGTGATCTCTCGTATGATGGGGATGAAAATGATTTGGTTTCAACAAACTATGTGCAGGAAGTGATTGAACTTCATGTGAAGAGTGTGTTTTAACTTTGTCATTCACTTTGTGTGTATGTACTTCGGCATATTTGAACTTGAGTGTTTACTTTGTGTGAGAACTAACTTTGTGCATAAAGCATGTTTGAACTTTGGATCGTGTTCACTTTCTATTTGTCAAACATGTGTTTTAACATTGACATTTATTTTGTGTGAATTGTTTGTCTAAAATTTAATTTTGGCATTCATTTTGTCTTGTCTATGTATTTAAACTTTACCATTTTTTATAACTTTGGTATTGAATTTATGTGTGTATTTGTACTCTAGCATGTTTAAGATTTAATGTTCATGCATGTTTGTACTAAATTTGTGTGAATGGATTATGTTTGAACATTGGCATATTCACTTATTGTTTATGTAAATTGTGTATGTGTGGGAAAGTTAATTTAGGCATTCAAGAATGATTCACACAAAAAGTGAAAGGGAGAGGGATTACCAAGTAGCTCAGAGCCATTAACCACAAGCACAATTTTTAATTTTGTGTTCTATATCTTTCACTTCTCAAATAAAGGAAGGGCCAAAAGTAAGTAGAGGATATCTTGAATGTTTGTATTTGTCTAAAATTTTGGTGATGCTAACATTATCAATTTCCACATCTGCCCTAGTAGACATGTGTGCAAAACGTGTAAACCATAAATAGGGTGGGTGAATCATTTTACATAATACCTCACAAAGATGTCATTTTATGGAATGCAATGATTAAAGGAAATGCACAATATGGATTTGTTGATAAATAGATAAGGCTCTAGAAACTATCAAGCAAATACAATTGGTGGGTGTAAATCCAAATTCCATAACCTTTTCCAACATCCTCCCTATCTATTCTAAAATGGGATCTTTGGAATGGGGTGTGGACATCCATCAAAGCATAGTTGAAGGGGGTTGTTGTTAGATATTATAGGTAGGACAAATATTTACCACATTTTTGTGCAACTCTTGAACTGGATGATGTTTATGTAGAGTGAGTCTGGACTGCAAAGTTTCACCTTTCACACTTAATACTACCAATTGTGTATATATATTTTTTCTTTTCAGATACATATAAGGAAAAAATCTTTTTTCTATTTAATATAATTATTTCTATTAATAAGACATTAATACAACAACATTCTATTTTTTTAAAAAGTGCTCAAGGAAGTGCCAATTTCATTATTGAGGCTATTGCAATGCAAAATATAATATACCAACGTTTTAGAAAGCACCACAACTTCCAACTTGAGAAGCAGTGAAATAATAACTCAAATTAGAGTTATATGCAAATAATGCCTAAACAATTAAATTAAATGAAAACTCATCTCCAAGAGTCATGCACATTGTCTCAGAAGTTATAACAACAAAGGTAATGCACAATTTTACTTAGTTTCTTGTAGTATCTAGGAAAAATACATTCCTCAGTTTTATCGTCTAGTCTCCATGATAAAAATTTTGACGAGTCATAATGACATTATGGAAGCATGTATTATCTCCAGTCCAGTGTAGTGTGTTTCCCTTTCGTGCCTCAATTCATTTCTTGTGCTCTCAAGAAACCTTTGCCATTCTTATGCACAAATGCTGATAAGCCATTCAATCATCCTTAGTAATCTAAACGCACTCAATGCACTCCATTGCCATGCAGTACAAGTAGTTGCACTATCACAGATCTTGATTTTATCACTCAGTTTGTCTACATTCGTGCCTTTAATTGGTTGATTTACAGTAATTTTTATAGAAACTGATCTCAAAGTGCCCTCCATTCCATTTGGCATAATTTTACGTGTCCCAATAAGAGTAATTGGAACAACAGGTACTCTAGCCTTTGCTGCCATACTAAATGCACCTTTCTTAAAAGTAGCCAATTTTCTATCTTTAGGGCGAGTTCCTTCAGGAAAAAAATGAATTGAGGCTCCTTGTTTTAGAATATTTAGGCACCGTTTAAGGCATTCCATCTGGCTTTTATTGTCCATTCGGCCCAGAGGGATGTGACCAACCATAAACATTTCCCATCCAATTATAGGAATGAGAAAGATGCTAGTCTTGCTTATTAACTTAAAACTCCTTCCAAGTAGCAACAAAACATATACATCTATGTAGCTCTGATTTACTAAAAATTGTTGGCTTCCCTTTTAAATAACAACAAAACATTTCATTCTTCTAAATTTTATAGTTTTGGAAAAACTTTTGAATCTAAACCTCCTATTTAACACTTTCCAAAATTGAAAACCTTTTAAAAATCAATTAACTTACCAAAATTAAAAACTTTAAGTTTCTTTTAAAAATCAATTAACTTTCTCAAAACTCTAAGTTCCTTTTAGAACTCCTCTCATGCATCGTTTGGCATGTTTTTTAAAAAGGCAGTAATGGGTTTTAGTTTATGTGCTAGAAAAACAAAGAAATGCAAATCGATTCCTTAGAAGGCATTGATCAAATTCCTTGGAAGGTGATTATATTGTTCTCTGTTCACACTCCCCTTCATCTCACCTCAAATCTTGCAATAATCATTTTCCCCTTATTTAGGGTTTTAAGGCATGTCCAAGGAATTACCTACAATGGAGGGCAGGATTTGGGATATGTTTGAACTGCCTACTGAAATCAAGAATAGAGCTATTTTCCCCATTTTCAATGCTGGGTTTGGCCCATCTAATGTAGATGATGTGACAGAAGACTCCACGCTTGAGAGCATGATCTTTCGGTGTGATCACCTCCTTCCCAATTCAGTTGAAAAAATCTATGCCAACATTTAAATAAAAAACAAAGAATTTCTTCCCTCACGTTAGACCCAATTGCCCCTGATGTTAGGTTAAAGAAAAAGCAATGCAACAATAAAAAACTCCTCCTGTGTTAGCCTCAGTTGCCCTCTAATATTTAACCAGAAGTTGGCTGGAAACAAAGAAACAATGACAAAAGGTATTCTGCGTGTTCCAAATTGGCCCTATGTTACAAATTAGGGTTAAAAAAATTAGCTGAAAACAAAGAAACAATGAAAAAAGGTCTTCCATGTGTCTTCAATAATGATGTTAGTTGCAGCTACTTACTGCTACTATTCCTGGGGTTTCAGCGGCAATGGTGGGATATGAACATGGATCATGATCATTCTAGATCTATCATGGTACCTCCTCCTGCTACCACTTACAGAGATGCTCATGCAGCTAAAACCCTAATATCCCTAATATCTAGACAGATAAACATGCACTCTGTCATTGCTAACCAACAAATGTTTGCATAATAGTAACCACAAACTTCTTGTTGAGTGTGAATAGACATTATAGGTGTAGGGCCCCACCACCTAGATATTTTTTTTTTCTTTTTTCCAAAACTCTAAAATTCTGATGAATTCATCAGATTAGATACTGGGATAATCTTTCAGCTACATACTTGTTTTGATGAGATTGGTGTTAGAATATACATTTTGCAAGCATGTGAATCAACACTTGATGTCAGACTGCCCTGTAAACTTGTTGAAAGCTTTGAATATTGCAATATGAAAATGAGCATAAAATCATCATGAGACTTTAGAAAAACTCTTAAAATGGAAAACTTAAGACAAACCCAAAAGTAATGTTTCATCATTTCTAAAACCCATGTCACTAAAATAGTAATCATTGTTCTTTTAGAGAAAACTTAGGCAGATTTTGTATTAATCTTTAGGATCATATTTTTTATGAATCAATAAAAATCTAATAAGAAATATTGATGTAAAATCATCTAGGAGTGTAATCAGAAATGTTGATGCAAATTCTACTGCACAATTTTTTTAAAAAGATTTTTAAATAATTTCATAAGACAGTGAAACACTGAAAACCTTATGTCCATTAGTAGTTTTTTTTGTTATTGTAATGAACAATATACCACATTGGAAAAGGCAGGACTTACCGCCCACAAGTCTCTAGCTTGAACAATAGTACTAGGGGAGAGCCCAATGTCTTGCCATTTTGCAGTGATAGAAGATGTTGAACCGCTTCTAATCCATAAGACTACAACCACTCTGTTGTTGGATAGTGGCCCAGCCCAAACCTAAATTTTGCCAAACATAAGCACATTGTACATAGAAAAAATGACATTATTTCCAGCAAAGAATTGGATTACAGATAATGAATCGGTCCAATATTTAATTAAATCAACCAATAAAAAAATGCATACCTCGAGATCCCCTTGTTGGTTGACTTTCTTCCCCTGAACTCCTAATGAATCTCAACATAGCCACAAGGGTTGCATATTCAGGTAAAATCAATCCGAAACATAACTACTGAAATAAATTGATATGATTTGATCGAATTAATCCATCTGACCTTGATTGACAACAATGACTTCACTATTCCCCAGAATCCCTAAAGTTTCACTGCTAGCAGACCTTACGTCACAACCAATCAACAAGGGTGCCTGCACGAAATAAGAATAGATTTGATCAGGGACATGAGATATTAGAATTATGGCACCAGACTTCCTCAGCGTGGCTGTTGATCCTTACCCTAAACACTAAATGGGGTCAACAAGGCATCCATTTTCAGTAGTCTAGTGTTTTGAGTATATGAAAGAATGCTTAAGTAGACTAAAAATACCTAGGTTTGCAGGTATATAGGTCAAGAAAATGGACTATGAGAACTCCTTATTCATGGCTATGGGTTTTCAAACTAAAATCCATACAGAGATTTTTAACAGCATGGATGTCCTGGCCCAAGCATACCAAAGTTTTCATAGAACACTGCAACTCCATAACCATGAATCCTTAACAAAAAGACAACATAAGCCTATGGAAATGTATCCCATTACACTCGTAATTATTTTTAGGCCTATGTCACTTACCTTCATTAAAGCCCATATGCTGAAATGTGACCTGTATTCCTCCGCAGTCAACCCAAATCAAAGCACAATGATTATTTTAAACTCAAATTTTGCAAAATGATATGCTTGCATTATTTTCTTTCAACCATTTTTCCTTTCCTTGGAAAAAACAAAAGAAAATGAAGGCACAAGTAAATATATTTGGTTATTTTTTGGTTTTTTTGGTGTATTATGATATTTGTTTTGGATGACGAAAAAAATGAAGGACTACCAAAAATTTAGGACTACCAAACTTTTTGGCAGTTACAAGATGTGTGCACATATAGAATGGCCTATCGGTCAAAAAATTGAAAAAAATATGATGCACTAGATAAAAGAATCTATATCAAGATGGTATAATTTTTTTTTCCTATTTTAGATAAATAATTAATATGAAAGTTGATGTTGAATGGAAACAACTACGTTTTAATACACACACATTTTAATATTTATTTAAAAATATATATTTATCAAAATTGGAAAAAAATATATCCATGCATTAAAGTTTCAAGTTATAAATACACAAAAAATTGAAGAAAAAAATAAAATTTGCTATATAAAGATTGATGTCTCATGTAACTTCATTTTTCAGCATTTTATTAGCAACTAAATTATAGTGTCAATTTATTAAAAACTATATTCAAATATTTTTTTTATTTTTTTCAAAAAAATACAAACATAAAATATACTAATAAATAAATATTTTATTAGTTTACATCATTTCAAAATTCTAAACATGTCACTTTTTAGTGATTCAAGTTTAAAAGTTGGATTAGTGTTGGCCGTTTCCTTTATAAAAGTGTGACACAACTTTGTACTTTTAATGTTTTTGATCCTCAAGGAGCTTTAGCTATGGGAAGTACTGGTAAATCAATAGTTCCCCTTTTTGAAGAGACCCAACCTGTTGTAATCCTGGAAAACTAGCCTGACAGGCTAATAAGTAGACAAGATAGGAGGTCATGTAAAATTCTCCTGTCTTCTTTATTGTGGACAATTGGTCATCTAATTTGTTGTTGATGAAGGACCCCCAATCAATATGCTTTCCTTCAATGATCTTCATACAAAAGTAACACATCTAGGGGTGCCACTTGTCTGAAGAGGGGAGGCTAAATACCTGACTAAGGATTGAAATGAATTCTTCTCCATCTTCTCTGAACTCACCCCTTGGTTGCATTGTAACCATCTTCATCAGGTGTTTTCTATGTGCCGCCAATAATTGATAATTGATGTAGGTAGTGGCAGTCTTGGGTTTGCTTGAGTAGAAAGTTTCTGCTGAAGTGAGTGTTATCTTCTCATACTACTCAAAAAATGGGATTCCGAAGACCATATCAATCATCTTAGAAGTGATGTCTAGAATGACTTGACCTACTGGTTTGATAATCCTTTTGCTTCTGGATTTGTAAGCCTTGGCACATGCTTTAACTAGCTCCAGGGATTGAAGAGAGATAGGGAACATTGCTACTTGAATCAACCGGAAGATGGCCATCTACTGAGCTTGAAAGGATCTTCCATCCATCATGTTGATCTTGTTCAGGAAAGCATGTACATCAAGAACCCCCATGTCTGTGTCCCTGATTCTAGATAATTGACTGAGCATTTTGGTTGTTGGGAGGTACCCTTTGTAATCATGCTTGAGTTCTTTGACTAGTGCATCCTCCTCCATGATTGCAGTTTTGAAAAAAAATCAAAAGCAAGGTGTTAGTCAGATTTTACAATTAAATTTCATCAAATAGACTTGTTTTAACTTGAAAAAGCACTATATTAGGGATCGAGTGTCGAGCTTGATCCTTTCCTCATCTCCAAAGATAGTAATGAGGACTCTGGATGTATTGACACTACAATCCTGACAGGAGGTACACAAGTGAGGAAGAACCCAGTGGTGCGACCCTCAGGATAATTATGCATTTGAAGCTGGGGGTGGAGCCCAGAGATGTTTCACAACCTTTGCCGATCCTAAGTAAGGCTCTATCAACCTGACCCTGCTATAGTTATATATATAGGAAGAGTTAAGGAGCGAGGATCAGGGATGACTTTGTAATCCTGACTTCTGATCTGTAAAGAGTAAACGAGAACCCTGTGAACTTGACTCTGCTAGAGTTATAAAAGGTAATTGCTAGGGGTCGGGGGTCAGGGATGACTTGGTACTTCTAACTTCTGATCTATTAAATAGTAAATGAGAACCCCGTGAACCCAACTCTGCTAGAGTTATACAAGGTAATTGCTAGGGATTGGGGGTCGGGGATGACTTCTATCTCATGACCCTAGGAAATGTACTTTATTAAGTGAAAAGCCATGGGGCTGATCCTACAAAAAGTAAAGACAAGGGCGAATGAAGTATAGACACCTAAAATTGACTTTCTCTGCAAACTAATTTCCCGTATATCTACACCAACTATCCCTCCTATTAATTAAATAAATTTATTTTATTTAATTAATTTATCCCTAACCATCTATCATCTATCCTTTGTGATCAATTAATTCATTTAATTTATCACTATACCTTATAACTATATCCTCATTGATTAAATAAATATTCCTAATATTTATTTAGTTAATTTGTCCATCTCCTTAATCCCTATTAATTAGATAAATCATGCTTATCTAATTAATCTACCCTATTAATCAACCTATCACTATCTTAGTTAATTAAATATCAATTATTTAATTAGCTACCCTAGTTTACCTATCCCCTAGACCTAAATTAATTAAGCTAAACACTCAATTAACCTTGCTTAGCCCATCCTCCCACACACCTTTGAATAAAAACCAATTTTTTATTCAAAGGGTCAAATCTCCCTTAATACTCATTTATCACCCTCTTACACATGTAAGTGTACATGTGTCCTTCAACCTTCACATCTCCACATAAAAGTGAATTTTTAATTCACACTCCCCCATGAGTTGAATTTTTAATTCACTTGTCATATCCACTCTTCCCAAAAATAAATTTTAATTCATTTTTATCCTCAACACCTTTCCCCATGTGAATTTTTAATTCACAAATAATGAGAGCCCTCCAATCCCATTGACTAAACCTCAACCATTGATCTCTCTCATCCACTCCTCTTGTGACACTTGTCACAAGGCTATGAATTCAATCCTAACCCTAACTCTCAATCATTTCTAGCCCTTGATCTCAACTTTTGATTCTCACCCTCCATCCTCTTTTCAAAAATCTATAAATGAAACCCTCACCCAAGCCATTTAGAACAACTTCTTCTTGCATCCTTACCATGCCCAAATTTCTCTCAAATCTCTTTATCATACCATCATAATGCCAAAATCATTCCTCATCCCCATCTCAATCTCCATCTAAATCCAAATCTCTCATCCTATTGTGTTGAGCAAGCAAGGAGCAATCCACATTCTTCATCTACTTGGGTAAATATAAGGAGTTTAGATGCAACTCCTTCCACCCTATTTTGGATTTGTGGGTCACATGTGAAGGTATATCATTTGTTTTTGCATTTGATTGGTGTTCTTGGCTTTCATTTTGACTTCATAGATCACATGAAGATCGGGGGTCGAGGCCTCGACAGTACTAACGGTTAGGGCATCATTCTCACTCAAGATACGACAAATTTCGATCAAGACCCAAGGATTTTCTAAAGGATTTCTTGTTAGTGTGAAAAGTGACATTATCTATCTAGTTAGCTTTTAGCATGTCTAAGAGATTTCTATTTCACACTAGTTTAAGTTTACTTAGCTATTTTGGACTTTGTCTCACCTCATGTGGTGAAGACATGTGTACTCACCTTTGTGAGACACCTACTTCATGCAAACTTGCCACTTGCTCAAACATGTGTCATTTGAGTTGACAAGTGTTACACCTTTGGAGATTGCTCAGTCATTGTATACGACCTTCTCACCTCCTCTTGCTTGCCTATTTAAGAAAGGCTCTATGTATATAATTTTCATCTTTTGGCTTATTGTGTGGAAAATAGCTTTATGGTTGTATTGTTGCTTGTTGATCCTCGCTTTTCCCAACATAGTATCAGAGATTTACTTGCAAAATTCTACCCGTTATTGCAAATCTTGCACTTAGCCAAGTCAAAAGATCCTCGTAGAGCTAGGATTTTTTATCGAAAAAGATTTTTTTTTTAAAGAAAAATCTCACTTTGGGCAAGATTTCTTGGTAATTTTTTTTGTTTTTTGACCCGAATCTGATAATTTTGGGTGAAATCTCGAGGGTTCTGGTATTTTTTAGTTGTGTTGAGGCTTTTTATAGGCATCCTTTGTTACTAATTTGAAAGTTTTGAGCCATTTCTTTCCAGTGGATCACAGATATTGTGGAGGATTTTCTGGTGTTGTAGGCAACACTTTATTGTTTTCCACCAAGCATTTGTTGTGAACAGTTTGACTTGGTGCTGTCCTCTTCAGCCACCTTTCCACTATAGAGATTCACCTACAATTTAGTGTCATCACTAAGAGGAGGCTCCACCCCATATCACTACTCCACGGGCTACTTAGCAGAGAACATTATTTCTTGATGTCGCACTTGTCTTTTGGAGGCCGTTTCAAGCTTCTGCTACACCAACGTGTTGAAGGTCAAGGACATAGTCTTTATCTGTTAGCCACTCTTGAACCATGGCTGGCTTATGGAGGGCACATACTAGTTCGAGGCTATCATATCTCTCTATTAAGGGTTACGATTTGCAACCTCAAATTCACTTCAAGGACGAAGATCTCTCCAGAGGATTCAAGACACTAGATTTGCAATTTGGAGGTCGAGTCCCTCACGCCTTTCATCCACACAGTTTTTTTCCATTTAAATCTTGGACGTTGTCTCTCTCTTTGCACAAGCTGCCACAAACAAAGTTTGATTCAATCATTAGGGTCACCATTTTGGAGTTGTCAGCATCTGAAGTTTTTGCTCGCCTCTGTTCCTTCAAAATCACCGATCAAAGTGTTCATAAAAGTTGCAGATCGTGGCTTTGGATCAGACTGTTGTAGTTTGAAGATCGATATTTCATACTTGCTTAGTTCACTATTGATAATGTGGCTTCCATTTGTTGCTGGTACTAATCCTGAAGGCTTCACACATCAATGGTCATTGTTCATCTATGAGGTTGCGGTCTCATTCATTGTTGCAGTTTCAATTTGCCGTCATCTCCACAGAGTTGCCTATTTTTTGGCCTAGTCCCTGTTGTTTTTGTAATGTTAGAAAATGTCCCCTTGGGGGCTTTTCCCTCATAAGGTTTAGGTCTTGAATCTTTTATCTACATTTAGGACATCTTGCATCATATTTTGGCATCCTGATGAAATGAGCCCTAAGTTTCATGACAAATGGGACCTAGGGGGATCCCTTGAACCTAACCCTGACCAAAATAGGGAGGGAGGACTTGGGTGCTTGCACCCTAGTCTTTCCCTATTTTGGGTTAGTCCCAAATTTTGAGTGTCGGCTTGTGACCGTTATTTGGGTCCTATGTCGACACAGTAAGTTTGAATTACAAAATTCTTGGCGAGAGTGTTTGTAGTTGCATATATAAGCATGTTTAGGCATTCATTTAGAAACTAGATGGACATTAGATGAAATTTTGGATTGACAAGCTTATGTGAAGGTGATTCAAGGCATTCATTGTGTAGCAAGAGCAGATTTGTGTTGTTTATGTGTTTGTATTTGCAGATTTGAGCATCCATCTCCTCATGGCATGAAGAGCTTCTTTCTTCAATGAGATCTTCACTACAAGGTGACATCATTTATGTTTTTGAGCATTTATCATTTAGTTTTTTCCTCTACCTCACAAGGGCACGCACTCTCTATCTGACAACAGTGTTCGGAAGACTTGAATGTTTCTCCGGGGCTTGACTGAGGCAAGCCTCTAAACACCACAACCCCCTCCCAAATTTTCTGTGATTGCAGGTTACATGTTGAAGATACAAGAAAAGTGGAGTTGCAGGAGAGTGTGGCAAAGTGTCAAATTTACAGATCAGAGTTAAAAACAAGGACCTGGACTCGGGTGCTCGCTCATTAGTCCTCCAGATCCCGCAATGGAGAAATCTCTGAGACAACGAGAATAGGTTGCAGATCAAGTTCCCAGATCCTAACAAAAATCAAGGTATTGGACTAGGGCACCTGCTCATTAGTCCCCAACTGTTCAACTTCTTGAACTTCAAAAACTAGTACACATTTGTCTGTTATTTTACATCTTTCTGTAGCAGCATTTTCTGATATTCGTTTGTTTGCTTCCGTATTTGCATAATTAGGGTTTTGATGTATAATTGAGCATAAGTGAGAATAATTGGAAATTAAATCATACAAATCCAAGTTTCCCTACATTCCTAAGTTGCCAAGGGCATGATAGTGCATTTCCACTTGACCCAAAGTCCTTGAATGTAAAGGGTGAAAGGAGGGTATACACAAAACTATCAAAAACCAATTATCCAAATTTTACCCTTTACATTTTGGTGAACCCGTGTTGTTGGATTTGTTTGCACCTTGCTGAGTGTTTTGCATTATATTTGCATTGATTTCATTTATTCATATCATCATTCATCTTATTGCATTGGAAAAATTACAAAAAAATTGTAAAATTTGAAAAAAAATTGCATTCTAGGGTTTGCATGTTGCATTAATTAATTTGAATTTCATCAAATTTCTAATTTTTGCATTAGATCTGAGTTAAATTATAGAAAATTACAAAAATTCAATAGCTTGTATTGCATTTTCATCATAAAATTGCTAGGGTTTTGTTAGAAATTTTGCATTTTTCATATAACCTAGTAATTTCAAAAACTAGGGTTTGTGAGTAAAATCTTGTTTCATATTTTTCTACTGATCTTATTCACTCATTCAAATTTTCATTTGGCTTTAGTGTTGCATGTTAGTGTAAATTTGCATTTAGATTTCAAAAATTTGCATTTTTCCATAGAAAATTTCAACAAAACTAGCATTTTCATTGATTTTTCCTTAGATTTGCACTTGCATTTTGCATGGCAGGGTGTGAAATTATTTTCAGATCTGAGTGGGATTATTTTTCATCATAAATCAGATTACAAATCATTCATATTGCATTTTGCATCAAGATCTCATGCCGAGGGCTTGAAAAACCTTGATTTTCACTAGATTTGGCCTTATCGACTCTCAAAATTTGCACCATAGGCGTGTTGTGAAGAATATTTTTGCATTAATTGGATTTTATCAGGGTTATTAGCTGCTTCCCCTTCTAAAAATCTTCACAACACCTTTTTATTGGCCTCTTGTATTGAAAATTTGGCAAAAAATTACATATTTTTGCTATATTTGCCCTAGGGTTTGACCTAGATTGCACTCCAAGCGTGTGGTAAAATATTTTATTATTGTAGGTGACTAATATAATTTCTATTATTTTCTACACCTCCTAAAATTCTTTACAACACCCTTTTTGCTAGGTCTTGGAGTTGAAAAATAGTGAAAAATCGCATATTTTGCTATATTTTCACTAGGGTTTGATCTTGAGTGGCACTATAAACATGTTGTGATGGATTTTTTGGAATTAGGTGGCTGTTATTACTGTTATAATTTTATTTTCATCATAATTTTCCTCACAACACCCTTTGTCATACTCTTTTGCATTGAGATTTGGTGAAAAAATCGCATATTTTCGTGTATTTTCACTAGATTTTGGCTAGTCATCATCCTAGATTTGCATCAAAAGTGTGTTGAGAAGGATATTATTGCTGTATTGGAATGATATAATACATATAATTTTCTACCCCTGATCAAAATATTTAGAACACCTTTTCTTTCATATATTTGCATTGAAAAAGTACAAAAAATCTAGCATTTTAGGTCATTTTCACATATAGTCTTGCACTTGTCTCTTGCATAAATTTTGAAAATTTTTTAAATCTGATTTTACAATGATGTTACAAGACATTTCATTATGGCATCTTCATCCCATCGCTCTTTGGTATCTTTACATGCATATATTAAAAACTTCGAGAGCTTCTACAAATTTCTTAACATGAATCCTCATGTTCTTACTTACTTACATGCTATATATCACAAGGATATATTTAAATGCTCTTCATTTGAAATACTTGACTATGTATCTAATTATGACAATTTCATATCTCTCACGAGTACATACCCTTGGGTAGTAGAAGATTTAACAAGACACATTGAGAATAACGAGTGTGAAACTCCTCTTAACACATTGGAATTCATAGCTAAAACATATGATGATGACATAGAAAATTATTCCTCCTCTGAGGATATACTAACACAAGAGGATGAAATCATTGACATGTTCTTGAACATCACCCTACCATCTTTGGAAAATGAAACATTAATGGATAAAGGGCTCCCTCTCAAGAAGGATTCTTCATGGGTGGAAAAAGACTATTCACCTAACTATCATTTGGTGCATGAGACCTCTATGGATAATCCATTAGACCTTCCACGTTTGATTGAAAACTCAAGAACCTTCGATGAGAAGACTATGGATAGCTCTATTCTTCCTAACAATACAGTACCTTCCTCTCATCCCATTGCTCTCCTTGGCCAAGATGTAGCATTAGTGGATTGGGAAAGGTCTCTCACATTAAATCCTTTAGGGATGGATGTTGGGTGCACTCAAGAGGGAAACAATGTTAATCAATATTCATTAATAGATTTTGTAGCAATATTCCTAAGATGATTGTCCAAGGGCCACCTAGTGCACCCTCTTGCTTAAAGCCAGTGATTACTGTTCAAGGTCGACCCCCAGATCACATCTATAAATATGCACAACGAATTGCTCAACTGAGTCAAGGTGTTCAAAATATGTTACAACAACCACACCACAATGTGATTGCTCATACATACAACACCCATAATAACAAGCAAAGCAAGAAAGCACCTCATGTGCTTTTCTCTATTCCATTTTCTCAACCTATGCTCCCTCCACCACCTTTTCTTACTCATAAAATTGGTCAAGAATACAATCTTGTTGAGCAGCTTCGCGCTACTCTGGCTAAGATCTCTCTTTGGGATTTGATACAAACATCACCTACATACCATGGAATGCTCCAAGAAGCTTTACAAAAGGTGATTGTGCCACCTTCTGTTAAGCCGAATGATGTAGTAGCTCTATTAGATTGTATGCATGTGACAAAAATAGATATTCTCTTTCAACCACATGAATTACCATCAATTGAAGTTCAAAACCAATATGATCCATTTATAATCTTTCTCACAATAAATAAAATGGTGGTAAAATGAGTTATGATTGACAATGGATCGGCTCTTAATGATTGTGGCATTAAATTATTACATAAGATTAAAGTTGATACATCTTTAATTAAGCTGGAAACGACAAGTATCCGTGGCTTTGACAATGTTGGATGACAATCTGTAGGCACTATAACTCTACCTGTACAACTAGGACATGTGATTGTGCCTACCTTGTTTCATGTTATGCCTTGTTCTGTATCTTACAACATGATTCTTGGTAGACCCTGGATCCATGCATTGGGGGAAGTTCCTTCTACTTTACATTGTTCAATTAAATTCATATTCAAAGATAAGCTGCACACTATTCATGCCGATCCTGAACTAGATAACTGTTTACATATTGAAAAGCAAAAACTAGTTTACAATCATATGACCTTAAACAATTTGCGAGATGATCCATCAATTCCTCTTGCCATGGATAATGTTGTGCAAGACTCTAAACCATCGAATGCACTTTTTGGTGATGCTTGGGGTTCATTAAATTTTAATCCTTGCAGTATAGGGGAATATAGATTTAATAGCCCTGACACATCGAAAGTAGCATCGATCTCTAAGCAAACTTTGGAAACACCTAAGAAAACTAAAGCTTCCTTGATAGAAAATAGAGACAATACTCTTACTTATACTACAAATTATGAGACCTATGAGGCTTCACCAACTTCTAAGGAAATGACACCCCTTTATGGTCAAGGATTTAAAATCCTTTATAACAACTGTGACTATGTCGGTAAGGGATGTGGTATAAATCAACAGGGGATTCGAGTACCTATAGAATTTGCTTCAAGACATTACTCAACCGGCATTGGATATAATACTTTTAAAGAAAATAAAGCCTCTCCTCATCCTAAACTTAATGTTAATGCAATATCAACAAGACCAAAACAACATGACATATATCCTTGATATGTATGCTCTTAACATTGGGATGAAACATGTAAGTATTTATAACCCTTTATATCTCGTGATGTGTTTCCCCCGTGATGTGTTATGTGTTGTTTAGGCCTCCTGGGATGACCCCTGATTCTCTTGTAAGATTCGAGATACCAGGAGACAGCCTCTGTTGTGACCTTCTTCTATTTGTATAATCATTCTTCTATATTGCCTCTCTGATTTCATTGTTGTGTGTTGTGTCTTACGGACATAGTGTTGCGGTTGGTGACTTGGAGGCACCCTCCTACGTGACTATCCCTAAGACACTTGTTTCTCCTCTCTGATTTATTGTTTACCTTCCTCTAGTGTTTCTATCTAGTAGGCGAATGACGAAAAACATTTATATTGATGCGGACCAAGCGTCCCTTTAGCGAGAAATAAAAAATTGGACTTAGTTCCTAATATGACGATGGGGTTGTATATCTTATCCGACGCTTGGCTAGTAGAAGCACTCTATGCTCTCTACGTAGTGATTTTGATGATGTTTTTATCTCACTTACAAACCTTAACAATACTGCTGCTCCTTGCACTTTGTTCATCTTTGAATCTCACCCTGGTGACACTCGGTTCTGAGATTTTCATGATATAGCCCCACAGTTATCCTCGATCTCTGAATTCATAGTATAACCTTGGCTCTTTGTTTGATTAATCATATGCATTGATGTTGTTGTTTATCATGATTATAGACACTAATATGTTTCTTATAGGGATGTGTTTGTGGGAAAACATTTGGTGATCGTAAAGTACATGTCACCTCCGGGGGGCATGGGTTTGTGAAAGTCTATGTTCCCTTGTGTGTTTTCTTCCTACCTTAACGTGTTTGATATCGATACCTGATATCAACCACCTTAAGGTGGGGGCATATATAAGATAAGCTATCTGTTGTAGATGTTAGCAATGTGCTTGTCCTCACGTGTAGTTTAAAGACTGGTGGCGATGAATCCCTCCTGCACTTTGAGTTTGTTTGCAATCAATCAATCAATCATCTTAAGCCCTATGTGGAGGCGGGGGTGGCGTATCTCTTGTGGAGAGTGCCCATCTTGTCATTTTCAAAAAGTCCTCATCGAGAGGTGGGGAGAGGTTCTGTGACTAATTCAACCCTTAAGCGTGCCTTTGGCGATTGTTGTGGTGAAGCCCAATCGTCGGTGTGTGCATGTAATGTGCCTGAGATGGTGATGAGCCTAGAAATACGAACACTCCATCGCTTGTCTGCCGTGTTTTCTCTGTGTCTTCAAAGTGTGTGTGTTTGGCGTGCTTGCTTTGTTTGGTGTGTCTACTACCCCATATGTAGTCTAAAGACTAGTGTGATGAGTGCTTCCTACATTTTGGGAGGTTTGGTGTGTCTTGCGTGTGTGTTGACCCATATATGCAGTCTAAAGACCAGTACGAGGAGTGCTTCCTGCATTATGAGAGGTGTGTTTACTTTCCTTGTACTTGCATCTACATTTCATATATATGAGAAAAAGAAAAGAAAATAAATCATTCATGTCTTATATGCATTAACTGTCTTCTATGCATCTGATGTTTTCTCTGTGTTTTACGTGACTGTAACTGACTTCTCCATGTTTTGTGTGCCTGTCATTGTTGTCAATGTGTTTGGCGTGTCTTCTCCATGCTTGGTGTATTTGCTGTGTTTGTTGACCATACTTTAATGCATGTATTGGCCTCACGTTTATACATACATTAAAGTGGGGGCTAAATGTAACGTCAAAAAATGTCCCCTTGGGGGCTTTTCCCTCATAAGGTTTAGCTCCTAAATCTTTTATTTGCATTTAGGACATCTTGCATCATATTTTGGCATCCCGATGAAATGAGCCCTAAGTTTCATGACAAATGGGACCTAGGGGGATCCCTTGAACCTAACCCTAACCAAAATAGGGAGGGAGGACTTGGGTACTCGTGCCCTAGTCCCGCCTATTTTGGGTCAGTCCCAAAGTTTGAGTGTCAGCTTGTGACCGTTATTTGGGTTCTATGTCGACATGATAAGTTTGAATTACGAAATTCTTGGCGGGAGTGTTTACAGTTGCATATATAAGCATGTTTAGGCATTCATTTAGAAAATAGATGGACATTAGATGGTATTTTGGATTGACAAGCTTATGTGAAAGTGATTCAACGAATTCAATGTGTAGCAAGAGTAGATTTGTGTTGTTTATGTGTTTGTATTTGCAGATTTGAGCATCCATCTCCTCATGGCATGAAGAGCTTCTTTCTTCCATGAGATCTTCACTACAAGGTGACATCATTTGTGTTTTTGAGCATTTATCATTTGGTTTTTTCTTTTGCCTCAAAAGGGCATGCACTCTCTATCTGACAAAAGTGTTCGGAAGACTTGAATGTCTCTCCGGGGCTTGATTGAGGCAAGCCTCTAAACACCACAACCCCCTCCCAAAGTTTTTGTGATTGCAGGTTACAGGTTGAAGATACAGGAAAAGTGGAGTTGCAGGAGAGTGTGGCAGAGTGTCAGATTCGTAGATCAGAGTTGAAAACAAGGACCTAGACTCGGGTACCCACTCATTAGTCCTCTGGATCCTGTAATGGAGAAATCTCTGAGATAACAAGAACAAGTTGCAGATCAAGTTCCCAGATCTCGACAAAAATCTGGGCACTAGACTAGGGTGTCCACTCATTAGTCCCCAACTATTCCACTTCCTAAACTTCGGAAACTAGTACACATTTGTTTGTTATTTTACATCTTTTTGTAGTAGCATTTTTTGATATTCATCTGTTTGCTTCCATATTTGCATAACTAAGAGATTGGTGTATAATTAAGCATACGTGAGCATAATTGGCAATCAAATCATACAAATCCAAGTTTCCCTGCATTCCTAAATGACCAAGGGCCTGATAGTGCATTGCCACTCGACCCAGAGTCCTTGAATGTAAAGGGTGAAAGGAGGATATACACAAAACTATCAAAAACCAATTATCCAAATTTTACCCTTTACAATTTCCACATCACCTAGGACTCTCACTCTATTGACGACTCTAATTTTTGGTAGGGCATTTGGCATTGCAAGCATCTACTCACATAATCAACCTCAAAATTTGCTTTGTTGGCCTCAATTCCAGCCAAGCACGCCTGTTCCTCGCCAACATTAAAGTCATTAGTAGTGTCATCATCTTGGTCGAAAGTTTGAGTAAGGTTTCTATTGGGGTTTGAATTTGTAACATTTATTGTAACTTCCACATTAAAAGTTAATTGCCAACACCATATGTAAATGTAACAATTAGTGGTAAAAAAATACCAAAATTAACATTTTATGCTAAGCAATCATCTAGAGAAAGTTGAATTTGCAAAATAATTTTTCCCGGAAAGACCCTAATCTTGCATAAGTGTGTGCAAGAGGGACTTTTGTATAGCTAGCTAAGCAACTCAAAAAACAATTGTATATTTTGATTGGCAACTCAAAATTGAGTGCCATTTTTTTAGAAAGTGAATAATTTTTTGAGACTAATCTATTGGAAACAATTTCGTACTACTGTTATAAAGTGCCATTTTTTGTTCCAATTAGACTTGCTTCACGCACTACTAATATAAAGTGCCAAATTCAAGGGGGGATAAAAATATTGAGTCATAGGGGGTTATCTAGAGTTGTGTCTTGTGTGCACTTCCATTTATCCCTCAATATTTTTTTCCATATCTCAAAACAAGTCTGCAAATAATCTAAGTAAAGCATGGAGCCAAATCGTCATATCAAACCTTTAACTCCCTTTAACTATCATGAGTGGAAACTCAATATTCAACTTATGATAAAGGATAAAGGGTTATATAGAGTGACTATGGCCACAAAAAAAGCCAAATGCTATCAAAGATAAAGAAAAATGGTTCAATAGGTGTGATTAGGCCTTCGATTTCTTATGTCTAAATCCATCTCTTGAACTTTCGTTCCATGTTGAAACCTTGAAAACACCCAATGAGGTATGGCAAACCTTAGAAAAGCTCTTTGGGAAGGTTGATGAATTAAAAAGTCACGAGTTAGAAAATGAGCTCCTCAGTTTGAGCCCTAGAGATTTTGATACCTTAGAAGATTATTTCACAAAGTTTAGATCATTGAAACTACAGTTAAAAGAATATGGGATAGATAAAAAAAAAGATCAACTCATACTTTCTATGCTTTCCAAACTAGGTCATGAATATTCTGTCTTTGTATCTTCTTTTTATACCACCAAAAGGGCTTTTGGTGCTACATGGAAAATGCCTACTTTGGATGAATTCATTGTTGACTTAACAAGGGAACATGATAAATTGATACAAATGGGCACCATGAAGAATTATAAACCACATGCTCTTGTTGCCAGAAATTAGAAAAATAACAAAGGACAAAAACAAAAGGACAAAGAAATCAAGAAAGTTGAATTCTCAAAATCAAACACTTAGTTTTTCAGATCAAGGCAAAGAAAAAACTAAGTGTACGCATTGCAATAAAATTGAGCACACCGAGAAAAAATGTTTGAAGAAGAAGATCAATCATCTTGCCAATCTTCTTGAAAAGCATAATATAAAGGATCCTGAATCTAATCAAGAGTCATCATCAACACCAGATACAACACTAGAAACATTTAAGGGCCATGCTCTTTTTGCATTTACAGTCTGAGTCTGAAACATGGATTCCTGATTCCAGAACCTAACATCATTGCCATCATCACCTGTTGCTACATCAGAGTTCAGAGTTGCTTCATAGAAGGCTTCCAGAGATTCTTCATAGTAGGATTATCACCTTCAGGTATTTTGTATAGTGTCTAGTACACTTTCTTGTTTTCTCTCTTTTTGGAGGAAAGTATTTTCCCACAGATTTTTCTTTCTTTCTTCACTTTATGAGAGATGCATTTGTACATGGGTACCTAACATGGCCTAGTTGCCAGGACCGATCATTGTTTCACTACTCCCTAAGTTGCACTTAAGGGGGATGTTAGTGTGAAAAGTGACAATATCTATCTAGTTAGCTTTTACCATGTCTAGGAGATTTCTATTTCACACTAGCTTAAGTTTACTTAGCTATTTTGGACTTTGTCTCACCTCATGTGGTGAAGACATGTGTACTCACCTTTGTGAGACACCTACTTCATGCAAACTTTCAACTTGCTCAAACATGTGTCATTTGAGTAGACAAGTGTTGTACCTTTGGAGGTTGCATAGTCATTGTATACGACCTTCTCACCTCCTCTTGTTTTCCTATTTAAGAAAGGCTCTATGTACATAATTTTCATCTTTTGGCAATGTAATTTAGCTTATTGTGTGGAAAATAGATTTGTGGTTGTATTTTTGCTTGTTGATCCTCGCTTTTCCCAACATTTCTAACCCAACATTATACTACTAAAGACAAACTCACCCAAAATAGACTGTATCTAAGGGAGATCACAAAAGAGGTTGCTCATGCATTTCATATGGTAACCCTCGAACAAAAAGAAAACAGGGAAAGCACAAGGGGACTCGACCCAAATTTAGGTAGGAAGCATAAACAAAAAAATCAAAGTTCAACATGAATGCAACAAAGAACTATATTTCAGTTGCCCTGGTGTAAAATTGAAGAAAACAACTGAAAAACCCTACCTGGCTTGAAGGAAACAACAAACTGGACGCGACAGCTGGAGAATTCCATTTCTAACAAAGCCTACTGTAGTGCATATAGTATGCTCCTACATATGAGATCTCCTTGGCAAATGTTTGGATTATGATTTAAAACTTTAGAACAAGCCTTGGAAGGGAGCTCGGATCACAAAATGCGAGTAAAATAAGAAAATGGGTGATCAAAATGCAATAAAACCTCCTTTCGACACATGGGAGTCCAACCATAAATGTGTCACCAAGGGTAGGTATGATGCCAGTCAGATCCTGCATTAGGGATAACCCTCGGGGCTGCACCCCCGAGCATGTTGGGAAGAAAAACCCCAAGGCCTCGACACCAGTGACACACAGCGCAACACCTATTGTCCCTTAGAGCAAAAAATTAGGGAATCGTTTACAGTCATGCTAGTATGAATAACCTCATGGACTGGTCAACACCATGTCGAAGGGCTATTGAATGACTGGGGACGTTTCTACTGTCATTCTAGAATGACAAACCCCACATGCCTGATGGGTGGGCATATTGTAAAATATTTAAGAAAATGAAATAACAATTCATCAATTGAGAAGCAGGTAAAAGTGCAAAAAGCAAAGTAGAGGGTCCCTATTTGCCTATGCCCAAGTGGGGTGTGTTTTGGAGAAGAGCACAACAATATTGCCAACCCAAAAAAATGTTCTAGAACATTCCAAGGTGGGAAAATCAAGCCAAGACCTAGAATCCCAATCCAACCAAACACAACAGAAAAGTGAGAACCAGAACAAACTAAGAGCAAAAATGATTAAAGCACAAGATCCAATGCTTTTGAAATCCAAGTGTGTGCATGTGCTTCATTACTCTTCCTTAAGCATGCAAGAACTCATTAATCACAAACTAGAGATTGGGTTAGGTGAAGTGGATTTTGCTTTCACCTGATCACTTGGACATAGCTCTGCTGCCAACTAGACGTCCATAGCCCCAACAAAGATATCACTAATTCCACCCAAGGATTTGATCTACTACCAGTCAGGCATCCA
Source organism: Cunninghamia lanceolata (assembly GCA_027924645.1). Taxonomy (NCBI): domain Eukaryota; kingdom Viridiplantae; phylum Streptophyta; class Pinopsida; order Cupressales; family Cupressaceae; genus Cunninghamia; species Cunninghamia lanceolata. The sequence continues at coordinate 139,410 of BSBN01000007.1, forward strand.
TAGCCCCCATAGAGATTGCCCAGATTACCTAGACAGTTGAGTCCTCAGGTGATATATCATTATTTTCCTTATTCCTTTCGATTTCCCTCTTTTGTTCTTTTCTTTTCTTTTCTTTTGATTTTCTGCTTAGCTTATTATTATTATTATTATTTTGAAGCATTCTCAACTTGCAAGCAATGAAGCTTTCTAATGGGTTGGGGGTTAAGGCTAACCTATAAGGAGCAAACCACTCCTAGGTTAAACTAATAGTTGTGACGTAGAAAGACAAAAACGTTAAATTTTCACCCAATAACTAGCCACAACAACTCATTCCAGCAAGCCCAAAGAAGCATTAATGTGTGAAAGTATATAAGATCTCAGGAAAACATTTTCTCAAGCACAAAAAACACCTTAACTCTAGTTGGACCAGCAAACACCCTAGCTAATATGAGTGATGCACAAGACTAAAAGTTCTATGCAATGACTGATTTCTTAACAAGAAATGACTAAAAAATCCCTCCAGTGATGGTTCCACTATATACCCACATAGACACACCTTTTTCCAACCAAAACAAGCACCTGGCAAGTAGAGGAGAGCCTTAGAACTTAAGGTATGAAGGCACACAATAGTAAACCTTAAGCTCATTTCCAAAAAATTAGACCAAATGGATTGATAGCAAATCAAAATAGCAAGCAAATAAATCAGACTAAGGGCCTAGGTGTTATGTTGTAAAATGTTTCCCTATGACTTTTTACCTCCTAGTTTAGCTCCTAGGTCCCCTTAATTTCATTATGCATGTTTAACTCTTATCCCATAGAAATTTCCCCTAAAACCCATGTCAAATGGGACTTAGGGGCCCAATCTAAATGCTTAATCATGACTCAAATTAGCCTTGGGACTTGGGCGCCCGCACCCTAGTCTAGGTTGATTTGCTGGGACCTAAATTTTAGGATGTCAGCATAGGACCTTTAAAAAGGTTTCCCTTTGTTAGCCTTTTCAATTTGAATTACTAAAGATAGCAGGAATGCATATACAAGTGAGTTATGTCTTCATTTTACACCTAGATGGATAATGCGAGCTTGTGATATTGAGCTAAGGGATTTCAAAGCATTCATTGTGTTGCAGAACAAAATTGTGTTGTTATTGTGTTTGTTTGTTGCAGATCTTTGGCTTCACCAATCCATCTCCTCATGATTTGAAGGATCTTCGTCTCTGTGAAGGCTTCAACTCTAAGGTGACATCTATTTGTGTTTTAATCAATCTATTTTGTCATTTGATTTGGCGTCTATCCTCCAAGGACACACACTCTATCTAAGAACGATGTTGGAAGACTTGAATGTCATTCTGGGGCTTGATCGAGGCAAGCTCCGGAACACCACAAACCCTCAACCCCTTTCTTTGTGATTGTAGGTTACAGGTGCAGGATTTGGCGAAGTGGAGTTGCAGAGAAGCAAAGAAGAGGATAGAGATTCAAGATCTAAGAAGAAAGTGTAGAGAATCAACCCTACTGGGCTAGGGCACCCACCTCGTAGTCCTCTCGACTGGCATTTTTGAAAACTCTGAAGCATGTTGTAATCTGACACACCTCACTATTCTAGATCTATAGAAAAACTGACCTATTGGACTTGGGTGCCCACCTTGTTGTCCCTGAAGTTTCCGCCTTTGAAAATCTGAATCTTGGTATGTTTCTAATTTGTATTTAGTGCCTTCCTATGCGATCATCTATTATATTTTGTTCATCTGTAGCTAATTTCATTACAATTAGGGTTTGAGGCTTATTGGATCTATGGTTTGAAAAATATATCAATCTAATCTATCTTTCCATATCATTCCTAAGTGACATCATCTTGTAGCTAAGTCCTCATCCATCTTGTAGTAACTTGGCTCGGTTGTTGTCCTTGAATGTTATTGTGAAAGGAGGGTTTGATTGGACACCTTTAACACTATCTTCCATCTTTCCCACTTTCACACATAACATTTTGGTGAACCCGTGTTTTTACTAAACTTGCATCTTGTTGAGTGTTTTAATCAGTCTTTACATTCATTCATATCGTATCTATCATCTTGCATTGGAAAATTTTGCATACATTTGAAATTTTTGAAAAAACAAGCATTCTAGGCTTGCATTAAGGAATAGTTTTGCATATTTTGTGTCAAGCATATCATAAAAAGATTTAATTTTATGATATTTTCATAAGATCTGATATTTATTACAGTAATTCATCATTGCTTCATATAAAATCTTGTATTTAAAAGTTTCATTTGCTAGGGTTTTGCTTAAAAAGTTGCATTTTTCATATAGCCTAGTCTTTGCAAAAACAAGGGTTTATAGTCAAAATTTCATTTCAGATTTTGCTACTCCTTTTCAACATTCATTTATATCTGATTTTGAAGTGTATTGTTGGATTATAGTGCATACTTTAGCATCCTAGCATTGAAACTTTCATGTCTTACAATTACACACTGTGTATTTCAACATCAAGGGTTTTATACACTATTTTAAAATTTCTTTAAGTGAACTTTCAAATCACTCATCTTGCCTTATTCTATAGCACTATTTCCATCTTACTCACTTGTTTTTTTATGAAATTCATGTGTTAAAAACCCGATTTCTTCAAACAAGTGCTTCGATGCAGAATAATCTCACTTACATGGCTTCTCATCACAAAAACACTATGGTCCCTCCTAGAGTTTATATGAAGAGGAAAACTCCTAAACCCGAATTAGTCTTTACACCACATGATAGAACCATTGGAAGCATTGGAGGACCTCTTTACATCACTGCAAAAGTAATGAAAAATCTTACAAGGGGAGTCCTTATTGATCCTAACTGTATGACTAATGTGGCTACTGAAGAGTTTCTTTATTCACATGATTTGATACAAGAATCTTATGAATCCACTGACATGATGATTAAAACACATGCTGGAGCTTTCCTCCCAGCCATAGGGAAGATTACCTTATTGATCACAATATTTGATAAAGATTTGGAACAATCATTCGATATCATACCTACATCAGACCTCTTCCATATAAAATTAGGCCATCCATGGCTCAAGGTCATGAAAGCTATCCCCTCAACAATTCACAAATGTCAAAAATTTCCTCTCCATGGAAGCATGCATACTATTCATCATAGCAAGTGGAAACCTATGGTTACTCGAAAAAACTTCAATATTGATTACTTTTGGCCATGACCTACTGAACCTCTTGAACCATGACAAGATCAAACATTCTTAGGATACCAACGATACAAAGCAAAATTGATAACAAGATTGGCTGGACCTCCTCCCAAACAAATCATAAGTAAAGAACCACTTGAATTGAAAGAACCCTCTAGACAAAGAGGTAAGGGGGTCTTTGCCGAGGTTCCTCCTCCGTCATCCTTACAAGGATCGGGAGATACTGTAAGGAATAAAACATTTCATCATAAAAGGTTAATTTAGCACAAGCTTCCTCCTTTGAGATGTCAAAGATTATAGAAAATCATGACAAAAACTTTTTCAAACATCACCAACAAAACAATAAGGGATAGGCAAGCAAGAGAAAGGAGGAAGAGAAGACAAGCCTTAGCTTGAAAACCAACACCTCAACAAGATAAAATTTCATCACCTGAAATTGAACAAACTAGAGAAGAGCTTAATGTTGAATAATTAAAGGATGCTGATCTAAGTTGAGCAATTGTACCCTATGTACCTCTTTCCTCTTGCATTCGAGATTGGGAGGAAGATGATTTGCTCGACGACAACCGCTAGTTCAGTTGTGCAAATAGGTAAATATTTCTAACCCTTTTTAGCCACCTTTGTCGTAGCACATCTTTGCTCACCTATGTGGCCTCCTCTTATGTGTTGTGTTCCCCAGTGATATGTTATGTGTTGTTTAGGTCTCCTTGGATGACCCTTGATACTATTGTAAGGTCAAGGATACCGAGAGACCGCCTCTATTTTGACCATTCTTCTATTTTTTTCATCATTCTTCTATTCTTCTCTCTATTTTATTGTTGTGTGTCATGCCTTAGGGGAATAGCATTGCAGTTGATGTCTTGGGGGCATCCTCCTATGTGGTGTTCCTAAGGAACTTGTTTCTCCTATCTTATTTTATTGTTTACCTTCTTCAGTGGTTCTAACTAGTTGGCGGATGACGAAAACAAATAAATACTGATATGGACTGTGTGTCCCTTTAGCGAGTAAGAAAAAATGGACCTGGTCCATATATGAAGATGGGGTTGATATATATATATCCGACGCTTGACTAGTAGAATCACTCTATGTGATATATCATGTTGTCTTATCTCTTCTAACAAACCTTTGCAATACAGCTGCTCGGTGCACTTTGGATAGTTTTGTATGTCACCTTGTTGTTACACTTAGTCTTGAGATGCCTGTAGTATAAGCCCAATGGTTATACTCAGTCATGAGATAGTTTTGTATCTCACCTTGTTGTTACACTCAGTGTATCCTTGGTCTTTGATGTGATTTAATATATGATTTATGCATAGCTTTCATGATTCGATTCGATTATTATATTAGAGTAAGATGTTCTAACCTTATCTCTTGTTGATTATCTTAGCATATCTTATCAATGTGTTTGTGGGAACATTTGGAGGTCATGACACTTGTCACCTCTAGGCCCAGGCATGGGCTTTGTGAAAGCTCTTGTTACCTTACGTGTTTTCACTCTACCTTAATGTGCTTGATATCAGTAAGCGACATCAACCACCTTAAGGTGGGGGCATATATAATGGTATATGTCTAATGATTTTTGCATTGACAAAGTGTGTTTTTGCCCTCTCCGTGAGGAGGGATGTCATATCTCTGGCGTGAATACACATCCTTTTATAAAAAGAAAAGTACCCTCTCCGTGAGGAGGGATGACGTATCTCTTGAGCTAGTGTGCATCCTTTTACAAAAATCCCTCATCGCAAGGTAGGATGGTGTATCTCTTGAGCTAGTGCACATCCTTTTATACAAAGTCCTCTGCGGAGGCGGGGTTGGATCTTGAGTCATCCTCCCTTAAGCGTGTCTTTGGCAGTTGTGGTAGCGTAGCTCAACTGTCAGGTGTGTTTGGTATGTTTTAGATGGTGGGACTTAGTAATAAGCTCCTTCCATCGCTCGTGTTTTCCATGTATAAGACATATAGTGTGTCTATGGCATGCTATGCGACACTCATGTATTTCGTGTGTTTTTCTTGTGTGTTTGCTATGTCTTCCCTTGAGTGTGGTCTAAAGGCACGTGGCGATGAGCCCCCTCCATGTTTGGGTCTTTGTTTGGCATGTCTTCCCCTAAGTGTGGTCTAAAGGCACGTGGTGATGAGCCCCCTCCATATTTGGGTCTTTGTTTGGTGTGTTTTTGGTTGTCTAAAGGTGCATGGCGATGACCCCCCTCCACCCCTTAGTGTTGGATTTATTGTAATGTTATATCAATGTATTCTTCATGTATTGCGTGATTTCTCTCATGTCTTCTTTGTGTATTACGTGCTTCCACTTTATTCTCCATGTTTTGCGTGCTTCTTACTGTCTTCATTGTGTCTTGTGTGTCTTCCATGTGTCTTCTAGTGCTTACTTGAGATTGGGGGCTAGAAATAGTCCTCCAACCTTTGGGTATGCCTTAGCTTATGTGCTTGGTGTGTTTGATGTGTTTTCGATCATACTTTAATGCATGTATGGATCATAAGATCATACATACATTAAAGTGGGGGCTAAATGTTATGTCGTAAAAAGTTTCCCTATGACTTTTTACCTCCTAGTTTAGCTCCTAGGTCCCCTTAATTTCATTGTGCATATTTAACTCTTATCTTGGAGCAATTTCCCCAGAAACCCATGTCAAATGGGACTTAGGGGCCCAATCTAAATGCTTAATCATGACTCAAATTAGCCTTGGGACTTGGGCGCCCGTACCCTAGTCCAGGATATTTTGTCAGGACCTACATTTTAGGATGTCGGCATAGGACCTTTAAAAAGGTTTCCCTTTGTTGGCCTTTTCAATTTGAATTATGAAATTTAGCGAGAATGCATATATAAGTGAGTTTATGTTTTCATTTTACACCTAGATGGATAATGCAAACTTGTGATATTGAGCTAAGGGATTTCAAAGCATTCATTATGTTGCAGAATAGAATTGTGTTGTTATATTGTGTTTGTTTGTTGCAGATTTGGCTTCATCAATCCATCTCCTCATGATTTGAAGGATCTTCATCTTCATGAGGGCTTCACCTCTAAGGTGACATCTATTTGTGTTTCAATCAATCTATTTCATCATTTTATTTTGCCTTTGTCCTCTAAGGACACACACTCTATCTAGAAACGATGTTGGAAGACTTGAATGTCATTTTGGGGCTTGACCGAGGCAAGCTCCTAAACACCACAACCCCCAAACCCCTCTCTTTGTGATTGTCAGTTACAAGTGAGAGATTTGACAAAGTGGAGTTATAGAGAAGCAAAGCAGAGGATAGAGATTTGATATCTGAGAAGAAAGTGTAAAGAATCAACCCTATTGGACTAGGGTACCCATTATGTAGTCCTCCCGAATGGCATTTTTAGAAACTCTGAAGTAGTTTGTAATCTGACACACCTCATTGTTCTAGATCTATAGAAAAATTGCCATATTGGACTTGGGTACCCGCCCCATTGTCCTTGTGTTGAGACATGGACCAGCTAGGACTCGAACCTAGGACCTTCCATTCGCTGCTGGAGTGCTCTACCACTGAGCTACTAGCCCATCTTGGACCAGTCCATCGTTGGTTCAGGTGTGGCTTATTTCCAACACCAACACCCTCCCTTAAGCCACACCTCTCATGTGATTGGGGCTCCTAGCCTGGGCCTGGCTCTGATACCATGTTGAGACATGGACTAGCTAGGACTCAAACCTAAGACCTTCCATTCACTGCTGGAGTGCTCTACCACTGAGCTACTAGCCCCTCTTGGACTAGTCCATCATCGGTCTAGGTGTGGCTTATTTCCAACACCAACACCCCCCCTTAAGCCACACCTCTTGTGTGCTTGGGGCTCCTAGCCTGGGCCTGGCTTTGATACCATGTTGAGACATGGTTTCTGCCTCTAAAAATCTAAATCCTGGTATGTTTCTAATTTGTATTTAGTGCCTTCCTGTGTGATCAACTGTTGTATTTTGTTCATTTGTTCCCAATTTCATTACAATTAGGGTTTGAGGTTTATCGGATCTAGGGTTTGACAAATCTATCAATCTAATCTATCTTTCCATATCATTCCTAAGTGACATCAGCTGAGTGCTCATCCATCTTGTAGTAACTTGGCTTGGTTGTGGTCCTTGAATGTTATTGTGAAAGGAGGGTTTGATTGGACACCTTTAACACTATCTTCCATCTTTCCCACTTTCACACATAACATTAGGAATCAGACAACATGCACTCAAAACAACAAAATGAAAAAACACAAAACAAAAATAAAAAAAAATAGGCTAACTAGGAAACCTAAAATAAGACTCTGAACCTATCTATGTATAGAAGAGACCAGAGGGTCTCTTTACCCAATGTCTTCAATTTGGGAAGTAATGCTTGAGATACCATCCATTGACTAGAAATGGGATGAGTTCCCTGGAAAGAGAGCTGAGGTGAAAAGTGTTTTCCCCAAGAATCTCAACAATTTGAAAAGGTCCTAACCACAACTTGTCAAATTTGAATGGTCCCCTCTTTTTTCTCTAGCTTTGTCCCACATGAGGACCAAATCACTAATCCCGAAGGCCTTGACTGTATCTCTTCTATCAAAACATCTCTTGACTACCCCTTGATGTTTCACAAAGTACTCTAGGATAGCATCTCTATTTTCTTCTAGGTTCAAGAGGTTTAATAACCTAGCCTCTATCTATCTTCCATCCCTAAGTAATCCCTGCAAAATTGTAAGGTGGGAGTTTCTAGATTCACTGGGAATATAGGGTTCTGACCATAAACTAGCTGATAGGGAGAAGTACCCAATGAAGCTTTAACCCAGGTTCTATCAACCTGTAATGCAAATTTTAGTTGTGTGTGCCAATCCCTATGGTTTCTCTCCAAGATCTTCTGAATGACATCAATCACATTTTTATATGTAGACTCAGAAACACCATTCCCTTGTGGATAATAATTGGAAGAAAAATTAATAATTACCTCATGCTCGAAAGTCTATTGCAAAAATTTAGCAAATGAGAAGGCAAGGCCATTGTCACATACGAGAGCAAAAGGCATACCAAACCTAGTAATATTGTGTTCTTCTAAAAACTTGAAGACGACACCAGTAGTGCAATCTTTGCAAGCTAATGCCTCACTGCACCGTGTGTAGTAGTCCGTTGCAGTCATGATGAACCTATGTCTTGCAGAAGAATTTCGGTTAATCATACCAATAAAATCCAAGCCCCATTGGGCAAACAACCTTACCTCATATATTGGCTATAGTGGAATAACAAGATTTCTTCCCTTAGAAGCTAAAGTTTGGCAAATGTGGCACCTTCTAACATGTTGATGAGTATCCTTAAAGATATGGGCACAATAATATTTTACTCTAAGTATCTGATGTGTTGTGGTGTCTCCTGACCCATGTCTAGTCCCAAATTTCTCATGAAATTCAGTCAATACTTGTTCTACATTATGTTTATTCAAACATCTGAGATATAACCCCTCAAAATTCCTTCTGTACAAGACTCCTAATTTGATCATGTATTTCTAACTTTTAATTCTTAGTGCTCTTCTCTGAGTGGAGTTCATATGATTAGGACACCTTCTGCTCAAAAAATAGTGCACTATGTCTTGATACCAAGGATCCGTGGTGACACTCTCCACTGAATAATGATGGGAACTAATAAGCGGATCTGGTTCTGCCAGGGCTTTAGACAATCCTTTGCTCCTAACCAACTTCATCAGATGTATTTCTAAATTGAAATCTTGTAGGGTTATCATCCATTTTCCTCTCCTTTCTCCTAGCTCATTCTACATCAGCATAGACTTAATGACTAGGTTTGGGACAATAGCTAGAACTTTTCTCCTTAATATGTAATGCCTGCACTTCTTAATTGATTTAATTAGGGAATATGCCTATTTGTCCATGTATGGATACCTAACCTCTGCATCCCTAAAAGGGGTACTCATAAATGCAATGGGCCTTTCGTCCCCCTCTCCCTTCTTCTGAGTTAGAACAACTGCACATGAAACTTCAGATGTAAAAGAGTAACTATAGAAAGGGAGTGTATATCATGACTAGTTAATACAAGAGCATGGGCAATAGAATCCTTGATCTTGGAAAAATCTTGTTTAGCTTCAACAACCCATTCAACCTTAGCATCTTTCTTAAGCATGTCATTCAAAGGTTTGACAATCTCAGCGAACCTTGTGATAAATTTTTTGACAAAGTTGATCTTGCCAAAGAAGTATTTAAGTTCTTTTTTATTACCTCGTAAGGGAATCTTTTGAATAGATTCGATTCATTTTGGGTCAATGGAGATTCCTTCTTTAGACATGACATGTCCCAGGAGTTTCCCTTCTGTCACTCCAAATATGCATTTCTTAGGGTTTAAGGAGATCCCACAACGTCTACACCTGTGGAGTATTTTCCTTAAATCATTCACATGGTCAGCCAAGTTCTTTGAAAAGATAATCAAATCTTCCATGTAGATGATGATGCATTTTCCAACCAAACCCTTAAAATCCATATCCATAGCTCTCTGGAAAGTGGCATCTGTATTGATCAGATCAAAATGCATCCTTATGTAAGCATAATTGCCCCACTTACAGGTGAAAGTAGTCTTCAATTGGTCTTCCTCTTCAATCATAGCCTGATTATATCCTTAAAACCCATCAAGAAAGGACATAATCTATGAGCCATTGATGATTTGTAGAACTTCATCGAGGGAAGGGAGTGGATAATTATCTTTTTTAGATGCTTTGTTCAAGTTTCAAAAATCCACACAAAGTCTTATGTCTCCATTCTTCTTTCTACCTAGAACTAGTTAGCCATCCAAGTGGAGTGTCTGACAGGGAAGATGATCCTAATGGATATCAATTTTTGTACTTCTTTGTATATCAAAGGTTCCAGCAAGGTGTTAACAAGCCTGAGTTTTTTTTAAACAGCTTGGAGTTAGGTTTCAAAGGGATAGTATGCTAGAGAAGATGGATGTATTAAAGGTATTAAGATCTTCATAACTCCATGCTATTACATCTTTGAATTCCTTCAATACTTGAATGATTCCTTCTCTTTCTTCATGGCAACAAGCCTTCCCAATAAAAAAACATTCTTAACTTGTTCATCTCTGAGGTTGATAGTGTCATACTTACCACCTTCTAAATTGTCCTACATTCTTTTCTTTGATTTCTAGTCCATGCCAAACAACCTTTCCAATGTTACTAGTCCATTGGGGATGTTGTTATTCTTTAGGTTGATAATTTCACTTTCATTGACCTTAAAGGGATCTTGGTCACTTTCATCAATGATTTGTGTTTCAAAGATAACAATGCTAGTAACGAAATCAAGAATATGTTTATCATCTTCAAATACCTGAAAGTTTCTAACATTGTTTGGAACTGCCAGACATGGGAACAATTCTACTAAAAATTTCTTCAATTTCAAGCCTGTCATGGGTTCTAGGGCGCTGGCCGCTACTGTCCATTAGTGACCATACTACTACCATCCACAAGATTCTCATTCCACATGAAGAGAGTAATCAATTAGATTCTCCTTTGCTTATTTATCTTTTATTAGAAGAGCAGGAGTAATTCGATCCATGCCGTCAATAAGGATGTAGTGCATGTTCCATTCTAAGTCCACCTCATTCACTTTTGTGGTCAACGGATTTAGAATATCACAATTACAAGTGGTTACACACAATCATTCTTAATTCCTATGGAGAATACATGACAAAAGACAACTTACATGATGACACTTTACAGGGTCCATTACTTTACATGGATACTTTTTGTATCCTTTGATGTTGGGATATTTACTTTACATGCATCTTTGTGAGTGCTAGACATACTTAGAGATGCATGATCATTCTAGGTTTGACATACACCTCAATGTGGGGGTAAAATGTAGTGGTGAAATTTGCATACCCATGTTATTTTCTATTTAGTTTTGGACCCATTTCGAGGAGAGTTCCTTAATACATAAATATATTGACAAATGGCCTAATTTTGTGCAAAGTCGAGTCCCTTTCCCTATGCCACATACTTGTCCATTACACATATTCCTATAAAATTACCATTTATCCCCATCCAAATGTTTACATATGCCCATACATTCACCCTATCTACTTATTTATCACATTTGTGCACACATGTTTCTGTACACCTATTAACTACTTTGATTTGGCTCCTTTCATATTCTATGACAAGTTCATGGTTATAGGGATGTCGTCACAGTTACAAACTCATCCTTCCCAAAATTAAATTTCAAAATTCATAGTTGTCCAACGCATACCTATACCCTTCTTGCCCAGGGCTGACTAAAGACAAATTTACATGATATGTTGCTATGTCCTTATATTTAAAGGAATTTAATGCATTCATTCTAATCATCCAAAAATAATAATTAATCTCTCATTCTAAGGAGAATAAATATTTGGATTTAGAGCACTAAAAGGAATTTAAATCTGCATAAGCATTTGTAAAAGCATATGTATTCTTCAAGAGCATTGTTAATAATCTTGTGTTCATATTTTTGTAGATTGTTGACCTAGGAGACTGTGTTCCCTAGTGACACAACAATATCCCTAACAAAGTATTCTTAAATACTACCATCCCTTAGATATTAGAAGTAAAGGATACAAAGACACATTAGGTGAACTGTAGAACATAAATATGTTGATTTCATAGTATAAATCCATAGGTGTATGATAGATACATGATCATGAACTTGTCCCTAATCTTCATATTCCTCTATATGCAAAGTGAACATTTTTTTTTTCTGATTTTGAGGCAAGTACCAAACTATCATCATCTATTTCAGATCTCAAAGCATTACCAATTTCAGAGCATGCATTTGGATAATTTCTTCTTAAGTTATAGAGCCAAGTACACTTACTTATCCAATTGTGAGTCCAAACTTTTTATTAATTAATCCAAATAAATTGTACTTATATATATGATTTTTTAAGATTATAGTAAGTCCAAACTTTTTATTAATTAATCCAAGTAAATTGTACTTATATGTATGATTTTTTTAAGATTATGGTAAGCAAAATTAAGGAAGGTTTATTTTCCTCTAAAGTTATACATGATTAATTCCAAGATAGAAACCTACAGTCAATTCTAAAAAAATAGCTTGACAGAATAGCATCATGCCCCAAAACCATCCAAACCAGTGTAAATGTAAAAGAAAATATTAAGCATCAAGTGATCCAATAAAAGATATAAACCTACAGTCAATTCTAATAAATAGTTGACAGAATAGCATCATGCCCCAAAACCATCCAAACCAGTGTAAATGTAAAAGAAAATATAAGTATCAAGTGATCCCAAAAAACAACCACAAGCAGCACGGCCCAAAAGAGAAAGCTCCTTTGAACTTTCAAAGAACTATTTCTTGACATGTGTTTCTTGTATTCAAAATGGATATCAAAACCAGAAAAAACGATTTAAGTAGAACAAGTTTCATAAATCCAATTGGTTTGCAAATGCATATATTAACGTATGATAACAAATGCCATGTTATAAAATTTCTTATATGCACATTTTTAAGAGAACAATGTTAATGAGAAACACCTCCCCAATAGTCAAGCTCATCCTCCTTAAATTCTAAGCTTCAAGAGCTCAACTCACCTTTTATCCTCTCTACATGGAAACTGTCTTACCTTCAGGAGCTAGTGTAGCCCTGCAAAGTATTCAACTTGCCTGAAAATAACATAACATGAAAATTAGGTCAAGTGAAACCAAAGGAAATCAAATATATTGGGAAACACAAGCCTATCTTGTAATAGTTGGCGTGGATAATAAATTTGCTTTTAGAATTGTTTGTTGGAAAGTGGTTTGGGATAAGCCACTTCAAACACCTTTAGATCTACCATAGCCTCACATGGCTCTGCAGATTCCTCTAATTTTTCCATTACATCCAACATTGTTTGGCCCTCAGAATGCAGTACATACAAAACATTCTCAAGAGCACAAAAGCCCATTTCCTTAACAGCACCTATTAATCTCTGCATTGTGCAAAAATCCGGCTTTCTTATTTCCAGAGCAAACCTTGAAGCTGTCCCACATTTAACATAGGCCCTCATGAACTTTATCAGTGCTTGATAGGTAGGAGAGGAGATTGTAAAATATGGCTGCTTAGAATTACTGTCATAAAAAAAGCTAGGTCTGTCTAAAGCAAAAGATAAAACAACACTCTCATCACTACTTGTAATGGCTTCTTCAATACCATTATAATCCTTTGTGAGAATCTGCAGACGAAACTGGTTGGGCTTGAAAAGGAAAAAAGAGCTTCTCCTTCCCTTGTGATTTTTTTCTCTATGTAGGTGAGTATTCACATAGAGATCATGACTATTGTTTGATATACTATGGATGTACAGAAGACAGGCATAAAAACTGTGAGCTAATTTTTCTGCACTTGCTGCAGGCCCTGGCCTTCTTATTTTGTAGCAATTGTTTATATCATGTTCAAAGTAAAAGAGATCTTGATAATGAAGGTGGAGGCCCAATCTGATTTTTTGGGGATTTCTATAATCCAGTGTAGCACTCATGAAAGTGCAAAGAATGGGCATGGAAGGCACAGTAGATTGTAAAGGCAACATTATATCATTCAAACTATTGCAGACAATTGCATCTTTGAGATCTTGGATACCCAATGTATCAGCTAATTTATATACTTCATCAACATCATTTGAGCTGAAGAAGCAGCATCTTCTGCAATATATCCAACCTAAAACTTCTCTGCCAATACTTGGATTGTACTGGTGTAGGGTATCTAAAATGGCTGAAATGTTCTCTATTTTTTGCTCTTCACATTCTCCCTCATTATAATATGCTTTGAGAGCCTGGACATGGAACTTGATTTTAGCTCCACACAATTTGAGTGTGCCTAGAGGAGTCATCTCATCATCTGAGAAATGATGAAAATTAGGATTGATCATATACCAGGGAATGAGATAGTCATTCACAATGTTTATATTGGTTTCTTTTTGGCCCTCTGTTGGGTGAAAAACTGTCAGTTGCCCGTTTTCTGTTGATGTCCATGCTTGTTGTCTTTCTTGGCATGTCATTTTTTTAACGCCTCTCTGAATCTTGTGCTCGCAAGTATTTGCAGTCTTCTTCTATCGATTCTTCTTAATTGCATCCAATTTAAGTCAATTGATTTATCCATGAGAAGGCGCGTCCTTATATTTCCATAAAGCATGTTTATATTCCCCCACCTCTTTGCGTCAATTTGTTTATTCTAAAATGCCATTAACTTATAAAATCCAATGCATGCTCAAATGAACTATATATGTGTAAAGGGAAATAAGCTTTCTTAAGTTAATCCACGCTAATTGAATAAATGTAAGCAAATGGCACAATTAATTTAGATTAAATAATTTGATAGTGGGAATGATAAAGTGTGAGTTAGTTTTAAATTAAGAATTAAATGTGAAGGAATTAGATGTTTAGCTTTAGGAATAACAATGTAGATAAAAACTTGATGCATTGTGGATTCCACTCTGTCTAGATGTAGAAAACTAGGTAATTTGGGTATGCTCCTTGTCTGTGATTCTATGCAGAACTATAGCTCACTAAGGGTTGATTTTGTGGCTATGGATTAGATCTGCAACACATGGATCTCTCTTGATGCATGGTCTTGATTTGGCCTAGTGTGAATTTTTGTTGTCTAGTTCAGTGGAATCTTTGCTCCTTGCCGACCGTTATCGACTAGCAATATTTAAAAATGCCTTGGGGAGTTTGTTGGATTACAAGGATCAAGTTCCCCCTTGACTTGACCAACTTTATGATTGTTGGCAAATAATAGTCAAGCATGCAAGTGATCTAGTTGTTAATTCTAATGCAAAGTACTATTCCTTTTAAAGCTCCAAATTAAAATATTCTTATTGAATGTTCCTTGTATGCTATAGGATTTTTGAATGATAAATAGATGTAAATTAATGTCCAAATGGATGTCTTTAAATACTATGACATAGAAAATCATTGCACAAGTGTGTGCTAAGTTAGCTCCCAACAAATATGAAGAAATGATGGGAGTCCATCCTTCAAATTTTTAAAATTTAATTTTTGGGTCAAATCAATGCCTTGTAGGATCAATTTCATGCATCATGGAAATGACCAAGGATAGAGGATGTGGAATTTGGGGATCAAGGATGAGTGTATGGGGATTAGGGCTAATAAATAGTACATTATATGGGCATAAGTGTAGATAGGGTAGGGATAAGGATGGATGTATGGAAATGTTTAGATGTGAGTAATGAATAGGGATTGAGGAAGGAGCCTAATTTAGAACAAAAGTGTGTCACATGCCACTATGTAATTATATTAAGATACTCTATCAAAATGGACCCAAAACTAAATAGGAATTAGCATGGGTACGCAAATTTTAGCATTACATTTTTCCCCCATATTGAGGTGCATGTAATATTAGCACGAACATGTATCTCAATGTATAGGGTAAGTCACAAACATGCATGTATTAAAGTAAGTATTTAGGAATAAAAATGATACTAGAGTCCACGTAATGTAATAGACCCAATTGGATATCTTTGTGTGTGTTCATCCTTAGCATGCATGCTTCAAAGGAACTTGCAAAGCAAAGAAAATGTGCAACAAGTAGTGTCTATCTCATAAGTGGAACAAGCACAAAACAAAAACTTTCTTTAACTATCTAGAAAAATGAAAAAGTAGAAATAGGTCTAGGAATTTTCATCTGTACAAAAAGTGATGCACAACATATTAGTTGTTGCCACATCATATAATCAAAATATGACATCATAGGTGTTGCAATTCCATGTAATCAAGCTTCTTCTAGACATAGTAGTGAGTCTCTATATTAGTATTTGTAACTATATTCAAGCTCAACAAGGATTATCAACAATAAGATATGCCCTTGAATTTAGTTACATCCATTGGACGTAAAGAATTGGAGGAGAGGGAAAATAATACATGAAAATTATATGTAAGCTAATCATGTAAGCATATAGATCATGTAACTGTTGTGATGCAGAGGCATCCACACTATAACCTTAATATACAGCATGGACGTCTGCAGCCCATCATCATCATCATATTCATCCTCATCATCATCCTATTTCACCTGCCGACCGATATCCTCCTGCAGACAAGCCTTCGCACTTACGCCTATCAACAGCATCACCTTACTCGATTATCGGCAGCATCATCATGTTCGACCAGCGCGAACATCCTCCTGACGTCCACTGTTCACTTCAGCGACAACTTCCATCTTCACTACCTTCAGCATCATGATATTCAACATCATGATAATCAACAGGATAAAGAACATCCGGTTCCTTCCATTTATCCTGATGATGACAAAACTTAACTCCTCGCACCGTAGCCTCCGATGCTTGCGTCACCTGATATCCTGATGACGTAGATCCTGATGACGATGACGTCACCCGCAGTTCCTCAATATCCTGCTGCTCTGAAATATCCTGATGACGTATATCATGATGATGATGACGTCATATCCTGCTGTTGGCCAAACTTAGTTTTTTTTTCCGGCCCGCGATCAACTTGATCAACCCGATCTTCAACCTGATGCCGATACACTCCTCCTCGGCAACTCCTGATGATGATCACCCCGACGCACTTGCACTTCATGCAATCGAAAGCATCATGCTCTCCTCCACTTATCCGGATGACGATGTCCGAACTGACTGCAGGATATTCACCAAGATATCCTGATGATGCCGTTTTAACAAACTTTCAGCCTTAGCGAAATTTCACTTCGCCGATCCTCCAGGGACGACCCGATCCACTCACAGGGTGATCTTCCAACTCAAACTTATCAGCTCGACCTAGCACATACCCATGCTAGGGTCTTCAACATCTCTCGACGGCGATCCTGTACACCTGCATGCAAACAAACAAACTAACACCTACCCTACTGTACATCGCCATTCCACCGATCAGACGGATCAACCGGTGGAATGGATCAGTAAATCCATGAAACCACCCAAACCAGCAAATCGATTACACAAAGGGGATCAAATAGGAAAACGAAAACAGGATCTTTATTGATTTCAAAGATGCAATACAATGATCAGACTCTCTCTCTGCCTCACTCTCTGTAACCTAGCTCGATCGATGATATCTATCTGTCTCTGTCTACAATATCAACCGATCTCATGCTTAAATAGATTTTCCTACGAGTACTACTGACCCGACTCCAAGCGGCTGGGAACTCTCCAGGCGGCTGGGAGATCCAACCGGACCCTACAGCATGACAGCTGTTCTAACAAACTAACTAAAAATAGTAAAAGCCTGGTCAGCATGATCTTATCATGATCAGCGTGACCTTATTACATGCATTTGGTCTTATCAGACCTTCTTGAAAACATAAACAAGACCTAAAACAACTAACTGCCTCATGAAGGCCAGCTGTCAGGTAGGTGCTCCTGCACCATACTCCCCAACAGAAAAGAACTCATGTCCCATGAGTTTAGTATGTGGAAGTCCTCCACCTTTACACTTTGCCTTGTCAGTGTTCTGACCTGCTCCAGCTTTATCCTCTGCTGTCTCTTGGCTTCTCCAAGACTTCTGAACTGTAACTTGCTTGCTGGCAAGTAAATCCTCATGCCTGTCAATGTAGGCCTTTCTCTCACATACCCTGTGTTTGTCAGATTGTCTGACCAGAACCTCTGTCTGAACTGCCTCTTGAACTTCTACAATGTTCAACTCTGTCTTCCTGTCAACCTTTATAGGACAAACAATAGTCCCAACTATGACAACATCCTTGTCATTCTTCTGAACTGGTTACTGTGTGCAAACCGATTTCTGAACCTGCTGCTGACCCCTGTCAGTCACAACTGAAACTTTCTTCAGCTTGTTGTCTTTAACAACTCCTTTCCCTGCAGTGTCCTGAACTGCCTTTATGCCTGCTCCTCTAGGCATCTGCACAAATTCCTTCTTTCCCATTAAAATGACTTGGGCTACTTTCTGTACTGCAGCATTTGCCTGCAATGGCATTAACTTAATAGTCTTCCCATCTTTCTTGATGCTGTAGGTATTAGCATACCCATCATACAGTACCCTCCTATCAAATTGCCATGGTCTACCCAACAGTAGGTGACAACATTCCATGGGCAATATGTCACACAAAATTCTATCATGATATGCTCCAATCTGAAAATCCACATATGCCTATTCAGAGACAAAAAGTGATTGACTATCACTTACCCAAGATGCCTTGTAAGGGTGTGGATGTGGAAACCTTTCCAAATGTAGTTTATCCACCATTTCCTGAGATACCATGTTGTCTGTTGAACCAGTATCAATGACAACCTTGCATACTTTACCTTTGCTCTTGCATGTGGTCCTGAAAAGAGCTCTTCTTTGCATCAGATCCTTTGATGCCTGTAAACTAATTCTCCTTAGCATCAATGATTCTCCACTCTCTGGATATCCATAATTATCAGGCTCTCTGTCTTTATAAGTGTTTGAACTCTGCACACTTTCTTCTACTTTCTCTTCTTGCACAAGTTGTACTCTCTTGTCATTAGTTCTATCATTTCTGGATGATGAACCTTTGTTCTCTGGACACTTGAAAGATGGATGACCAAACTCACCACAGGTGTAACACTTTCCTGAAAATGTAGTAGAACCTCTACCACCTCCAAATCTTCCTCTATTACCTTTCCATCCACCTCTGAAATCAGACTGTCCCTGTCCTTTACCAGTGTCTTCTTGACCCTCATTGGTTTGCTTTTGTGTAGGGGCTGATCCTCTTCCCCTCATACTGTTTCCTCTTCCTCTCATGGACTTATCATGTCCTCTATTCATCTTTTCTTCAATCCTGATTGCCATTTGATAACAATCCTCCACATTCTTAGGGTTAGCTAAAACTAACTCATCCTGTATGTTCAATCTCAAACCAGCCAAGTACCTAGCCACCTTTTCTACCTCATTCTCATGATGACCAGATCTCATACTCAACTTATAAAACTCCTCAGTATATGCTTTCACATCCCTTTCCTTCTGCTTTAAAAATTGCAGCTTATTAAACATCTGGATTTCATAATCCCTTGGCAAGAATTTACCTTTGATCCTTGCTACCATTTTATCCCATGAAGTGATCTTTGACTTCCCTTGTTTCCTTCTCTCAGACTGTACATAATCCCACCATACCAAAGCATGACCTCCTAACTTGGTCTTTGCAATCTTTACCTTCTGATCCTCAGCAACATCTTCACATTCAAAGTGATTATCAAGTGTAGCAATCCAATCCAGTAACTCATCTTCATTCAAACTTCCAGTATACTTGGAAACATCAACCTTTACCTTAGGTTTATCACTCTGCACTGCCTTTAACAGTTTTACAAATTTCTGGTCTTCAGCATCCAGATCTTCAGCTACCTCTTCATACTCTTCAACAGTATCTTCATCTTCTTCAGACTCACTGTCTGCCACTTCCCTCTTTTTGTTCTTTTCCAGGGCTACAAGCCTGGCTTGAAGTGCTTCAGCAAGCTCCTTCATCTTCCTCATCTCTCTGGCATGTTTCTCCTTCATCTCCTGCAATTCCCTTGCAGTCCCACTACCTTTCGGAGGCATTTGGTCAACCTCTCAATCAACACACAACACACAATCAACTCTACCTTTGCCCTTTCGGTGACAGAATCAACACACAACAGCCCAGACCTTTTGCTAAGCTCTGATACCACTATGATGCAGAGGCATCCACACTATAACCTTAATATACAGCATGGACGTCTGCAGCCCATCATCATCATCATATTCATCCTCATCATCATCATATTTCACCTGCCGACCGATATCCTCCTGCAGACAAGCCTTCGCACTTACGCCTGTCAACAGCATCACCTTACTCGATTATCGGCAGCATCATCATGTTCAACCAGCGCGAACATCCTCCTGACGTCCACTGTTCACTTCAGCGACAACTTCCATCTTCACTACCTTCAGCATCATGATATTCAACATCATGATAATCAACAGGATAAAGAACATCCGGTTCCTTCCATTTATCCTGATGATGACAAAACTTAACTCCTCGCACCGTAGCCTCCGATGCTTGCGTCACCCGATATCCTGATGACGTAGATCCTGATGACGATGACGTCACCCGCAGTTCCTCAATATCCTGCTGCTCTGAAATATCCTGATGACGTATATCATGATGATGATGACGTCATATCCTGCTGTTGGCCAAACTTAGTTTTTTTTTTCGGCCCGCGATCAACTTGATCAACCCGATCTTCAACCTGATGCCGATACACTCCTCCTCGGCAACTCCTGATGATGATCACCCCGACGCACTTGCACTTCATGCAATCGAAAGCATCATGCTCTCCTCCACTTATCCAGATGACGATGTCCGAACTGACTGCAGGATATTCACCAAGATATCCTGATGATGCTGTTTTAACAAACTTTCAGCCTTAGCGAAATTTCACTTCGCCGATCCTCCAGGGACGACCTGATCCACTCACAGGGTGATCTTCCAACTCAAACTTATCAGCTCGACCTAGCACATACCCATGCTAGGGTCTTCAACATCTCTCGACGGCGATCCTGCACACCTGCATGCAAACAAACAAACTAACACCTACCCTACTGTACATCGCCATTCCACCGATCAGACGGATCAACCGGTGGAATGGATCAGTAAATCCATGAAACCACCCAAACCAGCAAATCGATTACACAAAGGGGATCAAACAGGAAAACGAAAATAGGATCTTTATTGATTTCAAAGCTGCAATACAATGATCAGACTCTCTCTCTGCCTCACTCTCTGTAACCTAGCTCGATCGATGATATCTATCTGTCTCTGTCTACAATATCAACCTATCTCATGCTTAAATAGATTTTCCTACGAGTACTACTGACCCGACTCCAAGCGGCTGGGAACTCTCCAGGCGGCTGGGAGATCCAACCGGACCCTACAGTATGACAGCTGTTCTAACAAACTAACTAAAAATAGTAAAAGCCTGGTCAGCATGATCTTATCATGATCAGCGTGACCTTATTACATGCATTTGGTCTTATCAGACCTTCTTGAAAACATAAACAAGACCTAAAACAACTAACTGCCTCATGAAGGCCAGCTGTCAGGTAGGTGCTCCTGCACCATGTTGGATCTAGGGCATACAACTGAGAGCGGGGGGGGGTGAATCAGTTGTATAAAAACTTGCTCTTACTTCTAACACTTGATTCTTCTTTGTTAGTTTAACAGCATATCAATTAACCATCCATGAAAGCATAATGCACAAACACAAGAGCAGATAAACATCAACACATTGAACACCAAGATTTTGACGTGGAAAACCTGGTTAAAGGAAAAACCACAGGGTGATTAACCCAAGGATTATTCTCTGTTAGAAGAATAAGAAAAATGAATGGCACATGCCAATTAGGGCTCATTGCCTGAGCACACTGCTCACAAAGAGGCACACTGCCTACAAGGAGACACATTGTCTACAAAGTGATAAGAATCACAATCTTGAACTGGAGAATGACATCTCTACCATGTCCAGATTAGTTCCATTTAAGCCCAAAAACCCTTGCTCTGCCTTTTGCACTTCTCTTCGCTATCCCACACTCATCCCCACAATCCACACATCAAAATAAATTCTCAAACACTTATTTATACAAGACATCGACTTAGGAACAATCATCTAAGTCGGCAAACATCACAATAACATCCGCAAGGCATGTAGAACATCCGGTCGACATCCGGTCGGCCTGTTACAGGAAGAACACCAACAACTGGTAGCCATAACATCAAATCCAACTCTAACTTCAATGCGGACTGCCAACACAAACTAGATATGATCCAATGATCATCATAACCTTCCCTGAATCATCAAAAAACATCCGCACTTCATCAACTTATTGGAATTCTTCTCTTCATCATCCGGTACGTCAAGAACACAGTCTGTCGCCACTGTCACAATGCAAAAGGTACTTCCGGACCTCAAAATCATACACAACTCAAGATGACACATCAAAAGGATATCCCAAACACTCCTTCCAATCCGCAGATTAGGATAATACAATTCCGGACCTCACCGAACCTTTTTGTGATCCTCTGTCACTTCTGAACACTTGCCGGAACCGGTTCCACACAGACAGCCACAACTTCTTCAGATCTTCATGCGGACCTCTAAAATCTTAGCTGAAGCATCTCAAGACTCATATCTACAAACCCTTTAATCCGCATCCTCTGGTTCTCAACCTAAATAGTACATTTGCCTTCTTCTCATCACTGTTCTTCACTGTTCTTCACTGTTCCGGATGGAGACTGATTTCCTCAATAACAACAGCACACAACTCATCCAAACCTTCTTACCAATGCAATATGAGTAAGTTGACATCAATGACAACACTGGTTCACCTCATACTTGCAACAGTAACAAGTGAATAACATATCTCAAATGATAAACATGGTAAGCACATGGGCTAGAGATAAACATCAAGGTATAAGGCTATCCCCAATATGGGAAAATGGTAAGCTGAAAATGGCTCTAGAGGCATAATGTAAGTGGCATGTGGAGGTATGGCTTCCCTAATGTGGATCTTAGAACAAGATATGACATGAGACCACACTTAGTAGGTTAGAGGATGGTGTGATGCTTCCAATGTGGTAGGATAACTCAAGGAACATAATCAAACATGTAAGCACAATATGAAATGAGGAATGCATAATAACCCTAGAAATGTAATGGGATAACTCATGATAAGGAAATGGTAACACAATGAAGACTGGGGAAAACAAGGTGCTCCCCAATCTAATAGGCTAGCTCTATAAGTATGATATGGCAATGTGAATGTAGTATAGAATGAGGGGAAGAATGATGCCCTCCAATATAATAGGATAATATGGTAGTGAAGGCACAATATGGTAAGACAATGATGTAAACAATAAGCATAGACCCATGGAAGAAACTGGCATGAGAAGGCTCATAAGTGTCAATATAACATAATTGTGTAATCCAAGTATGGTATACCATCACAAAAGAATATATAAGCATCATATGAGCTGGGATCATAAGCATATAGGCATGAAAATAATACAAAAAGTATCATAATAAAAGGAAAGAATAAGGATACACAAAAATCATAAAAGTAAGAAACCAATAGAAATCAAAGTGATAAACAAAAGAAGTAACACAAGGAAAATGGGTTAAAATAGAATTATAAAGGATCAATAAGGAAAGGAAGTGAAATGTACCCATATGGGGAAGATAATCATGAAACAATATATAGAAGGTGAAATGATCATGTAAAAGACAACAAACAAGACATAATAAAAAGGCCAAAAGTGCAAAACAATAAGCAAAAAGACAAAATGAGAATAAGAAATATGAATATATATTTATATAAGTATATAAGATGCTCATGTATCATTGAACAAACATGGGAGTATCATTTTCATATAATAGAGCATCATCATCCCAACATGTATCATTCTATTTTTCTTCATTTATTCTTGTATCTTATTTTTCTTTTCTTTACTTTTCAATTGTATATGTTTCTTGTTGATAATCCATTACATAATTGGCATGAACACATTATCAATTGGTATCCAATTAGGTATGTCTTTCTTTACCCAAGTTTCTTGCGTCTTTACTTATGGTTGTGGGGGGATGGTCCACATCTCATGTAGGATCACAACACTTCTTTTTAACATCCAAGAACACTTTTGGGCATGAAACTATGATTTTTGTATCACTTTGGATTCTACCTTTGTTTCTTTCTTTTATTCATGGATGATTTATTCATTGTGTGACTTTATTCTTTGTTCATTGTTTCATCCTCTTATGTTCTTGTTGGGAAAGTGCATGGAAATGGGGGACAAATAGGGGTAAAAAGTGGCCACTTTTTTCCTAAAATCATCTAAACCTAAACTTGGGTGAGTAATTTGAGATGTTCACACTCAAAATTTGAAAATATGATAAGAAAAATAATTTTAGTACTCCAAATCTAGTTTTTAAACTACTAAATATTTCAAAAATAGTTAAGGTTAAGATGGTGAAATTTTGAGCGTACATGAAAGTGTTCCTATTTTTATCACTAAAATATAACATAGTGTTTGGTGTGTGCCCCCTATTTTTTTGTTGCATTAGTTATTTTTAAAAATTGGTTGGTAGAAATATAGTCAAGAGTGAGTATTACAAATTGTGTATTTTTTCATATTTTTTATTGAATTTGTTTTCTGTGATTTTTCAAAGTGGCTGCATCCTGAAAAATACATCATTGAGCATGTACATCACATAACTTACACAAAACTAATCAAAAATGTAATTTTTTTCAAAAGTGTAGAGAATGAAGTATAGAACAATCCTATATTTTTCTTGCAAAATAGGATAAGTGGATCAAAAGTTATAAATAAAAATGAGTACATATGTATTAGAGGAATATGGAGACATTCTTCAAAGAAAACAAAATTAAATACCTTAACCTATTCAAAATATTAAAAAAATTATATGGCTATAAAGCTAAGAAGTAGCTCATTGTTTTGGTAGTAGTTTCATAAAATTTTGATGTAAAACATGTAAAGTTGATGAGGTTGAAGTTCAAATTCATTGTTTTATGTTGAAAACATGAATTAAGAGCTAGAAAGGGATCTCCAAATGTTAGGCTTGGAAATCCAAGCCTAAATGGGTGGGATCATAAAAATTCAAGCCATTAAAAACATGTACACATTATAATGTATAAATGTTATTGTTGTTGATGAGTATTGCACCCTTATGCAAAGCTGTGACACTCTGCAATCCTTCGAAACATGTGGACAAAATCAGGCTGTGGGTGACCTATAGTGAGTTTGAACCTCCATATTGTGGGTTGGTTCCCTTAAAATATTCTATTTGAAACTATGTTTTTCTGTTTTGGAAAAAGGGAAGAAGGAAACTATAAGGAAATAAAATTGTAAAATTTGGTGATGCACCTAATAAGGATGGAAAAAATTACAATTTGGTTCACAATAGAATTCAGAAATATGACCCACACAATCCAATATTGGCATAAATATCACAAAAGTGCTTCTAAGGAAGGCTGGAAAATAAACTTTTTATGAAGAAAAATGACTTTTTACAACATAAAAGATCTATTTTCTGTAACACAACCTAAGGCCTATAATATCACTATGCTTAACACTGCAAATAAGAGTGAGACAATAATTTAAAAGGTTTTGATAATTAAACACAATAAAACTTCATCAAATCACCTCATACAATTAGCATCAAATGGAAAGGCACCTACTTGATTCCAAAAAATAAAGGAAATATGCATGAAAACAAAGAAATTGGACTTGTAATTTGCTATGATCTCTATAAAACTATAAAAAATGAGCTACAAAACTTCCTTACCTCTCAATGTGTAAAAGAGAAAAGAATGCAAGAACTAGCAAAAACCAAGTTTTGCTTTACAATATAGAGTTTTATCCCTCCAAGAGGCATGCAAAAATGAAACTGCAGCTAACTTCCTGTAAAAATAAGTCCTCCAAAGTGATCCACAAGCAAACCAAGAAATCCCTAAAATAAGGGCTCAAACTGCCACAAATTGAGCAAAAATAGCTCCAAGTTGACCCTCTCCATGTGTTTGACCAAGAAGTTGACCAAAACCCCTCCAATTGCTCCTTAAATCATGCAAAAAGGCTCCAAATAGCCTCAGTTAACTCAACTTATCAATTTGCATGATTTTGCATTTACAAAATTGATGTGAGTAAATAATAACGTAATTAGGATAATTACTCTATTGTTAGTTACAACTTGTACTATTTATGAAAAATAATAAAGTAATTTGAAGAATATTACTTTACTATTATTTACATTGGTTTATTTTATAAAATCATGCATGATGAGAAGAAAAAATAAAACTCCTTATCTCTCCAATTACATTTGCCTAATTTGCATGATTCGAGCCAAAATTAGGACTTAGGAGAAAATAAAAATCCCTTATATCTCCATGTGAGAAAAAACCTCTAGTTGCATGACATATGCATTAAAGGCAAAAATTTACCCTTATCACTCCATTATATTGCCAAGGAGAAAAAATATATCATTACAAAAGCACTAAGGCAAAAATAAATACTTCCTGCCTTCCCCTTACCTTTTGTCTTCATTTGTCATACCAAAAATGCATTAGGTCTTCATTCATGCAAAATACACCCTATCTTCAACTCTGCCACCTTGCATGTATATCATTCCCTCATATGATCTTCATTTGATTCTTTACCTTTGACTTTGGATATGAAGATAATAAGGCATAAAACTCGACCATATTCAGTCATCCTGTATGATTTGCAAAAGAAACTTGGCTACATCATAAGCCAACCACATAGGAAAAGGTTTGCAAATTTACAAGGCACTTAGTCTTTCTTTTTTATTATAATGATCTTTAACTTCAACAAAATCAAAAAAGCAAGAGAACATGCTGTTGGCCCCCACTCGAGCACTAGGGATCTCAATGTTGAAGTTTTGACCATGGTTATTAAGGTAAATGATTTGTTTTAAGTCAAAAATATATGGTGAAAAGAAAGTCATCGAACAAAAATGAGACTTGAACCCTAAAATTCATTCATTTTTCTTTTTTCCTTCTTCATTGCCTCGACTTTGCAACTCATTGCCGCTTCTAGGGTTTGATGCAAAAACCCTCTCTAGTTTCTTACTCCATCTAGCTGGTTCTGAGTCCTCTACATGACATTTCGAGGTGTAGGGATGAAGGTGAGAATAATTCTAAGGTTCTTATTGGCATCCTTTGTCATTTTTTCAATTTGTCTTGATGCTCAGTCGCGATTGAGTGTGTAGTATATGCTATCAAACTTTGAACAAGCTTCTCTTTGTTTTGTATGTCTCCATCTGCAACTGCAACTTATTGTTCGTAAGAAGCCTCATACAAAAGGAACCACGACTTGTTATGGATTCTTTCCCCTGCGAAGGGTCAGGTGGGCTCTTCTTGATGCTCTGTATCTTATTCTTTTACAAATGTATTGTAACCTGACAAGGGTTTTGTATCTACAAGTGGGTAATCTTTTGATTTCAAATAAACAACCATTTTTTGGTCTAGCCGTGCTTGTGTATATGTTATTCCATTGTGAATACAAGAACTTGAGGGTTTTAAAAAATTACCACTAGGGTTTTAATAATTTTGTGTATACAGAAGTGCTCTTGTCCACGGCCATGACTAAGTATGACTTCTCTTTGATTTTGCCAAACTATACTTCTTGCCAAAAGTATGGCTGTATGGAAAAAAAAAGTTATTGACCCAGCTAGGGTTCTATTGATTGTATCTCCTTTTGCATTTGTAGAATGTCAATATTCTTGGTATATTATCCTTCTCCTTATAAAAGTTAACATAGTGAACATAGTGAACATTCCCTTTTGTTGGCTGTCGTCCTATAAGTGCTATGTGTATGATAGAAATCTTTCCTCCCAGCTCCATGAGAAATGTTGCATAGTGAACATTCCCTTTTGTTGGCTGTCGTCCTATAAGTGCTATGTGTATGATAGAAATCTTTCCTCCCAGCTCCATGAGAAATGTTGCATATAGATAGAAGTGACCACTCTCTGGATACTTGATTGTACCACGATGACATGTTTATATAGAGTTGCTTTAGTCTTCTTCATTACAAAGTATGAATGTTTGATCTTCTAGATTTATACAATGTGGCATCAAGTTTGAATATCCTGTAGCATATGAATTTCATTTGTCAACTGCTTTCTGAATGTTGAGGCTGTCTTGTTTGTA
Organism: Cunninghamia lanceolata; assembly: GCA_027924645.1. Classification (NCBI taxonomy): domain Eukaryota; kingdom Viridiplantae; phylum Streptophyta; class Pinopsida; order Cupressales; family Cupressaceae; genus Cunninghamia; species Cunninghamia lanceolata. The sequence goes on from BSBN01000007.1 coordinate 167,254, forward strand.
TATGAATCATTTTTATATGACATCTGTATCTGCTTCTTTGACACATGGCATTATAATTGCATTTGTCTACACTGTATTGTTACACTTAGGGCACACAATTGAGGGTGGGGTGAATCAGTTGTGCACAACTTTCTCTGATTTACACACTTAAATACTCTTAGTGATTAGCAGTGTATTAAACATGAAACATAATGCATTCAAATCAAAAGAAGGAACTCATCAACACATAAGACACCAAGATTTTGACGTGGAAAACCTGGTTAAGGGAAAAACCACAAGGTGATTAACCCAAGAATGTATTCTCTATTAGAAGAATAGAAAGAATAAAATGGCACATGCCAATTAGGGCTCACTGCCTGAGTACATTGCTCACAAGAGGCTCACAGCCTACAAGAGACACACTATCTACAAAGAAATAAGTATTACATACATGAACTGGAGGATAGCATCTTCACCATGCTTGAATCAGTTCCATTAAGCTCAATACTTCTGCTCTGCCTTTCACTCTCCCTTTCTACCACACTCTCATTTCCACAAAAAGGCAAGTTCAAACTAACTTTGCAACCCCTTATTTATACAAGGCATCAACTTAGGAATGATCATCTAAGTCAACAAACATTCATAAGATCATCCGACAGATGCATCACTCATCTGGTCAGCCTGTCTCAAGAAGAACACCATTATACAGAAGTTACTCTTCAATTGCAAGCTCCAACTTCAATGCAGACCATCAACACAAACTAGACATGATCCAAAGACCTCCACAAGATTTCTTGAATCACCAAGAACATCCATGCTTCTTCTACTTACTGAAATCCTTCTCTCCTTCATCCGGAACCTTAAGAACACAGTCTGTCATAACTGTCACAAAAGAATAGATGTTTGCGGACCTTAAAACCACATACCAATAGATTTGATACACCACAAAGACTTCCTCAGCACTCCCTTAAATCTGTAGAACATGAAACTTCATTTCCAGATCTCACCAGACCTTTCTTGTTACACATTGTCACCTCTAAACACCTATCAGAACCGGTTTTACTTGAGCGGCCACAAATTCTTCATATCTTCATGCGGACCTCTGAAATCTCTATTGGATCACCTATAGATACATATCTACAAACCCTTTAATCCGCATCCTCTGATCATCATCCTATCTTGGACTTTTGTCTTACAGTCATTACTGTTCTTCACTGTTTCTGATTGAGACTAATTTTCTCAATATCCTTAGCTCATGGCTCATCCAAACCTTATCATTAATGCAATAGGAGTATGTTGACATCAATGACAACACCGGTTAGGCACATACTTGCAACAATCTCCTCCTTTGTCATTGATGGCAACATATGATGTGAAAAACCATCTAGACAAAAACTTCTCCTTACTGTCACAACTCCCCCTATCAACAACAACCATTCACATGTCTTCTCTCCCTTTACTGCTCCCCCTTTGATCACCAACCACTTGTTTTTCACATGTCTTCTCTCCCCTTTTGACATCAATGGCAAAGGACACATACTTGCAATTTCACCACTTTAGAATCATACCTGCTTCTCCCCTTGAGTAGCAGCTCCCCAACATCAATCCGGATCACAAGATGTGACTATGATACCCACCAGAATGATGCACATTAGTGCACCTTAGTTCACCAATGGAGGGGCAATAACCCCTAACTTTTCCCTGAGATACTCAAAAGAGTCCTTAGGTAGAGGTTTAGTAAAGATATCTGCAATCTGATCCTTGGATGACACAAACTCCAATTTGACTTCATTCTTGTTCACTTGCTCTCTTAGAAAGTGAAATTTGATAGATATATGCTTTGTCTTTGAATGCAACACCGGATTCTTAGATATACTTATAGCACTTGAATTATCACAGAAGATTGTGATAGGTTCCTCATACTCCACTTTGATATCTCTTAGCATCTGCTTCATCCATAAAACTTGAGTGCAACTACCTACTGCTGCAATATATTCTGCTTCAGTTGTAGACAGAGATATTGCCTCTTGTTTCTTGCTTAGCCAAGAAACCAATCTCTTCCCCAAAAAGAATGCTCCACCACTGGTACTCTTCCGGTAATCCACATCTCTTGCCCAATCAACATCTATATATGCATGAAGAGAGAAATCATGATCTCTAGGATACCACATACCATACTCAACCGTCCCTTTTAGATATCTAAAAACCCTCTTGATTGCCATGACATGAGATTCTCTAGGATCAGCTTGGAACCTAGCAACAAGACCAACAACTTGCATAATATCTGGTCTAGTTTGAGTGAGATACAACAATCCTCCAATCATTGATCTGTACTTTGTCTGGTCTACCTTAGGAAAGTCATCATCTTTGGTCAACTTGCATTCGGTTGCCATGGGAGTATTCATTGGCTTTGAATCTTCCATCCCAATTTTTTTTAACAATTCTTTCACATATTTGGTCTAAGAAATGAAGATTCCTTTCTTTGTTTGAGTCATTTGCAGACCCAAGAAGAAATTTATTTCACCAAGCATAGACATCTCAAACTCACTTTTCATTTGATTTGCAAAAGCTTTACACATACTATCTCTTCCACCAAAGATGATATCATCAACACATACTTCAACAATCAAGATGTTTTCATGATCAATTTTGAAATATAAGTTACTGTCAGCAGTACCTTTGTTGAAACCAATCTTCAAAAGATGCTTATCCAATCTTTCATACCAGGCTCTTGGGGCTTGCTTTAATCCATACAGTGCCTTCTTCAACTTGTAGACCATATCACCATGATCAGACAACTGAAATCCATCCGGTTGCTCTATATACACTTCTGCTTCCAAGTCACCGTTTAGAAAGGCAGACTTGACATCCATCTGATATACCTTGAAATCCTTGAAGGCAGAAAAGGCAAGAAATAATCTGACTGCTTCAATTCTTGCTATCGGAGCAAAAGTTTCTTCAAAATCAATTCCTTCTATTTGAGAGTAGCCCTTGTAGACCAATCTGGCTTTATTTCTGATTACTTCACCAACTTCATTTAGTTTGTTCCGGAAGACCCATTTGGTTCCAATTACATTCTTATTTCTAGGTTTGGGAACAAGATCCCAAGTGTGATTTTTCTCAATTTGCATCAACTCTTCCTCCATTGCTTTGGTCCAGTTTTTATCATTGTAGGCTTCATTTATTGTCTTAGGTTCAATCTTTGAGATCAGACAATATTCATCTAAATTTTGAGCAATTTTCCTTCTAGTTTGCACACATTTGCTTTTGTCACCTATGATTTGATCTTCAAAATGGTTCAGTCTTATGTACCTTGGAACTTTAGGAGTTTCTTGCACTTCTGCTTCTTGATCAGGCTCATTCAGACCTATCTCTTCCTGATTTACCAGATCAGTTTGAATCTGACTTTCAAAAGAGGATTGAACTCCTTGAACCAGAACACCATTCTGATCATCTTCATCATATTCATAAAACCTCAAGGGTTTCTTTATTCCCTCATCAACCTTCACATTGGTACTTTCTATCATCTTTCTTAGTCTCTTGTTCTAACACTGGTATGCTTTGCTTTGAGTAGAGTAACCCAAGAATGTTCCTTCATCACTTCTAGCATCAAACTTGCCTAGATTTTCATCTCTTTTGATGTAACATTTGCTACCAAATACTCTGAAATATATTACAGTAGGAGTAATGCCAAACCAAAGTTCATAAGGGGTCTTACTAGTATTGCTTCTAATTTGAACTCGATTGAGAGTATAGACTGCAGTGCTGATAGCTTCTCTCCAATAGATCTGAGGAGTATTTCCTTCCATCATCATGGTCCTAGATGCTTCTTGGATGGTCTGGTTCTTTCTCTCCACTACTCCATTCTGCTGTGGAGTCCTAGGAGCAGACAACTGTCTCTTAATTCCATGTTTCTCACAGAACTCTATGAACTCACCAGATGTGAATTCTCCACCTCTATCAGACCTCAGACATTTCAACTTTAATCCTGTTTTATTCTCTACCATAGCCTTGAATATTTTGAATTTTTCAAGAGCTTCTGATTTCTCCTTTAGAAAGGTTACCCACATCATCTGAGAATAGTCATCAATTAGCAGCATGAAGTATCTATCACCTTGAATACTCCTCATTCTTGCCGGACCACAAAGATCAGTGTGAACTAAGTCCAATAATCCGGTAGAAGACAGTTCCTTTCTTTTGAATGTGATTCTACTTAGCTTACCCAAATGACATTCCTTGCACAAGTTGTTAGTAGGTTTCACCAATTTTAGAAGATCTCTTACAGCCTGAGTATTGCTTATCTTGATGATATTATCAAAATTCACATGACACATCCTTCTATGCCATAACCAACTCTAATCAACTTGAACAAATAAGAAGCTTTTACTAGTACCAACCAAGTGGAAGATATTACCTTTATTTTGAGTACCAGATGCAATCTTTGTTCCAGAAATTTTAAAGATTTTGCATTTTCCATCCTTGAATCGGAGATCATAGCCTTTGTCCACCAACTGTCCAACACTGAGAAGATTGTGCTTCAAACCTTCAACATATAGTACATTACCAGTTTTGTTTCTTCCATTAAAAGAAATAGTTCCTCTTCTTTTGATTCTACCAGCAGAATTGTCACCAAATTTTACCACTCCTCCTTCATACCTTTCCAAATCTACAAACTTATTTTTGTCACCTGTCATATGGTGAGAGCATCCATTGTCAATGACCCAATCATCCTTCTCTTCAATTTGGGCAGCCAGAGCTCTTTCCACAGTCTTAAGATTGACAGATACAGAGGACATTGGATCCTCTTCCTTGATGGCAATGAACACCCATTCATTTCCGGATTTGTTTCCTATCTCTGATTCATCATCTGTTACTCCTTCATTATCATCATCTTCATGCACATAATAATAGTTCTTTTGGAACCTTGACTTGTTAGGATTTTGCCTTGAAAATCTTTCCAGACACCTTGAGGCAAAATGACTAATCTTATTATAGTTAAAACAATTAAAAGGTAATTTTCCTTCATACTTACCAGATCCTCTTGGTAGCCTCTTTACAATAGGGGCTTCAAGTTGAGCAGTTTCTACTTCTTCTTCTTCCAGATCTTTTCTTGCTTTTTCATACCATGACAATTTCCTTGAAGAATTCTCTCCTGGATCAAACCTTTGTTTACCTTTAATAGAGGCACTAGCTTTGAATGCAGATTCAGTCTTGGGGGGGTCGTCTCCAAACTCTATCATTTCAAATGCAGCCAATTTCCCAGCTAGTTGATCTCTTGTGACAGTTGTATGGGCTCTGAATTCTTCAATGGCAGCAGCCTTGATTTTGTAAGAAGGAAGGGGTCTAAGAATTTTACCAACAATCTCATTTTCATCCAAGACTCCACTAGTATTTCTAATTCCACAAACCATCTCATTCACTCTTGGCATAAAAGTAGTAATATTTTCATCATCTCTCATCTTTAGTTTTTTAAATTTCCCTTTTAGACTCTGTAACCTTGCACATTTAACATACTGGTCTCCTTCATGCAGAAGTTCCAGTTTATTCCAAATCTCAAAGGCAGTTGGTAGGTCAATAACATTTGAGAGCTCTGAGTCAGATAATGTGCTTAGAAGAGTCTCTTTGGTCTGCAGATTGTTTTCAGCATCTGTGATTTCATTTAGGGTTGTTAGACCACCTTGTGGAGGTACATATGGTTTTGTAACCATGGACCAGTATGCCATTCCCATACACTGTAAGTGACATTTCATGTGACCTTTCCAAAGAGCAAAGTTGGTTCCATCAAACTTCGGACTATCCTTCTTGTAAGACGACATCCTAGATCTCCTCAAGCAATTAAGCTCCTTTTAGAGGAACTTAGCTTCGATACCAATTGTTACACTTAGGGCACACAATTGAGAGGGGGTGAATCAGTTGTGCACAAATTTCTCTGATTTACACACTTAAATCCTCTTAGTGATTAGAAGTGTATTAAACATGAAACATAATGCATTCAAATCAAAAGCAAAAGCTCATCAACACATAAGACACCAAGATTTTGACATGGAAAACCCAGTTAAGGGAAAAACCACAGGGTGATTAACCTAAGAATGTATTCTCTATTAGAAGAATAGAAAGAACAAAATGGCACATGCCAATTAGGGCTCACTGCCCGAGCACACTGCTCACAAGAGGCTCACTGCCTATAAGAGACACACTATCTACAAAGAAATAAGTATCACATACATGAACTGGAGAATAACATCTTCACCATGCTTGAATCAATTCCATTAAGCTCAATACTTCTGCTCTGCCTTTCACTCTCCTCTTTTCTACCACACTCTCATTTCCACAAAAAGGCAAGTTCAAACTGACTTCGCAACCCCTTATTTATACAAGGCATCAACTTAGGAATGATCATCTAAGTCGGCAAACATTCATAAGATCATCCGACAGATGCATAACTCATTCGGTTGGCCTGTCTCAAGAAGAACACCATCATACAGAAGTTACTCTTCAATTGCGAGCTCCAACTTCAATGCGGACCACCAACATGAACTAGCCATGATCGAAAGACCTCCACAAGCTTTCTTGAATCACCAAGAACATCCATGCTTCTTCTGCTTACTTAAATCCTTCTCTCCTTCATCCAAAACCTTAAGAACACAGTCTGTCATAACTATCACAAAAGAATAGATGCTTGCAGACCTTAAAACCACATACCAAAAGATTTGATATACAACAAATATTTCTTCAGCACTCCCTTAAATCCGCAGAATAGGAAACTTCATTTCCGGATATCACTAGACCTTTCTTGTTACACACTGTCACCTCTGAACACCTACCGGAACCGATTTTACTTGAGCGGCCACAAATTCTTCATATCTTCATGCGGACCTCTGAAATCTCTATTGGATCACCTACAGACACATATCTACAAACCCTTTAATCCACATCCTCTGATCATCATCATATCTTGGACTTTTGTCTTACAGTCATTACTGTTCTTCACTGTTTCTAATTGAGACTAATTTTCTCAATATCCTCAGCTCACGGCTCATCCAAACCTTATCATTAATGCAATAGGAGTATGTTGACATCAATGACAACACCGGTTAGGCACATACTTGCAACATGTATTTCTTTACCAATCAATTATTCATGGCATTTTCATTACATCTTGCACAGTCATCATGAAAAATACTTCTAGATTTCAAAGCATCATTCTATTTGGATATAATCCACCTCAATGGTGAAAACAATTCATGAGAAGATTTACATTTTATTCACAACAAAGAGTGGTAAATATTTGTCCTATTTTCACTAGCCTAAACTAGGTTTTCAACTGTTGAAGTGGATGATGTTCAGAGTTGATTGATGCTCCTTTACTTGTATAGATTATGACTGTTGCCTCATGTGTGACTGTCCTATTTGTATCTGTCCATTCTTAACCATGCATTTTTTTGTTCCTCCATTATGAATTGTTGGTCACAAGCATACAAGGTTCTAAGAACTTCATGATATTCAAGAATTTAAAAAAAAATGATTCATAATGATGCCAACTGAAATGACTGTCATTTCATTTAGTGTTTACAAAGTTTTGAGCTTCATGAAAGATCATTATTGTATGATTATTTACACTTGGCTATGGTATTCATTAGCTATTCATCATGTTTGCCTTGTCCTTGTATAGGTTCATGGATTACTCCACTGATGCATTTGGAATTTCTATGACCATCCTTTTATGCTCCAAAAAGTAACTATAATAGTCTAGTGGCACTGCAATACATTGATATGACTCCTGTAGCTTTGTATAGTCATGTGGACTCATACATTACTTCCTATTTACTTGACTTCTTTACAACAATTTTGCTACGTGATTCTACACAGTTGATTCTCCTCTTTTGTAAAATGTATCTGATCTTGAATGAAGACTACTACATATGATAGCTTATGATAGAATGTTCCTTATGCTATTCTATCATGATTGGTTTATCTATAAAGTATATTTTAGATAGTAATACACACTTCAATCATAATTAAGAGATGAAAGTACCTTCTATGGGTCTTTGTACCTTTTGTACTTGTACTCGACATCTCTTGATGTGACATTTCTTTGATCAGTTAGCTCTGCATTTGCACTTCATCCTTCTTCTACATGGATACATTTGATTTAGTCTGTGATATGAAAATGATCTAGTAGACTCCTCTTGTGATGGGGCATAGTTTATAGGAGCAACTGCCCCTTTGTCTTTCTATTATGACCTCTTGACTGCTTCAGTGATGGCTACTCTTATGGATAGTAGATATTTATTTGTGCATCTTATATTCCTCTTGAATGGTTGGGAATGAACATGCTGGGATCTACCCTTGTGGGAGCCATATTTCTCCACATGTTTTAATGTCTTCAAAGCAACAACATTAATTTTCCTATACCTGCACAGTGAACAAACAAGTTAGCATAAAAACATACCTTATGGAGTTGATTGATCCTCTTTATGATGTTCTGATTTATGGCACATGTCTTGTTTGACTCTTTCATATGAAATGTATGATGTGGCAATTTGATATATTTGTTTGATATAGCATATGATAGTGTTAAATATTCGAAGCTCTTATAGGACTTTCCCCAATTTTTTTTTTGCAGGAACACTTGATATGACTGGAGTTGAAGATGAAGAAATGAAGATCATCCATCAACAAAGGACATCGACCTTGCTATTAGGCAATGATGGATATTTAATTTTATCATGTGTTCATCATTTCCTTTATCATTGGATGTATAGCTTGCATATGTCTGCATTTCTCAGTTTAGTTACTCTCACGGTTTGTGTGGGACACATTTGAACACTTCTTTTAAACATGATCAGTTAATTTATCTTATGCACTTGATGTATGTATGTTTCCTTTTTAATCAATGCATACGATAAAGTAACAGATACTGAATTGTATGTTCCAAACATGACATGAAATAATAGTTCAAATAAATATCTTTCTTTCTTTCTTTCAAATATGATCAACTGAATAATCAATCTATCTTATAACTCCTGAAAGGTGACATTATGTTAGATCAACTATATTTCTTGAATGATTGATTCCTTGACATCCTGATTCACTTGTTATGATGATTCATTAGTCCTGATTGGACTAATGGGTTATCTTGACAACTAAATATCTGTCTCTGCTTTGTCAAGACATCAACTATTCATTGAATGCAATAACTTTAAAGTTTTCATTTATTCCTACTAAAACAACTGCACTTAGGTCTAACTAAATTTAGTGTGAACAAAATTTAGTAACAGTTATACTTTACAAAATCAATGCAAACATAATGTGAGTGCATTATGTTTACATTGAATTTTGTAGTCAATGCAAACATAACGTGATCACATTATGTTTGCATTGAATTTGGAAAGTATAATGCATACATGTTATGGATCGTATGCATTTTATATAGAACATACACATTCTACCAAAATCTAATGTGTGGCCACTAAATTGTCCCCCATTTCCATGCCCTTATCCTATTCTATAAATAACCACTTTTTATACATCTCATAGAGATGACTTTCAAAATCATATAGAAGTTTATTTGAGTTTGAATGTAAGTATCTAAAGTGAAATGTTTTAACTTTGCATTAGGCTCATGGGTCTCTTGGAATCATGATTAATATTCATTCATGGACAAATTTTATGCATTGATACATAAAACTAAAGGTTCTACTTTTAAATTTTCTGGCCATGGTTTACCAAGGAGTATGAAAAATCTATTCAAAGAAGGAATAACATGGAATACAATTTGTTCTTCTTTAGGTCCATATTTACATGGTAATATGACACAAACTAAAGTATTTATAAATAATCTATTTGTCATCTTTATAGAGACTATTTAATGAGCATAATAATTGGGCTTTAGATGGTGATGAACAAGGAACTCCTCCATGCATATGCTATATTAGTTTGTTGCATCAACAATAACATGATCATACATATTGATTTTTTTGTTGCATTTCCACACTAAAGAATATAGTTGGTGAAGTGGAGAAGAAGAAGATGTATCACTAGTGTCAATTGCTCCTACAAAAGAATGTACGTATGATGTATCATTAGGCTCAATATGAACATCATTCATATTATCAATATCCTTATGAATATAGTCCATAACAATTTTATCATGCACCATAACATTTTTTTTGTGATTCTAAAAGGGATTAGTGTAAATATCCAACTATCTATCAACAAGTACAACCAAAGGGTTTCCATTACCATTGACATTTTCTACATGAATCATGTTGTTCATAAGATCTTGTACCTTATGTTTGAAACCCATACATGATTAAGTTTAGTGTCCCTTAACTCTATGAAAATTATATAACATGTACTCCTTATAAAGTTATAAACTTTAGTAAGTGACCTTTGTTTGGATCCAGTGGATAGATTGGAGGAAGAGTGATCAAGTTACCTATCAATAAAAATTGTAGCACATTGTCCAAGGATTCTTCTAGAAAGTAATAAACTTATTAGGAGCAATTTGTTTAAAGGATAGAAACGTAGATGTGGTAGCTACTAGATTTAAACATTATCCTTTATACCATTACTCTTTAAAAATTATTTGACTTTTGATATTTTGGAGGATATGATGATGCATTTTCATTTGTTGACTCATACTTGACATTTTTTTATTTTTAATAAATTAGATACAATGTTCTTTACATGTGCACATAGGTCCATAAAAGATTATCTATTTTAAAGGTATAGGTTTAAGTAATCCCTTAATAAAGATGTTTTACAATTCTAAATCATGTAAGATAGTGGTCATTTTAGAGCATAAGGATTAAATTATTATAACATAGTCAATAATGCATTCATTTGGTCCCTAGGCACACCTAAATATATTGGAACCCATGACCCAAAGGTCCATATTATCTTTGAATTGCTTTAATAATAATTTTGTAAAATCATCAAAGGTGTGAATAGACCCACATGGTAGTGAAAATAACCACTTAGTAGCATAATCCTTTAAGATCTATTAGACTTGATAAAGACATGCAATATAAATCTATTTAGGAACAAAATCACATTATTATTGGACCACCATTTCCATTAGACCAAAACCTACAGGCATTAATCTCCACTACAATCGTCAGAGTTAGGATCCATGAGAGGCTGTTAGTCCATATCACGAAACATCACGGGGAGCACCGGATGCACATGCCAACAATCTCCCCCTAGCGTTATCTGAGGAGTTTCAAACTTGAGACCTTTGGCTTTGATTGTGAGGCCTATTTATTCCACTCCCTTATTTTGCTTGTTTTATATTTACGGTTGATGACATTTTGGCATTTGGGGATTGTTAATCCCGATATACAGATTCTCTAGACTATACTTCTTTATTTTGGATTAGCTATGCTTAGTATGTGGTGATTTGACTGTATCTTGATTTTGATTCACTGATGATGTTTAGACATGTGATATGCACTTTGATGATATTAGAGATGTTAGTTGTGAAACCATTATATGGATTTGCTATGTGATTATAATTCTGAGATAGTATATAGAAATGTAATTATGAATCTTATTTATGATGTGATTTGTTAATGTTTTAAATGAATTATGTGATGACGTGAGTGTTGCATTTCCTTTCTTTGGCTATGATATATATATGTGGGATTAATTTGTTTGTTCAATTGCGCAGGTGATTTTTTAGGCCACGGAAAATCAGAGATCGATCTCACACTTATGTGTTTCCCGTGTTAGACCGATCCGTTCCCAAGAGGGACAAGGATCATGTGTGATTGTATGATGTTTTGTATATGTCTACATTTTATTAATTGGCCTAGATTTCACCCTTTTATATTATTTAAATGATGTGTTGTAAAATACGTGTTTTAACTTACACCACTTGGTGTCTTTTAATTTTGTGGCCATTTTATATGGATTTTTATCTTCTTAAGTATTTTCTAGGGGCTAAAATTAACCCTAGGTGGTAACCCTAGGGTCTAGGGCCCATTTGGGCATGCCAAACCCTAGGGTTACCCCCATCTAGTCACCTTAAACTTGGGTTAAATAAAAGTGGCGAAATTTCAAATTGGATAAGGGTGGGAGATGAGTCATGCCTTGAAAGAAGACCCATCTCCCTTTCCAATGCAAGGGATTCCACCATCTTGAAGACTTAGGGAGTCTCAAGACCCCCAAGTGTGTGGAACCTTCCTCCAAGGCTCTCACACATGTGTGAGAGCATCTTGGAGTGAAGGGGATCTCTTTGGAGAGTAAGGTGATGACATGTGTCATCCCTTATCCTCTTGGAGCCCATGGCGAGAGATGCCACCTCTCCACTTTTTCTCTCAAACCCTCCTAACCATTCAAACCTCACCCTCTCCACATGTGTAGGAGGGTGACACATGTCACCCTCACATTCCTTCCCCCTTGCAAGTGGGATAGGAGAAGGAAGGAGAAGGAAGGAGAAGGTGACATGTGTCACCTTCTCATTCCTCACGGCCTTAGAATGAGGCCTATTTTAATTCCTCTTTGAGAGGGGAATGGGGTTTTTATTTTTGATTTATTTTTTTCTATATTTGGAGGATTTTAAGGGAGTTAAAGATATTTTTGGAGGATTGGAGGCTTGGAGAATGATTGTGGGCTCTTCTTCAACTTTCATCCATTGTTGGGCTCTTAAGGTAAGCCTCATGGCATTCTAGCCATTTCTTATGCTTGTTAAATTTTGGGTTATGTGTTTGAAATGATTTTGGTGTTGTTCTTCTTTGTTGTTGGGGTTTTTGGGTGTTATGGGATAAGACTACCAAGTTGGTGTGTCCTTCTTTGTGTGGGGTGAGGGAGGAGTAAACCTCCTCAAGGTCACCCTCCCGATATTGGTATTTTTATGGCCTTGAGGGCAAGATATTCGAGTATTGGGGTATTTTTGTTGGCATGAGTGCCATGGTGAAATCTATATATTCATGGAGTTATCATTTTGGGCTTGAGGCTTTATTTTGGTGTTGAGATCTTGAGATTTTTGTGGAGTGATCCTCTTGAGTCGAGTGATGTCCACTCCCCTACCTCTTCAAACTCATTTCTATGGGTTTTGTGTTGTGTTGAATCTTATGGGTGTTCTTCATGTTTTGTGTGGCTTGCTCATTGTTGCATTGTGGAGTGTTAAACCCATGTGAAGATCGACCTCCAAGCTCGGGGGTGACCCACTTGCGGGTCTATGGTAGGGAAGAGAGCATTTTTTATGTCTTGGTTGTTCCTCCGTTGTTTTTAGTTCTTGTAGGTTGTCTTGGTGATCGTTGGAGCTTGGGAGAAGTTATTTCTTTTTATTGTGTTGTTATTGGTGTTTTGGCTATTTGAGAGCCATGGCCAAAGATGGTCTATTTGTAGTTGGACAAAATGTAAGGGGAGAAAATACTCTCTTCATATGTATTGTTTAAATGATTTTAGTGTTATACTCTATCTTGTTGAAGTTGCAAAAATATAATATGTTGCTGGTTTCATCATGATTGTGAGAAAATTTGTAAATGATTAATGTGTTATGTTGTTGTTGTAAATCTTTATGCTGTCCTAATGTAGATATAAGTTTCTTGCCATTATATTTCTGTGCATTTAAGAACAAAAAGAAAAGTTTGCATCATTGTTGTTGAAAGAAAGTTTTGCAATGGAAAGATATATTATGTTGCTAGTTTTTTTATGGCTGTGAGGAATTTTATTTTGAAAATGAAAAGAGGTCATTGTAATAAAACATTAGGTTGCTGATTTGTATCATGTTTTAAAAAGAAAGGGTTAGTTGTTATTTTTACTTAAAAAAAAGGGGTCTATATAGTTGGGAATTTACAAAGGAAGACATTTGTTTTGAATATACTCTTCATTTTGTTATTGGGAATAGAATCTTTATTTTATTGCAAATATATATATATATATATATAGAGCTATGAATATTTTCCTTATATACCTGCATGTAGTAGAGAAACATATATGTTTAACTTTGATAAACATGTACCCATACAAATATACTTAAGTATATATATATATATATATATATATACACCTATATATATATTATTTAACATATCTGTATGTACTGTGAAGCAGATTATAACCTGTGTGATTGTAAGAATTATATATATATATATATTCTTTTTTTATTCTGCTGGAAACTTGAAATTGTGACAGATTGTGTTATATATATATATATGTCCACATTTAATAACCATTTTATAGTATTAAGTTAATAAAAAAAAGGGGTATGTGAGATCCCTGCAGGGCTGAAGGCCCTAATTCACAAACAGGAGGTGGAGTGACTGGAAGGGTGGCGGCAGAGCCGCCGCCACACACATACGCTACTATTGTTTTTTTTAGGAGTGTTAAGGAAAGAATGGTGGGGGGATGAACCCCCCACCTTCTATCCACCAATCGGTGGGTAGTGGGTGGGGAGTCTGCCCCCCCCACACCCACCATCCAACATTAATACTTTGTGCTGGTCTGAAACTGTGGCGGTTGGCTTGCCATAGTTCAGATCTCTCTATACCCTTTGTTCTATCAGCCCCTGCACCGTGACATCCATTTCAATAATTTTTGACCTGCAGTTTTATAATATATATATATATATATATATATCCTCAGCAATGCATATCTCCCTCTGTTATAAATTTCACATTTATGGGTTGTGTATACACCCAGTTTTAATATAAAAAAAGGGATTATATATATACATATATATACATATATATAAATATATATATACACATATATATACATATATATACATATATATAAATACATATATATACATATACATATATATACATATACATATATATACATATACATACATATACATATACCTACATATATATATATATACATATATATATATATATACATATATACATATACATATATATACATATATACATATATATATATACATATACATATACATATACATACACATACACATACACATACACATACACATACACATACACATACACATACTCAGCAATGCGTATCTCCCTCTATTATAAATTTCACATTTTTGGGTTGTGTATACACCTAGTTTTAATATAAAAAAGGGATTAAATATATGTATATATATATCCCACTCACACAAAAAAAGTTAACACAAATGGGCATATACTTGATATATATACCTTTGTAGTAGACTTCCTTGGCTGCCATGCCTCCAACCTGCAAAACCAAATGGTAGAGAAGAGAATAGAAGAGAAAAGAAAAAAAAGGGTTAGGGTTTAAATGGGAGAATAGAGAATAGAGATGAAATGACAAAATAGGAATTAGGGTTCCCTCATAATGAAACTATTATTTTAGTGGGAGAATTTTTAGGGCTTGGATAATTTAATATTATTTCTTTCCTCAAATTTTAAAATTGATGGGCATGGGTGGACGCAAGCCCATGTGCCCTTTTTCTCCCCTTAATTGTTTTATCACTTAGTTTATTTTAAAAATCAAACCTTGGGTAGGATAATTATTTGGGGAGGAAACTTTTATCTTCTTTTTATATTTTGTTTACCTTATGGAATTTAATTTTATATTACCTTGCCCGCTAATTTAACTAGTGAGGATAATATTAATGTAGAAGTTGGAAGTGTTGGTAATCAAATAATTTTGGGAACGTTTGTGAATTACATAGTAGTGAGGGGTTAATTACTAGACTTTAGATTTTATAATTTTTATATGTGGGTCTCCTTGGGATGATGTTAATTTTTAATTTAATTTAACCTAGTAAATCAATTTAGAGAACCTTAGTGTAGCAAATTAACCATCCTAGCGTAATTAATAATTCAATCAATTTTCTTGAGTTTAGTGAACTCTTTGGTAGGAAATCTAAATTAGAATAATTCCTATATATGCCTTAGAGGCATTATGCTGCCAGATTTTTTTGGGAATTTGGGTTAATTTCTTAGGTGACTTATTCCTTGCGTTGATTAATATTTTAATGTTTTCACAAATTAATGTTGTATTGATAAGTTGTTATTTAATCTTTTTATGCTCTAGTTTTAGGGTTTGGATTTTGACACATGTCAAAATCTCACCACTCATTTATGAAACTTAGGGTTTGGGTTAAATTGATCCTAACCCTAACGCTCATCGTGTTGCATAACCCCCTAGTCGGCTATCATCATGCAGGGGATTGCATATGTAAATGCACTACCCTAAGATTTGATTGACATGTTTACACCTTATGTGTATTTCCACCAAGCACACTGAAGTGTGCAAGGGGGTTTCTAGGGATGTGTGTAAATTTTTTTGATATTTCATGTCATGACCACATGATAAATGTGGACATGACACATGTGTTGCGTGTTGTGACCGCATGGTAATACCAACTATTGGACCATGATTGTTGTTAGACCAAAACCCGTAAGCATTAATCTCTGCTATAATCATCAGAGTTAGGATCCACGAGAGGCGGTTAGTCCATGTCACGAAACATCATAGGGAGCACTGAATGCACATGCTAACATTTATTATGACATAGAACTAAATGCAAACAAGAGAGACAAAGATTTCAACATTCTAATATTTGAATTCAATTAGATGATAAAATGGAAGGAAAGAGATACAATATATAGCTTCATAGTTTCTAAATCTGATGAAGATGAGAATAAGGTAGGAATTAAAGAATTAGGAGGTGACCTCTAAGTTTCCAAATTCAAAGAGGATAAGGAAAAGTAGAATCCCATAAAACAATGGAAATATTTGAACTCATTATCCTATCCTACCTAAGTAATAAAAAATAATTTATCTAAGTAAACTTAATATAATAGGTGCAATAATTGATTATGAAATGAATTTGATAATGGAAATACTTCCTACACTAATCAATGAGGACTAGAGAAATACATGAAAAATATGATCTAGTAATTTCAAAAGGAAAATATACACACAAAGATATACCATGGTGGTACATTCTTCATCCTGGGAAAACCCTTTTAGGAAAAACCTAGCCTTCCAATCTTGAACCAATGTATTCATAGTACCAATCTGATTACATAACATTAGTAATATCAAGCCTTCATAATAGAACAAACAACATAAGTATAGAGAAATTTTGGTGGCATAACCCCTTGCAAAATCATAACATAATATATCACCATCCTAGGTACACCAATATATAGAAGATACAAATCTAGAAATCGAAAATGGTAAACCATAAACCATGAGAGAATAGCACTTCCAAAAATGGCATCCAAATTCTCATTAGTAATTCCAATGCCCAACTCTTAATATGGGTCAACACATGCTAATCTTAGACTTGATTCTATAATATGTTGTTGTAATTTGTCATAACCAAATCACTAACTTGGGCACTCCATTCTAGCTCCATTATCCCCATTCAAAGATGCCTTATTTTGCATCATACCATTCATCATAGAGTTAGTCAAAAGTCAAGTCTACTATGTAACTCCCTATAATAATGCTCTTACATGCGTAATAGAATCCATCATAAGTAACCCCCACATGTTATAATGTCATAACAACATTAAATGCTCTTACAACTTCTTACACACATCACAAAGTATCCAACACGTGGCCAAAAGTTCTACCTCAAAGTGTAATGTCCTCTTTCCCATGTGAGGACAAAATAATAAATAAATATACAATAAATAAGTAAATAAGGAACATTGGTATGTAAGGTTGAGACACCTTTCCCAACATTAACCCACTTATTGAACACCTTGTAAGAGAAAAAGGGAACTTCTGACAATCTATAGACTAACTACTAAGGGATAGGAGGTCCATAGACTTACTACACCTTTTGAACTTGTCTATGCTCATAGGCTTCGTCAATGCATTTGCAACATTCACAAAAGTGTCAACCTTTTCAAACCTCATCCTTCCATCCTCTACCATGTCATGAACAAAATGATTTTAAACATCTATATGCTTCATCTATGCATGAAAAGTTAGGTTCTTTGCCAAGTTGGTCAAACTTTGACTGTTACATATAATCTAAACTACTCCTTAACTTATCCCAATATTTAAACACAAAATCTAAATCCAAGTTTCCCTCTTATAGGCAGGAGTAGCTACCATGTACTCTACCTCTTTAGTGGATAAATAAACCACATCTAGTTTTTTTCTCATTCAACTAATTAAACTACTAAAGAGTTAAAAACATAACCACTAGTAGATCTTCTATTGCCCATAGCTCTTGTCCAATTTGAGTCAACAAATCCCTAGATCTCTAAGTGTTGCAAGTACTCATCAACTTTACTATAAGTGCCACCATGATGCTACATGTGACCACCATGATTTTACATTTGACCACCATGATGTGTGTGACCATGGTAGAAAATAGAATACTATATAGTGGTTGGAAAATACCTAAAGTCTCTCTTCATTATTGTCTAGTGCTCTTTGCAAAGATTATCCATAAACCAACTCAAGAGTCCCACTACTTAGGCAATGTCTAGTCTAGGGTAGACCATACCATACATCAAACTACCAATTGTACTAGCATGAGGAACATGAGACATATTCGCCATCTTTGTAGGTGAAGATGAACATTGCTCAACTGATAACTTAGTCCCCATAGAAAAGGAACAATGACTGGTCTTTAGTGTGCCATGCTAAAATACTATAACAAAGACCCAACATGTTTACATTGTCCCAACTAAAGCTTTCTGCTAGCTCTATCTCTTGTAATCTCCATACTTAATATGAACTTAACAAACCCCAATTTCTTCATATTAAACTATAATGAGATCTAAGGCTTTATATCCTTAATCATCCCCTTATTGTTCCTAAATATCAGTATATCATCCACTACAAAGTGATAACAAGGAAATGATAGCCATCCTACTTAAAATATACATAGTGATCTAATTTGGACCTTATAAATCCCAACTTCAATACATATGAATCAAAATTTTGGTACCACATTGTTGGAGACTATTTGAGACCATACAAAGATTTTTTTAATCTACAAACCAATAACTCCTTATTATTTACCACTTGTGCTTAGGCTATGCCACATAGATTTCTTCCTCCAAATCACCATGCAAGAAATTTTGTCTTCACATCCATCTACTCAATCTCAAGATCAAAAGTTGTTGCAATAGATAATAAGAACAAAATGGATGTCAACTTGGAAACTAGAGAAAAATCTCACCTAATCAATTTCCTCAACCTAGGAATATCCTTTCACAATCAGTCTATCCTTGTACTTCTCAACACTACCATCTAAATTGAATTTATTCTTGAAGATCCATTTGTAACCAACAAGATTCCTCCCCTTTAGAAATTTAACAAGGTCCCAAGTGTCATTCTTCTTCAAAGCAACCATCTCATCATCCATCTCCATTGGCTTAGTCATAGTTCAAGGCTCATCAATGTTACTAATCAAGGGTATGTGCACAAAGATGGTGTGCCAATTTTTTTTTGAGTTGAAATTATGAACAACGTGATTGTGTTATGAAAACCACAATGTGCTCACATTATAATGTAAAAATATTGCATTATAACACACTCATGCTTTAACCTCCATAAAAGAAAAAAAATAATAGTCATGACCCATTTTGGCCATTTTCTTAATAACATGATTGTGTTATTATGTGATCATGTTTTAGGTGATTTAGAGTAGTTTCATCAAAGGAATCAAGCCATCGTTATGTGAAAGAGGTAAGTTCATTGAATTTTTTTAGCAATTTTAGTTAAAATGAAACAATTTTGATTTACATTTACATTAATTTATTATTTTATTAATTTTTAGCAAATCCAAACCCCTCAACAACTCCAAATCCTCATCCACTCAATGAAACACATGAAGAAATTCCTATTGAAGAGCATGAGTAGAACAACTCCCCTCAAACTCCTCTATCAATTTTGAGGCATCCTCATGATACACAAGAAAAGATTTTAGGGAAAATAAAACATAATAAAAAAGGAGTTTCGAACATCAGTAGAAACCCTAAAAAATCCTAATGTGACAAACACTCATTGTAAAGCTCTTGCAACATCATTGAAGTATATAATATCTCACATAGATTTAATTAGTGGGAAAATAAATACATGGACAAATTATAGAGAAAATGCTTGTGACAAAACTATCTTATAAACGAGTGAAAGACAAAATGAATTATGAAAATTGATTTATGTACATTATTTGTAGGCCCTAGAACTAATCATTCCATGCATACAAGTTGCAAAATATTTCCTATTCATTGGTACCAACACCAAGGAATATAGGATAACTTCTTGGATAGGTATTGGTTGGTTTTTGACCATCCCCTATGCAACAACAATGAAGTGCCTCAATATTTCTTGATGAAGCTCTATTGCAAGTTTATCCTCAATGAAATTCTTAATTATTTTGATATGTGTGATTTCTAGGGTAGAGGTAAAGGCTCTACACATGATAGACAAGGGGCATGTCATGCCCATGACTATCCGTTGAGACCCTTTCTCACAATTTATTTATCATATCATAGTCCCTTCCATTGTGAAGGAGAGTGTTAAGGTGTAGAACCTACATTCCATCAATTCCTTCACATAGACCTTGTTGCAACATAGAAAGCTTCTTTCCTAGGGTAATGAGGGTGACCCTTTGAGGTATCAACTATCACCACACATTTTCTATGCTTGTGGGTTTACATGTGATTATGGGTTTGAGAATTTTGTGATGAGGTATACAACAAAAGATGTACATGGTCATGATGTTGGTACACATGTCAAAGAGGATGTTCCAAACTTTGAGGAGTAGTGATAACTTTAAGATAATAGCCCTATAAAAGTTATTAAATCTTAGAGAATCCTAGCTAAGTTCTTTAATTTTCCTGGTGAATCTTTCATTTTTTAAAAAAATATTAATTTTCCTTGTGAATCTATGCACATTATTAAAAAAATTATAAAATCATGGTGAATCCTATAGAATACTTGCTAAAAAAATTAAAAATGATGGTGAATCTTAGCAAATAATTACTAAATAAATTAATTATAATGGTGAATCCTTATTTTAAAAATTTGCATATTTGGTCAGTGCAATCGCCCCATATATTCTTTTAATGTTGAAATGGGGGCATAGGGATGGTAGCCACTAGTGGGGTCAAGGGGCAGTGCCCCTTGTGGGGGTCAAGAGGGTAGTGCCCCCTTGCGGGGTCTAGGGATAATGACCTAGTGCACTCCTATTGTGATAGAGGTAGGGTCAAGGGCGGAACCCCTTGCCACCAAGCACAAATCCACTATCCAAATGCATTGGGGCACACATGGAGTAAAGATTTAAAAATATTTCACTTTAAATATAGGACTAAAAGAAAAGTGAATTTTTACCATTGATTATCATTTGAATCAGGTGGTTGTCATTGAATTTTGTGGCACTATTAGCATGTGCCTTTTAAAAGGCTTGCTGAGCCCCAAAACTTATTTTGGGCCACATGATCATAATTTAATTGTGCAGACCAAAATAAATTCTGGGGCTCAACAAGCCTTTTAAAAGACACATGCTTAGAGTGTCATGGTATTCAAACACAACCATCTGATTCAAATGATAATTAACGGTAATGAATACAAGTCATATTTAAAGTGAAATTAGTAGTAAAAGTATAGGACAATTTATTAATAATGGTGATATTACCCCAAAAGTAATGACATGATTATAATATTAATGGTGAATCCAATTAAGATTTATAATTATTTTATAAGCTACTAGCGAATTGGCTCTAATGATGGATCATTTCCTCAAGGCAAAACAATTTAGTTTATTATTTTAAAAAATAATGCTTAGGCGATTTAACCAAGAATAAATTAAATTTTCATAAAAATTAGGTGATTTAGCTCCTCGATAGTTACAATATATTCACCAAATTTGAATTGGCAAATGTGAACTATTCACCAATTGGTGAAGATTTGCCACTAAAAAAATCATTGTTGAGGAGTATGCCACATAGGGTGGGGCACATCATACTTCTATAATGTAAAATATGGTCTTGAATGACAAGTTACTACATGCAACCTTTGGAATTGATCAATAGGTAATTTTCAATAAGGTTGTATAATTAAGTATATTTCATATTTAAATTTAAAATTAACTATATTAATCCATTATGAAGGAAAATTAATGTCAATAATTGTAGGTATTATAAAACTCTAGGGTCAAATTATGCATCTTACTTCTGTGAGCCATTCATCACATGCTTATGTGGGTGTTTCAAGTACACAAGTATGCAATTTGTAATAAAATAGTAAACGTACTACATGTGAATTTATTTTGATATATCAATGCTAATTTTAAAATGATAATTTGATTATGAATACGTGGATGTTGGACCTTCAATGTCAAGACATATTGGCAGTACTAGTCAATTATCAACTTTCACTAAGGTAATTTTTACTATTTTTAATCATTATGTATATAAATAATGTTATATAGATTTTTGTTAGATAATGTTTTTCCTATTTTTAGTTGATGACATGAGAACAAACTCCTCTTGATATTCATGGATCAATGTAGATGGGTATTACTATGGCAATTGTATTTTCTATGCATCTCACATGGGTATGAGCTAGTAATGTAAATGTCATTATGTATTTATTGTTTTATCTAACATCATTTAGTGTAAATAAATGATATTCATCTTTAGTCTAATTTTCTTCTTCATGCTTGCCATAGGAGGAGGTGACAAATCTACTTCATGCACCTACCCCTTAGGTGGATGAAGAGAAGTAGAGGATGTTTGAAGAGGACCATTAGTTTGCAGTAAGTGATTATTTACTTGTGTCATTTTATATTTCATTTTTTCTATAGTAATGTGTATATTATTTAATTGTAGTAATAGGTGGAGGTACAAAAAGTCTTAAGACTAGGAAGTCTAAATAGTGGAAAAGAGCTATCAATTATGATATTAGTTTTCCATCTTTTCGACAAAGCAAGAGTAGTTGATTGTTATAAGACACTTCATAAATTTTATGTTTAGACATTTTATTATATTCATTCACCGCATGTAGGTGTAGATTTGTATTTTACCAATGTATATCATTGTATGCCTATTTGGATTTGTATGCATATATTTGTATCTTACCGATATACATCATTGTATGCCTATTTGGATTTGTATGCATACATTTGTATCTTACTGATGTACATCATTGTATGCCTATATGGCTTTGTTTAGACATTCATCATATGCCTATATAGCATTGTATGCCTTATGACACTATATGACATTTTCATGACATTATTTATACCTTCACAGCCTTATTGATATCAATATATATAAATATTTTGTATGTATCCATGGCTTAAATGGTTTAAATTGTTTAAGTGGTTTAAAAATAAGGCTTAATATTTCTTATTGTTGGAAATGATCATAAGTGTTTTAAATAGTTTAATACTCACTTCAATCTTAAGATCATTTTCATTATTGATAGTGATCAAAATATGATTCTTTGCTAGCACCTATACATTTAAGGATCTTTCTCTCTCTCTCTCTCTCTCTATTTAAGTATTTTCTATACCATTAAGCATTCATATCTCTCTCTTATTTACTCATGTAAGACCTTGTAAGGTCTATGTTTTGAGATTTACACACATTTATGTGAAGCTCTAAGAGTGATGAGAAATATGTAGAGGAGGTTGGAATGTGTCTAAACAATGAGTTTCCATCTTATAGAAATTAAAATCCTATATATTTGGAAATTTTAAAACTTGAATAATGCTTTTATGTTCATGGATAGTGATAAGGGAGCCTATGTCAGGATAGAAATTCAAATTGTCACTCTGGCACTTTTTTGGTGTTAGGGCTTTGAATAGGCTTTGCAGCTCTAATGTAGCTCAAAAGGATTGGAATGCTTGGGAAACAAAAAGACACCTCCAATAGTAGTAACCCACCTACCTACACATGTTGGCATTATTAGTTTGGTGCCACGAGGTACATAATGCAAAATATCACTTGTGACACACTTTCATTGAACAAAACTAAAGCATTTTGTAACATTATGTTCATCACCACCATGGAAAATGAATTCAAGTTGACAAAACTAAGATAGGTATTTGAAACTGTTGGAGCTAACATCTACCTATAGGTTTAGATGAGACATTCCTAATTTCCATGATTTAAGAGAATAGTCATTCCAAATTTTGTCATTTTTTAGTCTTAGGGATCTTAAGAGACTTTACCAATCTAATGTACGTTGGACAGATCAGGATGCTTAGGCACTAAAAAGACACCTCTAGTAACAATACCCGCCCAACTAGATGTGTTGGCATTGGCAATTCAGTGCCATGATGCGTGGAATGAAAAATATCACTCCTAGCACCCTTTCACTAAAAAAAACTAAAGAATTTTGCAACATTACATTCATTACCACTGCAAGCAAATGAATTTGAGTTGGAAAAAAACTAAGATATGTATTTATAGGTTGACCCAACATCCACCCATAGGTTTAAATGAGACATTTTTAGGTGCTATAGTTTGAGAGAACAGTTGTGCCAAAGTTTAGCACTTTTTGGTCTTAGGGCTCTTAGGAGACTTTATCGGTCCAATGTAGCCTAGAAGGATCAAGATATTTGGGTAGTGAAAAGACACCTCTAGTAGTAGTAACCTACCCACTTGGATGTTTTTACATTGTTAGTTTAATACCATGAGGTGTATAATCTAAAATACCACTCCTAGCACCCTTTCACTAAATAAAATTGAAGCATTTTACAAGATTTTGTTTGTCGCCACCATAGGCAAACAAATTAAAGTTTACAAAAATAGAGATAGGTATTTGTAGTTGGACCCAACTTACACCTATAGGTTTAAATGGGACATTCCTAGGTGTCATACTTTGAGAGAATAGTCATGCCAAAGTTTAGCACTTTTTGGTCATAGGGCTCTTAAGAGACAAGCTACCAATCCAATGTAGCCCAGAAGGATCAAGATTCTTAGGGACCAAAAAGACACCTCTAGTAGTAATTCTATCATTATTCTCATTTTAGCAATCACAATGATCATTTTGTAAGTAGTTAGTTTTTGTTTATCTTATTTTCTCTACTCCGTGATTTAAAATGTTGTAATCCTATAATGATGTGATATTGATTTTTGTACAAGGATTTGCAATTGTACATCATCTACATTGTTGTCAATTGTCAAACTAGAGTATGGAACACATGCGAAGACATCAAATAATGCACAGTTTCAACTATCTCTTAAAATTTTGATTAAAAGATGTTGTCTTCAAATCCTTTTTTTCCTATAACGAGCTTCACAATCTCTACAAATGGATCAATTCTTCTTCTTATTGTTACAAACAAGATACTATTTAACATAAATGTATATAATTAATATACTCATTTTTAAGGATACTAGTATTTGAACTCAATTATTGGCTCATACATGCTTACATAATTCTTGTGGCCTCCAAGATTAGTGATTGTATGTCACTTTTGTTTATCATTATGACCTCTAATATTCAGTGTCTAAAGACATCCAAATCATTTGTTTTTATTTTTTCCCTCCAGTCAAATGCACTTCCTTCAACTAAAAAAATGAATTGTATGTCTCACAATGCACCCACATTCCCTATGAAAGAAAATATGATACTAATTTTTCTTCAATCAATTTATGCTTGTAAAAGGGTGCTTTTCCTCTCTATTAGAATATTTTGAGTTTCTTTTATGGAATTCTATATTTAATGTTTCAAACATGTAAAATTTTTATGAAAATCATTGAACAAATTTTTAAAGAACATTTTAAAGGGGAGAACAAAAAATTCATGGCTTAATACAAAAAAATCCTCATACATAGCATTATCTATAACTATCTTAGTGAATTGCAACCACAAGTACCTTATTATTCTTATATAACTTTTAATCTAGTTTTTGAGTGCAACAAGCATTCCAAATTAGAGGTTTCTAGTTTAAATTTCCAAAATATTGATAATTTAGTACTACATTCATATGTGACATTTTTATTTACAAAATAAATAAATCCAAAGTTGTCACCTATCTGTGTGGACATAGGTTGCACACAAAATGTCACTTGATTAACGAGCTTCTAATTGACCTCATTTATTGCCCCACTTTATGCCGAAAATGATCAACTCAATCATCATCAGTGTACACATTGCACACCGAGGTGTGATTACTAGTTATATTACAAATGACCTCCATTCATTAAATGAAGGTAAATGAAATGGATAAGAAAGGGTAATATTATATATTTAAAAAAGTAATCCATACCTTCATACATTAACATGCTATAGGGAAAGGTTGTGGCCCTATAAAAATGTATTATACAATATATTTTAGAAATTTTTTTATGTAGGATACTCACATTTATAAATGGTATCATTCATATAATTTGGCTCAAGATGTATTTATATAAAGATATTTTATACCCACTTATGTTATATCCATTTGAGAACTAAGAGATATAAGTAGAGAATATACTAATCACACTTTAGTGTGCAATGGGTCAGCCGAAGAGGGATTAAATCTATGAAATATTGGGTCCTTAAGAAAATGATGTGTTGGCCTAAGCATAGCTCCCCATGGACATGAAATAGATGATCAAAATTAAGTCTCTCTTTTCTCTATCTGCCTTTCCCTTTATATCTCTTTTCTTTGTGGATCATTGGTACAAAATGGTTGATTGAAAATCAGTCTCTCTTTTCTCTCTCTTTCCATTTATATCTCTTATCTCTCTCCCTCTCTCCCTCTTTCTTTTTCTCTTTCTTCCTCTCTATCTCTCTTTCCCTCTATATCTCATATATATCCTACTCTCTCTATCTCCATATCTATCTATCTCTTGCTTCCCTATATTTCTTTCTCTTGACCTCTCTATCAATATCCCTATCTATTCTTCTCTCATTTTCTCTCTCTATCTATCTATGCCTCTCTCCTACTCTATCTCTTTCTCAATTCATCTCTCTCTGAATATATAGAGAGAGATTAATTAAGAAAGAGAGATCCCTCTCCATCTCTATCTCTCTTCCGTTATATCTCTCTACATATCTCCCTCTCTCTTTTCTTCTTCTCTCTTCTTCCTCTCTTTTCTGTATCTCTATCTTTCTATCTTCTCTCATGTTGGGATAAGTTGCCATTAACTTGCAATCCTAACCAATTCATGTGTCTGCAAAGTTCTTGGAATGTGTTCCCCAACACATAAGGACTTTGAGAGATTAATAATTTATTAATTATATCACTTTGACTTTTGCATTCAATTCCTAATTGATAAGGTCAAAATTGGGAGTCCATTTTTAGAGTGGGGGCCATGAAGACTTTGTTGACTTCTCCTAAGTCTATTATGAGAGTTTGATAACTCCTAGTAAGTGGGAGTTAAACTTGGGCATCCCTTTTTGTTGGGGACTTATAGTTAGACTTGGAGTTGTGCTTTTTTATGTAAATGAGTAGATAATGTTGAGACACCTTGCATGGATATAATGTTGGAGTTAACTAAAATATTAGAGATGCATGAATTGGATATTACTTGCATGAGGTCAGAAAAGATTGCATGGACTTGCATGTTGTTGCAGGTTGCTTGCATGTACTTGCATGTTATTGCATGTACTTGCATGTTGTTACATGTTACTTGCATGTGCTTGCATGTCGTTGCATGTTGCTTTTATGGACTTGCATGTGCTTGCATGTTGTTGCATGTCACTTACATGTGCTTGCATGTTGTTGCATGTCACTCTTGTAGATTTGTATAACCTTGTATGTTGTTGCATGTCACTTTCATGTTGTTGCATGTCACTCCTATGGACTTGTATGACCTTGCATGTTGTTGCATGTCAGTTTTGTGAGATTGCTTGCAGAACACTCCAACTCCATAAACTTACATGATGGTACATCTCAGTGTTTTAGGTAATGGGTATCAGTTGTATGTTGTTACATGTGCTTGCATGTCAGTTTTAAGATATTACTTGTAGAACACTCCAACTCCAAAAACTTGTAGGATGGTACATCTCAGTGTTTCAGATAATGGGTATCAGTTGCATGTTGACTTTGGTTTTTGCATGTCACTTGCATGTACAGAACAAGGTAATTCAAAATAACTTTGGGGACATCAATCTTGCATGTTGTTTGCATGAAATTGATGTGTGTTGATCACTTCAGTCAACATAAAGTGATTGGGCAAATATGGATGCCCAATTGGAGGACTTTTTGTTGTTTTTATTTGGAAATGTATTTGATGTTGGCTAAGTTTGTTTGAGAAAACTTGGGCGCCCACATTAAGGATAGGTAATTAAATGAAGGCTTGACTTTGTTTGACTTTAGTCTTCTCTATTTGGAGCACTTGGTTTTTGCATGAGTATTGGTTTCTATGTTATCAATTACAATTTATAGTAATTTGGGTTTCAAGCTTTCTAATTAAGAAGCTTTGGAATTAATTAAGAGCCCCATACATTTTCCAAAAAGTTGAATTGTGAAAAAGACTTACAAGAAAAAAGCAAGAAGTTTTTTTGTAAAAGACTTAGAAGAAAAAAAGAAAGAAGTTTTTTGTAAAAGACTTAGAAGAAAAAAAATAAGAAGCTTTTTCGAATTAGAATAAAAAACAAGAAGCTTTTGAAGAAAAAAGCAAGACACTTTTTTTGTTGAAGTTTTGCAGGTTTGAAGATTGAAGAAGCTTTTGAAGTGCATCAAGGAATCAAAGGATTTCAGCATTGAATGTAATCTTTCACAAGAGATTTAATACAAACATAAACACCTTTGGTGTGGAGTTTTTTCCCTTAGGGGTTTCTCTACGTAAATACTTGTCTTTTTCTTGCAAGCTATTTTCTTCTACTACATTGATTAAATTGGAGAAATACTCTAACATCTAAATTGAAAGTAATTTTTAGATTTACATATGCTATTAATTTTAGATTTGAAAACATTTTAAAGCTACATAGCTACAACTTTTCCTTGTTCTCTCTCTATTTTTCCAACATGTGGTATCAGAGCCATTGGTTGTAGTAAGAGAGGGATGCTTTTTTCTGAAGTATTGAAGAAATGTTGGTTGCAGGGGAAGTTCTATGTCTTAACATTGTTTTGCAGATCTGTGAGTTTGGAATCCATGGTATTCACCTCTTAGATGGATATTGTCAAAAGAATCTTTGTTGGGCTCTTGAGGCTCAAGGTTATGGATCTTTGTGGAGTTGATCTTGTGATAGTGATTTGGAACTCCATTTTGACAATATGTGTATATTCTCTTGTTTGGTGGTTTTATTCCTTTACCTTGTGATCATGTGTAGTGAAAGGGTGTTTATGTTGGATGGTTACTTCTGGTCCCTTAATCACATGGAAAAGCACTCATTTCTTGGACTACAGTTTGGAGTGCTTATGTTGGATTCATGGTTTCAGTCCATGGTTACATGAAAGCACTGGATGATTTATCATTGGTTGTATGGAGGTTGTGTAGTTGGTATTATTTATGATATAGATACTCCTAACAACCTGGTTTCTCCTTTCTCATATTCATGCTATTTTGAATATGTAGGTTGTCACAGTTTTCTTGTTTCAAAATATTGTGGGTTTGTAGATTTGTGATATTCCATTATTTCAGATGACATTTGATGGTGTTCATTCGTGTGAATGTTTGGATGTTTAAGTGGTTTCAGATTTACAGAGATATGGTTTTGCAGGTTTTACATGTTAATCAAAATCAGTGGTTTGTAGATCTATGAAAAATTATGTTCAAACACTTTCTGGATGGAAACAATTTTAGATTTGCAAGGCTACTTGTTGGGTTCTTATGATCTATGGTTTCTCCTATGTGGATTTATTTGGCAAATCAGATCTAGAGTTGATTCTAGTGTTTTGAGTCTTAGAAATCTACATGTTATACCTTGTTACATTTGTTCTACATGTTACTGATGTGGGGTTGAATCTATTTTTTAAGTTATTAAAGATTGAAGCATCGATCATGTTTTTCTTCTATGAGATGTTGCATGTGTAGAGACCTTGTGAATAAGCTAATGTGGGTTCTATTTGGTAGGCCTCTTCTTGGTCGCCTTAATTATATTGATATTTTTTATTGAGACGAAAGGGTAGTTTGGAGTACCTAATTTAGTTATTCATTGGAATCTATAGCAATAAAGTTATGTTGCAAGAGAAGCTTTTTTCACTTTGAGTGGAGTTTTTGTAATGATGTTGATCATGATACCATGTATAACTTGGTATCACTTTCAATGGGAGTTTTTTGCAATGATGCTAGATCTTCATGTTATTTGAAGAGGTGTTGACATCTTGGTTTTCCATAGACTCTTAGAGTTTTTTGGTGAGGTGTTGAGTTTTATAACGTATTAGTTTTTGATATATGATCCTTATTTTAGATGATGTATAGTACTGTCATGACGCACTCTTGATCATGAGTTAGAGTTTTTTGGCAAGATCAAGTGCTCTTGGGAGAAGAATATGTTCATTGGAGCATATGATCTTTTGAGAAGATGTTAGATCATGATGTCTTGATATGTTCCTGATTCTATAGTTGGAACTTTGACAATGGTTTGGTTAGTTCTCTTTGGTTTTTGAAGTATTAATCATTTACTTGGAGCTTCATGATTGTGCAGATTGTATTTGAAGTTGGCATGGATTGATTGCTGAAAACTCATGGATACTAGAGAGAATTGGGTGAGGCTTGATATCTTTTGAACTTAGAGATATGTGTTGGAAAGATTTCTCGTTATGAGATATCAAAAAAAGGACCGAGAAGCCTACACTTGGAAATGGATGTGAGTCCATTATAGACCTTATGAGAAAGTTGTCTTTATTATATGCTTTTATTGCTTGGTGTTATATGCAAGGACAATCTTGTATCCCACTCTTGGTCTACTTGGTAGGTAAATGATCTAATAGGTGTTGCCCACCTGATTATTAGATGCATTCTTTATATGTATCTCATCTTCTCTTTTACACTAGTATTGAAAATGATTGTTGAGAATTAGATGCATGGGTTCATGGATTTCTGTTATTCTCATTACTATTTGATCTTGAGCTATGGAACTAGTTCTGAGGATTTGTTTTGGAGAGGTATAGAAATGGTTTGTGGTTTTTGGGCTTATTCCCTTTGTTGTGGGAATGCTTGGCTAGTTTGATCTACTTTCAGTGAGAGGTTAACATCTATTACTGCCATGTTTTCATCATAATCTGGATGTTAGATGTTGATACCTTTTCAGTTTGAGAGTGTTGAAAGAGATATTACTTTACACAGTTTGTCACAGGTTAGTGTGGTATAAAGACATGGTATGATTTTGCAATTTCTCTCTTTCTTGGTATATTGTCTTCTTCTTAAAGGTTCTCATGTTTATGGAGTTGAGATTTGCATTGGATTCAAGTGTTATTGTTGTTAACAATAATTTGGTAGCTCCTTGATCTTTTCTTCATTGGTTCAGAGGACTTGGGATAGTTATTCAGAGATTGGTAATGAGAGATGTTTTATACATATCATTATATGTTTTGACACTATATGGTAGAGGATTTAGCCACATCCTCTAAGAGAAGTGCTATAGGAAGATTTGTTAATGCCTTGATATTATTTTTAGATTTGACATTACCCATGCAGTGGGAGTTCCTAGATATGTATGCTCTTTATTGTCATGATATCTTCTTGGTTGTCTCAGTTTGCATGTTATTGATGCGAAGATGATTCTGCATGTTTTACTATTGGGATCTATGAGTTGTGCAGTTTAGTGGACTATTTTTACCCATTGGTTGAATTGAAGACTTGGGTGTGGATTGTCAGTATCTACAGATCTATTTAGTGTTATTGCAGATTTTGTTTGTTGACCTTGTCTTTGGTCATTTGTACATTAGTATATTGCATTGAGATGGGAGGATGGATGATTAATAGGTTTGTTTTATAGGGACTTGATTACAGTTTTGGGTTAGTATGTTGATGGCATGGAGTTCTACCTATGATGGTTTGTTTACCCTAGTTTTGAGATATGGATATTTTGGATGAGTTAGCAACTTGTTGTGGTTGCTTTTCCATTTGGTATGAGTGTGGCAGACACTTAGAGTCTTATGTTATCATATGATTTGATGCTTATGTTCATGTTGACATTGGTGTAGGTTTCAATGACAGTTGATATGTTTCACCTTGGCCTGTTTCTTGTTTATCATGGGTGACATGATGTGAGGAGTTTTTTTTTGAGATGATGGTTATCATGGTTGCTTTTGCAGGTATCTTGTTAGAGCACAAAAGCATGTTGAAAAATCAATGGTACATTGATGGCTAGGGATGTTTTTCCTTGTGATTTAAAGTTTAATTATATCATTTAGAGTTATTTCAATGTATAATGTCAAGTGGGAGAATGTTGGGATACGTTGCCATTAACTTGTAATCCTAACCAATTCATGTGTCTCCAAAGTTCCTGGAATGTGTTCCCCAACACATAAGGTGATGCAGGGACTTCTAGAGGTCATAATGTTTGACTCAGATGTGGGTTTTCTACGAGATTTTACGAGTGGATGCGTTATGAGGTTGGACTCCATCTTGGCACTTTTTTGGGGGTTGAAACTTTCATCTTGGCCCTCAAAATAGTAATTTAGTGTTTTTTTCTATATTTTTAAAAAGTTGCTTTTGTAATAAATCGAAACTCATGTTTCAAATTTAGAATATTAGTTGGCATTTCATCCTACCTTAGTTTTAGGAATCTTTTGGGAAAAAACTGGATTCTCAAGATATGATTGTAAAATTATCTAAAATGGCAAAATCTGACAATTGTCGAAATCTGCCAAAAAATGTATTTTTTTTATTTTTTTATTTTTCTTGGATATAAGAGAGTTTTCTCTCATTGTAGCACCAGAGTTGATGAATAGAAGTTTTTTTTATGTTCTAGTCTTCAAATCTTTGGCTCTCACATGATTAATGGCAAAATTGTATTGAGTGTATGTTGTGTGCTGCATCATAAGGACTTTGAGAGATTAATTATTTATTATTTATATCACTTTGACTTTTGCAATCAATTCCTGATTGATAAGGTCAAACTTGGGCGTCCATTTTTAGAGTGGGGGCCATGAAGACTTTGTTGACTTCTCCTAAGTCTATTTTGAGAGTTTGATAACTCCTAGTAAGTGGGAGTTAAACTTGGGCATCCCTTTTTGATGGGGACTTATATTTAGACTTAGAGTTTTGCTTTTTATGTACATGAGTGCATAGTATTGAGACACCTTGCATGGATATAATGTTGGAGTTAACTAAAGTATTAGATATGCATGAATTGGATATTACTTGCATGAGGTTAGAAAATCTTGCATGGACTTGCATAATTTTGCATGTTACTTGCATGTTGTTGCATGTTGCTTGCATGTACTTTCATGTTATTGTATGTACTTGCATGTTAATTGCATGTGCTTGCATGTCGTTGCATGTTGCTCCTATGGACTTGCATGTGCTTACATGTTGCATGCCACTTGCTTGTTGTTGCATGTCACTCCTATGGACTTGTATAACCTTGCATGTTGTTGCATGTCACTTGCATGTGCTTACATGTTGTTGCATGTCACTCCTATGGACTTGTATGACCTTGCATGTTGTTGCATGTTAGTTATATGACCTTGCATGTTGTTGTATGTTAGTTTTGTGAGATTGCTTGCAGAACACTCCAACTCCAAAAACTTACAGGATGGCACATCTCAGTGTTTTAGGTAATGGGTATCAGTTGCATGTGCTTGCATGTTAGTTTTAAGATATTACTTGTAGAACACTCCAACTCCAGAAACTTGTAGCGTGGTGTTAGGAATTGCATGTAGAAGACATCAATTAAATGCAAATAATGATTAAATATAGGAATAAAAAATACACAGAAATAATAACAGTGAGAGACAAATTTAACGTGGTTCACCCAAACTTAGGCTACATCCACCAATAGAGAGTCCAATATTATTATCCAGCAAATCAAACTGATTACAACCAATAATCCTTGCAACTCAATACTGCTACAAATGCTACAATACAAAAAATCAACTGAAACCCTAACCCTTAGCCATTTTTATCAAGACTTATGTCAGTTACAAAATAGGGTTTTTTATGTTGGCCAATAGAAAAAATAACTCCTGACACCTTTATATAATAATAAAAGTTATTTGAGGTGCAACAACATGCCCCTATTGGAATTAGAGGTGATAACTGAGAGGGGGGTGAATCCGTTGTCTTAAAACTTTAATACTTGCAGCAATTAATTCCTTTTTACTACTTCATTAATAGATTAATAATGTTATCATGAAACGTAAGAATCAATAACACATGAGCAGAAGTAGAAATAACACATTTGACACCAAGATTTTTGACGTGGAAACCCAGTTAAGGGAAAAGCCACGGTGGGGGTTAACCCACAAAGATTATGCTCTGTTAAAAGTATTACAATGGAGAATGCACATGCATTCGGGATCACTGCCCAGAGCTCACTACTCAGAGAAAGGCTCACTACCTACAGGAAGAAGATTACAATGTGTTTGAACTGATAGTTAGCATCTACCAATGCAAAGATTCAGTTCTGGTTAAGCATAGAATACTGACTTGATACACTTCATCTTGTTCTACCTTGTTTACTACTCTACCATAATCCAGATCTTAGATCTCTTCTCTTTCACACCCTTTATCTATTCTTTTTGCATTTACTTCATATTCACACACACACACACCTTCAACACTCAAATCCATTGGCTATATATATCCACTTCAAGTAATTTAATCACTTTTCTGTCAGCCTTATGAAGAACTTAACTAACATTACAAGTACTCTGTTCTATCGGTTGAATCCATGTGCCAGTGATGATGCATACCATAAATAACACTTGAAGGTCACCATTCATGTTGGCCACTAACATTATATCCCACACGCAACTCACCAAAACACTTCTATCAGATCCACATAAGGATCTAACACAAGTCGGCATGTTCTTTACTGTACTGTTTTGTCATATTATGACCTGATACTCAGATGCTCATAACTTTTAGTCCTTTTGTCACCGGAGGATAAAATTCTAGATTTAGATTGCCTTGAAAATCCTTATGACTCCTTTAGATCCACAGCATACTCTGATTTTCCACCAGAGAGATTCGGACCAAGATACCGGACCCTGTCACATGCTCTATTTCTGGCTACCCAGACTTAGATAAATTCTGATTCTGACTTCTGGTATGAACAAATTATGTTATGTGGATTAGTGGAATAGTCTTAGTTGCCATCAATGACAACACTTATCATGCAAAGCAATGTCTCTTTGCAACAATCTCCCCCTTTGGCATTGATGGCAACACTTAGTGAAAAATGACAGTGTTACTCCCCCTTATTCTATACTCTTATGATCTCCACTGATTCTGGAGCTCCCCCTTTGCTGGATTCCTCATTTTTCACCATTTTTCACTCCCCCTTTGACATCAATGGAAAAGGATGGGGTCCACAAGCCAAAATTCTCAAAAAAATTGTATACAATGCCGCATTGTACACCCAATCATTAAGTTATATATACATGAACTTGAGAATATCTGCAAAACTACTTTTCAATTGCTCAAGTTTAGAGGCCCAACTTCTTTTTGTGCCATCCAAAATTAAGATGTGTCCACTCAGAAGAAATGCATATGTTTCTGCCTTTGTCAGATCTAAAGGATCACTTGTCTGAACTGCAGTTTGAGCTTCTAATAATGCATTAAACATTGTTTCTAACTTGGGGGCAATCAATCCCCGGAGCTCACACATTCTCTTCACAATATTGCCTTTTTCTTTACCAAGATTCTTTATTTCATCAGTCAAGCTGATTACTTGACATTCCTGACTTATAGGAGAAACTGTTAGAGGATCAAAATTTTGAGATAGTTTTGACAATTTTTGTTCTTGCTCCTTTATCTTCTTCTCAATATCCTTACTGACTTTGGGTTAGGATAGAAAAAATTTGTATATATCACATCCATCACTTAGAGCATTTTGAATACTCTTTATACTGATACAAAGTATCATCCTATCATTCCTTATTAGGCTCTTTATTTCATTAAATTTCTTATCCAAAAATTCATTTATGACTTTAGTCTCTACAGACTTCTCAAAAGACTCAAAATGTGTACTTATGGAATTTACAAGATTCTTCAGATGTTCAGAGGGAGAGTCAAATGGATTCTTCTAGAAGGTTAGCATTATCTTCTCCAATACACTAGATGCACGACTTAACAGCTCACTGTCCTCTATGTGAGATTTCAATATCTTTTCACTTGCTTTGGCTTGTGTGAAGGATGCTAACTTCATCATTTGGACCATAGAGAGTTGATTGGTCCCTGAATCAGTTCTGGTTCATCAAATTCTAGCTTCTATTTACTTAGAAAACTTTTCACTGCATCTGCAGTGTCTCTTGCCATAATTTTTGGACCACTTTCCTTTCCTTGAGTTTTCATAGTATCAGGACTATCAACATTTGCACCATCTTCTTCTACTTTATCTTCCTTATCTTTGACTTCTTCTTCTACTTCACCTTTCTCTGTGTTATCTGCAACTGGATTCTTTCCTTTGACCACACTATTTGCAATCTGTTCCTGAGGATCTTGTGTAGCAACAGTATTCTCAACATTATCTTCTTTTCCAGATTGATCAGGAGAAGTTAGAGTATCTCCTGCATCATTAGTTTGGTCTACCATCTCTATATCTTCTTTATTTATTTGTTCCTCTTCCAGAACATAGGAGTCATCACCCTTGGTTTGCTACTCATTAGTTTCCATCTTTTTAATATCTAAAATTGATGAATCAATCTCATCATCAGTCTCCTCCTCAACAAATGGAAGATTGTGTCTCTTCAATGCACTTAGAAGTATTTCCTGTGTTTCTTTAACTATTTGGTCCAATTCTCTAAGAATTAGTTTGTTCATTCTCTTCTTGCTCTTGAATTCATCCTTTACTTCTTTGAATATCATACTCATTTGAACTTGAGTGATCTAAGGCATAGTTTTATCAATACATGCTTTCTAAGCTCCATATCCTTTCTTTTTGCATTTTCTTTCCTCAACTCCAAAATGTTTGCAAGACTTGGAGGAATCTTAGAAGTTATTTCAATTAGGGCCTTATTATAGATATTTAGATATCTAACAGTTGCTTCCTCCAACACCCTCTTATTTGTGTCACTATATTCATCATAAAATTTAGTCATGCGTTTCAAATTTCTATCCATAGTGACTAATTTTATTACATCTTCCATAGAGATTGTGGGCTTCTCAACATATGTATCTGTCTTCTTCCTTTTGTTTGTCTTTTTGCTTTCGAAGGGCTTCTCCTTAGTCACTTTGGTAGCTTTTGTTCCAGAGGCTTTCAACTCCTTTACCTCAGCATCAGAATCTGTTCTTTCTTCATCAACTTTTGTGCTCTTATAGGTTCTTGTGGCCTTTGTTTTCACTCTTTTTCCTTCTTTTCTGGATGATTTGCCTTTTGGTATCTCAAGAGTGGTAGGTTTTAAAGGAACAGGGGCAACAACAGAGCTTCTAGTAGTCCTTGATGTGGAGGAGGATCCTACTGGAGCACTTCCTTGTTTCTTATCCCGCTTCTCCTTCTCAGCGTTTTTAGTTCTCTCCCTAAATTGCCTTATGGCTTCCTTTGTGAAACCTAGATTCTCGGCCAACTGCTCAACTTCTTTTCTTAATTTTCTATTGGTTTTAGGTTGTCTGAGCTCAGTATGCAGTTTTAAACTTAACTCCTCATATGTCCTAAATCTTTCATCTGTTGTGTCTTTTGGTTTTCTTAGAAGATGTTGAGCATACATATTCAATATTTTTCCATCTACTTCATACCCCATGGGCATGATCCAAATAGTTCTACATTCCACTGCTTCCATTAGGCACTAATCAGTGTCAACCATAAAACATATTTCATTCTTGTACTTCTCAACAATTGATTTAGGGATTCTTTCCCTTGAATGCATCATACTCTAAAACCTATTGAAGTATCCCCAGATTGTAGTTTTCTAAGCTTTATAATTACCAATGCTGCGAAGATGATCTCTGATTTGAATGGCAACTAGCTCATCACTAGTCCAGTGAACACCCTTTACTCTAGGTACTTCGTCCATATAGTAGAAAAACAAGCATAGAACCAATGTACCATATTTAAAAGTGTTTTTCTTATCTTTCTTGATTTTTTTAGGTTTTCAATTAGTTGGTTCTGTAATAGCTCACATAGGTCATAATCTGCATTCTTCTTCAACATTTGATATGCTACATATATGGCAGTTCCGGAGACTAAATTCTCTTTGCTAGAGTGATAGATCTTGTAGCCAATCACCATTGAAGCAAACTTCACATCCGGTTCTATATGTCATTTATGGTCATTGCCCTCTTGTCAAACTTTGCACTGGTTGCATCGGTAACAATTTAATTTTTCACAGATTTCAACATGGGTAATCCACCAGTTGAGTTTAACCCAGTCACAATTCTGATAACATCTTTGGTAATCTTAAATGGTTTCAACAACCATATGAATTCATCATGCATCTAACTCAAAACATACCGGACCCACTCATCTTCATTGGATATTGGAAACCCCATAATCTGAATAAAGCGTTTATCAAGTAGTGCCTTATATTTTGGTTTAAGGTTGTGATTTTCATCCCTAAGATGAATCTCAAACAACTCTACATATCTTGATTCCCCAAATTCATCTAAGTTCACATGAATACAAAGCCTAATATCTTCAGTATGTAGCACACCATACGAAACACTTGAAAATGCACCTAATGGGTCGACTTCTATAGATTTGTGTGGTTGTTTCTTAAATTTGGGTCGAGGGCTTTTAGTAATGTCAACGACCAAAGGTGTAGCCATTGTAAAAATATTATAAGTTCAAAGCTTTGCAGATAAATACCTTTTTCATGAGATTAGGGTTGACGGATAAATTGGCCGGTCGCACTTCAATTCCTTGTAATCTTAGCTCAAACACTATTCTTCTTGCTTTCTTCAAGTGTAAAGTGCTTCAAATGAGGAGTGAACACCTTTTTATGCTCCACAAAACCTAATTTGTCTTTGTAATAAATGCTCTACTCCAACTTCATCCAGTTACCTAGTTTCTTGAATAGTTATTCATGAATCACTCCGTAAATTTCCATATCAACATTTTTTCTTCTAGAAATCCTTCCAAAAGTTCTGAAACAATTCAAAATATCTTCTCTCATTGTGCCAGATCCAGGCACCCACTTACTGTCTGGGGGAATTTAATTTTCAATGCAACTCCTCCTGAGCCAGAGCTCCAAATTCAATTCTCGGAGGAATTATCAGCACCGAATTCCAGTGTGGACTCATCACTATTGTTCTCAATTGTTTTCTTAACCCATGTCTTGCTCATTTCATTCTAGATCTCATTCACATCAATTTTTCCTTTGCCTTTGTCTTGTCTCTGCTCATCCGGTTTTCTATTTTCTGGACCTCTTCTTTCATTATTCCTACTTCTGCAGAATCTTGCAATATGACTAGATCTATTGCAATTAAAGAAAATAACATTTCTTTGCTTATATGCTTGATTTCCTCTTGATTTGCACTAATTAGCCATGTGTCCATATCCATTGCAAGTAAAGAAGTAACCATTGAAAGAGTTGCCATTTTCTCTAGAGTTATTCATTATCATACTTTTGCATTCATTTGATCTATGACCATACCTCTTACACTTGAAGCATTGATTAGAGAAGGATGGACCATTTTGATTTACTCTGCTTCTACATTGAGTAGCTCTATGAACAAATTTATTACAATTAAAACAATTTCCATTGAATGATGGATATCTTTGAGCATTAGGATGTCTTATCGAAGGTCTTCTAGGTCTGTTTCTCCCATTCCTTGGTTGAAAATTTCTTTGTCTAGATCCGGAGCTTTCACCATTCTCATATCCAAGACCATGCTTGTCATCAGCCTTTTTCTGTCCTTCAAGCAATGCTTCAAGATTAGCTGAGCTTATCTTGAACTTCTCCTTGTATTCATTTGTAACTTCTAGGTCATGTCTGAGAATGACAATTTGCCTTTCAAGTTCTCTCTCACTGTCTCTACTTTCTTGTATATTAGACTCTAGGAGGCCAGCAATTCTATCCAATCTGCAACATTCTTCAGTTCGTTCTTTTAGATTTTGATTCAGGTATTCTTCAGTTTTCTTTCTATCTTCAATTTCTTTGGTTAGCCCCATCACCTCAGATTCCATCTCATGTTTTAGGACAACAACTTCTTTGGCTAACTTCTCACATTCCTTTGTCTTCTCTTTCAGAGCCACATCCTTGTTGTTGTTCTCATAATGATTTCCCAATTGAAGAGGTTGTTCCTTTCTCTTCTCATTGGATTTGCTCAATTTTTCTTTTAAAATCTCAATGAAGTCTTCAGCATTTTTGAGGTTCTCTTACAACTCTTGGAATTCTGCTCTAGACTACTCAAGATCTTCTAGAGTGAGATTAGGTTGCCCTTAGAGGTTATATTCATCCATTTTACTACCTTCCCAGATCTTCCTAAAGCTATTAAACTTTTTCAAAGGAACCTTTCTCTTATACCAATTGTTTGAATTAGAGGTGACAACTGAGAGGGGGGAGGGGGGTGAATCAGTTGTCTTAAAACTTTAATACTTGCAACAATTAATTCATTTTTACTACTTCATTAATAGATTAATAATGTTATCATGAAAATCAAGAATCAACAACACATGAGCAGAAGTAGAGATAACACATTTGACACCAAGATATTTGACATGGAAACCTGGTTAAGGGAAAAACCACGGTGGGGGTTAACCCACAAAGATTATACTCTACTAAAAGTATTACAATGGAGAATGCACATGCAATCAGGTTCACTACTCAGAGAAAGGCTCACTGCCTACAAGAAGAAGATTATAATGTGTTTGAACTGATAGTTAGCATCTACCAATGCAAAGATTCAGTTTTGGTTAAGCACAAAATACTAACTTGATACACTTCATCTTGTTTTGCCCTGTTTACTGCTCTGCCATAATCTGGATCTTAGATCTCTTCTCTTTGGCACCCTTTATCTGCTCTTTTCACATTTACTTCATATTCATACAACACACACACACCTTCAACACTCAAATCCATTGGCTATATATATCCACTTCAAGTAATTCAATCACTTTTCTGTCGGCCTTATGAAGAACTTAGCTAACAATACAAGTACTCTGTTCTATTGGTTGAATCCATGCACCAATGATGATGCGTACCA
Organism: Cunninghamia lanceolata; assembly: GCA_027924645.1. Classification (NCBI taxonomy): domain Eukaryota; kingdom Viridiplantae; phylum Streptophyta; class Pinopsida; order Cupressales; family Cupressaceae; genus Cunninghamia; species Cunninghamia lanceolata. The sequence goes on from BSBN01000007.1 coordinate 208,308, forward strand.
GAAATAAAACTTGAAGGTCACCATTCATATTAGCCACTAACATTATATCCCACACGCAACTCACCAAAACACTTCTATTAGATCTGCATAAGGATCTAACACAAGTCGACCTGTTCTTTACTGAACTATTCTGTCATATTATGACCCGGTACTCAGATGCTCATAACTTTTACTCCCTTTGTCATGAAAGGATAAAATTCTAGATTTAGATTTCCTTGACAATCCTTATGACTCCTTTAGATCTGTAGCATACTCTAATTTTCCACCGGAGAGATCCAGACCAAGATATCAGACCCTGTCACATGCTCTGTTTCTGGCTACCCGAACTTAGATAAATTTTGATTCTGACTTCTGGTATGAACAAATTATGTTATGTGGATGAGTGGAATAGTCTTAGTTGCCATCAATGACAACACCTATCATGTGAAGTAGTGTCTCTTGCCAACAACCCCTTGACCCCATCTTGGGGGCGCTACCCCCAAACCCCTGTTAAATAATTTGGGGGGAAACCATGCCGATAAAAGTGGGGAAATTTAACCTCCAATTCTGATTAGGCTCCATATAACAACAAATGGTACATCTTAGTGTTTTAGATAATGGGTATTAGTTGCATGTTGACTCCAGTGTTTGCATGTTACTTGCATGTATAGAAAAAGGTAATTTAGAATAACTTTGGGGACATCAATCTTGAATGTTGTTTGCATGAAACTGATGTGTGTTGATCACTTCAGTCAATCGAAAGTGATTGGGAAAATATGGATGCCCAATTGGAGGACTTTCTATTGTTGCTTTTATTTAGAAATGTATTTGATGTTGGCTAGGTTTACTTGAGCAAACTTGGGCGCCTACATCAAGGACAGGTGGTTAACTGAAGGCTTGACTTTGTTTGACTTTAGTCTTCTCTATGTGGAGTGCTTGGTTTTTGCATGAGCATTGGTTTCTATGTTATCAATTACAATTTATGGTAATTTGGGTTTCAATCTTTCGAATTAAGAATCTCTTGAATTAACAAAGCTTTGGAATTAATTAAGAGCCCCATACATTTTCCAAAGAGTTGAATTGTGAAAAGGACTTACAAGGAAAAAGCAAGAAGTTTTTTGTAAAAGACTTAGAAGAAAAAAAGCAAGACACTTTTTTGACTTAGAAGAAAAACACAAGAAGCTTTTGAAGAAAAAAGCAAGAAGCTTTTGAAGAAAAAAGAAAGAAGCTTTTTTTGTTGAAGTTTTTACAGGTTTGAAGATTGAAGAAGCTTTTGAAGTGCATCAAAGAATAAAAGGATTTTAGTATTGAATGTAATCTTTTACAAGAGATTTAATACAAACATGAACACTTTTGGTGTGGAGTTTTTTTCCCTTAGGGGTTTCTCCACATAAATACTTGTCTTCTTCTTACAAGCTATTTTATTCTACTACATTGATTAAATTAGAGAAATACTCTAACATCTAAATTGAAAGTAATTTTCAGATTTATACATGCTATTAATTTTAGATTTGAAAACATTTTAAAGCTACATAGCTGCAACTTTTCCTTGGTCTCTCTCCCTTTTTCGAACATCTCCCACTCCATCCCCCCCTCTCTCTCTCCCTCTTATCTTTTCCCTCTATGTTTGTCCCTCTCTTCTACTCTATCTCTCTTTTTCACTTCTCTCTCTCTCTCTCTAAATCTCTCTAGGTGGGTCATAAACTATTCATAAATATAACCAAATATTCAAATCCATTGAATTCAAATACCCTATTTTAAAATTTATATATAAGAGGAATATAGATTATGTAATATACATTATATCTATATTCCTACAATTTATATTTAGTTAGGTGATATATTTGGGAATTAATTTAAAACTTAAAAAACCTACATACTATAAATGACATAAAAGCTTTCCCTTATTTTAAGTTTATTTTATACAAAAATTATAATTAAAAATCTATAAGCAATAATCTAAGAATATACATATTGGACATTTAACATAAAATTATATGTGTATCTATTCTTATTAACATAATAAATTAATTTGGTGTTATGTATAATGGATTTATCCATAGACAATTTTACCAATACAAGATAGTCAGGGCATAAAACAAAGGGCACTAGTTTCAATCCCCAACCACCTAAGTTTGTAACCTTACTCAAACAAATCTAGAGCATCTTGATACTTAATAACAATGATGTTATGGGAAAGAGTCGGTAACCTAACCCTCAATCAAAATATTAGGTTCTTGTAATGGTTTAGTAGATTTGATGATGACCATGGTTTCTATTGTCTTGTATTGCTTATTACAACCTCTTAACTACCAATTTTGAAAGTTAGCTCACTCCATCTCATAGAGGGAACACCTTTGGCATAACAAGTACTTCAGTATTGGAGGAATATAAGAATAATTATAAAAATGCTGACAACAATAGGGAATAGTTTCTTCATATTTATGGATGTGTTACTTTATAGGTGACTAGAGAGACTCATTATTAAATATTTACATGATGTAACTTATGGAAGAGTTTGGTTATACTAATTTTTAAATTTATAATTAAAATTCCCTAACTTTGAAAAATAGCATTATTCAAGATGTTATGTAAATTTATTTATTTGATTAATAAAATGATGATTTTAATTACTTTTAGATACAACTATGTATAATTTTTGCATTAATGTTACAGATCATACCATTGGTGTGAACAATGTTATTCCCTAACCAATTTCCTTGTATGACCTATTCACACTTTGTTGTTAAGCTTACTTAAGGCACTTTTAGGGTACACATAGGATACTTATCTCTTTGTGTCTCATGTCATGATTATGACACTTGTCATAATCCTATGTAGTCCTAGATCTCACCTTGCCTTTATAAGAAAGGCTTCTCTTGTATATTAATCTTATATCTTGTATATTAGATCTTGCATCCACTTGTATACTTGTATTTTTTTTTGGTAGAATAGCATTCTTTGTTGCTTCTCTCTTATGTGTAGGAGGTTATTTGGTATTGCAGATTTGTTGATCTTGGTTGGTGACTTCAACATGATATCAAATATTTTATTCTTGCAAGCCCCTTCTTGATTTGGAGAGTTTCTACCATCAAGTTTTTTTGGGTGCATCTTGTTTTAGATATAACGCCATAGTTGAGTCCAGAAGGGCCAAGTATGTTAGGATTGATTGTAAACATGATATAAATTCATCATAGTCAGATCTAGATATATTATTTTGGCCCCTACCCCTAGATCATATGATTGTCTGTACTATCTGTGCAGGCATCAATAGTATCATCAACAAAATATTCTATGTTTTTGACCACTAGATAAATTTTTTATTCACTAGTGTTTTTAATATTCTACAGGTTTATTTATTTTTATATAAAAATGAAAAGGGGGTTATTGAGTATAGGTTTGCAGACCCCATACTGGTAGATCTGTCCAGGGGTACTTTTTTTTGGTAAGTACTATTGGGGTTGTTGGCCCACGTGGCCAATCCACTATTCAGAGATTTAGCACCTAAGAACTAAGTGTTTAAATGCTTAATCACTTAAAGTGTTATTAGTAGTGCTTGGTGTTGTTCTCTAGTTAGTAGTGTTGTGCTACCTGACAGGGCCACCACTGTTCTCTGTGCGCCGCCCCTCAACTGATCGTGTGTTGCTAGCAACGCCTCCACCACTAGAATGACACTTAGATCAGACCAAAACACCTCCACCACCATAACTACCCAAGTACTACTCTCCCTAGTCGTATCGCCCACGGGCCGTTAGAACAATGGCCAGGTCCATTTTCTATTCCTAGAAGGGTATCTTTTTACGCAGCATAACTTTTCACCATTGTGTTATAATTTTCCAAACAAAGAGGCATTGGAAAGCTAGTTCGATGTACTTCACTATGGTATAGGCTATTTTTTTAGATTTTTCCTTTTTTTTTCTAGATTTTTAGCCTAAAGGTACAACTTGCATTCTTTTTTTGCAATAGGCATAACTTTTGCATATAGAGTTAAAATTTGGCAAAAGTTTTTGAAATTATATATAAAATCTCAAGGAATTTGATTTTAACCTTTACTTTCTCCTTTGACAAGTAATATTTTTTGAAAATTGTAAAAATAATCATGTGTTATAAATAGTTGATTTAAGTTTGTTGGTTGTACAAATTGCAAAAAATGATCATTGTAATTTGTTGGGGGTTACAATTGCAAATTATTAATGCATTTTGTGGGGGTGTAAGGCAAGATTTAAGTGCCCTTTTTTCTTCTCTCTTGGTGTTTTTTTCCAATCATTGTAGAAACTAGGTCTATTTAGCATCTCACTCCACACAACTATCACACATGGAAATTAAAAATGAGACAATTAATGCAATCTAAGGGATTTTGGAAAATGCTAGAAGATAATCCACCTAGTTTCACTAAAGAGTTTGACATATTTACTTATAGAAACAAATTAAATGAAGCCATGTGGCTCATAGGATTGCATGTATCTAATAATTTGTTGTTTAATATTGCAGAGTACAAAACACCTAAGAAAGTATGGGATAAAATTGAAGGATTGTATGGTACAATCAATGGGTTTTGAATCTTACAACTTGAGGTATATTTGACATCACACTCTCTAGATAATTTTCCTTCCATTCAGGATTTGCTAGCATAATTCAAATTACTTTTGTCATAATTGAAAGAATGTGGACATGATAAAACTAATAAGGAATGTATCTTCTTGATTCTATCAAAACTGAAGGGTCCATTTTAGGTGTTTTCATCTACTTTCTATTCTACTATGGATGCCTTAGGGAAAGAATTTAATATGGCTAGCTTTGAGTTGTTTTGTGAGTGTCTTATTAGGGAGAAAGACAAGTTAATTTAGATGGATGCATTTCCTAGTTCTAAGCGTCAAGCCTTCCAAAGGAAAAGGAAAGAATAAGAAGAAGCCCAAGATAGAATATCCTTCTGGTAGTGAGTCTCCCTTCAAACCAAAATATAAGAACAATCAAAAGTCCACTCCTTATCCTACTTCTTCCAACTCTAGTGATTCTTTCTCTACTATGAAGAAGAATAAAGGTGACAATATTTTCAAGGAAAAATTGGTCATGATGAGTCTCATTACTTTAAGAGGTTAGAGGCTTTAGAGGAGGCCATGCAATGACACAATATTTTTATCTCCAAGTCCTCTTCTATAGGAAAGGGATAGTCTCTTTCTAATGTGGTTTGCATTCATCTATAGATAGTTGGATACTTGATTTAGGTGCCTCACATCACATGACCAATTCATGTGATCTACTTGAGTCTCTTTCTGATAGTAGTACTTCTTAGATTGTAGTGGGTAACTCTTCACAGATTCTAATTTTGGGGACATACACCATTTAGTTGCAAGATGGTTGCATTGAGGATGTTCTTCTTGTTCCTAAGATTTCTACAAATCGTCTCTCCATATATCAGATTTTTTCATTCTAGGGATGGGAAGACAATTGAGTTCACTCCTCATGATGTGGTTGTTTGATAGCTATAGGATCCTAAGAGAGTTGTTGTTTCAGGGAGAGTGAATCATGATTCTTTCTTATACAAATTTGATGCATTTTAGTCTTCATTAGAATCACCTCTTGTAGCACATGCTAATTCTTTGATCAAGCTTTGGCATGAATGGTTTGTTCATCTAAACTATAGGTATCTTTGGTAGTTGAGCACACTATATTTGGTTGTTGTTCTTCCCAAGTATTCTTGTAGAGAGAGAGTTTGTCAAGGTTGTGTTGGTAAAACTATCAAGATCCCTTTCCTAAGGGTAAGGCTACATGAGATTTGAAACCCTTGGAGTTGGTCCATAGTGATCTCATGTCCTTTTCGAATCCTTCATTTGTAGGGGCCAAGTATGTTCTCACTTTTATTGATGACTTCTCACAACACACATGGGTGTACTTTATTAAGTACAATGGTGAGGTTCTTGCCTTTCAAGGAATTTATGGAGAAGTAGTTAGGTCTTTCTCTTTGATTAATACATACAGATATTGGGGGGATTGTGTGAACCAAGATTTTTAGTATTTGTGTAGTGAACACAATATTTAGCATCATTATAAGATTCCTTACTCTCGGTGTGGCTGAGATGAAGAATAAGACTTTATGGGAGATCAAAAATTGTATGATTCAATCCAAGTTTATGGCTCCTACCTTTTGGGTTGAAGCAGTCACTTGTGCCAATTTTATTCAGAACCATATGCCTCACAAGGTAGTGTGGAATATGACTCCAAAGGAGGATTGGTCCCATGTCAAGCTTGGTGTTTCCTTCTTTAGATTATTTGGTAGTGAGTCTTGAAAATTCATTCTAGATGGTCAACATAAGGAAATGGAGAAGAAGAGTCAACCTTTGGTCTTTATTGGCTGTTGTGAGGATGTGAAGGCTTACATGTTGTTTGATCCTATCACTTGAGATGTCTACTTTCTGTCAGATGTCTAATTTGATGAGACTTTCACATAGGTGGATTCATACTCTACTTATTATTCATCACTACCCACTCTACCTTCTTCTTCATCACTTGAGGATATTTTTCTTCATAAAGATGATACAAATGATGGTCCTACTCCATTGCCTCCTAGTGCACTAGTTTTGGTCTGTTAGGCCTGCACTACTCTTGAGGAGGTTAGACCTCTAGTTGGTGATCCAATAGATTCTCATCACACTCATTCATAGATAGAAGGTGTTAGTCTCTTGAGTCATGTACTTTCAATAGATCCTTAAATGTTTTTAGATGCTATAGGTATTCTAAAGTGGGGCAGTGGTATGATAGAGGAGTACTCTTCTTTCATGAAAAATTATACATGGGATGTTGCACCTCTTCTTTAGGTTAGAAAGTTAGTTCAATGCAAGTGGGTGTGCCACACCAAATATGTATCCTATGGTTCTATTGACAAGTATAAGGAACATCTTGTGGTTAAGGGGTTTTCTTAGGTTGAGGGTATTGACCATTCTAAGATCTTTTCTCCTGTCACCAAGATGGATTCCATATATCTTATACTTTCTCTAGCTACATCTCAAGGATGGTCAGTGTATCAGATGGATGTGAAGAGTGCTTTCTTGCATGGTGATCTTCATGAGGAGATCTATATGGAGTAGCCTCCAGGTTTTATACATAGGACTCTTCACTTGTTTGTAGGATTTGTATTTCATTGTATATTCTCAAACAAGCCCCTCAAGCTTGGTATGAGATGGATAGATTCTTTCTTGCTTCTGGTTTCACATGCTACCATTCTGATCCCACATTTTACACTTAGATATGTGGAGAGGATCTTTTGAATCTTGTATTATATGTGGATAATTTTATTCTCATAGGGAGCTCGACCTCCATGATCCAAAGTGTCTAGTGAGCATTGATGGATTGATTTGATATGACCAATCTAGGTCTTTAGGTTCGCTAGACTTCTAAGGGGATCTTCATTTTTTAGCAGAAGTACACTCTTGATTTTCTTTAGATATTTGGCATGGTTGATTGTAATCCTATCCCCCACACCCTTTTAGTTAGGTGTTGTACTGTCTACCAATTACACCACTCCTATAGTTGATGCTACTTTATATCGACATTTGGTTAACAGTCTTTTGTACTTGACACATAGTCATCCTAATATTTCCTTTGTGGTTGGACTTGTCTCCTATTTCTCTTAGGATCCACATGATAGTCATTGGAAGGTAGCTAAAAATATCTTGAGATATATCTAAGGCGCATCAAATTTTGTCATTTATTACACTTTAATATCTTCTTAGATTGTGGGCTTCATTGAATCAAATTGTGCTAGTGATGTTGACGATTGGAAGTCTACTTTGTTGCAAGGTGTGTGCCCTTGGTCTCCTTGTGCTATGCAACACAACTCTTGGGTTCATGACAAGGATTAACCACCTCCCATGGATTCATTAACTCTGGTAGTTGTATCAGGCATTAATAGGTCAATCTTTTGGTGCAACGACAATCATCTTGCTAACAATTGGTATCAGAGCTTGGGTCATAGGTTTAAATCCCTCACTCGTGTTGGGGGGATTATTGCAAGGTGTGTACCCTTGGTCTCCTTGTGCTTTGTAGTGCAGTGCTTGGGTTCATGACAAGGCTTAATCGCCTCCTGTGGATTCATTAACTCTGGCAGTTGTATCGAGCATTAATAGGTCGATGTTTTGGTGCAACCACAACCATCTTGCTAACATACTTCTACTTTTATTTTCTACCTTGATTCTAGCCCAATTGCATGGTATTGCAAGAAGAAGATAACTATTGAATCATCATTGATAGAGGTTGAGTATTGAGGTGTAATTTTGGCTAGCCAAGAGGTTCTTTAGCTTTATTAGTTGATGATTGAGCTTGGATTTCCTCCTAATCACCCCACTACTCTTTGGTGTGATAATTAGAGTGCCATTCACATTTCTCACAACCTAGTGGAGCATCAACAAACTAAGAACATTGAGATCCATATGCACTTCATTAGCCAACTCATCCACAATGGAGTTCTCATCTTGGGGTACTTGCCTACTAAGGAGTAAGTCATAGATTTTTTCACTAAGACTTTGGCATCACCTCATTTTCTTCATTTGTGATCAATTCTTGGAGTGAAGGAAGTTGTCCTTAGGGGCTCTTCTTGAGTCCTCTTTCCTTCACTTTTCATGCTTTTCTTTACATGTTTTTTCTCTTTTGGGGAGGAGTTTTTTCCTACATGTTTTCTCCTTTTCTCCATTTATGAGAGTTTGTTTGTACATGGGTACCTCATTAGGCCTTATTGCTAGGACCCATCTTTTCATTTGTTTGTTCCTCCATATGTTACATTTAAGGGGGGTTTTAGTGTGAATAGGGTTATTCCTTAACTAGTTTCCTTCTAGGACCTATTCACACTTTGTTGTTAAGCTTACTTAGGAAACTTTTAGGGTACACATAGGATACTTATATCTTTGTGTCTCATATCATATGATTATGAAACTCATAATAATCCTATTGAGTCCTAGGTCTCACCTTAACTTTATAAGAAAGGCTTCTCTTGTACAAAATGTATCTCATATCTTTTATATTGGATCTTGCATCCACTTGTATGTTTTTATTATTGTTTGGAAGAATAACATTCTTCGTTGCTTCTCTCTTGTGTGTAGAAGGTTATTTGGTGTTCTAGATTTGCTAATCTTGGTTGGTGACTTCAACACATACTCAGTGATCTAGCATCATGATGAGGAAAGAATTATGATTTGTATTGTTGACCTATTAACACTTAAAAATGATAGAGGGGTCAAGAATTGATTGTTGCAAGTATGAGCAGGAAGTGTTGTCATTGATGTTAACACCTAAGGATAGCATCCAAGGAAGTTATTTGATTAAGTTTGAGTGAGAGATTGAGAAGAACAGTGAAGTGTTTTGCTTTGGATATCCTATAGATTGAATATCTTTGTCTATGGTTTGGAAGTTATGTTAAGGGATGTCTGTAGTTGCTATGTTTCAAGTTTGAGCCTCCAGTGTGAAGATTTTAGTGAGTTCTATTCACTAGAGTAAAAACTATTTTTCTGTGTATTTAATGGTGACTGAGAGAATGTATTCTTCTCCACATTTCTTCTCATTTAAGTTTTACATTTTGCAATTCTAGAATTAAGTTTGTGATGATGTTATGTGCCTTCATTCAAAATGGTTCATGATTTGGTGCTCTGCAAGCGATCTTTCCTTTTTGACAGTGGTTGACAGTAATGTTCAAGTGATCCGGTTTGATGTATCTCATGGATAAAGTGTTTAGAGGTTGTGGAGATGATCTTGGTGATCATAATATGCTTGTGGATCTCTCTAGATCATGTTCTTACCTTTTTATTGGTCCGCAAAGTATAATCCAGATCGTGCATGAAGTGTGTTCCTAAAAGTCTTAGTGTTAACTCCAGTCTTGGCCAACCTAGTTGTTCTCACTACTTGTGGTTATGCTTCAAAGTTTGTAAAGCATGTTGTTGTGTGGAAGATTGCATTTGAGTCCCAGCTAAGGATTGGTGTGGTCTACATTCATTTCTCTTCTTCCCCAATCTATTTAGGTCCAGACCTAATTTGAATATTGGCTAAAAATGTATGTATGCTAACCTTGATGTTCATTCTAAGGTTGATGAATTATATAAATACATGTAATGAAGTTGTGAATGATTGTGAGCATATGAAGATGCGAAGATAAGTGCAAAGTGAAAAAGTAGAGCAGAGCAAAGGAAAGTTATTGCACTTCAATGGAACTAAGCTTTGGCATAGTGTAGATGCTACTATCTCAGTTCACCAACTTTGGCAGTGATCCACCCAAAGGTAGTGAGCCACCTCATTGGTAGTGAGCCTCCGACAGTGAGCCTTATTATAAAATTTGATATATCATTTATATTGTGAGCTAACAATCACCGTGGTTTTCCCTTATTGGGTTTTCCATGTAAAAATCTAGTGTCTCATGTGTGAATGTGTTTAAGTTCTAATTTCATGCTTTCATGGTTAAATTACAATAACAGTGATTAAGTGGTTGATGTGTTGATGGTTTGAAAGTTTTGGTTACAACTGATTCACCCCCCCTCTCAGTTGTCTTATGCATTTCAACAATTGGTATCAGAGTAAGGGTTCCTTGGAAGAAATCTTAATAGCTTGAGGTAGATCTAGGATGGTGCACAAGAAGGTTTCTCTTGAAGACCTAGAAAGAAATGAAGAAGAAATTAGAGATCTGAAGGAGAATATCAAAGAAGCAGATGAATGTATCAAAAAATTAAGAGAGAAAGTGAAAAGGTTCAAAGAAAGAAACAAGGAGGCGAGTGAGCAATTGAGGCAAGAAAATGAAACCTTGAATGATTTGATGGTGCAAGTTGAAGAAAAGACTAAAGCTGAAAAACATCTAAATCTAATGGTGAAAGAAATATTTGAAGAATGTACAAATCTTGAAAAGGAAGTTATGAACCTGAAGTCAGATTTGGAAAGGGCAACGAACTATGAAGAAACATTCAAGATAAGTTTTGCAAAACTTGATGAGATGATTGTTAGTTAGAAGAGCCCTGATGACAAAGAAGGCTTGGGATTTGAGAAAGATGAAAGTTTTAAAGCCGGTCAAGAAAAGAATGTTGAGATCAAAAGGGACAAAGGAAAACAAATTTAGAATCAAAGGAATAGACCTAGAAGATCTCCGATCAGGCAATCAAATGCTCAAAGGTACCCTTCTTTCAATGGTTATTGTAATACATGCAATAAGTTAGGTCATAAGGCTAGTCAATGTAGGAGTAGAGTGAATCAAAATGTTCCATCATTCTCTAGTCAGTGTTTCACTTGTAATAAAGTAGGCCACAAATCTAATGAATGCAAAAGTAAGATAAGGAATGGTTACAACAATAGAAGGATTACTCAAACTTTCAAAGGTAACTACTTTATATGCAAAAAGTTTGGTCATAGAGCTAGTGAATGCAGAAGTCAGCTAAGGAACAACCATAATATTGGATAGAATGCTCAATCTTTTAATGAAAATTGCTTTGCATGCAATAGATTTGGACACAAGGGTAACTAATGCAAATCTAAGATGAATGAAAGGAACAATGGTCAGAGAAATGTTGTATGCTTCAATTGTAACAAGCCTAGACATATTGCAAGGTTTGTAGAAGAAAGAACATGAGGAAGAATATTCAAGCAAAGATGAAGAAACCATTACAAAAAATTAATTTGGTAGAGACTAAGAAGGAGATGAATGAGATTTGGGTGAAGAAGGACGTAACAAAGGTTAAGGATGAGATTGTACCTATATCTGGTGTAGATGTTCCCTTCAGAAACTAAGATTAGAGCTTTGGCTTAGGGGAGTCCCATTGGAAATATTTTCTCCCTTGCCAAAGGATTAGTGCTGATGCCTCAACACGATGAGACAAGGTCAAGGATTAGAAACAAAGGTTTAAGTTGGAATAGAGACTGTGGAAGAGTTATGCAGATTGAGAAGTCTGCTATGCAAGAAAATTTGATCAAGAAAGAAGACAGGTTATGAATTTTGGCTAAGTAGCTATCTAATAAAATCAAGTTACAATGTTCTGGTATTTTGGTCCGCATTGGTCAGCTAGTGAAGATAATGCTCTGTGGTTCTAGAATATGGTTATTGATCATTGGTGTATTGACAAGAAGAAAAATTATGGATGAACAGGTAGATCTCTATTTACTTTCAATGATTGAACCTAAAACTATAAGTGGAGCTTGCAAAGATGAAAGTTGGGTAAAAGCTATGGAAGAAGAGCTAATGTAGATAGAGAAGAATCAAACCTGGGAATTGGCTCCTAGACGTGCTGATAAGAATGTGATTGGAACTAAATGGGTTTTTAGAAACAAGATAAATGAAAATGGAGAAGTAGTAAGAAACAAAGCAAGATTGGTATGCAAAGAATATTCTCAGGTTGAAGGTATAGATTTTGAGGAGACTTATCCTCTTGTGGCAAGGATTGAAGCAATAAGAATGTTTTTGGCATTTGCAACACACAATGATTTCAAAGTGTACCAGATGGATGTAAAGTCTACATTCTTTAATGGATAACTGGAAGAAGAGGTTTACATTGAACAACCTGAAGGATTTCAGTCATCAGACCAAGGTGACATGGTGTGCAGAATGAAGAAGGCCCTGTACGTACTCAAACAAGGTCCTAGAGCCTGGTATGCAAGGTTGGAAAAGTATCTAATGTAATTAGGGTCAGTAAAGGTACTGCAGATAGTAATCTCTATTTCAAAATTAATGATCAAATTTTGATTATTGTAGTCTTTGTTGATGATATCATTTTTGGAGGCAATGAAGGTATGTGTAAGAAATTTGCAGAGGAAATGCAAAAGGAGTTTGAGATTTCTATGTTTGGTGAAATGAATTTCTTTCTAGGACTGCAAATTACTCAATCAGAAAAATGAATTTTCATTTCTCAGTCCAAGTATGTGAAAGAGTTGTTGAAGAAGTTTGTAATGGAGGATTCTAAGCTAATATGTACTCCTATGGTAATTGGTTGCAAGATGAGAAAAAAATGATGAATCACCTAAGACTAATCAGAAAAAGTATAGGTCTATTATTGGAGGACTACTTTATCTAACCCATACCAGACCTGACATAATGCATGTGGTCTATCTTGTGGAAAGATTTCATGAAGATCCCAAAGAGTCACATGTGATGGAAGTCAAGAGGATCATGAGGTATTTAAAAGGCACTTCAGACTATGGATTGTGGTATCCCAAAGATATTGATTTCACTCTTAGTGCTTATATAGATGCAGATTGGGCTGGAGATGCTGATGACAAAAGAGTACAAGTGGAGGTGCCTTCCTCTTGGGTAATAGATTGGTGTCATGGCTGAGCAAGAAACAAGAATTAGTTTCTTTGTCTACTGTAGAAGCATAATATATTGTTGCAACATGTTGCACTCAAGTGCTTTGGATGAAGCAAACATTGGACATAAGAGTTGTGTATGAAGAACTTATTTCAATCTTTTGTGACAATACAAGTGCTATAAACATTTCAAAGAATCTAGTGATGCACTCAAGGATAAAGTATATATCAAAAAGGTATCACTTTCTGAGAGAAAAGGTAACAAAGAATGAAGTAAAGATGGAGTATGTGTCTACAAAGGATCAGATTGCAGATATTTTCACTAAGCCTCTGCCTAAGGATACTTTTGAGCATCTCAGGGAAAAGTTAGGGGTTATTACTCCTCCTACTCTTAACTAAGCTGCATGAGAAATGCATCAGTCCAGTGGTGCCCAAAGTCTTATTCCTTGATCTGGATTGATGTTTTGTAGGCTACCTCTCAGGGGGAACTAGTAGATGGTGCTGGTATAATTTTCTAATTAAGAGCAGTAAGTGTTGCAGTGGTGATGACAGGGGGAGTTGAGTAGTAAAGAGAAAGAAAAGGTATGGCACCCTTTGGCAATGATGTCAAAGGGGGAGAGAAGTTCATGTGAAAAACCTAAGAAGAAAGTTGCAGTTAGAGAAAGCATCAAGTAAGGGGGAGCAAAGAAGCAAAGTAAGATTGTATGTCTTGATGGTTTTTCCAATCATGTGTTACCATCAATGACAAAGGGGGATATTGTTGCAAGTATGAGCAGTAAGTGTTGTCATTGATGTCAACACTTAAGGATAGCATCTAAAGAAGTTATTTGAATAAGTTTGAGCAAGAGCCTAAGAAGAACAATGAAGTGTTTTGCTCTGCATATCCTATAGATTGAATATCTTTGTCTGTGGTTTGGAAGTTATATTAAGGGGTGTTTGTAGTTGCTATGTTTCAAGTTTGAGCCTCCAGTGTGAAGATTTCAGCGAGTTCTGTTCACCAGAGTAAAAACTATTTTTCTATGTATTTAATGGTGACCGGGAGAATATATTCTACTCCACATTTCTCTGCAATTAAGTTTTATAGTTTGCAGTTCTAGAATTAAGTTTGTGATGATGTTATGTGCCTTCATTTGAAATGGTTTGTGATTTGGTGCTCCGTAAGCGATCTTTCCTTTTTGACTATGGCCGATAGTAATGTTAAAGTGCTCCAGTTTGAAGTATCTCATGGATAAAGTGTTTAGAGGTTGTGCAGATGTTCTTGGTGATTATAACATGCTTGTAGATGTCTCTAGACCATGTTCCTTCCTTTTGATTGGTCTACAGAGTATAATTTGAATCATGCATGAAGTGTGTTCCTAAAAGTCTTAGTGTTAACTCCAGTCTTGGCTGACCTAGTTGTTCTCACTACTTGCTGTTATGCTTTGAAGTTTGTAGAGCGTGTTGTTGCTTAGAAGATTGTATTTGAGTCCCAGCTAAGGATTGGTGTGGTCTGCATTCATTTCTCTTCTTCCCCAATCTATTTAGGTCCAGACCTAATTTGAATATTGGCTAAATATGTATGTATGTTGACCTTGATGTTCATTCCAAGGTTGATGAATTGTATAAATACATGTAATGAAGTCATGAATGATTGATGAGCATGTGAAGATGTGAAGATAAGTGCGAAGTGAAAAATTAGAGTAGAGCAGAGGAAAGTTCTTGTGCTTCAATGGAACTAAATTTTGGCATAGTGTAGGTGCTACTATCTCAGTTCACCAACTCTGGCAGTGAGCCACCACATTGGTAGTGAGCCTCTTCTTTTGTAGTGATCATTCTGGGTAGTGAGCCCCTTTGGCAGTGAGCCTTATTGTAAATTTTGATATATCATTTATATTGTGAGCTAACACTCACCGTGGTTTTTCCCTTATTGGGGTTTCCATGTAAAAATTTGGTGTCTCATGTGTCTCACGTGTGAATGTGTTTAAGTTATGATTTCATGCTTTCATGGTTAAATTACAATAACAGTGATTAAGTGGTTGATGTGTTGATGGTTTTAAAGTTTTGGTTACAACTGATTCACCCCCCTCTTAGTTGTCTTGTGCATTTCAATAGTGATAAGTGAATTGAAAATGAGGGGAAAGAAAAGAGGAAAAAAGATAAAAAGGAATTTTTTTTAAATAGTAGATAAAATAAGAAAAGGAAATTGTTTAGTATGAAAAAGGGGGAAATGATGATGATGGTTGTTTTTAGGGGTTTATCATGATACTTCTTTCACCACTAAACATTCAAGGACATTCAACTGAGTAGAGAACTCTACTACAGATCTCCTGTCACTTGGAACATAGGGGAAGATTGGAATTGTATGAATTTATTGTTCAATTAAGTCTAATTATGCTCAAAACCCTAATTTCATGAAATCATAAACAAATGAATAAGTTACAGAAAATGATCGCACATAGAGATATCAAATGACAATCAAATACATACCAAATTTTGAAGTTTAGTGTGTAGAAATGTCATGAATTAATGAGTGGGTGCCCTATTCCAGTGCCTCAATTTTTGTAAGGCTCTAGGAATGTTGTCTGTAACACAATTCTGCTGTTCTAGAGATTTCATTGTTGCAATATCCAGAGGACTAATGAGCGAGTGCCCGAGTCTAGGTCACTATTTTCTTTTCAGATCTACAATTCTGATAGTCTGCACTGCTCTCCTGCAACTCCACTTCTTTCGCTCCTAAAACTTGTAACCTGTAATTACAGAAAAGTGGGTTGGGGGTTGTGGTGTTTAGAGGCTTGCCTTGGTCAAGCCCTAGAGAGACATTCAAGTCTTCTAAACATTGTTGTCAGATAAAGAGTGCATATCCCTGTGAGATAGAGGCAAAATCCAAATGATAAATGATAGAAAACACAATTGATATCACCTTATAGTGTAGATCTCACATAAGGCACTTCAATCACATGAGAAGATGAAGCCAAATCTGCAATCACAAACATAATAACAAAGTTCTTCTCTTGCAACAATGAATAACTTGAAATAACAAGTATGCCAAAAGTTCATAATCATCTTCTAGTTTATAAATGTATCACTAATCATGCTTATATATGCAACTACAAACATTCTCGCTAAGAATTTCGTAATTCAAACTTAGGATGTCGGCATAGGACTTAAATAACGGTCATAAACCAACACACAAAAATAGGTCCTGACCTAAAATAGGGCAGGACTAGGGCACGGGTGCCCAAGTCCTCCCCCCTATTTCAAGCAAGTTTTATCATAAATGTACCCCCTAAGTCCCATTTGCCATGAAACTTTAGGGTTTTCTCATTGGAAGTCACCATAATCATGCAAGATGACCTAAATGCATTCTAAAGGACCTGGGAGCTAAACCTTAAGAGGGAAAAGCCCCCAAGGGTACATTTTCTGACATAACAGAAATATTATTTTAAAAATAATATAGTCATAGGTTATTATTATTAAATTGTACCTAATTATATAAATGACAAGATAAATATTAAGAATTTATACAAAAAACAAATAAAGGAATCCTACAGAGGATTGCACAAATAAAATGGAAAGGCTTTTTGTAAAAGGAGAGAAAGAGCATAGGTATTTCTAAATCACCAATATGTAGTTATGAGTAAAAAGAAATCTTTGTTAGCTTTGATGTGGTGTCCTTATTTACCAAAGTCTGTGTGAATAACTCTTTAGAGATAATTAGGTGAAAAATAAATGATGAGACAACTTCTCTTATTGAGTTGTGCCTTTGATCCACAATTTCCACTTTCCAAGATGTGGTCTATGAGCAATTGGATGGTTTTTCCATGGGATCCTAGTTGTCCTTGGTCATAGATGACTTGGACATGGAACATTTCAAAGAGAAAGACCTTAATTCCTTCCCCCTCAAGCATAGATGGTGGAAGCATTACATTGATGATACCAACATATGTTGGTCCTATGGCCCTGAATAATTAGAAAACTCCCACTTGCACTTAAAAAATATTGTTGGTTGCATCTATTGGGACCTAGTTTGAAAATTTTCAAATCCATCCAAGTCCTTGCCTATTTTTCCTACATTTCACATTTTTTTCCCCATTGATCTTATTATGTGTTTGAAAACCCTTAAAAACCTCCAAAAAACATTCAAGTCCTTCAAGCAACTTCTAAGTATAAGCTTTTTAGTAGGTTTTCTAGTTGTGAACTTGCTAAAAGCTCAAAAGGCATTGTGTTTCAGCGTTTTGATAGGTTTGCGAGATGACAAACTTGCCAAAAGGTTCATAGGTTCTTATTTGCCCCAAAATTCCAAAGAGGTTGACAAAGTAATGTATTTCAACTTTTTAGTAGGTTCATGAACTGGAGAACCTACCAAAAAAAGTTCTTAAGTTCTCAAAATCCTTGAATCACCAAAGAGATGAAGATAGAGAAGACCTTTCAATTTTTGATAGATTCGTGAACTAGAAAACCTATCGAAAAGCTTCTTAGGTTCATGAAATGTCGAAAGAGAAGAAAAGAAGAGGAGAAAAGAAAGAATGTTTCAGAAAGTTTGTAGGTTCAAGGACTTGCCAAAATGATGAAAGAGGAGAAGGAAAGAGAAAGAAAGTGAAATGTTTTGACAAGTTTGTTGGTTCATGAACTCACCAAAACCCTAACAAAGAAAGGAGTAAATTTTTTTAGCAAGTTTGATAGGTTCACAAACTTGTCGAAATGCCAAAAGAATAAAGAGGATGAAGAGACAAGCATTTTGGTAAGTTCATTGTTCATGAACTTACCGAAAAGTTGAAAAATGAAAGAAAATTTATATGTTTCAACAATTTCGTAGGTTTGTGAACTTGCTGAATCACCGAAAGAAGAAAAGGAAGCATGAAGACAAAAAGTTAGAAAAGTGAAGTGTTTTGGTGAGTTTGTAAGTTTGTAAACTTGCCTAAATGCTATTTTTTTTTATGTTTGCAAGGTCATCAAAATACTGAAAGACAAGACAAAGAAGGAAGAAAAAGAAAGAACAAAGAGTAAAGAGGAGAGAAATGTTTTGGCTAGTTCATAGGTTCATGAACTAGTCAAATTGCTAAAAAGCAAAGAAAAATTTTAATTTTTCAAACATGCTAAGGATAAAAAGGAAAAGGGTGCAAACAAAAGAAAGCAACCCAACTTATATTAGTGCCTACGGTAGTATGCAGTGTAGATGAACATTCAAATTTCCAACCACCCCAATACATTTCCAGGATCACCGTCAATGCAGTAGGTGAGTTCTCAACTACCTATTGAACATGTGCATGATCCAAGTCATTCATTCTGAGTGAGAAGCATTTCAAATGCACATCTCATTCAATGTAGTTTAGGGTAGAACTAAATAAGATATATATTGGCTTGTTATTCATTTTTATGTGTTTGGTCACAGAGCTAATTTTTGGGGTCTATAAGTACTTCATGGTGATTCTAGGACATCAAACAAAACATGTTTAGTTTGTACGGGGATGGAATCTATCTTGTAACTCATAGGGAGGACTTTCAATGCATATATTTATGTAATGGTATGTCTCCATGGTTGTTTGTGATGATTTAGGGGAATGTATAGTCGTAGCTATGCATTTTCTCTTACCACATTTGCCAGTGTGATTGTAACCAAGGTTTGATGTGTGTGATAGCGTCTAATGCAATACATATCCTTTATATTGGTCTTTCCTTTGTTGCATATGAGTTATTGTAGTTTTTCTTAGGATTATTAAGTATGTCCATTGTATGAGATGTAATCTTTGATTTGTATGTAAATGCATATGTTGGCAAGAGACACTATATGGATTCATGGTTGTTGTCATTGATGGCAACAAAGGTCATCCCACATATCCGCAAGTCATGGTGTGTCTCTACCGGAAGTCAGAATGAAGATTGTTGTGGTCCGGTGAACAAGAACAGAGCATGTGGCAAGGTCTGACAGATTGGTCCGGATCTCTCAGAGGAAGTGTCTTGGTGCAATGCGGATTTGGGGAAGTCAAGAGGACTACCTTGAGTAGTATATTCCAAGGATTTAGCCTCCGGTGATGAACAAAGAAAAAAATATGAATAGTTGAGTACCGGATTCCTGAGAGACAGTGAGAATAGAGGAAGAACTGACTGACAGAGTATCAGACTATTTTCCGGATGTGTTACTGTTGATGGTAAAGGTTGTGAAGGCATGAATCATGTTTGGCCGACATGATTAATGATATCTACAAGTATATGCTTGATCCGCATTACTTGATATGCAAGGATTCAGCCGACAGAACAGAGTTTGTGAGAAGATAGATTATTCCGGGTGCCGACTAGAAAGATAATGAAATCACTAGTGCGGATATATATAGAGGATGGATTTAGTTGTGAATAGTGTGATGGTGTGATGGTGTATGCGAATAAGTGCAGAACAGAGCAGAAGTAGTAAGAAAGATCCGGTATGTGAAAGGATAGCAGAATAAAGAACAGAGGAAAGATGAAGTGCAGCAGATCAGTGTACTGAGCCTAACCAGAACTGAACTCCAGCATATGTAGATGCTTCCAATCAGTTCAAGACTGTGATTCTTATCACTTTGTAGACAGTGTGTCTCCTTGTAGGCAGTGGGCCTCTTTGTGAGCAGTGTGCTCGGGCAGTGAGCCCTAATTGGCAAGTGCCATTTTGTAATTCCTTATTCTTCTAATAGAGAATAATCTTTGGGTTAATCACCCCGTGGTTTTCTCCCTTAACAGGGTTTCCATGTCAAAAATACTGTGTCATGTGTTTTTCATTTCGTGGTAATGTTTGTTTGTTTGATTCAATGCTGCATTGATTAATAAGAAAGTTCAAAAGAAGAAATAATTAGGATAACTGATTCACCCCCCCCTCTCAGTTATCAACAGCATATCTAGTTCTATGGATGTTTTATTGAATGTATCTCCTTCCTCCTTGCATTCTATGACTCTATTGGCCAATGGAGTAGGAACTAGTCCATATTGGTGAAGGGCCAACATTATTTTTAATCAACCCTCTATCCTGTTAGTTGTAGGAGTAGATTAGGGTTAGATTAGGTTTCACATGTTGTTCATGATTCAATATTATAACTAGGGAGTAGTTGTAAGTAACCTTCAGTGTCCAAATCATTAGATAATCATATTCTTGCATGCCTACACTGTCTAGCCCCCTTCATTAACTAGTAAATCTAGTGTAGTAAAAGCATGAACTCTACTCAATGGATCAGGATATCCCTTATCAAGTGACTCACTGGTTACAATGTGCTACATTTATAATGTCAAACTAGGGATGTATTTTCTTGGATGATACCTATACTGTATGTACATCTTAAGGATTTTCAGGAGTTGTCTGAAGAGGTTGTGTATAGAAAACAAGATCTACATTAAGAAGAAATCTATGTTATGAACTTTAATCAAACAAAAATTCAACAATGGTTGCTATGGGCTATCATCAATGCTGCAAGTTCTATTAAGAATAACAAATTACTATGCTACAAGTATTTGCTACTTCTACTATCAATAACCTATTATTTTTTTGAAGTATGATTAAAGCTACTGAAATTACCAACAACTAATAATAACAAGAGAGTTACAAATTTATCTCAAGTGGGTCCTTGCTTGGGTAAACTATACTCTTTTACTGACAAGATATTGATGTTTAGTATGAAAAAGAGGGGATGATGAATGTGGTTGATTTAGTGTAGATCCTCCCTTCTCACCAAACATTCAAGGACATATAAACTGAGTTGAATCTCTACTAAGCGAGAGCATTCACCTAACAAGTTGGGCTGTCACTTGGAATGATGCAAAAACTTAGATGTTATCAAACAATATGCCAATTTAATGCTTAATTACTCTTAAAACCCTAAAAAAGCAAAATAGTAAGCAAATTGATGAATTACGACAAATGCTTTCAAACTAAGGTGAGGGACACATATTTTTAACTCACTATTTTTCAACGTTCAGAGTACAGAATAGTCAAGGACAATGCCACTAGTGCCCCTATCTAAGGAACTATTTGGATCTCCTCTTGACACTGATATTCACTATATCTTTCATTTTTGCTCCAGAAAAGGCAGAGGACATTGGCACTAGTGCCTGTGTCCCAAAATGTTGAACATCTTCTTTCTTTTCGATCTTGAATCCTTGTTTTCTGCAATCTCCTTTTGCAACTCTACTCTGCAAAACTCGGTACCTGTAACCTGCAATCACAAAGGAGTGTAGGAGGGGGTTGTGGTGTTTAGAGGCTTGCCTTAGTCAAGCCTTGGAGAGACATTCAAGTCTTCCAAACACTGTTGTTAGATGAGAGTGCATATCCGTGTAGGATAGAGGCAAAATCCAAATGATAAATGATCAAAAACACAATAGATGTCACCTTGAAGTGTAGATCTCACATAAATGAAGGCTCTTCAATTACATGAGAAGATGAAGTCAAATCTATAATCACAAACACAATAACAATGCTTTGGTCTACAACAATGAATATCTTGAAATCACAAATATGCCTAAAGTTTGCAATCATCTTCTAGTTTACAAATGAAAACCTAAACATGCTTATATATGCACCCACAAACATTCCCACTAAGAATTTCATAATTTAAACTTGAGATCTCAGTATAGGACCTAAATAACGATCATAATTCTGACATTTAAATTTAGGGCATGCCCAAAATAGGGTAGGACTGGGGTGCTAGCACCCAAGTCCACCCTCCCATTTTTGTTTGGGGATCATCAAAATAACACCCCTAGGTCCTATTTTCCATAAGACTTTGGGGTTTTCTCATTGGGATTCAAAATTAACACACACGATGCTCCAAATGTATTCTAAGGACCCAGGAGCTAAACCTTAAGAGGGAAAATCCCCCAAGGGGACATTTTCTGACATAACATTTAGCCCCCACTTTAATTTATGTATAAACACAAGGTCAATACATGCATTAAAGTAAGGTCAACAAACACAAAAAACACACCAAGCACAATGAAAACATGCCAAACACATTGAAGATAGTAACATGCATGCAAAACATGGAGAAGGCAGTTATAGTCACGCAAAACATGGAGAAGACAATATTGAAGACACATAAAACAAAGTGGAATATAGTGAATGCAGTGATTATTTATTTTTTCATTTTCTCATTTATGAAATGCAAATGCAAGTACAAGGAAAGTAAACACACAACCAAAATGTAGGAGGAGCTCATCGCCACCAGTCTTGAAACTGCATAAGGGGCAACAAACACGTAAAACAAATCTCAGAGTGTAGGAGGAGCTCATTGCCACCAGTCTTGAAATTGCACTTGAGAATAAACTTACCATACAAATCCCAAAGCATAGGAGCAGATTATCGCCACCGGTATTGAAACTATGCTTGGGAACAAACATGCCATACACACACACATAGAAGACATGGAGAAAACATGACAAACAAGAGATGGAAGAAACCTATTTCTAGGTTTGTAGCCATCTCAGGCACATTACAGGCACACATCGATGATTGGGCTTCACCACAACAATTGCCAAAGACACGCTTAAGGTCTAGGTTAGTCTCAGATCCACCCCACCTACTCGGAGGACTTTTAGAAACTGACAGGATGTGCAATCTCCTCAAGAAATACACCATCCTTGCCTTCGCAGAGGGCTTAAATGATTGCAATATAAGAAAGAAATATTTGCACTCGCTCAGAGATACAACATCCCGCCTCCATAGAGGACTTCAAAGATGCTTTTTTAGTACCAAAATTATTAGACAACTTACCTTATATATGCCCCCACCTTAAGGTGGTTGATGTCATGTACCGATATCAAGTAGGTTAAGGTAGAGAGAAAACACACAAGGAAACACCATCTCTCGTGAAGCCCATGCCCCCAAGAGGTGACATGTACTTTACAATCACCAAATGTTCTGACAAACACACAATTTCTTACAAGAAAAGGTGTTAGCATCCATTTAATTATGATAAAAAACAATGCATGTAACCTTCATATCAAGAGCCAAGCAAGACAATATCTAAGATAGACAAAGTGCACAGAGTAGGAGTATTGTTATGTTTTGTAAGTGCAATAAGACAACATTAGAATATCACACAAAGTGATTCTACTAGCCAAGCATCAGATAATATATATCAACCCCCTCGTCATGTATGGACTAGGTCCATTTTTTTATTTCTCGTTGAAGGGACACTAGGTCCATATTAGTATTATACATTTTTTGTCATCCACCAACTAGATAGAACCACTAGAGGAAGGTAAACAATAAATCAAGAGAGGAGAAACAAATGCCTTAGGAATAGTCACATAAGAGGGTGCCCCCAAGTCACCAACCACAACAGTATGTTTGTAAGACAGAACACACAATGATGAAAATAGAGGAGAGGCAATATAGAATAATGATGGTACAAATAGAAGAAGGGTCACAACAAAGGCGGTCTCCCAGTATCCTTGACCTTACAAGAGTATCAAGGGTCATCCTAGGAGGCCTAAACAACACATAACACATCATGGGGGAAACACAACATGGAGGTAAATAGTTACAAATACTTACCTGTAGGGACAAGCATACTAAAATTTGTAACTTGCGAGCCTCTTGGAGAGATGCTCTATCAAGTTTTGTGCAAAACTTGAGTGGTTCTTATAAGAGTCTTGTTTGTTGTCAAGAAGTCCATGTGATGCTTGTTTCTCAAATCCTTGTGTATGTGAGATGTTTTGTTTCTTATGAGGAGGAGAACCACTCTTATTTCCAAATGATGATAATCATCTTTCTCTTTTCCAATTTTTATTTCTCCTATTTTGTTGATTCTATCTATTGTAGTGAGAAGGACTATCTTCTACCATATCAATCTTTTCTTTTGTCAGAATCTCTTGTTTTAGTTGTTTTAGTTGTTTTTTTGATGCATTTTGATTATCTCCTAATCCTTGAAGGGATAATGGAGGAGGAACCTCAACATAAATGCCATTTCTTCATGGACGAGGTGATACTTTAGTATTTTCCTTATCCACTTCTATTGTAGCAATTATCTCATCATAGTTCAGATAGTCACCTTCTACTTCAAGCGTATTTTGTTCCATCATGTTATTATCGGTATGATTAGGAAAGGGATTAGTGAAGATCTGTAAATTTTGATTTGGTGGAGCAACTGATATATTCCCATTATCATTCACACCCGATACCTGTATAACATTTGAGTCGATGAGGTCTTGTATTTCATGTTTAAGATGCATACATCATTCCGTATCATGTCCTTGTTGCCGATGGTAATGATAAAAAGCATTAGCATCAAAATAAGGTCCTTGCATTCTACTAGTATTGAATGGTTTAATCAGGGGAAGATTCAAGAGGTTATTACTCACATCTTGATTCATGATAGAATGATAGGATTCAGATATCGGAGTAAACTTTCTTTGTTGAATAGGTGTCTTCTTCAGATTAGTGATAGCAGACACTTGTGAGAAATTGTTTGAATTCTATTCATTAACCTTAATGAAAGTCTTATTATTCCTCTTAAAGTTGTTTTGTGATGGTCCACCCATGGATTGACCAACTTGAGTTGATGAGTTTTGGTTTTCATATTAACTAGATGAAAGCTGATAATCACGAGGGGCGGTGCATAAATGTTGAAAGGAGTTGTACTTCATCAAGATAATTTTATCACAGATGTTAGGTTGTAGATTTTTAATAAACACCTTCTGAACATCCTCATCCTTCATCTGATATTGAATTTGTGCATAGTGAGCTTGATACCGACTAATAAACTCAGTTAACTTCTCTTTCAGACCTTGCTTGCAATGAACTAAATCAATCAAAGAGACTTGAGGTCTAATGTTTGCCTGAAAATGTTTTAAAAATTGATCAACTAACTGCAAAAAAGAGTATATTGAATTCAGAGGTAAGGAGCAAAACCATTCTAGAGCCATATCTTTGAGAGATCGCAGAATTGTTTTTGCTAACAATTCTTCTTCAAAGTAGAAATCACTATGTACATAGCCATGAATTCTACCACATGAGTATTAGGATCACCTTTTCCACCATATTTTTTAAAGCAAGGAGTCTCAAATCTCTCGAGCATAGGAGTTCTCAAGATTGCATAAGATAAGGGATTACGGGAATGATAGGTTGGTATATTAGGTTGTGAAGAATTTGTCAGATTTGTTACCTTTTGCTGTAAAGAAGTCATGCCCTGCAAGAGTTGGTTTAAGAAGGCATCATTAGGAGATGCGGTTTGTTGTGAGGAATTGGAGCCAAAGTATGGAGGTGATTGAGGATGAGTAGTGATAAGTGGAGGTTGTGAATAGGTGAGTGGTGGTTGAACATAGTGATAAGTGGAAGGTGGTTGAGAATAAGTGGGATGGAGAGGTGGTTGAGAGTAATTATTTGTGAAGGAAGTCACCTTAGGTGTTAAGTTCTGATAGTTGAATCCCACAGATTTGTAATTTTGTGAATTAGTGCCATTAGATACTCCAATACTAGTGGTAACATTACTACAATCATTTGCATTAGTGGTTAAAATTATTGATGTACATGTGGATATTCTCGTAGTTGGTATAGGTGTAGATACTTGCATGTGAGACGGTGATGACATGTTATTAATACCATTCACACATTCAATCATCATCATGAAATTATTGTGTATTCTATGTATTAAACCTTGAATAACATTAATACCATCTTGTTCTTCTTTTATCAACTCTCTTATGTTGTGAATCACAGGTATAGCTTCTTCCGCTATCCTTTCATTTTCAACAAATGCTTGAAAATCGGTTAACTCTTTATCAAGTTTATTTATTTACTCATTAGGTACATGTGTTACCACCTCAATAGTGTCATCAACATCATGAAATATTTTATCTTCCATAGTGGTTGTATGAGGTATAGTGTTTTACAAAATCTGAGTCTCTCCTTTTGTAAAGAAGGTGTTCAATGGATTTTCAGAGGTAGGAATACCATTTTCTCCAAGAGCACTAGATCCCATGAGTATGCTACTTCTTCTTAAAGGGATATTTCTATTAGGGTAGTGGGTTATAGTACTCATACAAAAGCATGCAACAATCAATGCACAAACTAATAAAACAACCCCAAGGAGCAAGGTATGTTTAGGATCCAAAATGGTTGATTTTTCAACTTTTTTCAATGCAAATAAGTGAAAGAAGATGTGTTGTGAAGAATTTAAAAAGGGACAAAAAACAATATGCCTAATAATATTCCAATGATGCAGAAAAATCTTTCACAACATGCCTTTGATGCAATTCTAGATTGATGACAAGTCAAAACCTAGCGAAAATACACCTAAAATATGCAAATTTTCATCAATTTTCAATGTAAATGTCTAATAGAAAGGGTATTGTAAGGAATTTAAGGAGAGAAATCAGATTATAACCTTGATATCAGTCAAATAATGCAGAAAAATCCTTTATAACACACATATAGTGCAAATCTAGAGAGACAATAAGGCCAAATCTAGTGAAAATGCAAGTTTTTCAAACCCTAGACATGAATTTTTGCAAGAAAGCCACTATGATGCAACACTAAAATTAGAAATTAGTCCTAATGAGTGTTTTGAAAGGGTAGTAAAATCTGAAACAAGATTTTGACTACAAACCCTAGCTAATGTAAAACTAGGTTTTTATGAAAAATGCACAATTTTAAGCAATTTTTAACAATTTAAGCATGAAAATGCAATGCAAATGAATACTAAATGATAAATTTCTGTAATTTAAATAAGATCTAATAAAAAAAATAGAAATTAAATGAAACTAAATGCCAATTAATTCAAATTATGCTAAAGTACAAGCCTAAGATGCCAATTTTAAAAAAAAATTCAAAAATTTTAATGTTTTTTTTTTTGTAATTTTTTGAATGCAATAAAATGAATGAATGCAAATCTATCACACAATAGTCAAAAAGGTACAAAAATAAAAAAAATGGGTTCACCAAAATATTTAGGGGGAAAAGGGGGGGAATGATGAATGTGGTTGATTTAATGTAGATCCTCCCTTCTCACCAAACATTCAAGGACATATCAATTGAGTTGAATCTCTACTAAGCGAGAGCATTCACCTAACAGGTTGGGTTGTCACTTGGAACAATGTGAAAGCTCAGATGTTATCAAACAATATGCCAATTTAATGCTTAAGTACTCTTAAAACCCTAAATAAGTAAAACAATCAGCAAATTGATGAATTACGACAAATCCTTTTAGACTAAGGTGAGGGACAAAGATTGTTAACTCACTATTTTTTGAAGTTCAGAATACGGAATAGTTGAGGACAATGCCACTAGTGCCCCTATCTAAGGTACTATTTTTTGATCAGAATCTAGATCTCCTCTTGACACTAATATTCACTATATCTTTCATTTCTACCTCAAAAAGGTGGACACTGGCACTAGTGCCCGTGTCCTGAAATGTTGAACTTCATCTTCTTTCTTTCAGATCCTAAATCCTTGTTGTCTGCAATCTCCTTCTATAACTCCACTCCGTGAAACTCAGTACTTGTAACCTGCAATCACAAAGGAGTGTGGGAGGGGGTTGTGGTGTTTAAAGGCTTGCCTTGGTCAAGCCCCGGAGAGACATTCAAGTCTTCTGAACACCGTTGTTAGATGAGAGTGCATATCGCTATGGAATAGAGGTAAAATCCAAATGATAAATGATCAAAAACACAATAGATGTCACCTTGAAGTGTAGATCTCACATAAATGAAGGCTCTTCAATCACATGAGAAGATGAAGTCAAATCTGCAATCGCAAACACAATAACAATGCTTTGCTCTGCAACAATGAATATCCTGAAATCACAAATATGCCTAAAGTTTGCAATCATCTTCTAGTTTACAAATGAAAACCTAAACATGCTTATATATGCAACTACAAACATTCCCTCTAAGAATTTTGTAATTCAAACTTGAGATGTCGGCATAGGACCTAAATAACGGTCATAAACTCGACATTTAAAATTAGGGCAGACCCAAAATAGGGTAGGACTAGGGCGCTAGCACTCAAGTCCCATTTTTGTTTAGGGATCATCAAAATAGCACCCCCTAGGTCCTATTTTCCATAAGACTTTGGGGTTTTCTCATTGAGATTCACAATTAACACACAAGATGCTCTAAATGCATTCTAAGGACCCGAGAGCTAAACCTTAAGAGGGAAAAGCCCCCAAGGGGACATTTTCTGACATAACAATTAATCAAATCTCTTAAATATTCATTGCACAACATTGAATGAATTAAAAACTATCTTATTTGAATTTAGAAAACATAATACAGACTACTGGTAGAAAAATATTTGTTATGTGTTACACAAAGTCCCATGAATATATAGATCCATTCTATCCATCCTTAACTAATCTAGACTCTTAACAACCCAAGCAACATGTGTCAACTCTTTCCTAGGACATAGGAAAAAGATTATTTTTATTTCAGGAAAACACAAATAGGAAACTTAGTTGTAACTAAAATTTCAAAGATTAATATCCTAATACAACTTTTCAACTAAAAATGAAAGAAATAAAAGTAATGGAGACATGTAGACAAGGGGCATAACTTATGCAATCCTTGCTAAAGGATCACTCATTTTCTTTGCCACTATCTACTAATACTTTGAGTTTTCTCTTATTTTCTGCAAATGACATTATTGCGACTAGATAAGTCATTGGTGATTGAGGTCATGGCTTTGGAAACTAGCTCCTTCATATTCAGGCATTGGTCCTTCAACTATGAGTACCTATTCCTTCAGTTGCAGATAATTATTCCTATGGTTGCATGCTTACAACAACCTTGGCTACTAGCATCCGCTGTCTTGTTGCATGAAGGGTTAGCTCTTTTCCATAATACTTCTATACTAAAATCACCATAATCAATATAATATACTATTATATTTTGAGAATAATTATCATAACACAGTCATTTATCAAGATATTATATATCAGTTCTAGTGCTTTAAACTTCAAATATTAATATAAAGTTTTAGGTATTAGGTGAAATTGTCCAAGGAAATGTTTTGTGAAATAGAAAATAAATATAAGAAATGCAAGCAATTGCAGGTCCCATCACTCCCCCTAGCTTATCAGTTTGCTTGTCCGCATGCAATATGTGGCCTTTGGTTATACTACAACACCATCACCCTATAGTCCACTAGTTCCACGATCCCCTCCTATTGTCTAAGATAGAACCCTTTTTTAGCTTCGAGATGTGCCCACCTAGCATTTTCATCAGCTAATTTAAATGATTTTTGTCCTTGCCAACATGGTATTGGAAACCAAAGAAGTGGAGGCTAAAACACGAGAGGCAACCAAGTAATCCCATGTCTAGCAGCTAGTCTAATATACTTGTGTTCTCTATTGCTGCTAGGTAGTTGTACATAGAGTGGGGTTCCTTTTTCCTTAATTCCATGGTTAATTCATTCCATCCGACCTTTGAAAATTCTAATACCTCTTTACCAGTTTGGGTGGCCAATGTATTGAACATTACATAATCTATTGTTCTACTCTCTAAGATCCTCTCTTCCACCTCAAGTTTTTCTATTAATGTGATCCAATCTTCTACTAACCCGTTAGGATCTTTTGCCTCACCCCTGATTCTTAAAGGAATTGACTTTTCCTACTCATGATATTGCTATAGCTAAAGACCCTTGTTTTGTTCCTTTTTTATGAAGGATACCAGAGCTTTGATCTGGACATCCCCTACATATAATAGTGGGTTCCATTCTGTGTTAAATGGTACTACCAATTTGTGTAAGTAAAATTCACATAGTTGATTTTGTAACTCTGGGGTGGATTTTTGATAGACAGAGAAGAATTCACTGGGTGTTGTTATAGAACTCGGGAGGTCACAGTATAATTGCATAAATTGAATACTTAAACATTGCTCTAGAAGGAACAAAGCATACACCCTAGATGGGGGTTTGTACCTTATTTGATTTGTGATCCCAGCCATCTAGTCCACTTTCCTTTTTAGCCTATTTATTTTTGCATCTTTATCCTTGATTTCCTTTTCAAAATTCTTTTTCATTTTTCTTTTTCTATTTCCCAAGTCCTTTTCATTACCATCATTTCCTCTGTCCTTTCCCACAACAAAAGTATAATGGACACCCAAGCCATTTGAGGATATTGTTTGTGGACTAACCTGTTGTTCAGGCTTTGTTTCCCTTTTATCTATTTCTACGACCATGTGAGCTAGCTTATCTAGTCCAATCCCTTTTTGCTGGTAATTTTGAAGTTGCTTCTCTAGATTTTTAATTTTCTTCAGAGCTACTTACAGCTCGTCAATCCATTGCTCTATCCTTGCCATCAATTTTTCTTCCCTTGATTCTAAGGAGGGAGTTGACTTTTCATGATACCCAGATCTGCTAGGGGACTTAGAGTGTCCCCTTCTCATAGATAATTCCTCCCTTTCTGAGTTTGTGTAAGACTCAAGAAAAACCACCTTCTTTGTGGGAGTCTTTCCACCTTGGAAGATTGATGGGGGTCTTTTGTTTCTTTGGTGTCTGGGAAGAAGACAAAGTTGTTCTCCATTTCTTAACTTTTTGTGAGGGAGAGGGAGTATCATGCATTACAAGTTGTTATGGGATTGCAAAAGGGATCTTAGATGTCGTGGGCTATGTAGCTTATGCTGCATGTTGCTCAATAGGGCTACTGTTAGGTGAAGCTACATGTCCTAAAGACACTGCATGTTTAGGGGAAGTTGCATGGCTGGAAGTTACTGCATGTTGCAAAGTATGTGGTGCATGTTCAATAATTAGGCCATGGGCAGGTGAGACTACATGGTCAAGGGAGGTTGCGTGTTGGGAGGAGGTTGCATGTACCTCCTCCTCTTCTCCTATTTTTTCTTCCTCCTCCTGGGCCCTAATCTCTTGAGGTTTCTTGATCCTCATGCATCTTCCATGAGGGCTAACATTCAGTCGATTCCTTATATTGTCTATTTCTAGAAAATCTTTCCAGGACAGGCCTGGGAATTGAACACGTAGGATTCACTTTATCAACAATGTTATCAAACAATGATGTGATAGGGTAGATTGTTTGCCCTTCCTATGCTCCATTGAAATTCTTTTTAGCAAATTAAATAGAAAATTTGAAACATTCACTAGCTGGTTATGGCGGAGATGGCTAAGCAACTTAAAATGAACTATGTACAGAAGTGATTGCCTTCCATCACAAGTTAAATATTGAATATTGTACACACCAACTGAGGCCTATAACTAGGGTAATGAGAGGTGCTTAGTACCTTGTGATGATGATTTGAATTATTCTCATGGCAATGTGAACTCATTCTTGGCTGCTATGACATCCACTTGTTTTGGAAATTCTTCCCCTACTATAGGCAATCCTGATACTTCTATAATTACTAACTCAGACACGTCCACCCAAAATCCCTTGATAGTGGCCTCATTATTTTTCAATGTCCACGTGAATTTTTGTGCCATTTCCTCATTGCACTCAATCAAACGTAGGAAGTAATCTAACCAACCTACCTACTAGAATATTGGCATGCAGGTTTGGTCATTTAATATCATCGTGTGTTCACCTAGCTCCCTACAGAGTGGCTCTGCCCCATTTTATGACAATGCAGCTAATTCTTTCTCTGAAAAATCTTTGTTTGTCAATTCCATAATCCTACCTATCAATTCTCTACTTAGAATCTCTATTTTGCTCACTACAAAGCTAATTCCTTTTGTTTTCTATTTTTTCTACTATACCAGTTGTGACTGGTTAATCTTAGAGAATTGTACTACTGGTTATATTGGAGATTTGTTTACACCGCTTATTCCCAAGGAAGGTGTAATCAAGGATAAAAATGGTCATTAATGGGTAAGTACTTGAGGCTGAATTCACTTTAAATTCGTCACATATGAACTGATGAATTTGAAAGATGGTGAGAAATTTTTGGTAATCATCTCCCTTCCCCCCAACTAAAGGTGTCATTATTCCTCAAATGACAAATAAAAAAAAATATGGGTGATGGGGAAATATTTAAAAGTTTATAAAAGCACTAGAAAAGATAATAATATGTAATTAATGTTGTATGATGATAATTACTAAAACAATAAATAGACATTAATATCAAGTTATGGGATGAGGAATAGATGTACCAAAAAGTTTGTAGTTGATAAGACAAGTGATGTGTTGTGGATGGATGGAAGGATGACAGAACATAGGGAGTGTTATTAGTGCACCATAATTCAAATGGTGTGAAATGGTGTGGCTACTTTATTGATAGAAAGAAGATACATGCTAGTGGATGCAGAGTATAGCAAGTGGTTGCAGCCGGTGATGAGTATGTGTAGAAGTTGTGGGTATGAAAATGAAGAGTTGTTGTAGAGGTAGTAGAAAAGAGGGTACATATCTCTACGGTAGTGGCTATAGATTCCTCTAGCAGTGGCACAGGTCCCTTTGATAGTGGTTGTGGGTGCAGATGCTATAGGTCCCTTTGAGAGTTGTTGCAGGTGCAGATGCTATAGGTCCCTCTGAGAGTGGTTGTAGGTGTAGATGCTACAGGTCCCTCTAAGAGTTGCTACAAGTATAAATGCTATAGGACTCCCCAACAGGAGCTGTGGGTGCAACTAGTTGGGGGTATAATGTTTTGTTGCAATTTTGTCCAACAATGCCCTAGGCTTTTCATTGTTGGGAATTTTTTTAACTGGAAAATCATACCTATGGGGGCATCAGTGGTTGAGTGTGTATTCTCATCTGCTGATGCTAAAGATGTAAAATTTTTTGATGGATGCAAAAATATTGGAGCTATAGGTGTTGGTCCACTAGTTTGTGTTAACTACTATAGGAAGTCTCCTTTATCCAATGGCTTCTTGTATAGATTTAGGTCATGTCTGTTGACCATTAATGAAAATCTAACAGGGTTAATGGGGGCCAATTTGATTGCACCATTTGGATAAAATTCCTCAATCTCATAGGGGACCAACATCTAGTTTGTAGTCTCCCCTTGTAATCCATGTACTTGGAAGCATACAATAATGCCGAATCACCTTTTTGAAATTTCTTGGTTTTGATGAATTGGTCATGCCATTTAATCATCTATTTTTGGACAATATCTGTGTTGTGAATTGCTTCTT
The DNA here is from genome assembly GCA_027924645.1 of Cunninghamia lanceolata. Classification (NCBI taxonomy): domain Eukaryota; kingdom Viridiplantae; phylum Streptophyta; class Pinopsida; order Cupressales; family Cupressaceae; genus Cunninghamia; species Cunninghamia lanceolata. Next base: position 241,552 of record BSBN01000007.1, read on the forward strand.
TTCTTAATTCATCCAAAGCATTTATCTATAGAAGCTACTCTTATTGTGTTGTAGAGAGGTCTATCCTGAGTTGAATTGTTGTTCTCAAAGTCTTGTATTCAAACTCAATGGAAGTACAACCTTTTTTCCATAAACCAACTCATAGGGTATAAGCCCTATTGTTGTCTTCCATGTGGTTTGGTATGCCCATACTACTTCAGGCAAATGAACTACCCATTCCTTGTAGTGTAATGCTATAGTCTTTGTCAGTATAGCCTCTATGTCCCTATTTATAACTTCAATCTGACCATTGGACCATGGGTGGTAAGGGCTAGATTTCCTATGCTTGACTTCATATTCTTTAATTAGAGTTGAAATCAACTTAGATGTAAACTGTGGGCCTTGGTTAGTGACAATTTCTCTAGGCACCATATAGCATATAAAAATCTTTTCATATAAAAAGGTTGCTACCTTGCTATTGTTAGAAGTCTTTAATAAGATTAAAAACCAAAATCTGTAAGAGAGATCTAAGCTACATAAACTGAAATGCAAATGAAAGAAAACCAGCGATTTTGAGAGACATGAAAAAGTTGATGAGATGAAAATGCAATAAGAGCTCAACACAAGAGAATAGCAGAGTAACAATACTATGCATTCAACATGGATGAAAATACAAGCTAGGGAGCATGCTTATATAGACCAGGGAGAGGGAGGAGGTGGCAACACCAACCAATGAGGAGCAACCATCTATCAGACTAAAGATAGAAAAGTATCTTCCCAAGATAGCTAATGGATGCTCACATGTAGGAAGGTGACACCTCATAATCCACTCACCTAATAAAACATGCTTTATTAACCTAAGCAAGATTAAATAAATGTGTAGGAAAAACCTTATAAAAAGGAATAAAAAACCTACACTAATAGCTATCTCTTGCATGCTATAAGGCTTTAACTTCAACCCACTTTGTCAAATAGTCTGTACATACCACTATATATTCCTTTTGGTTGGAAGGAAGATCTATTGGGCTGATGAAACTAATGCCCCATTTGTCAAAAGGTGCCAACACCAGCTATGGCTACAGGGGCATCTCATCACTCCTCATTAGGCAGCCCATTTGCTAACATTGGTCACATCTTCTTGTATACTAGACTATATATTTATGTAACATTGGCTAGTAGTAGCCAGTTGCCAAAACCTTGAGTGTTATTCATTTGGATGCAAAGTGCCCTCCACAAGGCTCATCATAATAGGCTTGTAATATATCAAAAACTTCATCTTCATGGATACAGCTATGCATCACATTATCAGGTCCTGTGTAAAAGAGATAACTCACTATCCATGAGTAAGGGATGCTTCTCTCTACTAGATTGTATCTTTCCCTTGGCAATAGATGTGGAGGTATTCTTCCTGCACCCAAATAGTTTTCTATGTCTGCATACCAAGGGGTGTGCATAGTTAATGCAAACAAGTGCTCGTTTGGGAAAGAGTCATAAATAAGTGGATCAGCTGCAACAACAGTGATCTAGAAAAAAAATTGACAACTACATTTTCTTTGCCAATCTTATCCACAATGGTTATGTAAAATTCTTGTAACAATAGTAACCATCTAATGAGTCACCCACTAACCATTGGTTTATTTATTAAATACTTAATGGCTGGGTGGTCAGTATGGACAAAGACTAGATAACCTGTAATGTAATGCTGAGATTTGTTGATATAATTTATTATAGCTAGCATTTCTTTCTAAGTAATAGTATAATTAAGGTCAGCTTCTTGGAGAGGTTTACTCACATAATAAATGACATATTCCAATGTGCCTTCTTTTTGTCCCAACATAGACCCTATAGAAAAAATATAGGAATCTGTATGAATATGTAAAGGAATAGTCTAGTTCTATCCTATTAACACTGGTGTCATCATTAGGGAGTTCTTACTAGTCTGAAGGGATTCTTAGCAAGTTATTGTCCATTCAAATTTAGTATCCTTAGAGAGTATGACAAACAAGGGTGTTGATATTTTACTAAAGTCCTTAATAAACCTTCGATAATAGCCTGCATGGGCAAGAAAAATCTTCACGTGTTTTTGTTTTTGTAGTACAGGTAGATTTGTGATAACATCAATTTTAGTAGGATCTACTTGAATACCCCATTGTGACACATAGTGACCTAGGACCACACCTTCTCCATCATCATATAACATTACTCATTGCTAAGGGATAGGTTGTGATCTTAACATCTCTGCAGTACCCTCTCAAGATTTTCTAATGCCTCCTCATCTTTATTTCCATAGGTTGTGAATTCATCCATATAGACTTCCATACAATCATGAGAAAGATCAGAAAAGATGCTCAGTACAACTCTCTAAAAGGTGGCAGGGGCATTACATAACCCAAACAGGAGAACTAAGTAGGCATAGGTGTTGTGTGGTTACACAACACACCCCATTTTGCCCTAGCAAAACAGGGACCCAACCTATTTTCTTGGCTTGGCTTGTTTTGATTCCCTTTGCTTTTGGGTGGTATGGTAAAAACCAGTAGCAAATGAATGTCAGGATCTTGACATTTGAATTGAATTTACAAAGTTGAAATTTCTTCTTATAAACCTTGCTAATGAAAAAGAATGAAATTTTAAGGTCTACCTTTTGAGGCATATTGAAATTCCTTATAATAAAGAAGTTACACCTAGTTAAAGTTTAGTCAATAGGTCATAGGGATATTCACATCATCCTAGTATTCGGATATTATGTTAATATCCCGATATTTACAAATGTGTAGATGCCAAAATTAAGTCATATTGAAAGTTAACGTCGCCCGCATGGATATTAAGTTATCATCCGGATATTAACTTAATATCCAGACCTTAATATCCATATCCAGGCTGATATCCATGTTTGTATGATGTCATTCATCCTTTGCTTATGCAAATGGCTTATGTCACATGGACATTTACCATATGGATATTAACTTGGTGGAATATCATCCCTTCACATAGTATCATGATCCCGATGACGTCACATCATCCTGATTTTATAAAGACTCTTGACCCGGCTTACATCATCCAGACATTAGCGCACATGGATGTTAACTTTGTTAATATCCAAAACTTTGCATAGCATCCCGATCCTGATGACATCGTGTCATCTCGACTTTATGAAGAATGTTAAGCCTGCTTACGTCATGTGGACATTAACTCATAGGGTTATTAACTTTTCGAAGATCTGCACCTTTTTTCTAATATCCATATCCTAATGATGTCACCTTGCCCCAACTTGACACAAAGGATTTATCTTGCTGACGTCATCTAGATATTCAACCATAGGGACATTTCATGTTCCTATTATCCTGACCTTATTTTAATATCCCCATCCTGATGACATCACCCTATCATGTTACAATGAAGGAGATTTCTCCTCATGACATCATCTGGACATTTCAACGATATGGATATTTTGCACTCGTAATATCCATACCTTCCAAATATCCATATCCTTGGTCTAACCAATGATGCTACGCCATGTGTCCACACAGACATCCTGACCTATTTCAAGCAGATTTGAAGTTCGATAGAGGGTCTTTGGTCAATGATGGTTGACCTGACTCGTATGCTAACATCATATGGATATATCCATATGAATATTCTAAAACTAAGATTCACTACATCTTGGCACACCCTTTTCACATTTAATGCATATAAAGGCTGTTTCCTTTTAAATTCAAACTCATGCCAACAAACACTTGTCCCAATTTCTTGCGATTACATTGTTGGAGCCCATTTAATCCTCCTAAAAGTAATTAATATGCCCTAAACCTATGAATTTTCAAGATTTAAACAGTAAATTACTTTCATAATTTCATAATTGCATTCAAAGAGATAATAACCTTGCACAGAGAACCTGAGAAGTTAACAGAAGCTGCTACAGTGAACCTGCGACTAGATTTTGATAGTAAAAAGGATCATATACACGCAATAATTCTAGTATTCATCTACATATTTCAATTCAGGTTATGCAAACCAGGTATGGACAAAATGAGCCCTAGCTGAGTATTGTATGGATATTTCATAATTTTGAGCTGGAAAAGACATAAAATGTTGAAATAGAATGAATTTAGGGTTAAGTCTTGATGAAATTCATATTGTTCAAGTGCCATGTTTATTGATTTCATAGAAATGATGTTAACCCTAACATTACAAGTGCCCTAGTTAAGATGAGTCCATGGAATTGCAAGATAAGATGTCTCAACCTTGCATGGACAAATGTGACATTGAATTCAAATAGAGTATGTTTCCGAAGGCACACAATATATACAAGAAGTATGGTTTTGCAGAGGATATGCACTCTGGAAACACTAATATTGAGGCTTTTAGAAATAGGATCAATGCCAGGGAAGATCACCCCATTCTAAAGAACATCGTGACTATGGGGATGTACTATGCAGCTGGTTTCTAGTATGTTGATGAAGCTATGGAGCTTGTGATTGAATCTGCTAATAATTACAATGTGGTCACAAGAAGAGTTGAGAAGTGGGGGCGAGTATATGTAGATTTATCAATTGATGGCATAACTGATGCTTTTAATTTGCCTACATCCAGAGGAATATACGTACTAGACTTGGGGGCACTAGCTAAGGAGTATGATGGTAATAAAAAGGATTGCAGAAAGGTTATTTTATTAGGATGAAGAGATCTAGCAAACAAAGCCAAAGCAATGGCCAAGATACCACAACATCTATACAAGTACAATTTCAGCCCAGAAGTGCAATATATGATATTCCTACTCAGGAGAATGAGTGGAAAGGAGAATGCTAGGAATTTTGAATCATGGATGTTTAGGTTGATACAGATGGTTATTGAGAATAAGTAGGTGGTCCAATGGGCCAAAATCATCAGTGATTCCCTGTATTCCCAAATGATGAAGTGGAGGAGGATGAAAGATAGAGTGTTTAAAATGACTTCATATATGGTATATGCATATGCAACCAAAGGTACCTTTGATGGGCTGCAAATAGAAGGAAGAATGGGTAGGTTGCCTCATGAGAAGACTCCCTAGGAGCATTATCCACACCTGGAGAGGAAACAATCAGTACAACACTATAAGATTGTAAATGATTGCTTCATACAGAGCCACAGAGAAGATTAATCCATATGGTTCCTAGTTTATACAGGCCAAAACATACTCATATATTAGGATGGAAGGGTTTAGTGGGAATACCTTCATGCTACCAAGATATCCATTAGACAAAGTGGTCTTAATGGAGATGGTTAGACAACAGATCTCTGCATTAGAGATGTCTACGAGAAAGATGGAAAAACTTACAGAAAATTCCCTATAGAAATCAATTGGTTTATGGTTGGATCAATGGATAATGCTAGGATAGCTGAGTCAGATTTGAAGAATCTGAATTTACAAATATTTCCATTAGTGAGAGATTATGATCCTTACGATAGGATTGAGAAGCATTTAAACAAGAAATATAAACATGTCATGCATCTAGAGGACTACTGGGCTGATTGTGATGATGAGAATGAGGTGAGAAAAAGAGAATGTCAAAGGTTAATCCCTGATCAGATGCAAACCATGGGGCAGCCAGAGTTCCCTCCCTAGATTAAGAAAGATGATGATGATATCATAGACCCAGAATACGAGGATAATAGGGTGTATAATGAGGCACTAGTGCCTCCAGATTGGACCCAGAGAGATAAAACTTCAATTGATGTCTTTACTACCAAAGTGATGGCAAGGACCAAGAGCTGGCTGAACAAGAAGATTAATGAATTGAAGACAAAATGTGTTGCTATCACCTACGACAAGAAGAGAGATGAAAGAAAGGGAAGAGCTAGTTTATGATGACTTCCTAATACATAAGAGGTAGGTCCTTGAGACCAGATTAGCATAGCCCAATTCATCAGGAACTACAGAACAACATGTATTTGAGGGAGTTTCATTGTATATACACTGCCCTCACCTCCTAAGGATACACCACTAGTGGCTATTCCAATCTCCACGCCCAAGGCATCAATTGTAGAGGAGAAGCTTTTGGAGGAAGAAGATCAAGGTCCAATTGGGACTATTATAGAAAAAGGGAAGGATGTTTTGCAGGGAATCAATATCCCTAGGCATTCAAGGTATCAAAGTCCAACCATGAGGGGAGCTATACCACCTCCTATTCAAGCATAGGAACATTCAGGCTCAGTCTTGAATGTAGTGAAGTAATTTCAACATGATGTACTTGTTGAAAATATAATAAAAGTAAAGAATGAAATGGCACAACAGGCCATAAGCAAGTCACTAGAAAAGGAAGTGAATAAGTCCTTTCCATTGATTGGAATAGTGGACTTAACTAAAGATGATGTAGTCATGGATGTGACTAATCATCCTATTGAGACTTTACTCCAGCATCCTGAAGTTGCAGTTGGAAACAAGGATATAGAAGTGAAGGATGAAAACATTGATAGGGCAGAGTCCCTTGAGGTAGAAATACAAATGGGATCTTTAAATGTCCTCATTGAGATAGTAACTAACCCTAATGTGATTGATTTGGCATATCAGCCTAAAGGTGAGGATCAAGAAGAAGCAACTGTCAGGAATGATCAAGAACAGGATGAGAACATCCAAATGGAAGCTATGCAGAAAGAACAAGCTGAGGATGTGCCCAAGGATGATATGGTTCCAGATGAACCAATAAACACATCACATTTGGATCAACCACAACCAGAACATGAAAAAGTTCATAAGGATAGCAGGGCTGATCAAGGTAAAGACCAATAAATAGGAAATCTTGAGGTCATTCCTTCACAATAGGATCAGAATAAAGACTAGCAAGAAAATGTACAGATCCCTGTGGGTGATGGTGAAATAGATAAGGATAAAGAAACACAAGATTCTCAAATTGAGCAACAAGACCAAGTAGGGTCAGGACAACTTGTATTCCATGGATGTCTTTAAAGGCGGAACATCCACAAAAGGAGATTGAGCCCTTTGACTTCAATTCATTGTTTACATTAGATCCAGCCAAACCAAAGAGGAGGGCAAGGATAGTCTCTACAATAAAGAGGGATGTAATAACATGAAAAAGAACAAGTCAAATAGTTGTACCCACAGTGGATAAGGCCAAAGGAGAAATAAGGCCTGAAGAATTTCAAATAACTACCATTGATTTAGGCCATACCACCGAGGAACAAGAGATCCAAGGATTGAGGGATCATACTGATATGATGGAGGCCAGAATAAAGAAAACAAAAGTCAAGAAGAAGATGTATAAGGAGCAAGTGGCCCAATTATAGGCTTTTGTGAAGGGGTTAGTAGCACCAACCAATATCCGATCATAACTACTACACCAATAACATTAGTATCTCAATAGGAGATAGCTATATTGGATGTGTAGAAGCATCATGCACATGTAATAGACAAACGGTTCACCAAATTTCTGGGTGAAGGAGAATAAGTAATAAGGACCTCATTGTCCAATTGGGACGTGCCTAGTAACCTAAAGGGTAAGGCTTATAAATTGAATAAAGAGTGTGAGGCCTACTTTTTACACTACTATTCATGAGACTATTTGCAGTGATATTGCTATTATTTTTATGTTGAGAGACTATTGATCTTGAACCTTGTTTATTTAACTTAATTGATTTTTTTAAAGGAAATAATTGTGGAATGGTAATTAGATGTTGCTTCTAAGAAAATGATGAATGGTTAATATTAGAAATGGAGCTTTAATGTGTTTTCAGGATGTTATATGGTAGTATGTTTAGGTATGCATGTATTTAAAATTGCTTCGGCTATGATATCTCTATGCGTTATTGACTTCAAGTTTGAGTGTGCAGGTATTGCTAACAAAACCACAAATACAGGAGACCATCCCATACCTTATGTTGTATCCCTATTGAGCCGATCTAGTTCTATGAGGAACTAAGATCAACCTTGTGTTTGGAGGAATGTTGTAATGTTGTAATGTGTTAATGTTGCATGAGGTCAAGGGAATAAGGGTTATCTTCTGATTTACTTTTATTATGATAAGTGTTGTAAGAAATGTTGTTTTTAATCTTGTTTAAACTTTATTTCTTTTAGACCCTTTTCTTGTGTTTTTATTTGACCCTGGGAGTTCTAACTAGATAAAAATCAACCCTAGGTTATACCCCATGGGTTTAGGGACCCTTTTGGCTAGGATAACCTTGGGATAACCTCCATATGGTCACTTCAACTTCAGGGTGAAGTTAAGTGACGAATTTGGAAGCATGGGGATAATGGGATGAGTGGAATCCACACTTAGACCCACTTCCAAGTCATGGAATGACTCCATGATCCACCAATAATGGAGTGCTTATCTCTTTGTGCCTTTCTTTTGATGGGAGTGCTCCATTAAAAGGGTGATGTGTCAACCATTCACTCCTTAATTATATTTTAATTATTTAGTTTATTCCTACATGTGCTATTAAAAGGACTATAGTGGGGAACTCAATGAGTGGGGGTTAATTATTTAAAGACCACTAGGATAATGGATGAGTTGTGGATTAGTTGTTTAATGCCACTTAGGAAATTAAGAAATAGAGGGAATTAGTTTTAAAAGGGGGAGAAGGAGGAGAGTAAGGGGGTTGGATTATTGTGGAAAGAAGGAGATTTTAGAGACGGAGGCTTGAGAGGAGCTCTACATCAACTTTCATTCCATAATTGGGCTTTGGAAGGTTGGTGAATCAAGTCTACTCTCTTGTGTATCTGATGTTTTATATATATGTTTGTTTCTTGCTTATTGAATGAGTTTGCAAATGTCTTCTATGAGTATTTTGTTATTGTTTTGGGGTTTTGTGTTGGGTGTAGAAAGAGCTCCTTCCAGTTGGAAGGCAATGCTCATCTTGTATAGGGAAGGGGAGGTGTGACACTCCTCAGGTGTCATCTTGGTTCTTGTTGTAAGAAATGCCTTGAGGGCATGTTGGTATTTTTTTAGCCTAGAGGGCTTATGACTTTGAGAGCCTATTGGTAAATCCCGGGTAATTTGATTAATTGGAAGGCTTGAGGACTTGTGATAAAATGTGATAAAATATGTAAAGGATGACACCTAGAGGTAGAGATTGTCTACTCCCCTACCCTCCTGAACTTACCTAAGCTGGTTCATTGTACTGTGAGTATACCATAGGTGTATGTGTGTGTTAATTGCTTTGTTGTTGATGTTCAATGTTGTGATGTATTTGGTCTGTTATACCCTGGGTATGAGGATGGTCTCCCTAGCTCGGGGGTGACCCTCTTGCGGGTCAAAGGTAGGGAGGAGAGCTAGATGGTGGTTGTTGTCTCCCTTGTTGTCTTGCGGGTTACTGTTGGAGCATGCAAAAAGAATTAGAGAAGTTTTCCCTTGTTAAAGAAAATGTTCTATCCTATTATTTGTAATGAGAGCTTTATCATCATAGTTTTATTATGTAAGAGTTGTAGAGAGAACTTCTCTTTTAAAATTGTTGTAAAAATTGTTACCTTGGGAGTGGAGAGATAATCCTCCCTTATTATGTTAAAAGTTGTGATCTTAATTGGTTGTTACATTTCATCTTTTGTGTAAGTTGGGAGAAGAGAGTAATTTACTCCCTTTGAATGTATGTGAGTTGTGGGAATTCCTACAGTTGATTGTTCTTTGTTATCAAGTTTTAAGTTGTGAGACTTGTTTGTTGATTTAGAATCAATTGATAAATATATCCCTTGTATTATCTAGTGAGAAAGTTACTTTTATAGTTTATGGATGATGCATTTTGCCTTGAATACAAATTTAAAACTTGAAGTTAAATTGCATTGGAAAATAATCTAAATTGAATTTTTACTGGACTATGTGTGTTCTTGAAATAAAAAAAGTTCAATAGTTACATGTATTTACTTCTGATTTTTAAATGTAATTGAAAAAGAAAAATTTACTTGATAGAATTACAAATGGAAAATACAGATTTTAAATGGTTAAATATTCTTTTCATTGAGTATTTATTATATTGTAAATCAAAAGTAGAGAGATAGTAGATATGAATGTTACCATGAGATTTCATTTTTATGTTTAAATATAGTTGTGAAGATTTGATATAACAATATTTATATTTATTATTATTAATCGAAATTGAGAAACTGATGTGTATATATATATATATAATAGTTAAATAAAAGAAGTTGTGAAAAGAAAATTTGCATTGTGTATATATACATATATAAATATATACATATATAAATATATACATATATATATATATGTATATATATTTTTAAATATTAAAATAGTTTTAAATCAAATAAAATTGAGAATTTGGGTTATGTATATATATATATATATATATATATATATATATATATATATTTAAGTAGTAATCATTAAAAAAGACATAAAGTTTGCTGAGAGAATGGTCACTGTTTTATTTGTAACAGCGAACAGTTTACACAGTACGGTGGTGGGGGTTTAAACCCCCACCGAACTTTAACTAATGGAGGGTGTGGGGAGGGGCGGAGCCCCACCCACACCCCACGAAGTGGGATGTGGGTGGGGCTCCACCCCTCCCCACATCCCCCACTCCTTTTAACCCCACGCCCCCGCTATGCTTACACCCCCCCGCTCGCCATAACAGCTGTGGCCTGTGCGCAGGCCATTCTCCCTGTGAACCCTCCACACAGTGCTCCCTTGGCTACTGCCCTTTGTGGCCTTCCTACCCCTCCGCCACGGTAACTCCAAATCCTCCGCCCCTGCCAATGGTGCCGCCGCCATTCTCCAGTAAGCCCTGCATCAAAACAAATAAACACAATAAGTTTTAGGGTTATTTAATCCACAATCCAATGAGTTGGATTTGCATAATAAAATGTATAAAAACATGAGTGGAGCTCCCATAGTATGGGTTTAAATGTTTATAAAAAAAATGTATATATATATATATGTGAGTGCACATATGTTTATATATATATATACATTTATTTAGGATATTAGTTGTAATAATGTTGGTATCTTTCAAATAAAAATAAAAAAATAAAAAAAATATTTATATCTTTTGAAATGAATATATATATATATATATATATATATATATATATGTTTATAAAATCATATATGAGTATACATAAATGATTGTATGGCCAGTAAAGAAGTAAATACATATGATTAATCTTTTAATCATTATGAAAGGGGGTCTTTATTAAAATAAATTTATTTGTTAAATAAAAGAGATTAATTTTATATATATATATATATTTTAAAGAATAAATGAGACAAATGGTTTAGACTTTTTAATTATTTGGCAAGCAACAGAATGTCCTGTAATGGATAATGTGAACTCTAGTTAACTATTAACAAATGGTAGACTAAGTAAATGAGACATTTTATTAAATTAGTTAAACGATTAAATGTCAATCACCTACTGGAGAAAACCTAAACGTTGCAAATTAAACCGACACAATCATAGAGATCATATTTTACTTCCACACATGTGTAGAACATTCTGTTAACATCAGTAACTTCGATAACTTAAACATACGCAACTGAGCATGCTTGCGCGTGCAAGGGAGGCTTTCGGAGTAGTTAGGGAAATTTTTTTGATATTTCGTATCATGACCACATGATGCATGTGGACATGACACGCGGTTTAGCATGTTGTGAATGCATGTGAAATGTGGGCATGACAAAGAGGTTGGCTAGACGCTAATAAAGAGTGGTAGGCATTTGACTACATTAAAGGATATGAGGAAGACAGATGTTGGAAGCCTCATGACAAAGAATATCCTGACACCTCAAACATTACCATAGCTGGATAGTTGGTTTGAATACATAAGGTTTGAGGTTGATATATTGAAAAGATATAATGCTAAGACTGTAGATATCAATGTAAAAGAACATGAACTCTTAGCAGAGGAGGTAGAGATCTTGGAGGCCCTTGAGGGTGAAGTTGAAGGAAAGGTAGAAAATCAAGATAAGGATTTTACTACCAAAGTATTCAAGGATAATTTCAGTCTTGTAGCAGAGGATCCTATTCAGCATTTCTCTAAGGCTACTATTGACAAAGCAATATGCATGAAGGCTAAAATAGAGAAATATAACACAGAATTGGATAGTTGGACTAATAGGTGGGTATCTCTGTAAGAACAATTGAAGGCAAAAGAGCATGTTGCTGCAAAGGCAAAGGTACTAGATAGAGAAGAAATAGCTAAGGCTATCGAGGCATATGAGCTCATCCAGGGTGTCAGATGTAGAATAATAGAGGAGTCGTCCACAGATGAAGAATCAAATGGAAATGCAGAATGAAGAGGTTATATTAACCAAGTCAAAGATTCAATGAATATTCTGGAATGCCAATTGAACTCCACCAGATTGATTGCCAACTAGTAATCATGTGCCACATTTCATCCTGACTATTAGATCATTGAATTTATTTTAACCACATCCTCTCCTTGTTCTATAAAGGGGATGGATTGCCATTTGTACATTATTAGGAGCTTAATTGAGAGAGAATTGTTGATCTTTGTGAGCACTAAGTATACTTTTGTGACTTAGTGTTACCCCATGGTTCTTTCTTGAGACCAATTGCAAATATGCAGACATTTTGAATATTGAACGAAATAGAGATCCAGATTATAAATTAATTGTAAATATTGAGTAATCTTTTGTGGATGATATCTAGACATGTCACTATGGAGTGTTGTGCTCTTTGAGGTGCTTTTTAATTTGTGAATGTTGTTGCTATCCAACTCATTTGAAGATTAGCATCAACTATGTGTAGTTGTGGAATATCTTGGCGAAGCATGGTTTGATTTCATCTCTTTTCATGAAGTATTGAATTGTGCATATGGATCAGTGGTTGAAACTCATTCATTTCAAATAATTTTAGAATTTTAGTTCATTTCTTTTAAATTTTATTAATCATCATCATCAACTGCAAAATATTGATAAATGATAAGCATAACATAATAGATATGCAGACATTCATAGACAATTGAACATCTAGTGCAAATTTGAGCAAATTGCATGTAAGATTTAAAATATCATGAAAATACTTGGAAATAATGGCAAAGAACATGAAAATATCAGCTTATAGGCACAATATTTAGAAGAATTAAAGGTACAGAAGAAGAATCAAGTGAAGATTAGTTTAGATTTAAGTAAATTTAGAAGAACTAATGAAAGTTACATAAATCATCATGAATAATCTTAATCAGAGTGAAGATCAGAAGAATTGATCAAACGTAGAATAAATTCACATAATATCTATATATTCTAGTTAAAAATTTTAGGATTTGTTATGTCATAAAATGTCTTCCTAGACTTTTTTCCCTCCTAAGTTTAGCTCCCGAGTCCCTTTATTTTCATCATACATGTTCATTTTGACTCCTGGAAGAAAATGGCTTGAAACCCATGTCACATGGGGCATGAAGGACATTGTGGCACTTAGCCTTGCCTTGAAAAAGGAGCTGTGGATATGAGCGCTAGCATCCTTGCCCTACCCTATTTCAGGAAGGTCCCAAATTTGAATGTCAGGTTTATGACTATTAATTAGGTCCCATGCCGACATCTTAAGTTTGAATTATGAAAATCTTAAAGGGAATGTGTTTAGTTGCATATATAAGCATGTTTAGGGTTTCATTTATAAACTAGAAGATGATTGTGAACTTTTGGTGAACTTATGATATTAGAGCATTCAAGATATTCATTGTTGCAGAGCAGAGCATTGTTATTATGTTTGTGATTGTAGATTTAGCTTTATCTTCTCATGTGACTGAAGGATTTTCATCTACATGTGAGCTACACCTCTGAGGTGATATATCTATTTATGTTCAAATCATTTATCAATTGTTTTTGCCTCTATCCTGTAGGGATACACACTCTTTATCTGACAATGGCATTCGAAAGACTTGAATGTCTCTCCAGGGCTTGACCAAGGTAAGCCTCTAAACACCACAACCCACAACCACTCTCCTTGTGATTGTAGGTTATAGATGTTGCATCTTGACAAAGTGGAGTTGCAGGGAACAATAACATAGTGTATAGATTCCAGATCTTTGAAGAAAAGCACTGCTTGGACTTGGGCGCCAATGCAATGTCCTCCGAGGTTGAAAACATAGAAATCATTGTGATAGTGACAATCAACATCTGAAGAGGTTTTGACATCTTGAAGAACACCCTACCTTGGACTTGGGTACTAGTGCTAGTATCCTCTGCATCTCTCGGGACAAAAATGGAAAATACAATGAACATCAGTGTCAGAAGGAGATCATGATTCCATGAAGAAAACACCACCTTGGACAGGGGTGCTAATGCTAGTGTCCCTTAGTATTCTGTATCTTGGACTTTGAAAAATGATCAGTAACTAATCTTTGCCTACTACCTTAGTCTGTAAGTATTTGTTGTAATTCATCGTTTTACTTACTGTTTTGCATAATTAGGGTTTTAAGGGTATTTGAACATTAAATTAATAAATTAATTGGCAATCTCTAAATTTCTAGATCATTCCAAGTGACATCCTAACCTGTAGGTGAATCCTCTTGCAAAAATGTGATTCAACTCAATTGATATGTCCTTGAATGTTTGTAGTGAAAGGAGGATTTAACCCTTTTATCATTTTATCCCTCTTTTTTATACTAAACATTTTGGTGAACCAATTTTTATTTGAATTTTACACCTTGCTGAGTGTTGTACTCTAGATTTGCATTCATTCATCTTATTGCATTTGAAAATTTACAAAAAAATTGGCATCTTAGGCTTGCATTTTGGCATAATTTGCATTAATTTAATTTAATTTCTATTATTTTCATTAGATCTGATTTAAATTGTAGAAATTCATCATTAATTAATCATTTTCATTGCATTTTCATCCTTAATTTGTTAACAATTGCTTGAAATTGTGCATTTTTCATAAAAAAACTAGTTTTGCATTAGCTAGGTTTTGTAGTTAAAATCTTGTTTCAGATTTTACTACCTTTTTTAACACTCATTTAGGACTGATTTATAATTGTAGTGTTTCATCATAGTGTCCTTTTTGCAAAAGTTCATGTCTAGGGTTTGAAAACCTTGCATTTTCACTAGATTTGGCCTTGTCGTCTCTCTAGAATTGCATTATAGGTGTGTTGTGAAGGATATTATTGCATTATTGGATTGATATTGAGCTTATTATTTGCTACCCCTCTTAAAATTCTTCATAACAACTCTTCTTTTAGTGATTTGCATTGAAAAATTGTGAAAAAGTAAAAGATCAAGCATTTCTAGATCATAAACATACATAGTTTTGCACTTGTCCTTTGCATAAGCATTGAAAATATTTTAAAATCTGATTTTTCATACATTTGAATACATACACACATGGCTTATTGTTGTAAATAGTCCAAAAACTGAGAGGCGGGGGGTGAATCAGTTGTCTCACAAATTTAACCTTTTCTAATTTTAATCTTCTTTATCAACTTACAATTAGATCAATAATGTAAACATTAAAGCATGAATCAACAACACATGAGCAGAAATAACACCAAGATTTTTATGTGGAAACCCAAGGGAAAACCATGGTGGGGGTTAACCCACAAGATTCGTACCCTGTTAAAAGTACATAGAAGAAAAGGGAAGGCACTTGCCTTCAGGCTCACTACCTACAGAATTTATGTTTAATATAGTAAGTATTAACTAATAAGTAACATCTCCTTCATGCCTAGTTCATTTTCATTGAGTTCTCGCAAAACTTATACTCTGCCCCAAATACTTCTTTTCTAATTCTTTATAAAAACAACTCTTGTTCTTTTGCTTCTCCTTTTCTATGCTCTCCCTTCAATCCTTTCTTTAGATTATATTATTGTCGCACAAGGATGATTTTCCACAACTCATCAACAAGTATTTATATGCTTCATCAACCTTGGAATGAACATCAAGGTCATCACTACAAACATCTGACTTAATGCAAATCACTAAGTTGTTGGCCAAACACAACTAGGACTCAAATCTTCCTTGATCAACACCCCACGCTTTATATAATTGCTCTTAGATCATCCACAACACGCTTGAATCATTCAGTCGGCCAAGACTAGGAAGAACAACAACACCAAGAGGGAAATCTTTATTGACAAGCTCAAACTTCAATGTGGACCTCCAACATAGCATTCACACAATCCAGAGACTTCCACAAGCACATTGAATTCAACAAAAACATCCGCACTCCTCCAAATCATTAGAATCACTTGCATATGCCTCCAGAACCTCAAGAACACTATTTGTCATGATCATCACTTTAGAAAGATTGCTTGCAGACCTCTAAACCATGAACCACTTGAATGGATGATACACACTGACTTCCCAAACATGACTATAGATTCGTAGATCATCATTTGACATATCCAGAACAATCTGAACTTCTTTCCTGTTAATCTATCTCTTCTGAACACTGCAAAATTGGTTCTACTTAGATGGCCATAAATTCTTCAAATCTTCATGTGAACCCTTCAAAGCTTAACTAGAGATTCTTCAGACAATCCTCTACTCAGCCATATGGTCTACATACATTGATCCTCATTAATTTTCTCAATATCCTCAACAATCCAGTCTTCTAAACAGGCAGCAAAATAGGATACAGTTGACACCAATGGCAACAAGGATATGTTGATATCAATGACAACACTACTTAGGCACATATTTGCAACAATCTCCCCCTTTCTCATTGATGGCAACATATGATGTGAAAAACTGATTTGACCATCAAGACAAGACATTCTCCCCCTTTCTCTTATCACTTCTGCAATCACTTTCTTCATTGCTCCCCCTTTCATCAGCAACTAGTTTTTCACATGAACTTCTCTCCCCCTTTGACATCAATGGCAAAGGGCACATATTTGTAGTCTTTTCTCTTTATTTTTTTTTAAGAGTAAACTCAAAAATTACATGTAGACTACTCCCCCTGAGTAGTGCCTCCTTAACATTAATCTGGATCACAAGATGTGACTATGAATTCTACCGAACTGATGCACTCTAGTGCATCTTAATTATGATCAGAAGAGGTAATAACCCCAACTTCTCTCTGAGATACTCAAAAGTATCCTTGGGAAGAGGCTTAGTGAAAATATTCACAATCTAATCCTTTGAAGATACAAACTCCAACTTGACTTCATTCTCATTTACCTTCTCTCTCAAGAAATGAAACTTGATGGATATGTGCTTTGTCTTTGAATGCAACACATGATTCTTTAAGATGCTTATTGCACTTGAATTATCATAGAAGATTATGACCGGCTCCTTAAACCCTATTCTGATATCCTTCAACATTTGCTTCATCCACAGAACTTGAGTGCAATTGTTTGCTACTGCTATATACTCTGCCTCTGCTGTAGATAGGTATATTGCCTCCTACTTTTTGCTCAGCCAAGAAACCAATCTACTTCCCAAGAAGAATGCACCACCACTAGTACTTTTCCTGTCATCCACATCTCCTACCCAATCAACATCTGTATATGCATGAAGAGTAAAGTCATTATATTTTGGATACCACAATCCATAATCAATTGTCCCTTTGAGATATCTGAAAATTCTCTCGACTGCTACAACATGGGATTCTTTAGGATCAGCTTGGAATCTAGCAACAAGTCCAACTGCATTCATGATATCAAGTCTGGTCTGAGTTAGATAGCAAAGTCCTCCAATCATTGATCTATACCTTTTCTAATTTGCCTTAGGGGAGTCCTCATCTTTACTCAACTTACATCTAGTTACCATAGGTGTACTTATTGGCTTTGAATCTCCATTCCAAACTTCTTCAACAATTATTTCACATACTTAGACTGAGATATAAAGATACCTTTATCTGATTGAGTGATTTGTAGACCTAAGAAGAAATTCATCTCACCAAACATGGACATCTCAAATTCACTTTACATCTGATCAACAAATGTTTTACACATGCTTTCATTTCCACAAAAATGATATCATCAACAATTACCTCAAAAATTAGAATATTATCATGGTCAATCTTGAAGTAAAGATTACTATCAGCAGTGCCTTTGTTATATCCTAGCTTTAGCAGATACTTACCCAATCTTACATACTAGGCTCTTGGGGCTTGTTTGAGTCCATATAATGCTTTCCTCAATCTGCAGACCATGTCTTTCTAATCAGATAACTGGAATCCTTTTGGTTTCTCAATGTAGACTTCTTCTTCTAACTCTCCGTTTAGGAATGCTGATTTTCCATCCATCTAATACACCTTGAAATCTTTAAAAGTAGCAAATGTAGGAAATAACCTGACTGCTTCTATTCTTTCCACTTGAGAAAATGTTTCTTCAAAATCAATTCCTTCTACTTGAGAATATCCTTTGCATACCAACCTTGCTTTATTTCTTACAACTTCACCATATTCATTTAGTTTGTTTCAGAAGACCCATTTAGTTCCAATCACATTTTTGTCCTTAGGTCTAGAAACAAGATCCCAAGTGTGATTCTTTTCAATTTGCATTAATTCTTCTTCCATTGCCTTTACTCAGTTTTCATCTTTGCAGGCTTCACTTACTATTTTTGGTTTAATCTTTGAAATTAGACAAATTTCTTCTTGATCTTCAGTAATTCTTCTCCTAGTTTGAACACCTTTATTTCTATCTCCTATGATTTGATCTTCAGGATGATTCATCCTTACATACCTGGGAGTTTTGGGATTTGCTTGAACTTTTGATTCTTGAGCTTGTTCCTTAACTTCTATACTAACCTCTTGAATTACTAGATTTTTTAGATCAATTTGGATCTGAGTCTGAGTTTGCACTTGCCTTTCTTGACTTGGATTTTCATCTTGATCATCAGAATCATATCCACAAGACTTGGAATGTCCTTCCTTTCTCTCATCAACTCTGACATTAGCACTTTCAATAATCTTTTTCAACCTCTTGTTGAAGCATCAGTATGCTTTGCTTTAAGTAGAGTAACCCAAAAAAATTCCTTCATCACTTCTTGCTTCAAACTTGCCTAGATCCTCATCTCTTTTGATATAGCATTTACTACCAAAAACTCTAAAATATCTCATAGTGGGAGGATGACCAAACCAGAGTTCATAAGGAGTCTTACTAGAATTGCCTTTGATCTAAACCTAGTTAAGAGTGTAGACAATAGTACTCACAACTTCTGTCCAATAAACTTGTGGAATATTTGTTTCCATCATCATGGTCCTGACAACTTCTTGAATGGTCTAGTTCTTTCTTTCTACAACTCCATTTTGCTGAGGAGTCCTAGGAGTAGATAACTGCCTTTTTATTCCATGCCTTTCACAGAATGTATCAAACTCACCAGAGGTAAACTCTCCACCTCTGTCGGATCTCAGACACTACAAAATTGGTTCTACTTAGATGGCCATAGCTTCTTCAAATCTTCATGCGAACCCTTCAAATCTTAACTGGGGCTTCTTCAGACAATCCTCTACTCAGCCATATGGTCTGCATACATTGATCCTCATTAATTTTCTCAATATCCTCAACAATCCAGTCTTCTATACAGGTAGCAAAATAGGATACAGTTGACACCAATGGCAACAAGGATATGTTGACATCAATGAAAACACCACTTAGGCACATATTTGCAACACTTATAATCACAACAATAGTGCTAGGCTTCCTCCTAGGCCTTATTTGAAAACAAGGAGCCTTGAACTTGAAATCACATTTACACCTCATGACAAAACATTTGTAGACAATGAAGGACCTCTTTACATTACTATGAAAATAATAGAGATTTTGGTGAATGGTACACTTATAGATCCTAATTGCATGACTAATGTGGTAATGGAAGAGTTTCTCCACATAATTTGACACAAGATTCCTATGAACCTTCAGATTTAAGGATTAAGATACATAATGGAGCTTTAATGCCTACCTTTGGGAAGATAAATTTATTGGTTACAACTTCTAATAAATCTGTGGATCAAGTATTTGAGGTTATCCCTTTATCCAACCTATTCCATGTAAAACTAGGATACCCATGGTTAAAAGCTATGAACATTGTCCCCTCAACTATTCACAATTGCATAAAATTCCCTTTACATGGACAAGTGTGTACCATTCGACATAATACATATCAACCTTTGGCAATGGACAACAAATTTACTCTTGATTACTTTTGGCTGCAACCTAATAGAGACCCTAAGCCACGAAGAGATCACTCTTTCCTACAATATAGACAATAAAAAGCAAAACTTATAACTAGAGTGGTTGGGCCTCCTATGCAAACAATAAGAGATGAACAACCCGTATTAAAAAAAATTCCTAAGGAAAAAGGAAAAGGACCCTATGCTGAGGTTTGTCCCCCATCATCCTTACAAGGATCAAGAGGTATTCATCGAGAACAAAACACTTCATCAAGACAAATGAGATTTGAACATGGTGCTTCCTCCTCTAACATGTGAAAACCTATGGAAAAATATGACAATACTTTTGAAGACGTAAGCAACAAAACAAAAAGAAATAGACAAGCAAGAGAAATAAGAAGAAAAAGACAAGCTTTTGCCCAACGAAATGCACCTCAACAAGAAAACATTCCACCTAACATTGAATCAAACCAAGAATAGATTAACACTGGACAACTTCAAAATAAGAACAAAAGTTGGGCTATGGTACCTTATGAACCTCTTTCCTCTAGCATTCAAGATTGGGAAGATGATGACTGCTAGTCCAGTTGTCCCTATAGGTAAGTATTTCTAAACCTTTACTTCCATGTTGTATTTCCCCCATGATGTGCTATGTGTTGTTTAGGCCTCCTTGGATGACCCTTGATACTCTTGTAAGGTCAAGGATACCCAGAGACCACCTTTATTGTGACCCTTCTTCTATTTGTAGCATTATTCTTCTATATTGCCTCTCCTCTATTTTCATTGTTGTGTGTTGTGTCCTAGGGGCATAGTGTTGTGGTTGGTGACCTGGGGGCACCTTCCTAAATGATGACCATAAGGCACTTTTTTTCCTCTCTTGATTTATTGTTTACCTTCCTCTAGTGGTTCTATCTAGCTGGCGGATGATGAAAAAATAAATAAGACTGATATGGACCACATGTCCCTTCAACGAGTAAGCAAAAATGGACCTAGTCCATACATGACGATGGGGTTAATATATATTATCTGACGCTTGGCTAGTAGAATCATTCCATGTGATATTTTGATGATATCTTATATTTGCTAACAAACCATAACAATATTGCTACTCCATGCACTTTGTTTATCTTGGATCTCACCTTGTTTACACTCGGTTATGAGATCTCTGTGGTATAGCCCGACGGTTATACTTGGATTCTGAATCTGTAGTATAACCTTGGCTCTTGATGTGATTATGTATATGCATTGTTTTGATCATGTGATGTGGTTATTATCTTATAGAAAGATTTTTGACATCTCTTCTAGGAAATTATTTGTTTGTGGGAACATTCGGTGATTGTAAAGTGTATGTCACTTTTGGAGGCATGGGCTTTGCAAAATATCTTGTTCCATTGTGTGTTTTCTCTCTACCTAAAAGTGCTTGATATCGGTACATGATATCAACCACCTTAAGGTGGGGGCATATATAAGGTAAGCTATCTGATGATTTTGATACTAACGAAGTATGTTTGTAAGCCCTTTGTGGAGGCAAGATGTTGTATCTTCACGCAAGTGGACATCTTTATTTTATATTGCAATGAGAAAGCCCTCTATAGAGGTGAGATATCATATCTCTTGAGCTATTGTGTATCCTTTTATTTAAATCCCTTTGCGGAGGCAGGGATGGTGTATCTCTTAAGCTAGTGCACATCCTTTTTATTCTAAAAGTCCTCTGAGTAGGCGGGCTTGGTGTATCCTCCCTTAAGTGTGTCTTTGGTGGTTGTTGTGGCATAAGCCCAACCATCAGGTGTGCCTGTAATGTGCCTAAGATGGTGGTGAACCTAGAAATAGGCTCCTTCCATCGCTTGTTTTTAGTGTTTTAGACGTATAGTATGTCTTTGGCATACTATACGATGCTCAAGTCTTTCATGTGTTTTCCATTTTGTATGGCATGTTTGTTCCCAAGCATAGTCTAAAGACATGTGGTGATGAATCCCTCCTATACTTTGGGATTTGTATGGCGTGTTTGTTCTCAAGTGTAGTCTAAATACATGTGGTGATGAGTCCCTCCTACACTCTGAGATTTGTATTGCATGTTTGTTGCCCCATATGCAGTCTAAGGACGTGTGGCGATGAGTCCCTCCTACATTTTGGGTGGTGTGTTTACTTTCCATGTACTTGCATCTACATTCAGTTATATATATATGAAAATGAAAAATAAATAATAACTGCATTCACTGTATTCATTGTGTTTTCCATGTCTTCAATGATGTCTTCTCTGTGTTTTGTGTGACTGTTACTGTCTTCTCCATGTATTACATGCCTGTTACTATCTTTGATGTGTTTTACATGTCTACAGTGTGTTTTCTCTAATGTCTACCTGAGACTGGGGGCTAGAGATAGTTCCTCATTCCTTGTGTATGCATTAGCTTCAAGTGCCTAGCATGTTTACTGTGTTTTGATTATACTTTAATGCATGTATGGGCCTTGTATTTATACATACATTAAAGTGGGGGCTAAATGTTATGTCAAAAAATGTCTCCCTAGACTTTTTCCCTCCTAGGTTTAGCTCCCAGGTCCCTTGTTTTGCATCATACATGTTCATTCTTTTTTCTTGGAAGAAATTGGCCTAAAACCCATGTAACATGGGGCATGAAGGAAATTATGGCACTTAGCCTTGCCTTGAAAAAGGACCTGTGGACATGGGCGCTAGCGCCCTTGTCGTACCCTATTTAAGGCAGGTCCCAAATTTGAATGTCGCTTTTGTGACCGTTAATTAGGTCCCATGCCGACATCTTAAGTTTGAATTACAAAATTCTTTAGTAGGAATGTGTTTAGTTACATATATAAGCATGTTTAGGGTTTCATTTGTAAACTAGAAGATGATTGTGAACTTTTGGCAAACTTATGATTTTAGAGCATTCAAGATATTTATTGTTGCAGAGTAGAGCATTGTTATTATGTTTGTGATTATAGATTTAGCTTCATATTCTCATGTGATTGAAGAATTTTCATCTACATGCGAGCTACACCTCTGAGGTGATATCTATTTGTGTTTGAATCATTTATCAATTTGTTTTTGCCTCTATCCCATAGGGATACACACTCTTTATCTAACAATGATGTTTCAAGACTTGAATGTCTCTCTAGGGCTTGAACGAGGCAAGCCTCTAAACACCACAACCCCTAACCACTCTCCTTAGGATTATAGGTTATAGGTGTTGTGTCTCGACAGAGTGGAGTTGCAAGGAATAGTAACATAGTGTAAAGATTCCAGATCTTTGAAGAAAAGCACTACTTGGACTTCAGTGCCAATGCTATTGTCCTCTGAGGTTGAAAACACATAAATCATTGTGACAGTGACAATCAACATCTGAAGATGTTCTAACATCTTGAAGAACACCCTGCCTTGGACTCGGGCACTAGTGCCAGTGTCCTCTACATCTCCCAGGACGGAAACAGAAAATACAATGACCATCAGTGTCGGAAGGAGATCAGGATTCCACGAAGAAAACACCACCTTGGATAGGGGCTCTAATTCCAACATCCCTGAGTATTCCACATCTTGAACTTAAAAAATGGTCAGTAACCAATCTCTACCTACTACCTTAGTTTGCAAGAATTTGTCGTAATTCATTGTTTTACTTACTGTTTTGCATAATTAGGGTTTTAAGGGTATTTGAACATTAAATTTATACATTAATTGGCAATCTCTAAATTTTCACATCATTCCAAGTAACAGCCTAACCTGTAGGTGAATCCTCTTGCAAAAGTGTGGTTCAACTCAGTTGGTATGTCCTTGAATGTTTGTAGTGAAAGGAGGATTTAACCCTTTTATTATTTTATCCCCCTTTTTTATACTAAACAAGATTTAACACAATTTGTTGAGATTCATGCAGAACAGGTGAAATAGAGTAAATACTCGCATATCCAGATACTCAAATTTCTTGTGTAAGGCCCCTGAATGATTAATAACAAATTCACATCAAACCACTGAGTGATTATCAGAAGGTTATGTACTAACTATCAAAGACTTGGGATCACAAATTCATCCTAAATTTGTCATATCTTTCAAGCAGATAAAGGTTTGTTGTATGAATTTTTATCTCTATTAATATGACTAACAGTTGTATCAACAGTGTTTAGCGATAGAAGGAGGGCCCAATCGTAAGAGATTCATAAGGATTTGTCATCCTGATATAGTTTCCTGTGTTCCTATGAAGGAATATTTTGGAATTTCTCAATATACTCCAAAGCTTTGAGTTTCCTTAAAGATCCAACCAATATTCAACAATTCAAAGAATTTGATCATAAATATCACGTCCCTATGAATATTTGCCTTGATATTTATAGATAGTTATCTGGATTGTCCAAGTTCAAGTTGAAAATTTGCATCCACTACAAATACTTCCCAAATACCTCATTATTTGAGATATTTAAACATAAATATCTAGTTCTACGAAGGAATTATTCACATCTTTGTAAAGATCCTATCTGAAAATCTAGGTCTCACCCTGAACTTCTGAGAACTAGCTCGTCGACCTAACACAAGGTCAAGATCTTCTAGACCTTTGGAGGAATTACTTGTATTTAGACCTAGACCATGTTCATCTAGTCAGCCTAGACCTGCTATCCTTAATCCACTAGTAGTGCCCTTAGTACCTCCCGTACAAGCTCTAATGTCTTTCTTTGTTGTTTAGTCACCGCTCCACTTCAATGCATATAATGACCTTCCTAAAAATATGGACAAGATCTGTCCTAAGTATCATCCGTATCAAGATGCAGATGATCATGTCTGGACCTTTAAGGAAGCTTGTTTTAGGGCCAGAATACAACATGAAGATGTTGTATGTAGATTTTTTCCTTATTCATTAGGAGAAGAAGCATATGGTTGGTATGTTAGCCTTCCTCAAAATTTTATTGGTTCTTGGGATACACTAGAGAAGGCTTTCCAAATAAGGTTCAAGATACCTGTTGATGTAGCCACTACTTATCATCACTTTGCCACAATCAAAAGAGGTGAAGGAGAGTTGATATCCAATTTCAATGCTAGATTTTAGAAGATGTATCCTAAGCTGACAACCCCTTACAATGTTCCTGATGATGCAACTAGATTAGTTTATGTAACATCCAAATCCGCAATGACAAGAAGTAACTAAATTTTCACAACAGTAAATTTTTTTTTTTAACTAGGTAATCAAATACAAAGGTAACTCATCTATAATCCAATACAACATTTTTCATTTTATCATAAACATGATCTCATTTTCATAAAGCTGAAAGAAATGATATACATTAATCACTTTATTTTCTAACAAATGAAATTTTCTTGAAACAACGAGTATTGGAAACATACCATTAACATGCATCTCGATTGTCGACCCATCACATTCAAGACTCGGCATTCCTCAGTATTTGGAAGAGAAAGTATCTTCAAGGAGCTTAACCTCCAACCACAGACCGTCGGTCTCCTGCACTCCTTCCTAACTGGAAGTGGCCCTACCCTACTCAAGAGGATAGACTTAGGATAACCATCGGTGTTTGCCATCTGATCTCTGGTGTTGTAACCTACGTGTCTTGTTATCGCGCAGATCCCTAGATACCCTCTAGTCATGCACGACACTCCACAAGAAACGCCATCCAGTTATGGTGAACATTCGATGCACTTGAGGATACTACACCACCTTGGCCAAAGGATTTATTTTTAAATTAGCGTTCTAAGAACGCATGAACTTGGTTCACCCACCCTACTCGACTTGAACTGGTCGAATCCTACAGTTTCCTATTTGTATAGTTTGAACTAATTGATGACCTTGATGAACTCAAGGGTTTAGGATATCCTCCTATAATAGAGCATGGCACAACTTTTACTCTAATCTCGAGTTCAGAGTTTCATAATCCATTTTCATGTAAAAACATTGCTTATAAGCGCCCACTCCTAAGTGGTTTCATATTTGTTTACCCGGTTTCCAAATTTGCACAACATACTCAAATATCTAAAACCATTTTCTGTTATCCTGAAATTTGAGGATTCTAGACTCATATGGTCTACAAGGTAAAACGATACTAGTACCGTCGCATGCAACGTAATCTCGACTCACATGCAGGTTTTCAACTCTAATTGTTCATTTTAGAACTATGACAGTTTTCGATCAACACGAAAACATTAACTCCCTATTCCCCTTTCCAAGTCCATTAATTTCACATATGTTAATGAGGTAAGAATCGTAAAATAAAACAATGAAAGATTTGGACTCTTTCTTATGATCTTAGAGATGACCAAACACGTGGTCGATCTCTAACAAAGATAAAAGACAAAAATGACTTCAGCTGGTTGCAACTACGTCCTCAGTGATCAAACTCATTAAAGTTTACGCTAAACATGCTTCAAATCTGTGGTTTATCTCTTCTACACAACACGCTCGTGGAGCAAAGTGTTTTCTCACTAAGGAGTTATTGTTTTCGAGTGCCCCACGGCCAGTTTTACGTTGATATCTCAATCTTAGAGGAAACTCTTTATATTTTACGCATTTTCCTACTGTTAGAAGTTGGTAGTTCACATTTGCATTTTGCAGTGATCAGTCATAGATGAATACACATTGAAATCTATACACTATCGTCTTACGACTCCAATCAAGAAAGGTATTGACCTATTTTCTAAGTTCTTGAATACCAATTGACAGCAGCATTATTGTCACTGAGGTTTCTTTTACCATAATACAATAATAATACTTTTGTGATGATGAACTTCACACAAAAATGCAGTAAGAGACATTATCATGATATCTAATTTGTTGTAGGTATATTACCTCACCTTGGCAATAATGAGCATAGCAAATGCTGAAGTTTCCCCTCAGTCCTCACTGTCGCTTTTCCTTATTTCTATGTAGGCGCAGAAGAAACTCCCTTTTGTCTCTCCGCTGTTTGTTTCTCTCTCTCTGTCTCAACAGCGACTCTCTCCCCACAACTATCCTCTCTTCCCACAGCAACCGCCTCTAACTAAAACTTCCTCTCTGATGAAGTCCTCCAACAATAACTACTGTCATTTTTCTCCACTCAAACCACGACTGAATCCTCCCATCCTCTCTGCCGTTCCCTTCTTTTCCTCACTATCCCCACTCGATAGAGTCTCCATTCTTTTTCTCCTACCTCACAGTTTTAACTCCCCACGACAGCCACCTCTCGCTGCCTCCGCTCTCTTCATACTTGACGGGAGTATCCCACTTACTCCCCACTACCCTTCTAACTACCTTCTCCCTTACTCATCGCGGGCCTCCCCCAAACAACAACTGTCGTTTATCTCTTCTCCCTTCACCGCTTCTTCCCTCTCTGACGATATCTCCCCCTATCACATTGCCATGACAGCCTCTAACAGAACTCCCCTCTCCTTACCTCATGAAGGAATCTAACATTAAAGTTTTTCCTCTCCTTAGAAACTACCACTCTGCATAACTAACATCCCGGGTAGGAAAACATCCTAACATTCTGCGGTTTGGTTAATGCTCCAACACCATCACCCCCGATGCCTTTGCACTCCCTTAGTGAGGGGACATCAATAAGTAATATGCGGTTTCTCCAACTCACTCCACTATCTTCCACAATGATGAAGCTCCTCATAATGAGGCTTGTTAGCCTCATTCCAACAGCACACCAAAGATTTCGCTCCCTCAACAAAGAGACAACATGGCATTAGATTCAACGGTCATACTTCTATCACCATCGCTGAACTTTCTCTCTCTCGCCCATGGTGAAGGAAATTAAAGCACTCGACAACTACCAATACAAACCTAAGCTCAAGGAGGTCGTTCTAACTGAGTAATACCGACTTCGTTACTCACTACAACCACAAGAAGGATTAAAGCTCCTTTGGTGATATGGCTTGCTAAAGGACGTAACAACTCCATCCTTACTAGATCAAAAAAGAATTTAACTTTCCAAGACTAAATTAAAGATCGAATTGAGGAGTTAAACACAACAAGGTGGCGGATAAACAAATGCATAAAGCATCTCTATGGTGGAAATAAGAAAAGGAGATAAAGACCACTCTAGATAAGAGACTCAAGGTTAGACCAAAATAACTCGCGGTCAAAACTAAAAGAAAAGACTCAAGCTGACGACGACCATAACAAATTATTTCACGCTATGGCTACAAATCGACATTCGTCGATCTATGCAAAAAGAATAACTTCACAACACAAGTTTCGACGCGTTTGACGACAATCACAACGGATTGGTCGTAATGCATCACAAGGTTTACTAATCGTTTTAATGCACAAAACGACTTCTCGCATCTTTCGACTACGAGACATGATTTATGATTTCACCAAAAGATGGTTCATTAAATACTTATAAACGAAAATAATAAACGTCTAACTAAGTCGACTTGCTATGATGGACTTACAACGACATCGACAACCCCAAGATTCTATATGACGACTTTTGACTAGGATGTCACACTTTGTCCTTTGATGTTGATATCTAGTTAACTAACCCAACTGACAAACAAGACTAACTTGTTGGTTCCAAGGTTTATCTACCTGTTTGGCGTTCTCATTAACAAACACCCATGGTTAATTTCCAGAGTCTATACTCTCTCTCGAAGATACTTTCTCTTCCTGTCGAACTCGGTCCACCTGTTCCTGCAACGACAGTCTCACATACAATTTTGTGGTCAAAGCACCTATGTTCCAAATCAAAGCATAATATATCCAAAACATCATTGCATTTATCAAAAAGACATTTAGTCTACAATATTACATTGATCATAATCAATAGACTTCTATAATTTCATAGAACTAACTTGTAAAATAAATCATCAGTTTCCATGTCGTCCACAACATAATATATCACTGAAATTTGCAAGAAAGTAAATAGCATAATTGTTTCCAAAAAGAGGGATGTAACAGTTTACTACTCAGCTTTGGATCCTCTAACATCAATGTTCATCAGGATGAGCCACCCTGCAATCACATCTTTGTCAACGGCCTTCGAAGAAGCTGCCAAGGTTAACCTATAGTTGACACCATGTCTTGCTCCAAACTTAAGATATCATGCCTTTCCTAGTCAAACACAAACTAGTGGAGCTTTGTTGCCCCCTGCTGTAATGTCTAATCCTTTGCAAGTGCCCCCATTAGCATTATGCATTCTCATGGAAACGACCAAATCAAACCACATCCTAGACATGCACCTTAGGATGTTGGACATAATAGTAATGGCAGTTCATTTTTCTAGACACATCTAGATACTATAGTAGCTAAGGTGCAGAAGGAGAAAGATGATATTAAGGAGATATCTGCTCAATTAAGAAAACTGACTACTAAAGTCACTCACTTGAGAACTTAAAACTTCTATTCCCAGTCTAATTCACAAAACTAGCAGCATAAGGGATATCATGACAGAGGATATGGTAATAACAATGAGAGATCTGGATATCCAGATAGGGTATATACCAATGAGAGAAACTTCAATAATAATAACAATGCCCATAAGCCTCCAAGAGTCTGGAACACTAAAGCAAATAATGATTCATTACTGTTATCTCTGAAAGTTGCATCCTTGCCAAGTTACAGAAGCTTGGTACTTTAGAGGAACATGGAAACACTCCTATGGTCGTGGGTCACCTGGAAATTGGAGTGAATCTCTAGAGAAGGTCAGCTTCCTATTGATTATCACCTAAATCTAACTTATTCTATCATTCTTTCAAGGAAAAAGGATAGAGAAAACATAAACTGAAAAATTGATAATGCAACTAATAAGGTGATACACCAAACTAAATAGAACATAATACCCAAATTACAACGCTTTTTTTCAATAACAGCAAAAACATGCACAACTCACTTCTATATGTCCTTGCATAAGTATTTTATAAAAAGGGCTTGAATGCTAACTCCTAGGAGGAAGGAAACTTCACTGCTAAAAGCAACTTACATTTTGTGACACAAATTATAACCTGCAACAACACACTCCTCTGCAAAAGGTGCTTAACATGAGACAAAAATTATAAGGAAACGAACAAAATTCCATAAGTAATTTGATCAATCAGTTGATGTGCACACAATGAAATAAATGAGTAAGAAGGCGAAATACTCCAATCACTAAGATCTAAGGTTGTCAATGATATTCATGTTCAAAACTAAGTTACAAAATATACTCCAATCTGTCAAAGGACTTCAAAAGTCACAAGTACCAGGGAGTCCATATCCAGAATTGATTACAAATGAGTCACAAAAATGACTATAGCCAACACTATCCAAGTGGTTCCACCAAACAAGGAGCTAGAAACCACCTTGGGTCGGATGCCCAATAAAAGCCTAAAATATAGGACCTAAATCTTCTCCACAAGAGCTCATAATAAGGGAAAAAGTCCATCATGACTTGGTCTAACATGATGACACATGAAAACGACTCCTAAAAGACTCCAAAGACAATAAAAACCTCCTAGATGCTCTCCAACACATTCAACTTAATCACTAAATGCCCTCATGACATAGTCTAACACTCAGCTCAAAGGCAAAACAAAATGCTACTTTCTTGGCATGTGTTTGTCAAATCCTCCTCTCTGTTATATTCTCTCAAGACATTCACTTACCATTCTCTTTGCATCTAGTGATAACAATAAGCCTAAATGACCTATAATAACATCATTTAAGCTTAGTTATTTTACATTTTGTATTATATGCAAAGAAAGAATAAAAGAAAAGAAAGCACCGAAGTGCTAACTTTATCAAGAGGGAACAAAAATACAAAAGTCTTAAGAAACTTGACCACAACATCATAGCCTTATCACATGACATAATGTATTTGTCAAATCCTAAGAGCTAAGTCTTGGACCACGAGTTAATAAGTGAAAAGGATGCAAAAAATTTAAAGAGAACACAAAATCCCATCAGGTTTTTTTTAGGGCTCAAACCCTAAAGAGACAAAAAGACATCTTTAATACCTCATTTGCATTTTTTGCATTTTTGCAACTTTGTTGTGCCTCCATGAGGACTTTCTTCTAGAGCTTCCTGTAGATGTTTCTAACTCTGTTTTGAAGGCATTTCAACTGGGTTTTCTGATGAATGGCCTCAAAGAGACACATGTGAGTTCAGTAAACTTGTCTTCTTGAAGCAAAACTGTGAATCCATGTTGTTTCTACCATTATTACTACACAATATATGCTAAATGTTTCATTTTCTTTCATTGCATGATCATATACACTGTATTTCATGCATACATAACTATATTTTCTAACAGAAGCAGCTACATAAGTTTTAAAAAAAGATTTGTCTCTTTGTTTCTTCTGTGTACAAGATACTTGTAATGCTTTATGAACACAACTTTTCCCATTATTATAGCAGCAAACTTGTTATTACCAATAAGAACTTTGCATCCTAGGGTTTTATCAAAACACTCAGTGTATTTTGAAAATCTTCTGTACATCGTTGCTCCTATAGCTAGTTATCTCTGTACTCTTGGTATGACTGTAACAACCATTTCCGCTCTAGCATTCTAAGGTTTTATTGTCTTTTTTCAGAGATGACTCTTGGCACCTATTCTTGTTTTTGCATTATGGCAGTGACTAGATAAACATTGATTTCATATTTGGTTTTGTAGCTATCATTTCTGCTATCTCTATACCATTCTGAGCACTTTAAACATGATTTCTTGTTTACTTCTAATCTCACTAGGGTTTGATTTATAAAACCCTAGTCTCTTCTACCCTGGTAGACTCAAGCTCTTAGATCCTGTAACAACATCTATTTTCCTGTAGCTTTTAACATGGTTATCTTATTTTCTTTGTCCTCTTTTGATCCTATGGAAAATGAAGAAAACTACTTGTATTATCATGCACCAGTTGACTGTACCTTTTCTAACTATAGGGCATCTACCTCTGTTACTAGTCTCTGCCTATTGTCCCCACTGTATAGTCCTATTAAGGTATAGTATTGTAGTTTCAACCTCCCTACATCCTTTTACAAATTTAAGATACATTACATGTCCATGTGAAGAACAACCTCATTGAGCTTCAACAAGTTCCAAGCTTAGTAGATAGGACTTTAACACTCCTTAACATACCTTATATGACCCTACAGGTTAATTTTGATCAAAACACAGTCATTGGCCTTGGGTGGCTGACATCACCATAGACAATTGGTGACTTCATACACTGAGAACCATGAGACTATACCTCACCATCAATCTATAAATGCAAATCTCTAAAACTATTCTCCATCAAAACCCCTTTGGTGGAACTTCATTATATGATACAAAGTCATTCTATGGTTTTCTTCTGTGATAGTGCAGTCTCATCATTATTGCATGCTATATCTATATGCAACTTTTTAAATGATCTTCCACTGTCTTGTGTCTGGTGGCCCTGCTGTGATAGTCACTGTCTCATCTTTCTTTATGCATGCTATTGTTTCCTCTTGACTGAAATAACTGTTGTTGCAACCATCTTTTATGACTATTTTTGCCTTGAACAATTTTTTGAGATGAAACAATCTTCATGCTTGCTAACAGACCTCTGTTACTTCTTGTACATATTGCCCTTCATGTGAGCACCTTGAAGATCTCCAAAA
The DNA here is from genome assembly GCA_027924645.1 of Cunninghamia lanceolata. Lineage (NCBI taxonomy): Eukaryota > Viridiplantae > Streptophyta > Pinopsida > Cupressales > Cupressaceae > Cunninghamia > Cunninghamia lanceolata. The sequence goes on from BSBN01000007.1 coordinate 274,098, forward strand.
CCAAAATCTTAGTCTTTATATTCCTTGAAGAAAGATTCATGTCATGATGTGAAGTACATCTCTTCCAAGTCTTTCACAAACATCATCATTGACCATTAAAGACTTTTCCTTACAAGACTCAGTAGATGCCTGTTATAACCTTTAAAGAAAAGACTGTCTTTCATGTATCTCTTACTCCCTTAATCGAAGTGTTATCTCAGACCTGCATACTCTTCCATGGTCTTGCAAACTCTCAACATTGTGAAATAGTCCTCGTCAGGGTTTAACAAGACTACTAGGACCTCTAGACCTTCATAAACCCCTGTCCTTAAAACAAAAATTTAGCACATTTACAATAAAAAAAGGTCTTAGAGACCGTTTCCAATCATAAAAGGCTTATACAAGAACTCTGTCTTTCTTCTTAGCACCTTGTGAATTGTCTGTCTCCTTAAAACTCCTTGTTTACCTCCTTATACTAGCATGATGTTGTTCCTTTTAATAGTTTACTATTGTTAAAGAGATCAAAGGCAGACTCCTTCATTCTTATTGTGTGACTATTCCTTGATTAGAAGCTGACTGTCCTCTTATGATGTCTTGCATGCCTTCACTGTATATATACCTCATCTTTTACAAAATGATTGTTGTTCCATATAGTCATAACTACTCCTGCTCCTCATATGGTGTATTGTGGTGATCTATCTGTAGCTGTTAATGAAAACCTTATGGAAACTTTGAATATCACCATTTTCACACATTCTACATATACTGTCAGTTTTTTTGGATGGAGTTACATTTTTATGGCACAAATTGGCCATATCTCTGCACATCAAACTCTTAACTGGATCTGCCTTATCTTCTTTAATCATTGTATTATTCTCTTGTAAAGACTGTCATTTACCTTTGTTGAAAGGTTTTCAAGTTCTCAATCATAATGAATATCATGCAATTGGTGTTTCAGGTCTACTCTTCTATTGCAGTCTCAATGACAAACATAGAAGATAGTCAAAACAATTGATTGTAATTCCATTGAGCAAATATTTGTCATTTAGGATAGTAATTCTGCTAACTCACTTTCATGAGTGATGAAAACCTTCTCAATTGAACTACAATTAAGGTGCTTTATACTCTTATCCCTCTCAAAACAAAAAGATAGCATGTTGGGCTCAACCCTTGTGGGAGCCTCATTTTACTTCACATGCTTTAATCAGATGAAACAAACAACAATGATTTCACCTATATTTGTACATGAAACAAACAAGTTATAAAAATATGTGCATGCGAATGATGTTCTTGATTATCTTGTTGCTTTCTTGAAGGTGCATGTGACACTAATTGGTTCATTACATCTAAAAGTCAAATTGTATATTTGTATATGTATATCATATGATGTATGATGTCTCGTCATTGCTCTAACATCAATTTTTCAAAATTTTATGTAGATGTCAAGAGGCAGGAAGGAGATAGCAGCTGGATGAGGGATGCATGGTCAACATAGGATGACACAAGGAAACACAAGAAGGACCAAGACTCGTCATTCAGGCAATGACGAGTCACCCTATCTCATATGCATATTTATCTCTTTAGTTTTCTATAAATGTATAGTTTCTCTTTTCATTTGTAATGAAACAATTAGTCTCACGGCTCTTGTGAGACCTTATTCATTTATTTTATCAATAAGATTACATGTTTCTTAAAGATTTGTACAATCCTTTCTATGTTATCTACATTTTCATAAATGCAATCCAGTATAATGCAATCTTATGATTTTATTTATGCACATGCATGTAATGTAGTAAAAGAATAAAATGTACCTTTCTTTTTCTATTTAATCATAAAAGCTCTACCTGATTGAGATGTTAGCAAAAATAGGTAACATTTTTGGCGACATCTGCTATATCTTTGCCTACTAAACATCAGACCAATTTCTTGAAGCTTATCCATTGTGCATGGGGTCACTCGGAGACTTTAAAAACACTTGGAAAAATAGATTTTCTAACTTTTACAACTTAGCAGAACAAAGTGAAAGACACCTAAAAAACCTACTCTACCTACCAAAACTCAGGTCAAACTGACTAACTGAACAACACTTGGAGAAAAAAACCTAATCAGTTACTAACCCTACCCTACATTAACCAAGAAAGACATCACCTGAAATGAAACCATTCATTGGTTGGGTGAAGTAGCTGCCATTTCTACATAATTTACAATGTTTGTCATGCTTGAGGACAACTAGAAAGAGAGGAAATATGAACAAAAATTTAACAAAAAGCTACAATACTTCTTGAAGAACATACACGAGCTCACTAACCTTTTCATATGGAATGTAAAAATTCCTATCCTAAGGTAGAAAAGTGACTTGAATCTGCTCTTTCCTAGCTATATCTTCATGCTTGGGTGCAAGAAAAATATCAAAATGAACTTGTTGGCCTCCATTCTAACTAGATGCCTAATTGGGCACCTTTAGAAAGAGTGAATTCAGAACTCTCCATGTTGGTTCCTTATTGTTCCAAATCGTGTTGTTGTTCCTCCTCTTGTTTTTTATCTTCTACTTCAAATGGTGCTGGCTTAATATCCAAAGTTGTGCAAAAAGAGGCTTCTTCATGAGTCAAAACAGACTTCAGATTATTCCAAAATGAAACTATCTCATGAGCCAAAGCTTCATTCTCATATTGACTTTCACGAACCAGCAACTCATTACACTATTTATCATCTTGTAGCTGTCCCAAGTCTTGTGTTATCACAATCATCTTCTTCATTGTGTTCAACAACTGAAGGTAGCCCATCATACCAAAACATATCAACCTCTTTTCCCCCAAGTTCCTCATGTTCATTTATCTCCTCTATAGGCTGTTCTTGCTCTTGTTCAAACTCATGAACTTGTTGTCCTGATTTAGCATGATTTACAACTTCTTCCAGTAGGTTTAATCCTTTGTCATCCAGTTTAGAGACAAAAACTTTAAGGTCATCCCAAAATGAATCTTCCTTACCCTCTTCATGAAATTCTGATGGAGGAAGACTATTTTCTACTTCATAACAACTTTCAGCCAGCTGTATACATTCCAAGAAAGGTTTACTTTCACACTCTTTTACTTGATTCGAGATCCTGTTATCAGACTGCTTAGTTTTAATTAGCAACTTCTCATATTGTTGAGCATCTTCTTGCCAGTCTGAAATTGCTGGTAAGTTGGGTACCTAAATGCTTTCCTCATCTTGGTCAAGAAAGGCTAGTAATTGATCAAACAAAAAGACCAAATCCTCCTCTTCATGTGGTGCCTTCTCCAATGGAACTTGGGCATCTTGCCCTTGCAACCTCTGTATGCTACTTTCATTCATTTTATATAGACATCATTAGAAAATTCTTCAAATGAATTAAAATGTAAGGGATTCAGTGACAAGCCTGATCCTACATCCTCTTCACATGTGTTAAGCTCATATTTAGCTGGGGACATGGTACAAATAGCAACAACTGACTGCTCTTCTTGCCATAGAGTTTCATGTTCATACTCACCTCCTGGTAAGAAATTTGATTCCTCATCTTCCTGATCTTGGATTGGTATGGAAGGGATAGCCTTAGCAAGATTTGGCATTTTATAACTAGGATACCTAGTCCAAGAAGGCTGCCATGGTTTTTCAATATTTTGATGGCTTGGTTCAAGTTATTGATATGACTGAAATAGAGGATTAATGGACTAGTTTGACTAATTTTGTTCATTCATGGGCTCATGCTGTAAATAATATTCTTGCTGCCTCTTTATTTCATTCAACTGCTTGGTCCAATCAAGCAATATGTTCTCGATATCTACAATCTCTAGTTTCTCATCATTTTGGAGCTAATTGGGAAAGTTGTATTGCTGGTTTGGCATACAATGGGATTCTTGAGGTTGGTCATGGGCATACACTGGCTGCCATGGAGTTTGTGCATGGGTTGGAGGGTGGCAAGCATGATAGACTTGTTGGTTTAGACTAAAGCTAGCTATGTGACCACTGTGATACGGCTCATAAGATGGTGTATGAATAGGACTTTCATGAAATGATGGAAAGTAGGACATATTTCTTTGAAATGAAGACATATTGTAGCATTTATATGCGCTAAAAACTCATTGAAAATTTCACAATAAAATCAAGTCTGATTTTTAGTAAAATAAGTACATACCAACACTTGTCTTCTTGAAACCAGTAGATATTTCTTTCCAGAGTTGCCAGGTGTGTGTTTTCCTTACCTCCTAAGGTAGGTTTTACTGACAAACACACCAATATCAGCATTGCATGAACTATTCTGCACTAGTTTTCACTAAACAAAAGCTTCAGAGTCACCAGGTATGTATTTAAAACACCTCAAAAGGCATAAATTAGCTGCTGTACACACCAAACAACAGTAACAAAAGTATAAAAATAGACTAAGAATTAGTTCACAGTCCCACTGCGTATGCCAAAAATTGTTATCTCTAAAAATTGCACCCTTGCCAAGTTACAGAAGTTTGGTACTTTAGAGGAACATGGAAACACTCCTATGGTTGTGAGTCACCTGGAAATTGGAGTGAATCTTCGAAGAAGGCTGGCTTCCTATTGATTATCACCTAAATCTAACTTATTCTATCATTCTTTCAAGGAAAAAGGATAGAGAAAACATAAATTGAAAACTGATAATGCAACTAATAAGGTGATACACCAAACTAAATAGAACATAACACCCAGATTACAACACTTTGTTTCAATAATAGGAAAAACTTACACAACTCACTTCTATATGTCCTTGCATAAGTATTTTATAAAAAGAGCTCGAATGCTAACTCCTAGGAGGAAGGAAACTTTATAGCTAAAAGCAACTTGCATTTTGTGATATAAATTATAACTTGCAACAACACACTCCTTTGTAAAAGGTGCTTAACATGAGACAAAAATTACAAGGAAATGACCAAAATTCCATAAGTAATTTGATCAATCAGTTGATGTGCACACAATGAAACAAATGAGTAAGAAGGTGAAATAATCCAATCATTGATATCCAAGGTTGTCAATGATATTCATGTTCAAAACTGAGTTACAAAATATACTCCAATCTATCAAAGGACTTCAAAAGTCACAAGTACCAGAGAATGCATATCCAGAACTGATTACAAATGAGTCACAAAAGTGATTATATCCAACACTATCCAAGTAGTTCCACCAAGAAAGGAGCTATAAACCACCTTGGGTTGGATGACCACAAAAAGCCTAAAATATAGGACCTAAATCCTCTCCACAAGAGCTCATAATAAGGGAAAAAGTCCATCATGACTTGGTCTAACATGATGACACATGAAAACCACTCCTAAAGGACTCCAAAGACAATGAAAACCTCTTAGATGCTCTCCAACACATTCAACTCAATCACTAAATGCCCTCATGACTTAGTCTAACACTCAGCTCAAAGGAAAAACAAAATGCTACTTTCTTGGCATGTGTTTGCCAAATCCTCCTCTCTGTTATATTCTCTCAAGACATTCACTTACCATTCTCTTTGCATTTAATGATAACAATAAACCTAAATGACTTATAATAACATCATTTAAGGTTAGTTATTTTACATTTTTTATTATATGCAAAGAAAGAATAAAAGAAAAGAAAGCACCGAAGTGCTAACTTTATCAAGAGGGAAAAAAATACAAAAGTCTTAAGAAACTTGACCACCACATCGTGGCCTTATCACATGGCATAATGTATTTGTCAAATCCTAAGAGCTAAGTCTTGGACCACATGTTAATTAGTGAAAACGATACAAAAATTTAAAGAGAGCACAAAAATCCCATCAGGTCTTTTTTACGGCTCAAACCCTAAAGAGACAAAAAGACATCTTTGATACCTCATTTGCATTTTTTGCATTTTTACAACTTTACTGCACCACCATGAAGACTCTCTTCTAGAGCTTCCTATAGATGTTTCTGATTGTGTTTTGAAGGCATTTCAACTAGGTTTTCTGATGAATGGCCTCAAAGAGCCACATGTGAGTTCAATAAACTTGTCTTCGTGAAGCAAAACTATGAATCCATGTTGTTTCTGCCATTATTACTGCACAATATTGTTGGCAAGAGACATTGTTTTGCATTGATAGGTGTTGTCATTGATGGCAACTAAGATCATCCCAATCATCTGCTTAACACAACCAGAAGTCAAATTCTGAATTTGTCTAAGTCTGTGCAGTCAAGAACAAAGTAGTAACAGGGTCTGGTATTTTGCTCCGGATCTCTCCAGTGGTAAGTCATGATTAGCTACAGATCTAGGGAGTCATATACATTATAAAGATAGTCTAAATCTAGATTTTTGTCCTCTGGTGATGAAGGATTCAAAAGATACTAGCCTCTACGTACCAAGTTCGAGTTTGTCAGAGTAGACAGAAGGAGAATAGGCTAACCTTGCAGAAGGTTTTGATTTCGGATGTATGGAAGTTGTTTGTTGGACAAATAGTGATGATTAGTGAGTGTGGCTGACATGAGTAATAATTTTCAAGAACAAGTTGTGGTCTGCACCTTAAGTTATGCATAGTCTAGCTGACAGAGCAGAGCATTCATTAAAATTCTAAGTGTTGTTAAAGCTAACTGATAGAATGATTGTAGATCATGCTGCGGATATATATAGCTGATAAAATTAGATGATTTAGTGGGTGTGTGAATGCAATTCAGGCATATGTGAGAAGAAGAGAAATCCAAAGTGCAAATGAAGGCAGAATAGTAAGAAGAGTAGAGCAAAGATGAAATGTGTAAGATCAATTTTTGTACTTAATCAAAACTGAAATTCTTGCATAAGTAGATGCTATTAATTAGTTCAAATCTCTATCATTCTCTTGTAACATCTCCATAGGCAGTGAACCCAAATGCATGTACATTCCATTTGTAAAAATACTTTTAACAGGGTATTAATATTTGTGGGTTAACCTCCACCATGGTTTCTCCCTTAATCGGGTTTCCACATCAAAATCTTGGTGTCGAATGTGTTATTTATGTTCTCTGTTCATATGTTATTGATTGATGTTGAAATGTTTATATCATTAAATTGATTATAAGTGGTAAGGGATGATTAAAAGTAAAAATTGTTGAAAATGTGTGACAACTGATTCACCCCCCTCTCAGTTGTTCAGACGCAATCCAACAAGTATATGTTGAATGTTTCATTTTCTTTCATTGCGTGATCATATACATTGTATTCATGCATACATAACTGTATTTTCTGATAGAAGTAGCTACATAAGTTTTAAAAAAAGATTTGTCTCTTTGTTTCTCCTATGTACAAGATACTTATCATGCTTTATGAACACAACGTTTCCCACTATTATAGAAGCAAACTTGTTATTACCAATAAGAACTTTGTATCCTAGGGTTTTATCAAAACCTTCACTGTATTTTGAAAATCTTCTATAAATCACTGCTCCTATAGCTGGTTAGCTCTATACTCCTGGTATGACTATAACAACCATTTTAGCTCTGACATTCTAAGGTTTTATTGTCTTTTGTCAGAGATGACTCTTGACACCTATTCTTCTTTTTGCATTATGGCAGTGACTAGATAAGCATTGATTTCATATTTGGTTTTGTAGCTATAATTTCTGCTATCTCTATACCATTCTAAGCACTTTAAACATGATTTCTGGTTTACTTTTGATCTCACTAGGGTTTGATTTATAAAACCCTAGTCTCTTCTGCCCTAGTAGACTCAAGCTCTTAGATCCTATAACAACATCTATTTTCATGTAGCTTTTAACATGGTTATCTTATTTTCTTTGTCCTCTTTTGATCCTATGGAAAATGAAGAAAACTACTTGTATTATCATGCACCAGTTGATTGCCTCCATACCTTTTCTAACTATAGGGCATCTACCTCTGTTACTAGTCTCTGCCTATTGTCCCCACTGTATAGTCCTATTAAGGTATAGTATTGTAGTTTCAACCTCCCTACATCCTTTTACAAATTTAAGATACATTACATGTCCATGTGAAGAACAACCTCATTGAGCTTCAACAAGTTCCAAGCTTAGTAGATAGGACTTTAACACTCCTTAACATACCTTATATGACCCTACATGTTAATTTTGATCAAAACACAGTCATTGGCTTTGGGTGGCTGACATCACCATATACAATAGGTGACTTCATACATTGAGAACCATAAGACTATACCTCACCATCAATCCATAAATGCAAATCTCTAAAACTATTCTCCATCAAAACCTCTTTGATGGAACTTCATTATATGATACAAAGTCATTCTATGGTTTTCTTCTGTGATAGTGCAGTCTCATCATTATTGCATGCTATATCTATAAGCAACTTTTTAAATGATCTTCCACTGTCTTGTGTCTGGTGGCCCTGCTGTGACAGTCACTATCTCATCTTCCTTTATGCATGCTATTGTTTCCTCTTGACTGAAATAACTGTTGTTGCAACCATCTTTTATGACTATTTTTGCCTTGAACAATTTTTTGAGATGAAACAATCTTCATGCTTGCTAACAGACCTCTGTTACTTCTTGTACATATTGCCCTTCATGTGAGCACCTTTGAAGATCTCCAAAACCAAAATCTTAGTCTTTATATTCCTTGAAGAAAGATTCATGTCATGATGTGAAGTACATCTCTTATTGACCCTTAAAGACTTTTCCTTACAAGACTCAGTAGATGCTTGTTGTAACCTTTAAAGAAAAGAATCTCTTTCATGTATCTCTTACTCCTTTAATCCAAGTGTTATCTTAGACCTGCATACTCTTCCACGGTCTTGCAAACTCTCAACATTGTGAAATAGTCCTCGTTAGGGTTTAATAAGACTATTTGGACCTCTAGAGCTTCATAAACCCCTGTCCTTAAAACAAAAATTTAGCACATTTACAACAGAAAAAAGGTCTTAGAAACTCCTTCCATTCATAAAAGACTTAGATAAGAACTCTGTCTTTCTTCTCAGCACCTTGTGAATTGTCTGTCTCCTTAAAACTCCTTGTTTACCTCCTTATACTAGCATGATGTTGTTCCTTTTAATAGTTTACTGTTGTTAAAGAGATTAGAGGCGAACTCCTTCATTCTTATTGTATGACTATTCCTTGATCAGAAGCTGACTATCCTCTTATGATGTCTTGCATGCCTTCATTGTAGATACCTCACCTTTTACGAAATGATTGTTGTTCCATATAGTCATAACTACTCCTGCTCCTCATATGGTGTATTGTGGTGATCTATCTGTAGCTATTAATGAAAACCCTATAGAAACTCTGTATTTCACCATTTTCACACATTCTACGTATACTGTCAGTTTCTTTGCATGGAGTTACATTTTTATGGCACAAACCGGCCATATCTCTGTACATCAAACTCTTATAGAGTTTAGACCTAAAAACTCTTAACTGGTTCTGCATTATCTTCTTTAATCACTGTATTATTCTCTTGTAAAGACTACCATTTACCTTTGTTGAAAGGTTTTCAAGCTCTCAATCATAATGAATATCATGCAATTGGTGTTTTAGGTCTGCTCTTCTATTGCAGTCTCAATGACAAACATAGAACATAGTCAAAACAATTGATTGAATTCCATTGAGCAAATATTTGTCATTTAGGATAGTAATTCTGCTAACTCACTTTCATGAGTGATGAATACCTACTCAGTTGAACTACAATTAAGGTGCTTTACACTCTTATCCCTCTCAAAACAAAAAGATAGCACGTTTGGCTCAACCCTTGTGGGAGCCTCATTTTACTCCACATGCTTTAATCAGATGAAACGAGCAACAATGATTTCACCTATATCTGTACAGAAAATAAACAAGTTAGAAAAATATGTGCATGTGAATGATGTTCTTGATTATCTTGTTGCTTTCTTGAAGGTCCATGTGACACTAATTGGTTCATTGCATCTGAAAGTCAAACTGTATATTTGTAGATGTATATCATATGATGTATGATGCCTCGTCATTGCTCTAACATCAGTTTTTCAAAATTTTATGCATATGTCAAGAGGTGGCAAGGAGATAGTAGTTGGATGAGGGACACATGGTCAACACAAGATGGCGCAAGGCAACACAAGCAGGAGCAAGACTTGTCATTTAGGCAATGACGAGTCACCCTATGTCATATGCATATTTATTTCTTTAGTTTTCTATAAATGTATATTTTCTCTTTTCATTTGCAATGAAATAGTTATTCTCACAGCTTGTGTGAGACCTTATACATTTATTTTATCAATAAGATTACTTGTTTCTGAAAGATTTGTACAATCCTTTCTATGTTATCTACATTTGCATAAATGTAATCTAGTATAATGTAATCTTCTGATTTTATTTATGCACATGCATGTAATGTAGCAAAAGAATAAAATGTACCTTTATTTTTCCATTTAATCACAAAAGCTCTACTTGATTGAGCTGTTAGCAAAAATAGGTAACAATTACCTTCACCCCTAGACAATCAACCCCCTCTTGAACCTAAAGAGACTACTAGCATCAATCTGGGAGAAGATGCACTCAACAGTTGATGCAGGATACACAATACAAATGCACATGCTTAGTTGGACTATCCATAGTTCAAAATTATAGCCAACAGATTCCAGGTAGAAGTGTCTAACCTTGCAGGGGAGGTATCTTTCCCTAAAGGTAATGAAATAGTGCCTCTAGGATATGAATCTACTATGGTACTTGAGAGTTCTGAGAATCATCAGCATCAAAAGATGAGTACAATACATGAGAATTACACCTTGACATGTGAAGAGTCAGCCATGGCTTTTGAAATCACTCATGTCTTCCCCTTTGAAGATGAGAATGAGCCTGAGCAGGAAACTAAAGAAGTTCATGCATATCAGCAATATCAGAGAGGACACAATTACAACCTAAGGAGCAATACAAATTTCCCTACTAGTCCTCTAACCACTTCTATTCCTATGAATAATTTCAACACACCTCCAGATCCTAAGGCTAGTAACAATCCTGGACCTCCAAAGGTGAGCCCACAGTCCTTTGCACCACAAGCAATGGTAGCAAAAGGCATGAACCAATTGCCTAAATCTGAAAAACTAGTTGCTTACCTGGATGATGAGATGAAGATCCTTATCAGAGTTATTGAAGACTCACATTGTTAAAAAAGCTTTCTTAAAGTCATAAGATGAACTTGTAGCAAAAGAGGATAGTCCTAGTCATATTCCTAGTCATATCTCTACTAGAGATCCTGTGCCTAGGGATGTTGCTATTAAACCAAAAGAAAAATCCATAGTCCATACTGTGGATGCATCACAGATGACCCTATATAAAGAGAAATCTGAGTCACATCCTTTCTTGCTCACACTCAGGATCTTTGGAAAGAATTTGCACAATTGCCTTGTAGATTCATGTGCTTCCACCAATGTTATGCCTTTGTCCATTTGTCAGACATTAGGTTCACATCTTGCAAAGTCACTCAAAAAGGTAACTCAATTAGACAAGTCAGAGGTTAGTGTTGTAGGAGAGTTAACACATAGTCATATGCAACTTGCATATAATCCAAGGGTACAATACTATATCGACATTCAAGTCGTTGACATACCTGATACATATGGCATTCTTCTCAATAGGGATTGGTCCAAGACTTTAAATGGTTATATGGCTACTAATTTCTCCCACATGTGGCTACCTTGGAAGGGCATCCCCAATTAGCTCAGAATTAAAGCGGAACCCAGAATGAAACATATGATAACTAAGTACAATCAGAATAATGAGATACTATATGTGGATGTGGATTAATGGATCATACTGATGTAGTGGAGGCTAGAATAAAGAACACAAAAGTCAAGAAGAAGATGTATAAGGAGCAAGTGGCCCAATTAAAGGATTTTGTGAAGGGGTTAGTAGCACCAACCAATATCCAGATCACAGCTACTACACCACTAACATTAGTATCTCAACAGGAGATAGCTGCATTGGATGTGCAGAAGCATCATGCATAGGTAAAGGATAAATGGTTCACCAAATTTCTGGGTGAAGGAGAACAAGTAATAAGGACCTCATTGTCCAATTGGGACACACTTAGTAACCTAAAGGGTAAGGCTAATAAATTGAAGAAAGAGGTTGGCCAGAGGCTAATAAAGAGTGGTAAGCATTTGACTACAGTAAAGGATATGAGGAAGGCAGATGTTGGCACCCTCATAACAAAGAATATCCTGACACCTCAAATGTTACCACATCTAGATAATTGGTTCAAAGACATAAGGTTTGAGGTGGATATATTGAAAATATGTAATGCTGAGACTGTAGATATTAGTGTAAAAGCACATGAACTCTTAGCAGAGGAGCTAGAGATCTTGGAGGCCCTTGAGGGTAAAGTTGAAGGAAAGGTAGAAAATCAAGATGAGGATTTTGCTACCAAAGCATTCAAGGATAATTTCAGCCTTGTAGCAGAGGATCCTATTCAACATTTCTCTGAGGCTACTATTGACAAAGCAATGTGCATGAAGGCTAAACTAGAGAAATATAATGAAGAATTGGATAGATAGACTAATAGGTGGGTAGCTCTGCAAGAACAATTGAAGGCGCAAGAGCATGCTGTTGCGAAGGCAAAGGTACTGAATAGAGAAGAAATTGATAAGGCTATCCAGGCACATGAGCTCATCTAGGGTGTCAGATGTAGAATAATAAAGGATCCATCCACAGATGAAGAATTAGATGGAAATACATAATGAAGAGTTTATATTGACCAAGTCAAAGATTCCACGAATAATCTGGAAAGCCAACTGGACTCCACCAGATTGATTGCCAATTGGCAATCATGTGCCACATTTCATCCTGACCATTAGATCATTGGATCTATGGGGATGGATTGCCATTTGTACATTATTAGGAGCTTAATTGAGAGAAAATTTTTGAGCTTTGTGAGCACTAAGTATACTTTTGTGACTTAGCATTTCCCCATGGTTCTTTCTTGAGACCAATTGTAAATATGCATACATTTTGAATACTGAATGAAATAGAGATCCAAATTACAAATTAATCATAAATCTTGCGTAATATTTTGTGGTTGATATCTTGACATGTCACTATGGAGTGTTGTGCTCTCTGATGTGCATTTCAATTTGTGAATATTGTTATCCAATTCCTTTGAAGATTAGCATCAGTTGTGTGTAGTTGTGGAATATCCTGGCGAAACGTGGTTTGATTTCATCTCTTTTCATGAAGTACTGAATTGTGAATATGGACTAGTGGTTGAAACTCATTCATTTCAAATAATTTTAGAATTTCAATTCATTTCTTTTAAAACTCATTAATCATCATCATCAACTACAAAATATTGACAAATGATAAGCTTGCAGAACATAATAGATATGTAGACATCTATAGATAATGGAACATCTGGGGCATATTTGAGAAAACTGCATGTAAGATTGAAAATATCATGCAAATTTGGAAATAATGGAAAAGAACATGAAAATATCAGCTTATAGGCACAATATTTAGAATAATTAAAGGTGCAGAAGCAGAATCAAGTGAAGATTAGTTCAGATTTAAGTAAATTCAGAAGAACTAATCAAAGTTACATAAATCATCATGAACAATCTTAATTAGAGTGAAGATTAAAATAATTAATCAAACTTAGAATAAATTCACATAAACATCTGTATATTCTAGTTAAAGATTGTAGGATTTAACATAATTTGTTGAGATTCATGCAGAATAGGTGAAACAAAGTAAATACTCACATATACAGATGCAAATTACATTGAATTTCTTGCATAAGGCCCCTGAATGATTAACAATAAATTCACATCAATCCATTGAGTGATTATCAGAAGGTTATGTACTAACTATCGGAGACTTGGGATCACAAATTCATCCTGAATTTGTCGTATCTTTCAAGCAGATAAAGGTTTGTTGTATGAATTTTTATCTTTGTTAATATGACTAACAGTTATATCAAGAATAGGTACCCCAAGGACAGGTAAGAGTTGTTTTGTCTTGGTCCTCAGGTGCTATTCTAATTTGATTATAGCTGCTGAAACCATCTAGGAAAGAAAAGTATTTTTCTGGCTAAGGAGTCTAGGACTTGATCAATGAAGGGAAGGGGGAAATGCTCCTTCCTAGTGGATGCATTAATTTCTCTATAGTCAACACATACATGCCACTTTACTGCCTTCTTAGACATTATAACCAATGGAGAGACCCATTGACTATCTGATATGGGGTAAATGAATCTAGTATCCAAGAGTTTATGTAGTTCATTCTTTACGATCTTTCAGATAGCGGGATTAATCCTTTTTGAAGTTGCCTAATGGGTCTATAGCCTTCGTTGATGTATATCTAATGCATACAGAGGTTGGGATCTATGCCCTTCATATCATGGTAATCCCAAGCAAAGGTTGTTTTGTGAGTTTGTAGCATGGAAATTAATTCAGATTGTTACTGCATGGTTAGATGGTTATTGATATTGAGTGCCTTCTAGGTAAAATTTCAACTTGGGTCATTGATGACATAACAGAGGCAACATCTAAACATGATATGTTAAGGCTACAACTGTAGGGCAACAAATGGTGAAATATGTAGGCAACATAAACATAAGTTGGTGAATGTGTTGTAGAAACAACACGATGCAATGGGTAGGATAGCCATACCAAGCAATGGTTTTGTTGTTGGTTCATCCCATAGTTGTTCTACACTATATTGGAGAGAATTGTATCTTCATCTTGAATTTCAATCAATGGCCTTCATTCAATTGCCATTAATGTCTATAGGGACAACTGGTCATTATCCTCAGGATCCGGCTATACAGGTTGGTCTAAATCAGCAAAGGGTTGTGTTGGAAGATAAAGGACCAACTTCTTAGTGACATTTCCATTGGAAACAATCATATTCCCTAACCTACAACTAACGAAAGCATTAGTTATTGCTAACCATAGCCACCCTAATATGAGAGGATATCCCCCTAGGTTAGCTTTTGGTTGTATGACCATAAAGTCTATAGGATATTCCCAAGAGTCAAGCATAATAACCAAGGCTTCAATGACCCCTTTAGGTTTAATCGTTGACGTATCTGCTAATTGCAACATTGTAGGTGTAGTTCGTAAGTCAATGATTTGTAGATTTTCCATGGTTTCTTTGGTCATGACGTCTATGTTAGCACCTAAATCAATTAAAGTATTTCTTATAAGGGTGCCATTGATTTACATATCCACAACTAAATTTCTAAGGTTTGCTTACTTTGGGACAACTATGTTGCCCAACATGATATCAATAAGTTATCCAATCACTTGAATAGTTTGCGGATCCTTACTCTTCCTTCCTAGTTTCTTTAAACACAGTTTCCTCACAGTTTTAGTGTAAATGGGAACATCTTTGATAGCTTGAAATAGGGGAATTTTAACACACATTTTTTAATTGCCCAAGGAAATCAAATTCAGGCTCAGGTTCATGTTTTTGCATGTTCAGTCTCTCTAGGAATGGAGGTTCTCTACTCTTGATTTCTACCTATGATGGGGCTCACTTAGTGTGCTCATTCTGATTATTAGGATGTAAATTAGTATTGCTGGAAGGTTCCTCATCTAGAAGTTCCATGATGAGTGGAGAGGTTTGTCTACGAAGCATTTTACCTAAATGTAGCTAGACATCACTAACCTTAAATGATTGTATAGGTTAGGTAATAGAGAGTTTCATTAGCATAAGCCTGCTAGACATGCTTTTTGTTAGGATTTGGTGCGGGTTGAGCAGGTAATTGGGTTGCTCTTCATGGTGTAGGAGTAGATGTAGCTATATTTGACATAATAGTTGGTTGCTGAGGTAAAACCTGATGTGGCTATGGGTAGCCACTGTTTGAATTTTTCCAAGGTTGATTTCCCATTCATTATTGTGGCCATGAATTTTGGGGTGGTTGCAACTACTGGATATGGGTTTGAGGTTGGTATGGTTGTTGTGGCCATACCCCTTGTTGTGGGGTCTAGCCAGGCGGTGGTAAGGTTGACCAAGGTGGAGGTGTTATATTATTCCATGGTACATTATACCGATTAGAAGTGTTTGGAGAGGAACCTAGAAATGAAGCATTATAAGATAAAGGATCTAGAGGAATACCTTGTCTTTGTTGCCATGGCTTGGGCTATGACAGTTAAAACACCTGGCCATATTCATCTTCTAGAGTTTTGAAATATGGCCTCTCATGCTTATCTTTAGTAATGTTGGCCACCCTCTTGCACTTGCATTCCGCTTTCTTATGGTGATAGTGTTAGACTTAGGGCAGACAACTGAGAGGGGGGGTGAATCAGTTGTCCAAAACTTTCTTCATTTTCAACAATTATATTCACTTAGCAGTATAACAATAAATCAAACATGAAACTTAATGCATTTAATCAAGAGCAGAAACATATCAACACATGAGACACCAAGATTTTGACGTGGAAAACTCGTTTAAGGGAAAAACCACGGGGTGACTAACCCAAGATTGTATTCTCTGTTAGAAGAATAGAAAGAACAAAATGGCACATGCCAATTAGGGCTCACTGCTCGAGCACACTGCTCATAAGAGGCTCACTGCCTACAAGAGACACACTGTCTACAAAAGAATAAGTATCACATACTTGAACTGGTAAATAGCATCTTCACCATGCTTGAGTCGATTCCATTTAAGCCCAAACCTTCTGCTCTACCTTTCGCTCTTCTCCTCGCTACCACACACTCATCTCCACAAGTCACACTTTAAAATGACTTTGCAATCCCTTATTTATACATGACATCAACTTAGGAACAAACATCTAAGTCAGCAATCATCCACAAGAACATCCGCAAGATGTAAAAGTCATCTGGTCGGCTAGTCACAGAAAGTACACCATCATCCAGAAGTTATTCTTCATTTTCAGGACCCCAATTCTAATGCGGACCATAAACAAGAACTAAGCACGATCCAAGGACCTACACAATCTTGCTTGAATCTCCAAGAACATCTGCACTTCCTCTACTTACTGAAATCCTTCTCTTCTTCATTTGGAACCTCAAGAACATAGTCTGCCATTACTGTCACAAAGGAATAGATACTTGTGGACCTTCAAACCATGAACCAATCAAGTTAACACACCACACAGACTTCTCCAACACTTCCTCAAATCCGTAGAACCAGAGAATGCATTTCTGGATCTCACGGGACCTATTTGTATCACTCTATCATCACTGAACATCTGTCGGAACCGGTTTCACTTGAACTACCATAACTTCTTCATATCTTCATGCGAACCTCTAAAATCTCTACTGGAACATCTTAAGACACATATCTACAAACCCTTTAAACTGCATCCTCTGATCCTCATCCTGTCTTAGACTTTTACCTTATGTCATCATTGTTCTTCATTGTTCCTGATTGAGACTAATTTTCTCAATAACCTCAGCACACAACTCATCCAACCTTATCATTAATGTAACAAGAGTATGTTGACATCAATGACAACACCGGTTAGGCCCATACTTGCAACAATATCCTCCTTTGTCATTGATGGCAACATATGATGTGAAAAACTATTTTGACCATCAAGACAAGAACTTTCTTTACTATCACAACTCCCCCTATCAGCGACCACCATTCACATCACCATTCACACTTCTTCTCTCCCATTACTGCTCCCCCTTTGATCAGCAATCACTTGTTTTTCACATGTCTTCTCTCCCTCTTTGACATCAATGGAAAAGGGCTCATACTTGCAACTCTACCACTTCAGAATCATATTTGCTGCTCCCCCTGAGTAGTAGCTCCCCATTATCAGTCTGGACCACAAGATGTGACTGTGATATGCACTGAACTAATGCACCTTAGTGCATCTTAGTTCATCACCAGAGGGGCAATAACCCCTAACTTCTCCCTTAGATACTCAAAAGAGTCCTTAGGCAGAGGTTTGTAAAGATGTCTGCAATCTGATCCTTGGAAGACACAAACTCCAATCTGACTTCATTCTTGTTCACTTGTTCTCTTAGGAAGTGAAACTTGATGGATATATGTTTAGTCTTTGAATGCAACACCAGATTCTTGGATATGTTTATTGCGCTTGAATTATCATAGAAAATTGTGATGGGCTCCTCATACTCTACTCTAATGTCTTTTAACATCTGTTTCATCCACAAAACTTGAGTACAACTACCTACTGCAGCAATATATTCTGCTTTTGCAGTGGACAGAGACATTGCTTCTTGTTTCTTGCTTAACCAAGAAACCAATCTCTTCCCCAAAAAGAATGCTCCACCACTGGTACTGTTCCGGTCATCCATATATTCTGCCCAATCAACATCTGTATATGCATGAAGAGAGAAATCATGATCTCTAGGATACCACAACCCATACTCAACTGTCCCCTTTAGATATCTAAAAATCCTCTTGATTGCCATAACATGAGATTCTCTAGGATCAGCTTGGAATCTGGCAACAAGACCAACAGCCTGCATAATATCTGGTCTAGTGTGAGTGAGATACAACAGTCCTCCAATCATTGACCTATATTTTGTCTAATCAACCTTAGGAGAGTCATCATCTTTGCTCAACTTACATCCGGTTGCCATTGGAGTGTTCATGGGCTTTGAGTCTTCCATCCCAAATTTCCTCAACAATTCTCTTGCATATTTGGTCTGAGAAATGAAGATACCTTTCTTTGTTTGAGTGATTTGCAGACCCAAGAAGAAATTCATTTTAGCAAGCATGGACATCTCAAACTTACTTTTCATTTGATTTGCAAAAGTTTTACACAAACTATCTTTTCCTCCAAAAATGATATCATCAACAAACACTTCAACACCTAAGATGTTTTCATGATCAATTTTGAAATATAAATTACTGTCACCAGTACCTTTGTTGAAAGGTAAAAGAAAGAAGTTGAGTCCACATATAGGGGAAGTGTCATGCAAAAAAAAATCCTGATAGGAACGAGTACTCGTTTAGGAACGGGCACCCGAGCCTAGAATGGGTACCCCTTTTAAAACGGGTACCCGTTTTGTTTTATAGAATGGGTACCCGTTTTGTTTTTTACTATTTTTAGAAACGGGTACCTATTATAGAACGGGTACCCGTTTCTAAAAATAGTAAAAAGCAAAACGGGTACCCGTTTTAAAATGGCTACCTGTTCTATAAAACAAAACGGGTACACGGGTATCCGTTTCTAAAATTTTGAATTTCACACCCACGCTTTTGATTTAATTTTAGGCTCAGGAAAGGCATGGGTAGCTGACCTTGAGCCTTGGACCTGCAAGTATTTCTCTAAGTACAGAACCAGAGAAAAGACTGACTTCACCTATATGGCTGATGACATTTTTTTCTGAATTTTTTACGAAATTAAAACCCATTACAGATCATAGTGTCTAGTTTTCAAATATATAATTTTTTTTGGATTGGACTTGTTTTTCTATTTATTAATTAATTTATAAGCAAACTGGTCCAAAAACTTGAAATGACAGGTGTTTGTATTTTTTTAATAACTTTTAATTTTTAAATTTTTTTTAAAAAAATTATGTCATCAATCTACACATTATTCTTTACACAATGAAAAAAAAATAATTTTATAATTTTTTTTGCTTAAATTATGTTGGTCGTACATGAGGGGTTTTCAAAAGTAGCAATTAGGCCTAATAAAAAATTAATAAAAAAAATTATTTAGAAAAAAATTATAAAAAAATATTCTCATCAAACTTCACTGTGCTACACATTTTTTCCTAAAAGGATTTTAAAAAATAATTTTATTTAGGTCAAATTATGTTGGTCGTACACGTGCATGGTATGGTTAAAAAAACTGACTTTTAAATAGTGGTTTTTAGAAATGCCTATTGAAAATCAATTTGTATCATCTGGGTATTGAAAAAAATTACATATTTGGAAACTAGATTGTGAGTACTACATTTTATATTTAGTGGCTTTTTTAAAGATATCATCTAAGTGCTTCAAATTTTAAGGTCAAATGTGACAAATTTTAAAAATCAGGGAAAACACTTACACTTTTTGGCCAAAAAGTGGACCCAACTTCTTGCACTGACCCTGAAACCAATCTTCAAGAGATGTTTATCCAGTCTTTCATAACAGGCTCTTGGGGCTTGCTTCAGTCCATACAATGCCTTTTTCAACTTACAAACCATATCACCATTGTCAGACAATTGAAACCCATCCAGTTGCTCAATGTACACTTCTTCTTCCAAATTACCATTTAGGAAGGCAGATTTGACATCCATCTGATACACCTTGAAATTCTTAAAGGCAGCAAATGCAATAAATAATCTGACTGCTTCAATTCTTGCCACCAGAGCAAAAGTCTCTTCAAAATCAACTCCTTCAATTTGAGAGTAACCCTTGCAGACCAATCTAGCTTTATTTCTGATTACTTCACTAGCTTCATTCAGTTTGTTCCGGAAGACCCATTTGGTTCCAATCACATTCTTGTTTCTAGGTCTGGGAACAAGATCCCAAGTGTGATTTTTCTCAATTTGCATTAGTTCTTCTTCCATTGCTTTTGACCAATTTTCATCATTGCAAGCTTCATTCATTGTCTTAGGTTCAATCTTTGAAATTAGACAATACTCATCTAAATTTTGAGCAATTCTCCTCCTTGTTTGCACTCCTTTGCTTTTGTCACCTATGATCTGATCTTCAGAGTGGTTTAGAGTTACATACCTTGGAACTTTGGGAGTTTCTTGCACCTCTAATTCTTGATCAGTCTCATTGAGACTTAGCTCTTCTTCCTGACTTATCGGATCAACTTGACTTTGTTTCTCAGAAGAGGCTTGGATACTTTGAATTTGAACACCATTCTGATCATCTTCATCATACTCATGAATTCTTGAGGGTCTTTCAATTTCTTCATCAACCTTCACATTTACACTTTCTACAATCTTTCTCAGGCTCTTGTTGTAGCACCGGTATGCTTTGCTTTGAGTAGAGTAACTCAAGAATATTCCTTCATCACTTCTAGCATCAAACTTTCCTAGATCTTCAGCCCTTTTAATGTAACATTTGCTACCAAAAACTCTAAAATATCTCACAGTGAGAGTAATGCCAAACCAAAGTTCATAAGGAGTCTTACTGGTATTGTTTCTAATTTGAACTTGATTGAGAGTGTAGACTGCAGTGCTGACAGCTTCTCTCCAATAGATCTGAGGAATATTTGCTTCCATCATCATGCTCCTGGAAGCTTCTTGGATGGTCCAGTTCTTTCTCTCAACTACTCCATTCTACTGTGGAGTTCTAGGGGCAGACAACTATCTCTTTATTCCATGTTTTTCATAGAAGTCTATGAACTCACCGGATGTGAATTCTCCACCTCTATCAGACCTCAGACATTTCAATTTTAATTTGGTTTCATTCTCCACCATGGCCTTGAATATTTTAAATTTCTCAAGTGCTTCTAATTTTTTTTTCAGAAAGGTTACCCACATCATTCAGGAATAGTCATCAATTAGCAACAAGAAGTATCTATCACCTTGGATACTCCTAACTCTTGCCAGACCACAAAGATCAGTATGAACTAAGTCCAACAGTTTGGTAGAAGACAATTCCTTACTTTTGAATGTGACTCTGCTCAGTTTGCCCAACTGACATTCTTTGCACAATCTATTAGTAGGTTTCACTAATTTTGAAAGATCTCTTATAGCCTGAGTATTGCTTATCTTGATGATATTATCAAAATTCACATGACACATCCTCCTATGTCATAACCAACTTTGATCAATTTGAGCAAATAAGCAACTTTTACCAGTACCAACCAAGTGGAAGATATTACCTTTAGTTTGAGTACTGGATGCAATCTCTATTCTGGAACTTTCAAAGATCTTGCATTTTCTATTCCTGAATCTGAGATCATAGCCTTTGTCCACCAGCTATCTAACACTAAGAAGATTGTGCTTTAATCTTTCAACATACAGTATATTACTGGTTTTGTTCTTTCCATCAAGAGAAATAGTTCCTCTACCTCTGATTCTGCCAGCAGAATTATCTCCAAACTTTACAATTCCTCCATACTTTTCCAAATTTAAGAACTTATTCTTGTCACCTGTCATATGGTGAGAGCATCCATTGTCAATGACCCAATCATCCTTTGCTTCAACTTGGGTAGCCAGAGCTCTTTCTTCAACTTTATGATTGACAGATACAGAGGATATTGGTTCCTCTTCTTTGATGGCAATAAACACCCATTCATTACCGGATTTGTTTCCTGTCTCTAATTCATCACCTGTTACTCCTTCATTATCATCTTCTTCATGAACATAGTAACAATTCTTTTGAAACCTTGTCTGTTAGGATTTGGTCTTGAAAATCTTTCTGGACATCTTGGGGCAAAATGACTAATTTTATTGTAGTAAAAATAATTAAAAGGTAATTTCCCTTCATACTTACCGGATCCTCTTGGCAGTCTTTTTGCAATAAGAGCTTCAAGATGAGCAGTTTCAGCTTCTTCTTCTTCTAAGTCTTTTCTTGCTTTTTCATACCATGATAGGTTCCTTGAAGAGTTTTCTCCCAGATCAAACCTTTGTTTCCCTTTTACAGAGGCACTGGTTTTGAATGCAGATTCAGTCTTTGGAGGATCATCTTCAAACTCAGCCATTTCAAAAGCAGCCAACTTACCAACCAATTGATCTCTTGTGACTGTTGTGTGAGCTTTGAATTCTTCGATTGCAAAAGCCTTGATTTTATAAGAAGCATGAAGGGATCTGAGAACTTTGCCAACGATCTCTTCTTCACTCAGGGTTCCACCTGCATTTCTAATTCCACAAACCAGCTCGTTCACTCTTGGCATAAAAGAGGTGATATTTTCATCATCTCTCATCTTCAGTTTTTCAAATTTTCCTTTTAGACTTTGTAACCTTGCACATTTAACATACTAGTCTCCTTCATGCAAAAGTTCCAGTTTATTCCAAATCTCAAAGGTAGTTGGTAGATCAATAACATTTGAGAGCTCTGAGTCAAATAATGCGCTTAGAAGAGCCTCTTTGGTCTGTAGATTATTTTCAGCATCTGTGATTTCATTTAGGGTTGTCAGACCACCCTGTGGAGGTACATACTGTTTTGTAACCATGGACCAGTGCGCCATTCCCATACACTGCAAGTGATATTTCATGCGACCTTTCCAAAGAGCAGAGTTAGTTCCATCAAACTTCAGACTATCCTTCTTGTAGGATGACATCCTAGATCTCCTCAAGCGGTTAAGCTCCTTTTTAGAGGAACCTAGCTCTGATACCAATTGTTAGACTTAGGGCAGACAACTGAGAGGGGGGGTGAATCAGTTGTCCAAAACTCTCTTCATTTTCAACACTTATATTCACTTAGCAGTATAACAATAAATCAAACATGAAACTTAATGCAATTAATCAAGAGCAGAAACACATCAACACATGAGACACCAAGATTTTGATGTGGAAAACCTGGTTAAGGGAAAAACCAGGGGGTGACTAACCCAAGATTGTATTCTCTGTTAGAAGAATAGAAAGAACAAAATGGCACATACCAATTAGGGCTCATTGCCCGAGCACACTGCTCACAAGAGGCTCACTACCTACAAGAGACACACTGTCTACAAAAGAATAAGTATCACATACTTGAACTGGTAAATAGCATCTTCACCATGCTTGAGTCAGTTCCATTTAAGCCCAAACCTTTTGCTCTACCTTTCGCTCTTCTCCTCGCTACCACACACTCATCTCCACAAGTCACACTTTGAAATGACTTTGCAATCCCTTATTTATACATGACATTAACTTAGGAACACACATCTAAGTCAGCAATCATCCACAAGAACATCTGCAAGATGTAAAATTCATCTGGTCGGCCAATCACAGAAAGTACACCATCATCTGGAAGTTATTCTTCATTTTCGGGACCCCAATTCTAATGTGGACCATAAAAATGTACTGAGAACGATCCAAGGACCTCCACAATCTTGCCTAAATCTCCAAGAACATTTGCACTTCCTCTACTTACTGAAATCCTTCTCTTCTTCATCCAGAACCTCAAGAACACAGTCTGCCATTACTGTCACAAAGGAATAGATACTTGTAGACCTTCAAACCATGAACCAATCGAGTTAACACACCACACAGACTTCTCCAACACTTCCTCAAATCCGCAGAACCAGAGAATGCATTTTCGGATCTCACCAGACCTATCTGTATCACTCTGTCATCACTGAACATCTGTCAAAACTGGTTTCACTTGAACTGCCATAACTTCTTCATATCTTCATGCAGACCTCTAAAATCTCTACTGGAACATCTTAAGACACATATCTACAAACCCTTTAAACCGCATCCTCTGATCCTCATCCTATCTTGGACTTTTACCTTATGTCATTACTGTTCTTCACTGTTTTTGATTGAGACTAATTTTCTCAATAACCTCAGCACACAACTCATCCAACTTTATCATTAATGTAACAGGAGTATGTTGACATCAATGACAACACCGGTTAGGCCCTTACTTGCAATAGATAGTGGGGGCAGAATTCAACCAATGCTGCTTTTGCTTCTTCTTATTTATTCTTTATATGCAACATATCCAACTGTGTTTCCATATGATTAATAATATCTTGTTTCATGTCCTTGAGAAGATTATTGAGCTCCATCCTAGCTACAACAAACTTGGCTATGGGTATTTGTTATCTTGTTGCATGAAGGGTTAGATCTTTTCCATAATACATCTATACTAAGATCACCATAATCAATATAATATACTATTACATTTTGAGAATAATTATCAAAACACAGTCATTTTATCAAGATATTATATATTAGTTCGAGTGCTTTAAACTTCAAATATTAATATAAAATTTTAGGTGTTGGGTGAAATTGTTTGAGAAAATATTTTGTGAAACATAAAATAAACATAAGAAATGGGAGCATTTGTAGGTCCCATCATATGCCTTGCAAATTATGTATGTGAAGTTAAGTGGATTCATGTTATGGGATATCATATTGTTATTATGTATGGGTGCATCTACAAGGTGTAGTAATCTTCTTAATTAGAGGTTATATGTATAGTAGGTTAGTTTGTGACCTAGTGACAACTTTTGGGATCCAACATACATTGAATACTATTGTAACGTTTATATTGCTCATCTTTTCTTGTGATCAAAACTTATTAAGGGATACCTCTGGGAATACCCTCTCCAGTCCAGCTAAGCTCAAAGTATAGGAGAGATTATCCACTCTCATCGATTGGCCTTTAACCATCCTTAATCTATTGATGAGATCCTATTTGGGCTTCTTGATGGCACCTCCTAGCCTTGAAGGTGAAATCATACTCTAGGATTGTGGACTTGCAGTTTTGGGACCCAACAACATCCAATTCACTAAAGACCTCAAGTCCACAACCACCTTCCTTTCTTGGACATCCTTCTCATTAGGAAAGGGAATAGTTCCCTAGCTTGCCAAGTCTTCAAGAAATTGACCCACACCAACCTATAGCTCCATACATCCTCACACCACCATCATGACCAAAAATTTGGTGTCTTAAAGAATCTAGCCACCCAAGCTTATCGTATTTTCAATGATGAACACATTGACCAAGATCTCTCGCACTTGTTCCAAGTTTTCAAACTGAATGGGTTCTACAATAATTGCATCTCTAGAGAATTTAACCTTGCCAAAAAGAATAATATCTCTAAGCTAAAGTTTGATGACTCAATTGTTATCTTTTGTAATGTTAAAAATTGCATACTCTTGCAATTTCATGCTATGTTTCACAACCACCTTACTGCATGCACCTTCTCTCTGTATTATAGGCTAAGGTTTGTTTGATTTAGGCTTCTTTCTCTCATTTTACTCAAATTTGATTTTGATGCTTAGATGGTCATATGATGATAAGGTTTCCTCTATGACCAATAGCTAGTTTTGCCTAGACCCAAGTGCTGTACATGGACGTCAGCGCGACGTGCTAGCATCCCCTGTTTGTTTGCTGCTGGGTGACTATTTTTGAGCATTACCACACATCGCCGGTGATTATGAGACTTCTCAGTAATGCCCTTTGTGGTTGCAGAATGTCTCTCAAGAAGCTATTTCAAGATTCTTTCCCTCTCTTGGTGGATTTGGAAGATTTTGAAAAATTCCTTTCTCATTCTCATGCACTCTCTCACACTCTCTCAAGCTCACAAGACTCCTGACTCTACTCTGATCAAACTCTTGGTGAATTCACTCTTCATAGAAGCTATATAGATTTGAACACTCTCTCATGGTGTGATATTATCTCTATTAGCTCTTAGAGGTTCTTGACTTCGCTTGATGCTCATTTTGAAGGCTATCTCGTTGGATTTAAAATTGTATATCAGATTTGAACTCTTGAGAGTTTACAACTTTCTTTCTTTTATTCAAATGGGTAAGTTCATTTTATTGCGTTGTTAAATCCTTTTTCATTTAGATTGTTATGTGTTGTGTAGTTCATTGTAATGGTGTAGACCACCATCTTTTTCATTTTGCATTGGTTGCATACTTGTGGGTTTCTTCCTCGTGGACCAGGGAAATAAATCTTCTTAGTTTACTTGTTTTATCACCGATCTTACCTTCCTAGACGCACTTTGGATAGGAGCACACACACTTTCATTTCATCGTTGTTTTATTATCTTCATAAATCATTGCTCATGGAGGTCGAAAGACCAAAAACTAGGACTTGATTGAGGCAAGTCCCTAAGCAACACAACCCCGAACTCTTCTCTCTTGCGTAGGTATTTTTGGAGTGAAGGCGTTACAACCGCATGAAGGTTTTGTTTGTCTTCCTCTCTTCTTTTCTTTAATTTCATTTCCTTAGTAAAATTGGTTTTATTTCAAGTTTTGTTTTACTTGGATAATGCTGGGTATATTTGGTGTTGAAATCTATGTTGTGTAGGTGTCCTATATCTATACGGATTGGGACATTTTTGGTACTTTTCAGACTCTAGTGCCCAGCACAGATGTCCTTGCAACACGTTATCGTCTGAGGCAGTGAGCTTCTCTTTGGAGATAGGTTCCATTTTCCTGTCCCTTTTTACCTCTGCTATCAGTTTCTTTCAATTCTGCTTACAATTGTTTATTTTAGCAATTCGGTTCTTTTCCCTTCATTGTCAAGCACCTAGTCTAGTTGTCTTTCATTGATTGGGACACATAGAGGTTTTGTTAAGACCTAGAGTAGGTTCTTAAACATCTAAAACCTTAGATATTAGAACCCTAGTGTGGTGTTTGTGAATAATTCCCTTAATTGAAGACATTCGATTGAGGAGTAGTTTTTCCTACTCTACATCTTTGTTGCCACTCTCCCCTACATAGAAGTGCTCTATATAATAAGATCTCCAAAATACTTTGTAAGAAAGGCCTAAGTGTATCTTTAAACCCTTCTCTATTATTATGTAATTTATGTATGTCAATATTAATAGGAGGATGTGCATTAGTCACAATTAATATGAATCTTTTTCATATCTCTAATAAAACTAGACAAATGTCACTTCAAAGATGTACAAATAAAGTGCCAACTATTTATGCCATCACTATTTTGACAAAATAATTTTTGTAATTGAAATGTATTTGTTTAATTTCACTCTTGAGGACACTTTGTTTAATGGATATTTAATTATCAAATGAATGGACATTTAATTTTCAAACATTGATTGAATCTGTTCTGACAAATATTAGTACCCTTAGTGACGCAAACACAAGTCCTCTTCCACTCACACAATCAAACTCTCTCAAAATAATCACAGGCAATTACTCTGTACCATACAATATCCAATTGCAAAAGAGATAGATTATACTTTTATTTAAATCAGGGAAAGAACATCTGATACAAAATTACAAAATGTCTAACTGTGGTCTTCTCTGGCCTATCTAGGATTCCTTTTGTTATCTCTAGCATTGTGCATTAACTCATTTGAACTCTCAAACTGGCTATACTTCATTCTCCATCTTGGCATTCCTTACTATGGTGTTTAATTTTCTACAATTATTTTTATGCCTTCAACAGGTATCTGTTCTATTCCAATGTCCCCTGTTTGGCTGCTTAGGCACTTCTTTTCATCTGTGACAGGGACCTCTCTCCCAAAGGCCGCACTCTCTACTGGAGTCGACTTCCTCAGCAAACACCTCTTTTCTGTTTTGAATAGCTTCTTTCTGGAAGTGGATATCTACACCAAATCAACTTCTATTTGTGTTTTATTTGTTGTTTCTTTTGTCAGGTGTGGCATTTCATTCTTTTCTCTACGTTGGAGTATCCAATCTGGTAGCACTCCCTCTCCCAATCGACCTCCTCTTGCAGATTTCTGGATATGATATCTTCTTTCAAACAGGTCGACGTCCTCCTTTTTAAATTCTCTCTTCTTTTTGGCTTCCGTGATGGATCGATATGAACCATGAAGAGTGGCACCTACCCAAAACTGAAGCGACACTTTTCAAAACAGAAAATCCAATCTCAGGGTGAAATCGTTTCCATTCCA
Organism: Cunninghamia lanceolata; assembly: GCA_027924645.1. Taxonomy (NCBI): domain Eukaryota; kingdom Viridiplantae; phylum Streptophyta; class Pinopsida; order Cupressales; family Cupressaceae; genus Cunninghamia; species Cunninghamia lanceolata. The sequence goes on from BSBN01000007.1 coordinate 302,435, forward strand.
TGCGAATGGAATGTGAAGAGCTGGAGGATTTCACAGAAGACTGACCTTTTGACTTCCATGCATGCCTTCAAGGCAATCTTTACATGTTAACTTTGGCATAATAACATGGAGTTTAGAGTCTTTAAAAAAAACTTCACAAAGTTTATAACATCACGTGATATGAGGGAACACAAGATCAAAACAAAGTTGGAGGTCAAAATCAAACATTCAACAATATGAAACAATTACGCCTTCATGTGTTTGAATTCGCCCCAAATATGCATGATACTCCCAAAACATTAATATTGTTCCTTATAAGCTCCGTCATGACTGGCAGAATGTTAATCAATCTACGTGGAAAGGATAGACACCTACTTCCCATAAACCTCGAACATCAATCTATGTGGAAAGGATAGACACCTACTTCCCATAAACCTCGAACATCTTTGCTGACCCAACCAGTGTATGATAGAGAAATTGATACAAACTAGTTACAGTTCAGCCTTCTGTGGATGACGGATGATCCATCAAATTCGACCTTCATATCATCAATCAAATATGCAAGTCCTTCTAGACAAATTAGTCACAAAAGAATCATAGAAAGAAGCAAATATGTGGGCTATACCAAACAACATCATCCGTCAATCGACCAACAAGCTGGAAACCGACTTTTGTGATAACTCCACATCAGGTGCTCAGAATCTCACAAAAATTGGCAGAGATATGTACTTCAACATCCCTAAGACCTCCACCAAGCCATTAGATCTCAAGTGCCACAGAGCTTCAAATTTTACATTTTCGCCAAACTACTAGCACAAGTTGTAAAACTTGAAAATCTAAAAAACCAAAAGGAATTTCACTGTGAAATCTTCGCGTGTAATTCTGGAATGCTCTCAAGATCCGGCTTGTCAAAGGGTTTGTCGTCAAACCTCATGGATTGTTTCAACTAATTGTTTCACTGAAATTGCTGTGTTATGCGCTGGAACCCAAAGTGCGAAAACTAAAAATTTACAATCTTGCTCAATCCACCTGCACTCTAAAGCTGAGAGATGCCAAAACAAAACCTAAACAAACCAAAACTGAAATAAACAACTGCAAATCTTTTTGGGTGATGCGGATTGCACTGCTCCCAGGTGCTCTGCATCACTTAGTTACAAGTTATAAGGAATATACTTAAAAAAAAACTCTATTATACATAATTTTAAATAAAACTATTACAACAAATAGGACCCACATGGTCATCTTCTAATTAATCATATATTTTGTATTTTTTAAAATTTGAAATCAATATTTACTTAAAAAAATAAATTTGTAAATTCTTAATTAAAAATATTTAAAAAATTAATTATAAAAATTTCAATTAATTAAAATATTTGATATTTTTTTTAAGTGTTGATTTCAATTCATAAAAACATTTTGACATATTTAATGAACTTCAAAGTAGAAGTCAAAATCCCAAATTCTTATTTATGAACTTCAATAAATACCATAATCTTTATCAAACTTGGAATAAAACTATAACCCTCTTACCCTCCTTTCTTTAACCATTTTTTTAATAAACATCCTCTACTCTTAATTTCTTTCCTTTGAAATCAAAATTATGCTTTAAAATATTTTTATTATTTTTTAGTTAAGATTTTCCATAATTACCTTAGAGGCAAATTCTATAATGGTAGCAAGACATATTATGATCAAATTATAGGAAACATATATTAATTTTTTTTTTATTAGAATTACCATTATTTTTAAATATAAAAACATCAAAACTTTAAAATATATATTACTGTAAAACTATTAAAAAGTAACATATAAATATATTATTTAAACTAAAAATTCTAAAAAAAAAATTAAAAATTATTATCAAAAAATAACTTTTTAAAAGAAAATAAAACAAACAATATAAATAATTCTTAAATAAAAATTAAATTAAAAATAACTTTTTAAAATAAAATAAAATAATCAATATAAATAATTCTTAAATGAAAATAAATATTTATATATCTTAAATAAAATAGTTATAAAGTCAAGAACACACACCATTTAAATCGTTTAAATATTACAAATAGCCTCCATTCATTGAATCAAGGTAAAGGAAACGAATAAGAAAAGGTAATATTGTACATTAAAAAAGCTAATCCATAGCTCTATACACTAACATGCTATAGGGAAAGTTTATGTCCCTATAAAAATGTATTATACACTTTAGAATGTTTTATGTACGATAATTAGCCTCGCATTTGTAAACGGTATCATTCATATAATTTGGCTCAAGATTTTTTTATACAAAGTTACTTTATATTCCCTTACGTTATATTCGCTTACGTTATATCCGCTTGGGAACTAACACATGAGAAAACATGAATAACGGTAAAAATTCTCTCTACACCAGGGAATAGTTTTTAGTATTTATGGATGTATTGCTTTATAGGTTACTATAAGGATCCATTATTAAATAAAATAAAAATTTTATAACTTTTGAAAAATAGTATGGTGTTATATAAAATTATTTATTTGATTAATAAAATAATGATTTTAGTTATTTTTGGATTTAATTATGTATAATCATGTGGAAATCATATTTAGTGATTTGTTATGATGATGAGGAAAGAATTATGATTTGAATTAACACTTAAAAAGGATGGAGGGGTAGGGAAGTGACAAGGGGAATGGAAAATTGGAGGTAAGAAAGAAGGTAAAAAGACAAAAAAAAAAAGAAAAGAAAAGAAAAAATAAGATTTTTTTTAACTAGTAGATAAAATAAGAAAATGAAATACTAATTCAAAAATAAACTAGTCATAGGTTATTATTAAATTGTACCTAATTATATAAATGACAAGAGGAGTATTGAGAACTTATATAGAAACAAATAAAAAAAAGCCTATAGAGGATTGTCCAAATAAAAGGGAAAGGTGTTTTGCAAAAGGAGAGAATGAGCATGTAGGTATTCCTAAATCACCAATATGTAGTTATGAGTAAAAGAAGATCTTGGTTAGCTTCAATGTGGTCCCCTTATTTACCAAAGCCCGTGTGAATAACTCTTTATAATTAATTAGGCGAAAAATCAATAATGAGATAGCTTCTCTTGTTGAGCTCTACCTTCGATCCATATTTTTCACTTTCCAAGATATGGTCTATGAGCAATTTGATGGTGTTTCCATGGGATCCTTGTCCTTAGTCGTGGCTAACTTGCATATGGAGCATTTCAAAGAGCTATCTCTCAATTCCTTCCCTCTAAAGCCTAGATGGTGGAAGTGTTATGTTGATGAACCAACATATTTTGGCCCCATGGCCCCAAACAATGAGAAAATTTCTACTTGCACTTAAAGAATATTGTTGGTTGCATCCAATTCACTAAAGAACTCAAGTCCAACAACCAACTTTCCTTTCTAGACACCCTTCTCATTAACAAAGGGGATGGTTCCCTAACTTGCCAAGTCTTCAAAAAATCTGCCCACACCAACCTATAGCTCCATGCATCATCACATCACCATCATGCCCAAAAAGTTGGCATCTTAAAGACGCTATGCACCTAAGATTATTGTATTTGTGATGAGAAACACATTGACCAAGAGCTCTCTCACTTGTCCCAAGTTTTCAAATTGAATGGGTATTGTAATAAATGCATCTCTAGAACATTTAACCTTGCCAAAACCACAATATCTCTAAGCCAAAGTCTTATGACTCAAGTGTTGTGTTTGTTGCCACCCTCCCCTACATAGAAGGCATCTTTATGAAGGTCTCCAAAATCCTTTGTAAGAAAGGCCTCAAGTGTACCTTTAAACCCTTCTCTATTGTTAGAAACCTCATCCCTTCTACCAAAGATCTCAGAGTCAATTTGCTCAAATCTAAGGTCTATAAGATTGTTTGTTCTTGTGGGACTCAATACATCAGTGAAACTAGTTTCTCCTTCAATGCTAGGATCAAACAAGATAGTGTTGACATTAGGCATGAGCGAATATTAAAATTTTCCCTTGTAGAGCACTCCCACAACACTAAGCACCACATTTTCCTTGGGGACACCCGAGTTCTCATTAAAGGAAGATAGTTTTTTCAAGAGAAATCCCAAAGAAGCCATCCATATATTTTAAATCATCCAACCAATCTTAACTAGGATGAAGGATGGAATTTGAGTCTCACTTGGCAACCTTTATTGAATTCCCTCCACAACCACCCCATTCCTCCTATTTTCTCTCTCCTCCTCCCCCTCGTCCCTTGTTTCTTTTTATTTTTCTTCTCTTCCCTCCTCTTGGTTTCCTTGTTCTCTTATTTTCTTCCTCCTCCCCTCTCCTCCTCCATTCCTCCACTGTCTCTTTCTCTTGTCTCCACCACCTCTACCCCTACCCCCTCTTTTTTACTATCTCTCTTCCTCTCCTCATACTCCCTCTTTCCCAACCTTGTCTCGAGTTTTACATTCTCTTGGTCACGTCTCCTCATCCCTCTCTTTTCCCTAGCTTGTTTTCCTCATTAGTTAAACCTTCTTTCTCCATTCCCATCCTACTTCTCCTTTTGGGCATCCTTTGGTTTGCCTATTAATTTTCTTTTGTTGTTTTCTTTTGCTCATTTTATTAATATTATGTTTTAATGGGGTCTTGTTATCTTTTTTTATCCTGATATTAGTTTCTCCATTTGTTACCATTTTGAATTATTATTTTCTTTTTAATTGTTATCCTAGTTTTTATCACTTTTTAAATTTGTGACAAGCTTTGTAAATATTATTTTTAGTATTTTCAATTAATAATTTCATCATATTTAGTAGCCTAATGATATATTACTCTTTTTTCTAACTTATCTTAGCAATGTTTAGATTATTGATCTTTTTTCTTCTTATGTGTTAAATTTTCCAACTATATTCTAACATTTTCAATAATTCTTCATATATTTTTTCTATAATTAGTATCTAATAATATTCTAAACATTATTTCATTATATTATTGTCTCTAATATTCATGGGATTTCCTAAATATTTTCATCCTAATGTCTCTAGCTTATCTTTTGATCTTCATCTCATTAACTTCATTAGTTTTTATTCCTTTCTTTTTAGTAATGCCTCTTCTTTTTCTTAATATCATTGACTTCATTAGTTTTTATTCATTTCTCTTTAGTAATGCCTCTTCTTTTTCTTAATCTCATTGACTTCATTAGTTTTTATTCCTTTCTTTTTAGTAATGCCTCTTCTTTTTCTTACTTTTCCTCAATTATTTGCTTTATCTTTATAATTAGCTTAGCATTTCTCTTACGTTTTGTTATTTTATCTATAATTCCCTAATTATCTCTTACTTTTCCTTCATTTGTTAGTCTTTTTTTTTGACCCATCTTCATTTTTATCTAATTTTAAGGTTTATCAATTTTACAAAAATTAAGCATTTTTTCATATTTGTCTCTATAGTTTTGAATTATGATATTAATTTATCACTCTTGCTTTAACCATCTTTCCTCATCCTTGATATATATATATATATACATATACATATACATATACATATATACATATACATATATACATATACATATATATACATATACATATACATACATATACATATATATATATATATATATATATATATATATATATATATATATATATATATATATATATACATATACATATACATATATATACATATATATATATACATATATATGTATATGTACATGTACATGTATATGTACATGTACATGTATATGCATATATATATATATATATATATATATATATATATATATATATGTGGTTCCTAATTTTTATTATAATATTTCTAAATTAACTTTGTTCTTATCTTCGAGTATTTATTCCATTTCACACACATTATACTATACCCTAGTCATTATATTTGATTGTTATTACTATAATACATGTATATTCTCTTTTAGTTCTAAAGTAATATACATTATAATGCACTCTAGTTGTTCTATTTGATTGTTATTACTATAATACATGTATATTATGGTAATAATAATAACCTAGGATTAGTTTGTTTTTCTACTAGTTAATTTTTTTTTAAATTGTCTTTTTTCTTCCTTTCTTGTCCCTCATTTTCTTGCCCCTCCATTCTTCCTAGTCATTCTATTTGATTGTTATTACTAAAATATATGTATTTTCTCTTTTGGTTCTAAACATATATACATTATAATGCACTCTAGTTGTTCTATTTGATTGTTATTACTATAATACATGTATATTATGGTAATAATAACAACCTAGGACTAGCTTATTATTAAATATTAATTATTTGACCTATAAATTATCTTTTTATATACACAGTCAATTATGACATGAGACTCCTTGTAAAACACTCATATGTAAAAATAATATGTAGAATGAAATATGATGTCCATATATAATAGAAATAAAATACACTTTTTTATATAAATGAAAAGTATTAAAATATATTAATAATGTTAAAAGAAAAATAAAAGCATATTAATTAATATTATATGATAAATTATACTTTGTTAAATCAATTGAATATGAATCAAGTAAGTACAAAAATCAATATAATTTAACCAAAAATCAGTGAGCAGACTAAAGTGTGACTACCTACGTTATTTAAAATATACTATAAGAAAGTTATATTAAAATTTAGTATAAGAACAAAAGATTCTAGCCATGCTCAAAAGCAATACGACAAAGTTTTTAAAACAATATTTATTGCATAGCTGAGCTATTAAAAAAGCTTTTTGTTTTGGATTTTTTTAGAAACAGGCCTTCCAAAATATACTTAAATCCCAACAACTTACAAAGGAGATTCACAAGGAGGTACAATAATCTCCTTTTATTTATGGAGAATATATAAAAGTACTCCAAACAATCCTTTCAAGACACATTCGATGGACACATCGAATCATTTAAGGCATGCGGAAGCGATTCGCTCTCAACCTGCCCAATTAACTACCTCAACTTATCTTGTATTGTCCACTACTTTTCCTCACCATTGGCCACTGGATGGGTGAACACCGGAATAGTAGCCAAATTGCCTGGCACTGAAGAAGCTTGAATATTATCAACCTTTGTCTTGTCATTAGGCGAATAGGAAGTGGGAAGCATTTCCGTATTGGCTTCAGTGGAGAGCTTGCTGTCCTTCACTTTGCCCCACAGAACACCATACAGCCCTGCTACTATAATCACTGCTCCTAAAATGCTGCATTGTAGTAACATCAATTAGCAATTTGTATGATATGTTATAGAGGGATATATATAGAATGTTTGACTACTAACTTGGTATTATCATAATTTTTTCACAGAATTTTTTGAATCAACATTTAGATCATATTCTATGATTCATTATTGGGAAGATGAGAAATAATCATTATTATAAAACAGCGAATAAATAATCTCATCATCCTGATGATGGGTTACAGAGTGGAACGTTTTAGATCAACTCTATGATTCATTATCAGGAAAAAGAGAGATAGTCATTATAAGAAAACAGCTAATAAATAATTTCATCTTCCTGATGATGGATTATAGAGTGTAACGTTTTAGATCAACTCTATTATTCATTATCAGGAAGAAGAGATATCGTCATTAATAGAAAACAACTAATAAATAATCTCATCTTCCTGATGATAGATTACAGAGTGTAATTTTCTGATGACGAAGGAATGTATTTCTAAAAGTTGGTTTGAAAGATTTTACACAATTTTCTGCCAAAAACATTATAATACATGTTCATAGACTGAAAATATCATGACTCTAATTTATTAACTGTTTACTTTTGACTGATATATGCACATTTTAAATGAGAAATGGGTAACAAACCAACCTGCCCACGTAGATGTTCTGATGGAGGATAATGGAGTCCATGATTGCTGAAATTATCATGGTCAAAGGACTGAATGCTGTGGCGAATACAGGGCCCTTGATAGTCATGCATAATCCTTGTATATAATATGCAACCCCTGAACCCAGCACTCCCTGCGTTGATCAGTTACATTATACTTTATTAGTTAGCACTTTAGAATCCTTAAAATGAAGTTTCACCCAGTAATCGGTAAACTTAAAACTTAAAAATGGCAGGCAAGCTTATACTTTTTCAGTTAGTACTTCAGAATTTTTAAAATGAAGTTCTATTTAGTAATGGGTAAATTTAAAACTTAAATGGTAGGCACATTGTTTGTTTATAAAAAGCTTTTTCTGGATTTAATTGTGTAAAATTTATTTGATTATAAAAAGCTTTTTCTGGATTTAATTGTGTAAAATTTATTTGATCATCTACGTTTGGGATCATACCACATGATCCAGAAAGATTTTGTTATTTAAAATTACTTCTTGTGTTCTTGTAAGGTTTATTTGGTTCTAACAGTTAAAACATAAAAATAATTATCTATTTAAGAAGATTGGTTGAGCTGTTTCTTGAAAACAGATTCAAATCTTATATTACCACTTTTCAAGATTGCTATTAACAATTTAAACAAAGTGCACATTAAATAAAACCATTAAAAGATTGTTTACTTTAGGCCTATCAATCACCTACAGCTCTAAATTAAAAAAAAAAGAAAATGGCAGGTGAACTACACTGTCAACTACCGACCATTTTTACCACTAGCTAGACCCACAGATCAACACTTACTGAATAGACAGCAGTGAGAAGATTCATGTTCCATCCAATTGCCCAGGCAGAAGGGCGCCTTTCAACAGCAATGGTGATTACAGTTGACTGTAATGAGCCCATAAAGCATATTAAGGTGGCAAGAGAAAGGTGGGCTGGATACCTCTCAGAAGTTGAAGCCTGAATTGTGACATTCATTAGGTTAGAATATGAAGGAATCTGTTTAATAGGCCACATTATATTAGAGAATTTTAAATAAGTAATGTTAGTTACCTGAAGAACAAACAAGGATGCCCAAGCAACCATTGCAATAAGAGAACAGATGAAACCTTTTATCAGATCACTTGAACTAGTGTCATGACCAACAGAAGCTGAAGAATGGCTATGTAGATGTGAAGACCAAGGCATGGGAACACGAGAACCTTTGTAAAACGTCATCACCATTGCTCCACCAACGCACAGTAGCGTTCCAATTACTTTTGCTTGGCTCCGTATCTCTCGAATCTTTACTTTTTCCATTCTAAACAATATAACATACGTCGAATCATAAGCAGTTGCTATGATAAAAGCTGGCTCTCTATATAAATTATCTTTATGACAACGAAGGATCCAAATACTTTTTCAAAAATTTAGAATATATAATCTCAAATCCAATAAACGATCAGGTTAAAAAGCCCATGATAAGACAGATCGATGGAATTTAGACAAATGACTTGTAGAATTATAGAGATTTCTTCTCATTAAAAAAGTAAACAGGACAATTAAGTATCTCTCACCAAACCATTGACAGATTATAATATCAAACGAATCTCATCAATAATAAACAATATGTCTATAGAATTTCAGTTGCACAAGCTTTTGCAGTATAATATCTTTAGCATACCAATTGTAGTATAGTTCCACAGAAAGCTGTAATTACCTGCAGATAAGAGCAATTACAAAAGTGGTAGCAGGGACCAAGTTATTCATTGCACCTCCAAAGGTAGGAGAAGTATATTTCAAACCCAGATAGTAGAAATTCTGATCCAGAACAGGCCTGCACAAATTCATAAACAATATTCCCATCTCTTCAATAACAATATACTCCCCCATTCTTCTATAAAATCTGACACAAGCCCGGGAATAAAAGTAGAAAGCAGGTAATGAGAGCAGTTCATACATACCCCAACAGACCCAGAGCAAAAATTTCACAAAATATGCGAAAAGTGATTTTGGTTCGGACCTTCCTGCAAAAGCATTGTAACAGAGTAGATTGCATTAGAATTTTTATTGGTTAGAAGCAAACAAAAATATATGCATTGTGTTAATTTTTTTAATTTTTATCACTGATTATAGGTCACTGAGTGTGATCTAAACATTAAAAAGTAAACATACATAGTTTTGTTCAGAAACTTTTTATTGAATTTAAGAACCTTAAATATCTTTGAAGAAGCAAAACAAAACTATAAACATGTGTAGTTTTTTTTCAGAAACTTTTTATTGAATGTAAGAACCTTAAATAAGCAAAACAAAGCTATAAATATATGCAGTTTTTTTCAGAGAAACTTTTTATTGAATGTAAGAACCTTAAATACCTTCCAAGAAGCAAAACAAAGCTATAAACATATGTAGTTTTTTTCAGAAATTTTTTTATTGAATGTAAGAACCTTAAATACCTTTGAAGAAGCAAAACAAAACTATAAACATATGTAGTTTTTTTCAGAGAAACTTTTTATTCAATGCAAGAACCTTAAATACCTTTCAAGAGACAACAAAACTATAAACATATGTAGTTTTTTCAGAAAAACTTTTTATTGAATATAAGAACCTTAAATACCTTTCAAGAAGCAAAACAAAATTACAAACAGAAACTTTTCATTGAATGCAAGAACCTTAAACACCTTTCAAGAAGCAAAACAAAACTATATGACATTGTGACAAAAGAAAAGAAAACAAAAATTTTCTTTTCTTTTTACCACCTTGATTATGGACTATTTATGGATCACTGAATATGATCTGAAAATTAAACACCAAACTTTTTTCTGAATATAAGAACCTTATATACCTTTCAAGAAAGAAGGCAAAAGGAGCAAGGACCACAGTAGCAACTATGTGCCTATACACAACCAGAACATAGTGACTCATTCCATCATTAAGAGAAATCTTAGTCAGTATGGCCATCCCTGCATAACCAAACTGCAGAGACGTCATTGCAATGTACGGCTTTGATTTCTCATATAACCCCATCTCAGTTCCCATATTTTACTAAGTTGAACTCTCCTCTCTACCTTGGATTTAAGGTATGCCTAACCTTAAAACCACACTTGAAACACAATATGTAAACATTTATGAATGAATGAATATTTATAGCCCACCAAGATGTACCAAGACCTCTTAAGGCACGCACCAAGACCACCTAAGGGGTGCACCAAATCGTTACACACAAGGTAAGAAAAAAAATCCAAGAGGATCTTTTAACGGTGACTTGTACCCTTCTGGTTAATTTCAAACCACATAATTCACGTTATCTAACACTAGCCAAACATGTTATACAATGGGTTTGGAAGATATTATTCCAGCTCTTGGACAGAGTTTCTCCACATAGGATTGAGAAACACTTTTGTATGTCTAATTATTAAGAAAAGGATAAATGGGTTGTGTAAAGCGAGAGCAAAACAAAAGGAAGATATGTGCAATCTGACGTTGGTCCTTGTGGGATATGAAAGCTCATTGCCTTCATATCTACAATGAGAGCAATGTGAGATATAAGAAAATATGAGTCACTTAGCATTTGTGTCTGGTGGGGAATTGGAATAGCTGTCTTTTTCTTAAGGAGATGTGACGAGGAAAATAGACCAAGAAATGGGTGGGAGATGTGTTTATAGGGAGATTAGTAATAATTTAGAGATAGAAAATGACAAGGCAAGGGGTGCACGAAGTGGCAATTCCATTGAAAGTTTATCCAGCAACTGTACAGATTATAATTTTCCTCACTCAGTCTACAAATTTCAATGCAGTATCATTTTTAAATTCACATAATCAACGACAATATCGTTTCCAAATACTCCACATTTACACCATGGAATGATATCGTATTGTAGATGGACACTTCTTTTGCTTTCTTTCTTCTAGAGCCGGACTCAGAATCCATTATTTAGTATCAAGATTTTCGAATCTCCTTTAGGGGATCGATTCCAAACAGGCATAAATTATAATAAATGGATCTTTGCATTAGAATGTTCTTAGCTTTTCTTTTTTCCAAGTTTCTATACTACTTATGCCCTACGACTTTGATAGCTTTATTGTTATTTTATATAAAAATAGACCACATTGAAGTTTCTAGGAACCTATAAGCTTCACCACGAATGTTCTTTCAACTTTCCTTACACATTTTGTCAGCCCATTTCACATGGATGGAGGATGGTGTAAGAAGTAGTTGAACATGTTAAGGATGGAATCCTTTACTTGGTGAAGAGGTAAATATGCTTGTAAGAGAGCATCCCATTGCTGACCTTTCTGTACAGACCTCAAACTTGTTTCCCTGATGTTTATTTTGTCAAAGAATTCGCTTACACATTCTCCTTTTAACTTTGACATGTGATGGTTTTGATCGAGAGATATGTTGTACATCTTTGTTATCACTTTTTATGATTAATTAGTTGGGGATTCTATTGGCCTCCACTTGAAAAGAGAAACTATAAGTACTATAATAGTATAGTTTAAACAAAACGGTAGGTAAAAGTTTAAAGGAATAGCATGCATAAGGTAAAAGCTATAGTTTATGTTGAACCACCATTAAATTGTTAACGTTAAAAGAGCCTAAGAAACTAATAAATTATTAGACTTCAAAATGATCGAAATAAAGAAAAAATAAAACACAGAAATAGGGGAATTTAACATACTCCTCATCTTATATGAGAAGACATATCATCTTCCCACCCAACAACCTCTTCAACCTACACTTAGCTTCCTTACTCACCCACTTCCTCTTGAGGTCTTGACATTGTCACATCCAATGAAGGGAAGTGAATGCCATGAAAAATCTCCCAGTGCCTCTGTGCACAATGTATAGAATATGCACAAAACATAGGAATACTAAAATCACTCAAGACCTTAAAGTGCCCTTTGGAATGGTTAACCATGAGGCTATATTGGACTTTTCCAATGTCATTATAATAGGCCTGTAAAAGATGCAACTTCCAATGAACAAGTTTACTCTCCTATAGCTCAACCCTTCCATATGCAACCGATCCTTTTTTAACAACAAGAATATCGACTTTAATCTTGATGGCACCTCTATCACCTTAACACCAAATGCCTCAATAGTGTAGACAATAACTCCATATCACCAAATTCCATAGGATGAAAAATATGAAGCAACCATACCCTTAATTGCTCATTCAATAAAGCCTCTACTAGCTTCAAAATAAAGTCCTTGTGAATTGAGGCCTTTTACTGAGGAGCTCTACCCAAACCCATACCTTCCTCTACTAGAAGCACTTTGAAAAACCTTAATGCAACTTGATTTGAACAAGAAAAAATGGAGTCCAAACACTGGTCAGGTACCTTACCCTTGCTCAGGATCACAAAAGGTCCTCTTTCACCAAACCATGAAAATATTAGTCACCTCAAGACAAGCAACCAAAAACCCAAAACCAAGGCCAAATGCTAGAAATCAACAAGACATCACAACAATAATGCTAATTTAAACAACCACAAAATCTTAATTGACAAGCATGTTTAATGCTATATAAACAAGACAATAAATTGAAAGGAAGCAAGGTATGCTAAAATGATTCCTACACTAAACTTTTGAGGAGAGTGTTGTGAAAATTTTAATCTCTCAAACAATTATAGAGAGTCAAAAGGCATATAAATATAAAATAAACAATATATCATAAAACGGGTGTACATGGGGAAAACATTTTTGGGAGAAAAACCCCACACTCCAAAGCAACTCAATGTATTATTCATTAAACATGGTTACAATACACTTGCAGAGCAAGCCTTCATTGGAGTATCGCCAAATAGAGATCTAGACGAATTCTGATAGCATAACAATATCTACAAAACTCACTATCTTAAAACCTCCATCTCAAGCACCCAATAAATAGGAGATAAAATACATGAAACCATCAAATGGTAAACATAAAACCATGAGCTAAAACCACCCAAAAGAGTGGCATTCAAATCTTTAGTTAAAAATCCAACACCCAAATTCTAAGATGAGTCCATAGGCTAAAGTCAGCATATTCTTGTAGTGTAGAAAATAGTGATCCAACCTTAGGAGTTAAACTAGGTCAAAACCCTCTTCTACAAACATTGAGACACAAACCGAGCTTGTCTTCTACCCTTAAGGGAGAGCCAAACTACATGGATTATGCCTCTTTGTTGTATAGATGAGTGTTAAACCAAATTCAACCAATCCAGCTAGGGCACAAGATCAAACCCTAGTTGAGAAAGATTAAGCTACAGACGACTGTCAGGAGTGAGATATGAGAAACTAATTAAACAACAGAGGTAAAGGAATAATTCAGAACCTAGATCTGATGACCAAAAAATGCTCAAGACCAGGGTGCTTGGGCACCCTAGGCCTCTTTTAGGGTTTATAGAAACTACAACTTTTGTTAGGTTTGCACTTATAAGATCTTCTATCTCCTAGATTGGTATATCTTGAAACCTATTTGTCTGATCTGCACATAAGAAAGAAGGGAAAAATGTTTGTGGCTATATAGGAGCTTGCCTTAGTCAAGCCCCCATTTTGGTATTCCTACCTCACGGATAGCCAAGATTAAATCCAGAGGTCATGTGTGCTCAGAAATCTTAAGGGTGAGTAGTAACATGCAAGATCTAACCAAATAATATCAAACCCTAGTCCTATATGACTCAAGCAAATAGGAAGGAATGATGTAAAGGATGCTTCACTCAAGGAAGCTCACAACTTCACCTCAAGGATGGAGATTCATGGAAGGTCTATAGAATAAGAAGGTGATGTAACCATACCCTTGGAGGGTACTCAAGCCAAACTCAAGTTGCTGGTTCCAACCCTTCTCCCAATCATGCAAAGTGCTTCAATCTAACCAAATAATATCAAACCCTAGTCCTATATGACTCAAGCAAATACGAAGGAATGATGTAAAGGATGCTTCACTTAAGGAAGCTCACAACTTCACCTCAAGGATGGAGATTCATGGAAGGTCTACAGAATGAGAAGGTGATGTAACCATACCCTTGGAGGGTACTCAAGCCAAACTCAAGTTGGTGGTTCCAACCCTTCTCCCAATCATGCAAAGTGCTTCAATCTAACCAAATAATATCAAACCCTAGTCCTATATGACTCAAGCAAATAGGAAGGAATGATGTAAAGGATGCTTCACTCAAGGAAGCTCACAACTTCACCTCAAGGATGGAGATTCATGGAAGGTCTACAGAATAAGAAGGTGATGTAACCATACCCTTGGAGGGTACTCAAGCCAAACTCAAGTTGGTGGTTCCAACCCTTCTCCGAATCATGCAAAGTGCTTCAATGTAGGAACCAATGGGATAGACTCAAGATCTCATCTCCTAGCCTTCATACAAATATTTCCAAGAGCAAAGTAGAACTCCACTTGAACAAAAACCCTGCAATAACACAATAGCACAGAGAGCAATAGCAATAGAGAGCTTCTTCACATCTAAAATCAGTCTTGTCATCTAGTTTGAAATGAGGTAAGTCACTTACTTTTATACAAGGCTATAGAAAAGAGTAATTGGGATTAAAATGCCAACATAATGTGCCAAAAAGAAAAATTAAATTTAGGGTTGGCCTAAACAACATCAAAGCCAACTTGTAACTTTAAATTGCATCCTAAAACACAAGAGGGACTAGGGTGCTTGAAAGCCCTGGGCCCAGGGCCAATTTAAGGCTTAAGTCCACACTTAATGCGGGGCTAACTTCAAATCTCAATTCATTTCTTGGGGTCATGATGAAACTTTAATCAAAATCACGACATTTTCTATAAACGGGGACAAAAAGAAGGTTTTAAAGTGAACCTAAAAATGGACTCTAGGCTTGGGATCACTAAAGGGAAGAGCTAAACATAGTGAAATTGTGCCTACACACAAGTGTACACAATTTACTATGCTACATTTAGCCCCCACTTTAGCAGTCATATGACATGACATGCATATGCAAGCTAAAGGATAGGAAAGTAAAAGCATATTGCAAAAAGGATATCAAAAAGGATACTGTAGAGGATGCAGATTGTCACCATGCAAGAGGGTGAAGCCCCCAGTCTGGGATCCTGTAATTCACAACATTAGTGTGATAAAAAATAATTTTGCAACCAATAGATGTATGTGTTAGTTCAAAAACTCTAATGGGGAAGGTGATAAGAGCAAATTTTGCGGGTAGATATATGCCCC
This sequence comes from Cunninghamia lanceolata, assembly GCA_027924645.1. Taxonomy (NCBI): domain Eukaryota; kingdom Viridiplantae; phylum Streptophyta; class Pinopsida; order Cupressales; family Cupressaceae; genus Cunninghamia; species Cunninghamia lanceolata. The sequence continues at coordinate 318,349 of BSBN01000007.1, forward strand.
TATTTATGCTTGCTACTCTAGGATGTAGAAACAGGGTGGTAATCTTTCCACTTTGAATTTCTAGAGAGAGAAGGCTTGATGAATATCCTTTGGTAGGGTCATTCTAATGAATAATGCTGAGACACAAAACATATGGTTACGAAGATGACAGAACCAGGATTCAAACGTAATGAATGACACTCGAATCCAAGCTCGCTAGCCTAATCTAGATCGATGCTTAGATGAAGAGAAGTTTAGAGAAAAGTGGTCTTTGACCCTAGATAGTAGTCAGGAGTTCTATCTTTGTACTATAAATAGTAAGAGTAGTTCTGACATTTTACCATTCTATTGTCATTTTCAGTTTTTGAGGACATAGAGCAAGGAGGAGATCCATCATGTCGAACCGAAGGCTGTATTGACCATCGAGGCTGGAAGTGTTGTGGAGCTGAGTGGTGCAGGGACTTGACAAGCATGAGGTAGGCATCTATCTAACTTGCAAATTCATTTATGTGATTATTTTAATGATTTTTTTCAAATTTTGATCCAAAGTGGGCCTAGGGGACACTTTTCAGTATCCACCTAGGACACCATTGTCCTCCTGGGGTGCCCTAGACCTCTCTAAGCACCCAGTTCCTCCCTAAGCACCCCATACCTATCTAGGTGCCTTGGTCCTAGGACAAGGCTACATATGCTTTTTCTAATTGTTAATGAAGTGATTAGGATTGAAATCTGATGTATACTTTGTTTTTTATGCTTTAGGATCTCCTAGGGATGCGAGAGCATGCCAATGGCTATCTATACACATTACTGCATAGTTGATCAGGCACACTTACTGACATAGAGATGGGACATCTGCGAGATGTTGGATTGTGGTGGGTGTACACTATGCCCATGATGACATAACACCATTCTATGTTGATGGCACCCATGGAGTGGTGGAACACAAATACATTCACTTTTCATCTTCTGATAGGAGAGATGACCGTGACCTTAGAGGATGTGTATATGATACTATGATTGCTTGTGCATGGAGAGATAGTCAGGTTCATAGAGCAGAGGTTCGAGGACTACACTCGGGTAAGCTAGCTATACTGCCTTGGATACACAGTGCCATCGAGTGCTCGAGGACACATTGACATCAGATTATTAGAGTAGGGTGCGACCATTATAGTAACCATATGTCGCATCATGATTGCTACTATCGCACTAGTTGTTACAATGGATGGGCGAGGCACACACCTTCATGGGGGCCTAGCTCATACCATTAGAGCAATGGAGGAGCAGAGGACTGTATACTTCTGGGGACAGAGTATGTTTGCTCACTTGTATTATGATTTGGGGTGCTATGTACATTGTGAGGCACACAAGTTGATGATATGCATCTCCTATAGGTGTGGGCATTCAAGCATATTATATGCACGAGGCCAATGGGTTATCTGATAGAGACTATCTGGACAAATACACGACCACACACCTACGAGCTAAGAGCATCATGGAGATATGGTAATTTACTATTCTGGAGGTTATATTAGATAGGCTGCAGCTAAAGGCCATCATGTGGAGATCATATAGGGGATGTAGACCATGGATGGGATAGAGGAGACAACTAGCAAGGATGCAGATGGATCGATTATTAACTGGCCGTTGAGATTGCATCATAGAACTTGCCTTTTACTATGATAGAGTGATAAGGCAGTTCAGACAAGTGCAGGGAGTTCCCACCACATGTTTGTTCTACATGAGGTCATCATGTTACTGGGTACGGCCTCAGGATAGGACATGGCTCACCATCTCAGACATGGTGTTGAGTGATCCTGATGATGATACAGAGGATGATGATCTTATTTTTGAGGCTGATTATACATAGGTGTGAGCCCATAATATACAACATGGTGGGAGATAGCACGCCCTACTCCTATCTTTCTCAATGATCATCCTGCTGGCGATCCTAGATCCTAAGCTAAGTGAGGAGATAAGTTTGAGGAGGGAGAAGGAGATAGCGACAAAGATTTTGTGAGAGATGATGACGATGATGACAATGAGGATCCACCCTTGTTGATGACGAATGGTAGACAACAACTAATGGAGGGTGTAGGTGTCAATGAGGAGGAACCTGAGGTCCAAGCTCATAGCCTACGACCACAGCTCACATCCAGAGGGGTACCATGTCACTTCAAGCGTGGGGAGCCGAGTGGTGGTGTCACTATGATGCCCCCAATAGCTAGGAGGACTAAAGATACCTGTATAGTCACCGTTCCACATGATCCAACATGGCAAGAGGGTGACCTAGGTGATGATAATATTTTTGTTACTATACTTATATTGTTTTAAATGCATAATGTTGATTTGATTGAGATATTGACATGATGATTATTTTACACTTTGTAGTTGGTTCTAGTGCCTGGTGTGACTTTTTGAGTCAGATCATAGCAGTGATGGTACCCACTGAGTCAATATAGCAGCCAATGTAGGCCTACTATAGGTCACCACATGAGGTGAGTTGTTACACAGAGATATTTGATCCTATAGCGCATGTTGGCACCTGAAAAAACTAGTTCCCAACATACATCTTTTTTCCCTAAATCTATCAAAATTCCCACTCTGTGCCTTTGTTGTTGAACCCATCATTTATGTCTGATTTGTGATGTTTTCCATGGGTTCCCCCCAATAGGTTTCCATTTGTTTCAAGTTCCTGTCTTCTGTCATGCCTTTTCTATCAGCTCTAATTTTTGCCTTGGTTTCTTGCAAAATCACCTAAGTGTTTCAAGTGTCAGAAGTCAGGCTTGCGGCTTTTCATCTTCTTTAGAGCATGTGTTAATGGGAAGGCCCAACCGTCAAAGTCCACTAAGGGTTTTGAAAATTTTCTAAGTATTGTAGATTTCAGAGGTTGGTGTGGTGGTCTTTTGTCATCTTCTAAAGCAAGTGGAAGGGAGAGGGCCCAACAATTGAAGTCATCCTTTTTTGTCTAAGTGTTGCGGGAGGTGGATGGTAGGATTTCTCTTTTCTTCTTTCTTTCTTTTGGAAGGCAGAAGGTGGAAGGCCCATTCACCAAAGCCCATCAAGTTTTCAAAAGTTTCTAAGTATTTCAGGCATTGATGATCAGAGGTTTTATTTTCCTCTTTCCTTTTGAAAGACGAAAGGCGAAAGGCCCGACGAGCTCACATTCCTCTAAGTGTTTTAGATGGCGGTGAGCAGGAAGTTTCTTTTCTTCCTCCTTTCTTTTTGAAGGCAGAAGGAAGAAGGTCCGAGGCTCAACCCTTGGTGACTTTAGTTTCTTCTAAGTATTTCAGGATCGAGTGGTCCTTTCCTTCTCTTCCAAAGTGAACAATGCTTGGTGAAGGCCCGATCTCTGAAGCCTGATGGTTTCCGTTTGTTCCTTTCAAACTTTGGAGATTGGGGTTTCCTTCTTCACCTTTTCAAAAGTTGATTACTTAGAGGAAGCCTGATTTGGTGAGGCTTGGCTGACTTGCCTTCCTTGCTCTCTCCACCATTTAAAAACATGGGAAAACATGCTAAAAACTTCCAAGATCACCATTAATATGAAATGGGTAGATGGAAATGATGTTTTTATTGTAGTTAGTGGGGTTGTTGGGGGTTTTCCCACCTATTTCATCCTTAGGTCTGAATTGTGAAGGCTATAAAGGCAAGATTGACACTCATTATGTTTTTGCAAGTGAAGGGATGTATTCAACATATTGTAGGAAGGATGTGTAAAGAAGATCTGCATGTAATGGAATGTCTCCATGGGAGTTTGTAATGATTTTGGCAAATGTATAGTTGCAGTTATATGTTTTCCCTTGCCACATTTGCTGGCACAATTGTAACTGGGGTTTGGAGGTGTGTGACAACATTTAAATTAATACAAGGCTTTGTATTTGCCATTCGTTTTGTTGCATATGAATCATTGTAGTTCTTTCTTAGATTATTAAGTATGTCCATTATATGAAAGTCTATTTATGATATGTGAATATATGTTTGGTTACATTGATCCTCTACTACATATTTTATTTCCTCCTTGCACTCTATGACTTAGTTGTCCAATAAATTAGGCACATGTCCATATTGGGGATGGATCAATCACCATTTTAATCAAACCCTCATCTTGTTAGTTGTAGGAGTAGGAGTAGATTTAGTTTAGGGGTCTACATGATGTCTATGATTCAGTGTAATAACCAGGGGTAAATCTGAAGTGATGCAAACCTATTTTAATCATTGGTGAATCATGTTCATGTATGCTTGTACTATGTATCTTGTGTATGAAAAGTTAAGTGGATTCATCTCAAGGAGTATAAGGAATGTGATGTAGTTATAATTGGGTGCAAATGCATAGTGCAGTAATCAGCGTAATCAGAGGTACGTGCAACCAATTTGTCTTGACCTAGTGATAGCTTTGGGGGTCAAGTGTACATTGGGTATGGTTGTGTTTGTTTGTCTGTGTTCTATTTCATGCCTCTAGGAATATCCCTCCTAGGTCTAGCTAATCCTGAAGTGCAGGGGTATACCCACTCTTATCAATTGGCCAAAATTTCCCTTGACCTATTGATAGACCTCTTTCAATCACCTTGACGATACCCCTGTCCTTGGTGATTGTGAAATGTTTTATGGTTTTGGGTTGCAGTGATTTTGGGACCCAATAGTGTGTCTTAGAGTAGCATTTGAGGAGGGATAGATAGAACAAGATCAACTAGTAGTCGAGTGAGACTAGGTGGTTCAGAGGGTAGCGAGTACCGAGGAGGCATGGGATACTTTCCAAACAAAACAAGATCAACATAGAGTCATGGCGACATCAGGTACTGATTACGACCTACTGAACTATCTACAGGCTAAGGTGGACTGGCTGAGAGTTGAGAGAGATCAACTTTAGTGACTACACACAGAGTCCAGGCAAGAGATAGGGGAGCTTAGAGGTGAGCTTAGGGGATCATAGTCATGGAGTGCCTCTGGGAGTCATTCATGATTAGTAGCCTCACATAGGTAGCCATCTATTACTTGGTCACCACCAGGTCTTGAAGGATCTAGATATCATGGTCCAACACATTGATGATGTATTATGTTAGGATTCACATTTTGATGTAGTGGTGAACTTATGTGCTAAAATTCTCATGACACACACACACACATATGCTTTTGATTCATGACTTGGTATGTTTGTCTTAGATGTCACTTGTGATCTACTTGTTAAGTAAATGTGACAAAGATCTAAATTTGTTTTTATACATGTATGTCAAATTAAATGCTAAAAGTGATTTGTGTAAACAACTATGTGTAATTGTTTAACAAATGCAACAATGATTTAAATGATACATGTTCTAATGAAAAACACATATGTATGCTTAATTAGGTTTTTAAAACAAGATGTACACTCATGGTGTAATAATTTAATTGTGATCTAATGAAACAACACTGTAACATTGTTAGATTAGATTTGACAATGATTATTTGAATATGGTGCACATTTACCAATTTGTATGCTAACAACTAAGTAATTCTTTAATAAACTAAGAAAACTACTCTAAAGAATTAAGACAAACTACATACTTTGTCAAGACTGAAGTAAATAATGAAATAGAAAATTTTAAATTTACTATCTAACAATAATTTTCTTTATAAAGAAAGTAATATCATACAAGAAAACAAATGAATTTAAGCATAATATCTACATAAGTGACTAGCATTGATAGGTTCTTTAAGAGGCATACCATGCATAGTAGCTAGTTTATGTTAGATTCAAGATAGACAACTGAGAGGGGGGGTGAATCAGTTGTCCCAAAACATTCTCTTATTAACCACTTAAATCCTTCTTGTAATTTAGCAGCATAATAATAAATCAATCATGGAAACATAATGCAATAATTCAAGAGTAGAAACACATTAACATATATGACACCAAGATTTTGACGTGGAAAACCCGGTTAAGGGAAAAAACACGGGGTGACTAACCCAAGATTGTATTCTCTGTTAAAATAATAAGAAGAACAAAATGGCACATGCCAGTTAGGGCTCACTGCCTGAGCACATTGATCACAAGAGGCCCACTACCTATAGGAGACACACTGTCTGCAGAATAATAAATATTACATACTTGAACTGAAGAATAACATCTTCACCATGCTTGAGTCAGTTCCATTTAAGCCCAATAGTTTTGCTCTGCCTTTCACTCTGCTTCTCTCTACCACACTCTCATCTCCACCAAGATACATTTGAAATGACTTCACAACTTCTTATTTATACAAGACATTGACTTAGGGATAATCATCGAAGTCAGCATACTTTACAGAGCAAATACATAAATACAACATGACTAATTACAAAATACTTCATGCGGATCATCAAACTATTGGCCACACAGATTTGAGACTTCAATCTTCTTTGAGGAACACACCATGCTTCGTAGAACATCTTCAAGATTATCCACATGATGTGTAACTCATCTAGTCGGCCAAGTTTAGGAAGAACACCATCATCTGGAAGTAATTCTTCAATTACAAGATCAATCTTCAATACAGACCACCAACATGAACTAGACACAATCCAGATACCTCCACAAGCTTGCTTGAATCACCAAGAACATCCACACCACTTCTTCTTACTGAAATCATTCTCTCCTTCATCCAGAACCTCAAGAACACAGTCTGTCACCACTGTAATATTGGAATAGATACTTGCGGACCTCTAGACCATGAACCAATTGTTGCAAGTATGAGGTGAACCAGTGTTGTCATTGATGTCAACATACTCATATTGCATTGACAAGAAGGATTAGATGAGCAGTGTGCTGAGGATATTGAGAAAATTAGCCTCAGTCAGGAACAGTGAAGAACAGTGATAAGAAGAAGGCAAATGTACTGTATAGGATGAGAACCGGAGGGTACAGATTAAAGGGTTTGTAGATATGAGTCTTGATATGTTTCAATTAAGATTTCAAAGGTCTGCATGAAGATCTAAAGGAGTTGTGGCTATCGGTGTGGAATCGGTTCCCTCAAGTGTTCAGAGGTAACAGAGGATCACAGAAAGGTCCGGTGAGGTCCGGAATTGTGTAATCCTAATCTGTGGATTGGAAGAAGTGTTTGGGATGTCCTTGTGATGTGTCATCTTGAGTTGTGTATGATTTTGAGGTCCGGAAGTACCTTTTGCATTGTGACAGTGACGACAAACTATGTTCTTGAAGTTCTGGATGAGGAAGAGAAGAGATTCCAGTAAGTAGAGGAAGTGCGGATGTACTTGGTCATTCAGGCAGGCTTGTGAAGGTCCTTGGATCATGTTGAGGTTGTGTTGTTGATCCACATTGATGGTAGAGCCCAGAATTGAAGATATTCTTCCAGATGAAGTTCTTGCTCTGACTAAGCTGACCGGATGAGTTGTTCATCCTGCAAATGTTCTTGTGGTGGCCGACCGGATGTGTTATTTATCTTGCAGATATTCTTATGGTTGTTTGCCAACTTAGATGATTGTTCCTAAGTCGATGACTTGTATGCCTAGAATTGAAGATATTCTTCCGGATGAAGTTCTTGCTCTGACTAAGCTGACCGGATGAGTTGCTCATCCTGCGAATGTTCTTGTGGTGGCTGACCGGATGTGTTATTCATCTTGCGGATATTCTTATGGTTGATTGCCAACTTAGATGATTGTTCCTAAGTCGATGTCTTGTATAAATAAAGGTTTGCGAGTTCATTTCGTAGTGAGGATTGTGTGGATGAATATGGTATAGTGAAGAGAAGTGCGAAAGGCAGAGTAGGGGTTTTTGGGCTTAAATGGAACTGATCCAGACATGGTAGAGATGTCATTCTCCAGTTCAAGACTATGATTCTTATCACTTTGTAGACAGTGTGTCTCCTTGTAGGTAGTGGGCCTCTTTGTGAGCAGTGTGCTCGGGCAGTGAGCCCTAATTGGCAAGTGCCATTCTTTTTCTTATTCTTCTAATAGAGAATAATCCTTGGGTTAATCACCCCGTGGTTTTTCCCTTAACCAGGTTTTCCATGTCAAAATCTTGGTGTTCAATGTGTTGATGTTTATCTGCTTTTGTGTTTGTGCATTATGCTTTCATGGATGATTAATTGATATACTGTTAACTAACAAAAGAATCAAGTGTTTAAAGTAGAAGCAGGTTTTTATACAACTAATTCACCCCCCCTCTAAGTTGTATGCCCTAGATCCAACAATTGGTATCAGAGCCAAGTTCCTCTGAAAGGAACTTAACCGCTTGAGGAGATCCAGGATGTCATCATACAAGAAGGATAGTCTGAAGTTCGATGGAACCAACTTCACTCTCTGGAAAGGTCACATGAAATGTCACTTGGAATGTATGGGAAAAGCATACTTGGCCATGGTCTCAAAACCATATGTACCTCCACAACGTGGTCCGACAACTCTGAATGAAATCACAGATGCTAAAAATAATCTGTAGACCAAGGAAGTTCTTCTAAGCGCATTGAATGACTCAGATCTCTCAAATGTTATTGACCTACCAACTACATATGAGATCCTGACTAAACTGGAACTTCTGTATGAAGGAGATGAGTTTGTCAAGAGTGCAAGGTTGCAAAGTCTAAAAGGGAAATTTGAAAGATTGAAGATGAGAGATGATGAAAACATCACTACTTTTATGCCATGAGTGAATGAGCTGGTGTGTGGAATTAGTAATGCTGGTGGAACTCTGGATGAAAATGAGATTGTTTACAAAATCCTCAGATCCCTTCCTGCTACCTACAAAATCAAGGTTGCTGCAATTGATGAATTCAGAGCTCACACAACTATCACAAGAGAACAATTGGCTGGCAAACTAGCTGCATTTGAAATGACCGAGTTTAGAGATGATCCACCCAAGACTGAATCTGCTTTCAAAGCCAGTGCCTATGTGAAAGGCAAACAGAGATTTGATCCGGGAGAAAACTCTTCAAGGAAGATGTCATGGTATGATCAAGCAAGAAGAGACATGGAAGAAAAAGAAGCAGAAATAGCTCAACTTGAAGCCCTTATTGCAAAGAGACTGCCAAGAGGATCTGGTAAGTATGAAGGAAAACTACCCTTTAAATGCTTCAACTGCAATAAGATTGGTCATTTTGCTTCAAGATGTCCGGAAAGATCTACAAGGTCTAATACTAACAGACAAAGGTTTCAAAAGAACGGCTAGTATGTTCATGAAGAAGATGACAATGAAGGTGTAATAGATGATGAATCAGAACTAGGAAGCAAATCCAGAAATGAATGGGTGTTTATTGCCATCAAGGTAGAAGATTCAATATCGTCTGAATCTATCAATCACAAGGTTGTGGAAAGAGCTTTGGCTACTCAAGTGGAAGAAAAGGATGATTGGGTTATTGACAGTGGATGTTCTCACCATATGACTGGTGACAAGAATAAGTTCTTAGATTTGGAAAGGTATGAAGGAGGAATGGTAAAATTTGGTGACAATTCTGCTGGCAGAATCAGAGGTAGGGGAACTATTTCCTTTGATGGAAAGAGCAAAACAGGTAATGTACTATATGTTGAAGGATTGAAGCACAATCTTCTCAGTGTTGGTCAGTTAGTGGACAAAGGCTATGATCTCCGGTTCAAAAATGGAAAATGCAGAATCTTTACAAGCTCCAGAACTGAAATTGCATTCGGTACTCAGACAAAAGGTAATATCTTTCATCTGGTTGGTTCAAATAAAAGTTGTCTATTTGTTCAAGTTGATCAGAGTTGGTTATGGCATAGAAGAATGTGTCATGTAAATTTTGATAACATCATTAAGATAAGCAATAATCAGGCTGTAAGAGATCTTCCAAAATTGATGAAACCTACAAATAGTTTGTGCAAAGAATGTCAACTAGGTAAACAGAGCAGAGTCTCTTTCAAAAGCAAAGATCAGTCCTCTACCAGATTGTTGGAATTAGTACATACTGATCTCTATGGTCCGATAAGAATTAAGAGTCTGCAAGGTGATAGATATTTCATGTTGCTAATTGATGATCATTCCCAGATGATATGGGTTACCTTCCTAAAAGAGAAATTAGAAGCCCTTGAGAAGTTCAAAATCTTCAAAGCTATGGTAGAGAATCAAACTGGATTAAAACTAAAGTGTCTAAGGTCCAATAGAGGTGGTGAATTTACATCTGGTGAGTTCATTGACTTTTGTGAGAAGCAGGGAATAAGGAGACAGTTGTCTGCTCCTAGGACTCCACAGCAGAATGGAGTAGTTGAGAGAAAGAACCAGACCATCCAGGGAGCTGCCAGGACAATGATGTTGGAAGCTAATGTTCCTCAGATGTTTTGGAAAGAAGCTATCAGCACTGCAGTCTACACTCTCAATCGAGTTCAAATCAGAAACAATACCGGTAAGACCCCCTATGAACTCTGGTTTGGCATCACTCCTACTGTGAAATATTTCAGAGTATTTGGTAGCAAGTGTTATATTAAAAGAGATGAAGATCTAGGAAAGTTTGATGCTAGAAGTGATGAAGGAATTTTCTTGGGTTACTCCACTCAAAGCAAAGCATACCGGTGTTACAATAAGAGACTGAGGAAGATGATAGAAAGCACTAATGTGAAAGTTGATGAAGGAATTGAGAAGCCCTCAAGATTTTATGAGTTTGATGAAGATGACCAAGATGGTGTTCAGGTTCAAGGAACTCAATCCTCTCCGGTAAGTCAAAGTCAGCCTGATCTGGTAAATCAGGAAGAAGTGATAGGTTTGAATGAGCCTGATCCAGAAGTAGCAGTGCAAGATACTCCCAAAATTCCAAGGTATGTAAGACTGAACCACTCTGAAGATCAGATCATAGGTGACAGAAGCAAAGGTGTGCAAACTAGAAGGAATGTTGCTCAAAATCAGGATGAATGTTGTTTGATTTCAAAGATTGAACCTAAAAAAATAAATGAAGCCTGCAATGATGAAAACTGGACCAAAGCAATGCAAGATGAATTGATGCAAATTGAGAAAAATCATACTTGGGATCTTGTTCCCAGACCTAGAGACAGGAATGTGATTGGAACAAAATGGGTCTTCCGGAACAAATTAAATGAAGCTGGTGAAGTAATCAGAAACAAAGCTAGATTGGTCTGCAAAGGCTACTCTCAAATAGAAGGAATTGATTTTGAAGAGACCTTTGCTTCGGTGGCAAGAATTGAAGCAGTCAGATTATTTCTTGCATTTGCTACCTTTAAAGACATCAAGGTATATCAGATGGATGTCAAGTCTGCCTTCCTAAATGGTGATTTGGAAGAAGAAGTTTACATTGAACAACCGGATAGATTTCAATTGTCTGATAATGATGATATGGTCTGCAAGCTGAAGAAAGCATTGTATGGATTAAAGCAAGCCCCAAGAGCATGGTATGAAAGGTTGGATAAGCATCTTGTGCAGATTGGAGTCAACAAAGGTACTGTTGACAGTAACTTATATTTCAAAATTGATCATGAAAATATTTTGATTGTTGAAGTGTTTGTGGATGATATCATTTTTGGAGGAAGAGATAGTATGTGCAAAACTTTTGCAAATCAGATGAAAAGTGAGTTTGAAATGTCTATGCTTGGTGAAATGAATTTCTTCTTGGGTCTGCAAATTACTCAAACAAAGAAAGGGATCTTCATTTCTCAGACCAAATATGTGAAAGAATTGTTGAGGAAATTTGGTATGGAAGATTCAAAGCCAATGAATACTCCCATCGCAACCAGATGTAAGTTGAGCAAAGATGATGACTCCCCAAAGGCAGATCAAACAAAGTATAGATCAATGATTGGTGGATTGCTGTATCTCACTCAGACCAGACCAGATATAATGCAGGTTGTTGGTCTCGTAGCAAGATTCTAGGCTGATCCTAAAGAATCTCATGTTATGGCAATCAAAAGAATTTTCAGGTACTTGAAAGGAATAGCTGAGTATGGTCTATGGTACCCTAGAGATCCGGATTTCTCTCTTCATGCTTACACAGATGCAGATTGGGTAGGAGATGTGGATGACCGGAAGAGCACCAGTGGTGGAGCATTCTTTTTGGGGAAGAGATTGGTTTCCTGGCTAAGCAAGAAACAAGATGCAATATCTCTATCTACAACTGAAGCAGAATATATTGCAGCAGTAGGTAGTTGCACTCAAATCTTATGGATGAAGCAGATGCTAAGAGACATTAAAGTTGAATATGAGGAGCCTATCACAATTTTCTGTGATAATTCAAGTGCAATTAATATTTCTAAGAATCCGGTATTGCATTCTAAGACTAAGCATATATCTATCAAGTTTCACTTTTTGAGAGAACAAGTGAACAAAGAAGAAGTTAGGTTGGAGTATGTTCCCTCCAAGGATCAGATTGCAGATATCTTTACTAAACCTCTTCCCAAGGACTCTTTTGAATATCTCTAGGAGAAGTTAGGGGTCATGGCCCCTCTGGTGATGAACTAGGATGCACTGATGTGCATCAGTCCGGTGGATATCACAGTCATATCTTGTGATCCGGATAGATGATGGGGAGCTGCTACTAAGGGGGAGCAGTTGGTATGATTCTGATGTGTTAGAATTGCAAGTATGAGCCCTTTTCCATTGATGTCAAAGGGGGAGAGAAGACATGTGAAAAACAAGTAGCTGATGATCAAAGGGGGAGCAGTAAATGAGGAGAAGACATGTTGCTGATAGGAGGAGCTGTGACAGAAAGGAGAAGTTCTTGTCTTGATGGTTTTTTACATCATATCTTGCCATCAATGACAAAGGGGGAGATTGTTACAAGTATGAGGTGAACCAGTGTTGTCATTGATGTCAACATACTCATATTGCATTGACAAGAAGGATTGGATGAGCAGTGTGCTGAGGATATTGAGAAAATTAGCCTCAGTCAGGAACAGTGAAGAATAGTGATAAGAAGAAGGCAAATGTACTTTATAGGATGAGAATCAGAGGATGCGGATTAAATGGTTTGTAGATATGAGTCTTGAGATGTTTTAGTTAAGATTTCAAAGGTCCGCATGAAGATCTAAAGGAGTTGTGGCTGTCGGTGTGGAACCGGTTCCGGCAAGTGTTCAGAGGTAACAGAGGATCACAGAAAGGTCTGGTGAGATCTGGAATTGTGTAATCCTAATCTGCGGATTGGAAGAAGTGTTTGGGATGTCCTTGTGATGTGTCATCTTGAGTTGTGTATGATTTTGAGGTCTGAAAGTACCTTTTGCATTGTGACAGTGACGACAAACTGTGTTCTTGAAGTTCCGGATGAGGAAGAGAAGAGATTCCAAAAAGTAGAGGAAGTGCGGATGTACCTGGTCATTCAGGCAGGCTTGTGAAGGTCCTTGGATCATGTTGAGGTTGTGTTGTTGATCCGCATTGATGGTAGAGCCTGGAATTGAAGATATTCTTCCGGATGAAGTTCTTGCTCTAACTAAGCTGAGTGGATGAGTTGTTCATCCTACAAGTGTTCTTGTGGTGGCTGACCGGATTGTTATTTATCTTGCGGATATTCTTATGGTTGTTTGCCAACTTAGATGATTGTTCCTAAGTCGATGACTTGTATGCCCAGAATTGAAGATATTCTTCCAGATGAAGTTCTTTCTCTGACTAAGCTGACCGGATGAGTTGCTCATCCTGCGAATGTTCTTGTGGTGGCCGACCGGATGTGTTATTCATCTTGTGGATATTCTTATGGTTGATTGCCAACTTAGATGATTGTTCCTAAGTCAATGTCTTGTATAAATAAAGGTTTGTGAGTTCATTTTGTAGTGAGGATTGTGTGGATGAATATGGTATAGTGAAGAGAAGTGCGAAAGGCAGAGCAGGGGTTTTTGGACTTAAATGGAACTGATCCAGACATGGTAGAGATGTCATTCTCCAGTTCAAGACTGTGATTCTTATCACTTTGTAGACAGTGTGTCTCCTTGTAGGTAGTGGGCCTCTTTGTGAGCAGTGTGCTTGGGCAGTGAGCCCTAATTGGCAAGTGCCATTCTTTTTCTTATTCTTCTAATAGGGAATAATCCTTGGGTTAATCACCCCGTGGTTTTTCCCTTAACCGGGTTTTCCATGTCAAAATCTTGGTGTTCAATGTGTTGATGTTTATCTACTCTTGTGTTTGTGCATTATGCTTTCATGGATGATTAATTGATATACTGTTAACTAACAAAAGAATCAAGTGTTTAAAGTAGAAGCAGGTTTTTATACAACTGATTCACCCCCCCTCTCAGTTGTATGCCCTAGATCCAACATGAATTGAGTTGTCAATTCACATTGACTTCCTAAACATTCCACTAAATCCGCAGAACAAGATATTGCATTTCTGGATCTCACAAGACCTATTTGTGTCACTCTATCACCTCTGAACATCTGTCAGAACTAGTTTTTCTCATATGGCCATAACTTCTTCAAATCTTCATGCGCACCTCTCAAGTCTTTACTAGATCATCGTTGGACACATATCTACAAACCCTTTGATGCGCATCCTTTGATCTTCATCTTAGCTGGGATCTTTACTTCACTATCTTCACTGTTCTTCTCTATTCTTGATAGGACTAATTTTCTCAATATCCTCAACATACAACTCATCCAATCCTTGACATCAATGCAATAGGAGCATGTTGACATCAATGACAACACGGGTTAGGCCCATACTTGCAACAATCTCCCCCTTTGTCATTGATGGCAACATATGATGTGAAAATCTATTTTAACCATCAAGACAAGAACTTCTCCTCACTGACTGACATAACTCCCCCTATCAACAACAACCATTCACATGTCTTCTCTTCCTTTACTGCTCCCCCTTTAATTAGCAACCACTTTTTGTTTTCACATGTCTTCTCTCCCCCTTTGACATGAATGGAAAAGGGCACATACTTGCATTGCTCAGAATCATACCAACTATTCCCCCTGAGTAGCAACTTCCTATCATCAATCAAGACAACAAGATATGACTATGAGATCCACCGGATTGATGCACATCAGTGCACCTTTATTCAGAACCAGAGGGGTAATAACCCCTAACTTCTTCCTGAGATACTCAAAAGAGTCCTTTGGTAGAGGTTTAGTAAAAATGTTTGCAATCTAATCCTTGGAGGGCACAAACTCCAATTTGACTTCATTCTTGTTCACTTACTCTCTCAAAAAGTGAAACTTGATGGATATATGTTTTGTCTTTGAATGCAACTTTGGATTATTTGATATATTTATTGCACTTGAATTATCATAGAAGATTGTGATAGGTTCCTCATACTCCACTTTGATGTCTCTTAGCATTTGCTTCATCCACAATACTTGAGTGCAACTACCTACTGCTGCAATATATTCTACTTCTGCAGTGGACAGAGATATTACCTTTTGTTTCTTTCTCAGCCAAGAAACCAATCTTTTCCTTAAAAACAATGCTCCACCACTGGTACTCTTCCAGTAATCCACATCTCCTGCCCAATCCGCATCTGTATATGCATGAAGAGAGAAATCATGATCTCTAGGATACCATAAACCATACTCAACTATCCCTTTTAGATATCTTAGAATCCTCTTGATTGCCATGACATGAGATTCTCTAGGATTAGCTTGGAATCTAGCAACAAGACCAACATCATTCATAATGTCAGGTCTAGTTTGAGTAAGATACAATTTTCCTCCAATCATTGACCTGTACTTTTTCTGATCAGCCTTAGGAGAGTCATCATCTTTGCTCAATTTACATCCGGTTGCCATGGGAGTACTCATTAGTTTTGAGTCTTCCATCCCAAACTTCTTCAACAATTCTTTCACATATTTGGTCTATGAAATGAAGATTCCTTTCTTTGTTTGAATGATTTGCAGACCCAAGAAGAAATTCATTTCCCCAAACATGGACATCTCAAATTCACTTTTCATTTGATTTGCAAAAGTTTTGCACATACTCTCTTCCTCCAAAAATGATATCATCAACAAATACTTCAACAATCAAGATATTTTCATGATCAATTTTGATGTACAAGTTACTGTCAGTAGTACCTTTGTTGAAACCAATCTTCAAAATATGCTTATCCAGTCTTTCATACCAGGCTCTTGGGGCTTGTTTGAGTCCATACAATCCTTTCTTCAACTTGCAGACCATATCACCATGATCATACAATTGGAATCCATCTGGTTGCTCAATGTAAACTTCTTCCAAGTCACCATTCAGGAAGGCAGACTTGACATCCATCTGATATACTTTGAAATCCTTGAGGGTGGGTGCAAAAAGATGGGGGGCCAAAAAGTGGCCAAATTACTATAACTTTTTAAAAAGCCATAACACGAGCGCGTTATAACGCGCTTGCGTTATAGCACGCTTGCGTTATAGCACGCTTGCGTTATAGCACGCTTGCGTTATGGCTTGGTGTTGCTGAGCCTTTGGCTTGGCAACACAAAACCATAACACGCTTGCGCTATAATGTGAGTGTGTTATAACGCGAGCATAACTCATGTTATAACACGAGCGCATTATTGTTTTCTTTGCATTTTTTTTCTTTTTTGCAAAATTTTGCCCAATTTTTAAGGATTGAGGGTTTAATGGTTGAAGGATTAGGGTTTAAGGTATACTATCAAGGGTAGAGGGTTTAGGGTTGAAGGTTTAAGGGATGAGGCTTGAGGATTTAGGGATGAGGGTTAAGGGATTAGGGTTTAAGATATAGTGTTGAGGGTAGAGGGTTTAGGGTTTAAGGTTTGAGGGTTGAGGGGTAAGGCTTTAGGGATAGGGTTTAGGGTTTAAGTTATAGTATCGAGGGTTGAGGGTTTAGGGATAGGGTTTAGGATTTAAGTTTTAAGGGTTGAGGATTTAGGGATAGGGTTTAGGGTTTAAGGTTAAATGAGAGACCTAGATGGCTAAGGACGGATGGAGAGGTAGACAAGGAGTGATTGAGAAACTTAGAGAGGGGAGAGGTAGAGGTGAGGGGGAGATAGAAGTGAGAGATAGAGAGGTGAGGGGAGAGATAGAATATAATGAGAGAGTGAAGTTGACAACTTGAGGGAAAGATGGGTAAGGAGGGAGACAGGTGGAGAGGAAGGTAAATATCTAGAGAGCCCTGAGAGATATACAAGTGAGAGAATTACAACCTAGGGAGAGAGGGGTGAGAGAGATAGAGGAGAGATGGGAGTGAGGTAGATAGGGGAGGAGAGGGGTGGATAAGGGTTGAGGGTTTAAGGGTCAAGGGTTTAGGGTTTAAGGGTTGAGGTATTAAGGGTCTAAGGGTTGATGGATTAGGGTTTAAGGTATAGTGTCGAGGGTTGAAGCCTAATCCCTCAACCCTCGACGCTATACCTTAAACCCCAAGGTTGAGGGATTAGGGTTTTAAGGTATTGTATCGAGGGTTGAGGGATTAGGGTTCAACCCTCAACACTATACCTTAAACCCTAATCCCTCAACCCTTAGTCCCTTAATACCTCAACCCTTAAACCCTCAACCCTTAAACCCTAAACTCTTGACCCTTAAACTCTAAAGCCTTAAACCATTAACCCTTATCCACGCCTCTCCTCCCCTATCTGCCTCACCCCCATATCTCCCCTATCTCTCTCACCCCTCTCTCCCTAGGTTGTAGGTCTCTCACTTGTATATCTCTCAGGGCTCTCTAGATATTTCCCTTCCTCTCCACCTCTCTCCCTCCTCCTTACCCATGTTTCCCTCAAGTTGTCAACTTCACTCTCTCATTTTCTTCTATCTCTCCCCTCACCTCTATCTCCCACTCACCTCTCTACCTCTCCCCTCTCTAGGTCTCTTAGTCATTCCTTGTCTTCCTCTTCATCTGTCCTTAGTCATCTAGGTGTCTCACTTAACCTAAACACTAAATGCTATCCCTAAAGCCTTAACCCTCAACTCTTAAACCTTAAATCCTAAACCCTATCCCTAAACCCTCTACCCTCGACACTATACCTTATACCCTAATCCCTTAACCCTTAGCCCTAAAGCCTCAATCCTCAACCCTTAAACCTTCAACCATAAACCTTGTCTCTAAACCCTCTACACTCGACACTATGCCTTAAACCCTAATCCCTCAACTCTTAAACCCTTAATCCCTTGAACCTTAAACCCTTAAACCCTATATACCCTTTACACTTAATCTTGGACACAACCTTGAACATTATCCCTCAACCTTCAAACCTCTACCCTATACCCTATACCCTAAACCCTAATCCCTCAACCGACAACCCTAATTTTGATTTTCTTCCATTAATTCAACATCATTGTTGTTTTCCCCATCAGAAACCAATTCATTCAGCAACTTGCTACCCATTGGTTGACTTGAATTGCATATTCTGTTAGAAAAAGGGCATCTTTTATTTGTGTCAATGTTGGTATTCATAAGCTGAAGAGCTATGATATTTTTCACACACCATGTTCTTTGAAATATCTTAACTTTAAAATATGACTTGGATATGTACTTGAACACAACAAAATCTCCAATCTCCAACCCATGATGATTCACAAAATTTTCCCAACCTTGCCTAAATTCTAGTTTATTTATTGTATACCCTCATCCCTAAACCCTAAACACTATCCCTATTCCTAAACCCCAAACTCTCAACATTAAACCCTAATCCATCAACCTGAAACCCTAATCCCTCAACCCTAAACCCTATCCCTAAACCCTGAACCCTCAACACTATCCCTAAACCCTCAACCCTAAATCTATGTTTCTTGCTATCCACCCTATACTTAGGGGAGGTATATTGTTATGAAATAGGAAAATAATCTCCCATTATTTATTGGCTCACATTTTGTCCTGCTATAGATTGATCCATTAATATTTGTTTCTATCTCACCTTCGATAGCACCTTTACAATATCTCACCTCTAGTTCCATTAGCTCATGTTCTATATCTCACTTATCTCTCCCCCTCACCTCTCTATGTCTCTCAGTCACTCCTTGTCTACCTCAACCCTAAACCCTCAACCCTCAACCCTATCCCTAAACCCTCAACCCTTGAACCTCAACCTTCAACCCTTAACTCTGATCCCTCAACCCTCAACCCTATCCCTAAACCTTAAAGCCTCAACCCTCAACCCTCAATGTCAAATCCTAATCCCTCAACCCTTCACTCTAATCCCTCAACCCTAAACCCTATCCCTAAACGCTCAACACTATACCTTAAACCCTAATCCCTCAACCCTCAACCCTAATCTATCATTCCTCAACTCTAATCCCTCATCCCTAAACCCTAAATGCTATCCCTATTCCTAGACCCTCAATGGGCTCAATACTATACCTTAAACCCTAATCCCTTATCCCTAAACCCTCCAACCCTATCCCTAATCCTTATACCCTCGACACTCTACTTTAACCCTAATCCCTCAACCCTCAACCCTATCCTGAAACCCTTAACCCTCGAACCTCAATGTACTCAACCCTCAATGTCAAACCCTAATCCCTCAACCCTTAACTCTGATCCCTCGACCCTCAATCCTATCCCTAAACCCTAAACCCTAAATCCTCAACCCTCTACCCTTAACGTCAAATCCTAATCCCTCAACTCTTCACTCTAATCCCTCAACCCTAAACGCTATCCCTAAACCCTCAACACTATACCTTGAACCCTAATCCCTCAACCCTTGACCCCAAATCTTATCCCTAAACCCTAACCCCTCAACCCTCAACCCTAATCCATCATCCCTCAACTCTAATCCCTCATCCCTAAACCCTAAATGCTATCCCTATTCCTAGACCCCCAATGGCCTCAATACTATACCTTAAACCCTAATCGCTTATCCCTAAACCCTCCAACCTTATCCCTAATCCGTATACCCTCAATACTCTACTTTAACCCTAATCCCTTGACCCTTAAACCTCAAGGTACTCAACCCTCAACATCAAACCCTAATCCCTCAACCCTTAACTCTGATCCCTCGACCCTTAACCCTTAAAACTTAAACCCTAAACCCTAAACCCTCAACCCTCAACCCTCAACCGTCAACATTAAACCCTAATTCATCAACCCTAAACCCGAATCCCTCAAACGTAAACGCTATCCCTAAACCATCAACCCTCAACACTATACCTTAAACCCTAATCCCTATCCCTCAACCCTTAACCCTTAAAACTTAAACCCTATCCCTATACCCTCAACACTTGACACTATATCTTAAGCCTTAAACCCTCATCCCTAAAGCCTCAACCCTCAATCCTTAAACCTTCAACCCTAAATCCTATCCCTAATCCCTCTACCCTTGACACTCTAACCTTAACCTTGACATTAAACACTAATCCGTCAACCCTAAACCCTCAACCCTCAACACTATACCTTAAACCCTAATCCATCAACCCTAAAACCTAATCCCTCAACCCTCAACCCTAAACACTATCAATAAACCCTCAACCCTTGACACTATACCTTAAACCCTAATCCCTCAACCCTCAACCCTAATCCCTTATCCCTAAACTCTAAACGCTATCCCTATTCCTAAATCCTCAACCCTTGACACTATACCTTAAACCCTAATCCCTTATCCCTAAACCCTAAACCCTATCCCTTAACCCTTAACCCTTAAATATTAAACCCTAAAACCTATCCATAAACCCTCGACGCTCAACACTATATTTTAAACCCCAATCCCTTAACCCTCAGCCCTAAAGCCTCAACCCTCAATCGTTAAACCTTCAACCCTAAACCCTATCCCTAGTCCCTCTACCCTCAACACTCTACTTTAACCCTAATCCCTTGACCATCAACCCTATCCCTAAACCCTCAACCCTCAACTCTCAACATTAAACCCTAATCCGTCAACCCTAAACCCTAATCCGTCAACCCTAAACCCTAATCGTTAACCCTCAACCCTCAACACTATACCTTACACCATAATCCCTCAACCCTAAACCCTAATCCCTCAACCCTAAACCCTAAACCCTATCCCTAAACCCAACAAAACTGCTTTCCCTTATGTTAGGTTGTTAAACCCATCATTTTTGACACTCTTCTCTTAAAGATATTTGAGTTGTAAGAATATGTCAGAAAAATGGCTATGAACTTTTTTAATGTTAGTAATGTTATATGGCATGTTTTTCTAGCCCATCTGGGGATCATTATGCCAATAGGGGTACACACTATGAGAAAATCTTTGTGTATGGTACATCCACAGTGAGTAATTAATAGTTGAAATTAGAAGGATGATCATTATGAGAAAAGATTTGTATTGGGGTACATCTATGTTTCTTGTTGTCCACCCCGCACTTAGGGGAGGTATATTGTTATGAAATAGGCAAATAATCTCCCATTGTTTACTGGCTCTATCCACAAGAACTACTAAATGATACCTTAAACCCTAATCCCTCAACCCTAAACTTTCAACCCTAAACCCTATCCCTAATCCCTCTACCCTCAACACTCTACCTTAACCCTAATCCCTCGACCCTTAACCCTAAACGCTATCCCTAAAGCCTCAACCCTAAACCCTAATCCCTCAAGGTCCTAAACTCTAATCCCTTATCCCTAAACTCTAAATCCAATCCCTAAATTCTCAACCCTCAACCTTAAACCTTAATCACTCAATCCTTATCCACCCCTCTCCTCCCCTATCTGGCTCACTCCCATCTCTACCTTCCTCTACCCTCGACACTATATGTACATACATATAGGCATACATAGATACATACATAGATACATATAGACATACATACATACATGATTAATAGCCTTGACCATAAAAAAATTTAAGTTAAACATAATGCGCTTGCATTATTTCAAACATGAAAAACAACACAAACTTTTGTGGAAAAGAAAAAATTCAAAGAAAAAAATAATGCGAGTGCATTATAACGCGCTCATGTTATGTCTTACTTTGGGAATCCCAAGCCTTGGGCTTGGGATTTGCTTTGGATTTCCAACCCAAAGGCTTGGAGTGCCTTTTGAACAGTCACAGACATGTTTTTCCATATTCTTCAAGATTTCACATAATTTCATTTGTACTAACTCTCAGATTTGCACGTGTTTCAAGGTCAAACAAATCAAACACCTGGGTAATGTTAGGCTTTCTGTTAGCTATCTGACGATGTAATTTTTTTCACATTTTAACAATGTTAAGCCTTTCATCTTTAATTTCTTTTGTCTGTGTGTCCGCTTTTGGGCAAAAACCACTGTTTGGTCTTTTTTTCATCGTAAATTAACTATTCATTGAAATTTTAAAAAAATTACATATTTAGAAACTAGACTCCATTCTACAAATATTAAAAAAAGAAAAAAATAATTTTCAATTAGTTTTCAAAAATTATAGGGGTAGCACGACCAAAATTCTATTTTTTAGGATGTGTCCACTTTGAAAATTAGTAAAAAATTAAATATTCATCAAAAAATTATCAGAAAAATAGGCATAAACTACATGCTATTTGCTAATTTCTCACTAAAGTGATTTTAAAAATACCAAAAAAAAGTTGACCTTTTGAGGGAGCCAGAAAACATGCTATGTTATGTTTTTTTGACAGAAACAACACCAATTTCTGTGGCTCCCTCTTTTGAACCCCTTAATCTATGCCATTTTAAAAAAAATATAGTAGTTTAAAAAGTAGACTTGGAGCACTAGGAACATTGTTTTGGTTGCATCTCCAAATTTTGAGTGTAACTATGCTCAATTTCTCATCCAAGGCCAATATTTCCTAATTTCAGAAAAAAAGTGGCCACTTAAGACCCCTTTTTGGCCCCCCATCTTCTTGCACTTACCCTTGCAGGTAGAAAAGGTAAGAAATAATCTATTTGCTTCAATTCTTGCCACCAGAGAAAAAGTTTCTTCAAACTCAATTCCTTCTACTTGAGAATAACCCTTGCAGACCAATCTAACTTTTTTTTGACTACTTCACCATCTTCATTCAGTTTATTCCGGAAGACCCATTTGGTTCCAATCACATTTTTGTTTCTAGGTCTGGGAACAAGATCCCAAGTGTGATTTTTTTCAATTTGCATCAGCTCTTCCTTCATTGCTTTAGTCCAACTTTCATCATTGCATGCTTCATTCATTGTCTTTGGTTCAATCTTTAAAATCAAACAATACTTTTATGAGTCTTGAGCAATCTTTCTTCTGGTTTGAACACCTTTGCTTTTATCCCCTATGATCTGATCTTCAGAGTGATTTAGTCTTACATACCTGGGAATTTTAGAAATTTCTTGCACTTCTATTTCTTGAACAGGTTCATTCAAACTTATCTCTTCTTCCTGATTCTTCGGATCAGTCTGGATCTGAATTTCAGAAGGGGTTTGGACTTTTTGGACCAAAACATCATTCTGATCATCTTCATCATAGTCATAAAACCTTGAGGGTTTTTCAATACCTTCATCAACCTTCACATTTGTACTTTCTATAATCTTTCTCAATCTCTTGTTATAACATCGGTATGCTTTGCTTTGTTATAACCCAAGAATATTCCTTCATCACTTCTAGCATCAAATTTGCCAAGATCTTCATCTCTTTTAATATAACATTTGCTACCAAAGACTCTGAAATACTTCACAGTGGGAGTGATTCCAAACTAGAGTTCATAAGGGGTCTTACTAGTATTGTTTTTGATTTGTACTCGATTAAGAGTATAGACAGCAGTGCTTACAACTTCTCTCCAGTAGATCTGAGGAACATTTGCTTCCATCATCATGGTTCTAGATGCTTCTTGGATGGTCTAATTCTTTCTTTCCACTACTCCATTCTACTGTGGAGTCCTTGAGGCAGATAACTATCTTTTTATCCCATGTTTCTCACAGAATTCTATGAAGTCCCTGAATGTGAATTCTCCACCTCTGTCAGACCTAAGACATTTTATGTTTAATCCTATTTCATTCTCTACCATAACCTTGAATATTTTAAATTTCTCAAGAGCCTCAGATTTTTTTTTCAGAAAAGTCACCTACATCATCTGAGAGTGGTCATCAATTAATAACATGAAGTATCTATCACCTTGCAAACTCCTGATCCTTACCGGACCACATAGATCAGTATGTACTAAGTCCAACAATCTGGTAGAAGACTATTCCTTACTTTTGAATGTGACTCTACTCTCCTTACCCAACTGACATTCTTTAGACAAACTATTAGTAGGTTTCACCAGTCTTGGAAGATCTCTTACAACCTAAGTGTTGCTTATCTTGATGATATTATCAAAATTCACATGACACATTCTCCTATGCCACAACCAACTTTGATCAATTTGAACAAATAAACAACTTTTACCAGTACCAACCAAGTGGAAGATATTACCTTTTGTTTGAGTACTGGATGCAATCTCTATTTTGAAACTTTCAAAGATCTTACATTTTCCATTTTTGAATCAGAGATCATAACCTTTGTCCACCAACTGTCCAAGACTGAGAAGATTGTGCTTTAGACCTTCAACATATAATACATTACTAGTTTTGTTCTTTCCATCAAAAGAAATAGTTCCTCTACCTCTGATCTTGCCAGCAGAATTATAACCAAATTTTACCACTCCTCTTTCATATCTTTCCAAATCTATGAACTTATTTTTGTCACCTGTCATATGGTGGGAGCATCCACTGTCAATGACCCAATCATCCTTTTCTTCAACTTGGGCAGCTAGAGCTCTTTCTATTTTATGATCGACATATTCAAAGGACATTGGATCTTCTTCCTTGATGCCAATAAACACCCAGTCACTTCCATATTTGTTTCCTATCTCTGATTCATCATCTATTACTCCTTCATCATCATCATCTTCATGAACATAGTAACATTTCTTTTGGAATCTTGATCTGTTTGGATTTGCCCTTGAAAATCTTTCTGGACACCTTGAGGCAAAATGACCAATCGTATTGCAGTTAAAACATTTAAAGGGCAATTTTTCTTCATACTTACCAGATCCTCTTGGCAGACTTTTTACAATAAGGGCTTCAAGTTGAGCGGCTTCTGCTTCATCTTCTTCCAGATCTTTTCTTGCTTTTTCATACCAAGATAGTTTCTTTGAAGAGTTCTCTCTCGGATCAAACTTTTGTTTGCCTTTTACAGAGGCACTAGCTTTGAATGCAAATTCAATCTTGGGGGGTGCATCTCCAAACTCAGCCAGTTCAAATGCAGCTAATTTTCTAACCAATTGATCTCTTGTGATATTTGAAAAAGATCTAAATTCTTCAATGGCAACAACCTTGTATTTGTAAGAAGGAGGTAGGGATCTGAAAAGTTTGGCAACAATCTCATCTTCATCCAAGATTCCACTAGCAGATCTAATGCCACAAACAAGCTCATTTACTTTTGGCATAAATGTAGTGACATTTTAATCTTCACTCATCTTTAGGTTTTCAAATTTTCCTTTCAGAGTCTGTAGATTGGCACATTCAACATACTTGTCTCCTTCATGCAGAAGTTCTAGTTTTTCCCAAATCTCATATGCAATTTTTAGATCTATAACATTTGTTAGTTCTGAATCAGATAAGGCACTTAGAAGAGCTTCTTTAGCCCGAAGATTGTTTTCAGCATCTTTGATTTCATTTACGGTTCTTGGACCATTTTGTGGAGGAACATACTTCTTTGAAGCCATGATCCAATATTGCATTCCCATACATTTCAAGTGACATTCCATGTGGCTTTTCCAAAGAGTGTAATTGGTTCTGTCAAACCTCAGACTGTCCTTCTTGTAGGAAAACATCTTGGATCTCCTCAAGCATTTTAGAGGAACTTAGCTCTGATACCAATTATTAGATTCAAGACAGACAACTGAGAGGGGGGTGAATCAGTTGTCCCAAAACTTTCTCTTATTAACCACTTAAATCCTTCTTGTAATTCAATAGCATAATAATAAATCAATCATGGAAACATAATGTAATAATTCAAGAGCAAAAATACATTAACACATATGACACCAAGAATTTAACATGGAAAACTTGGTTAAGGGAAACACCATGGGGTGACTAACCCAAGATTGTATTCTATGTTAAAAGAATAAGAACAAAATGGTACATGCCAATTAGGGCTCACTGCCTGAGCACACTGATCACAAGAGGCCCACTGCCTATAGGAGACACACTGTCTGCAGAATAATAAATATTACATACTTTAACTGAAGAATAGCATCTTCACCATACTTGAGTCAGTTCCATTTAAGCCCAATACTTCTACTCTGCCTTTCACTCTGCTCCTCTCTACCACACTCTCATTTCCACCAAGATACATTTGAAATGACTTCACAACTTCTTATTTATACAAGACATTGACTTAGGGATAATCATCCAAGTCAGCATACTTTATAGAGCAAATACATAAATACAACATGACTAATTACAAAATACTTCATGCAGATCATCACACTTTTGGCCACACAGATCTATGACTTCAATCTTCTTTGAGGAACATGCCATGCTTCACAGAACATCTTCAAGATCATCTGCAGGATGTGTAACTCATCTGGTCGGCCAAGTTTAGAAAGAACACCATCATCCAGAAGTAATTCTTGAATTATGAACTCAATCTTCAATGCGGACCACCAACATGAACTAGACACAATCTAGATACCTCCACAAGCTTGCCTGAATCACCAAGAACATCCACACTACTTCTGCTTATTGAAATCATTCTCTCCTTCATCTGGAACTTCAAGAACACAGTCTGTCATCAATGTCATATTGGAATAGATGCTTGCAGACCTCCAGACCACAAACCAATTGAGTTTTCAATTCACATTGACTTGCTAAACACTCCACCAAATCTGCAGAACAAGATATTGCATTTCTGGATCTCACCAGACCTATTTGTGTCACTCTATCACCTCTGAACATCTACTAGAACTGGTTTTACTCATATGGCCATAACTTCTTCAAATATTCATGTGGACCTCTCAAATCTTTATTGGATCACCTTTGGACACATATCTACAAAATCTTTGATGCACATCCTTTGATCTTCATCTTAGTTGGGATCTTTACTTCACTGTCTTCACTGTTCTTCTTTGTTCGTGATAGGATTAATTTTCTCAATATCCTCAGCATACAACTCATCCAATCCTTGACATCAATGCAACAGAAGTATGTTGACATCAATTGCAATACCAGTTAGGCCCATACTTGCAACAGTTTATATGCACCTGATCTGGAGGCTTTAATGATGATGTAAGGTCCTAACCAATTCGGGCTAAACTTCCCTTTTTCACTAGGTGGTGCATTGATGTTCATAGAGTACGAGGTCTCCAACCTCAAATGAACAATGAATAACAAGTTCATTGTACAAGCATTGTCTAAACTTTTTATGAGCTTGAAGATGTTTGAGAGAGTTTATACACTATTCATCGAGCACTTCAAGTTGTTGATACCATAATTCCTTTTGAGTATCTTCATCGAGGGTGCCTTTGAGGGAAATTCGTAATGAAGGAATTTCTAACTCCAAAGGCATAATTGCATCGGCACCATACACAAGGTTGTACAGGGTAGTTCCTGTAGCTGTACAAACACTTGTTCGATAAGCCCATAATGCATATGATAGTTGCGTATGCCAATCTTTTTGATGTTTGTTAAAAGTTTTTCAAAGAATTTGTCCAATTACTTTGTTAGAAGCTTCCACTTCACCATTTGATTGAGGATAATACAACGTAGAGAAGTGGTGTGGAATGTGATATCTTTCGATAAAATTCTTCACATCTTTATTCATAAATGAAGCACCATTCTCAAAAACCAAAGTGGAAGGAATACCAAATCTAGAGATTATGTTATCTTGAATGAAATTATAGATTACTTCAGTAGTCATGGATCAGAGAGGAACCGATTCGACCCACTTGGTAAAATAATTGGTAGTTGTGGTTATGAACGTGTGTCCTTGAGAAGGAGGAGAGATTTTTCCAATAAGATCCAAGTCCCACATGGAAAATGGCCAAGGTGAAACCTGAGCATGAAGTTCCTGGGCATGAGCTTGAATGAGATTGTTATGTTGTTGACATTGTGGACACTTTTTGACAAAGGAAAAGGAATCTCGTTCCATGTTTTGCCAATAGTAACCCATACGAAGCAATTTTTGAACTAGAGATCTCCCATCGAAATGTTCTCCACAAGCACTTGAATGTGCCTCGTCTAGGGCAATCAGGATCTCAGAATTGTATTATGGCAACAAAGGAGAGGACCTTCATAGCTTCATTGATATAGAATATTTGATAAGATGATGTAACATGCCACTAGTTTGCGTATGCGAACTTGAGCACTTTTGATGCCGGATCAAGAAAGGTACCTTCACAAAAATATTGAAATATATGGGAGTACCATTCTCTTGAATCTATATTATCACAAAAGACTACGTTAGGTATTTTAGATATTGAAGGTATTTTGAGATTATAGATGGTAAGTTGATAGTTCCCTGAAGAATCGTCAAGGGACATAAGGGAAGCAATGCTTGCCATTGCATCTACATGTAGATTGTCCTTTCATGGAATTGTATTGATTGAGCAAGATGAGAAATTCTTCAAAAAAGATAAGGCCAAGTCTTGATACTGAGATAACTTATCTTTATTTGCTTGATAAAATCCATTGACTTGTCTTATGATCAATTGTGAATCACTGAATATTGAGATGTGTTTAATGTTTAGAGACAAAGTGGCACACAAGCCAACAATAAGGGCTTCGTACTATGCAATGTTGTTGGTGCATAGAAAATTGAGACAAAAAGATAGAGGAATTGGCTTACCTGAAGGAGGTACTAGTATAACACCAGCACCAGAGCCAGTTCGACATCTAGCCCTGTCAAAGAATAGTTTACACTTATCATCAACATCCAAGGATAGGATTTGATCATCAGGGAAAGATTCTTGATTTTCTATAGCGAATGGTGAAGGAGCTTCCACTAAGCAGTCGATCAATGCTTTCCCTTTAATTGCCTTTTGAGAGACAAATTTAAGGTCAAATTTTATTAACAACATAACCCACTATTGTGTGGTTACACAACACGCCCCATTTTGACTTGAAAAGATAGGGGCCCAACTTTGCTGGCTTGCTCCCTTGCTTTTGTGTTCTGGGCGGTAATGGTAAAACAACATCAGTCAATATGTATGTGCTTAATGTCAGGTATATTTGTGATCTTGAAGTTTGAACCCAAATTCCAAAGTCTAAATCTTTCCTCAAGAAGCCTACCATGTGAAAGAGTGTAAAATTCTAGGCAGGTTCGCCTTTTACATCACCCTGAAATTTGGCCAAATGAGAAAGTTATGGCTAGTCAAAGTTCTAGTCAAACTTGATATTCGAGAGGGGGGGTCATATTCCAAACATCAGTCACCTTGTGTAATATCACCCTGATATTACAAATATCACCCTGATATTATAAGATCACCCAATCTTACTAAGATCACCCCGATGCCAGTTTATCACCCGATAATCATTTGGTCCGAAACTCTGGACGTCAATCTTACGTGATAGTGGTATTTACCCGTCAGACAACTTCATATATTTTGCAGGGGTCATATTTCAAATATCACCTGATCTTGCGAAGATCACCCGATATTTCAAATATCACCCTGACGTAGAATATCACCTAGTGGCAATATGTTGATGACGTCATCCAATCTCAATGAACAAAGAAATCAGGAAATCATCCTAACGGTGACGTCATCACCCTCTTTACCTCAAGGAGGTACATATCCAATGATCACCCTTTTAAATAACATGATGGTGACATCATCTTGATCTTTCAAAAGGGGGTCACATTTGTTAATATGACTCATCTTCGCTAACATGATGATGACGTCAGGTTATCCCATTCCACAAAGGACTTGATATGATGATGACATCATCAATCGGCTTGACATCCGAAGCTCGTCTATTCTCTAACATCCGTCATCTTTTCTAATATGACTGATCTTTCGTAACATGCTGGTGACATCATTTTGACCTGATATAAAAAGCTCAACATGATCGTGATGTCATCTTATTCGGAGGGTGATATTCCTCAATATCAGGGTCATATTTCTTAACATCACTTGATTTCCTTCAGTATGACCATGATGTCAGCCCTTCACATTTTAATGAAGCCCGTCCATGATGATGACATCATCATCATATCCTGATCTATGAAGAGAGTCATATTAGTTAATATCCCTCATATTAACTAATGTGCATACCTGGACCCGATAATGTTATTCAATGGAATTTAGTGAACAAAAGTGCATGTATTGCATATGCATGATCTTATGCATGCGATAACTAAAAATGTAAGGCTTGCATATCATATGAAGGGTCACATTACCCTTGGAATGCAAAAAGAGCTACCGGAAGGTGAAACTATTTGCAAAACTTCAAAGAAACTCCAAAAATTAGGAAATTTTTGACCTTCCCCTTGGCAGGGTCATAACTCCTAGCTATTTTATCAGAATTTAAACTTTTTGGAATCATTGGAAAGATAAACTAGTTATCTAGTTTGAGTTGCTTGGTTACTTAGGCTTAACGCCAAGTAACCAATGGACTCTTGAAGCCCTAATTTCGCTCCGAAGGCCTCCGAAAATGCAATTTATCAAGATGTAGAAAATACCAAAAATCATATTTTCAGTATTTTTATCAAAAATCACTGAAATGACCCCGGACCTGATCAGATATTGAAACTATTTTAGGGCTTGATAGCATGTTTTTCAGTTAACGATAGTCACTCGGACCCTCTTTACCACCTATGGACATTTAAATACGTGAATTTTCATAGATGCTTAATATTCATAACCCAACATATATAGGTTTGCACATCCAGAGCCTTATTTAATATAAATGTTTATTTTCCTGCTAGTTATTAAATGATGTTGCTTAATTCTTGTCTGTTTGTTGCAGGATGCTGGCACTGTATGAAGTGGTTGAAAATTGCCAATTGGCAGGCAACATGAACCGGAGCTAGGGAGGATATCATCAAATATGCTATGTGCCAGCTGGAAGGTGGACTGAGTCGAAGATACTAGAATATTCTATGCCAGTTGTACTGGAAGACACGTGCTGTTCATCTGGACCGTTGATTATTCTAAGCAGGATATTAATCCTTGGATCATTGTAATTGTTTTCTGGCCTTTGTTCTATAAAAGGGCCAAAACTTGTCCAAATAAAGAGAGAGTCATATAGAGAGAATATCTAGCAAAAATAAGGCCAATTACTATAGAATTAAGAAGAGATCAGATTACTGAGACTAATGAGGACTGAATTGTTGAAATGTCAAGGTTCTTTCTTCAGATCATTGTAAATATACCTATTCTAAAGCATACTAAATGGAGATGAAGCTTCAAATTACATCCTGATTGTAAACTTTACTTAATCTTCAAGTTGATTTCTGGATATGTAATGGTGAATGCTGTGTTCAAATAGAAGTGCTTTCATTTTATTGCATGTTGTTGTCAACTTTTCCTTTGAAGATTTGCACTGGATCATGCAAATTTGTGGAATGTCCTGGTGAAGTATGATTCTAGTTTTCTTCTCTTCATTGCTATATGGGAACATGTATGTGGATCAGTGATCTCAGTCAAGTAATTTTGGGAATCTCATTCTCTAACCCTTTTTCTCACTTTAATTTCAGTGAATCACTTCCATAACTACAAATCATGATAAATAATAAGCAGAATAGAGAAATATGCCGACATCCCGTAGATAACTAAAAATCCTTAGCATATTTGAGCAAAATGCATGTAGTGTTGAAAATATCATGCAAAGAATTGCAAATAATGGTAAAATTCATGCAAATATCAACTTGTAGGCACATTATTTGAGTGAATTCATAGTGTAGAGGTAGAATTGTTGGAGATTTATATAGAGTAGATATAAAGGACAGGATATCTGGAGAAATACTGATGAACTTTGTAGAAATTACTGAAGAACGTAAGGCCCCTAAATGATTAACAACAACACACATCAACCACTGAGTAACGTCAGTAGATTATGAACTAATTAATGGAAACTTGGGATCATGAATTCTTTGAGTTCATCGTATCTTTCAAGATGAGTAAAGGTTGTTGTGTAACTTTTATTCTATGTTTTCTTATGACTAACATCATCATCAACATAAATTGGTGCTAGAAGGAGGGCACGAACAAGGAATTTCTAGATTTCTACAAATGTTGCATAAATATTTCATCATTTGAGGTTAATGACTGCAAATATCTCTTATCTAAGGGGCTTTGATTGTATCTTTTCAAAGATCTGGTTCAAAGCTTCAAAGATTAGTTAGATTTTCTGAGCTTTCAAGTTTTATTCTAAGATATGATAGATCTCATTAAAATTTCAAAATCCTAAAAAAATGAAAATAGAGTCTCATTTTGATGGATGCATATGAAGGCAATTGTCAAGTTAACATTCCTTTATTTCAGGAAACTTTGAATAGGCAGCTCTATCCTCAGAATTTATCTAATTTTGGTTTATCCAATTGTTGCATGATACACAAGACGGTGTAACATAGTGAAATCAACTGTTTAACTTTCCTCACAAGGTTAGATTTATATTTGAAAGGACTAATATTTTTTATAGATGTGTTCAGGATTGAAGTCTGGCAGGAAAATGAAGAAATTCTGGAGCAACAAGCAGATGCAGCACCTGAAGTTATTAGTTGTCTGGACAACCGAGTGTACTGCTCTAAAGATTTTGAATTATATTTGTCTAGAAATATATAGTGTAGTCAAATATTAGGTTTATCCACTGATGATGTCCTGATTGAAGGGTGGTGCAGATTACATGACGAAGAGCATTCAGAAAGGGATTGTGATGCTTGCTTGGTCATGTTGGAGAAGACTCAAATTCTGGAACAACAAAGAGAAGCAACACCCCTAATGATGAGTTGTTTAGAAAATACAATAGCTGAATCAGTTATAGAAGGTAAGATGAGGAAACATCCTTCCTTGAGTCATTCTATGGTGAGATTGATAGGAGTTCTCTACTTTATGGTAAGGGTGAGGCAGAGTGCAGGTATAAATCTTTTAAAAATTGTGGAAAAGAAACTACTTGTCAGGATAAAGTCTTTGATTTTGATCCTAATGCTTTTGATAAGGATAGTGAAACACCTTTCCTTGAGTTATTCTATGGTAAAAAGGAATGGAGACAGGTGGAAGAATTTAAACACATTGTTGCTAATGAAGTTCCCATGATAGTAAACTAGAAAATTGTAGAAAAGAAAATAAATTCTGATTTACCATCTAACTTGTTTAAATTAAATGATCAAATGCAAGAATGTTGCAGGACAATGGAACTAGACTCTCTACTGGATGGAAAGTGTGAGTCATTTGATGAACAATTCATGAAAGTTGAAGATGCAGAAAGCTTTGGAGTTGTGTATAATCAGATGCCAATCCAATGTTGTTTTGAAAATAAAATAGGGGAGTATTCCTATCAGTCGAATGTTAATTCACATTTACAGTCAAATAATTTAGAAATGATAAATTTTTGTATATCAGGTTATGAAGATACTCATTTAGATGCTGATGTGCAGAAAATTAAAGAAAACATTAAGGTGCTACCTGAAGTCAAGAATCAGACATACATCCAGAATGAGGAGACAACATTGGATAAAGATGAAGAAATAATCCACCAAGAGTCATACATCCTTCAATTTGAAGTGAGACTAGACACTGGGCTGAGCAATCAGAATGCAAAGTTAAATAGAGGACCAGCTGTCAATGAAGAAGCATGTCCAACAAAACTAGAAATACATTAGGTTGTGTTTCTCCTTTCCACAATAAATAATGTTGAATATTATTTTGATTATGGAAATTCAGGAGATAAGACATGCATATGGATAGGTCATGAACATGATGAGCCTCCTCGGTTGTTGATAATCAGAGGTTATTCTGTTAAACACAATGAATTTAGAATACAAGAATATTTTTCAGAATACAAAGATGAATTTGCAAGGGTTAGAACCATAACAAGTGCCCTGATGCTCCTGCACAATGTAAGGAAGTATACAAATACAGGTGTCTTTGGGTCTTATCATGGGTTTTATTTGCCTTGGAGGGTTTGTATATAGTTTGGTAGAGTAGTTGTTTCATTTCTTTCCTTGCTTTCTTGTTTTGTTTTCTGTTGTTTCCTTTTGTAGTTAGTTGTTTGTATAGTTTTCTTTGTGTGTTTGCTTTTGTTTTGCGTTGTTGAGTTCTATTTTGTTTAGTCAAGATGATGCAGCTCATCACCCTGATAAAATAACCAAATTGTTAAGATTCAAGTGATGAGAACAAATTCATATATAGGTTATGACTCATTTTGAGAAGTACTGGTGATCAGGTCTGTGATATCTTTTCATCAGGGTGCCCTTTCTTGACCAAAGTGACTCTTTCACAATGACTCACCTAACAGTCTTGGGTTTGTTGAACACACAAGTATAGGTGTTAAGTGAAAAATCTAAAGGAACTCTCTTGCTACCAATATAATCTCCAACCTAAATCAACAAGTGACCATACCTTGCATACTAAGCTTACATGATGACATCAGGTGAATAGAGTATAAATTTTGAAAATCCAAAATATAATAAAATTAGGCCATCTAAGTAACTCTGTCGGGGCTATAGACGCCTGCTGGCAGTGGGGCTCTACTTAGGGGGATTGTATAGATAACCTTGCCGGGGCTATGGACGCCTACTAGCAGCAAGGCTCTATCTAGGTTGGCTATGAGGGATGCTCCCAAACTATGTAGCTTAACATCAGTTACTCATGCTTTCAACTCACTTTCAAGATGAGGATAATTAATCATTTACACACACCTGATCCTTTGTTAACATTGTTGCCATGATGAAAACTTTATCATTCAGAAAGATTATAAGTGCTCATGCTTAGAAAGAGTTAGAATACCATGTTAGAATATGATCACATCACTTGAATCATTAGAATTTAGTTTGTTTTCTTTGGTGGCAAGTTGTTGTGTGGTTACACAACATGCCCCATTTTGACTTGACAAAATAGGGACCCAACTTTGCTGGCTTGCTCCCTTGCTTTTGTGTTCTGGGCGGTAATGGTAAAATAGCATCAATCAATATGTATGTGCTTAATGTCAAGTATATTTGTGATCTTGAAGTCTGAACCCAAATTCCAAAGTCTAAATCTTTCCTCAAGAAGCCTGCCATGTGAAAGAGTGTAAAATTCTAGGCAGGTTTGCCGTTTACATCACCCTGAAATTCAGCCAAATGAGAAAGTTATGGCCAGTCAAAGTTCTAGTCAAACTTGATATTTGAGAGGGGGGGTCATATTCCAAACATTAGTCACCTTGTGTAATATCACCCTGATATTATAAGATCACCCAATCTTACTAAGATCACCCTGATGCTAGTTTATCACCCGATAATCATTTGGTCTGAAACTCCAGACGTCAATCTTACGTGATAGTGGTATTTACCCGTCAGACAACTTCATATATTTTGCGGGGGTCATATTTCAAATATCACCTGATCTTGCAAAGATTACCTGATATTTCAAATATCACCCTGCCATAGAATATCACCTAGTGCCAATATGCCGATGACATCATCCAATCCTGATGAACAAAGAAATCAAGAAATCATCCTGACGGTGACGTCATCATCCTCTTTACCTCATGGAGGTACGTATCCAATGATTGTTGCAAGTATGAGGTTAACCAGTGTTGTCATTGATGTCAACATACTCATATTGCATTGATAAGAAGGATTGGATGAGCTGTGTGCTGAGGTTATTGAGGAAATTAGTCTCAATCAGGAACAGTGAAGAATAGTGATGAGAAGAAGGCAAAAGTACTCAATAGGTTGAGGATCAGAGGATGCAGATTAAAGGGTTTGTAGATATGAGTCTTGAGATGTTCCAGTTAAGATTTTAGTGGTCTGCATGAAGATCTGAAGAAATTATGATCGATCAAGTAGAATCGGTTCCGGGAGATGCTCTGGAGTGACAAAGTGTTACAAAAAGGTCCGGTGAGATCCGGAAGTGCATTGTCCTATTCTGCAGATTGGAAGGAGTGTTTGGGATGTCCTTGTGATGTGTCATCTTGATTTGTACATAGTTTGGAGGTCTGGAAGCATCTGTTGCAGTTTGACAGTGGCGATAGACTATGTTCTTGAAGTTCTAGATGAAAAAGAAAAGAATTCTAGTAAGTGGAGGAAGTGCGGATGTACCTGGTTATTCAGGCAAGCCTGTGAAGGTTCTTGGATCATGTTGAGGTTGTGTTGTTGGTCTACATTAGTGTTAGAGCCTAGAATTGGAGATATTCTTCCAGATGAAGATGTTCTTGTTCAGGATGGCCGACCAGATGAGTTATTCATCTCGCGAATGTTCTTGTGGATGATTACCGACTTAGATGATTGTTCCTAAGTCGATGAGGTTGTGTTGTCAGTCCACATTAGTGTTAGAGCTCAGAATTGGAGATATTTTTCCAGATGAAGATGTTCTTGTTCAGGCTGGCCGACCGAATGAGTTATTCATCTTGCGAATGTTCTTATGATTGCTGACTTAGATGATTGTTCCTAAGTCGATGCCTTATATAAATAAAAGTTTGTGAATTCATTTCATAGTGTGTCATGGAGCAGATGAGTGTGGCATAGCGAAAGAGCAAAAGGCAGAGCAGGAGTGTCTTAGGCTTAAATGGAACTGATCTAGACATGGTAAAGATGTCAATCTCTAGTTCAAGTTTGTAATACTTATGATCTTGTAGACAGTGTGTCTCTTGTAGGCAGTGTGCCTCCTTGTGAGTAGTGTGCTCAGGCAGTGAGCCCTAATTGGCATGTGCCATCAATTTTTCTTATTCTTCTAACACAGAATAATCCTTGGGTTAATCACCCCATGGTTTTTCCCTTGACCAGGTTTTCCATGTCAAAATCTTGGGGTCTAATGTGTTGATGTTTATCTGCTCTGGTGTTTATGCTTTATGCTTTCATGAATGGTTAATTGATATGCTATTAAGTAACAAAGAAGAATCAAGTGTTTGAAGTAAAAGCAAGTTTTTGTACAACTAATTCACCCCCCCTCTTAGTTGTGTGCCCTAGATATAACAATTGGCATCAGAGCTAAGTTCCTCTAAAAGGAGCTTAACTGCTTGAGGAGATCTAGGATATCGTCATACAAGGACATTCTGAAGTTTGATGGAACCAACTTCTCTCTCTGGAAAGGTCGCATGAAATGTCACTTGGAGTGTATGGGAAAAGCATACTTGTCCATGGTCACAAAAGCATATGTACCTCCACAGGGTGGTCTGACAACTCTGAATGAAATCATAGATGCTGAAAACAATCTGCGAACAAAAGAAGCTCTTCTAAGTGTATTAACTGACTCAGAGCTCTCAAATGTTATTGACCTACCTATTGCCTATGAGATTTGGATTAAACTAGAACTTCTGCATGAAAGAGATGAGTTTGTTAAGAGTGCAAGGTTGCAAAGTCTCAAAGGGAAATTTGAAAGATTGAAGATGAGAGATGATGAAAATATCACTACCTTTATGCCAAGAGTAAATGAGTTGGTGTGTGGAATCAGGAATGCTGGTGGAGTTCTGGATGAAAATGAGATTATTTGCAAAATTCTCAGATCCCTTCCTGCTGCCTACAAAATCAAGGTTGCTGCCATTGATGAATTCAGAGCCCATACAACTGTCACAAGAGAGCAATTGGCTAGCAAACTGGCTACATTTGAAATGACCAAGTTTGGAGATGATCCCCCCAAGACTGAATCTACATTCAAAGCCAGTGCCTATGTGAAAGGCAAACAAAGATTTGATTCGGGAGAAAACTCTTCAAGGAAGCTGTCATGGTATGATCAAGCAAGGAAAGACATGGAAGAGGAAGAAGCAGAAACAACTCAACTTGAAGCCCTCATTGCAAAGACACTGCCAAGAGGATCTGGTAAGTATGAAGGAAAATTACCCTTTAAGTGCTTCAATTGCAATAAGATTGGTCATTTTACTTCAAGATGTCCGGAAAGATCTGCAAGGTCAAATTCTAACAGACAAAGGTTCCAAAAGAATTGTTATTATGTTCATGAAGAAGTTGATAATGAAGGAGTAACAGATGATGAATCAGAGATAGGAGACAAATCTAGAAATGAATGGGTGTTTATTGCCATCAAGGAATAAGATCCAATATCTGTCAATCATAAGGTTGTAGAAAGAGCTTTGGCTACCCAAGTTGAAGAAAAGGATGATTGGGTTATTGACAGTGGATGCTCTCATCATATGACAGGTGACAAAGACAAGTTCCTAGACTTGGAAAGGTATGAAGGAGGAATGGTAAAGTTTGGTGATAATTCTACTGGTAGAATCAGAGGTAGGGGAACTATTTCTTTTGATGGAAAGAGCAAAACCGGTAATGTACTGTATGTTGAAGGATTGAAGCACAATCTTCTCAGTGTTGGTCAGTTAGTGGACAAAGGCTATGATCTCCGGTTCAAGAATGGAAGATGCAAGATCTTTGAAAGCTCCAAAACTAAGATTGCATCTGGTACTCAAACAAAAGGTAATATCTTCCATCTAGTTGGTTCTAATAGAAGTTGTTTGTTTGTTCAAGTTGATCAGAGTTGGTTATGGCATAGAAGGATGTGTCATGTGAATTTTGATAACATCATCAAGATAAGCAATACTCAAGCTGTAAGAGATCTTCCAAAATTAGTGAAACCTACAAATAGTTTGTGTAAAGAATGTTAGCTAGGTAAACAGAGCAGAGTCTCTTTCAAAAGCAAGGATCAGTCCTCTACTGGATTATTGGAATTAGTTCATATTGATCTATGTGGTCTGACAAGAATCAAGAGTATGCAAGGTGATAGATATTTCATGTTACTGATTGATGATCATTCCCAGATGATGTGGGTTACCTTTCTAAAAGAGAAATCAGAAGCCTTTGAGAAGTTCAAAATCTTCAAAGCTATGGTAGAGAATCAAACTAGATTGAAACTGAAATGTCTGCGGTTTGACAGAGGTGGTGAATTCACATCCGGTGAATTCATTAACTTTTGTGAGAAGCATGGTATAAAGAGACAGTTGTCTACTCCTAGGACTCCACAGCAAAATGGAGTAGTTGAGAGAAAGAACTGGACCATCCAAGAAGCATCCATGACAATGATGATGGAAGCAAATGTTCCCCAGATGTTTTGGAGAGAAGCTGTCAGCACTGTAGTCTATACTCTCAATCAAGTTCAAATCAGAAGTAATACCGGTAAGACTCCTTATGAACTTTGGTTTGGTATAACTCCTACTGTGAGATATTTCAGAGTATTTGGTAGCAAATGTTACATTAAAAGAGATGAAGATCTAGGAAAGTTTGATGCTAGAAGTGATGAAGGAATCTTCTTGAGCTACTCCACTCAAAGCAAAGCATACCGGTGTTACAATAAGAGACTGAGAAAGATGATAGAAAGTACAAATGTGAAGGTTGATGAAGGAATTGAGAAGCCCTCAAGGTTTTATGAATATGATGAAGATGATCAGAATGGTTCTCTGGTGCAAGGAGCTCAATCCTATTCTGAAAGTCAGATTCAGACTGATCTGGTAAATTAGGACAAAGAGGTTTGTCTGAATGAGCCTGATCAAGAAACACTAGTGCAAGAAACTCCCAAAGTTCTAAGGTATGTAACTCTAAACCACTCTGAAGATCAGATCATAGGTGACAAAAGTAAAGGGGTACAAACAAGGAGGAGAATTTCTCAAAATTCAAATGAATACTATTTGATTTCAAAGATTGAATCTAAGACAATAAATGAAGCCTGCAATGATGAAAACTGGACCAAAGCAATGAAGAGTTGATGCAAATTGAGAAAAATCACACTTGGGATCTTGTTCCCAGACCTAGAAACAAGAATGTGATTGGAACCAAATGGGTCTTCCAGAACAAACTAAATGAAGTTGGTGAAGTAATCAGAAACAAAGCTAGATTAGTCTGCAAAGGCTACTCTCAAATAGAAGGAATTGATTTTGAAGAAACCTTTGCTCCGGTGGCAAGAATTGAAGCAGTCAGATTATTTCTTGCATTTGCTGCCTTCAAAGACTTCAAGGTATATAAGATAGATGTCAAGTCTGCCTTCCTAAATGGTGATTTGGAAGAAGAAGTATACATTGAGCAGTCAGATGGATTTCAATTGTCTGATCACAGTGATATGGTCTGCAAGTTGAAGAAAGCACTGTATGGATTGAAGCATGCCCCAAGGGCTTGGTATGAAAGGTTGGATAAGCATCTTGTGCAGATTGGTTTCAACAAAGGTACTGCTGATAGTAATCTATATTTCCAAATAGATAATGAAAACATCTTGATTGTTGAAGTATTTGTTGATGATATCATCTTTGGAGGAAGAGACAGTATGTGTAAAACCTTTGCAAATCAAATGAAAAGTGAGTTTGAAATGTCAATGCTTGGTGAAATGAATTTCTTCTTGGGTTTGCAAATTACGTAGACAAAGAAAGGCATCTTTATCTCTCAGACCAAATATGTGAAAGAATTGTTGAGGAAATTCAGAATGGAAGATTCAAAGCCAATGAACACTCCTATGGCAACCGGATGTAAGTTGAGCAAAGATGATGACTCTCCTAAGACAGATCAGACCAAGTACAGATCAATGATTAGAGGACTATTGTATCTCACTTAGACTAGACCAAATATAATGCAGGCTATTGATCTTGTGGCAAGATTCCAAGCTGATCCTAGTGAATCTCATGTCATGGCAATCAAAAGAATTTTTAGGTACTTAAAAGGAACAATTGAGTATGGCCTATGGTATCCTAGAGATCAGGATTTTTCTCTTCATGCATATACAGATGCAGATTGGGCAGGAGATGTGGATGATAGGAAGAGTACAAGTGGAGGAGCATTCTTTTTGGGAAAAAGGTTAGTTTCTTGGCTAAGCAAGAAACAAGAGACAATATCCTTGTCTACAATTGAAGCAGAATACATTGCAGTAGCAGGTAGTTGCACTCACATCTTATGGATGAAGCAGATGCTAAGAGACATTAAAATAGAATATGAGAAGCCTATCACAATTTTTTGTGATAATTCAAGTGCAATAAATATTTCTAAGAATCCAGTATTGCATTCTATGACCAAGCACATATCTATCAAGTTTCACTTTTTGAGAGAACAAGTGAACAAGGATGAAGTCAGATTGGAGTATGTACCATCCAAGGATCAGATTGCAGATATTTTTACTAAACCTCTTTCCAAAGACTCTTTTGAGTATCTCAGGGAGAAGTTAGGGGTCATGGCCCCTCCGGTGATGAACTAGAATGCACAGATGTGCATCAGTCTGGTGGATATCACAGTCATATCTTGTGATCCGGATTGATGATGGGGAGTTGCTACTAAGGGGGAGTAGCTGGTATGATTCTGATGTGTTAGAATTGCAAGTATAAGTCCTTTTCCATTGATGTCAAAGGGGGAGAGAAGACATGTGAAAAACAAGTGGTTGATGATCAAAGGGGGAGCAGTAAAGGAAGAGAAGACATGTGAAGAATTGTTACTGATAGGGGGAGCTGTGACAGAAAGGAGAAGTTCTTGTCTTGATGGTTTTTCACATCATATGTTGCCATCAATGAGCAAGTATGAGGTTAACCAGTGTTGTCATTGATGTCAACATACTCATATTGCATTGATAAGAAGGATTGGATGAGCTGTGTGCTGAGGTTATTGAGGAAATTAGTCTCAATTAGGAATAGTGAAGAATAATGATGAGAAGAAGGAAAAAGTACTCAATAGGTTGAGGATCAGAGGATGTGGATTAAAGGGTTTGTAGATATGAGTCTTGAGATGTTCCAATTAAGATTTTAGAGGTTCGCATGAAGATCTGAAGAAGTTATGATCGATCAAGTAGAACCGGTTCTGGGAGATGCTCCAGAGTGACAGAGTGTTACAAAAAGGTCCGGTGAGATCCGGAAGTGTATTGTCCTATTCTGTGGATTGGAAGGAGTGTTTGGGATGTCCTTGTGATGTGTCATCTCAATTTGTACATAGTTTGGAGGCCCAGAAGCACCTGTTGCAGTTTGACAGTGGCGATAGACTGTGTTCTTGAAGTTCCGGATGAAGAAGAAAAGAATTCTAGTAAGTGGAGGAACTGCGGATGTACCTGGTTATTCAGGCAAGCCTGTGAAGGTTCTTGGATCATGTTGAGGTTGTGTTGTCAGTCCGCATTAGTGTTAGAGCTTGGAATTGGAGATATTCTTTCAGATGAAGATGTTCTTGTTCAAGATGGCTGACCGGATGAGTTATCCATCTTGCGAATGTTCTTGTGGATGATTGCCAACTTAGATGATTGTTCCTAAGTCGATGAGGTTGTGTTGTTGATCTGCATTAGTGTTAGAGCCTGGAATTGGAGATATTCTTCCGGATGAAGATGCTTTTGTTCAAGCTGGCCGACCGAATGAGTTATTCATCTTGCGAATGTTCTTATGATTGCCGACTTAGATGATTGTTCCCAAGTCAATGCCTTGTATAAATAAAGATTTGTGAATTCATTTCATAGTGTGTCGTGGAGCAGATGAGTGTGGCATAGCAAAAGAGTGAAAGGTAGAGCAGAAGTGTCTTAGGCTTAAATGGAACTGATCCAGACATGGTAAAGATGTCAATCTCCAGTTCAAGTTTGTAATACTTATGATCTTGTAGACAGTGTGTCTCTTGTAGGCAGTGTGCCTCCTTGTGAGCAGTGTGCTCGGGTAGTGAGCCCTAATTGGCATGTGCCATCAATTTTTCTTATTCTTCTAACAAAGAATAATCCTTGGGTTAATCACCTCGTGGTTTTTCCCTTGACCGAGTTTTCCACGTCAAAATCTTGGTGTCTAATGTGTTGATGTTTATCTGCTCTGGTGTTTATGCTTTATGCTTTCATGAATGGTTAATTGATATACTATTAAGTAACAAAGAAGAATCAAGTGTTTGAAGTAAAAGCAAGTTTTTGTACAACTAATTCACCCCCCCTCTCAGTTGTGTGCCCTAGATCTAACAACGATCACCCTTTTAAATAAAATGATGGTGATGTCATCCTGATCTTTCGAAAGGGGGTCACATTCGTTAATATGACTCATATTTGCTAACATGATGATGACGTCAGCTTATCCCATTCCATAAAGGACCTGATATGATGATGACATCATCAATCAACTTGACATCCAAAGCTTGTCTATTCTCTAACATCCGTCATCTTTTCTAATATGACTGATCTTTCCTAACATGTCGGTGACATCATTCTGACCTGATATAAAAAGCTCAACATTACCTTGACGTCATCTTATTCGAAGGGTGATATTCCTTAATATTAGGGTCATATTTCTTAACATCACCTAATTTCCTTCAGTATGACCATGACGTCAGCCCTTCACATTTTAACAAAGCCTGTCCATGATGATGACATCATCATCATATCCCAATCTATGAAGAGAGTCATATTAGTTAATATCTGTCATATTAACTAATGTGCATACCCAGACCTGATAATGTTATTCAATGGAATTTAGTGAACAAAAGCGCATGTATTGCATAATGCATGATCTTATGCATGTGATAACTGAAAATGTAAGGCTTGCATATCATATGAAGGGTCACATTACCCTTGGAATGCAAAAAGAGCTACCGGAAGGTGAAACTATTTGCAAAACTTCAGAGAAACTCCAAAAATTAGAAAATTTTTGACCTTCCCCTTGGCAGGGTCATAACTCCTAGCTATTTTATCAAAATTTAAACTTTTTGGAATCATTGGAAAGATAAACTAGTTATCTAGTTTGAGTTGCTCGGTTACTTAGGCTTAACACCAAGTAACCAACAGACTCTTGAGGCCCTAATTTCACTCCAAAGGCCTCCGAAAATGTAATTTATGAAGATATAGAAACTACCAAAAATCATATTTTCAGTATTTTTATCAAAAATCACTCAAATGACCCTGGACCTGATCAGACATTGAAACTATTTTAGGGCCTGATAGCATGGTTTTCAGTCAACGATAGTCACCCAGATCCTCTTGACCACCTATGGACATTTAAATACATGAATTTTCACAGTTGCTTAATATTCATAACTTGACATATATAGGTTTGCACATCCAGAGCTTGATTTAATATAAATGTTTATTTTCCTGCTAGTTATTAAATGATGATGCTTAATTATTGTCTGTTTGTTGCAGGATGTTGGAGCTATATGAAGTGGCTGAAAATTGCCAAATGGCAGGCAACATGAACCGGAGCTGGGGAGGATATCATCAAATATGCTGTGTGCCAACTAGAAGGTGGACTGAGTCAAAGATACTGGAATATTCTATGCCAGTTGTACTGGCAAGCATGTGCTGTTCATCTGGACCGTTGATTATTCTAAGCATGATCCTAATCCTTGGATCATTGTAACTGTTTTCTGGCCTTTGTTCTATAAAAGGGCCAGAACTTGTCCAAATAAAGAGAGAGTCCTATAGAGAGAATATCTAGCAAAAATAAGGCCAATTACTGTAGAATTAAGAAGAGATCGGATTACTGAGACTAATGAGGACTGAATTGTTGAAATGTCAAGGTTCTTTTTTCATATCATTGTAAATATACCTGCTCTAAAGCATACTGAATGGAGATGAAGCTTCAGATTACATCCTGATTGTAAACTTTACTTAATCTTCAAGTTGATTTCTGGATATGTAATGGTGAATGCTATGTTCAAATAGAAGCACTTTCATTTTATTGCATGTTGTTGTCAACTTTTCCTTTGAAGATTTACACTGGATCATGCAGATTTGTGGAATGTCCTGGTGAAGTATGATTCTA
Source organism: Cunninghamia lanceolata (assembly GCA_027924645.1). Taxonomy (NCBI): domain Eukaryota; kingdom Viridiplantae; phylum Streptophyta; class Pinopsida; order Cupressales; family Cupressaceae; genus Cunninghamia; species Cunninghamia lanceolata. Next base: position 362,824 of record BSBN01000007.1, read on the forward strand.
GTTTTCTTCTCTTCATTGCTATATGGGAACATGTATGTGGATCAGTGATCTCAGTCGAGTAATTTTGGGAATCTCATTCTCTAACCCTTTTTCTCACTTTAATTGCAGTGAATCACTTCCATAACTACAAATCATGATAAATAATAAGCAAAACAGAGAAATATGCTGACATCCCAGAGATAACTGAAAATCCTTAGCATATTTGAGCTAAATGCATGTAGTGTTGAAAATATCATGCAAAGAATTGCAAATAATGGTAAAATTCATGCAAATATTAACCTGTAGGCACATTATTTGAGTGAATTCATAGTGTAGAGGTAGAATTGTTGGAGATTTATGTAGAGCAGATATAAAGGACATGATATCTAGAGAAATACTGATGAACTTTGTAGAAATTACTGAAGAACGTAAGGCCCTTGAATGATTAACAACAACCCACATCAACCACTGAGTAAGTTCAGTAGATTATGAACTAATTAACGAAGACTTGGGATCATGAATTCTTTGAGTTCATCGTATCTTTCAAGATGAGTAAAGGTTGTTGTGTAATTTTTATTCTATGTTTTCTTATGACTAACATCATCATCAACACCCACTTTACTAAGCATCTTGAAAGATCTATTTTAGAAAATAGATGCTTTAAGGGATCAAATTTTATAATTACATTAATTTCACCATTTAAGAGATAATGTCTCAATTTTTGTGTTGCAAAAACAAGAGCTAGGCATTGCATTTCTATCTTTGTGTATCGCATTTCATAATTGAGCAAAGTTTGGCTTATGTAATACACAACATGTTCTTTTCCATCATCATCATGTTGTGCTAACAAAGCTACGAGAGCATTAGGAGATGCTGATGTGTAAAGGATGAAAGGACATCTAGAGATAACTGGTTGTAAGATAAGCAGATTGACAATATATCTTTTGAGATCATCAAAATCTTTTTGACAATCGCTATCCCACTTAAAGGTAGATTATTTCTTGAGTAGTTATGTGAAAGGAAGTGTTTCATCCACGAGTTGTGAAACAAATCAACGAATAGCCTAAATCTTCCCTTGCAAGCTCTGAAGTTGTGAAATATTCTTAAGAGATGGCATGCTAACAATGGCATCAATTTTTTTCGTGTCTACTTCAATACCATGATGCAAAACAATGAATCCCAATAGCTTTCTGCTATCAAGACCAAAGACACATTACAAGGATTCAAGTGCATGTTGTATTTACATATACGCTCAAAGATTTGATAGATAATTTTGACGTGATCCTAGCTCAAAATAGATTTAGCTAGAATATCATCAACATAATCCTCTAAGATGTTATGCATGAAATCATGAAAGCTAAGTGTCATAGCATGTTGATAAATCAAACCAACATTCTTTAATCCAAATGACATGACAACCCAACAAAATGTTCCCCAAGGAGTTATAAAAGCTATTTTATATTGACCCTGAGGGTTGATGTATATTTGATTATAACCAGAGAAACCATCCATAAAGGAAAGTAACGCATGGCCAATGATGGAATTAACAATCATATCAATATTAGGAAGAGGAAAGTCATCCTTCAAAGATGCTTTATTCAAATCTTGAAAATCATTACACATTCGAATACAGTTGTTAGATTTAGTGACAACCACAATATTTGAGATCCAAGGTGAGTAGTCAATAGGGCGGATAAAGCTTTCTTGTAAAAGCTTCTCTATCTCAACTTTGACCAACAATGCAACATTAGGATTCATCTTGCGTATCTTTTGTTTAACTGGTTTAGCATCAAGATGAATGAAAATATTATGTTGTACCACCTGAGGATTGATGCTGGACATATCGAAGTATGTCAAAGCAAAGAGATCAGGATATTCATGTAAAAGAGATGTGATTTCTTGTTTTTCTTTAGAATTTAGACAATTTCCAATAGGGATGAAAATTTTAGGTTCATCCTTATCCATCAAAATGTCGACAGTCTTCCCATTAATGTGAAGGGATTCTATAGGTGACTCATGAGATGCCCAGGTATCATCAGATAAACAAGTGTCCTTCCCAAAGTATGCTTCTGGATTTAAACAATAAGGAAGGCCACGATCATGATGGTAATGAGGAAAGTGATCATAAGCTCATAAGAATTCAACCAAAGCTTCATCTGCTAAAAAAGTATCTAAAGGAATATCTTGAAATTTATAATATGTATCAATTAATTCCTGATACACCCATTTAAGTGTAGATGATGAAATTGTGTTGACATTTAGATTAGGATGACGGGCAGCTTTGGTGGTCTCTAAAGGATGATATCCAAGTCCAAACACAGAGTAATGTGGATTATCCTCCAAAGGGACTTTAATACCTTTCTCCTTTATACCACAACCATTATTGTTGTATCCACATTGAGAGAGGATTTGAAAACCTTGAACATAAATAGATGCCACTTCCAAAGAGGAAGGAGGTAAACCATAGATCTCATATTCAGTAGTATAAGAATCAATGTTATCATTATTACTTTTCAAAGGAGTTTTAGGTGATCGAGGAGTAGAAATTTAAGCCACCTTAGAACTTTTTAGCTTTGACGGTGAGACTTTATACTCCCCTACAAAGGTAGGTGTAAAGTCTAATGAACCCCAATCATTGCCAAAGAGTGTATTTGAATGTGAATCAAATTCTTCTACAATAACCTCCTTAGGAGAGGGATCTAAGAATTGATTTTAGAAAGAGAAGTTAGAGAAAAGGGATTAAATATTGATTATTTTTAGCCTCAGTTTGTAAAAAACTTTATGGAATCTGATCAGCTTTGATTGTATGGAGCTGATTGTTGTGAATGAACTTTATTGATTGATGAAGCATAGATGGGACTGCCCCCATGGCATGAATCCAAGGTCTACCAAGAAGAAGATTATATGAAATGGATAAGGGTAGGCAATGTCATGGGACCAACCCTTAGAGGTTAGGTGATAGTACCCAATGATTGCCTACCAACATTATTAAAGCTACAAATGTTGAGTTTGTCTAGTTTAATGAGAGAGGTATCAACATTGATTCTATGTAACAAGTCTATGCCATAGACATTAAGACTTGATCCACCATCAATCTTGGTACATCTAACTCTCATATTATGAATGAAGACAAATATCATAAGAGGCTCATTTTGGTTTTGAACTTCTATGGGAGGTAACTCATGTGGTTGAAATGCAATGTCTCAGTTAGTCACATGCATACAATCTAACAGAGCTGCTACATCATTCAGCTAAACAACAGGTGGAACAATCACCTTTTATAAAGCTTCTTGGAGCATTCTGTGGTATGTAGGTGATGTTTGTATCAACTCCCATAGAGAGATGTTTGTTGGAGTAGCCTGGAGCTACTCAACAAGATCATAATCTCTATCATTATGAGTAGGAAGATGAGGTTTCTTTAGGAAGAATAGGCTAAGAAGGTGGAAGAGAAGCAGGAACAAATTGAATTTGTTTCTTTTGTTTACTATTTCTAGTGTTGTATGCGTGAGCAACTTCATGGTGAATGGGTTTTTGTGACACATTTTGATTGAATGGACTATTTCTAGTGATTTGTTTTGCACAATTGAATATATAACTAGGAGGTCTAGGTATTTTTGAAGAACCTCCTATTATGATCTAGATGATTGAGAAACATCATTTCGAAGATGCACAACAAATTTAGGCTTCTCAGGTTCTTAAATGGGAACCCAAAACATAAATTGTATTGATGATTCTTTCAAATAGAGATGGTTTAGGAGTCGTAGAGGATGATTCCATAGAGATGAAGGCATCCAAGGCTTCATCTAACATATCAAAATCATCACTACTAAATGGCTCATCAAATGCATTAAAATCTTGAATAAAGTAATCCAACATAGTGATAAAGTAAAGAAGAGGAATGAAATGAAGTTTATTTATGCACAATATGAAATAGAGCAAGCTATGAACAACAATTCTTTAACTTATTATCCAATAACTAGCTAAAACATACTCGAATTTTATCAATTTCCAAGCTAGAGTTATCATAAAATGGAATTCTAGGCAACCCTAATCAATATATATGAATGAAAGCAAGGTGTATGACTAAAGAATGTGTAACAAACTTAGTTGTAATAAGATCTAAACATCAGATTAGAAATCTAAATTATATTACAATGATCTAATTTCTTAAAATGTAAACAATATCAAAAGCATAGGCTAGTTTTCATCAAAAACACATGCTAATTTTTTTGAATTTCAAATGACAATATGCAAAGCATGTACTAAAGACAAAGTATGATTAGGTATAGTAAATAAACTCACTTTTATCAACCTAATAATACTAAGAAGATCTGAAACAACACACTAATCTCTGAACCCTAGGTTTAAGACTAGCTATGATTTTATGAAATGCAAGGATTTTGTAACCCTAATGATGAATTTAATGTAAAATGTACTATATGCAATCAAAGAAATGATGAATGCACCTAATTTAAATCAGATCTATAATAGAAAAAAATCATTTTCAGCAATGAGAAAGGATGTAAGAGTGTAAGAAGAGTCAGATTCACCAAAATGTATTGTAGAAAGGAGTGATCTAGCCTTAGGCATTAAACTAGGTCAAAACCCTCTTCTACAAACATTGAGACACAAACTGAGATTTGCTTCTACCCTTAAGGGAGAGCCAAACTATAGGGTTTATGCCTCTTTGTTGTATAGATGAGTGTTAAACCAAATTCAACCAATCTAGTTGTTGGAAATATGTGTTGTCATTGATGTCAACATTTAGAGTGAGGTCAACACTCAGTTTGTGATGATGATATGCCAGTATGATAAAAGAGATGCAGTGAGATACAGTGGTGATGCTGTTGTTTAGGGTTGTTGATATTCAGTGATGCTCTTGATATTCATAGTGGGTTACTGATGTTCATGGTTGGATGTCATGCCTTGATCAGTGTTAAGTCAAGTTGATTTGAGCATGCTTATGGTCAGAAAAGATGATTCCATGATGAAATATTAAGATGGGAATTAGAAGCACTGAGATGAATGATGAAGCATTAAGATGGGAATTAGAAGCACTAAGATAAATGATGATACATTAAGCTATGCTGAGGATGAAAATATTGTTTTGATGAAATATGACATGTTGTGTGATCCTTCCTATTATTCCTAAGGATGTATGTGTTGTTATATGAAGGTTTTGGCCTCCAAAATTTGGTGAAGGTTTTTGCTGCAGAGAATTGCCTAAAAGACTGCCTAGTAAGATGCTTTGCATTCCTCCACATTTGAAGATATGGTCACGCAGTTCAAAAGTTAAGTCCAATATGATGAAAAAGTGTTAAATCCAAAGTTTCACATAATTTGTCCCTTCGTATTGAAAGTTATGAGAGACAGAGTTCAAGTTTGCGCTCTAGCAAAATAAGGTGATGATGAAGACTATTTGGAATGCTCCACATTCCTCTGCAATGATAGATATGGCCATGCAATTTTGAGGATATGTTCACAATAGTGTATGAGTACATCCATATGAGTTTTAATTGTTTTAGAGGTCCACAAGCTTAGTTTTCAAATGACAGTTGTGATACAAATAGTTTTGGATGCCTAGCTGTTATTAGGACATATGCTGATGAAGTGTGCCAACTTGTTGTGGCATGAAATAGTACATTGAATGATGGAATATAGTCCTGATGATCTTTTGTTGTCTCCAGTTTCTCCACAAGGTGTTTTTTTATTCTCTCTAGAATTGATTATGGTCTAAACTGATAATATTGCCAGTATATGCCTCTGTCTGGCCAATTGAAGAATGTTGAAGGTATGCGCCACATTGTTGTTGTTGTGAAAAGTTTAAGGGATGTTTGGAGATATTGTATAGGTCCTATTGACTCATTTAGAAGAAGACAAAGCAATTTTTAATCACTCATGAGTACCACCAAGTTGAAATGACCATTGTGCTACAAGGTTCATGTGTTCTTGCTTAAGGGTGACCTAATTCAAATTTGTAAAGCATGCGGATGTTATTCCTTGAAGAATGATGCTTTGAATGATGTTTAGGACTGTGCTTAGCATGTATTGGGATCTGCAAGGTGTGTCTTTCCTTCTAGAGTAATGTGTTGTTTATGATAGGGCTTGCCCTATGCATGTTTCATGTTGTGTGATCTCTAGCCGACTTGTAAAATGTAATATTCTTCTTGTATTGGTCGACTTGTAGTGAATTCAATGTAATGTCATGTATATATTGTAAACCTAGTTGGTCTAGGTGAAGCATGATTGTGAAAATGAAAATATAAAAGTGTGAAGAGAAGAGTATGAATATCATATGCATTGTGATGTGCGACTGAAGGAGAAAGAGAAGAACTATTAGACGTTGTCCTAATTCATCTTGAAGATATTTTGGTGATAGAAGGGAAGTGAAGAGTGTGCCTAATTGATCCAAGCATCATAAGTAGTGTGATCTCTGGCCAACTTGTAAAATGTAATATTCTTGTTGTATTGGATGACTTGTAATGAATTCAATGTAATGTCATGTATATATTGTAAACCTAGTTGGCCTAGGTGAAGCATGATTGCAAAAATAAAAATATGAAAGTGTGAAGAGCATAGTATGAATATCATATGCATTGTGATGTGCGACTGAAGGATAAAGAGAAGAAGTGTTAGACGCGGTCCTAAGTCATCTTGAAGATATTTTTGTGATAGGAGGGAAGTGAAGAGTGTGCCTAACTGATCCAAGCATCATAAGAAGTGTGAAGAGGTAGAATTGCAATCATCAAAGGTGTGAGCTTCAATGTCAATTTTTAAGCAGTAGAAGGACTGTCAAACTATAATATTTTTTTGAGTTTGTTCTCAGTTTAGGGAGTAGTTTCTTCCTTGGGGGTGACCCTAAAATAAAGTCTACATGGAGTTGTAGCTTTCTTGGGAGTGACCCTAAATTTTTTTTTAGGGAGTAGTAGCTTCCTTGGGTTGTAGCCCTAAAAAAAGTTGTAATTTTGAGCTTCATATATTGTGAGTTAATCCTCACCGTGGTTTTTCCCTTTTTGGGTTTTCCACATATATCTGGTGTTATGTGTTGATTTGCATTGTGTTGATCTGTCATATTTATGTTGATGCTGTAATGCTTAAATTTTAATCTACTCCAAAGGATTTGAAGTTTGTTTATATATTGATTCACCCCCCGTCTTAGTATCTTGGTGTGTTCAACAATTGGTATCAAAGCCAAGTTACTCAGAAGAAGCTTAACCATTTGAGGAAGGTCTAGGATGGCTAATAATGGATCTCTCAAGGTACCTATGTTTGATGGAACAAATTATTCCTTTTGGAAGTTAAGGATGAGAAACTATCTATCTTCTCTAGGGTATGGCATTTGGCAATCAGTCAAGAAGGGTTAAACTATTCCTACTAATGATCCTATAGATGCAAATGACATTAAGTTGTATGATAACAATGCCAAGGAAAAGAATGCTATTGTGAGTGGACTTGTTAATTCAAAACTTGTGAAGGTAATGGGTTGTACATCTACTTAAGATGTCTAGAATAAACTTGAAAGTATTTATGAAGGAGATAGTAAAGTGAAGCAAGCCAAGATGCAAATCTTCAAGAGCAAATTTGAGACCCCAAGGATGATAGAAGATGAAGACATTGTTGGTTATGATGTAGGAGCATCCCTAGTTGAAGAGAAATCTTTCATCAACCAAAAAAAATTGTATTTCAATTTGTTTGTAGTTTAGTTTATTTTCTTTCATTTTCTAGTTCAGTTTAGGCAGTTCAGTCAGTAGTAGTTTTTGTGTTTTGGTCTACATTCTTCTGCAGTTGTATTTCAGATCTTGTGGAGATAGACTTAGCATCTAGATTCATTCATATACATCATATCCAAAGCTCAGAGCATTTGGATCAGTTACCAGAAAGTTATTGCTATCAGAAGATCAACTGTTTTCTTAGAATAGAACATCCTAAGAGTCTTGGACAATCATCTAAAGGAGAATACTTGTAGAGCATTCCTTAACTTGTGGAGCTTAATGACACGTCATTCAATGATATATGGTTCATGGATGACCTTCCCCAAGATCCACACATCATCCCATTCATTTGCAGAGGTTTTATATGCATTTAGGTCTGACCTATCTATGTACACACATTATAGCTCTTAATTGGAGTTTGTGATCTTCCTTGGCCAATGTGGAGGCATCTTGTGATCTAGAGATGATATATATTAATGTAATAGATCATTAGGAAAATAGTTATCAAGTTCATGATCAAAGAGATAGAGATAGTTTATCTTGTTCTCAAGGGAACTTCAAAGATATATCTTCTGCATATTCTAAAATTAGGCCTATGATCCCTAATTATAAGATCGCATGTTGCTAGTTGATATGTATTTGAATTCTATGATATACTGAATGCCTAAATCTACAATTGCTTTAGATCTTGAGTTGTTTCCATTGTGTTTACTCTTGCTACATGGTCTGTATAGTTCATGTTGGCAAGAGACACTACTATGCATGACAAGTGTTGTCATTGATGGAAACTAAGTCTATCTTACACATCCACATTACATAATTTGTTCATATCGGAAGTCAAAGTGAAGATTTGTCTAAGTTTGGGTAGTTAGAAATAGAGCATGTGATAGGGTCCAATATCTTGGTTTGGATCTCTCCGGTGGTAAATCACAGTGTGCTACAGATCTGAGGGAGCAATAAGGATTGTCAAGACTATCTAAATCCAGGAATTCAGCCTCCGGTGATGAAGGATTCAAAAGTTATAAGCATCTGAGTATTGGGTTCCAGTTAGTCAGTACAGTCAGAAGAAGAACAAGTAGACCTAGTATTTGATCTTGGTTTGGATGAAGAAAAATTGTTGGTTAAGTAATTTGTGATAACTAGTAGTATTGGCCAACATGATTGATGATTTGAGAACTCAAGTTTTTGGTCTGTGTTGTTGTTTGTACATGGATTCAGCTGACAGAGCAGAGTTCTTAATAAATGTTCTAAGTTTTCTTGAAGCTGACTATAGTTGATTGAATCTCTTGATGCAGATATATATATGTATATAGCCGATGAATTTGAGTGTTTTGGAGTGTGTGTGTGTGGTTTGATGATGAAGTGTGATAAAGGTAGAAATAAGTGTGAAGGTGAAGATCTAAGCTCAGATCATGACTGAAGAGTGAAATAGGGTAGAGTAAGGATGAAGTGTGTAAGATCAATATTCTGTGCTTAACTGGAACTAAATTTCTATATTGGTAGATGCTATTCATTAGTTCAAACATTCTGTAATCTTCTTGTGATCATCTCTGTAGGCAGTGAGCCTCTTAGAACAATGAGCTCTGGGTAGTGCGCCTTGAAGGCATGTGCCTTCCCCATTTGTAATACTTTTAATAGAGTATAATTTCTTGTGGGTTAACCTGTGGTTTTTCCTTTAACCAGGTTTCCATGTAAAAATCTTGGTGTTATATCTGTTGATTATGTTTCTGCTCATGTGCTGTTGATTTATACTTTCATGGTTATATCATTAATTTGTTAATAAGTAAATAAGAAGGTAAATTGCTGCAAGTGATAAAGTTTGTGACAACAGATTCACCCCCCCTCTCAGTTGTCTACCCTTATTTCAATAATTAGTATCAGAGCAAGGTTCCTTGGAAGAAGCTTAACAACTTGAGGAAGATCTAGGAAGGAGTTTCAATAGGTTCACTCAGAGAACAACTTCAATTGGCTTTAAAAGATCTTGATCAGTCCAAAGTAGAAGTAAATGAATTGAATGCAAACCTTAAAGATGTTAATGATTACATTGAGATGTTAAAATAAAAACTAAAAAAATGTATGAAAAATAGGAAGGAGCTACTTCAGCAACTAGCTAATTCTATTGAACAAAATGGCATGAATGAGGCTTTGGAAGAAAAGACAAAGGAATGTGAGAAGCTGACAAAAGAAGTTTCTATTCTAAAACATGAGATGGAATCTGGGGTGATGAGGCTAACCAAATAAATTGAGGAAAAGAAGAAGATTGAAGAAAACCTAAATCAAACTCTAAAGGAAAGAACAAAAGAATGTTGCATAATGGACATAACAATTGGTCACCTAAAATTTGATCTACAAGAATGCAGATGTAATGAGGAGGAACTTGAAAGGCAAATTGTCATTCTCAGACATGACTTAGAAGTTGCAAATGAATACATGAAGTTCAAGATAAGCTCAGCTAAACTTGAAGTGCTGCTTGAGAGTCAGAAGAAGGCTGATAATAAGCATGGTCTTGGGTATGAGAAAGGTGAAAGCTCCAGATACGGACAACGAAATTCTCAATCAAGGAATGGGAGAAACAAACCTAGAAGACCTTTGGTAAGACAACCTAATGCTCAAAGGTATCCATCTTTCAATGGAAATTGTTTCAATTGCAATAAATTTGGTCATAGAGCTACTTAGTGTAGAAGCAGAGTAAATCAAAGTGGTCCATCCTTCTTTGGTCAATGCTTCAAGTGTAAGAGGTATGGTCATAAATCTAATGAATGCAAAAGTATGATAATGAATAACTCTAACAATAGAGGAAATGGCAATTCTTTCAATGGCAAATGCTTTGCATGCAATAGATTTGGACATATGGCTAATTAGTGCAGATCAAGAGGAAATCAATCAAATGGGTAAAGAAATATTATGTGCTTCAATTGTAACTGATCCGGTCATATTGCAAGATTCTACAGAAGCAGAAATAATGAAAGAAGAGGTCTGGTAAATAGAAAATCAGATGAGCAGAGATAAGACAAAGGCAAGGGAAAAGTTGATGCAAATGAGATCTAGAATGAAATGAACAAGACATGGGTGAAGAAAAGTGCAAGTAATGATGGTGATGGGTCCGCACTAGAATCCAGTGTTGAGAATTCCTTAGGGAACTAAAATAGGAGCTCTGGCTTAGGGGGAGCTGCATTGAAAATCAAATTCCCCTAGCTAGTAAATGGGTGCCTAAATTTGGCATGATGAGAGAAGATAATTTGGGTTATTGCAGATCATTTGAAAGGATTTCTAGAAGAAATGAAGTGGATATGGTGATTTGCAAAGCATTTCATGAGAAATTGCATGAAGAAAGAAATAAACCAGAAGACAAACCATCTGGTAAAGATGGTAAAAGAATGAAGACTAAATCATCCAGAATGTATGTGAGCATTAAAGATGATGAAATAGAATCAGATGAAGTAGTAAAGGAAATAAAGACAAAGAAAGAAGAATCTTCAAAGGCTGCAAAAGATAAGCCTTCCCGAAGTATGAAGGTAAGTAAAAGACAAAAGACTAAAACCCAAGCTAGAAAATCTACTTTGTTTGTAGAAGAAATTGTGAATGATGTGACAATTCATGTGAATTTGAAACCCATAATAAAATACTATAACACTTTTGATGATGTAAACAAGAGAATTTTGGAGGATGCCACTGTAAAATACTTGAATACATTCAATAGAGCTCTTGTGGAAATTTTATCTGAAATTCCTAAGAGTCTGAGTAACATTTTGGAAATGAGGAAAGAGGCTACTAAAGCTAAAGATTTGGAGTTGAGGGAACATGGGTTATCTAGTTTCTGTTCGGTGATCTCCAACAAAGAAGCAGATAAATTTTTTAAAGAGGTCAAGAATGATTTCAGAAGAAAAACAAGGATGAATAAGCTGATGATTAGAGATATTGATGAAGTTGTTAAAGAAACAAAATAGATTCTGAAGAAAGCACTGGAAAAGAACACGTTCTATGTGGTTACAGAAGAACTAGTTGATATTGAGGATGCATCAATTCTGAATGATGAAGAGCAGCAAACTGAGATAGATGACTCCTTTGTTCTAGAATAGGAAGCAATAAACAAAGAAGATGAAAAGATGACAGATAAAACTAATGATGCAGGAGGTATTCTAACTCCTCTGAATCAATCCGACAAAGAAGATAGAGAGATGAATGTTGAAATAGATGAAGATGATTCATTGAAAAATAAATAGCATGAAACAGAAGAAAGCTAAGGACCAAGAAGTAGGAAAGGCCAAGGACAAAAATGAAAAGGAAGAAGAGATTGCAAAGGTTGAGGAAGAGCCCAAGCAGGACAATCCAGTTGACAGTACCAGTAAGAATCAAATAGATACATCAACACCTTGGGAAAGAGACACTGTAGAAGCAGTGAAAGAAATTTTGGAAAATGATAAATTAGTTGTAGAAGAGTCGAAAGGTCCAATCAATTTAGACAGTCTTTCACTAGTTCAGAAGATATTAAAGTGTGATGCAGAGTGCACTGCGAAGCGGCAAAACTATTCAAAAAAAAATTGAACCCTTGAATTCGCTGAACCACCAAACCTTTGAACCATTGAACTTCTCTACTAGTTGAACTAGTTTGAATCTTCAAATGGTCTTGAACCATTGAACTCGTTGACCCTTTGTACCATTTTGAACCTTTGAATTGTTGAACTGTTGAACCTATTGAACCACACGAACTGTTCAACTATCTGCGAGAGAACACTTATCAGTAAGCTTTGATTTGATTACCCCGAAGTCTCAGTCACCCCAATATCAAGTTTGACATTTTTTTTATTTTCAGCCAGAAACTAACCATCGGCCACCTCCAGGATAGTTATCCCAACACCTCAACTCTCCTTGATGGGTTCAATACTTCTTCACTTAAATTTGTTGGCCAACCCCAAACCTATTTCACCGACAACCTGGTCACTCTGATGATCCAAAAGAGCATTCGATGCTTGGCTCAATATCAGTAAGACTTAAATTATCAGGAGGTGAGTTTTTCTATTGTCTGATAGGCTGATAATACACCGATAAGTTCTCCACTTAGTCTTCCTTTATCGGTAAGACCACCCTCTATCGGTGAAACTTTTCCTTTGTGTGCCGATACACTTGGTCACCCCGATCACTCTTCAGGTAGACTAAAACTATCACTCTGAGGTTCAAATCTCCTGCCAATGACCACTATCTCACCGATGATGCCTTCACAAAATTGCATGTCCTTAAATCGTCTAACTTCCAACCCAGACCCTAGCACATGGAGATGCTAGATCTCCTACTATACGGATTGTTCTATTTCAATCCCCTGTACCACTAACCTCAACACAAAACAAAAGAACAAAAACAAATATGTATACATTGAAGCCATTCCACCGATCTCAATGAGAGTTGAACCAGTGGAATGCCTCAACAAGCCATTTTTTGACAAACCGCAGGAAGGTAAAATCGACAACAAACAAATTATGAAAACTTCAAACACAAAAATAGGAAACACTAAACTGACAAAACCTCAGCACATAATTGAACTTACACAACTGAATCTAGAACCAAACACAAATGTTCATTCTGCTACCAATTTATCCCAACACATTGGGAGATTAAATAGTTCATGACAGTTGGGGAAGGCCAATAGCTTCATATCCCCAAACTGCTTTTATTACAACTGAACAAAACAAAATCTAAAAAGGAACAACTGGTCAGTTTGACCTTATTAAAAACAAAAACAAAATATTTGTTAGGTACCCCTGCACCATACTCCCAGGGCTTAAAAGAACTCAAGTCCCTTGAGGAACCAAGTTTGAAATATTATCCCCATGCTTGATGATGTCTTCCTCGCTCATCCAGGTAGCATCCTCATCAGGCAAACCATGCCATTTGACTAGATACTGCTTGTAGGTTTTATGTCTAGTCTTCTTCTAAACTTTGGTGTCCAAAATACATTCCAGCTATACTAGCTGACTCGGTGGAAGATTAGAAATCCATTCTGCATCCCCTACTCCTGTCACATCTAAATCTGTAACATTGTCTCCCCTGAATGGAAATAGTTCTGACACATTGAAAATGGGTGATATTGCTAAACCTGGAGGAAGTTCAATTTCATATGCATTAGGCCCAAATTTGTGTACAATCTTGCATGGACCTATCTTCTTCATAAGAAGCTTCATGGGCTGCCCCTTCAAAAGTCTTTCCTTATTCAGATATGCCATTACCAGATCCCCAACTTTGTATTGGACATCCCTTTCCTTCTGATCAGCTTTCTCTTTATATTTGCATGTGTTCTTCTAGATAGTTTCCCTTATAGCATCATGGATATCCTTCATGATGACTACAAAATCTTCTCCTTGTGTACTCCTTTTCTCCACATTCTAGAGATCCCTAAGCTCCAAAATTCCCCTAAGATGAATCCCATATACAACTTCAAAAGGGCTCTTTCCTATGCTCCTATTAATAGAATAGTTATATGCAAACTCTGCTTGTGGGATGATCATATCCCATGCTTCTCCATGTTGTTTAGTCAAACACCTCAAACGATTACCAGTGATCTATTTACCACCTCAGTTTGTCCATCCGTTTGAGGGTGATAGGCTGACGTGAAAGATAAATGAGTGCCCAATTTCTTCCACAATGTGCGCCAAAAATGTCCCACAAACTTGTGATCTTTGTCAGTGACAATATTCAATGGCAAACCATGAATTCAAACTATTTCTTTAAAGAACAGACCAACAATGTGTGAAGCATCATTGGTACATTTGCATGGTACAAAATGAGCCATTTTACTGAACCTATCAACTACGACAAACACACTATCAAAACCTATTTGAGTCCAGGGAAGACCCAAAACAAAACCCATACTTATACACTCCCATGGCCTTTGATGAATTGGAAGTGGTTGATAGATACCTGCATTGGATGAAATCCCTTTGGCTCTCTGGAAAATGTGACAACTGTCTACAAATTTTCTGACATCTGTTTGCATCTTAGGCCAGAAGTAAAACCTTCTCACTTGCTCCAATGTCTTGTCCAGTCCAAAATGACCTCCAAGACTACCACAATGTTTCTCTTTTATGATGTTCTCCCTCATGGAACACCTAGGCACACACAACTGGTTGCCTTTAAATAGTAATCCCTGCTGTAGCAAAAATTCAAAAAAATTAGAATGATAGGAATCTAAAAATTGTGAACAAACTGCATATATCTCCTTGAAGTCCTCATCATCCTGGTACATATTCTTGAGAGAATCCACTCCCTTACTTTGCAAGTAAATTTCCTGTATAGTGCACACTCTTTTGCTCAGAGCATCTGCCACCTTGTTGGCTTGTGCCTTCTTATGTTTGATGGAAAAAATATATGCCTGGAGTTATTCGACCCACTTCATATGCCCATGATTTAGCTTCTCCTTCAAATTCAAAAAACTCAAAGCATGGTTGTCAGTATAAACAATGAATTCCTTGGGCAAGAGATAATGTCTCCATTTTTTCAATGCTTGAACCATTGCATACAATTCTAGTTCATATGTGGAATACTTTCTTTTAGCATCATTTAGCTTTTCACTAAAGAAAGCAACAGGTCTTCCTTCTTGAATCAAGACAACACCAATGGCAAAGTTACTGGCATCAAATTCCACAGTAAACAACTTATTAAAATCAGGCAAAACCAAAAAGGGTTTCTCTATTATTTTCTATTTGAGAATCTCAAAAGACTCATCAACTACTCTATTCCAAACAAACTTAGATTTTTGTCCTCCTTTTATGGTATCTAGAATGGGTGCACAAATATGACTGAATCCTCTTATGAATTTCTTATAAAAAGTTGCCAACCCATGAAAACTTCTTACATCACTTACTGTTTTAGGTGCTGGCCAAGACAGAATAGCATTTACCTTCTCTGGATCCATTTTCAAACTACCTTGGGATTCACAAATCCTTGGTATGTGAGTTCCTCCTTCATGAAGACATTCTTCTCCATATTAATCATCAGTTTCTCCTCATGCAGCTTCTTCAACACCTGTTCAAAATGTTGCAAATGTTCTTCTTTTGTCCTGCTGAAAACTAGAATATCATCAAGATAGACAACAACAAATTTACCAATAAAATCCTTCAATACCTCATTCATTAGATGCATGAAAGTACTGGGAGCATTGGACAAACCAAATGGCATCACTAGCCACTCATAAAGACCTTCATTAGTCTTAAAGGCTATCTTCCATTCATCCCCTTGTCTAATCCTGATTTGATGGTATCCACTCTTGAGATCAATTTTAGAAAAGTACCAATCTCCTGCCAAACAATCCATGATGTCCTCTATTCTGGATCTGATGGTGATATTATTGATGGCCCTTGAATCAGTGCACAACCTCCATTTGCCATCCTTCTTGGGAGCTAAAATGGTGGGTACAACACATGGACTAAGACTTTTCCTCACCAGGCCTTTATCCAATAGTTCTTATACTTTTTTAGCAATCTCCTCATTCTGATTAGGTGTCATTTTATAAGTTGGTTTATTTGGCAATGTGGATCCTGGGATGAAGTCAATCTGATGACTTATGTCTCTCATAAGGGGTAGTACATTGGGCATATCCTCCACCATGATACCCTTATATTTGTCTAACAATTCCTGCACTTCCTGGGGGATTTTATCCTTACCGGACTTAGACATATCAGAACTATCTTTTAGCTTCAAAACCAGAGCATACCCTTGGGTACCTTCCTCTTTCAGAGCATGGAGAAACTCTTTCCCACTCACTAACATGACACTTGATCCTACATTCTTTTCAACACCCTCTTTTGGTAAAGGATCCATCTTATATTGTCTACTGTTCTTAGTGATCACAAAGGAATTTGACTTACCATTATTGGGTCTTTCTCTTCGAATCAGCAAAGGGTTTGCCAGTTCCTAAGCTTAAGCAAATTCATCCAACAAATATAGGAGGTTGCGTGAGCAACCTCCCCTTCAGTTCTGGTTCTATCGTGCCAAGGGGCATATCCCTATAGCTAAAGATTTAACCTTGACTCGCCCAAAGACAAAAGATTTAGCTTTACAACAATAGGTAGAATACTCTCATTTTTGGACCAAGATTTGCATGATAAATCACAAGTTTGGTGTTGGTCATGATGTTAGTCATAAACAAACATAGAATAAAAGTATACATTAACCTTTATTCATCTTGAAAGATACGGTGAATTCAGAGAATTAATGATCCTAAGTCTCCGGTGATTAGATCTTAATCTTCTGACGTTACTCAGAGGTTAATGTGAGTTGCTGTTTCCATTTTGGGACCTTATGTGAAAGTTTATCATCATCATGACACTCCTGCAGAAATTCTTTACAAAGAGGTCATACTATACCATTATTTGGTGAAATGATGCAGAAATACTTCAATCTTTGCATGATTTTCTTAATTATGCATGTTCTGTATTCAAATATGCTAAATATTTGCAATTACCTATGAGATGTCCACATATTTGTGTTATTTGCTTAAGATCATCAATTGTTTGCAATTATGAGGATGAACTGCTTTGAAATTTGAAAGAAATTAAAAAAAATGCTTCAAATTAAAGTTGAACCTTTAGCTTTTGGGCCACATGTATATTAGATACTGTCATGAAGAGAAGAAAACCAAACCATATTTTCACCAGGACATTCCACAGCTAGATATAGTTGTTGCTAACTTCAAAGGGAAATTGTACAAAGACAACACATGTAAGCAGACATGCACTCCAAGGAACGCAGCAAATCACCACATATGTCCTGAATTCATACACTGATTACTCAAGATTTACTATGAATTGTAATCAACACAGTCTTCTCATTCATTAAGCATGCAAAAATATAGATGTTTACAAAAACTTTGAAATGAGCTCTGAATGTTTCAGCAGATGAATTTCAATTAAGTTTCAAATATTTACAATAAGGCATTCCATCACCTTTTATAGATCAAGGTGAGGAATCTGTTACAAAAAGATCCATGATCTCGATTTATCAATGCATATCTACGGTCACCATTCTCTTTGACTTTGTCAAACTTATCAAAAGTGGCACAAGTTGCCAGCTGGCAACTATCTAGATTATTTATGCAGTCCCCTTATGGAGTATCCTCATCATGCCCCGTGTCTAATTCATGTGGATCATCATCATGTGCATCACTTCCTGAACTTTCACTATCCTGATGATGATGACCCCGCATATGAGGCTGCACGCTGCTTTAGATCTGCTCATATAACTGCATAATTGGGTCTATTGCTCTGCCATCCTGAGTTTTTGCTTTGATGATGGCATGCTTGTGTGCCTCATGTTTGTTTCTACTACTATCTAATTTGTCTTTCCTGTTCTGCAGTGTCTCATTGTATTTCTCCATCTTGACCTTGATTCTCATTATTTTATTTACAACTTCTTTTGTCAAGTGGAGAAGTGGACCATCTACCTCTGATTGGAAGTTGCTGTGTAAAGCTTTGATAGCAGATTCTTCATCTTGATTTTCTATTTTTCCTTCTACTTTTCCCTCCAATGTTTCTAATATGTCCGCCTCAATAGCCATTAAATTGTGCAACTTCATGCTAACCTCTCTCAGCTTATTATTGCATCTTCTGAGCACTCCACATTCAAACTAAATGTCTTTATACTAGATGTCCACCAATAATGTAGTGTGGTTGTTCAGTACCTGCTTACTGATAAGCAGTTAAGGATCTATCCTCTTTATTTCTCCCAGGAGATTTAGTACCTTTTCTAGTTTGTAGGACCTTTTCCCTATCTGCATTTGCAATTTATCTACTTTAGTCCTAGAATCGCTGAGAGTGCTCCACCTCTTCAAAGAGGCCTTTACCATTTCCTCTACATCCTCCAATGTGGATGACATCCATTTTCTTATCACAGATGCCTCATGTTTCATGAGGTCTAACTTATTTACCTCCTCTTGAGAAATAACAGTCAATGGGATTGCATGTTCAGTTGTAGTATCATCAGGATTAATCAGCCTCCTTATGTAGGCATGCAACTGGGCAATGTGCTCTTTGTGTTGCTTATTTTCCTCCTTTTCTCTTTTCACCATTTGAATCAAAGAATCAATAATGTCCTTGCCCTCTTGACCTTCTTGGTCCTCATTGGCAAAACCCAGATCCACTGTGCTAATTTGGAATTCATCTAAGGTAGTTTTACCTTTTTCTTTCTCCATAGTAGGAACTGCAATCTGTGCAGTCCTTCTCCCAGTTGTTGGATCTCTCTTGATGGCCGAAGTCATTCTGGCCTTCCTCTTAGGTTTTATTATATCCCCTGAGAATAATGTGGCGACACCAAATTCTTGAATTTCCAATTCTTCTTCTTCATTTATCTCTTTCTCCAACCACGGAGGCACCTGATCATGTTTTTTTGCATCATCATGATGTTCACCTATGTCTCCTGTTTCTATCAGCAGATGTGGTGGAGATGGTGATTTTCTCATTTCTTCTTCTTGATGCTCACTTCGTTGTTGATCCTGTGGCACATTTTCCTGTTCTAGAACTTCCTTCTCTGGAGGAGCATCTTCTTGGGGTGGGGGATCTTGTGGTGCATCTATATGTTGATCATGATGATCATGATCCTTCTCTGTCATTATTTCATCTAGTTTCAACTCTTCCCCTTGTTGTATATCCACTGCACTGGATACTGTGGATTCTGCCTAAGGTGTTGGCATTTGTTCTGAAACCATTATTTGTCCCGCACCTGTAGTATCAACCTCCTGGGCTTTGGTAGCAGGATCTTCAGTTACATCCTCATCAGCTGCCTTCTCTTGAACTTCTATTATGATAGGCTCCATGGATGCACCTTGTGCAATTGGTGGGATTACTTTTGAAGTATGGCTCTCTGGTTCTGCCACCTTTATTTCTTCTATAGGGTGTCCCCTGTCAGGTGATCCTGCTGGATGTTCAGGACTTGCATCCTGTTTCCCTATTAAGTCCACTACTGCAGGACTTGTCACCTCTGTAACTAATGTATCCAATCCCATTTCTTGGGCTATCTGTTCTGGGCTCTTTTCTTGTTCTACCTCCACTTGCTTCATCTCCTCCAGTATAGTTTGAACTGGTGGAGGCTTGTGAGGGGTCATACTTGTACCAGCAGCAAGTGTTTCCATCTTTTGTGCAGCTACCTCTTGTACAACTTCATCATCAGACAAATTTATTGTCTCGTCTAGCGAGACATGCCCTACTTGCATCTGAGAAGTTTCTTTCACTTGTTCCTCTGCAAGTTCAGTTTTGAAATTGACAATGGTAGGAAGTGGAACATTATGCTGAAGTTCCTGAGGTACTTCACTACCTGCCCCTTGTAACAATGTTGGGGGTTGTTTTATTTCACCTCTCATAGAGGTTCTTTGTTTCTTAGGTGGGGTGGACACCACCACCTGTGGAGCTCTTCTTTTCCTCTTTATTATCAATGGAGCCTCCTCTTCTTCAGGCTCTTCCTCCATGAGGATATCTTCTTCTCCTAGTTTTCTTGAGGATTGACCCTCTTCTAGGGTCTCAGTGATTCTAGCCTCTGCTGTCTGACTCTTCTTAGATTTTCCTTTCCTTGGAGGGGATGCTGATTTTGATCCAGATCCTGATGCTGCTAACTCCTCAGCTACAAATATTGCCCTTTCAATAATAACCCCTTTGGGTTCTTTATCTACCTTCCTACCCCTTGGGGGTCTTTTGCTCTGTTGTTGTGGTGGAGGGAGTCTGTCTCACTTAGTCTTCCTCTTTTCATTTAGGAAGTCATCATATTCATCCCCGGGAATATCTTGCCCCTTCTTCTTGTTGTCCACCATAATGGTAACACCCTTCTTCTTCAATGCCTCAACCTGTTCATCAACCCAAGCTTGGGTTAGTTGTATAGTCCTAGCAATGAAGGGGTCCAAGGATATGTCCTCTTGTATAGTGAGGTCAGGTGCAGAGATGGTGTCGTTATATATCTTCTTCTGCTCATATTCATCTGCAATTATCCTGCCATCATCTTTCTTCAATTGTTGGGGAATGGGGATGCAATCAAAGGTTCTAATTTGATTCAGAGCTAACCTTTGATACCTTCTTCTTCTTGCTTCTGCTTCGTCCTCGTAGTCAGCCCAGAAATCCTCTAGGTGCCTTTGATGAATAGGCTTTCCTATTATTTTCTGCATTCTGCCGTATGGATCATATGGTCTCATGAATGGAAAAGGCTGCAGACTCATTTTACTCAGGGTGATCATCACCTTCTTTATGTGTTCAGAATCTGGGCACATATAGCAGCCAATGCTGACTGGAAACAAAATTGGTGGCAGCTTCTTAGCATCTTTGTATGCTTTTATCATTGTGGAGCCCTGCCTGATGAACTCCATAAGTACCACTGCATCAGTGGGATACTTGGGCAGCATGAGGGGAAGTCCTTCAAAACCCTCAATCCTTATGTAAGAGAAGGTGGCAAACTGTATGTACGAGGCTCCATGCCTGTAGATAATTTCTTGAGCCTCCATGCTCAATCTCTTTGTTCTGTCCTCCTCCATGGTCCTCACTAGATGCATGGAAAATGCATCATTGACCAATTTGTAGTCTTAGAGGTAATTGGCTCTTTGCAGCTGGGGATGATGATCCCAGATATGCACAGCATTTGTTCCTATAAGCTTTCCATCAGTAATTAGTGCATCAAATGTGCCTTGGTATGCATAGGAATAGACAATATAGGATGTCATATAGAAAGCACAATTTGATCCTCCTAGGTTCATCAGCTACTCATGCAGAGCATCACCTATTAATTGGCCCCACAATGGATTGATGTCAGAGTATATGCACATCATTATTATACCATACATCCAATCCTTAAAGCTACCAGCATTAGGCTGGCCTGTGGCTCTGCTCAATAGTGCCACCATGTACTAGTATTCTTCACTAAAATCATACTTGAACAAGTGCACAGGAAGTTTGGCGGCTGCCGGATATGTGCTATTCTCATCCCTGCAGTGGTACATGTTTTTCCTGGCTTGTTTTTTGTTATTCTCATATTCCTTGTCTAATTTCTTCAGGTCTACACTCTTGACCTTCTTGCCTAATGGCAGTCCAAATGTTCTGGAAAGACCTTTGATGGACAGGTCTGCATATATCCTCCCATGCTTCATTACCTGCCTGGTCTTTGGATTATAATTCTTGGCACACTCGATGACCAGCTCCCAATACTCCATGGAGTATGGGAAACTGGCGGCATTCCACATCCTGGATACAAAAACTGCATCTAGCACAGGACTTCTATTTTTTCTATCATTTAGTTTACCTGACCAGGCCTCCAGATTGGTATCCCCCTGATGGGTATCTGTAATGGCACTATATTTGAACAGGATGCTCCTCTGAGATGAGAACATAGGCTTACTAAATTCAGCCTTAGACTTAGCCAATCTCTTGTCAGCCATGACTGCCTGCAATTAACAACATCTTGTCTTACAATGGGTATATACATGCATGCTTATAACAATTTATCTTTAGTATCACCATGCATATTACGTTCATTCAGCATAAGTCCATCATGGGGGATACGTAAACCAGACTTACAACATCATACCTGACTATTACAGAAACAACATGATGAGGGTTTCATTTACTTACTTGGTTATGCTGATTTCTTTTTTATACTAATAGAATTCTGAAAGTGTTCTCAATTCTTGCTGATGATCACGCACCTTCAGCTACCTGCAAACTTCACTCATCGTAATATCGCCTATAGGAGGATATGGAAGCTGTGCTCTGTAAAAATAATTTCTTCACAAGGTAAATGTGAAAATGGCATTAGATTTGCCTTTTCACCTTGCAATTAGGGTAAATTTAGGGCAAATCCTGATAGATTAGATTTTATTCATTGATTTTCTGCATGGCAAATCAGGATTTCGCCAGGTGTTCCATCAGATTTACGGATCAGCGGGAACCACCTACCATGTCTGCGCGCATTCAATGCTAATGGCGGCAACGGGAGCAGGGTGATATCTAAATGGCAGGATGATATTTGAAAATGTCGGGTATGTTTAGATATC
Source organism: Cunninghamia lanceolata (assembly GCA_027924645.1). Classification (NCBI taxonomy): domain Eukaryota; kingdom Viridiplantae; phylum Streptophyta; class Pinopsida; order Cupressales; family Cupressaceae; genus Cunninghamia; species Cunninghamia lanceolata. Next base: position 385,525 of record BSBN01000007.1, read on the forward strand.
GGGTGATGTTCGCGTCATCAGGCTGTGCTTTAAACGTCAGGAGGATATTTAAAAATATCAGGGTATGTTTTTAGATGCTGATGATGATCAAAGTCACTTTTCTTATAACTCTCAGGATATCAGGGTGACGTCATCCAGATATTCGTTCATTATATCGGAAAGGCATCATGACGTCATCATCATGTTAGGCGTACATGATCATGTTTAGAAAATATCATGCCGAGAGGTAAATATGATGATGATGTCATTGTCATGTTTGTTTCTTTGTTCATCGGGCTCGGATGACATCATCAGGATTTTGGCTTAGGGTGATATTTCATGGCAGGAGGATATTAAGAAATATCAGGTTACATTTGAAAATATGACACTCGCGATATATAAGACTGTTTGACGGTTAAGGGTCACCATCGCTTAAAGTTGATGTCCGGATATTTGGACCGCATGACTTATCGGGTGATGTACTAAGATCAAGATGATCTTCGATAACATGACTGAGGTTATAAAATATGAATCTCCTCCTGCGAATATCAAGTTTGACCAAAACTTTGACTGTTCACAACTCTCACATCCTGATGAATATCAGGGTGATGTAAAAGACAAACCTGCATGGATTTTAATGCTCTTTCTAAATATGAGGTCATAGAAATGAAATACAAATTTTGATAAAATAACCTCATAATGATGACTTACCTCATCCTGACTCTACATGATGATGCACATGACTTACTTTTACCAAACCGCCAGAAAGCAGATAACACAAGCCAAGCCAAAAAGTTGGGTCCCTGTTTTGCCAAATCAAAATGGGGCGTGTTGTGTAATCACACAACAACTTGCCACCAAAGAAAACAAACAAATTCCAATGATTCAAGTGATGTGATCATATTCATCTACAGTATTTTAATTCTATCTAAGCATAAGCATCATGATCCTCTGAATGATGAAACTTCATCATGGAAACAATGCTAACAAAGGATCATGTGTGTGTGTGGATGATTAATTATCCTCATCTTGAAAGTAAGTTGAAAACATGAGTAATTGGTGTTAAACTACATAGTTGGAGATCATCCCTCATAGCTGACCTGGATAGAGCCTTGCTGCCAGCAAGTATTCATAGCCCAGCAAGGTTATCTATACAATCTCCCTAAGTAGAGCCCCACTGCCAGCAGGCATCTATAGCCCTGGTAGAGTTACTTAGATGGCCTAATATAATTGTTTATATTTTTTATATATGTCTGATATCATCATGTCAGCTCATTTGTATAAGGTATAGTCACTTGCAGCTTTAGGTTGGAGATTGTATTGGTAGCAAGGGAGTCCCTTTAGATTTTTCACTTAACACCTATACTTGTGTGTTCAACAAACCCAAGGCTGTTAGGTGTTTCATTGTGATTGATTCACTTTGACCAAGAAAAGATGCCCTGATGGAAAGATATCACAAACCTGATCATGACTACTTCTTAGGATGAATCATAACCTATATCTAAATTTGATCTCATCACTTGAATCCTAACAATTTAGTCCTTTTCTGGGGTGATGAGTTGCATCATCTTGACTAACCAAAACAAAACTCAACAAACAAACAAAATAGGACAAAAGAACACTGTACAAACAACTATACAAATGTACTATATGATACACACAATTGTTCTGAAGTCACTCAGGCCTGGAAATAATGTTTGAGGAATTGCCCATTGACTGGTAATGGGACATCTTCACCTGTCAGGTTCTTAAGCCTATAAGTGCTGTCTCCTAGTATCTCAGAAATTTGAAAGGGACCTATCCATAATCTATCAAACTTACCATGGTCACCTTTCCTTTCATGGGTTTTATCCCACATCAGGACTAAATTAGATATCCTGAAAGCTTTAACTTTGGCTCTCTTGTCAAACCAGTGTTTGACAACAGCATGATATTTTGCGAATTGGTCAATTGCTTGACTCCTTTTTTCTTCCAGGTGCATCAATTGAAGCAACCTAACTTCTTGCTTATTGTCTATGCTTAGGTATTCTTGGGCAAACTACAGAGTAGGATTTTTTAAGTTTACAGGGAGGATGGGATCCACCCCATATACTAGTTGGAAAGGCAAGTTTCCTAATGCAGTTTTCATTCTAGTTCTATCTACCCATAAGGTGTATTTCAAAAATGAATTCCATTCTCTAGGGTTCTTCTCTATCAGTTTTCTTATGATATTCAGTAAATTCTTGTTGATGGATTCTGCTAAACCATTCCCTTGGGGATAGTAGTTGGGTGAAAACTTAAGTATAATACCATGATCAAAAGCCCCAACTTGACAATTTAGTTGAAGTGAAGGCAGAACCATTATCACTTCCCAAAGCATAAGGAATTCCATACCTGGTAACAATGTTACTCTCCAGAAATTTAATAACGTCATCTGCAGTACAAGTCTTGCTGCTGACAGCCTCAGTCCATCTGGTACAATAGTCAGTAATTGTTAGGACATACCTATGGCCTGAGGAGGATGGGGGGTTGATTGGTCCTATAAAGTCCATGCCCCATTGTGCAAATGGGCGCTCTTCCACCACTGGTTGCAAGGGTTGTGCAACATACTTCTCTCTGTTGGCAGCAACTTGACATACATGACAACATTTAACATGATCAACTATATCTTTAAAAATTGTAGGCCAGTAATATCCTGATCTGAGGATGGCATGTGTTGTGGCTAAGGCTGATCCATGTGCCATTCCGAACTTGTCATGTAACTTTGACAGGACCTTATTTGCTTTGGGCTTTTCTAAGCACATTAAGTATATTCCTTCATAATTCTTCTTGAATAGGGTTCCTCCCTTCATCATATACTTTTGGGATCTTATTTTCAAGGCTCTTCTCTGTGAAGCTTGCATTCTTGATGGACACCTTCTAGTGATCAGGATGTGCCTGATATCTGCATACCATTCTCTATTATCCTTTTCATTAATAACGTACTACTGACTAGTGATGTTGGGGTCAATCTCAGATATCATTTGAATCAGAGCTTGTCCTCTTACCAGCTTCATTGGTGTAATTTCCATGTCATACTCTTGTAATACAGTAATCCATTTAGCTCTTTTCTCACCAGGCTCACTTTGCATCAGCAGCATCTTCACCGCTGCATCTGGTACTACGGCAATTACTTTGCTTCTCAGTATGTAGTGTCTGAATTTCTTTACTGCTCTGACTAATGCAAGTGCCTGTCTCTCAACATCTACATATCTCAATTCAGCATCCCTGAAAGGACAGCTCATGAAAGCAATTGGTTTCTCTTCTTTCTCTTCATTTCTCTGAGTAAGCACTGCTGCAGAGGTATGTTCTGAAGCAAATGAATAGATGTAGAAATCCTTCGTGTAATCTGGACTAATAAGAACTGGAGCATCAGAAATAGATTTCTTTATATCTTCAAATGCAGCTTTGGCCTCTGGTGTCCACTCAATTTGTGCATCTTTTTTTAACATGGCATTTAACGGTCTGACAATCTCAACAAAGCCTGTGATGAACTTTCTCACAAAGTTTATCTTACCAAAGTAAGATTTAAGTTCTTTTTTGCTTCCTGGAAGTTGTAACTTCATAATAGACTCCACCCTATCAGGATCAATGATAATTCCATCTTCTATGATCAGGTGACCCAGTAACTTTCCTGTTGTCACTCCAAATATGCACTTCTTGGGGTTTAGTGATATTCCGTACTCTTCACATTTTTTCAGTACATTTCTGAGATCAGTTACATGATCACTCCTCTCTTTGGAGAATATTGTTAAGTCATCCATGTAAATGACTATACATTTTCCTATTAAGCCTCTGAAGGCTATGTCCATTGCTCGCTGGAATGTAGCTCTAGCATTTATAAGTCCAAATGGCATACGTCTATATGCAAATATCCCCCACTTTATGGTGAAGGTAGTTTTCAATCTATCAATTTTGTCAACCATCACTTGGTTGTATCCTGAAAATCCATCCAGAAAGGACATCATTTTGGCTCCATTTACAATCTGTAGAACTTCATCTAATGAGGGTAAAGGATAATTATCTTTTTCTGATGCTCTGTTCAGATTCCTGAAATCTACGCATAACCTGATATCTCCATTCTTCTTTCTGACCGGGACTAGATTAGCAACCCAGATGGAGTGCCTCACAGGAAAGATTATTCGGGCACTTAACAACTTCTTGACTTCTTCAAGAATTATTGGTTCAAGCAAAGCATTGACTGGCCTCTGCTTCTGTCTGAAAGGTTTAGCATCTGGCTTGAAAGGTATAGTATGAGTTATGACAGAGGTGTCATATGTCTTCAGCTCATCATAAGTCCATGCAATCACATGTATGTAATCTTTAAGGGCCGGAGTTATTCCTTCTAACTCTTCTGGTGTGCAAACCTTACCTATCAAGACATTTTTCTTGTCATCATCCTGTCCAATATTCACTTGTGAATATTGACCTCCATCTGCCTTGGGCAGATCCTTCTGTTTAAGCATATTATCCAAATCAAAGGCTCTTTCTAATTCAATCATACCTTTGGGAATCCTTTTGCTAGGCAACTCTAATATCTCACCTTCCTCCCAGACATGATCTTCTATACCATTCTCATCTATAATTTGAGCATCAAACACATCTCTATTTGAGATGAAATCCAAAATGTGCTGATCATCATCAAACACTTGGAGGTTAGTCACATTATTAGGTACTGAAGGTACTAACACCAGTTCTACTAAAAATTTCTTTAGACCTGATATAGATAGTGGCTCTAATGTACTGGCAGCTTGGGCAAGTGCATCTGCCCTCTGGTTTTGTTCTCTTGGCACGTGGGTGATATTAAAGGCATCAAAGTCCTCAATCAGGTCCCACACACGATGTCTGTAGTTGGATAGCTTTCTGTAGTTACATGAGTAGATTCCTCTTACTTGCCTCACAACTAGTTCTGAATCTCCGAAGACATGCAGAATCTTTATTTTTTTCTTATGAGCAAACAGTATCCTGTGAATCAGAGCCTCATACTTTGCTACATTGTTAGTACAATGGAACTGTAATCTGTAGGCTGCTAGATAGGATTTTCCTGATGGATCAATGAGATCAATTCCTACCCCAGCGCCTTGCTTGGATTTGGATCCATCAAACCTTAGGATCTAGGGTTTATCTTCAGCAGGATATTTAGCTGACCCCTCTTTTTTCTTTGCGGCTCTGGCTGCTGCTCCGCCTGATATCCACTTTAACTTAGGGATGTCATCATTCTCAAGTTTCTTCTTTCCTTTATTTTGTGAGCTTGATGGCTTTTCTATTTTCTCTTTCACATCAGCAGAAGGATGACCTTCTGGATCTGCAGCTGTATGCTTTTTCAAAATGTGTAAACATAGGGAACAAGTTGTTTCTGAGTGGGGTGCCTTATGCAACCTACACCAACCTTTAATTAAGACCTCCTGGGGAGATCTATGCTGTAGTGTCATCTTCTCTATTTCTTTTACTAGAAATTCTTCGAACTTAGTCAGGTCACTACCTTTGTCCTCATCGGACAATTCATAGTCTGGCTCCATAAAACAATCACTCCCAGGGGTGATCTTTTCTTTCCTCGCATCATTTATCTGGTCATACACCAGAACTTTTTCTATTTTCAGGATATGATCCTCATCATGATCTGTCAGCTCCTCTGTTCCTGCAGAAGACAGATAAGAATTAGTATCATCATCATCATCAGATGTAGCATTTACCTCAGAATATGATGATGATGCCTCACTGCATGTTTGCTCTAGCATCATCATATCTAAGCATGTTTCACAAGTCTTTTCTGAATGTGCTTCATCGTGTAATTTGCACCATCCATCAATCAAAATATTATTAGCGGGTATATTTAATAATTGACAATGCCTTACCTGATTAGACAGATGCATCTCAAAGTCTCTGAAGCGATCTATTTCATTCTCATTATCAAGATTATTGTCAGGCTCTATGACTGGTACATCCTCCTGATGATCATCATCATGATGAAGACGGAAGTCAAGCATTAGGATCTCTTCTATTTTGAAAGTCTGTGGCCTGATGCAATAAACTCCAGGCTCTATGTCTACATACATGATCTCATTTGTTCTATTGTACTCAGTGATCATATGTTTCATTCTAGGCTCAGCATCAATCCTGATCTGGTTTGGTATACCTTTCCATGGTAACCACATATGACTGAAATCTATGGACATATATCTGTTAAGTGTTTTGGACCAGTCTCGGCTAAGCAACATCCCATAAGTATCAGGTATGTCGACTACCTAAATATCAATGTAATACTGGATCCTAGGATCAGATGCTAGTTGCATGTGGATATGAGTTAACTCTCCTACTACACTTACTTCTATTTTGTCTAACTGTGTCACCTTTTTTAGGGATTTAGCTAGATGCAGTCCTAAAGCATTGCATATTGACAAGGGCATGACATTCGTAGAGGCCCCTGAATCCACCAAATAGTTGTGCAGGTTCTTGCTGAACATTCTTATGGTGAGGAGGAATGGAGGTGATTCAGCTTTGTCCTTATATAAGGTCATGTGGGAGGTTTCTGTAGCTTGGACTGTAGCTGACACTTTAGGCTTGATAGTATTATCTCTGGTAGCGTGATCTTTGCCACTGGACTGACTTGAAAGATGACCATCCTCTTTAGGAGTAGGATCATCTAGTGACTTCATGAATGCCCTTTTTATGGCAGGAGTTTTTAGTATCTCAGACAAGGACAGGCTGATCTTTATTTTCTTCATTTCATCAGCCAGATAGCTGACTAACTTGTCAGATTCATGAGGTATATTTACAATCTTTGATCCTATGTTTTGAGGTGACAAGTACTGAGCATTTACCTTGGGAAACCAAGGGTTATTACTAGCTTTAGGATCAGGAGGTGTATTGAAGTTATTTGGAGGTAGAGATGATGTCAATGGACCAGCAGGTCTGTTGGCATTACTCCTCAAATTATAATTATGCTTACTAGGATATTGCTGCTGGTACGCATGCACTTCCTCATGTTCTCTTGTAGGCTCATTTTCATCCTCAAAGGGGAATACGTAGTTTGTTTCAAAGGTTAAAGTAGATTCTTCACATGCCTGGTTATAATTCTGATGAGGTTGATTTATATAAGTTTCCAGCACAAAGGCTGAGTCATATCCACATGGAACAATCTCATTTCCTTCTACTTGAGGTGGATTTCTAGAAGTGTTAGACACTTCAGTCTGAAAGATGCTAGCAGCAATTCTAAATTGTGGACAGTCTAATTCTACATGTGCATTTGTATTGTGGATCCTACACCAATTAGTAAGGGCTGCTTCAGCAAGATTGACTCTAGTAGTCTGTTTGGCTTCACCTAGAGGCTGATTGTCCAGGGGTGATGGTAATGAGCCATTATTTGGCCTAGAGTTCCATACTCTGGGCTGTCTCTGAGGATTATTGTTATTTCCACCACTATTATTGAAATTATTGGTGTTATATCTTCTGTTAGGATAATTTAGTCTATCATTGGAATAATTTCTATTCTGACTTGACTGTGAATAGAAAACTTGATTTCTCAAATGTGTTACTTCTGTGGTGAGTTTTCTCAATTGAGCAGAGATTTCTTTGATTTCCTCCTTTTCTTCTTGAGCTTTAGCCACCACATTTTCAGTTTGAGGCTTAAAAAAAGAAGATCCATGGTTATTGTTGGATAGATCAGTACCTTGAGGTGTCTGAGCTTGTGTAGGATATTGTGGCAACTGGCCATTTCCATTAGGAGGAGGCATAATGCTCAGTGCAGGTACTTGCAAAGGTGCAGGCATGACTATTGGAGGTATCACTGCTCCATTAGGATATTGTGTAGGATACTGTGTAGAATATGATGCAGGATATTGTGAATGCATGCCAGGCAAGGTAGGGAATACTATATTTAGAGTAGGAGCAGGTATCAACTGCTGATTTACCTGTATGGCTTCTTGAAAAGCTAAGGCTAAAGTTGTGATTTGGGGGTGCGTTCTCCTTATGAACATGGAGGTCAAAGGATCTAAGGCAGAATAATAAATGCTCCTTGCAGCTTCGTCAGACACAGTATAAGGAGTGACCACTCTGGACAACATTTTCTGAAACCTAGCATTGAAATTTGTAATAGGCTCATTCTCAAATCTCTTAATAGTGGCAAATAAATGATAGTTTATTGAGGGGTCAACAGGAACCTTGAATCTATCAAGAAAAGCTTTATCCAGTAAGGCCCATGAATCAACAAAACCCTAACCAAGACTAATGAACCAATTATAGGCTTCTTCCCCTAAGGAAAAAGGAAATAATCTGCACACCACATCTTGATGCTCTATTCTGGCTCTGCAGCAAGCTTCCTTAAAGGTCCTGATATTATCTTCAGCATCTTGGTAAGGATGATATTTTGGACAAAGTTTGTCTGGATTCTTTGGTAACTCATGATATGTAGTAAAGGTCAATAGTGACTCTGCTGCAAAGAAAGACATTGCAATCAGAGGGGGTTGAGCTGGTGGTGCAGCTGGCTGAGGTTGGACTAAAGGTACACCCTGAGTTTGAATAGGAGGTGTCACAGATATCCCAGAAGGTATTTGCAAACCAACAGGAGTTATAGGAGGAGGTTCTGGTGAAGCTCTTGGTGCACTGGACCCAGGAGTATGATGAATGTCCACAGTTCTAGGCCTGAAACCCCTAACAGGCAATTCTTCAAAAATTCCACTAGGTCTAGACCTATTATTTATCCTGTGAGCCAGGATTTCTCAATTTTGAGGCAAATTGGTTGAAACTTTGCAAATATTGGCTGGATTTCACTAGCTAAAGTGATATTTGCTGTCAGATGGCTGATCAGATTGGATATTTATGAAAATATTTGCAAAGATACTGCAAATATGAAAGGATATTTGAGGTATAATGACCCCTAGCACGAGATCTCGAGTTTCTAAGGCTGAAATTCTTCAAAGCTTGAACAAATTTATGTAGCTTTGGCTGATATTTGTGAATTCAGAATGATCTACTGTAAAGCTTGCACTATTTATGTTAGGTTTGGAGACCTTTACACAGAATGAGCATCTACGAGCTTGCTACAGTAAATATTTGCGTAATATTTGAAATTCACAGACGGTTCGAGGTTAACTTACCCTCTGCATCATCAAACTTGAAAATAATGATGATGAGTGTAGCCTTCCAGATTGGGCCCTCCTTCTAGCGCCAATTTAAGTTGGTCATGATGTTAGTCATAAACAAACATAGAATAAAAGTATACATTAAACTCTATTCATCTTGAAAGATACGGTGAATTCAAAGAATTCATGATCCCAAGTCTCCGGTGATTAGATCTTAATCTTCTGACGTTACTCAGAGGTTAATGTGAGTTGCTGTTTCCATTTTGGACCTTACATGAAAGTTTATCATCATCATGACACTCCTATAGAAATTCTTTACAAAGAGGTCATACTATACCATTATTTGGTGAAATGATGCAGAAATACTTCAATCTTTGCATGATTTTCTTAATTATGCATGTTCTGTATTCAAATATGCTAAATATTTGCAATTTCCTATGAGATGTCCACATATTTGTGTTATTTGCTTAAGATCATCAATTGTTTGCAATTATGAGGATGAAATGCTTTGAAATTTGAAAGAAATTAAAAAAAATTCTTCAAATTAAAGTTGAACCTTTAGCTTTTGGGCCACATGTATATTAGATACAGTCATGAAGAGAAGAAAACCAAACCATATTTTCACCAGGACATTCCACAGCTAGATATAGTTGATGCTAACTTCAAAGGGAATTTGTACAAAGACAACACATGCAAGCAGACATGCACTCCAAGGGACGCAGCAAATCACCACATATGTCCTGAATTCATACACTGATTACTCAAGATTTACTATGAATTGTAATCAACACAGTCTTCTCATTCATTAAACATGCAAAAATATAGATGTTTACAAAAACTTTGAAATGAGCTCTGAATGTTTCAGTAGACGAATTTCAATTAAGTTTCGAATATTTACAATAAGGCATTCCATCACTTTTTATAGATCAAGGTGAGGAATCTGTTACAAAAAGATCCACAATCTCGATTTATCAATGCATATCTATGGTCACCATTCTCTTTGACTTTGTCAAACTTATCAAAAGTGGCACAAGTTGCCAGCTGGCAACTATCTGGATTATTTATGTAGTCCCCTTATGGAGTATCCTCATCATGCCCCGTGTCTGATTCATGTGGATCATCATCATGTGCATCACTTCCTGAACTTTCACTATCCTGATGATGATGACCCCACATATGAGGCTGCACACTGCTCCGGATCTGCTCATATGATTGTACAATTGGGTCTATTGCTCTGCCATCCTGAGTTTTTGCTTTGATGATGGCGTGCTTGTGTGCCTCATATTTGTTTCTACTGCTATCTAATTTGTCTTTCCTGTCCTGCAGTGTCTCATTGTATTTCTCCATTTTGACCTTGATTCTCATTATTTTATTTACAACTTCTTCTGTCAAGTGGACAAGTGGACCATTTGCCTCTGATTGGAAGTTGCTGTGTAAAGCTTTGATAGCAGATTCTTCATCTTGATTTTCTATTTTTCCTTCTACTTTTCCTTCCAATGTTTCTAATATTTTTGCCTCAACAGCCATTAAATCATGCAACTTCATGCTAACCTCTCTCAGCTTATTATTGCATCTTCTGAGCACTCCACATTCAAACTGAATGTCTTTATACCAGATGTCCACCAACAATGCAGTGTGGTTGTTCAGTACCTGCTTACTGATAAGCAGTTGAGGATTTATCCTCTTTATTTCTCCCAGGAGATTTAGTACCTTTTCCAGTTTGTAGGACCTTTTCCCTGTCTGCATTTGCAATTTATCTACTTTAGTCCTGGAATCGCTGAGAGTGCTCCACCTCTTCAAAGAGGCCTTTACCATTTCCTCTGCATCATCCAATGTGGATGACATCCATTTTTTTATCACAGATGCCTCATGTTTCATGAAGTCTAACTTATTTACCTCCTCTTGAGAAATAGCAGTCAATGGGACTGCATGTTCAGTTGTAGTATCATCAGGATTAATCAGCCTCCTTATGTAGGCATGCAATTGAGCAATGTGCTCTTTGTGTTGTTTATTTTTCTCCTTTTCTCTTTTCACCTTTTGAATCAAAGAATCAATAATGTCCTTGCCCTCTTGACCTTCTTGGTCCTCATTGGCAAAACCCAGATCCACTGTGCTAATTTGGAATTCATCTAAGGTAATTTTACCTTTTTCTTTCTCCATAGTAGGAATTGCAATCTGTGCAGTCCTTCTCCCAGTTGTTGGATCTCTCTTGATGGCCGAAGTCATTCTGGCCTTCCTCTTAGGTTTTATTATATCCCCTGAGAATAATGTGGCGACATCAAATTCTTGAATTTCCAATTCTTCTTCTTCATTTATCTCTTTCTCCAACCACGGAGGCACCTGATCATGTTTTTCTGCATCATCATGATATTCACCTATGTCTCCTATTTCTGTCAGCAGATGTGGTGGAGATGGTGATTTTCTCATTTCTTCTTCTTGATGCTCACTTCGTTGTTGATCTTGTGGCACATTTTCCTGTTCTGGAACTTCCTTCTTCGGAGGAGCATCTTCTTGGGGTGGGGGATCTTGTGGTGCATCTATATGTTGATCATGATGATCATGATCCTTCTCTATCATTATTTCATCTAGTTTCAACTCTTCCCCTTGTTGTATATCCACTACACTGGATACTGTGGATTCTTCCTGAGGTGCTGGCATTTATTCTGAAACCATTATTTGTCTCGCCCCTGTACTATCAACCTCCTGGGCTTTGGTAGCAGGATCTTTAGTTACATCCTCATCAGCTGCCTTCTCTTGAACTTCTATTATGACAGGCTCTGTGGATGCACCCTGTGCAATTGGTGGGCTTACTTCTGAATTATGGCTCTCTGGTTCTACCACCTTTATTTCTTCTGTAGGGTGTCCCCTATCAGGTGATCCTGCTAGATGTTCAGGACTTGCATCCTATTTCTCTGTTAAGTCCACTACTGTAGGACTTGTCACCTTTGTAACTAATGTATCCAATCCCATTTCTTGGGCTATCTGTTCTAGGCTCTTTTCTTGTTCTGCCTCCACTTGCTTCATCTCCTCCAGTATAGTTTGAACTGGTGGAGGCTTGTGAGGGTTCATGCTTGTACCAGCAGCAAGTGTTTCCATCTTTTGTGTAGCTACCTCTTGTAGAACTTCATCATCAGACAAATTTATTATCTCATCTAGCGAGACATGCCCTGCTTGCGTCTGAGAATTTTCTTTCACCTGTTCCTCTGCAAGTTCAGTTTTGAACTTGAAAATGGTAGGAAGTGGAACATTATGCTGAAGTTCCTTAGGTACTTCACTACCTGCCCCTTGTAACAATGTTGGGGGTTGTCTTATTTCACCTCTCATAGAGGTTCTTTGTTTCTTAGGTGGGGTGGACACCACCACCTGTGTAGCTCTTCTTTTCCTATTTATTATCAATGGAGCCTCCTCTTCTTCAGGCTCTTCCTCCATGAGGATATCTTCTTCTCCTGGTTTTCTTGAGGATTGACCCTCTTCTAGGGTCTCAGTGATTCCAGCCTCTACTGTCTGACTCTTCTTGGATTTTCCTTTCCTTGGAGGGGATACTGATTCTGATCCAGATCCTGATGCTGCTGCCTCCTCAGCTACAAATATTGCCCTTTCAATAATAACCCTTTTGGGTTCTTTATCTACCTTCTTGCCCCTTGGGGGTCTTTTGCTCTGTTGTTGTGGTGGAGGGAGTCTGTCTCCCTTAGTCTTCCTCTTTTCATTTAGGAAGTCATCATATTCATCCCCGGGAATATCTTGCCCCTTCTTCTTGTTGTCCACCGTAATGGCAACACCCTTCTTCTTCAATGCCTCAACCTGTTCATCAACCCAAGCTTGGGTTAGTTGTATAGTCCTGGCAATGAAGGGGTGCAAGGATATGTCCTCCTGTATAGTGAGGTCAGGTGCAAAGATGGTGTCGTTATATATCTTCTTCTGCTCATATTCATCTGCAATTATCCTGCCATCATCTTTCTTCAATTGTTGGGGAATGGGAATGCAATCAAAGGTTCTAATTTGATTCAGAGTTAACCTTTGATGCCTTCTTCTTCTTGCTTCTGCTTCGTCCTCGCAGTCAGCCCAGAAATCCTCTAGGTGCCTTTGATGAATAGGCTTTCCTATTATTTTCTACATTCTGCCGTACGGATCATATGGTCTCATCAATGGAAAAGGCTGCAGACTCATTTTACTCAGGGTGATCATCACCTTCTTTATGTGTTCAGAATCTGGGCACATATAGCAGCCAATGCTGACTGGAAACAAAATTGGTGGTAGCTTCTTAGCATCTTTGTATGCTTTTATCATTGTGGAACCCTGCCTGATGAACTCCATAAGTACCACTGCATCAGTGGGATACCTGGGTAGCTCAATCTCTTTGTTCTATCCTTTTTGCATGGTCCTCACCAGATGCATGGAAAATGCATCATTAACTAGTTTGTAGTCTTAGAGGTAATTGGCTCTTTGCAGTTGGGGATGATGATCCCAGATATGCACAGCATTTGTGCCTGTAAGCTTTCCATCGGTAAGTAGTGCATCAAATGTGCCTTGGTATGCACAGGAATAGACAATATAGGATGTCATATAGAAAGCACAATTTGATCCTCCTAGGTTCATCAGCTGCTCATGCAGAGCATCACCTATTAATTGGCCCCACAATGGCTTGATGTTAGAGTATATGCACATCATTATTATACCATACATCCAATCCTTAAAGCTACCAGCATCAGGCTGGCATGTGGCTCTGCTCAGTAGTGCCACCATGTACTGGTATTCTTCACTAAAATCATACTTGAACAAGTGCACAGGAAGTTTGGCGGCTGCCGGATATGTATTGTTCTCAGCCCTGCAGTGGTACATGTTTTTCCTAGCTTGTTTTTTGTTATTCTCATATTCCTTTTCTAATTTCTTCAGGTCTACACTCTTGACCTTCTTGCCTAATGGCAGTCCAAATGTTCTGGAAAGACCTTTGATGGATAGGTCTGCATATATCCTCCCATGCTTCATTACCTGCCTGGTCTTTGGATTATAATTCTTGGCACACTCGATGACCAGCTCCAGAGACTCCATGGAGTATGAGAAACCGGTGGCATTCCACATCCTGGATACAAAAACTGCATCCAGCACAAGACTTCTATTTTTTCTGTCATTCAGTTTAGTTGACCAGGCCTCCAGATTGGTATCCCCCTGATGGGTATCTGTAATGGCATCATATTTGAATGAGACACCCCTCTCAGATGAGAACATAGGATTACTGAATTCAGCCTCACACTTAGCCAATCTCTTGTCAGCCATGACCGCCTGCAATTAACAACATCTTGTCTTACAATGGGTATATACATGCATGCTTATAACAATTTATCTTTAGTATCACCATGCATATTACATTCATTCAGCATAAGTCCATCATGGGGGATATGTAAACCAGACTTACAACATCATACCTGACTGTTACAGAAATAACATGATGAGGGTTTCATTTACTTACCTCGTTATGCTGATTTCTTTTTTATACCAATAGAATTCTGAAAGTGTTCTCAATTCTTGCTGATGATCACGCACCTTCAGCTACCTGCAAACTTCACTCGTCGTAATATCACCTGTAGGAGGATATGGAAGCTGTGCTCTGTAAAAATAATTACTTCGCAAGGTAAATGTGAAAATGGCGTTAGATTTGCCTTTTCACCTTGCAATTAGGGTAAATTTAGGGCAAATCCTGACAGATTAGATTTTATTCATTGATTTTCTGCACAGCAAGTCAGTATTTCACCAGGTGTTCCATTGGATTTATGGATTAGCGGGAACCACATACCATGTCTGCGCGCATTCAATGCTAATGGTGGCAATGGGAGCGGGGTGATATCTAAATGGCAGGATGATATCTAAATGGCAGGATGATATTTGAAAACATCAGGTATGTTTAGATATCAGGTGATGTTCGCGCCATCAGGCTATGCTTTAAACGTCAGGAGGATATTTGAAAATATCAGGCTGTGTTTTTAGATGATGATGATGATCAAAGTCACTTTTCTTATAACTCTCAGGATATCAGGGTGACGTCATCCAGATATTCGTTCATTATATCGGAAAGGCATCATGACGTCATCGTTATGTTAGGCGTACATGATCATGTTTAGAAAATATCCTACCGAGAGGTAAATATGATGATGATGTCATCATCATGTTTGTTTCTTTGTTCATCAGACTCAGATGATGTCATCAGGATATTGGCTTAGGGTGATATTTCGTGGCAGGAGGATATTAAGAAATATCGGGTTACATTTAGAAATATGACGCTCGCGATATATAAGACTGTTTGACGGTTAAGGGTCGCCATCACTTAAAGTTGACATTCAGGTTATGTACTAAGATCAAGATGATCTTTGATAACATAACTGAGGTTATAAAATATGAATCTCCTCCTGCGAATATCAGGTTTGACCAAAACTTTGACTGTTCACAACTCTCACATCCTGATGAATATCAGGGTGATGTAAAAGATAAACCTGCATGGATTTTAATGCTCTTTCTAAATATGAGGTCATAGAAATGAAATACAAATTTTGATAAACTGACCTCATAATGATGACTTACCTCATCCTGACTCTACATGATGATGCACATGACTTACTTTTACCATACCGCTAGATAGCAGACAACACAAGCCAAGCCAAAAAGTTGGGTCCCTGTTTTGCCAAATCAAAATGGGGCGTGTTATGTAATCACACAACATTTGGCAATGTTCTTAGACATATCTAACTGGTTAGGAATGAGAGTATGCAGGGGTCCTATTTCTACTCCTACAACTAACAGATTGGTATATTGAAAAGATTTGTATTTATGTTTTGGATGCAAGACAGGGGGTTTTGGATCATAACTACTACAAAAGGGCAGACCAGTGCCTATCTCAGGGCAAGGAGTCAACTAGATGTATACAAGTGAATGATTTGCCCTGGCATTCAAGTTTCAAGGGGCTGGATAGGTATTTGCCTTACAAACACCACCCAAGAATGAGTATTTAGCAATTTCTACTTACAAATATCCCTGCTTCCATACATTCTTCTTCATACTTAACCTAAAATAGTTTAATCCACTCCTTGAATGGAGGTCAAAAGTTAAGCATGCAATATAGAAATCTATATCCTAGAATCTAAGTAACCCTTAGCAACCATATTCAAAAGAAGGGATGCATACAACAAATGGAGACAAATAGCTAAACACATGTAAAGAAGTATTTTTCATATAAACACAACATGAAACTGAACATGTGTAATGTGCATTCAAATGCAACTCATAAACTCACAAAATGAGATAGAACAACCCAGAAAAGCTCTATTTTTGTTATTTCCTCCAAAAATTGCCCAAGTCTTCAACCCCCCAAAAATGAGTAACATGGTTCTAATATATCTAGAACATGTACTCAGCAATTAATTACATGGTCTTTTCAAAATGTTGCCAGATACAATGCACCATCTGAATGGATCCTAAAACATTCAATGCAGTAGAGAGACAAAGAGGAAAGAAGCAGGTGAGATCGGGGAATGTGCCGCCGCTTGGAGATTTTCCTATTAAAAATGGTAGGTGGCCTGTCCATTCGACCCATACCTCTACAAATTTGCCATTAATGGCCAACCTACCCGCGAGATGTAGGAATTCATGTGCTCAGGAATTTTTCCCTCCTGGAATGCATCTGCGAACATAGGAAATCCTTCACTCTTGAAAGTTTGAATGATGGCTGTCAATTCATTTCCTCCCACTGAGATCTGCAGCTTCAAATCATGCTGACTGGTCCTCAACCAATGAAAACATGCCACACAGGTAGCCTTTTCCCATCACAGACTTTTCATAGCATAAAAACACCTTTTTACCTTTTCGCCCATTTCATATTCAAATCTTTGTATATGCAGTTGTACATACAACTGCCTTTGGACACGTGTCACCCGCTGATTGGATCACCATCGCTAAGCATTGGCCTCTTCATCGGCGATCCATTGTATCTCCTTTTGCATCTGTGGGTGCATACAAGATTGTATATACATACAATCACCAACATACAAGGGCAGACCCCAAATCCTTATAAAACAAATTGCAATCACTATCTGGTCCGGGCTTTGTATCCAACTCCTAATGTTGTATCCAACTCCTAATGTATATCGACTTTGTACATTGCACATACAAATGCAATATACATACAATGTAGATTCCATCACACATATGAGGCAGATTGGAATAAATTTTGAATCTAACATTGTATCGACATTTTTGCATCTCACATTGTATATCACACATACAATGTGCAACATACAACCCGCGGACCCCAAACCATTTATTTTCCACAACAAACTTTTCTTCACGTCCGGGATTATATGTGCACTTTGTATTTTGCATTATATATAGTACATACATACAATCTAGGACATACAACTGTACGGGCCCCACCAGGTTCTGAACATCGTTGACTTTGACTACTCCTACCTTGTATGTTTCACTTGTATCTTCTTATTGTATGTCTGATTGTATATTGGGAATATACAATCCCAATATACAATGGCAGACTTCACCCACTTCACAAATATAGTTAACTACTTGGTCGCATCCGCCAAGCCCGATTTGATAAACTTTTGGAATCCAGGATTGTATCTTGCCCGTTGTATATCAAATATACAACACAATATACATGCAATCTTTTACATACAAGCACAGAATATACTAGGAATTTGTGATGGAATCTTCAATGTACATCAACATTTTTACCTCTAGAAATGCACCCGAATGCCAAATACAAACCTGATATGCATACAACGATGCATACAACTGATTTTTTTACCATTTTTGAAGCTAATTTAACTCTTTTTTGGGTCCCCCAATGTACATTTGCACTTGTACATACAAAGACACATACAAGTGGCCATATACAAATATACATGCATAAAAATTTGAAGGCCGACCGACTTAGAATTTTTTGGATTAAAATGAAAGGGCCTGCGGATGAATGTTTGAAACCTAAACTCTAAGAAAGCACCACCAACCATCATGTTGGGCTTGTACATCATACTGCCAAGGTCTACCTAATAGTAAATGACATGCATCAATGGGAATTATATCACACAAAATTTTATCCCCATATTCCCCTATCTGAAATTCTACCCAAGCTTGTTCATCGACCAAGACTTGTTGCCCTTTGTTCAGCCATGGCACTTTGTATGGACTCACATGTGGTAATCTTCTTAAATTCAGTTTCTCTACCATTTCTACAGAAACTAAATTTATAGTGGAACCGGAGTCAACAATTACCTTACACCTTTTGCTGGAGACTTTGCACAGAGTTCTGAACAGTGTCTTCCTCTGCGGTGGTTCTTTGTTATGTGGTACCTTTAGCATCATCCTTCTCATCATGAGATTCTCTCCATCTTGTGTTGGAGCTGCACTTCCCATAGGTGAGTTCACACTCTGAAAATCTTCTTCTTGAATCAGCTGGCTCCCTCTCTCTCCTTCATGAGAGCTTGAGGCTTTCTCCGGACACTTGCTTGCTGTGTGCCCAATTTGGTTACAATTATAACATCTTCCTATGAAGATGTTAGGACGTCTACTTGGTCCACCAAATCTACCTCTCCCATTGGGTCTCCTTCCTCTAAAACCCCCTCTAGAACTAGATTCTCCGCTATGTTCTTGCTGACTAGACTCCCCTTGATTCTTCTAGAACTGATTTCTGCCACCAAAGCTATTTCTGCCCCTGAAATTTCTTCCACCTCTGCCTTTGTCCTTCTATTCTCCCTTTCATTTCTACTTCTCTTCTACTCTCAATGTCACTTGGAAACACTTGTCCACAGTTTTTGGTGTCAAGATGGTAATCTCATCTTGTATACTATACTTCAGGCCATTAATATACCTAGCAACTCTTCCTTTCTCATCCTCAGCATGTCCACACCTTAGAGAAAATTTATGAAATTCCTCTGTATAGGTGGATACATCCATATCCTTCTGCCTGAGGTTCTACATTTTCCTGTATATCTGCACTTCATAATCCACTGGTAGGAACTGAGACTTGATCCTCTCTACCATCTGACTCTAGGATTGAATCATGCTCTTGCCACTCTTCACCCTTTCTCCCTGGGTGTAGTTCCACCACATGAGTGCAGCACCCTTCAATTTCATCTTTGCAAACTTGACTCTTCTATTCTCCAGTACCTCCTTGTACTTGAAATAATTATTTAGAGCCTCGATCCATTCGATGACTTCTTTTGTGTCCATCTTTCCACTAACCATCAAAATCTCCATTTTTGCCTCGGACGACTCCTTACCAAGTGATTTTATGGCCTCCAGAAATTGTTTCTGGTCTGCAGTTATCTTTGCCTAATCTAGGGGTGTTTCCTCATCCCCTTCTTCATCTTCTCCATCAGACTCTTCATCCAATCTTGGTCCTTTCCTCAATGTCTTCAATTTAGCCTGGAGTGCTTCCCTGACCCCATCTTTTATTTTCTCTTCCATCTCTTAGAATTTCTTGGCCACCTCAGTGGTCATTCCCTTTGGAGGCATATTGCTAGCCTCTCCTTCACTCTTATCTACTGACATACACAGACTTGTTCAAAACACATCACCACATAGATTGCCTAAAGCTCTGATACCAAAATGATGCAGAGCGCACTGTGAAGTGGCAAAACTATTAAAAAAAATTGAACCCTTGAATTCGCTGAACCACCGAACCTTTGAACCATTGAACTTCTCTACTGGTTGAACTAGTTTGAATCTTCGAATGGTCTTAAACCGTTGAACTCGTCGACCCTTTGTACCATTTTGAACCTTCAAATTGTTGAACTGTTGAACCTGTTGAACCACACGAACCGTTCAACTATCGGTGAGATCGGCAAGCTCTGATTTCATTACCCTGAAGTCTCAGTCACCCTAATATCAAGTTTGACAATTTTTTATTTTCGGCCAGAAACTAACCATCGATCACCTCCAGGATAGTTATCCCGAAGCCTCAACTCTCCCCGATGGGTTCAATACTTCTTCACTTACATTCATCGGCCAACCCCAAACTTGTTTCGTCGACAACTCAGTCACTCCGATGATCCAAACGAGCATTCGATGCCTGACTTGATATCGGTAAGACTTAACTTATCGGGTGGTGAGTTTTTCTATCGGTCGATAATATGCCGATACAAGTTCTCCACTTAGTCTTCCTTTATTGGTAAGACCACCCTCTGTTGGTGGAACTTTCTCTTTGTTTGCCGATACACTTGATCACCCTAATCACTCTTTGGGTAGACTAAAACTATTGCTCCAAGGTTCAAATCTCTTACCGACGACCACTGTCTCACTGATGATGCCTTCACAAAACTGCATGTCCTCAAATCATCTAACTTCCAACCCAAACCCTAGCACATGGAGATGCTAGGTCTCCTAATGTACAGATTATTCCATTTCAATCCCCTGTACCACCAACCTCAACACAAAACAAAATAACAAAAACAAATATGTATACACTGAATCCATTCCACCGATCTCAATGAGAGTCGAACTAGTGGAATGCCTCAACAAGCCATTTTGTGACAAACTGCAGGAAGGTAAAATCTACAACAAATAAATTATGAAAACTTCGAATGCAAAAATAGGAAACACTAAACTGACAGTACAAAGTCTTCTTCTTCTTCTTCACAAAATTGAACTTACACAACCAAATCCAGAATTGAACACAAATGTTTGTTCTACTGCCAATTTATCCCAACGCATTGGGAGATCAAATAGTTCATGACAGTTGGGGAAGGCCAACTACTTCATATCCCCAAACTGCTTTTATTACAACTGAACAAAAGAAAAACTAAAAATGAACAACTAGTCAGTTTGACCTTATCCAAAACAAAAAAAAAAGATTTGTTAGGTGCCCCTGCACCAAAGTGGGCCTCTCTCGCACAAGCTAAGGCCAAAGAAGATATTTTGAAGTCTCACATAGAAGACAATGAGCTACTTGGTCTGGCATCATGAATCTTCGAGAAGATCATGCCCACCTTTTAGAAGGATTCTTTAGCATCTCCCTCAGGCCAATTGAAAAGTCTAATAAACTTGGTAAGTTCTCATTTTGAATCTCTAGAGAAGTCTACAGAGGTCAAGGTTCAAAATGAATTCAATGATAAAAGATTTGATGCTCTAAAAGGGATGATTGGAGTAGATAGAATTGTGCTGGATACGAGTGTAAAGAGTATTCAAAATGCTCTTACAGAAGGAGGAAATGTATATAAGTTTTGCTAATCTTGTCCTAAAGTTATAGAGGATATGGAAGATAGAATAAAGGAGTCTAAGCAAAAACTATCAAGTGTATCCAAATCTTTTGATCCTGTGACAACATTTGTGGTAAACAAGGAGTGTTAGGAAATCAACTTGATTGAAGAAATAAAGAAATTGACAAAAGAGAAGGAGAGCATTGAGGCAAGGATGAATGAGCTCCGGGGACTAATTTCCCCAAAACTAGAAGCAATGTTCAATGCTTTGACCAAAGCCCAAACTACTACTAAGTCAAGTGATCCTATTGACTTGTGGAAAGTAGAGTCTCAAGCATTCTTATTCAGTGGTCACATCTCAGTTTTTAATGGCATGAAGAAGAGTTGGGACAATGAGTTGGTGCTATTGAGGAATGTCTTTTGTCATGTGTTCAAACTTATGTAAATAAGTCATAGGGTTGTTTGTATATATGCCCATGTACATAAAATTTTTGATGAATTTTAGTATGTGGCTTTTGTCGAGTTTGATGCTCAATTACAGAAATTGGAACTACTAGACCATAAGGCAATATTCACTCCTGGCTATAAAGTTGTATTCCATACACACTCCATTATGGAAGAATGTGAGATTATGGAATTGTTACATCTAAAAAGTCTAGCCTTTGCCATTAATGTCAAAGGGGGAGTGAAGAGTAGTGAAAAATGAGGAATCTAGCAAAGGGGGAGAACTAGAGAATAGTGAAAAGCATAAGTGTACATAGTAAGGGGGAGTTTTTCTGACAATCATTTTTCACTAAGTGTTGCCATCAATGCCAAAGGGGGAGACTTTTGGCAAGAGACACTACTATGCATGACAGGTGTTGTCATTGATGGCAACTAAGTCTATCTTACACATCCACATTACATACTTTGTTCATACCTGAAGTCAAAGTGAAGATTTGTCTAAGTCTGGGTAGTCAGAAATAGAGCATGTAATAGGGTCCAATATCTTGGTCTAGATCTCTCAGGTGTTCAATCACAGTGTGCTACAGATCTAAGGGAGTAATAAAGATTGTCAGGACTATCTAAATCCAGGAATTTAGCCTCCGGTGATGTAGGATTCAAAAGTTATAAGCATCTGAGTATCGAGTTCCAGTTAGTCGGTATAGTAAGAAGAAGAACAAGCTGACCTAGTATTTGATCTTGGTCTGGATGAAGAAAAGTTGTTGGTTAAGTAATTTGTGATAACCAGTGGTATTGGCCAACATGATTGATGATTTGAGAACTCAAGTTTTTGGTCCGTATTGTTGTTTGTGCATGGATTCAGTTGACAGAGTAGAGTTTTTAATAAATGTTCTAACTTTTCTTGAAGTCGACTACAATTGATTGAATCTCTTGATGCAGATATATATATAGCCAATGGATTCAAGTGTTTTGGAGTGTGTATGTGGTGTGATGATGAAGTAAGTGCGATAAAGGTAGAAAGAAGTGAGAAGGTGAAGATCTAAGCTTGGATCATGACTGAAGAGTAAAATGGGGTAGAGTAAGGATGAAGTGTGTAAGATCAGTATTCCGTGCTTAACTGGAATTGAATTTCTACATTGGTAGATGCTATTCATGAGTTCAAACATTCTGTAATCTTCTTGTGATCATCTCTGTAGGAGTGAGCCTCTTGGAGTAGTGAGCTCTGGGCAGTGAGCCTTGAAGGCATGTGCCTTCCCCATTTGTAATACTTTTAATAGAGTATAATTTCTTGTGGGTTAACCCCCACTATGTTTTTCCCCCTAACTAGGTTTCCACATAAAAATCTTGGTGTTATGTGTGTTGATTATGTTTCTGCTTATGTGCTATTGATTTATGCTTTCATGGTTATATCATTAATTTGTTAATAAGTGAAAAAGAAGGTAAATTGCTGCAAGTGATAAAGTTTGTGACAACTGATTAACCCCCCATCTCAGTTGTCTGTCCTTATTTCAACAGTTCATTCTATGAACCCTCCTACCATGACTACACCAAGTAACATGCTCTAGGTGGATGAAATAGTCAATGGCATCAGAGGTCTTATTGGGGAAGTGAAAGAAGATGATATTGTAAAGAAAATTATGAGAACTCTTCCTAAATATTATAGTCATAAGGTTTCTACCATTGAGGAAACTTAGGATTTGAATAAATACACAATAGATTAATTGTTTGGCTCTCTCACAGCCTTTGAAGTGAGAGAATTTGACAAAGGTGCTCCAAAGAAGGAATCAACATTCAAAGAAAGTACGAAGACATAAGATGAAGTTGTTGATCAAGATGATAACCTGGATGAGGTAGAAGCAAACTTTGTAAGAACACTGAAGAAAGGTATAGACAAATACAAAGGTAAGTTACCTTTCAAATTTTTTAATTGTGGAAAGATTGGTCACTTTGCTTCTAAATGTCCTTTTAAAGAATCAAGGGGTAGTAACAAGAGAGACAAGTTCAAAAGAAGCATATATTCCATATAGAGTAGTTATTCTTTAGAAGATGAGGATCCTGATGATTCAAATGATGAAACACTTTTCATGGCCCTAAATGTTGGTGATAAAAAGGATGATATTGAAAAATGTGTAAAGACTGATACCTTGCAAGCTAACCAAAACAATGATAGATCAATGGTTGTATGGATTGCCTTTCATGTAAAAGAAGAAGCCAAGATTTGGGTGATTGACAATGGTTTCTCTAATCATATGAATGGTGGCAAGGAGAAGTTTATCAGCCTTAAGAAGTAGAATGGTGGAGTTGTTAAGTTTGGTGGTGATGAGTCAGCACAAATCTATGGAAAGGGTGTTATAACTATTGATGGGAAGAACAAGAATGATGATGTCCTCTATGTCAAAGGGCTAAAGAACAATCTTCTCAGTGTTAGTAAAATGTGCAGTAAAGGATATAATCGTACCTTTCATTCCAAAGGTTGTGAAATTAGGAAGGTAGGTTCTGGAAAGCTAGTTGTAGAAGGCATCAAGTCATATGGTGATATCTATCATCTAAAGGAGGTAAATGGAAGAACATGCTTATTGGCTCAATCTAGTGAGTGTTGGTTATGGCACAAAAGAATGGGACACATTAACTTTGACAATATGGTAAAGGTCAACTCTAGTCATGCAGTGAGAGACATGTCCAAGATAACCAAGCCTACAAACACACTACGCAAGGAATGCTAAACAGGAAAGTAGACAAAGACAAATTTCAAGAACAAGGAGTATTCTTCCTTAATTCTGTTGGAGCTGATTCACACTAACCTATTCAGTCCTACAAGAGTAAAGAGTCAACAAGGTGAAAGGTATTTCATGTTACTTATTGATGATTATTCTAGGATGACTTGGGTTACTTTCTTAAGAGATAAATTAGATGCCTTTGACAAGTTTAAGGTTTTCAAAGCGATGGTTGAGAATGAAATGGATACTAAGATGAAATGTTTAAGGTCTGATAGAGGACGTGAATTTACTTCAAATAAAATTGATAAGTTATGTGAAGATCATGGTATTAGGAGACATCTTTTAGATCCTGGGACCCCTCAGCAAAATGGGTTAGTGGAAAGGAAGAATAGGACTGTGCAAGAGATGGCTAGGGCAATGTTGAAAGATGCAAATCTGCCTAACATGTACTTGAAGAAAGTAGTTCACACTATTGTCTATTTGACCAACCGAGTACAATTGAGGTTTAATAACACTAAGACTCCCTTATGAGCTATGGTATGGAAGACCTCCTACTGTCAAATACTTTAGGATCTTTGGTAGAAAATGCTATATCAAAAGAGATGAAGAAGACCTAGGAAAGTTTGATTCAAGAAGTGATGAAGAGATCTTTCTTGGTTACTCAACCAAAAGCAAGGCCTATCGATGCTACAACAAGAGATTGGGGAAGATGATTGAAAGCACAGATGTCAAAGTAGATGAAGATTTGTATCAGATCTTAGAAGAACCAGCGAATTTCGGATCTGATATTTTTCCATGCATTAAAAAAGAAGAAGAGCAAGAAGAAAAGGAACAAGAACTAGAGCAGATACCCAAGGCCAACAAAGTATGTTCAAAAGAACCATTAAGTAGATCAAATCATTGTGGACAATAATAAAGGTGTGCTAACTAGGACAAGTCTTACAAAATCATATGAGAAAGTAAACTTGTGTTTATTATCAAAGGTAGAACCCAAAACCTTTGCTGCTACTAACAAAGATGATGGATGGATAAAAGTAATGGAAGAATAATTGAATTAGATTTAGAAGAATCAGACATGGGAATTGGTTCCTAGACCAGCTAATAAGAATGTTGTAGGAACAAAGTGGGTGTTTCAAAACAAGCTGAATGAAGATGTTGAAGTTGTGGGAACAAAGAAAGATTGATGTGTAAGGGCTATTTTCAAGTTGAAGGCATTGATTTTGAGGAGATATTTGCTCCGGTAGCTAGGATGGAGGTAATCAGGATGTTTCTTGCCCTTGTTGCTGATAAGAACTTCAAGGTCTATCAGATGGATGTCAAGTCAACATTTTTGAATGGTGGTCTAGAGGAATAAGTCTACATTGAACAACTAAATGGTTTTCATATATCAGAGGATCTAGAAATGGTGTGCAGACTCAAGAAAGCTTTGTATGGTCTCAAGCAAGCACTTAGAGATTGGTATGCTAGGTTTAATAAGTACTTACTTCAGTAAGGCTTCAAGAAATGTACTATAGATAGCAATCTTTACATCAAGGAAGAAGGATATATGATATTGATAGTTGTAGTATATGTTAATGACATCATCTTTGGTGGAGAGGATGATATGTGTAAAAGGTTTGCAGAGGAGATGCAAAAAGAGTTTGAGATGTTGATGATTGCTGAGATATCTTTCTTCCTTGGACTTCAAATTGCTCAGCTAGATGATGGCATCTTTATTTCTAAGGATAAGTATGTTGGAGAGATGTTGAAGAATTTTGGTATGGAGGATTCAAAACTAGTGAGTACTCCTATGGTCACTGGATGTTAGTTGAGAAAGGATGATGAGTCTCTGGAGGTTGATCAGACTTCCTATAGATCTATGATGTGAGGTATTGTTGTACTTGACTACTTCTAGACCTGATATCATGCATGCAGTATGTGTGGTTTCCAGATATCAAGCTAATCCCAAGAAAACACATGAGAAGGCAGTGAAAAGAATATTTAGATACTTGAAGGAAACTCTAGATTATGGCTTATGGTATCCAAGAGGTAATGATATTGATCTGAGTGCCTACACTAATGTTGATTGGGCTGGTTGTATTGATGATAGAAGAAGAACTAGTGGTGGTGCTTTATTTTTAGGAAGCAGATTGGTTTCATGGCAGAGCAAGAAGCAAGATTTAGTGTCCTTATCAACTGCAAAGGTAGAGTATATTGTAATAGCATCCTACTATACACAAGTGTTGTGGATGAAGCAAATTCTAAAGGATATTAAGGTACTGTATGATGAGCCCATTCCTATTTTTTGTGACAATACAAGTGCTATCAATATTTCCAAAAATCTAATGATGCATTCTAGAACCAAGCATCTAGCAATCAGGTAGCACTTTTTGAGAGAGAAGGTTGCAGATAAAGAAGTAAAGTTGGAATATGTTCCCACAAAGGATTAGATTAAATATATTTTTACAGAGGCTCTTGTAAAGGATACTTTTGAAGATCTCTGACAAAAGTTAGGGGTAATTTCCCCTCCTTCTTGCTAGATGCATAGTGGCGCATCTATCCAAGGGGAGTTCATACTATTTTTTTCTAGACTGATGATGGCTACCTCTCATGGGGAGTAGGTAGTTGTGGTTGCTGACAAAGGGAGTCTTGAAGGGGAGAGAGAGAGAAAATGTGCACCTTAGGAGGAGAGTTTGTGCCCTAAGGGAAAGAACTAGTTGCCCTTTGTACTTGATGTCAAAGGGGGAGAGAAAGAAATGTACATATGAGGGGGAGTATTTGTTTCCATCAATGAAAAAAGGGGAGATTTTTGGCAATATGTGTTATCATTGATGTGAATAATTAGAGTGAGGTTAGTACTCAGTTTGTGATGATGATATACTAGTATGATTATAGAGATGTGTTGTGTGGTTACACAACATGCCCCATTTTGCTCCATCAAAGAAAAGACCTAACTTTTTGCTTGCTTGTCCCCTTGTATTTGGGTGGTATGGTAAAATTTAACCTCAGATGTGTATCAGGATGTCCTATGCGTGTTTTGACCTCAGGATCTTGCTCAAATTTCAAACTTGGAATTTTTTCTCATTAATCATGCCATGTGAAAGAGAATAGAATTCCAAGTAGGTTTGCTTTTTGAAGCACCCCAAAATTTGCTAGATTAAGAAAGTTACAGTTGGTCAAATTTTGGTCAACGGGTCGTCAGAATAATCACATAAGTCATCAGGATATCAACTTAATATCCTATCATTTAATAGTATCCAGACATCAAATTTGAGAGAGTTGGCCAATTGAACGTCAAACCTCAGGGTATTACATAACATCCCAGATATTTCATAATATCCCGACCTCCACTAGTATCCGGATGTCAAAGTTAAGTCACCCAGTCCCTCAAACGTCATGATGGGTGGATATTACTTAATATCCTGATTACTTTTAGATCCAAATCTAGATGACATCACGTCATCTTAGCCTAATGAAGGCATACATGTTTGTGTCATCAAGATATTTTATAACATCTGGATCTTAACTTAGTATCTGGGTCATTTTAGTATCCATATCTTGATGACATCACTCTGTCTCGACACCATATAGAGAAGGTATACATGATTACATCATCAGGATATTTAGCCAAGAGGACATTTCACACCTCTATTATCCTAACCTTATCTTAAGATCTACATCCCAGTGATGTCATCCCATTATTGTAGAAAGAAAGGGCCATTGCCTACTGACATCATCCAGATATATGAACCCTATGTATATTTCATATTTTAATATCCTGATCCCTCAAATATCCATACCCCATGCAACCAATGACATGATGACATGTATCTAGGTGGACATCCACACGTAGTATAAACAACATCATGTGCTTATGTCATCAAGACATTAGGCCAAGAAGATACTTCACATTCCTAATATCTTGGATCTTATCCTTGTACCCCATCTTGACAACGCCATCTAGAGATCCACATCTAGATATCCCTCAAATATCCCTCATAGGATATTCTCTTCCTATACCTACACTTTCACATTTAATTATGAAAAGTGGTCGTTGGATTTTAAATTCAAAATGTGCCAACGGACACCTGTAGTAATCCAGCGCAATCTTGCTCAATGAAAATGTCAAATCCTTTGAATTCCATTAATTTTCCCTAAAATTACTAATTGCCTAACTTAAAAGGGAATTTTTATCACCATAATTGATACAATTGCACTCGAGAACCCTAACTTCCATTGTGATTGAGCTAATTACGAACCAGAGCTGAGCTAGGAGATGAAACTGTAGGAAACTATTGTGTCTTGAACCTAATCATCTATACATCAATAACAGGTTATAGGAGCATATACAAGTATGTATGAAATCTTGCCCATCTAGTTATTTCAAAAATCACATCAAGAAGTGATCAAAGAAATAGAAATGATAGAATCTTGATAGTAATGGTTATGTTAGAATATGATTCAATTTGTAAGATATGGTCATAATAACCTCATAAAACATGACAATGCGATGTAAGCTAACCCAAAAAGGATGCATATACGCTATTATTTGAGACCAATGTGTTTAATTGTAGGACACAATGTCATATCCACGAATGGATAAAAGAGATGCAGAGTTCAAATCCAACATGTTCATTAGAACTTGTAGTGTGTATAACAAGCTCAAATTCTTAGAAGATACTCATTCAGGCTTCACTAATGTGGAAGCATTTAGGGTACAGATTGAGGCTGAAGAGGAGTACCATATTTTACAAAACATAGTAGTATTTGGATTATACCATGCTACTGGTTTCACCTATTCTATTGAAGCTTTTGATCTTCTAGTTGAGTGTGTTCAAAACTATAATGCCACCACAAGAAAAGTAGAAAAGCAACAGAGGTTATATGCAGACTTCTCTGTGGAAGGCATCACTAAAGTATTTCACCCGCCGAACTCCCAACAGATGTATGTGCCAAATCTGAAAGCATTGGTAAAAGAATATGAAGATAACAATAAGATTTGTAGAAATGTCATATATTAGGGATGGAGAAGCCTAGATAACATAGATAGAGTAATTGCTAAAATGGTTTAGAACTTATATAAATTTGATTTTAATGAAGAGGTCCAATACATCTTGTTCATGCTCAGTAGAATACAGGGCCTAGTAAACTATGGAACATTCAAACCATGGATGCTCGGATTAGCCAGGTTGGTAATTGAATACAAACTAGAGAATGCAAAAGTCTAGTGGGCTACATTGATTAGTGACACCATTCATGACCAAATCACCAAGTGGAAGGATGGCAAAGGGATGATCTTCATAATGACATCCTATCTAGTATGCTCCTATGCAGCCAAAGGCATATTTAGTGGCCTAAGGATAGTGGGAAAGATGGGAAAATTGCCGAATGAGAAAATCTCATGGGAACACTATCCCTAATTGGAGATGAGATCATCTATACAACACTACAGATTGGTTAATGACTGCTTCTTAATGCATCTAGTCTGACTTATGGAGGGTGATTGGACTAAAAGGTTTTCAGTAGGTACAACACAAGAAATAAGGGGATATAGCTCTTGGTTCATCCAAGCCAAAACTTATTCCTACATTAGAATGGAAGGTTTTAGTGGGAAACCATATATGCTACCAAGATACCCTTTAGATAAGGTGGTATTGATGGAGATGATGAGGCAACAATTGTCTACATTTGAAATGTCTAAAGTGAAGGAGAGAAAGCCCTAAAGGAAATTCCCAATTGATATTAACTGGTTTCTAGTAGGAGCCCTAGAAAATGCAAGAAGGGAAGAGACAAAATTAAAAACTTTGAATCTAAAACTCTTCCCACTTGCTAGAGATTATGATCCTTTCCACAGGATAAAATAGAGATTCAAAAAAAAGTATAAGCACACTATCCATATTGAAGATTATTGGAAAGATTGTGCTAATGAACATGAAGTAAGAAGAAGGGACTATCAAAGAATCACATTAGATTAGATGAGGACAATAGGGCAGCCAAAAGTACCCCCTCAAATTAAGAAATATGATGACAATATCATGGATCTAGAATATGAAAGTTAAAAGATATATAATGATACTATCTCTACCTTAGATTTGACACAGAAAGATGAGATCTCCATAGAGGCTTTCACAGCCAAGGTGATGGCTAGAACAAAGAATTGGGTAGAGAAGAAAGTAAATGAACTCAAGGAAAAAGGTGTTTCCATTACTAGTGACAAAAGGGGATAGAGAAAATAATCTGGAGAACAAGGATATGGTGTTTTCCTGGTGAGGAAGAGGGAAATCCTTAGCACAAGGATATTGGAGCCAGGTTCATCTTTGGCCACATAGGAGCTCACATCTTAAGGGGTAACCCTGGCATATCAGCCCTTTTCACCAGCTACAAGACCCATACTCAAGGCCATCCCTTTTCTTACACCTCAAGCATCCATAACACAAGGGGAGAGTTCAAAAGAGACCACTCCATAAGAAGTGATTAGTGAAGAAGAAGATGATAACATGCCTCTTGAGACATTAAAAAGGAAAAGAGCTAATGTATTGTAGGGTGTTTAGGTACCTGGACAAAGTAGACATCAGAGCCCAAGCCTGAGAGGGGACATTCCACCCCTAGTTGATGCACCATTAGTAGCATCTGGATAAATTGATCCATCTCTAAGTGTAGTTAAAGAATTGCAATATGATATACCATTGGAAAAAATAGTTCAAGTAAAAACTAAATTATCCCAAGAGGCTAAACAATAGGCAATGGACAAGGACATTAATAGGCCCCTTCCATTGAGTGCCTCTATTGACTTGATAGAGGATGACTTGGTAAAGGATATCACCAATCACCCAATTGAATCCTTTCTACATCACACAGAAGCAAAGGATAAAGGTGATGTGGCAAAGGAACAACATGAAAGAAGAGAGGGGAGTGAATCTCCTAAAGTCTAGGAAGTTGAAGTTCACATGGGGCCACTGAATACATTAATTGAAAATGTGACTAGTCCAGCTATAGTGGACTTAATCTATGTTCCTGAATAGAAAAATACCGAGGAGGAGATCATAAAAAATGATTAATCTCAAGAAGCCCTTATGGAAAAAGGTAATAAAGATGAGACGGTACCAAAATAAGTGGAGCAACAAGATATCCTAATAGATAAGCCTGAACAAAAGGAGGTATCTGAATCATTTGTAGATACAGGAAATAAAAGTGATGAACAAAAATAAGACAATCATCAAGATAGCCAAGAAGATAAAGGCCAAGAGCCTAAAAATGATGAGGTTCCTAAAGGACAAGATGACGAGGTGCAGGATAATCAGCCTCCACTTGAACAAAAAGAAGAATTCCTACCTGAGAAAGACAAAGGAGATGATCAATAAGGACAACAACAAGAGAACGTCTGAAAAGATCAGGAGGATCCTCATTCTTTGGCATTATCATTGATTGCATCAAAACTTGGGTAGGAGAAAGAACAATAGGTACCCTTCGATTTGAAATCCCTATTCACTCTTGATACCACTAAGGCAAAATAGAGAGCTAGGACAGTCTCCAACATCAAGAAAGATCCAAAAACTAGGAAAAGGACAACTCAAGTTGTTGTGCCCATAGTGGATAAGGCTAAAGGTGAAATTAGGCCATAAGAAAATCAAATAATCTAGATTGATTTAGGCCATATGACCACTGAGAAAGAAGCTCAAGAACATATTTAGAGTGCTGAATCAGTGGTGGCCAAAGTGAGGAAGCTTAAAGATACAAATAAAGAAATGAAAGAGCATAATATGCAGTTACAACAATTTGTGCAATGATTAGTGAAGCCAGATAGTGTGACATGCACCTTGTAGACTACTGAGAGGCCTGCTTCATTGACCCTAATAAGTGAAGAGGAGATTGCTAGTCTGGAAATCCAGAAGCATCAATCTTACATCATGGACAAATGGTTCTCCAAGTTCATTAATTTTGGAGAAGAGCTAATACGGACTTCCATGTCCAATTGGGACACATTGTCAAAGTTAAAAGATGACATTGATTATTTAAGGAATGAATTCACTCAAAAGATACAAAAGTACAATTATGCAATGGCTAGAATCAAAGGAGCCAAAACCATGACAAATGATGAGCTATTAAAAAATAAAGTTTTCACCAATGCAACTTTACCACTGATAGATGCATGGATGGTAGAAGTAAGATATGAATTGAATTTTCTCAAGGCTAATATGACTGAGTTAAGGGATATTTAGACTAAGGTCCATGATCTATTAGTTGATGAACTAAGGATAATAGAAGAATTGTCAGAAGATGCCATCACCAAAGAGGTAGTGCCAGAAATAGATGAGGCCATCCAGGTCTTTAGAGATAGATTTAAGGAAGTATTTGAACATCCAAAGGAGCTCTTTACAAAAGATGTAATGGATGAAATGGCTGAGCTAAGTGTGAAAGTAAAAACATACAACTTAGAAGCAAATAACAGGACATCTATGTTGGAGACCTTAGAAGAGTAGATAAAAGCATTAAAATATGCTAAGTTGCAAGCCACCACCCTCAACAAGTTTCAAGTTGACATTTTTGTACAAGCATATGATGCTTATAAGAAGGTGGACACAGGGTTGCTGATACATGAATAAAATACATCAGGATGAAGAGGGTATAGCATCCAATGTTGTCAAAGGAGGGGTTTTTGTCATTTTGCTACTTATGGGATGGTTGATCAAATGGAAAAAAATAAAATATTCAAGAATACTAGCTATGCTCCACTAGAAGGTTGCCCACTGGTAACCCGTGCCATGTGTCTTTTGGGTTGAATTAGTTAAAGACATTATGAACCATTGATCTTAATGGAGAAATCTTGATCACAGGATTTTTTGTAACCACCTCCTCTTCTTGTTCTATAAAAGGGGATCTGTTGTGCCTCGCATACAAGCCCCATTAAAAAATGGAGACCCCCTCTCTTGATTTGGCTAGAGAGTTATTTGATCTCCTGATCTTGTAAGTGATTGTGTGGTCAAAAGTGCATTTTGACCTTGATGGAAAGATGATATCTAAAATCACTTCAAATATCTGCTAGAAAGAATCCTTGTTTTCCATTTCAAGGCCTTGAAATGGTCTTTTGGGCTAAAAACTGCCTTGTCTAACCTTAGCGCTAAATCCCCAGTGCTCTGACCTTTGCACTGAATTCCTATTTGTCTGACCTGACGCTAAAAAAATTGAATCAGACTTCTGCGCTAAAAATGACCTCACCTGACTTGCGTGAAAATTAGCGACCATCGACTAAGTCAGACAACCCCGAAAGGCCCGCAAGTTGGATGAACCCAAAACCTCCGCAAATTTGTGCAAACTAAACTTCTGACCTTAGTGCTAAATGTGGTCTTGACTGACCAGGTCGGACATGTCCAAATTCTCTGCCAGGTCCAAGCTGAAGCAAACTCGTGCAAACCGTAAAAACTGACAGGTCGTACGCCTATACATTAATGGCAGATTTGGCAGAGGTTTGTAAGGAAATTAATCAAGTTTTTTGTCATTTGATCATGTTTTAAGACTGTAATTTCATAGCACCATTCGTCATTTGCCGACTTGCCCCAAGCTTGAACCCGTGACCTACTTGCACGTACACACTCCATCACTCTTGCCAGGTAGGGTTTCAACCCTGGTTTTCAAGCTCTCATCTCCAAACAAGTTAGTGTTTAGTTTAAACAAGTGAGTTTTGTTAGGAAAATAAATGATTAATTTGCATTTTGACTAGGGTTTCGTACAAATTGAGGAATTTACATTTGAAAAGCCCTAGTTTTAGCTCACTATGAAATTGGATGAGTCACTGTGTGTAAAACACCAAATTTAGGTGATTTCACCTTGTGAAGCCCTCAAAATTTCATGGCGCTAAAACAAGCTTTGATTGACCTGCAAATCAAACTCTCAATAGTCGGTTGGACACCTTGAAAACCCATGCCAAGTGTCTAGTTTTGTTTGGCACTGAAATCGAACTCGTCTAACCTACAAGTAACGAAACACTTTTCTCTGATTTAGTCAGAAGG
The DNA here is from genome assembly GCA_027924645.1 of Cunninghamia lanceolata. Lineage (NCBI taxonomy): Eukaryota > Viridiplantae > Streptophyta > Pinopsida > Cupressales > Cupressaceae > Cunninghamia > Cunninghamia lanceolata. The sequence continues at coordinate 419,946 of BSBN01000007.1, forward strand.
TTTCGAAAACCTCGCAAATCATGAAGTTGCCTTTTGCACTAAAAAGACCTTGGTTTGACCTTGTGCTAAAAGATTAGGTCTTTGACCTGGTCAGATGACTTGGATTCTCTTGCAAGGTTGGTGCCACCTGAAAACTCTACCTAGAGCTTACCTCGACTTAGCACTAAAAGTGACCTCATCTGACCTGCACTATAATATCCTCCAACCGACTTAGTTAGACCCTGTCTAAATCCATGCAGGTTAGACTGGGCTGATTTCTGAACAAGCGCTATACAGTTTACATCGATAAGACTTTGTGCCAAAAAATCAACCAGCCGACTTGACAACCATCAGAGGTCGGAGACCTCCAAATCCTGCATAGATCGATACTCCCCGAAATCAGCGCTAAAATTTAAAGATTGAAAGGAAGTGAAACATGTGGTCAGACCTACCCAATTTCCCTGCCGAGGTTGGATGACCTCAATTTCAGCGCATTTCCTTTTGAAGGTCAGACAACCCTCAAATTAGTGCAAAATAGTGTAAATGGCTGAATTTCTTAAAATTTTCAAAGGGAAGGTAGTTCAAAATGATGAAATTAATGTTGTAAGGCATTGCTAATGGTGATTTTCATGATTTTTCTTGCAACATTAGATATTTAATTACATGCCATGTTATTACAGTTAGATTTAAATTTCCTTCAGAGGCATGTTAGTAATAAATGGCAGTATTGCATTGATTTATCTGAAACTTAGGAGTATGTTAGGAGTTTCTTTAGTATATAAAACTTATAAGCTCCGGTCATGTAGACTAAATGACTGCTCGGGCCCAAGCAATGAAGTACGAATTCAAAGGAATCCCTTTGGAAATCAAGGTTCACTCCGGGTGGAGTAATGTAGGGGACACAGACTTAGGTCACATCGACCTATATGACTTAAGACTAAGAGTCTTTGGTCCAAGCCCAACTCCTAGAGCCAGAATACTTAGAGATAGTGGTATTAGACAGGCTGCTGCATTCCCTACTTCAGTACAGTGTGCAGAGCTAATAGCCACTTGTGTAGACATATATGATGTTATCACCATGACAATTCAGATGGCAGATGGGGATATCCTAGCTGATCTAACCTCACCTTCTCTGGCTAAAACCTTTGACATTCCCTGGCACAAGGTTATGACTATGCCAGATAAACAAGGATCAAAGGCAACATACAATAAGGATGTGGAGGGATGCAGGAAATACATAAATGACCATTGGGTTAAAAACAAGAAATCTGCTCTCATCAAGCTCCCTAGAGTACTCTACAGAAGTGATTTCCATGATGAGATCAGAGACATAGTAACCTTTCTGAGCAGAATCTATGGGTTACCAACAGCCTTTACCTTTGAGGATTGGATGTTTGTCATAATTACTAAGATATTGAAGGGAACCAAGTTCCACTGGGCTCAAATCCTCAGTGACAACATCCATGAAGCCTTCAGTAATTTCAATGAAAACAAATACTTCAGATGGACGTCCTATGTTGTCTATGAATTGGCAAGAAGGAATCACTACGATGGACTGTCCCATGTTGGTGAAGTTGGAAATGATGAGAAGACTTAGATTAAAGTATATGAATGCTATTCGCAACTAACTTCGTATCAATCATTAATACATTTCAAAAGGGTAAATGATGCATTTACAATGTACATAGCCAAAAAGTTGCAGGGTAACACAACTTTGAGAATTTCCACCGAGGCTATGAATGAAATAACTAGACATGGTAGGTACTATATTCAATTTGAGAAGTTTACATACATAAGAGTGCAAGGCTTCATTGGAATGACCTACAGACTCCCTTGATATCTTGATGATAAGATAGTGCTTCTAGCGCTGTCTAGGCAATTGATACCTTGTGCTGAGAAACTCAAGCACTTGCATAGGCCTAGTGTTCAATTTCCTATCAAATTCAATAAAGGAATTTATGCATGTCCCTCTTTGGCATCAGTGGAACATTGAGACAAAGAGCTTCAACTCTTGAATTTGCACTACTACAATGCAAGGGGTCACTTTGATCCAAATAGAGTGATGGAAAGATTTGTAAGTAAGAAGCTCTTTCACAAAGTGCACATTGAAGACTTTTGGGCCAATTGCCTTGATGATTATTAGATTATGAAGAAGGCACATGCAAGGCTGCTTCTTGATTTCATTAAAAGGTTTCATATAATGGCAGTCCCTGATCAGCTGTAAGATGATGAAAATGTTATGCTCAGAGGACCATGGGAGGCGCAATACCATCAACCCATTCCATTGCCAAATTGGGCAAATGCAGAAGAGAACTCCCTAGATGTTGTTATGAGGGAACCAATTAGACTAAGTAAGTCCTGGGTCAGATCACAGGTGGCTATTCTGGATGAACAAGGAATCCAGCTTACACAATAATAGAATTAGACAAGGACTTTGGGGGAGAAGAAGATGAACCCATTCAGGTCACAGATTAGGCAAAGCCAACTGAAAAATAGAAATCATTTAGTGAAGAGCATACATCTTTGGTAGAAAAGGCAAAGAAAATGAAGAAGCCAACTATAAGGTCTCCCTAGAAGAAAGACCAACCTCCTTCAGCTAGGATTAGGACTTCCAAGAGAAAAAATATGCCAAGTGGTGCTGGAGAAAGCTCTAAAGCTAAGAAGGTAAAAGTGAAAGAAGCTAACAAGGAGGCTGCCACAACTAAGAATAATTCCAATCCTCCAACTTCCCAACCTCCTACAAAAAGTGTCTACACTGTTGTCTTAACCTCTGCTGCCACTTCTCCTTCCATTCCTCCTTCCTCTGCTACATCCACTTCACCCATAACCCAAGAAACATCTCCTGCCACCTCTCCTACCTCTACTATCACCACCACCTCTTGTTCACTGGCAATTTCTTCTAGTGACTCTAGCAACCCTATTTCTTCCACTCTTGCAATCTCATACCCTTCCACTACATTTACACCTACTTTACCATTACCTCCCATTTCCACCATGCTTTCACCCCCTCTTCCTCTACCTTCACTAACCTTCCCTTCATCTCTTGTCATTTCTTCCTCCTTATAACTAGTCTTGACTAACCTTACACAGGTTAGTTTGCCTTCCCTAACCATTTCTTCTGCTGCCCCTATTTCACAAATGCCTGTGGATTCATTAGTAGTGCCACTACTTCCTAAGATTGAGAAAGTGCACAGAATTGGGGTTGAAAGAACCAGAAACAACACTCGAGGAAGAAAAGGAGGTATTGTCTGAAGTAAACGATGAAAATTTCCATGAGACTTCAGCTGATGTGGTAGGGATCCAATGGAGGAAGTTTTAAAGGTTGCATAGGAGAATGTAGTTATAAATCTGAAGGACTTGGCACAAGAAGAAGAAAAGGAAGAAGAAAGAAGTCCAAAAAGGAATGAAGAACGAGAACAATCCAAAGAGTTGGCTGTATCTAACAAGGATGGAGCTCCTAAATTGAACAAATCTTCTGCTCCCGAATGGCTACAAGGCATGATGGTATATCCTAAACCATAGGTGGAAGTAATGCATCTTGACTTGAGCACCATCCTATGACAAGCCTAGAAGCATAAGAAGCAGAAAAAGGCTAAGATCCAATCAAGGATCTATAAGGATGAATCAGGATCAAGGATAGTAGAATTAGCGGTCCTGCCAGCTAACATAGCAAGAGACCAAGTCAGGGCAAAAGATTATGTCATATCTACAGTTGATTTAGGCCCAACCACTCATACTCAAAGAGTGGATGATTTCAAAGGATCAGTCAGATCAATTTTGGAGCAACTAGACAGAGATGAGATGTCTAAGAAAGACTTGAAACAACAAAATGAAGAACTACGAGCATATCTTCAATTTTTGATAAAGCCAGTAGATGCAGGAGGAGATATAAGGATGATACCTACATTCCTATCTACTGATGAGATGGCTAAATTGGGCGAGGTAAGGTCAAAACCCCAAGGTACAGAAAATTTGTTACTAAAGGTTTTTGAAATGGGATGTGAAGCCATAAGAGCCTCTGCTCAAGCTCACCAAAAAATGGTAGACTTGCACAAGAGATGGAAAGACTTGCGGGAAGAATGTGATTCTTTTGATGAGTATTATTCACACATGTATCCCCAGATAAAAGGTATCAGAGAGTTGCCAGCTCAGACTCTGGTTGTGGAAAATATTTTGACTGGGAATTAGCTACCAAAGGCTATTGAATGGTATCAACAGCTACTTTTGAGAAAAGAATCCTTTGAGCATATAAAGGAAGCATACAAACCAGCTGATGAAGAATTAAGGTCAGTTATATACGACATCAGTGACTCCTTGAGGGACTGTAGAGAAGAGTCCTATGATGATTATGCCACATTTGATGTCAAAAAATGCAAGGACAAGTTGCATAAAATAATTTTTGAAGATGACACGCTCAACATGGAGGAACGGTTGGATAAGGCAAGTGACCTCAGGGTTGAATTTAAAGCATTTCAAAAGGCAGGAGTAGAGATAGAAAGAATACATGGCAAATTTAGTCAGGAACTAGAAGTGTTTGATTATAGGATACATCATTTAAAGGATCCAGACCCATCTGACATTAATCCTGCACTTGAGGCATGGTTGACTTATGGCAACAAACTAGCGAGTGAAGACAGAATTGACTTAGAAAAGGAGTCATGATGTTATTTTGAATATTCTAATGATGCAATCCCGTCACAATTTTAAATTGTTGTATACGGGGCAGCATGTGACTCAATTTTGTCTTTTTCTTTCTTCCAAAATGTTCTTTTCTATTAGTGTAATGAGTTGGCTAGTCAAAATGACTAGATTCAATGTATCTAGGGATTATTTTTCATCTTTTTCATAAAGGACAAAATGTAATCTAAGAATTGATGTGGGTTGTTACAATTGCCTTTATTGATGTAATCTGGACCATCAGGTTGAGCTAATCTCCACCATTCATTTGAAAACTAGAGTATGCTACTTTCTATATAAAGGGCTACCATTTCCACTATTTGTAAGAGAGATTTTGATACCAAATTGTTGACTCTATGCCATTTAAGCTAATACAAAGCAGGTTTCTGTAGTAAATCTGAGAATTTGTATCTTGTGTTGATTCATCTTTTGGTTTTCATGGTTCACATCTTGCTCTCCCATAGTTAGATTAGTTGTGCTTTCATGATTTCATGGTTTGCTAAAGTATTTGATGAATATTCCAAGTCCATACTTTTAGTTGTTTGCTGATGATAAATAGCTGTCTAAAGTTAGTCTGGGCTTATTATTTATGTTGAAGTTCAACTGCATTCCATAAGTTATGTTGCACCATTTATTGGGTATTTAACAAATGAATGTGGTTTGAAAATCTTTCAACTTCCACTGAGGATAGAACCGTTTTCTACAGCATTGTAACACCCATTTCAATTTGGTAACTTAGGAAACTAGTTCAAAGTTTTGGAGTGTTTGTCTACTAAAGATAACCTTGGCATTGTGAATGTCACTTAGGATCCCTCTGAAACCCTAACCTTTTTGCATTTTCTTTTAAAATCATTGATAATTGTTAGATTAAGAATCTTAGCAGCAATTTATCTTGTCTTTCAGCTGAAAATCATAATAGGGTTTATGTGTATTTTCTACCCCAAACCTAAAGATTTGCAGATTGCATGTAAGACCCCTTGTATGAACAACTAGAACATACCAATTGAGATATTCGAAACAAGCTAAGACCTAGCTATATTATCCCTGGAGTAGTCTTACCTAGGGTAAGATACTTTTCAAGAGAGGTGTTAAACCAGCAATCACACCTGCGTTGCTGTGTGCTAAAACCACCATCAACAGAATTGGCACTAGAAGGAGGGTCCCATTTTCCCTCTGCTAAAAATTAGCAAGTCTGGGGACTAGATAGAGACACACTAGATCTAGCTCAACTGGAGAAGAGCTGCTGTCCCTAGCTGAATTTAGATGAACAAGAAGAGATCAAGGAATACCTAGAGCCCCTTGAGCTCAGTCAGCCCCTAGGAATATTGCTGTAGCTCCCATCAATCCTCCCAATATGGCTTTCTTTGTAGGGAATAACCAGTCCCCTTTTTTGTTCAATGATTACCATGATATGCCAAAGAACCAAGATAAGTTTTGCTCAAAATTTAGAGTGAATGATCCGGATAGGACTGTAGATGAGCACATTAAAATCTTTGAATATAACATGTTCATGTTGTAAGTACAGTATGAGGATGTGATATGTAGGAAGAAGCTTATTACTAGTTTGCTAACCTCCTTACAGCATCCATAAATTCATGGCAGAACATGAAGACTACTTTTCTAGATAGGTTTTGTATGCCTACCACCCTAGCTGATCTTTATCAATCTTTTGTGGAGATTCATCGAGAGGAAGGTGAGATGATAAGTTCCTTCAACAACAGATTCTGAAAAGATTACAATCATTTGTAGGCTCCTTATGTTGTAGATCAAGCTGCTGCCCTACCTATTTACTATGCTGCCCTATATAAACTTACTTCCATGTTTGCAAGGAGAGCTAACCCAATACTTGCTAGCTTAGCTCAAGCATATTCTACTGCTGTCAAGGTAAGCACCCAGCTAGGGCAAACAACCTTTGGTCCATTAAATCATATGGGGCCTGTTGTCATGCCGAATCAAATACCCATGATAAATCATGCTTTGGCTAATGGTACCCTTGTGATGAATCCAATTCCAAACCTAGCTGCAACACAAGCCTTAGTAATCCACCCAGGTAACCTAGTAGCTGAAATGCCTCAAGCGCAAATGCCTTTTTTATAGTCTTCAGAAACAACTAAGACCAAAGAAGACAAAGATGATATTAGAGAACTGGTTGAGCAAATGAAGAAACTCACTGCTGAAGTTACTCACCTCAAGAACTAGAATGCTTATATGTAGAAAAGAGGATAAAATCAACAACATTTCCAGAATCAACAGTACTCCCAGAACCAAAATCAGGACCAGTTCTCAAATTAGAATCAGTATCAAAATTAGAACTTTTAGCAATGATCAAATTGATCCTAGAATACCATACCAAACAATGGAGGAGTACCTTCACCTTTGGAGAATCAAAACAACGATACTAGGCCCCCAGATCATGTGATGTTGGTTGAAGCTGCTTTATCCACTTGGTGTAGACTGCACAACACAAATACTCACTCTTAGCTAGACTATCCAGAATTCTAGATTGCATCCAGTATCTTCCAGATGGAGATTCAAAATGCTAAAAATCAGGAGACTCCACCAACAGGATATGAAATCGTTCCTTCTCAAAGGTATGATACTTCCCTAGTCCTTGATAGTTATACATTTCCATTCCAAGATGATAATCAACCTGAGCAAGAAGAGTCTGAAGAAGTTAATGCATATCAGTAGTACAACAAGACTCCTTATAACCTAAGAAGTAGCAAGCCTAAAGGTCTTTTCACCACCTCCATCCCACCAAATAGCTATCAGATTCCACCTGACCTAAAAGCTACCAATAATCCTGAACCACCAAAAGTTCCCCACCAATCAGTATATCAGGGTACTACTGCAGAAAATTCTCAATGATCTGACATAGTAAAAATTGGGTAGTATGTAGCTGAGGAACTTAAGAAAATGAAGGTTAGTCTTTCTATGTATGAGTTGCTTAAGATACCTGAGGTTAGGACATCTTTCTTTCAAGACCTAGGTGCTGGAACTAATACTAATCATATACCAAAAGAAAATGTCATCGGAGACAACATTGATAAAGGGAAAGAAAGAATACATGTGACTGACGTAGAACAGAAGATGACACTGTATAAAGACAAGAGGGAAAGTCCCCCTTTCCTCTTAACACTCAAAATATTCAATAAGAACCTTCATAACTGTTTAGTAGATTCTGGTGCTTCCACGAATGTAATGCCACTGTCAGTGTGTAAAGCACTTAGGCTCACTCTAGCCAAATCATCCTGAAAGGTGACACAATTAGATAAGACTGAAGTGAATGTAGTGGGTGAGTTGAATAGGATACACATGCAATTAGCTTCTGATCCTAGGGTACAATAGTACATAGATATTCAAGTAGTGGACATTCCAAATTAATATGGCATGCTTTTGAGTAGAGATTGGTCTAGGACTCTAAATGGTTATATGGCAACTAACTTTTCCCACATGTGGCTACCATGGAAAGGACCGACAAACCAAATCTATATTGAAAGAGAGCCTAAGATGAAGCATATGATCACATAATACAATCAGCCCAATGAGATTCTATTCTCAGAAGTTGATTTGGGAGTTTATCTTCCACATGGTAGTCGGTCAAAACAAGTCCTTATGCTGAGTTGCTTAGGACCCCCTAAACCACTCATAGAAAGACTGAAAAATATAGGAGCATATATTGAATTAGATGAAGGAGACTCTTTAGACAAAGATGAACCTGAGGTATTTGAGGGATTTCATGATTTTGTAGCTAGATTTGTGCAAGATCAAACTATTGTTGGAAAGTAGGTTCAAATGGAAGAGTTACTGTTGCCCAACTGGTGTCACATACATGATGCATCGCATTCTGAATTTACTTGCCAACTATGTCAAGAAGCGATTAAACAAGTGCAAAGACAACTAAAGATCCCTATAATCCTGAAGGAAGAACCAACTATTGAAAAGAAGGAAGAATCTGAACCTCCACTTGATGAGGAGAGGTCTATAAAACAGAAGGATAATAACAAAGATTTTCACTTATGGACCTTACGATTTGATGGCTCAAGATGTAGACAAGGGTCTAGTGCTGGGGTCGAATTGATCAACCCCACTGGGAGTTCATATCTAGTGTCATAGAGACTACAGTTTCCATGCACAACAATGTCACTGAATACGAAGCATTAGTGCAGGGATTGCTTCTCGCATTACAGAAGAAAGTTAGAATTATCTAGCTGTTTGGTGATTCTAAGTTAGTGGTGAAACAAGTGAGAAAATAGTACTCATGCAATGATAAGAGATTGAATAGGTATAGGAACAGAGTCTAGGATCTGATCGAGTGCTTTGATGGTTTTAACATCCAAGTCATCCTAAGAAGGCAGAACTATGTTGCAAATGCTCTAGCTCAAACAACAAGTACGTTAGAACCAACATCTATGGCAGGACTAAAGAAGTTCTCTATGGTATTTGTGGCTACTCCATTTGTGCCTGACAATGTTACCAATTTCCAAGTTTTTGAAGATGATCAACACATTATTAATTTCCTTACCTCATTAGATGTGTTCATTGCTCATATATTAGATGAAGAAGAAATGGAACCTGCTGAGATGGATTTAGGAGTACTAAACTTCAAAACCAACATGATCCCATGAGGAATGGTAGAATTGGAAAGACTGTTTGATGCAAATAATTTATGGACTTGAAAGAAAGAAGGAGAATCTCTAGGAGGAAAGTGTGAACCGTTTAACTTAGGGACAGAAGAAAATGTGAAGAATGTGTTCATTGGAAAAGCTAGTACTGAAGAGGAAAGGATAGGAATCATACATGCATTAAGATATTATCATGAGGTTATAGCCTGGAGTTATGAAGATCTAAAGACTTAGGACACCTCGATCATCATACACACCATCCCGCTGAAGCCAGGAGCAAAGCCTTTCAGACAAAGGCAGAGGCCAGTGAATGCTTTGCTGGAACCACTAATTTTCAAAGAAGTATAGAAGCTTCTGTCAGCAAGGATAATATTTCTAGTTAGACATTCTACATGGGTAGCAAATTTGGTCCTAGTTTGAAAGAAAAATGGAGAAATTAGGCTTTGTGTTGATTTTTGTAACTTAAACAGAGCATCTGAAAAGGATAATTACTCGTTGCCCTCGTTGGATGAAATATTATAGATTGTTAATGTTGGTAAGAGACACTATATGGATTCATGATTGTTGTCATTGATGGCAACAAAGTTCATCCCACACATCCGCAGGACATGATATGTCTCTACCGGAAGTCAGAGTGAAGAATGTTGTGGTCTGGTAAACAAGAATAGAGCATGTGGCGAGGTCTGACAGATAGGTCTGGATCTCTCAGAGGAAGTATCTTGGTGAAGTATGAATTTGGGGAAATCAAGAGGACTACCTTGAGTGATAGATTCCAAGGATTTAGCCTCTGGTGACAGATGAGGAAAAAGATATGAATACTTGAGTACCGGGTTCCTGAGTGACAGTGTGAACAGAGGAAGAACTGACTGACAGAACATCAGACTATTTTCTAGATGTGTTACTAATGATGGAAAAGGTTATTAAGGCATAAGTTATGTTTGGCTGACATGATTGATGACTTCTACAAGTATATGCTTGATCTGCATTACTTGGTGTGCAAGGATTCAGCCGACAGATTAGAGTTTGTGAAAAGATTGACTATTCCAGGTGTCGACTTGAAAGGTGATGAAATCACTTGTGCAGATATATATGCATGATGGATTTAGTTGTGAGTAGAGTTATGAGTGTTAACAATGTGTGAATAAAAGTAGAAGTACAGAGCAGAAGTAGTAAGGAAGATCCGGTATGTAAAGAACGCAGCATAAGAGAAGAAGAAAGATGAAGTGCAACAGATCAGTGTACTGAGCCTAACTGGAACTGAACTCTAGCATATGTAGATGCTCCTATATTAGTTCAAGTATTGTATTACATTCCTTTTGTAGATAGTGAGTCTCTTGTAGGCAGTGTGCCTCTTGTGAGTAGTGTGCTCGGGCAGTGAGCCCTAATAGGCAAGTGCCATTTTGTTTTTCCTTATTCTTCTAACAGAGAATAATCCTTGGGTTAATCACCCCATGGTTTTCTCCCTTAATAGGGTTTCCACATCAAAAATATTGTGTCATGTGTATTTTTATTTCATGGTTATGTTTGCTTGTTTGAATTAATGTTGCATTGATTAATAAGAAAGTTATGAAAGAAGAAATAATTAGGATAACTGATTCACCCCCCCTCTCAGTTATCAACAATTGGTATCAGAGCCAAGTTCCTCCTAACAGAGTCTAACAGCTCGAGGAAGATCTAGGAATCCAAATGGATGCATATGGTTTAAGGGAGCAACTCAAGACTGCCCTTGAAGATCTTGAACAATCAAACTCTGAAGTCAATGAATTAAAGGAAAGACTCAAACAGGCTGATGTTTTCATGAGAGAACTAAAAGACAAATTAAGTCTCTCTATGAAAAAGAGAAAGGAGCTACTTCAACAATTGGCAAGTCAAGGTGAAGCAAATGATGCAAATGAGGAGCTAAAGGAGAAAACCAAGTTATGTGAAAAGTTATCAAAAGAAGTCATTATGGTAAGACATGAAATGGAATCAAGAGTTATGAAGTTTACCCAAGAGATTGAAGAGAAAAGAAAAACTGAAGATTATCTAAGACAATGTCTCAAGGAGAAATTAGAAGATTGCCACCAAATGGATAGAATTATTAGACATCTTAAATCTGATCTTGAAGATGCTAAAGAAAATGAAGAAAAACTTGAGGATCAAATTGTCTCTCTCAAAAGGGATCTTCAAACAACAAATGAATATAAAGAGAAATTCAAGATAAGTTCTGCTCAACTTGAATTTCTTCTTGGAAATCAGAAGAGGGTAGATGACAAGTGTGGTTTGGGATATGAGAAAGAAGAAAGCTCCGGATCCGGTCAGAAGAATTTTGCATTAGAAAATCCAAGGAACAGACCTAGAAGACCTCTGGTAAGATAGCCTAATGCTCAAAGATATCCATCCTTCAATGGATACTACCATAACTGCAATAACTTTGGTCATAAAGCTAATCAGTGTAGAAAGAGAATGAATCAGACTAATTCATCCTTCTCTAGACAGTGTTTCAACTACAAAAGGTATGGTCACAAATCTCATGAATGCAGAAACATGCAAATAAACAAATCATTCAATGGTAGATGCTTTGCATGCAATAGAATAGGTCATATGGCTAATCAATGCAGATGAAGAGGATATCAATCAAATATACAAAGAAATGTGGTTTGCCAAATTTGCAATAGATCCGGTCATATTGCAAAACTCTGTAGAAGCAAGAATCAAGACAAAAGAGGTTCGGTATATCATAATCAGAATCAAGATAAGGGGAAACAAAAGGTGAATGTGGATGAAGTTAAAAGTGAGATGAACAAGATTTGGGTAAAGAAAAGTACAGAGAATGTAGAGGTTGGATACACCAGATTCTAGTGCTTATATTCCTTCCAAAAATTAAAAAGTGAGCTCTGGCTCAGGGGGAGACACAAAGAAAACCTTGTCCCCCCAGCTAGGTAATTGGTGCCAGAACTAGCACAAGAAGAGCTGCGGATTGAAGGATTCATAAGGGAAGCATTCAAACAAATTGTGGTTAAGATTTGGAAGATCCGCAAGATGTTTAAAGATCAGGATTGGTCCAGTTCTTCAAGTCATCTGAAGAAGGCAAACCGGAATAATTTAGGTCGAGCATTTATTGCAACATGACATTAGGGTTTGTAGAGCAATATAAGGGTTTTCTTATTAAGCATTTGTTCATTCTGCATTCAAGAAGAAAAGAAAAGGAGCTCTGTAAACAACTTCTCTCAAAAGATCAAGATGATTCTTCATACAGCTCAATCCGAATTTCATCGTGTGCCCTAAACTACATAAAAGGTATTCTTCGTTCTTGATATCCTTCAGTAAGATTGTTTGATGATGGCTACTCTGAATATAGTAAAGATTTCTGATAGACCTTGCCCCACATTTAAGAAACATCCATACAAATCCTTGGAAGTAGATCCCCTAGGAGCATTTTCCAGTGTTCCACATGGCATTTTGCACACCGAAGATATTAGGGTTTACATACACGCAAACATTGAAGAACTTGGGGAATCAAAGTTGGTGAATATCTATCACAAATAGTTGATAGATGATTCTTTTGAGATCAAACCTCAGTTTAAAGCCATCAGGGATAAGCATTTTGCACAGTGCATTCATTTCCCTTATTTTGAAGAAGATGAATGGGTTTGGTATGTATTGAGTAGAGTACATAACAATTTCCTATGGTTGAATAAGCCATTTAAGATCACCAAAGATGCAATTAGGGCAGTAACTAGTTTACACTCATCTGGTGGAATACCTGTTCTCAAGTCTGTCAAGAATCAAATAGTAAGTGATGCAATCAGATCAAAATTTGACAAGAGAGCTATGACAATTGAAGACATCACTGAACCGGATGTCAAATTTGCATCCATGATAATCGGCTACAAGATTTATCACTCCAGTAGGGAAAATTCAGTACCAGGAATTACAGTTTACATGGCCTATCAAATGTTGAAAGAAAATGCTGACTATGATTTATGTGAGCTTCTTCTAAGCCAACTTTTGGAAAATTTGCAAAAGATTAAGAAGGACAAGAAGAACTCCTTCAAGTATGGTGGCTTGATTCTCTGCCTATTCTTTTATTACATGAATGAGCTTCCCGGATCCAATGGATGGGTATGGCAGAATGATAGACCAGTTGCCATCCAAATCAGAGACTATTTACATGGGCTTGGGGATGCTAAAGCAAGAAATACAACCCTATGGGGATATTTCAAGAACTTTCAGAGTATGATGCAAGCAAGAGAAAGAATTCCCCAGTCTCTTGTTGAGAAATACAAAGACACAGTATGCTTTATGTTAGAGATAGATCAGTGCCTAATGGAGGCAGTAGAACCAAGAACTATGTGGATCATGCCTATGGGGTACGAAGTTGACGAACAAATTGTAGAGCTGCATGTTTAACACATGCTAAGTCAGCCAAAGGATCCAAAGGCAGAGAGGTTTGGAACCTTTGAAGAGATGAGTGTAAAAGTTCATGTGGAACTCAGACAACCAGAAATGAAGAGGAAAGTAAGAAAAGAAGTTGAAGAAATTACAAAAGGCCTAGGCATCTCAAAGGAGGGACTTGATGCCAATAGGGAAAAGAGGCAAAAGGTTGAGGAAGAGAAGAAAGAGGTAGAAAAGAAAAGAAAGGAAAGTGCTCTGGTAGAAACCTCAACCCAAACCAGATCATCAAAGAGATCTGCACCTATCACATCCAAAAGCTCAAGAACATCAAAATTGGAAGTCTAGGCATCCGGTAAAGGAGAGAAAAGATCAAAGACAAAAGCCACAAGGGCGTATGCCAATCAAAGAGATGAAGAGGAAACTGAATCAAATGAGGAGATAAAGAAACTAAAGAAGAAGAAGAAATCATTCGGTGAACACTCTACCGGTCAAGGAGAAGAAGAGAAGGAAGAGGAATTTACTGAAAAACCCACTCTATCCTTAGATGTTGTAGTGAAAGCAATCACTGTGGATGGGAATCTGCAACCCTTAATAGAATTTTATGATGAATATAATGAAGTAGATAAAAAGATTCTGTAGGAAGCCACAATTCAGTTTTTGAACACTTACAACAAAGCTTTTATTGAAATTATCTCTCTAATTCCCAAAAGCTTAGAGAAAAGGCTTGAAATGAGGAAGAATAATGCTCGAGCTAAAGATCTTGAGATACAGGAACAGGTCGCCATTCAGCTCTTCCCTTCAATCACTCCACAGCAAATGAATATGATCTTTAAAGAGTGCAAGGATGAGTTCCAGAGCAAAGCCAGGATGAATCAGCTCATGCTTGGTGAAACCAACAAAGTGGCAAAAGAGACTAAAGAGATCCTCTGAAATGCTCTTAAAAAGTTCAACATTCCCATCACAGAGGACTTTGGTAAAGACAAGGGCTCAGAATCCCCTATTCTGGAAGAGGTGGCTCATGAACAAACAACTATCTCTCCTCCGGTTTCCCCTACAGCCTCCAGATCTAAAGGAGAAGACAAAATATAGGAGAAAGAAGCAGAAGTGAAGGAAAAAGAAGTTGACAATACCAAGGTTGCAGAGGGAGAGAAGACCTCAACAGAAAAGACCACAATTGCTAGTGGTACGAATGTAGAAGGAGAGAAAGCTCCAAGGGATAGCTCTAAAAATGCAGAAAAGAAGAAACATCTGTCTCCGACAAGAGACACTGCACAAACTGTCCAAGAATTCCTGAATAAAGAAACAATGGAGATTGAGGAACTGGAGCTTCTACAAGGACCATTCAATTTTGATTCTCTTTCTCCGGTACAGTCAATGAAGATAGCTTCATTTGCTAACGCAAAGGCTAAAGAAAAACTCCTAAAGTCTCACATGGAAGACTGCGAGTTGATAGAAGCTGCTTCCAGAGTGCTAGAAAAGATTATGCCATTGTTTCAGAAGGATCCCACAGCCTCCTCATCTGGTAATCTCAAAACTCTAGTTAGCAGTGTTAATACACATTTTGATTCTCTAGAGAAGTCAGCTAAAGAAAAGGTTCGGAAGGAGTTTTTGGATAAGAGATTCTCAGAGGTACAAGGATTAATCATTAATGATAGAAGAAATATGAATATTGGGATAAAGAGCTTAGAAAATGCTCTTAAAGATGGCGGTGAAGTATACAAATTTTGTATTTCTTGGTCCAAAGCAACAGTGGAGATTGAGAAGAAAATGAAAGAACAAGAGGATAAACTATTAAAACTTTCTCAAAATTTTGATCCACTAACTACATCAATAATAAATCAAGAATGTCAAACGGTTGCAATTTTGAATGAGATTAAGAAACTTGAAAAAGAGAAGAAAAACAGAATAAGCAGGTTGAGTGAGCTCAGAGGGATAATTGTCCCTAAGTTAGAGGCCATGCATGAGGCCATAAAAGAAGCTCAAATCACAGCCCAGACAAATGATCCAACAGATCTAAAAAGGGCAGATGCATTTGCATTTCTATTGAGTGGTCATATATCAATTTTGGATAGAATGAAGCAAAGTTGGGCTATAGAATTCATTCAACTGAAAACAACTTTTGCAGACATACTACAATATATGTAAGTATTCTATATGTATATACTTATGTGGCTAAGTATAGTAAATTTTTTGAAAATTTTGGTATGCGGACCCTACCCTTTGCCATTGACATCAAAGGGGGAGTGAGGAGTAGTGAAAAATGAGGAATCCAACTAAGGGGGAGCTCCAGAAAATCTATATAAAGACAGAGCATCAGCTAAGGGGGAGCATAGTGTAAACACTTAGTCATTTTTCACTAAGTGTTGCCATCAATGCCAAAGGGGGAGATTGTTGGCAAGAGACACTATATGGATTCATTATTATTGTCATTGATGGCAGCAAAGTTCATCCCACACATCTGCAGGACATGATATGTCTCTACCAGAAGTCAGAGTGAAGAATGTTGTGGTCCGGTAAACAAGAATAGAGCATGTGGCGAGGTCTGACAGACAGGTCCGGATCTCTCAGAGGAAGTATCTTGGTGAAGTATAGATTTGGAGAAATCAAGAGGACTACCTTGAGTGATAGATTCCAAGGATTTAGCCTCCGGTGATAGATGAGGAAAAAGATATGAATACTTGAGTACTGGGTTCCTGAGTGACAGTGTGAATAGAGGAAGAACTGACTAACAGAACATCAGACTATTTTTTGGATGTGTTACTGATGATGGAAAAGGTTCTTAAGGCATCAGTTATGTTTGACTGACATGATTGATGACTTCTACAAGTATATGCTTGATCCGCATTACTTGATGTGCAAGGATTCAGCCGACAGATCAGAGTTTTTGAAAAGATTGACTATTCTAGGTGCCGACTTGAAAGGTGATGAAATCACTTGTGCGGATATATATGCATGATGGATTTAGTTGTGAGTAGAGTTGTGAGTATCAACAATGTGCAAATAAAAGTAGAAGTGCAGAGCAGAAGCAGTAAGGAAGATCCAGTATGTAAAGAAAGCAACATAAGAGAAGAAGAAAGATGAAGTGCAGCAGATCAATGTACTGAGCCTAACCAGAACTGAACTCCAGCATATGTAGATGCTCCTATATCAGTTCAAGTATTGTATTACATTCCTTTTGTAGATAGTGAGTCTCTTGTAGGCAGTGTGCCTCTTGTGAGCAATGTGCTCAGGTAGTGAGCCCTAATTGGCAAGTGCCATTTTGTTTTTCCTTATTCTTCTAATAGAGAATAATCCTTGGGTTAATCACCTCATGGTTTTCTCCCTTAATAGGGTTTCCACATCAAAAATATTGTGTCATGTGTATTTCCATTTCATGGTTATGTTTGCTTGTTTGAATTAATGCTGCATTGATTAATAAGAAAGTTATGAAAGAAGAAATAATTAGGATAACTGATTCACCCCCCCTCCCAGTTATCAACAGTTAATGGGTCCCAGATGATGTCATTCTTGGATGGATACTCTGGTTATAACCAGGTGATGGTAGAATACAAAGATAGATTGAATACATCCTTCACTTGTAAATGGGGGCATCTATGCCTACCGCCAAATACCATTTGGCTTGATAAATGCTGGTGTAACTTTTTAGCGTACTATGGATGTTGCTTTTAAGGGGTTGGTTGGAAAATGTATTATCATCTACATGGATGATCTAACAGTGTTCTCAAAAAGGTGAGAGGATCATGTAACAAATCTGAGAAAGGTGTTGTAAAGATGCAAAGATTATGACATATCGCTCAACCCCAAGAAGTGTATTTTTGGGGTAACTGAAGGAAAGTTGCAGGGACATGTAATACCTAAACAAGGAATATCTATTGACCCAGACCAGATCCAAGCAATACTCAAGATACCTCCCCCAACTAGCAAGAATGAACTTAAGTCATATTTTGGTAAGATCAACTTTGCACGTAAATTCATTACGAGGTTTACTAAGATTGTTCAACCTCTCAACGCCATGCTGAAGAAAGATGCCAAAATGGAATGGACTCCAAAAGCCAAGGTTGCATTCGTAGAGATTAAGCAAGCTATATATAATACACCTGTATTGGTGAGTCTAGATTACACTTTGCCTTTTCACATATATTCATTTGCTTCTGAACACAATTGTGCTGCAATGTTAACACAAAAGAGGGCAATCGATGATGAAAGGCCCATTGCTTTCATGAGTACCCCATTGAAAGACGCAAAGTTAAGGTATCCAAATGTGGAAAAACAAGCGTATGCTCTGGTTAAGGCAGTTAAGAAATTCCTTCATTACATCCTAAGAAGTCAGGTGATTGCCATCATCCCAGATGTAGCAGTCAAAGCATTACTGATGTAGAGTGAATTAGGAGAAAGAAGAGGGAAGAGGGTCACTATATTGCAAGAATTTGACATAGATATTCAACCCATGAAATTGGTAAGAGGTTAGGCCTTGACAAGAACAATGGCTAAAGTTTGACTAGACCTGGTTTCTCAGTAGTATCTGTTAGAGGATGTTTCAAAAGATGAATGGTATGGTGCTATTATATTTTATTTGCTCAACCAACGTTGTCCACCACAGCTGAATTTAGTGCAAAGGAGAGCTCTCAAACTGAAAAGTAGCAGTTACATGACAAAAGGATTAGTCCTTTACAAGAAAAATCATGAAGGTATCTACCTAAGATGTTTGGATAAGTCAGAGGTCGATAAGGTGCTCACCAATTTTCATGAGAGATTCAGGACAGGTCATGGGTCAGCACACTCAAGAGCCAACCAGGTTCTTCGTGCTAGGTATTACTGGCCAACCTTGTTCAAAGATGCACATTCACATGTAAGAAAATGTCATATCTGTCAGACTGCTACTCATAGAGAACAACATGCAGCCATGCCTTTGCAACCAGTAGTGGAGGTACGACCATTTTCTCAATGGGGCCTCGACTTTATCAGTATGATCAATCTGCCCTCCTTTGCAGGCCACAGGTATATTTTGACCGCTACTGATTACTGTACTTGATGGTCTGAAGCAATAGCTTATAAGCAATGCACCATAGAGGTAGTCATTGAATTTGTTGAAAAGCATATTATCACTAGATTTGGTTGTCTGTTTGCTTTAGTTTGGGATAATGGATCTTCCTTTTCATCATTACATTTTTCTAACTGGGCATTCGATTATGGGATTACTCTCAAGTTCTTATCTAATTACTATCCACAAGGGAATGGGGTAGCTAAATCAACAAACAAAAACTTGCTCGAGGTCATTAAGAAACTATTGGACAAAAACCCCAGAGACTGGCATACTCAACTTAGGTTTCCTTTATGGGCTGATAGAATCTGACACAAAGCAACTCTGAACACATCTCCTTATCACCTGGTCTATGGGGTTGAACCCATCTTTCCCATCCATTTGAGAATCTTGGTACTTTAATTTATGCAAGATTACCTCAAAACTGATGATCAATTATTCTCTAGGTTGGCTCAATTACTGCACCTTGAAGAGAAATGCGACGCGACCATAGAAAACTTTGCCAAACATCAGGGAGTCGTAAAATGATGGTTTGACAAGAGAGCCAAGGTCAAAGCCTTTCGCATTTCTGATTTGGTCCTATACTGGGATAAGGCACATGAGAAGAAGGGAGAACATGGCAAGTTCGATAAACTTTGGTTGGGTCCCTATCAGATCTATGAGATCCTTGGAGACAGTACATATCGACTCAAGAGCCTTACTGGTGAGGATTTGCCACTGCCTATCAATGGCCAGTTCCTAAAGCACTACTTCCAGGCCTGAGAGGCAGCCATGCCTCGTTTTAGTGTACATAGTTAGGGGTTTGTTTGCTTTGGTTAGTTTGGGTTGCCTTTAGTTTAGTTTTCTTCTTGCCTTTGCTTTCCTTAGGTGTTAGGTGCTTTGCTTAGTTTAGTTGTCCTTTTGTTTTTGTTTGCTGCACTTGCTTCTCTATGGGGTCTTTGTTTTTAAGGTGGTGGTAGTCATGTAGACCTACAAATGCTTCTTTGGTGGGGGAATAATCGTGAGTCTTCCTGCGAGAAGCTAAGGTTTCCACCTAGTCTTTGCTGTGGGTTCCACTATTAAGCCAGGGAGTATGGTGTCTGCTCATTGGAAATAAGTTATTAGTTGGTGCACCTGAAGTGTTTTCTAACCATATATCTTTTCACCTTAAATAATCTTGAAGTGGCTAGATGAGTCTAGGTGATCTTGGGTCATGTGAAAAGGATTGATTTTCTCTTCTACCGCATACACTACCAATCAAAAGAAAAGCAGGTGACACTAAGTGTTGCTAGCTTATATTGGGTAAAAATAAAAGGTGTTTCTCAACACCAGACCCATCATAGTGCAAATAAAGAGACTATCAAATTGGAAAATACTTACAAAAGACACTTCCAGAAAGATTGACATCAAATATCATTGTACTATCAAAATTGACTAGTCATCAATCTATCCCAAGGCTTAGTAATATTTCAAAATTTGAGCGTTTCCTGGTGGTGGAATGATCTCAACTTTCTAGCTTGTCCCGAAGGATCCTGGGTGAACTTAGGTGCTGTAGGATGGGAATGAATACAATTGCACACACTCAGGTTTTTAGGATGTGGATGGTTGCACTAATTAGTGATCTTAGGTTCTTTGATAAGGTACCTTACTTTTTTGTTTAATATGTGGAGAACACAGAGATTCTGGGTTCAAACTAAATGTTTATCGTCGAAATGCTCAGGAGCATTTCCCAGTAGAGTCACCATTTGTTGTACCTCGCACATACGCCCCATTTGAAAATGGAGACCCCTCTCTTGATTTAGCTAGAGAGTCATTTGATCTCCTGACCTCATAAGTGATTGTGTGGTCAAAAGTGCATTTTGACCTTGATAGAAAGATGATATCTAAAATCACTTCAAATATCTACTAGAAGGAATCCTTGTTTTCCATTTCAGGGCCTTGAAATGGTCTTTTGTGCTAAAAACTACCTTGTTTGACGTTAGCACTAAAAACTGCCTTGTCTGACCTTAGCACTAAATCCCCAGTGCTTTGACCTTTGCGCTGATTTCCTGTCTGTCCGACCTGGTGCTAAAACAATTAAATCAGACTTCTACACTGAAAACTACCTCACCTGACTTGCGTGAAAATCAGCGACCACCGACTAAGTCAGACAACCTCGAAAGGCCCGCAAGTCGGACGAACCTGAAACCTCCACAAAATTGTGCAAACTAAACTTCTGACCTTAGTGCTAAATGTGGTCCTGACTGACCAGGTCAGACGTGTCCAAATTCTCCACTAGGTCCAAGTTGAAGTAAACTCGCACAAACCCTAAAAATTGACAGGTCATACGCCTGTGCATTAATGGCAGATTTGGCAGAGGTTTATAAGGAAATTAATCAAGTTTTTTGTCATTTGATCATGTTTTAAGACTGAAATTTTAGAGTGCCATTCATTGTTTGCCGACTTGCCCCGAGCTCAAACCCGTGACCTACCTGCACACCAACGTGCCATCGCTCTTGCCAGGTAGGGTTTCAACCCTGGTTTTCAAGCTCTCATCTCCAAACAAGTTAGGGTTTAGTTTAAACAAGCAAGTTTTGTTAGGAAAATAAATGATTAATCTGCATTTTGACTAGGGTTTTGTACAAATTAAGGAATTTACATTTGGAAAGCCCTAGTTTTAGCTCACTGTGAAATTTGATGAGTCACTGTGTTTAAAAAACCAAATTTAGGTGATTTCACCCTATGACGCCCTTGGAACTTCATGGCACTAAAACAAGCTCTGACTGACCTACAAATCAAACCCTCAGTAGTCAGTCAGACACCTTGAAAACCCACGCTAAGTGTCTAGTTTTGTTTGGAGCTCAAATCGACCTCATTCAACCTACAAGTAATGAAATGCTTTTCTCTGATTTAGTCAGAAGGTCTCGAAAGCCTTGCAAATCATGAAGTTGCCTTTTATGCTGAAAAGACCTTGGTCTGACCTTGCGCTAAAATATTAGGTCTCTGACCTAGTCGGATGACTTAGATTCTTCCGCAAGGTCGGTGCCTCCTGAAAACCTCGCCAGGAGCTTATCTCAACTTAGCGTTAAAAGTGACCTCATTCAACCTGCGCTATAATATCCTCCAACCAACTTGGTCAGACCCTGTCCAAATCTGTACAAGTCAGACTGGGCTGATTTCCGTGCAAGCGCTATATAGTTTACATCGATAAGACTTTGCGCCGAAAACTTAATCGACCGACTTGACAACCGTTAGAGGTCAGAGACCTCCAAATCCCACGTAGGTCAGTACTCCCCAAAATTAGTGCTAAAATTCAAAGCTTGAAAGGAAGTAAACATGTGGTCAGACTTGCCCTATTTCCCCACCGAGTTTGGATGACCTCAATTTCAACGCTTTTCCTTCTGAAGGTCGGACAACCCTCAAATTAGTGCAAAATGGTGTAAATGGCTGAATTTCTTGAAATTTTCAAAGGGAAGGTAGTTCAAAATGATGAAATTAATGTTGTAAGGCATTACTAATGGTGGTTTTCATGATTTTTCTTGCAACATTAGATATTTAATTGCATGCCATGTTATTACAGTTAGGTTTAAATTTCCTTCAAAGGCATGTTAGTAATAAATGGTAGTATTGCATTGATTTATCTGAAAGTTAGGAGTATGTTAGGAGTTTCTTCGGTATATCAAAATTATAAGGTCCAGTCATGCAGACTAAATGACTGCTCGGGCCCAAGCAATGAAGTATGAATTCAAAGGAACCCCTCCAAAAACCAAGGTTCACTCTAGGTGGAGTAATGTAGGAGACACATACTTAGGTCACATTGACCTAGATGACTTTAGACTAAGAGTCTTTGGTCCAAGACCAACCCCCAGAGCTAGAATACTCAGAGATAGTGGTATTGGACAGGTTGTTGCATTCCCTACTTCAGTATAGTGTGCAGAGCTAATAGCCACTTGTGTAGACAGATATGATGTTATGACCAGGACAATTCAGATGGTAGATGGGGATATCCTAGTTGATCTAACCCCACCTTCTCTGGTTGAAACCTTTGACATTCCCTGGCACAAGGTTATGACTATGCTAGATAAATAAGGATCAAAGGCAACATACAATAAGGATGTGGAGGGATGCAAGAAATACATAAATGACCATTGGGTTAAAAGCATGAAATCTGCTCTCATCAAGCTCCCTTGAGTACTATACAGAAGTGATTTCCATGATGAGATTGGAGACATAGTAACCTTTCTGAGTAGAATCTATGGGTTACCAATAGCCTCTACCTTTGAGGATTGGATGTTTGTCATAATTACTAAGATATTGAAGGGAACCAAGTTCCACTGGGCTCAAATCCTTAGTGACAACATCCATGAAGCCTTCAGTAATTTCAATGAAAACAAATACTTCAGATGGATGTACTATGTTGTCTATGCATTGCCAAGAAGGAATCACTATGATGGACTGTCCCAGGTTGGTGAAGTTGGAAATGATGAGAAGACTCAGATTAAAGGATATGAATGCTATCCACAATTGACTTCATCTCATTCATTAATACATTTCAAAAGGGTAAATGAAGCATTTACAATGTACATAGCCAGAAAATTGTAGGGTAACACAGCTTTGAGAATTTCCACCGAGGCTATGAATGAAATAACTAGATATGGTAGGTGGCATATTCAGTTTGAGAAGTTTACATACATAAGAGTGCAAGGCTTCACTGGAATGGCCTACAGACTCCCTCGATATCCTGATGATAAGATAGTGCTTCTAGAGCTGTTTAGGCAACTGATACCTTGTGCTGAGAAACTCAAGCACTTGCATAGGCCTAGTGTTCAATTTCCTATCAAATTTAGTAAAGGACTTTATGCATGTCCCTCTCTTGCATCAGCAGAACATTGAAACAAAGAGCTTCAACTCTTGAATTTGCACTACTAGAATGTAAGGGGTCACTTTGATCCAAACAGAGTGATGGAAAGATTTGTAAGTAAGAAGCTCTTTCACAAAGTGCATATTGAAGACTTTTGCGCCAATTGCCCTGATGATTATGAGATTATGAAGAAGGCACATGCAAGGTTGCCTCTAAATTTCATTAAAAGGTTTCATATAATGGCAGTCCCTGATCAGTTGCAAGATGTTTAAAATGTTATGCTCAGAGGACCATGGGAGGTGCAATACAATCAACCCATTCCATTGCCAAATTGGGAAAATGTAGAAGAGAGTTCCCTAGAGGTTGTTATGAGGGAACTAATCAGACTAAGTAAGGCTTGGGTCAGATCACAGGTGGCTATTCTGCATGAACAAGGAGTCTAGCTTACTTACACAGCTGTAGAATCAGACAAAAACTCTGGGGGAGAAGAAGATGAACCCATTCAGGTCATAGATGAGGCAAAGCCAACTGAAAAATAAAAATCAAATAGTGAAGAGCCTACATCTCTGGCAAAAAAGGCAAAGAAAATGAAGAAGCCAATTGTAAGGTCTCCCCAGAAGAAAGACCAACCTCCTTTAGCCAGTACCAAGACTTCCAAGAGAAAAGATATGCAAAGTGGTGCTGGAGAAAGCTCTAAAGCTAAGACTTAGGTAAAGTGAAAGAAGCTAACAAGGAGGCTGCCACAACTAAGAATGATTCCAATCCTCCAACTGCCCAACCTCCTACAAAAAGTGTCTACATTGCTATCTCAACCTCTGCTGCACTTCTCCTTCCATTCCTCCTTCCTCTATTGCATCCACTTCACCCATAACCCAAGAAACATCTCTTGCCACCTCTCCTACCTCTACCATCACCACCACCTCTTGTTCATTGGCAATTTCTTCTAGTGACTCTAGCAACCCTATTTCTTCCACTCTTGTCATCTTATACCCTTCCACTACCATTACACCTACTTCTTTACCATTACCTCCCATTTCCACTATCCTTTCACCCCCTCTTCCTCTACCTTCATTGACCTTCCCTTCACCTCTTGTCATTTCTTCCTTCTTATCACTAGTCTTGACTAACCTTGCACAGGTTAGTTTGCCTTCCCTAACCATTTCTTCTACTGCCCCTATTTCACGAATGCCCGCGGATTCATTAGCAGTGCCACTGCTGCCTGGGATTGAGAAAGTGTGTGTAGAATTGGGGTTGAAAGAACCAGAAACAACACTCAAGGAAGAAAAGGAGGTATTGTTTGAAGTAAATGATGAAGATGTCCATGAGCCTTCAGCTGATGTGGAAATTATTGACATATCTGATAGTCCCCTTGGTAGGGATCTAATGGAGGAAGTTTTAAAGATTTCACAGGAGAATTTAGTTATAAATTTGAAGGACTTGGCACAAGAAGAAGAAAAGGAAGAAGAAAAGGAAGAAGAAATAAGTCTAGAAAATAATGAAGAACAAGAACAATCCAAAGAGTTGGTTGTATCTGACAAGGATGGAGCTCCTAGATTGAACAAATCATCTACTCCCGAATGGCTGCAAGGTAGGATGGTATATCCTAAACCACAGGTGGAAGTAATGCAGCTTGAGTTGAGTGCCATCTTGTCACAAGCCTGGAAGCCTAAGAAGCAGAAAAAGGCTAAGATCCAATCAAGGATCTATAAGGATGAATCAAGATCAAGGATAGCAGAAATAGCGGTCCCACCAGCCGACGTAGCAAGAGACCAAGTCAGGGCAAAAGATTATGTCATATCTACAGTTGTTTTAGGCCCAACCACTCATGCTCAAAGAGTGGATGATTTCAAAGGATCAGTCACATCAATTTTGGAGCAACTAGATAGAGATGAGATGTCTAAGAAAGACTTGAAATAATAAAATGAAAAACTACGAGCATGTCTTCAATTTTTGATAAAGCCAGTAGATGCAGGAGGAGATATAAGGATGATACCTACTTTCCTATCTACCGATGAGATGGCTAAATTGGGTGAGGTAAGATCAAAACCCCAAGGCACAGAAAATTTGTTACTAAAGGTTTTTGAAATAGGATGTAAAGCCATAAGCACCTCTACTCAAGCTCACCAAAAATGGTAGATTTGCACAAGAGATGGAAAGATTTGCAAAAAGAATGTGATTCTTCTGATGAGTATTATTCACACATGTATCCTTAGATAAAAGGTATCAGAGAGTTGCCAGCTCAGACTCTCGTTGTGGAAAATAGTTTGACTGGGAATCAGCTGCCAAAGGCTATTGAATGGTATCAATAGCTACTTTTGAGAAAAGAAACCTTTGAGAATATAAAGGAAGCATACAAACCAACTGATGAAGAATTAAGGTCAGTTATATACGACATCAATGACTCCTTGAGGGACTGTAGAGAAGAGTCCTATGATGATTATGCCCCGTTTGATGTCAAAAAATGTAAGGACAAGTTGCATAAAATAATTTTTGAAGATGACATGCTCAGCATGGAGGAACAGATGGATAAGGCAAGTGACCTTAGTGCTAAATTTAAGGCATTTCAAAAGGCAGGAGCAGAGATAGAAAGAATACATGGCAAATTCAGTTAGGAACTGGAAGTGTTTGATTATAGGATACATCATTTAAAGGATCCAGACCCATCTAACATTAATCATGCACTTGAGGCATGGTTGACTTATCGCAACAAACTAGCCAACGAAGACAGAATTGACTTAGAAAAGGAGTCATGATGTTATTTTGAATATTCTAATGATGCAATCCCATCACAATTGTAAATTGTTGTATTCGGGGCAACATGTGACTCAATTTTGTCTTTTTCTTGCTTCCAAAATGTTCTTTTCTATTAGTATAATGAGTTGGCTAGTCAAAATGACTAGATTCAATGTATCTAGGGACTGTTTTTCATCTTTTTCATAAAGGACAAAATGTAATCTGAGAATTGATGTGGGTTGTTATAATTGCCTTTATTGATGTAATCTGGACCGTCAGTGTTGAGCTAATGTCCACCATTCATTTGAAAACTAGGGTATGCTTCTTTCTATTTAAAGGGCTACCATTTCCACTATTTGTAAGAGAGATTTTGATACCAAATTGTTGACTCTGCCATTTGAGCTAATACGAAGTAGGTTTCTGTAGTAGATCTGAGAATTTGTATCTTGTGTTGATTCATCTTTTGGTTTTCATGGTTTGCATCTTGCTCTCCCATAGTTAGATTAGTTGTTCTTTCCTGATATTCATGGTTTGCTAAAGTATTTGATGAATGTTCCAAGTCCATACTTTTAGTTGTTTGCTGATGGTAAATAGCTATGTAAAGTTAGTCTGGGCTTATTATTTATCTTGAAGTTCAACTACATTCCATAAGTTAAGTTACACCATTTATTGGGTATTTAACGAATGAATGTGGTCTAAAAATCTTTCGACTTGCATTGAAGATAGCACCATTTTCTGTAGCACTGTAACACCCATTTCAATTTGGTAACTCAAGAAATTGGTTCAAAGTTTTGGAGTGTTTGTCTATTGAAGATAACCTTGGCATTGTGAATGTCACTTAGGATCCCTCTAAAACCCTAACCTTTTTGCGTTTTCTTAAATCATTGATAATTGTTAGATTAAGAATCTTAGCAGTAATTTATCTTGTCTATCAGTTGAAAATCATAATAGGGTTTATGTGTATTTGCTACCCCAAACCTAAAGATTTACAGATTGCATGTAAGACCCCCTGTAGGAACAACTAGAACATACCAATTGAGATATTCCAAGCAAGCTAAGACCTAGTTGTATTATCCTTGGAGTAGTCTTACCTAGGGTAAGATACTTTTCAAGAGAGGTGTGAAACCAGCAATCACACCTACATTGTTGTGTGCTAAAACCACTAGCAACAGGATGGAGTGCACTTTGTATAATATTCAGAAGCTTAATTGAGATTGGATTGCTGAAATGTCAAGACCAATCCTCAAAGTCAATTTGTAAATATATACTCTTTTACATACTTAATGAAGATGAAGTCCCTTTAACTACATACAATCATAAACTTTGAGTAATCTGTGAATGAATTCTGGACATGTTACTTTGATTTGCTATGTCCCTTGGAGTGCATTTCAGTTTGTGCATGTTGTTTTCATTCCTTTCCTTTGAAGTTAGCATCAATCATATCTAGCTGTGGAATGACCTGATGAAAATATGGTTTGATTTCCTTCTCTTCATGACAGTATCAGGATTATATGTGGATCAATGACTAAAGATTCATTCATTTCAATAAATTTAGAAAGAATAAAGTTTAGTTTCTTTAATTTCATTTAAATCATCATCACAATTGCAAATACAGAGAAAATAATGAGCAAATACAAGGAAATATGTTCATGCCCCAAAAATAATTGAATATTTGTAGCATATTTGAGCAAAGTGCATACAAAATAGCAAATATCATGTGAATGAACATAAATAATGGTAGAAACCATGGAAATACATACTTATAGACACATCAATTGAATAAATTTATAGTGCAGAGGTGAAATCTAGTTAATATAAGTTGATATACAGAAGAATTGATCAAACTTGCTTAAATATCTGCATGATCTGGTTAAATCAAGTAGGATTTAACCTTGTTTGTTGAGAAATTTATAGAAAGCAGGTGAAATAAAGCTTATCCAGACATGAATTTATTTGAGTTAGAAATGTAAGGCCCTTGAATGGAAAACAACAATGCACATATAACCATTGATTAACGTCAGACGATTGTGAACTAATCCATGGAGACTTGGGATTATGAATTCTTTGAATTCATCATATCTGTCAAGATGATAAATGTTTGATTTGCATTTCTTTATCAATGTTTGTTTATGAATAACATCATGATCAACATAAATTAGCACTAGAAGGAGGGCAAAGATGATTCTGAGTTCACAAATTAGCCATTTGGAGTTTATTTCCCATGCTCATACGAGGTGATATTTTCAAATTTCGTAAGAATACGTCAAGCTTTGAGTATTTGTGTAAAGTTCTTACTTATCATTGGTTATTTGAAAGATATATTTGAAAATATCTTAATCCCGTGCATAAATATCACAATCTTTACAATCAATTGTCTAGAATTTGCAAATCTAAGTCAATATTTACAATTTCTGTAAATACAGTGCAAATATCCTGCCGCTTTAGACTTGTGACCACAAATATCCATTATGAAGGACTGAATACCCTGATCTTTGTAAAGATCTAGTCAAAATATCCATATCCAACCATAAGTGTGAAGCTCTAGCTCATAAACCCAACACCAAGTCTAGATCCATTGGACTTTTTGAGGAATTGCCCAATTCACGGACTTAGACCTTGTACAATAGTTATTCACCATAGTCCTGGTCCTAGTTCACCAGTATTTCTAGTTTCTCCTATTGTAACACCTCTAATATATCTAGGAGTGCCTCAAACATCTCAGGTACCTCCTACAATGTCATTCTTTGCAGTGGACTCACCACTAACCTTTACCACATATCATCCTTTGCCAAAAAATCTAGATAAAATATGTCCAAAGTATCATCCTTATCAGGATGTAGAAGATCACATCTATACTTACAAAGAAGCCTACTTCAGAGCTCAGATAGATCATGAGGACGTGGTGTGTAGGTTATTCCCTTACTCTTTAGGAGAAGAAGCATATAGTTTGTACATTAGCCTTACCAAGTCTTCCATAGCTACTTGGGCTGCCTTGGAGAAAGCTTTTCTAGGAAGATTTAATATACCAGTAGATCCAACTATGATATATCATATGTTTGTCACAATCAAAAGAGATAAGGGGGAACTAATCTCTAATTTCAATGCTAGGTTCTAGAAAATGTATTCCAAGCTAGTTGCTCCCTATAATGTAGGGGATGAGGCAACAAGATCCATATATTATTCAACCTTAGACCCCCTGACATCCATGTTCATTAGAAGAACATGTCCTACAATTACTACTCTAGTAGTGCCTATGAAGAAGCCATTAAGGTCAATCAATAGTTAATGCCTAGCTTCACTCCTAATTTAGGATATCTAGCATATCCTACACAACCACAAGGTAATGGAGCCATGATACCTCCAGCCATAATGCCTAGTCTCCTACATGTACCTCCACTTAGTATCATTCCCCCTCCAAATGGAAATGGCTAGATGATATCTCATCTTGGACATGTGCCTTAAGATGCAGTTCAAAATAATAGTAATGGTAGCTCTTTCTTCAAACCTCAGCAAGAAAATGTAGTCATCAAATCCCAGGAGCAGAAAGATGACATCAAGGAAATATTTGCACAACTAAGAAAATTAACTACTAAGATCACACATATGAGGAATCAAAACTTCTATTCTCAGTCAAATCAGAACAGAGTATATCCTGATAGAGGATATAGAAATAATAATGATAGGTCTGGATATCCTAATAGGGATGATAGGAATTTCAATAACAATAGCAATAACAATGCTACCCCTAGGTCACCTAGAATATGGAATACCCAATCCAATAATGGTTCCTTGCCATCACCATTAGACAATCAGCCTCCTACTAAACCCAAAAAAACTACTAGGGTGAATCTAGCAGAAGCTACACTCACAAATTGGCGCATAATGCACAATACAAATGCACATGCTGAACTAGATTGCCCTCAGTTTAAAATAGTAGCCAGTATTTTCCAGGTTGAAGTGTCTAATATTGTAGGAGATCTTCCTTATTGAGAAGGAAATGAAATTTTCCCCTTGGGATATAAGTCTTCTCTTGTACTTGAAAGTACTAATAGTCATCAACACTAGAAGATGACCTCAACTCATGAGAATTACACCTTAGCTTGTGAAGAGTTAGCCTTGGCCTTTGAGTCAAACTATGTGTTCCCTTTTGAGGATGAAAATGAACCCGAGTAGGAATGTGAAGAGGTTCATGCTTATCAACAGCAATATCAAGGTAGACACAACTATAACCTGAGGAATAATAATAGACCTGCTGGTCCTTTGACCACATCTACCCCTCCTAACAATTTCAATACACCTCTTGACCCTAAGGCTAGTAACAACCCTGATCCTCCCAAGGTGAATACTCAGTATATCACATCTCAAAACATAGTGACAAAAGCCATCAACCAATTGCCTGAGTCAAATAAATTAGTCATATATCTGGCAGAAGAGATGAAAAAGATAAAAATTAGCTTATCTTTGTTAGAATTTCTAAAAACCCCGATCATCAAGAAAGCCTTCTTGAAATCTTTAGATGAATCCACACCTAGAGATGATAGTCCTGGTCATAATCCTAGCCACATCATGACTAGAGATCCTGCACCTAAGGACATTACTGTTAAACATAAAGTGGAGGCCACTATCCAAGCTACTAAAACATCACACATGACTCTATACAGAGATAAATCTAAGTCACCACCATTCTTACTCACATTGAGAATATCTGGCAAGAATTTACACAATTGTTTAGTGGATTCAGGTGCATCAACTAATGTGATGCCCTTGTCCATTTGAAATGCTTTAGGCCAAATACCTCAAAAAAGTGACACAACTTGACAAAATAGAAGTGAGTGTGGTAGGAGAGTTAACTCATATCCACATGCAACTTGCATCAAACCCAAGGGTGAAATACTACATTGACATCTAGGTAGTCGATATCCCTGATGCTTATGGGATGCTGCTTAGCAAGGATTGGTCAAAAACACTTAATGGTTACATGGCCACTGAATTCAACCATATGTTGTTACCCTGGAAAGGAATCCCTAACTAGATAAGGATAGAAGTCGAGCCCAGGATGAAACACATGATAACTGAGTACAATAATACCAATGAGATACTATATGTAGATGTTGAACCAGGTGTTTATGCTATAAGACCTCAAACCATTAGAATTGAAGAAGTCTTGATGTGTAACATGTATACACATGAAAATAGTGACCAAGAGGATAGGGTGATCATTGAGTCTGATTATTGTTCAACTAATGTAGAAGAAATAGATCACTTTAAGGAGTTTGGAAAATACCTATCCAGAGAAATGAAGAAATATCAATTACTAGGCATGTCCATTGAAGATGTCTTGGTACCTGGATGGTGCAAGTTACACTATGAAGCACACTTAGAAAAATATTGTGAGGTATGTGGTGCAGTCACGGTAGGAGGGTTCATAGAATGAGCTGTCTAGACTGTGCAACAAGAGTAAACACAATGGAAACAACTGAAAGAAATGAAGCAAATGTAGATTTAGTCATTCAGTATATCATATAATTCAAATATAATCTGGCCGACAACATACGTGCTTACAACTAGGGCTCAAAGGCCTGATTACATACATGCACAAGATAAAGCTTTGAAGCTCCTTCACACAAAATCTAAACTATCAATTATTACTATGTGAATTGCTACTTTCCTAGGGATCTATTACATCATTATATGTTATCTCTGGAACAATAGATTCCTTCATGTCAGCCAAGAAAGGTCACAAACTCCAATGAAGAGATATAATGTGTTCATAGATAGGTCGGACCTAAATGCATAGAACACTTCCTCAAATGAATGGAATAACGTGTGGACCCTTAGGGAAGGTCGGCCACAAACCAAATATCATCTAATGATGTGTCATTAGGATCCACAAGTCAAGGAATGATCCATAAGTCTTCTCCTTTAGCTGATTTGTCTAAGACTGTTAGGATGATCTGCTATTAGAAAAATAATTGATCTTCTGATAGCGATATCTTTCCGATAACTAGTCCAAATGCTCTAGATTCTTGATATGATGTAGATGAATGAATGTAGGTGCCAAGTCTAGATCCACAAGATGTGAAATGCCAATACCAAACCACAAGATGAAAATGGCTTCTGTCTGAACTACTTAAACTGAACTAGAAAATGAAAGAAACAAACTGAAATGCAAATGTTTTTGGTTGATGCAAGATTTGTCTTGAACTAGGGATGCTCCTGCATCAGACATCTAGGGTTATTGAAAAAGTGAGTCCCTCACTTTGCCAAGGCTAGGGAGAACTAAGATAGTCCACCTCATCCTAAGAAATCCATGATGAATCTTCTTCTGGTCTACCTTTCCACTTCACAAGATATTCTTTGTATTGTCTTCCTCTAGTGCTGCATCCAACTCTCCTATCCAAAATATCTTCTATCTACTCTAGTGTTTGTTTTGGTAACTGCTTCTTCAAGTCTACTTCCATGGTGTCACTGAACTCTACTTCATGATACTAATAAAGGTCTACAATGTTGAAAATAGGTTATATACCCAATGTCTCTGGTAACTCCACTTCATATGCATTTCCTAAATTGAATTTTCTGAGTATCCTACAAGGTCCAAACTTCTTCATCTTCAACGTGTTATATGTCCCAACTGGAAATCTTTCTTTTCTCAATTACACCATTACTTCCTCTCCAAATTCAAATTCCTTATGTCTTCTCTTCCCATATGTCTTCTCTTCCCATATGCCTTCTCTTTGTACTTACTGTTCATATCTTCCAAATGCTTCTTCACCTGATTATACACTGTCTTCATATGATCTACAAAGTCTTCTGCTTCAGTACTCCTCTTTTCTTCCATGCTTATATATCTTAGTTCTATAACTCCTTTAGGGTTTACTCCAGTAACAATCTCAAAAGGTGTTCTTTTGGTACTCCTATTTATTGAATTATTGTATGCAAACTCTTCTTGTGAAAGAATTAAATCCCAACTTCCTATTTTCTCTCCAACCAAACATCTCAACAAGTTTCCCAAACTCCTATTCACTACCTCTGTCTGTCCATCAGTCTGTGGATGAAAAGTAGAATTGAACTTCAAATATGTCTTCATCTTCTTCCAAAGTGTCCTCCAAAAGTATCCAACAAACTTTGTATCTCTGTCTAAAACTATACTCTTAGGTAATCCATGCAATCTCACAATCTCCTTGAAGAATAAGTCAACTACATGCACTGCATCAGTTCTTTTCTTACAAGGTATGAAATGAGCCATCTTTGAAAATTTGTCCACCACTACAAATATTAAATCATGTCCTCTCTATGTCTTAGGCAATCCCATTATGAAATCCATGCTTATGTCTTCCTAAGGTCTCTCTAGTACTATCAAAGGTTTATACAATCCAGTATTCTGACTACTCTATTTTGCAACTTGACAAACTCTACAACTCTGCACAAATCTCTGAACATCCTTATGTATCTGAGGCCAAAAGTAAATTTCATTCATCAAAGCCACTATCTTATCAATGCCAAAATGTCCTTCCAATCTGCCACTATGCTTCTCCTTGATCAAATTGTCTCTCATTGAACTTCTAGGTATGCACAACTAACTTCCTTTGAACAACATATCTTCTTGAATGAAATAATTCAACCACTTACTCCTATCTATCACAATAGGTCCTCTACATGCTTTCCAAGATTCTACAAAATTAGTGTCTCCCTCATACATGTTCTTCAATTCATCAAAATCCAACACTTCAACTCTCATTTCTGTCAACAAGTTTCTTCTCCTACTCAAGGAATCAACAACTTTGTTTGATTTTCCACTCCTATGCTTTAACACAAACTTATAACTCTGCATGAACTCTACCAATCTCATATATCTATGATTCAATTTACCTTGACTATTCAAATGTTGCAAAGCTTGATGATCTGTATATAACACAAACTCCTTAGGCAATAAGTAGTGTCTCCACTTCTTCAAGGCTTGAATTATGGCATAGAACTCTTGATCATAGACTGAATATCTTCTCCTTGCATCATTCAACTTCTCACTGAAATAAGCTATAGGTCTACCTTCTTGACTTAATACTACTCCAATTGTATTTCCACTTGCATCACAATCAACTTGAAATACCTTATTGAAATCCAGTAATGCCAAAACAAGTTGCTTTGTCACTTTCTGCTTCAACAACTCAAAACTTTTATCTACTCCAGATGTCCATTTGAAAATTTTTTTGTCACCTCTCATTGTCTCTATCATAGGGTTACAAATTGAACTAAAATTTCTGATGAAATTCTTGTAGAAACTAGCCAATCTATGGAATGATCTAACCTCTCCAATGCTCTCCGATGTAGGCCATTCAATAATTGCTTTCACTTTCTTAGGGTCCATCTTCAACCCTTCCACAGAAATCACAAATCCCAAATATACTAGTTCTTCCTTCACGAAACTACACTTCTTGATGTTTATCAACAACTACTTTTCTCTCAATCTCTATAAAACTTGTCTAATATGCCACAAATATGTTAGCAAGGGACATTGTGTGGCTTCATGAGTGTTCTCATTGATGGCAACAAAGTTTATCCCACACATCTGCAATACCTAGTATGCCTATACCAGAAGTCAGATTGAAGATTATTTTGGTCCAGTGAACAAGAACACAGTATACAACAAGGTCTGACAATCAGGTCTGGATCTCTCAGATGGTGTAACTCAGAAAGTAGCAAATTTGGATAAGTCAAGAGGGGTATCATGACTACTATATTCCAGAGATTTAGCCTCCGATGATAAAGCATGAAAAAGATATGTTGGGTTCTAGACAAGCAGAGCAGATAGAGAAAGAATTGACCGACAGAACATCAGACTTCAATTTGGATGAGTAAGTGATGTTGATCAAGCAATTTGTGGGATCATACATTGTTGGCCGAGATGATTAATGACTTTAATGTCTATGTTTTTGATACGCATCACAAATCAAGCATGGATTTAGTCGATAGATCAGTAACTTTTAAATATCTTGAGTATTCTTGTTGCCGACTAGAAAGTTGTTGAAATCCTTGATGCGGATACATATACCAGATGGATTCCAGTATGTAGGTGTGTGTGGAATACATATATGAATAAATAAAGTGCGAAGATAAGTAGGATAAGTGTGGAAGTAGTAGTACAAGTCTGTTATGTGACAGTGCAACAACACTAAAACAAAGGAAGAATGAAGTGCATCACATCAGTATATTGTGCCTAACCAGAACTAAACTCTAGCATTTATAGATGCCTCTCATCAATTCAAACACCTGATTACCTTCTATAAGTTCTATAGACAGTGAGTCTCTTGTAGGTAGTGTGCCTCTTGTGAGCAGTGTGCTCGGGTAGTGAGCCCTAATTGGCAAGTGCCATTTTGTACTTCTTATTCTTTTAATAGAGAATACAATCTTGGGTTAGTCATCCCATGGTTTTTCCCTTAACATAGTTTTCCACATAAAAATCCTTATGTTATGTGTGTTGATTTTATTTCTATTCTTATGATCATATATGCTTATATGTTTTGATGCTGCACTAATTATTAAATGAGAAAAGAAAGTTAAGATATTTGAGATAATTGATTCACCCCCCCTTAGTTATCTGCCTTGTTTCCAACAATTGGTATCAGAGCTAATTTCCTCTAAATAGATCCTAATAGCTTGAGGAAGATCTGGGATTCTCAATGGATATATATGGTATGAAGGAACAACTTTTGTCTACCCTAGATGATCTTGACTAATCCCATTCTGAAGTCAATAACTTGAGAGATAGACTCAAACAAGATGATGATTTCATAAATGAGCTAAAAGAAAAACTGAGTATCTCTGTGAAAAAGAGAAAGGAACTACTTCAAAAATTAGCAAGTCAGAATGAAGCCAATGATACTAATGAATATCTAGATGAGAAAAACAAGCTATGTGAGAAGCTATCAAAAGAGGTCATTATGGTTAGGCATGAGATGGAATCAGGGGTTATGAGACTCACCCAAGAAATTGAAGAAAAAAGGAAAATTGAAGATAATCTAAAACAATCCCTCAAGGAGAAGACAGAGGATTACCACAAAATGGATAGAATAATCAGGCATCTTGAATTTGATCTTGAAGAAGCTAGAGATAATGAAGAACAACTTGAGAATTAGATAGACACTCTTAAACAAGATTTTCGAACAACAAATGAATATAAAGAGAAATTCAAGATAAGCTTAGCCCAACTTGAAGTTCTTCTTGAAAGCCAAAAGAGGGTAGATGACAAGCGTGGCTTGGGATATGAGAAAAGTGAAAGCTCTGGATTTGGTCAGAAGAACTTTGGATTAGGAAATCAAAGAAATAGGCCTAGAAAACCTCTGATAAGGCAACCAAATGCTCAAAGATATCCATTCTTCAATGGATACTACTTCAATTGCAACAACTTTGGTCATAAAGCAACTCAGTGTAGAAGGATAATGAATCAGACTAATCCATCCTTCTTTGGACAATGTTTCGATGCAAAAGGTATGGTCACAAATCTCATGAATGCAGAAATATGCAAATAAATAATTCATTCAATGGTAGATGCTTTGCATGCAATAGAATGGGACATATGGCTAATCAATACAGATCATGAGGATATCAATCAAATATGCAAAGAAATATTGTTTGTTACAAGTGCAATAGATTTGTTCATATTCCCAAATTTTGCAGAAGTAAAAATCAAGATAAAAAGGGTTCGATGCATCATAATCAAAGACAAGATAAGGGAAAAGGCAAAGTGAATGTGGATGAAGTTCAAAGGGGGATGAGCAAGATTTGGGTGTAGAAGAGTATAGAAAATATTGGGGATGGATCTGCATCAGAATCTGGTGCTGATATTCCTTCCAGAAACTAAATAGATGAGCTTTGGCTTATAAGGAGTCACAAAAAAAATTAAATTAAATTCCCCCAACCAGTCAATTAGTGCGTAAATTTGGCATGTGGAATGCTGCAGATTAAAGGGTTCTCAAAAAAATATCTAAATAACCCTCGGTAAAAATATGAAATATTTGCATGGAGTTTTACAAGAGTTTAACAATTCAAGTTGATTCGGTTTGACAACCATCTGATAAAGCAAGATTTTTACAGATGGATCTTGTATGATTCAAAATTGAGATACTTTGATTTGCGGACCCATGGAATGACAGAAGAAAAGAAGAACATTGTCAATCCTCACTGACAATGATTCTAAGATCAGCACAATGATTTGAGAAGATCTCTCTCAGAATAGGGCAACTAGATAACTTAAGTTGTGCATTTATTGCAAAAGGAAATTAGGGTTTGCACAAGAATAAAAGGGTTCTTTCACTCATCATTTGCACATTTGCATTCAAGAAGAAGAAAAGAAGAGATCTGCATCAAAGTTTCTACAACTCTCTCAAAGATCAGCTACAAAATCCAATTCAACCAGCAATTTGTTTCGGCTCTTATTTTGAACCCTAAAGCGTAAAAAGGTACTTCCATTCTAAAAATATCCCTTTGAATCTTTTGCAAGATGGCTACTCCAATGGTTGTAAATATCACTAATAGGCCGCATCCAAAATTCAAGAAACCTCCCTATAAATCTCTAGAAGTTGATCCTTTAGGCACATTTTCTAGCATTCCGCATGGGGTATTACACGTAGAAGATGTTAGGGTCTATATCCATGCCAACATTGAGGAATTTGGAGACTCCAAGTTGATGGACATCTATCATAAACAACTAATAGATGAGAGTTTTGAACTCAAACCTCAATACAAGGCCCTCTGGGATAAACACTTCAGATATTGCATACACTTTCCCTATTTTGTAGAAGATGATTGGGTCTGGCATGTCCTAAGAAAAATGCACGATAATTTCATGTGGTTAATGAGGGCCTTCAAGATAACAAAAGATGCCATTAGGGCAGTAATTAGATTGCACTCATGCGGTGGGTTACCTGTACTCAAATCTGTCAAGAACCAGACAGTAACTGAAGCCACCGGATCTAAGTTTGACAAGAGAGCAATGACCATATATGACATCATAGATCCGGATGTCAAATTTGCCTCAATGATAATTGGGTATAAGATCTATCATTCTAGAAGGGATAATTCTGTGTCTAGGATTGCAATATATGAAGCATATCAGATCTTAAGGGAAAATGCAGATTATGACCTATGTGATCTCTTAAATCAACTATTAGAAAACCTATAGAAGAT
Organism: Cunninghamia lanceolata; assembly: GCA_027924645.1. Classification (NCBI taxonomy): domain Eukaryota; kingdom Viridiplantae; phylum Streptophyta; class Pinopsida; order Cupressales; family Cupressaceae; genus Cunninghamia; species Cunninghamia lanceolata. Next base: position 458,380 of record BSBN01000007.1, read on the forward strand.
CAAGAAGGATAAGAAGAACTCCTTTAAGTATGGTTGTTTATTACCATGTCTATTCTTCTATTACATGAATGAGCTACCCGAATCAAGTAGTTTGGTTTGGCAAAATGATAAACCAGTTGCAATCTAGATCAGAGATTATATGTATGGACTTGGTGATGCTAAAGCTCAAAGCATAGCTCTCTACGGTTGATTTAAGAACTTCAAAAGCATGATGCAGGCTAGAGAGAGAATACCTCAATCCATAGTTGAGAAATACAAGGATACAATGTGCTTCATGGTAGATACTGATCAATGCCTAATGGAGGTAGTTGAGCCTAGAATAGTTTGGATAATGCCAATGGGATATGAGGTCGATGAGAAAATCTTGGAGCTACATATTCAACACCTATTGAGCTATCCTAAGGACCCTGGGGCAGAAAGGTTTGGAACCTTTCAAGAACTAAGTGTAAAAATACATGTTGAGCTAAGATAACTGGATAAAGAGGAAAGTTAGAAGGCAAGTTGAGGAAATTGCCAAAAGATTTGGCATATCAAAAGAGATAGTAGATACAAATAGAGAGAAAATGGAGAAGGCTGAGAAAGAGAAACAAGAAGCAAAGAAAGGAGATGTTCTAGTATAAGCCTCCTCTCGGACTAGATCCTTCAAGAGCTTTGCATCTGCCACTCCTAAGAGCTCAAGAGCCACCAAACTAGAAGTCAAGACATCTAGAAAGGGAGAAAAGAGAATGAAAACAAAAGCCACAAGGTCATACACAAGCCTCAAGGATGATGAAGAAACAGAGTCTGATGAGGAAATTAAGAAAATGAAAAAGAAGAAGAAAGCATTCGGGGAATTCTCTGCTAGTAAAAACAAAGAAGAAAAGGCAGAAGAATTTGTTGAAAAGCTCACTCTTTCCATTGATGATATCATCAAGGTAGTCATTGTGGATGGGAATCTGCAACCAGTAACAGAATTCTATGATGAATATAGTGATACTGATAAGAGGATCTTGGAAGAAGCTACAATCAGGTACCTGAATATTTACAATAAAGCATTCATTGAAATTATTTCATTAATTCCCAAAAGTCTAGAGAAGGTACTTGAACTAAGAAAAGAGAATGCAAAGGCAAAAGACTTATAGATCCGAGAACAGATTGCAATTCATCTCTATCCTTCTATTACTCCAAAGCAAATGGACATGATCTTTAAGGACTGTAAGGATGAATTCTTGAGTAAAGCAAGAATGAATAAACTTATGCTTGGAGAAACTGACCAAGTAGCAAGAGAAACAAAAGACATTCTTTGGAATGCCTTCAAAAGATTCAATCTTCCTATTGTAGAGGAAACAGATGAAGAACCTTCTACCATGGATGTTGAAGGATTAAATGTAACCAATGAATAATCTTCTGAAAAAGATGTAAAAGGATCAAAAGAGATAGATGAAGAGAAGTCTAAGGACTTGGATTCCTCTATTTTGAAAGAGGAAGCTTATGAAGCAGTAAACACAGGTAACATCCATTCTCTAGATCCCAATGTAGACATTCTAGATTCAGGAGCTGAAGGAGAAGGAAGAAAAGAGGAAAAAGTGAGTCAAGAAGAGGAGGCAAAGGGAAAAGAAGAAGAACAAGTAGAGAAGAAGAAGACTCAATCTCTGGCAAGAGACACTGCAGAGGTAGTGAAAAATTTCTTGAACAAAGAAATGATGGAGATAGATGAACTTGATCTATTTCAAGGGCCACTAAATTTTGACTCTCTCTCTCTCCGGTCCAGACAATGAAAATAACATCTTTTGCTCAAGCCAAAGCAAAAAATAACTCCTAAAATCTCACATGGAAGACTGTGAGCTATTGGAGATGGCATCCAAGATGCTAGAGAAGATCATACCATCATTCCAAAAGGATCCTTTGGCCATGCCATTTGGCAACCTAAAACCTTTGGTAAATTCTATTACCACTCACTTTGAATCTTTAGATAAATCGACAGAAGCAAAGGTCCGGAAGGAGTTTTTGGGAAAAAGATTCACTGAAGTACAGGGACTCATTGCTAATGATAGGAGGACCTAGACATTGGAATAAAGAGCCTTGAAAATGCTCTTAAAGATGGTGGGGACATGTACAAATTTTGTCTATATTGGCCCAAAGTGACAGAGGATATTGAAAAGAAGGTGAAAGAACAAGAAGGTAAACTGTCAAGTTTATCTCAAAATTTTGATCCCCTCACCACATCCTTAATGAATCAAGAATGCCAAGCCATTGTCATTATAAATGAAATAAAGAGGTTGAACAAAGAAAGGAAGGATATAATAAACAGAATGAGTGAACTTGGAGGGATAATTATCCCTAAGTTAGAGGCAATGCATGAGGCCTTGACAGATGCTCAGACCACAGCCCGGACTAGTGATCTGACAGATTTAAGAAGGGTAGAAGCATATGCATTTTTTTGAGTAGTCACATCTCCATTTTGGATAGGATGATGCAGAGCTGGGCCACAAAATTTGTATAATTGAAGGCTACTTTTGCAGATATACTTAAGTATATGTAAGTATAACATACATACAAATATGCTTATGTGGCTATATATAGGTTAATTTTTGCAAATTTTGGTGTACAGATTCTATCCTTTGCCATTGATGTCAAAGGTGGAGTGAGAGTAGTGAAAAATGTGGAATCTAGCTAAGGGGGAGCTCTGACAAAATAGTGCATAAGATAGAGCATCAGCCAAGGAGGAGTTTACTGCAACACTTAGCCATTTTTCACTAAGTGTTTCCATCAATGCCAAAGGAGGAGATTGCTGGCGAGAGACACTATGTGGCTTCATGAGTGTTGTCATTGATGGCAACAAAGTCTATCCCACACATCCATAGTACATAGTATGCCTATACCAAAAGTCAGATTGAAGATTAATTTGGTCCGGTGAACAAGAACAGAGTATACAACAAGGTTCGACAATTAGGTGCGGATATCTCAGATGGTGTAACTTAGAAAGTAGTAGATTTGGATAAGTCAAGAGGGGTATCATGACTACTCTATTCCAGAGATTTAGCCTCTGGTGATAAAGTATGAAAAAGATATGAGCATATGAGTGTTGGGTTCCAGATAGGTAGAGCAGACAGAGAAAGAACTAACTGAGAGAGGATTAGACTTCAATCCGGATGAGTAAATGATGTTGATCAAAAAATTTGTGGAGTTATACATTATTGGCCGCCATGATTAATGACTTCTATGTCTATGTTTTTGATATGCATCACAAATCAAGCATGGATTTAGCTGACAGATCAATAACTTGTAAATATCTTGAGTATTCTTGTTGCCGACTAGAAAGTTGTTGAAATCATTGATGCAGATATATATACCAGATGGATTCCAGTATGTAGGTGTGTGTGGAATACATATATGAAGAAATAAAGTGCAAAGAAAAGTAGGATAAGTGTGGAAGCAGTAGTACAAGTCCAGTATGTGACAGAGCAACAACACTAAAGCAGAGGAAGAATGACGTGCATCAGATCAGTATATTGTGCCTAACTGGAACTGAACTCTAGCATTTGTAGATGCCTCTCATTAGTTCAAACACCTGATTACCTTCTATAAGTTCTATTGACAGTGAATCTCTTGTAGGCAATGTGCCTCTTGCAGTGTGCCTCTTGTGAGCAGTGTGCTCAGGTAGTGAGCCCTAATTGGCAAGTGCCATTTTGTACTTCTTATTCTTTTAACAGAGAATACAATCTTGGTTTAGGCACCCCATGGTTTTTCCCTTAACAGGGTTTTCCACGTAAAAATCCTTGTGTTATGTGTGTTGATTTTACTTATGTTCTTATGATCATATATGCTTATATGTTTTGATGTTGCACTAATTATTAAACGAGAAAAGAAAGTTAAGATATTTGAGATAACTAATTTGTTGGGAATTAAGGTGTCCCAACCTTGGTAATTCTCTACATTTGTAATATTTGTATTTATTATTCAATTTCCTATGTTGTAAATAATTTGAAATTCCACTGTCATATTGTGGGATGTGGCACGGTGATGTGTCAATCCTACATGGATTATGACAACTTGTTATTTTGTCCTCACATGAGTAGATAGGCATCTCACTTAGTGGTAGGAATATTTTGCCATGTGTCGGCATCTTCTATGTTGTGTAAGGAATGTTTGACTGAAATGGTTATGACAGATTCCTATGATGAATCTATGACATGTAAGAGTCGAGAATAGAAGGTTGTAAGACAGGTAATGACATGTGTCACGAAGCATCTTTGAATGAGGCATATTTGGGTGCCCTAAATATGATGTGTTGTAAGAGAATATGCTATTTATAGCATGTGTATGATAGATTCTCTTACAGCTATAATTTGTAATCGCCAGGACACATTCTATGATGGTCGTAAGTGTCGTAAGAGCATCTGTCATAGTCCATTTTGGAAATAGGCAACCTCTTTTGGATGGAAGCTATGGACAAGTGTCAGACACATTCTACAATGTTGACCAAGTGTCCCTAGGTGTCAGTTTTGGTCCAAGATGCCATATTGGATGCCCATTCCAAGAAAGGTCCAAAATTACCTTGTATGTTCTATTTAAACAGGTGCTTGGAGATGGAGTTTGTATCACAGGTTTACAGGTACTATTATGCTACCAGATTGACTCTAGACATGAGTGTTGAAGACCATTGAATCTTGCATTACAAGTGTGTTGTAAACATTCTTTCAGATTTGTTAATACATTGTGCAAGTTTCTGAGTGTGGGGCTTTTCACCCGATAAGGGTTTTCCCCACCATAAATCTTTGTCTCTCTTTTTCTATCTTCTTTCTGGCTCTTGTGTTTTGCTGCAATATCTCATGTTAATGGTTTAACTTTTCTGTAATAGTTAGGATAAATTTGAATTTGCATATTCCTCTCCTCAATATATTAGTGTAGGAAGTGTTTTCGTACACCTAGCTTCCTTTCAGAATTCACCCCCCTCTCAGTTCTCTGCCTTGTTTCCAACAAAATGTTCCTCTTTTGTCTTACTAAAAATTAGAATATCATCCAAGTACACAATCACAAACTTACCCAATAATTTCTTTAGGACTTCATTCATCAATCTCATGAAAGTACTTGGTGCATTTGTCAATACAAAAGGCATCACTAACCACTCATACAATCCTTCATTAGTCTTAAAAGCAGTCTTCCATTCATCTCCTCCTTCAATTTTGATCTGATGGTATCCACTCTTCAAGTCTATCTTTGTGAAATAACTTTCTCCACTCAAACAATCCATGATATCATCCATCCTAGGTAAAGGAAATCTATACTTAACTGTGATCTTGTTTATTTCTCTAGAATCAGTACACATTCTCTATTCTCCATCTTTCTTAGGTACTAACACTATAGGTACTGCACAAGGACTCAAACTTTCTCTAATCAAACCTTTCCTCAACAACTCTTGTATCTATCTATTTAATTCTTCATTCTCTGCCAGTGTCATTCTATGTGCTACTTTATTAGGAAAACTTACTCCTAGTATAAGATCCATGTGATGCTGATACTCCTTAGAGGTGGCAATCCTTTAGGTACATTAGAGGTGGCAATCCTTTAGGCAATGTTTAATCATATTCAATTTCCTCATATTCAAAGTATTCTTCCATATCATTTATCCAGTCAATCAATTCTTTAAGATTCAAATTACCAATATAATTCAGCACATCAACTCTAGGTCTCTTTCCAATCTTTGAAATAGCTCACAACATCTTTACTTGATTTGTTTCTTCTTCTTCATCACCTCCTAGGGTTTTACCAGTGTGTTCAACATATCAAAATTCTTCTTCATCATCGCTTTCAACATTAAGTCTCGGTGTCAATCCTCTTCACCTATCCTCTTCAACACATACAAATAGATTCACATGGTTTTCATTATCTCCATCAACTCATCTATTCTTTCAACCATTGTTCCAATAGCAACAACTCTCCTCGGGGGCATTCTTCCTAGGATCAAGTCTAAACTACCTCAGGTTTGGCAATCGGGCTACAAGCTGACAACTGCCTCTCAATCAGTGATCGGTTGCAACATAGGTAACCTAGCTCAATTTGGAGATCTATCCATAGCAAGATCTTATGAAATTCCCTCATCAACTTCACTCAATTCGCTCTCCAAGATTTGAACTTTCACTCTGATACCACTTGGTGCAATCATGGTAGGAAGGTTCATAGAATGAACTATCCAAACTATGCAGGAAGAGTAAACACAATAGAAACAACTCAAAGAAATGAAGTAAATGTAGATTCAGTCATTCAGTATATCATAGAATTCAAATACAATCTGACCGGCAACATGCGGTCTTACAACTAGGGCTCAAAGGCCTGATTACATACATGCACAAGATAAAGCTTTGAAGCTCCTTCACATAAAATCTAAACTATCAATTATTACTATGTGAATTTCTACTTTCCTAGGGATCTATTACATCATTATATATTATCTCTAGAACAATAGATTCCTCTACATCAGCCAAGGAAGGTCACAAACTCCAATGAAGAGCTGTAACATGTTCACAGATAGGTTAGACCTAAACATATAGAACACTTCCTCAAATGAATGGAATAACATGCGGACCCTCTGAGAAGGTAAACCATGAACCAAATATCATCTAATGATGTGTCATTAGGATCCACAAGTCAATGAATGATCCGCAAGCCTTCTCCTTTAGCTGATTTGTCTGAGACTGTTAGGATGCTTTGCTATGAGAAAAATAGTTGATCTTCTGATAGTGATATCTTTCTGATAACTAGTCCAAATGCTCTAGATTCTTGATATGATGCATATTAATGAATGTAGCTACTAAGTCCAGATCCACAAGATGTGAAATCCCAATACTGGACCACAAGCTAAAAACTGCTTCTAACTGAACTACCTAAACTGAAAATGAAAGAAACAAACTGAAATGCAAATGTTTTTGGTTGATGCAAGGTTTCTCTTGAACCAGGTATGCTCCTACATCAGTATGTTTAGATATGATAGAATTAGAAAATCTAAACTTGGAGGATGGATCATTTTCAACTGAGGTAAGCAAAATATTTGATGATGTAATACTAATTCTTATGTGTTTTCTTCAGGCACAGGGGAATAAGAGTAAGATACACATCAAGATAATGTCTTGATTCTGGTTTTAGAGGAGATCCTAACATGTGATGAGGCACATCCTCATGAAATTAAAAATATTATCACCCCAGGGACCGACTGCCTAATTGAGTCAGACTATGAGCTATCAGATGAGGATAGAGGGAGTCACCTGACTTGATTTGAAGAGTTTTTGTCCAAACAAATTCAGAGACATATTTTACAAGGGATTCCTCCACATCATACATTGATTGAAGGATGGTGTAGACTTCATGAGGCACCACATTTAGAAACAACATGTGCCCTATGCTTACATGTATTGAATAAGGAAGAGCAAATGTGCTTTAGAGACAAACTACATGATATCAGGGATATCCCTAAAGATGAAAGAAATGGGCTTGCAACATATCTAGAAGATAAAGATGATAACATTAGAGTGATAGAAAGAGAAGATATGATATCCTCACAAAAATCACCAGAGGTGATAAAGACTGAACCTCAAAAGTTAAAATGGATATCTTGTAGTGCGGCTGCACGTGCTAAAAGGAAAAGAGAAGGTTTTGATTAGCCATTAATAGAGGATAAGCCATGGATTTTAAGGTTTGATGGCTCTAAATCTAAACAAGGGCCTGGGGTAGGCATTGACCTCATCGACCCATCAAGGAGGTCATTTCTAATAGCATACCGATTGTAATTCCCCTATACTAATAATGTGGCTGAATATGAGGCCCTGATCCATGGGTTGTTGCTTGACCTCAAGAAGAAAGCTAGAATTCTACATGTCTATGGAGACTTAGAATTAGTGGTGAAACAAGTCAGGAGTATCTATGCATGTAACTATAATAAGTTGTCAAACTACAGGCATAGAATTTGGGATTTAATAGAAGGATTTGATGTATTCAACATCACGCATGTCCCTAGAGAACAAAATCATAGAGTTGATGCATTGGCATAGGCTGCCAACACATTGGAACCCTTATTTATTTCTGGAATGAAAAGATTTTCAGTAGAATTGATATCAGTGCCCTCCATAACTGACAACATCACTAATTTTCAAGTGTTTGATGATGACCAGCATATTCTGGATTTCATAGCAAATAGGGATATATTTGAAGCACAGGTATTGGATGAGAGGAATTTAGAAGATCATGTATGGGAAGAGGAAGAAATCATGGACTTGCCAAGTAACACAATTCCTAAAGGTATGATTGAGATTGAAAGAGCTTTTGACTTAGACAACATGATAAAGAAAAAAGATCTCCCCAAGACAGATGGAGGAGGATATTCACCTATCAACATAGGACAGTGTGAAGACACAAGAAAAGTCCTAATCAGTAAGGTTTGTTTTGAAAAGGAGAAAGAAGAGATAGCTCATGCATTAAAAGATTATATCCATGTCATTGCCTAGACCTATGATGAACTAAAAACATATGATACATCAATTATCACTCATACTATCCCATTAAAACTAGATGCTAAGCCATTCAGGAAAAAATAAAGGCCAGTCAATGCATTTCTAAAGCCCATTATCTCTGAAGAAGTTAAAAAGTTACTAAATGCAAGAATCATATTTCCTATCAGGCACTCAACATGGGTGGTAAATCTAGTCCTAGTCAGGAAAAAGAATGGAGACATACGTCTCTATGTTGACTTTAGAAATCTGAATAGAGCCTTAGAAAAGGATAACTATCCTCTTCCCTCATTAGATGAAGTTTTACAGATAGTGAATGGAGCTCAAATGATGTCTTTCCTAGATGGTTTCTCAGGATACAACCAAGTGATGGTAGAGAAGATAGATAGATTAAAGACAACATTCACCACCAAGTGGGGGATATTTTCCTATAGGTGGATGCCTTTTGGCCTAAGCAATGTTGGAGCCACATTTCAATGGACACAACATTCAGGGGCCTAGTTGGGCAATGCATAATCATATACATGGATGACTTGACTGTCTTCTCAAACAAGAGAGGTGACCACATAGAAGACCTTAAAAAGGTGCTTAAGAAGTGTGAGTATTATGGTATCTCACTAAACCCAAATAAATGTATATTTGGAGTGACCATAGGTAAGTTACTCGGTCATGTAATATCAGAAAATGGGATCACCATTGTGTTGATAACTGAGAGGGGGGGTGAATCAGTTATCTTAATTACTTCAACTTTTTGATCTTCCTTAACAATTAATGTAGCATCAAATCATATAAGCAAACATAACCATGAAATGGAAATAACATCAATACACATGACACAATGATTTTGACGTGGAAAACCCTGTTAAGGGAAAAAACCACGGGTAATTAACCCAAGATTGTATTCTCTGTTAAAAGAATAAGATAGTACAAAATGACACTTACCAATTAGGGCTCATTGCTTGAGCACACTGCTCACAAGAGGCTCACTTCCTACAATAGTTTATACAAGGAAACTAGATACTTGAACTAATGAGAAGCATCCACATATACTGAGGTTCAGTTCCGGTTAGGCTCAATACACTGATCTACTGCACTTCATTCTTCCTCTTCTTGGTGCTGCTGTCCTGTCACATACCAGACTTGCCTTACTACTTCCACACTACTCTTCTTCTTCTATTCGTACACTTCAACACACAACACACACCTTCACATCCAAATCCATCTGGTATATATATCCGCACCAATGATTTCAACACCTTTCTAGTCGGCATATGTAATAGTCAATATTTTCCCAAACTTTGATCTGTCGGCTGAATCCTTACTTATAAAGTGATGCGTATCAAGGAGATGCTTATATAATTCATCAATCATGTTGGCCAATCATGAATGATACCTTAAGAAACTTGATCACCATCAATAACTCATCTGGATTAAGGTCTAATGCTCTGTCGGTCAGTTCTTCCTCTGTCAACTCTGCCAAACAGGAACCCAACACTTAGGTGCTCATATCTTTTCACTCTTTCATCACCGAAGGCTTAATCTTTGGAATGTTTTAGTCAAGATACACCTCTTGACTTCCCCAAGTCTGTACTTTACTAAGATACTTCCTCTGAGAGATCCGGACCTGACTGTCAGACCTTGCCACATGCTATGTTCTTGCTTACCGGACCACAACACTCTTCAATTTGACTTCCGATATAGGCACACCATGTCTTGTGGATGTGTGGGATGAACTTTGTTGCCATCAATGAAAACAATCATGAATCCACAATGTGTCTCTTGCCAACAATCTCCCCCTTTGGCATTGATGGCAACACTTAGTGAAAAATGACTAAGTGTTATACTACACTCCCCCTTGGTTGATGCTCTGTTTTAATTTACACTTTACCGGAGCCCCCCCTTAGCTAGATTCCACATTTTTCACTTCTCCTCACTCCCCCTTTGACATCAATGGAAAAGAGTAGGGTCCGCACACCAAAATTTCCAAAAACAGTCTATACATATCCGCATAAGTGTATATACAAGTTGTACTTACATGTACTTAAGTATGTCTGAAAAAGTATTCTTCAACTGTATAACTTCTGTAGCACAACTCTGCTTCATCCTGTCCAAAATTGAGATGTGACCACTCAACAGGAATGCAAACGCTTCTGCCTTCTTAAGATCTATCGGATCATTGGTCCGGGTTGTGGCCTGAGCATCAGTTAGGGCCTCATGCATGGCCTCTAACTTTGGGATAATGATCCCTCTAAGTTCACTCAACCTATTTATTCTATTTTTCTTCTCCTTATCAAGATTATTTATTTCATCTATAACTGCAATAGTCTTACACTCTTGATTTACTATGTAGGAGGAGAGAGGATCAAAACTTTGAGATAAACTTAATAGTTTATCCTCTTGCTCTTTTACTTTCTTCTCAATATCCTTGGTCACTTTAGGCTAGGATAAACAAAATTTATAGATATCTCCACCATCTTTAAGAGCATTTTCCAAGCTCTTTATTCCAATATCCATAACTCTCCTATCATTTGTTATTAGACCCTGTACTTTAGAGAATCTTTTTCCCAAAAACTCCTTCCAGACCTTTTCTTTTGTTGACTTGTCTAAGGAATCAAAATGCGTATGAACAGAATTTACAAGAGACTTTAGATTACCAGATGTGGAGGCCGAAGGATCCTTTTGGAAGCATGGCATGATCTTCTCCAATACACCAGAGGTAGCTTCTATGAGCTCACAGTCTTCCATGTGAGACTTTAGGAGTTTTTATTTTGCCTTTGCTTGAGTAAAGGATGCTAGCTTTATGGTTTGAACTGGAGAGAAGGAATCGAAATTGAATGGACCTTGAAGAAGTTTTAGTTGATCAAATTCCATCATCTCTTTGGTTAAGAGATCTTTGACTACTTCTGCTATGTCTCTTGCCGGTGACAGGGTTTTCTCCCCTTTTGCAGTCTTAGCACTATCATCTGTGGTCTTTTCTGTTTGACCTTCTTCACTTCCCTTTACTTATTCTTCTTGACTGATGCTCTCTTCTTTTCTTTCTTCTCCTTCAGTTCTAGAGTATGCAGGAGGATCCGGAAGAGAAGTGTCTTCTTCTTCATGAACTTCCTCTTCTAGAGCAAAGGAATCTAAGTCTTTAGCTTTCTCTTCACTTGTCTCCTTTGCCTCTTCTACCACTATCTCAGTAGATTCTTCTTTGTCATCCATGGCTAAGGGATCATAACCTAAGTCCTCTATAATAGGAATATTGAATCTTTTGTATGCATTCTGGAGGATGTCTTATGTTTCTTTAGCTACCTTGTCAGTTTCTCCAAGCATAAGCTGATTCATCCTAGCTTTGCTCTGGAACTCATCCTTGCAATCTTTGAAGATCATATTCTTTTTCTTAGGAGTGATGGAAGGATAGAGCTAAATGGATATCTATTCCCTGATCTCCATATCCTTTGCTTTAGCATTATTCTTTCTGATTTCAAGTTCCTTCTCAAGGCTTTTAGGAATTAGAGATATGATTTTGATGAAAGCTTTGTTGTAGATATTTAGATACCTGATTGTGGCATCTTGCAAGATCTTCTGGTCAGCTTCACTACATTCATCATAGAATTTTGTTAATGTTTTTAGGTTTCCATCCACAGTAATTGCCTTGATGATATTGTCAAGAGTAGGCTTCTCAACACTTTTATCTGTCTTTTCTTCTTCCTTGTCTAGACTGGTAGAGGATTCTCTGGATACTTTTTTCTTCTTCTTCATCTTCTTGATCTCTTGATTAGATTCTGTCTCTTCATCATCTTTGAGGCTTGTATATGATCTTGTAGCCTTTGTCTTTGTTCTCTTTTCTCCTTTACCAGATGATTTTTCTTCTAGTTTTGATGCCTTTGAGCTCTTAGCAGTGGTAGGTGCAGAGGTCTTAGAGGATCTAGTCTGGGAGGGGACTTCCACTAGAGCACCTTCTTTCTCTATTTTTTCTTTTTCTTTCTCTGCCCTTTCTATCTTCTCTCTATTTGCATCAAGTGTCTCCTTTGAAATTCCATGCCTCTTGGCAAAATCTTCTACTTCCCTCCTTACCTTTCTCTTGATCTCAGGCTGTCTCAGTTCAACATGAACTTTTACACTTAGTTCTTGGTAAGTTCCAAACCTTTCTACCTGAGGATCTTTGGACTGGCTCAACAAATGTTGGATATATAGTTCTAGGATCTTCTCATCAACCTCATACCCCATTGGCATGATCCATACTATTCTTAGTTCTACTGCCTCCATCAGACATTGATAAGTGTCTACCATAAAGCACATTGTATCCTTGTATTTTTCAACTAGGGATTGGGGAATTCTTTCTCTAGCCTACATCATGCTTTGGTAGTTTTTGAAATAACCCCACAGTGTAGTGTTTTGAGCCTTGGCATCACCAAGCCCATGCAAGTAATCTCTGATTTGAATTGCAACAGGTCTATCATTTTGCCATACCCAACCACTAGATCTAGGTAGCTCATTCATAAAGTAGAAGAATAAACACAGTATCAGCTCACCATACTTAAAGGAGTTTTTCTTGTCCTTCTTGATCTTTTGTAGGTTTTCCATTAGTTGGCTCTGAAGGAGTTCACAAATATCATAATCTGCGTTCTTTCTCAACATTTCATAAGTAGTGTAGATTGTTGTTCCAGATATAGAGTTTTCTCTGCTAGAGTCATATATCTTGTAGCCAATAATCATGGAGGTAGACTTGATGTCCAGATTTGTGATATCCTCAACTGTCATTGCTCTTTTATCAAATTTAGATCTGGTAGCCTCACTCACAGTTTGGTTTTTGACTGATTTTAGAGTAGGTAGCCCATCGGATGAGTGCAATCTAGTTATTTCCCTAATTGTTTCCTTGGTTATCTTGAATGGCCTCATCAACCACATAAAGTTGTCATGCATTCTGCTCAAAACATACCAGACCCAATCATCTTCAACAAAACAGGGGAAATGAATGCATTGTCCAAAATGTTTATCCTGAATGGCCTTATACTGAGGTTTTCGTTCAAATGATTCATCTATCAGTTCCTTGTGGTAGATATCCATTAGCTTGGATTCACCAAATTCTTCAATGTTTGCATGAATGTAAACCCTAATGTCTTCTACATACAGAATTCCATGTGGAATGCTAGAAAATGCACCTAGGGGATCAACTTCTAGGGATTTATAGGGATGTTTTCTAAATTTAGGGTGCGGCCTATCAGTAATCTTCACCACATTTGGAGTAGCCATCTTTTAAAGATTCACAGAGAGATTTTCAAGAGCAGAAAATACCTTTTACGCTTCTAGGGTTCATGATATGAACCGGATCGGATTGCTGGATGAATCAACTTCTGCAGTTGATCCTTGATGGGCTTGAGGCAATTTGTTGCAGAGCTCCTTTTCTCTTCTTCTTGAATGTAAAATGAAGAATTGTTCAATAAGAGAACCCTTATATTTCTCTACAAACCCTAATTTCATTTTGCAATAAATGTGTAACTTAAGTCATTCCAGTTTGCCTTGTTCTCCTTGTTCTGAGAATTTTTTTTTCAGATCACTAAGATATGCAGAGTTTTTCTTGATGATTAATGACAATCTATCCTCCTTTCCTTGAACATTTGATCTACTCGCAGCTCAAACTACCTCAAAAATTTGAATCATACCAGATCTAACTATGAAAATCCTATTCTTACCAGATGACTATTAAACCGAATTAATCTCAAATGATTAACCTCTTCAAATTCATTGCAGATCTTTCATATCTTCCCCAAGGGTTATTTAGATGTTTCTCTAAGAGCCCTTTTAGTCCACAACCTTTCATGTGCCAATTTCGGGCACCAATTGACTAGCTGGGGGAAAATATTTTCTTTTGTGAGTCCCCCTGAGCTAGAGCTCATCTATTTAGTTTCCAGAAGGAATATCAGCACCAGATTCTGGTACAAATCCATCCCCATCATTTTCTATACTTCTCTTCACCCATATCTTGTTCATTTCCATTTGAATTTCATCCACATTCACTTTTCCTTTTACTTTGCCTTGGTTTTGATTATGATGCACCGGACTGTTTTTGTCCTAATTTTTGCTTTTGTAGAATTTGGCAATATGACTGGATCTATTGCAATTGTAGAAAACAACATTTCTTTACATATTTGACTGATATCCTCTTGATCTACACTGATTAGCCATATGTCCCATTTTATTGCATCCAAAACATCTACTATTGAATGAATTGTTCATTTGCATATTTCTGCATTCATGAGTTTTGTGACCATACCTTTTGCAATTAAAACACTATCCGGAGAAGGATGAACTAGGCTAATTCATTCTTCTTCTACACTGATTTGCTTTATGACCAATTTTATTGCAATTGTGGCAGATCCATTCAAGGAAGGATATCTTTGAGCATTTGGTTGCCTTACCGGAGGTCTTCTAGGCCTATTTCTTGGATTTTCTAATCTAGAGTTCTTTTGACCGAATCCGGAGCTTTCACCTTTTTCATACCCCCAGCCTTGCTTGTCATCTACCCTCTTTTGGATTTGAAGAAGAACTTCAAGTTGGGCAGATCTTATCTTGAATTTTTCTTTGTATTCATTTGTTGTTTGAAGATCCTGTTTAAGAGTGTCAATCTAATTCTTAAGTTGTTCTTCATTATCCATAGCTTCTTCAAGATCAGATTTAAGATGCCTGATTATTCTATCCATTTTGTGGCAGTATTTTGATTTCTCTTTGAGAGATTGTCTTAGATCATCTTCAGTTTTTCTTTTCTCTTCAATTTCTTGGGTAAATTTCATAACTCCTGATTCCATTTCATGTCTTACCATAATGAGATCTTTTGATAACTTTTCACATAACTTGGTTTTCTCCTTTAGATCTTCATTTGTATTATTGTCTTTACCTTGACTTGCCAATTGCTGAAGTAGATCCTTTCTCTTTTTCATAGAGATACTCAGTTTCCCTTTTAGTTCATTTATAAAATTATCAGCCTATTTGAGTCTTTCCTTCAATTCATTGACTTCAGGGTTAGATTACTCAAGATCATCTAGGGCAGACTAAAGTTGTTCCCTCATACCATACACATCCATTTGAATTCCTAGATCTTCCTCAAGCTGTTAGGCTTTGTTTGGAGGAACTTAGCTCTGATACCAATTGTTGATAACTGAGAGGGGGGTGAATCGATTATCTTAATTACTTCAACTTTCTGATCTTCCTTAACAATTAATGCAGCATCAAATCATATAAGCAAACATAACCATGAAATGGAAATAACATCAATACACATGACACAATGATTTTGACACGAAAAACCTTGTTAAGGGAAAAACCACAGGGTGATTAACCCAAGAATGTATTCTTTGTTAAAAGAATAAGATAGTACAAAATGGCACTTGCTAATTAGGGCTCACTGCCCAAGCACACTTCTCACAAGAGGCTCACTACCTACAATAGTTTATACAAGGAAACTAGATACTTGAACTGATGAGAAGCATCCACATATGCTGAGGTTCAGTTCCGATTAGGCTTAATACACTGATCTGCTACACTTCATTCTTCCTCTTCTTGGTGCTGTTGTCCTATCACATACCAGACCTGCCTTACTACTTCCACACTGCTCTTCTGCTTTTATTCGCACACTTCAACACACAACACACACCTTCACATCTAAATCCATCTGGTATATATATCCACACCAATGATTTCAACACCTTTCTAGTCAGTATCCAGAATAGTCAATATTTTCTGAAACTCTGATCTGTCAGCTGAATCCTTACTTATCAAGTGATGCGTATCAAGGAGATGCTTATAGAAGTCATCAATCATGTCATCCAATCATGAATGATACCTTAAGAAACTTGATCACCATCAATAACTCATCTGGATTAAGGTCTGATACTCTGCCAGTCAGTTCTTCCTTTGCCAACTCTGCCAAACAGGAACCCAACACTTAGGTGCTCATATCTTTTCACTCTTTCATCACCGGAGGCTCAATCTCTGGAATGTCTGGACCTGACTGTCAAACCTTGCCACATTCTCTATTCTTTCTTACCGGACCGCAATACTCTTCAATCTGACTTCTGGTATAGGCACACCATGTCCTACGGATGTGTGGGATGAACTTTGTTGCCATCAATGACAACAATCATGAAGCCACAATGTGTCTCTTGCCAACACATTGACCCTACCAAGATTGATTCTATAATGAAGTTACAACTTCCAAGGAGTAAAAAAGAATTGAAATCTTACTTTGGCAAGATTAATTTTGTAAGGAAGTTCATCATAGGATTTACAGAAATTGTCAGGCCACTCAATGCAATGCTCAAGAAGGATGCCAAAATAGAATGGACACTTGAGGTAAAAGATACATCTAAAGATATCAAGAAGGCCATAGTAGATGTGCTTGTCATGATAAGCCCAAATTATACAAGAGACTTTTACATTTATTCATTTGCTTTGGAGCATACCTATGCAGCCATCCTAACACAAAGGAGTGAAGAGAAGGAAGAAAATCCCATTGCCTTTATGAGTTCTCCATTTAGAGATGCAGAGCTCAGGTATATGGATGTCAAAAGGCAAGCCCTTGCTCTGGTTAGAGCAGTAAAGAAATTCAGACACTATATCTTGAGAAGCAACATAATTGCTGTTGTACCTGATGCATTGGTCAAGATGCTCCTAATGAAAAATGAGCCAGGAGATAAAAGGGTGAAGTGGATAATAGTAGTCCAAGAATATGATATGGATATTATCCCCATGAAGCTAGTTAGAGGATAGGACCTAAGCCAGATGATTTCTGAAATTGATCCTAACTTGATAAGTCAACAGTATACCATAGACACAAAAGAAAACTATGATTGGTATTCAGATATCAGACATATCCTAATTACTGGGAGATGCACCCCTAAAATGCAAGCTTCTCAGAGAAGAGCCCTAAAGATTAAATCATAGAAGTACATGATAAAATGGAGAATCCTCTTCAAAAGAAACTATGAAGAGATATACCTTAGATGCTTAAACAAGCCAGAGGCTAATAAAGTCCTTACAAAGTTACATGAAAAATTTGGAACAACACATGGATCTCATATGGCCACCACTCATGCTATCCTAAGACCATGATACTATTGGCCAACAATCTTCAAAGATACTGCTAATCACATAAAATACTGCCATATCTACTAGGTTGCTTCTAATAGAGAAAGATATGCTGCTCAACCCCTACAGCCAGTCATGGAGATTCACCTATTTGCACAATGGGGCATGGACTTGATCAGGCCCATCAATCCTCCATCATCTTCAGGCCACAAGTATGTATTAACAATCACTGATTATTGCACTAGGTCAATTGAAGCAGTTAGTAGCAAGACATGTACTATAGAGGAAAGACATGTACTATAGAGGATGTGATCAAATTTCTAGGGGGCAACATCATAACTAGGTATGGAGTTCCTTATGCCCTTATATGTGATAATGGACCAGCTTTTACATTTTTAAAACCATCTAGTTGGGCTTTTGATCATGGGGTGATCTTAATGTTTTCTTCAAATTATTATCCCCAAGGAAATGGCTTAGCAAAGTCAACCAATAAGAATTTATTGAACATCATAAAGAAATTGATTGAAAAGAACCCCAGAGAGTGGAATACCTTACTTAAATATGCCATGTGGGTAGATCGAACTAGAATGAAAATTGCATTAAGGAATTCCCCTTACTAGTTAGTTTATGGGGTGGATCTTATTCTCCCTGTCAACCTAAAAATACCTACCCTACAATTCATACATGAATACTTGGGCATAGACAATAAACAAGAAGTCAGGTTGCTTCAACTCATGCACCTGGAAGAGAAGAGAGATAGGGTGATTGATCAATTCACCAAACATCAGGCTACTGTCAAATGTTGGTTTATAAGAGAGCTAAAGTAAAATCCTACTGAATATTAGATTTAATCCTATCATGGGACAAACAAATGAAAAGAAGGGTGACCATGGAAAATTTGATAAACTTTGGATAGGTCCCTTTTAGATTTTAGAAATCCTTGGTGATAGCATGTATAGACTGAAAACATTAATAGGTGAGGATATCCCATTGCCAGTCAATAGACAGTTCCTTAAACATTATTTTCAGACCTAGAGGGGTCATGTCATGACATTGTATCATAATGTACATTTTGTATAGCTATTTGTACAGTTTTTTTGGTGTTTTGTCTTTTCTTTGTGTGTTATTGAGACCTTGGTTTGATTGGGCAAAATATGGCACCTTATCACTCTTAGAAAATCACTAGAATTGTCAAAATTCAAGAAATGAAGACAAATTCCTATATAGGTTGTAAGTCATGTTAGGTAGATGTTCCTGATTAGGTCTGTGATATCTTGTTCATTAGTGATAGCTTTTCTTCTTCAAGGAGATCCCCGCATGACACACCTAGCAACCTTGGGTTTGTTGAACATGCTAGTGTAGTGTTAAGTGAAAAATCAAAAGGTTACCCTTGATACCATTGCAATTCTCAAACTAAACAACAAGTGACCACACTTTACAAAACGAGCTTACATGATGATATCTTATGGAATACTGATACAAAAAGAAAAATATATTGAATATCTAAAAGAGATAATTAGGCTATCTAAGTAACTCTACTAGGGCTATAGATGCCTACTGGCAGTGGGGCTCTACTTAGGAGAATTGCAATGATAACCTTGTCGGGGCTATGGACACCTACTAGCAACAAGGCTCTATCTAGGTTGGCTAGGAGGGATAAACCAAACTAGGTAGCTTAACACCAATCACTAGTGTTTTCAACTTACCTTCAAGATGAGGGATATGAATCACCTACACATACACGATCCCTTTTTAGAATTGGTGTATTGATGAACATGATATCATTCAGAAAAATTAGGGTGCTTTTACTTGATAGGAGCTAGAACACTATGTTTTAATTTATCCTCATCTTTTGAATTATTTCAATTCTAGTTGTTTTCTTTGGTGGTAAGTTGTTGTGTGGTTACACAACATGCCCCATTCTTCTCCAAAAAAATAGAGACCCAACATTTTTCTTTCTTGTCCCCTTGCTTTTGGGTGGTATGGTAAAATTTAACCTCAAATGCATATTAGGATGTTGTCCTATGCATGTTTTAACCTCAGGATCTTGCTCAAATTTCAAACTTGGAATTTGTTATCATTAATCATGCCATATAAAAGAGAATAGAATTCCAAGCAGGTTTTCTTTTTGAAGCACCCTAAAATTTGCTAAATCAAGAAAGTTACAGTTGGTCAAAGTTTGGTCAACAGGTCATCAGGATATTCACATAAGACATCAACATATTATCTTAATATCCTATCATTCTATTGGTAAATAGATTGGTCACTATTAATGAATTCTCAAGAATGACTCTATTTTGTCTAGAAAGTAGTGATGAACTAACCAACAGTTGGAGAGATCGTGATAGAGTAATGACCTTCCTCTATGTTTGAGAGGGGTAGCTCCCTCGTATGATCAAAATAGGGGTTTTTATGGTATTTTAACCAGAAATACCAAAGGTAAAGGAAAACTAAAGGAAAATGAATTATAGAAACCCTAGTAGTAGACATACAAATACCAACTAAGATTTCATAAACTTATTAATAGGTTAAAAGGGGGGTTTTACCATAAGAGTTAGAAACTATGTTCCTAAATCTATATGATGTATTGAATAATGTGTATGATACCATAACAATGATGAAAGAATGATGTACTAATCCCACACACTATGAGATATGTTGCATCAACAACATTAGAATTAAGATACCAAGATAAGATTGCATTTCTTTACACCAATTGCATAGTTAAAATGTTTCAATGGATGATCTATGATTTACACAGTGACACAAAAGTATTACCAATCTAACATATGAGAAATTAGTAACAATAACTTAGAAATACCATTGGAACATTTGAACCAAAGTACTCTTCATTATCTTTGTGAAATTATACAATTTCAAAAGCCTTCATGTACAAAGTGTTAGACCAAAGGTCTCTGAAAAGCTTCTCCATAAGTCCCCCTCAAAGTCTCTTCCAAAACGTCCCCTTACATATGAAATGGCCTTGTATTTATAGGCTTGTTCCCAGTAACTACTTGGTAACTACCTAATAAACACTTCATAACTACTTTTTTTGAAATACAATAATTTAAAAATGAGCTTTATTCTAGTTAGGTTCGACCTAACTTTTCTAGAAACAAAGCTCATTTTCTAACCCATAATTACAACATGTGACATAAGTCACTTTTACAAAAAGGTAACATTAAACTTGTAACTTTTGAGTTGTGAAATTCACTAGGTTACTTTCCATCTCCATTTGCTCCATTTTGGTGGTCAAACCCCATCAAATGCTAAAAATATTCTCTAGATACTTGAATCTTAGACTCCTGTGTTTGGATACAAAGCTTGGATGAAGAGAATAGTTACATATTTCCCTGCTTTGATCTCACTCCTAGGCGAGGAAATAAATCCATAAGATTAAGCTTTTTGAAGATATCAATATTATAGCCACCACTTTGTATTAACAAATCATCGTTGATTTTGCATCTCAACAAGAGGTCTTAATTATATCCAATATAACCAAGTTTGATGTTGACATTTTTCATATATGGGGCCCTGAAGTTGTCTTATCATGACCCATTGTTAGCACATAGCAACTAAACATCCTTTGCACAATTTTATTTTGTGCACAAAGTGATACTCATTGGATTTCCCCTCCCTACGTGCACACCATCCAATCATCTCCCAACATCCTTGGTTCCTTCCTCTTCATGGTAGCCACTTCCAACTCACTGTTGTGTGGAATATATCATTTGCATGGATTCATTTCTTTGGCTTAGATTGGTGCCACATTTCTCGTTATGACATCATTTATGGGCCCACACATTTCCTTTGTAGGTGCTTTATCATCATGGAAAATTATATGGATTTGACAATAAATCTTTGTTCACCATGTGTTACCTTTCGCGGTGGTGAGCTCAACAAACTTATCTTCATCACATATACCTCTATACAGTGTATCAATGGGTTTATCATGGTGCTTATATGACATATGAGTGGGGCCTCACTTATTCTTATCCCAATGAATTGTTCATGAAGATGTGTTTTAATGATTATGGGTCATGTGGTTCACTCTTATTAACCAACAACCAAATATCCCCCAACGACCAATATTTTCACATGTGGTACTTTGCCTATTCACCATGCATGCACCTTAGGTATGAGGGAATTCCACATGAATAATAGAGATTTATCTAAAGTTCAAATGCTTTAGTTCATGCCTTGATAATTATTCAACTATTTATGCATACCATTTTTAAGGTTTTCTTGCCTATGGATTAAGTGATAGTAATCCAAGGTAGATGAGTTTATAACATGAAACACTCTCCAAGCTTGCCTTTTTCCATTTCTATTCTTTATTGTAGTAGTTGAAGCTCCATGATGCACATTCTATCATACCTTAGTCTATGTTTCTAAAGAATCCATTATTGTAGAGATACTGCAATCATGGTGCCTTCTATAATATCATCTTTTTGAGGTATAATGTCCCATAGGTCATGTGGTTTGCCTATATTTTGGCTTCCACATTTTGCATACAAGTCTACCAGAATATTTCAAACTATAATATCTACCAAAAGTTCATGTTCTATTATGCTTTAATGGCATGGTAGGGAGGAATGCTGGCAAAAGTTTTGGAGTTTGGTTTTACACCTGCAGTTGCATTTCCTTGAAAGTTTTTAAACTCTTTTCAACAAATCCATTTTGTACATATCATGTAGTCACTGTATTCCATGAGACTGAATTCATTGAGACATTCTATCAAATAGTTCAAGTGCACTGTCTATACTTTCATCTCATGTATACATGTTTGCGAGAGGGTTTTCCAACTAAAATTTCTGACAAAGAACCTCTATTTGCTTAAACTTTGATGGGCGCAAGTAGGTAAAGATGTTGGTGAAGAATGCAAAACATGGATCTACACCTGCAAGTTGCATTTGCTTTAAAAGTTTCTGCGAGCTTTTTCAACAAATCCATTATGCAATCATTGTTGTCCTTGAAACCATATTTCTCTAGGGTATATTATGTTGAATGGCTCACATGTAGAGTATTCTCAATCTGTAATATATATTTGACATAAATTATCCTTCCATCGATGTATCATGGTGGATGCACATATTGTTATGATTTGTTGGATGCTCAAACCTTTGTTCCAAAGCTCCCATTCATGCCTAAGTGAGAAGGAGGTCATCAACAGAAGTTATGGAACGTGGTTTTATATCTGTAAAAATACATTTACTTGAAAGTTTCTGTAGCCTTCTTAATAGTTGTATTCATGTGTAGATTTTAGTTATTAAGTAGTTATAATAACTACTTCTAGTTTTAGTCACCCTTTAATTAACTCCTCATTGGCAACTTAGAAGACTTCCATAAATTTGTTAGAGGAAAGAGAAACATTTAAAATTGATCATATAAGCTGATGGTAAAAGAGTTTGTTTTGTCAGTGTTGGAAGTGATTTTCACGAATAATAACTAACTTTCAAGTTGTGGCTTTTCCTTTTCATAACCTCAATCCATAACTTCCAATTTATATGTTATAATTTTTCACAACCCCACCCTTTTAACTAACTTTTCACAACTTAGTTACAACTTGCGACTTGTGTTTTTGACAAACTTTCATGAAATAACTACCAATTCAAAAGTTTTGACTTCTCCAAACCTCTAACTTCACCGGTAGTTAATAAAAATTATAACTTGTTCTTTCCATTGAGTTAGTCAAATTCACAAGTTGGAAACTTGTGAAAATTTCTAAGTTGCATCAAGTTAGCCAAAATTGAAAGTTGCTTCCTACTTTCACTTTTTTCTAAATAGGCAAATAACAACTTCCTTTTTAAAGAAAACTCTCCACTTAGCCAAATTCACAAGTGATACCTTTTTGACTTAGGCAAATTTGCAACTTGTGAACCTGGATTCATGCATACAGAGTTGATCTTCAATTTGACCTAGAAAATATCAAAATAACTTTATGCAAACAAGTGAAACATTTTTCCTTCTTCTATGAACTCCATTGCGAATGCGTTGACCCACTTAACTATGCAGGTGCGAGAAATGGTGAAAAGTGTATAACTTTCAACTGGAATGTTAGATTATCATGAAATATTGCCCCATTGTCCATAATAAGACCATGAGATCCCCTACTAGATGATTCTTCTCTAGCTCTTACATAAGTCATAATTTAATTGTTTCTATAAGCTATCTGTTGAAAAATTAAAAGTTTAAAATCTCCCAAACTATAAGACATCTTGACTTGAAAAGTTGCCACATTAGGAGAAATGGAGTCACGAACACTACCAAAAAAGGATTTTGTACCATCTATCATGGATTTCAAGATTTAATTGTTTTTGTACTTTTTCCACATAGTAGAACTTCTTCCAAGACTTTGGCTGAACCAAGCAAACAATTCCTCCTTTAAACTAGAAATCAACTTGACACTTTAGGAGAATTTGGGACTAGGGGTGACTCAACATAAGGATTTGATGCAAAATTTTAAAATTTGGCAAGTTGAAAATGAGGCCAACATGTTCAATAGTATCCAGATGTCAATTTTGAGAGAGTTAGCCAGCTAAATGTCAAACCTCAGGATATTACATAACATCCTAGATATTTCATAATATCCCGTCCTCCACTAATATCTAGACATCAAAGTTAAGTCACCCAGTCCCTCGAATGTAATGATGGGTAGATATTACTTAATATCCTGATTACTTTTAGATCCTGATCCATATGACATCATGTCATCTTATCCTAATGAAGGTATGCATGCTTGCGTCATCATAATATTTATAACATCTGGATCTTAACTTAGTATATGGGTCATTTTAGTATCCATATCTTAATGACATCACTCTATCTTGACACCATATAGAGAAGGTATGCATGCTTACGTCATCAGGACATTTAGCCAAGAGGATATTTTGCACTTCTATTATCTTGATCTTATCTTAAGATCTACATTCTAGTGACATCATCCCATTATTGTAGAAAGAAAGGCCATTGCCTATTGACGTCATCTAGATATATGAACCACATGGATATTTCATATTTTAATATCCGGATTCCTCAAATATCCATACCCCACGCAACCAATAACATGATGACACGTATCCAGGTGGACATCCACACGTAATATAAATGACATCATGTGCTTACGTCATCAGGACATTATGCCAAGAAGATAATTCACATTCCTAATATCCTAGATCTTATCCTTACATCCCATCCTGATGACACCATCTGGAGATCCAAATCCAGATATCCCTTGAATATCCCTGGTAGGATATTCTCTTCCTATACTCCTTCTTTCACATTTAATGCTGAAAAGTGATCGTTGGAGTTTAAATTCAAAACATGCCAATGGATACCTGTAGTAATCCTGTGCAATCTTGCTAAATGAAGCTGTCAAATCCTTTGAATGCCATTAATTTTCCCTAAAATTACCAATTGCCTAAGTTAAAAGGGAATTTTTATTGCCATAATTGATACAATTGTACTCATGAACCCTAACCTCCATTGTCATCGAGTTGATTACAAACCAGAGCCGAGCCAGGAGATAAAACTATAGAAGACTATTGTGTCGTGAATGCCAATCCAATCATCTACACATCAATAACAGGTTACAGGAGCATATACAGGTATGTATGAAATCCTTCCCGTTTGGTCATTTCAAAAATTGCATCAGGAAGTGATCAAAGAAATAGAAATGATATTATCTTAATAGTAATGGTTATGTTAGGATATGATTCAATTTGTAAGATATGGTCAGGATAACCTCATAAAACATGACAATGCGATGTAAGATAACCCAAGAAAGATGCATATATGCTATTATTTGAGACCAATGTGTTTAATTCTAGGACATAATGGTGTATCGACGAATGGATAAAAGAGATGCAGAGTTCAAATCCAACATGTTCATTAGAACTTGCAGTGTGTATAACAAGCTCAGATTCTTAGAAGATACTCATTCAGGCTACACCAATGTAGAAGAATTTAGGGTACGGATTGAGGCTCAAGAGGAGGACCATATTTTACATAACATAGTAGCATCTGGCTTATACCATGCTACTAGTTTCCCCTATTCTACTGAACCTTTTGATCTTCTGGTTGAGTGTGTTCAGAACTATAATGCCACCACAAGAAAAGTAGAAAAACAACATAGGTTATATGCAGACTTCTCTGTGGAAGGCATCACTAAAGTATTTCACCAGTTGACCTCCCAACAGATGTATGTTCTAGATCTGAAAGCATTGGTAAAAGAATATGAATATAACAATAAGATTTGTAGAAAGGTCATCTATCAGGGATGGAGAAGCCTAGATAAATAGCCAGAGAAGATGCTAAAATAACTCAGAATTTAAATAAATTTGATTTTAATGAAGAGGTCGAATACATCTTGTTCATGCTCAGTAGAATGCATGGCCTAGTAAACTATGGAACATTCGAACCATGGATGTTCAGATTAGCCAGGTTGGTAATTGAATACAAACTAGAGAATGCAAAAGTCCAGTGGGCTAAATTGATTAGTGACACCATTCATGACCAGATCACCAAGTGGAAGGATGGCAAAGGGATGATCTTCAGAATGACATCCTATCTAGTATACTCCCATGCACCCAAAGGTGCATTTAGTGGCATAAAGATAGTGGGCAAGATGGGAAAATTGCTGAATGAGAAAATCTAATGGGAACACTATCCCCAACTGGAGAGGATATCATCTATACAACACTACATATTGGTTAATGACTGCTTCTTAATGCATCTAGTCTAACTTATGGAGGGTGACTAGACTAATAGGTTTTCAGTAGGCGCAACACATGAAATAAGTGGATATGGCCCTTGGTTCATCCAAGCCAAAACTTATTCCTACATCAAAATGGAAGGTTTTAGTGGGAAACCATATATGCTACCAAGATACCCTTCAGATAAGGTAGTATTGATGGGGATGATGAGGCAACAATTGCCTGCATTTGAAATGTCTAAAGTGAAGGAGGGAAAGCCCTACAAGAAATTGCCAATTGATATTAACTAGTTTTTAGTAAAAGCCCTAGAAGATGCAAGAAGGGCAGAGATAGAATTAAAAACTTTGAATCTAAAACTCTTCCCACTTGCTAGAGATTATGATCCTTTCCATAGGATAAAATAGAGATTTAACAAAAATTATAAGCACACTGTCCATCTTGAAGATTACTCGGTAGATTTTGCTGATGAACATGAAGTAAGAAGAAGGGAATATCAAATACTCACATTGGATCAAATAAGGACAATAGGGCAGCTAGAAGTGCCCCCTCAAATTAAGAAAGATGATGACAATATCATAGGTCTAGAATATGAAAGTCAAAATATATATAATGATACTATCTCTACCTCAGATTTGACACAGAAAGATGAGATCTTCATAGAGGCTATCACAGCCAAGGTGATGGCTAGAACAAAGAACTGGGTAGAGAAGAAAGTAAATGAACTCAAGGCAAAAGGTGTTGCCATTACCAGTGACAAAAGAGGATAGAAAAAAGAATCAAGAGAACAAGGATATGATGACTTCCTGGTGAGGAAGAGGGAAATCGTTGGCACAAGGATATTGGAGCTAGGTTCATCTTTGGCCACAGAGGAGCTCATGTATGAAGGGGTAACCCTGACATATCAGCCCTTGTCACCACCTATAGGACCTGTACTCAAGGCCATCCCTTTGGTTACACCTCAAGCATCCATAACACAAGGGGAGAGTTCAAAAGAGACCACTACACAAGAAGTGGTTAGTGAAGAAGATGATAACATGCCTCTTGAGACATTAAAAATGAAAAGAGCTGATGTATTGTAGGGTGTTAAGGTACCCAGACAAAGTAGACATTAGAGCCTAAGCATGAGAGGGGCCATTCCACCCCCAATTGATGCACCATTAGCAACATCCAGATCAATTGATCCATCTCTAAGTGCAATTAAAGAACTGTAATATGATATACCATTAGAAAAATAAGTTCAAGTGAAAATTGAATTAGCCCAAGAGGCTAAACAACAAGCAATGGATAAGGACATTAATAGGC
Source organism: Cunninghamia lanceolata (assembly GCA_027924645.1). Lineage (NCBI taxonomy): Eukaryota > Viridiplantae > Streptophyta > Pinopsida > Cupressales > Cupressaceae > Cunninghamia > Cunninghamia lanceolata. The sequence goes on from BSBN01000007.1 coordinate 485,945, forward strand.
CCCTTCTATTGAGTGCCACTATTGACCTAACAGAGCATGACTTGGTAAAGAACATCACCAATCACCTAATTGAATCCTTACTACATCACACAGAAGTAGAGGATAAAGGTGATGTAGCAAAGGAACAACATGAAAGAAGAGAGGGGAATGAATCTCCTGAAGTAGATGAAGTTAAAGTTCACATGGGGCCACTGGATACATTAATTGAAAATGTGAGTAGTCTAGTTTTAGTGGACTTAACCTATGTGCCTAAATAGAAAGGTATTGAGGAGGAGATCATAAAAAATGACCAATCTCAAGAAGAAGCCCTTATGGAAGAAGGTAATAAAGATGAGAAGGTACCAGAATAGGTGGAACAATAGGATATCTTGACAGATAACCTTAAACAAAAGGAGGTATTTGAATCACTTGCAGATACAAAAAATGAAAGTGATGATAAAAAACAAGACAATCATCAAGATAGCCAAGAAGATAAAGGCCAAGAGCCTAAAAATGATGAGGTTCCTAAAGGACAAGATGATGAGCTGCAGGATAATCAGCCTCCACCTGAGCAAAGATAAGAACTCCTGCTTGAGAAAGACAAAGGAGATGATTAATCAGGGTAACAACTAGAGAACATGCCACAAGATTAGGGGGATCCTCATTCTATGGCATTATCATTGATTGCATTAGAAGTTGGGCAGAAGCAAGAACAACAGGTACCCTTCAATTTTAAATCCCTATTTACTCTTGATTCCACTAGAGCTAGGATAGTCTCCAACATCAAGAAAGATCCAAAAACTTGGAAAAGGATAGGTTAAGTTGTTGTGCCCACAGTGGATAAGGCTAAACGTGAAATTAGGCCAGAAGAATATTAAATAACCCAGATCGATTTAGGCCATATGACCACTGAATGAGAACCTCAAGAACATATTTAGAGTGTCGAAGTAGTGGTGGCAAAAATGAGGAAGCTTAAAGCTAAAAATAAAGAATTGAAAGAGCATAATATAAAGTTACAAGAATTTGTACAAGGATTAGTGAACCCAGATAGTGTGACATCCACCTTGCAGACTACTAAGAGGCCTCCTTCATTGACCCTAATAAGTGAAGAGGAGATTTCTGATCTGGAAATCCAGAAGCATCAATCTTACATAATGGACAAATGGTTCTCCAAGTTCATGACGTCTAGAGAAGAGCTAATAAGTGTAGGTTATGATGTTAGTCATAAACACACATAGATAAAGAATTGCAAATCAAACCTTTATCATCTTCAAAGATACGATGAATTTGGAGAATTCATGATCCCAAGTCTCCGTGGATTAGTTCATAATCTATTGATGTTACTCAGTGGTTTAATGTGCCATGTTGTTTTCTGTTCAAGGGGTCTTACGTTGCTCTACTACTGAGAACTAATGTCTGAACATCTAGTTTTATACCTTTCTATAAATCTTTAATGAACAGGGTTAATCCTACTATATTCAACAGATGATGAAGATATTTTCTAAGTTTGATCAATTCTTCTGATCATCAATTGTTATTGATTAATTTTCACTTCTGCACTATGAATTTATCTAAATGATGTGCCTACAAGTAGATTTTTGCATGACTATCTTTGCGGTTATGTGTATTTCCATGGTATTTTCAATTGTACATGCTAATTAGCTCAAATATGCTATGGATATTCAGTTTCCTTCGGGATATCAACATATTTACTTTTATTTGCTTAAGATTATCTATATATTTGCAATTGTGATGATGATTTTAATGAAATTAAATAAATTGTGTTAAATTCTTTCTAATCTTTACTAAAATTAAGTGAATCTTTAGCTATTGATTCATATACATTCTAGATACAGTCATGAAGAGAAGGAAATCAAACCATAGGTTCACTAGGGTGTTCCACAACTAGGTATGGTTGAGGAAAACTTTGATAGAAAGGAATGAATACATGATGTACAACATGAATTGCACTCCAAGGGATGCAACAAATCAAAGTCCAAGTCAAGAAGTCATTCACAGATTACTCAAAGTATATGATTGTATGCAATCTAAATCTTCTTCTTCATTAAGTATGCAATAGACATGTATATTTACAATCAACTTTGAGAATTAGTCCTGAGAGGCTTTAGCAATCTAATCTCAATTAAGTTTTGAATATGTTACGAGATGCACTCCATATCCTTTTATAGGACAAAGAGAGGAGACAGTTACACAAGATCTAATGATCAGAAATTGTCTATCAAAATCAACAATCTATAGCATCTTTGACTTGGTCAACAAATGTCAAACATGGCACATGTTGCCAGCTGGCAACCATCTGGTGAGACTCGATCATTTCTTTGTTTTATTATGCATATGAACCTATCATCAGGCATCCTTACTCATTCCTCATCTTCATCATCATCAGATGAGTCATCTTCTCTATGTGTGCTGATGATCCCCCTAATGGGTTCATATGTTTGTATTATTCATTCAATCTCTCCCCCATCCTGAACTCTAGCTTTTACTATAGCATGATATTGGGAGTGGAATTGTGTCTGTAATGCACACCATTTTTTCTTTATGCTACTTAACATTTCATTATATCCTTCCACCTTTTCTTTCATCCTCATGGCTTTATTAACTATATCTTTTGTCAAATGGTGGTGAGGGTCATCTGCGGTCTACTTAAAATTACTCTGGAAAGCCTCAACTACAAAATCAACATCTTAATTTTCTATCTTCCCTTCTATTGGTTATTTTCCTAGACTGGATGCTTATTCCCAGTTATCCCTATAAGGTAGCCATTAATGATCAATAGGTTTCCTAGGCCAGGGGCCAACAGTATAGGAGATAGACTCTATAGATATCTCCTCTTCTTCTTTAGGCTCTGCAGAACCAAGGGGGGTATTCCCTACTCAGTATCCATGAAATATAACTGTACGGAGACTGGGATGCTGACACGAAGCAGATAAATCCTCTATTATGCAGACCAAAACTATGAGATAAGTGCAAAGGGGCTAGCTTTGGGCCTATATTCAGTTGTCGACAGAGGATCTTGTTCCTAAAACTACTTCTAAAGTCCTAATGGTTTGGTTTTGAAGTTTAAGTTTGATTTTATGTTTGGATGCAAAACTAGGACTTTGGGTTACAACAGAGATAGCAGACTAGATCGGTGCCTATCCAGGGCTCGGAGTCAGTAGACATATATATGTGAATGTTCACCATAGACCTAAGATAGTAATCAGATTTCAAGGGGTTTCTAAAATGTCTACCTTACAAACAATACCCAAGAGAGAGTATTTAGTTATCTCTGCTTACAAACATCCTTACTGCAATGCATTCTTCTCAACACTTAATCCAAAACATTCAATCTACTCCTTGAGCAGAAGTAAGAGACTAAGTATTCAATATAGAAAACCTATATTCTAGAATCTATAACACCCCTTAGATGTTTAGAGTCAGAAGAAAAACACATTCAGTCTAGAGACAGATAACAAAACACATGCAATGAAGCATTACTCATTTAAATCAACATGAAATTGATAATTCTGTGCATAATACATACAACATATAATTCATAAACTCACAAGACACCTGAAACAGAGTCACCAAAAGGTTGTATTCCTACTACAGCACCAGAATTTGTCTAGTTTTCAACAACACTGAGTGACACAATTTGGCTTTTATACCAAGATAGTGTACTTAGTAAAATTAATTACAAGGCAATGCTAGATGCATCGTATCTTTAAATTGGCGCTCAGAAACAGTAAATGCAGTAGAGAGACAAAGAGGAATGAGCAAGTGAACTTGGAATCTGCACCGCCGTTTAGGGATTTTCTTCTTAAATCAGGTGGTTGACCTGTCCATCATCGACCCACACTGCTGCAACTATGCCATTATTGCTTCATCAACCCGTAGGATGCAACAGAAAACACATCTGAAGTTTTCCCACCCAAAATGGCTGCAAACACACAGGAAAAAACCTTCGCTGCGGGCTCAAAACATGGTCGTCGATCTACTCCTATCACTGACATCAACAACCCCAAAAAATGTTGACCAAGTCGCCAGTCAACCAGATCATGCTACGTAGGCACCTCATGTTTCTATCGTTGGCTTATTGCTCCCTCCGTTTTACCTTTAAAAAAAAGGACAGGTGGGGCTTCCGCAACATTGACTATCAGGTACGTGGCAGCTTCCACACTCTTCTTGAAACACAAAGACCCTTTTTTAAACTCACGCAGAAGCTGACACATGTTGGGCTTCGCAACATCGAAGAAACACTAAGTAACATTGGAAGAAAGGGGCAAAAGATTTCACTTAGGCGCCGCATCCACCACATGGCACATTCTACATTACTTAACACACATAACTGTGGCCCACCACCATCCACTACTTTGTATCATAGGATACATAGACAGATATGCGGAAGTAGACACTTGACGAGCTCCATGGCCATCATAAAATATACGTGGCACCTTCCGCGGACATACTAAAACTTATTAACTATGCCTCCACTGATGACACGAGGCACTTTCTGTGGGGTCATAACTTATAACTGTGTTGGTGATGTTTATTCCACATGGCATGATCCGTAGCACCTGAGACTCTTCACTTGGACCCACCCCCATCTTCGCTTAGTACCAAAACAAATACGAACCATGATGCAGAAGCTGACACTTGGCAAGCCTTGCAGCTACCATTAAAGACACATGGCGCCTTCTGTGCTCATGCTGAAACATTTAGGGAGTGCCTCTGCTGATGACACATGACACCCTCCCTAGCAAGTAACTTAAAACAAAATAGAAACAACTTCCGCTATGTGGCACACTTCACATTAAAGTTATCACTTAGAAGCAAAAGTGCGGCTTGAACTGAGGATTGACACTTGGCGGATCCCACGACACTGGCAAAATGAAACCCTCTTAGCCACTCTTAGAAATAGTCATAGAAACTGAAAACTGTGACCCGATATGCATTCAGAAATGCATCTAACTCATTTTTTCATCATTTTTTGGAGGCCGATGGAAATTTTGCAAGCTCGCCAATGCATATTTGACCATTTACATACAAAAACTTGACATTTTCCTTCAAGTGTGACAGGGAAAATCGGTAAATCAATACATGGGGGCCAAGGAAAATTTAGAACTAAGACTCCAAGGGCTTGAAAGGACCAAAACATAAATTTGTAGAAACAATTCAAGACCCTAATCCTAGGTGAACACCACCAGTGGGGACGTGTAGATGCAAGACTATAGCAAGGACCAAATTACTCCGGGGTAGACCAAACAAAACCCAAAATTCAAAACACAACCGACTATACAAGGCACGTACAAAATATTTACACCTAATTTACAGTGTGCACACAAGACAAACATTCATGAAAAGTAGGGTTTTAGGAACTGACCATGCACAGGCAATTCCAACAATTCACCAGTTAGGGCCTGGAGAAAGTAAGAATCTCCTCCATGAATTTCGCTAATTTGATACGGGCCTACCCATAAGGGCTTAAATTTACCGTGTTTGACCTTATCTTGGTTTCTTGCATTCCAAATGAGGACCAAGTCATGTATTTGGAATTTTCTTTCTGTAGTTCTCCTATCAAACATATATTTTACCCTTTGCTATCTTTTGATGTTTGTTTTCTATGCCTCCCTTCTTATCTCATCTAGTGCAACTAGCTAATTAATCCTTTCAGTCATCGGGTCCCTGATCTCTTCCTCATTTTCTTGTATGAATTTGTAGACTGGCAGGAAGTTGTTCATAGGCAATTTGGCTGTTGCACCATACACTAATTCAAAAGGTGATCTCCTAGTTGCTTTCTTGACTGTCACTCTATCAGCCCATAACGCCATTTTCAGCTTTGAATCCCAAGCCCTTTTGTTTTTACCTACCATCCTTTTTACAATTTTCATGAGGCTTTTGTTGCTTGACTCAGCTTGACCATTTCCATGTGGGTGATATGGTGACGCATGTAACAAATTAATTCTATAATTACTACAAAAATTAGTAAATTCACCAGACCTCAAGCACATAGCATTGTCTGTGACTAATTTTATTGGTACTCCAAATCTGATAATAATATTTTCTAGAATAAAATCCATCACCACTTTGCTTGTAGCTCTTTTGGTTGGGATGGCCTCAATCCATTTAGTGAAGTAATCAGTAGCAACAAGAATCCAATTGTGCCCTCCACTTGACTTTTTTGAGATTTCCCCTATAAAATCTATTCCCCATTGCTAAAATGGAGCTTCTATAGTTACAGTCTTAAGGGGCAATGCACCTCCATATTTTAGCCTTCCTGAGAACCTTTGGCAAGGATCACACTTTCTTACCATCCTATGTGCATTTGAGAAGAGAGTTGGCCACCAGTAGCCTACTCTGAGAATTTTGTGGGCTGTTGTATGGGCAGCATAATGTCCACCACACACTCCATTGTGCATGTCACTTAGAATATCCTTAGCCTGATTTCCATCCACACCCCTGAGTAATACACCAGCAGAATTTTTCCACTACAGCTCTCCTTGAACAATGATGTATCTAATAGCTTGCAGCTTCAAGGTTCTCTTCTGACCATAGCTGAGAAGAGAAGAACAATTTAGATTCTACAAATAATGTATTATGTCCTTATACCATTCAGTATCTAACATGTTTACAACTTCATTATGCACCACATTCACTTGGCATGCCTCTAGATTTGACTGTGTCATCAGTTTTGCCAAACCTTGTCCTCTCACCAACTTTGTGATTTGTATTTCAATGTTGAACTCCTGCAACTTATTTATCCATCTGCATCTCCTTCCAGTTACCTCCTACTGAGTGAAGATGTCTTTGACTACTGCATGAAGTATATATGCAATTACTTGTGAGCCTACCAAATATGGCCTGAAGCTCTTGACTGCTCTAACCAGTGCATATGCTTGTTTCTCCATGATGTCATATTTCAAATCAGCAACCTGCAATGACTTACTAACGAAAGAAATAGGTTGTTCAAACCCTTCTTCATTTTTCTATAATAAGCATGCAACAATAGTATGGAAAGAAGCAAATGAGAATAACTGAAATGCCTTAGAAAAATTAGGAGATTTTAAAACAGGAGCCATCTTTATAGCTTCTTTTATGTTATGAAATGATTTGGTTGCTTCATCTTCCCATTTGACAGTTGCATTCTTCTTCAGCATTTTAGAGATATCTTTGGTGGTCTCTGCAAAGTTAGGCACAAATCTTCTGACAAAATTAATTTGTCCAAAGAAGGACTGGACACCTTTCACTATTTTTGGGATCTAGATTTTGTCAATTGCAGCCACCCTTTCAGGATCAATTCTGACTCCATCCTTGGAAACAACGTGTCCAAGCAATTTTCCTTCCACAACCCCAAAAGCACACTTCTTTGGGTTGAGTGAGATGCCATACTCTAGTACTCTAATAAAAATTTGCTCCAAATGCATGCAATGCTGCTCTTCCTTTTTTGAATAAGCTGTCAAATCATCCTGATACACAGCCAGGATTGAATCAATCAACCCTGTGAAAGCAACATCCATTGGCCTCTGAAATGTAGCACCTGCATTTGTTAGTCCAAATGGCATTCCACATAAACATAAGTTCCCCATGGGGTAGTGAAGGTAGTTTTGAATTGTTCTGATTCTTTTAGCTTCACTTGATTGTACCCTAAAAATCCATCCATCATGGATAAAAGTTCATAGCCAGTCACCTTCTACAACATGGCCTCCATGTTTGGCAATGGATAATTGTCCTTTAAATAGGATACATTGAGATTTCTAAAATCCACACACAATCTTATGTCACCATTCTTTTTTCTGACTAGGACAAGGTTAGACACCCAAGTTAAATGTCTGATAGGAATGATTATTCCAGCCTTCCTAAGCTTCATAAGTTCTTCTTGCATCTTAGGAGCTAAGGTTGGGTTGATAGTCCTCCATTTTTGTCTAAATGGTTTAGTTCCATGCTTCAAAGGGATTTCATGCTGAAATAAATCCTCTCTATAAGCTTTGAGGTCCTCATAAGACCAGGTAAAAACATGTTTATATTTTCACAGTAGTGCAATTAGCATAGTTCTGATATGTGGCTTAAGCTGTTTGCCAATGTATACCTTTTTGGGAGCATGAAATGTCCCCAAATTTACCTCCTCCAAATCATTCTTATTTGTTGGAGATGCTTTTGTAACAAATTGGTCTCTATGGTCAAAATCTCGCTCTAAAGCAACCAACCTTCTAGGGATTTTATTTGTCTTTAGTTTAATTACCTCCTTCCCTAGGAGAGTTTCTTTCCCATCTACAACTTCTACAAAGTTCTGAAAATCTATTTCTTGGTTCTCATATTCATCAATACAATGTAGAAATCTCAGTAAATCTTTATCATGATCAAATACCTGCCAGCTACATACATTATTTGGCACTGCAGGTCTAAGTTTGACCTCAACATTTGTAACATCTAATAGAGTAACATCATTTGGCCTTATAGCTACATTAGCTAGGAAATCTGCTCTGACATTTTTTATCTCTCTATCCAATTTATTGAAAATGCATCAAACAATTTAATTGTATCCCAAACAACATGCTTATATTGTTTCAACCTCTTATTTTTTGATGCATACTTGTCTCTAACTTGGGAAACAATTAACTTTGAATCACTGAATACTTTGAGCATCTTGATTCCATGCTTCAAAGACACATTCAATCCTAATAATAGAGCCTCATACTCTGCAATATTGTTTGTGCAGGCAAACTTCAACAAGAAAGAGAATTTTAGAAGCTTACTAGTTGGAGACAGAAATACAATCCTAGCACTAGAGCCTTCCTTTGAACAAGCTCCATCAAAATACATGGTCCATAGACCCTATTGATCCAATTCTTGAATGCACGTCTCTCCCTTTACCCTCTTTATCATCTGAGACAACCCTGAAGTTTTCATAGTCAGTGTTCACAAAACATATCGTTCCTCTAATTCTTGATCCTCCACCATCTTTGATGACCTTTCTTCTCTAATTAGTTTGACATCCCTGCCATTCATTGGGATCATAGCATATGACAAATCTAATTGCATACTCCCACCAATCAATGCTGCCCATCTTCTTGACAATAACATGCCATATTGTGGCTTGATATCAACAACTGTTATGTTCATTTTGTAGGTCTTTTCAGGATATGCTGCCAGTTTGAAATCGACATCTTTCATAATTCCAATGACAGGTACCTCCCTAGCATCCATTGCATAGCATTTCCCACATGCCTTATCTATTTTTAACCCAGCTTGCTGCATGATGGCCAAAGGCATGATATTTGTTGATGCTCCTGAATCAAGCATATAGTTCTTAATCACTTTTCCATTTATAACCAGGGAGACATAGAATGGTTCCACTTGTGAAGGGCATTTTGTCATGGTCATTCCTAGATATACTTCAGGAACTTCATCTTCATTTGTACACATGGCTTGTTTCCAACCCTGAGTCTCAATACTCTGAATAGCTTGACAGGGTACTCATGAAATCAAAGATACTGCTTTATTTCTGAATTCTTCCACTTTCATTAGTTCCATCAGTGGAACAGAGACTTTTATCTATGATAAGACTTGAGTCATGTCAAATGGAGCATAATTTTGAATAAAAGTTGTAACTTGCTCCACCATTTTACCTTTATCCTGGGATGATCCAGCCTTAGTTTTCATGGCTGCTTGACTGTCATTCTTGCCCTGAGAATTTTTGTTTTGATTCTCAGCCTAAGGAATCATGCTTTCTGATCCTTGAGGATCATGACCTATTTTCTGTTTAAAATTTTGCTTATCATTGTTCCATTGTTTCTTATATGTTTTAGTCCCCTTATTACTTTGCACTGGTTGGCTCACAAAAGTGTTCTCTGGTTGAGGTATACCACTTACCTGAGCCTTACCTCTTAGGTTGTAATTGATTTTGACTGAGCTACTGCTGTAGCTGTGAGGGCTCTAATTTCTTCATTAGAAGGCCTCCTCAAGTTATTCAAAAAGTTGTGTGAGTCCTAAGAATAAGCATAGTTGTCCTCCTCATCTTCCTCATATGGAAACTGCTGATAGACCTAAATCTCATCATTTGCATTTGCATCAGCATCATGAGAAGAGTATTCTCTATTTGTAGACAGCATGTTGACATTATCATCTTCCATGCAATGTGGTTCATTGCACTCATCACAAGCAATAGCATTATTGTATAAAGACTGAGCAATCATGCATTGTGACTGTGAATGAGGCATTTGACAAATTATACACCATGGGGTGTCATTAACAATATTAACAGCCTTCTTCAAAGGAACAGGAGTTTCCTTTGTATTTTGAGCCTTTCGATTTGAGTTGTCATTTGGAAAAATAGGCTTACCATTATGCCAATTAGTATTATATGGCATATCATGTAATGATGGTCTTCTTTCTTGCCTTTGGTAAACTGGTCTATCAGGACCTATCCCCTTTTCATTTTTAGCCATTCTATAGCTTAGGTCATTGACAATAGTTGTCAAATTATCTAATTTATCCTTAGAAGTAGACGCATTGCCTTGAACACTCTGAGATTTAGTATTTGGATTTTGCAGAATTTTCACATCATCTCTTTTATTTGTCTTACCAGATGCTTTTCTGTTATTTTCAATATTTGTTGCAATCTTGAAAGCATCTCTGAGGCTAGCAGGTATCTCTTAATCCATAATCTGTCTTGGTATCAAAAGTATTTATGTACAACACTATGCACATAGGTTCATTAGGCCTCAAGTCCTGTGGCAATTTGTTCAATACCTTCATGAATCTAGCATTGAAATCAGCAACCTGTTCATTTGATCCTTTGGCAATGCTAGTAAATTCATTAATGAAGAAACTAGGATCAGTTTTGTCACCATATTGTTCTTTGAAAATTCTTCTGAAATCATCCCATGATGAAATGCTTCTGTTAGGTAGACCTTTATACCATTCCTTGGCTTCATCAACTAAGGATTGCATAAATGATTTCATGAAAACATCCTCATGCTCAACCTCAAAGTTGTCCATGATATTATGAAAATATTTTAAATGGTCTTCACCTAATACAGTATTATTTCCTAAAAATTTAGGCACTTGCAGCCTCACATGTTTGTCAATAGGATTTGGATAATCAAGAATGCCATAAAAAACAAGTTTGAATTTGTCTAGCTGCATAGGCTGTCTACCAAATTGATTAGCATTGGCATTTCTGTTTGCATTCTAATTTCTTACATTATTTAATGGAGCTCTAGCATTATTTGCATTCTATCTTTGATCATTACGCTGATCCTAGACCTCATTTCTTTGCATTTTCAAGGGTAGGAATTGAATCATTTTGAGCAACTCTTAGAGCCTGAACCTTCTGTCTCATGTCATCTTTGATCTTTACTACTTGCAGATATTCTAACTCTACCCTTAAGCTCTTAATTTCATCAGCTAGTTCTTCCTCTCTAGGCATAGAAGAGGACGGTTTTATCACATTTTGATCATCATTATCATCATCCCTTAAGGATTCAGCTTCTTCAAATCTGTCAGGGGAATCATGGAAAGAATGATCTTGAAACACTTCTGACCTTATTCTCAATCCATTACCCTGCTATTTTTCATATACATTCTAGATCTTAGCCTCGGTGTTTGAAAGATAAGGTATTTTTGCTCTGAAGATCCTGGATTGTCCTGAATAAATTCATTTTTTTTGGGGCTAGGAGAACCATCTTGACTAGCTCGAACAATCCCTTTTTTCTTATACATCATTTTTATGGGTAACTCTTCAAATGAAGGGTTACGTTGGGATCTTCTCCCTTGCATACAAATCTTTACTTTACCAGTTGGGAGATTGGTTCGGAGTCACCACCTATTAGTAGGAATTGTTTTCTTTTTAATCAGGGTTCTTTCAAATCACTTCCCCAGTAGAGTCACCAAAATCTATTGGTTATTTTCCCAGAGTGGATGCTTATTCCCAGTTATCCCTACAAGGTAGCCATTAATGATCAACAGGATTCCTAGGCCAGGGGCCAACAATATAAGAGATAGACTCTATAGATATCTCCTCTTCTTCTTTAGGCTTTGCAGAACCAAGGGGGGTATTCCCTACTCAGCATCCATGAAATATAACTGTACAGAGACTAGGATGCTAACACAAAGCAAATAAATCCTCTATTATGTAGACCAAAACTATGAGATAAGTGCAAAGGGGCTAGCTTTGGGCCTATATTCAGTTGTCGACAGAGGATTTTGTTCCTAAAACTACTTCTAAAGTCTTAATGGTTTGGTTTTGAAGTTTAAGTTTGATTTTATGTTTGGATGCAAAACTAGGACTTTGGGTTACAACAAAGATAGCAGACCAGATCAGTGTGTATCTAGGGCTCAGAGTCAGTGGACATATATATATGTGAATGTTCATGATAGACCTAAGATAGTAATCAAACTTCAAGGGGTTTCTAAAATGTCTGCCTTATAGACAATACCCAAGAGAGAGTATTTAGTTATCTCTGCTTACAAACATCCTTACTGCAATGCATTCTTCTCAACACTTAATCCAAAACATTCAATCTACTCCTTGAGCAGAATTAAGAGACTAAGTATTCAATATAGAAAACCTATATTCTAGAATCTATAACACCCCTTAGATGTTTAGAGTCAGAAGAAAAACACATTCAGTCTGGAGACAGATAACAAAACACATGCAATGAAGCATTACTCATTTAAATCAACATGAAATTGATAATGCATAATACATACAACATATAATTCATAAACTCACAAGACACCTGAAACAGAGTCACCAAAAGGTTGTATTCCTGTTGCAACACCAAAATTTGTCTAGTTTTCAATAGCAACAATGAGTGACACAGTTTGGCTTTTATACCAAGATAGTGTACTCAACAAAATTAATTACAAGGTAGGGTCAAAATTTCTCCCAGATGCATCGCATCTTTAAATTGGTGCTCAGAAATAGTAAATGCAGTACAGAGACAAAGAGGAATGAGCAGGTGAACTCAGGATCTGCACCACCGTTTAGGGATTTTCTTCTTAAATCAGGTGGTTGACTTGCCCATCATTGACCCACACCACTGCAACTATGCCATTACTGCTTCATCAACCCGCAGGATGCAACAGTAGACACATCTGAAGTTTTCCTGCCCAAAAATGACTGCAAACACACAAGAAAAAACCTTCGCTGCGGGCTCAAAACATGGCCGTCGATCTACTCCTATCACTGAGATCAATGGCCCCAAAAAATGTTGACCAAGCCACCAGTCAACTAGATCATGCCACATAGGCACCTCATGTTTCTATCACTGGCTTATCGCTACCTCCATTTTACCTTTCAAAAAAAGGACAGGTGGCGGCTTCTATAGCATCGACTATTGGGTACGTGGCCTCTTCCACACTCTTCTTGAAACAAAAAGACCCTTTTTTAAACTCATGCAGAACTTGACACATGTCGGGCTCTACAACACCAAAGAAACACTAAGCAACATTGGAAGAAAGGGGCAAAAGCTTTTACTTAGGTGCTGCATCCACCACGTGGCACATTTTGCATTACTTAACACACATAACTGTGGCCCACCACCATCCACTACTTTGCATTGTAGGATACATAGACAGATACGCAGAAGCAGACACTTGGTGAGCTCTGTGGCCATCATAAAATATACTTGGCGCCTTCTGCAGACATACTAAAACTTATTAACTATGCCTCCACTGATGACATGAGGTGCTTTCCGTGGGGTCACAACTTAGAACTGTGTTGGAGACATTTATTCCACATGGCAGACTCTTCACTGGGACCCACCTTCGTCTTCGCTTAGCACCAAAACAAATATGAACCATGACATGGAAGCTGACACTTGGCAAGCCCCACAGCTACCACTAAAGACACATGGCACCTTCCACGCTCACGCTGAAACATTTAGGGAGTGCCTCCACTAATGACACGTGGCACCCACTATAGCAAGTAACTTAAAACAAAATAGAAACAACTTCCACTATGTGGCACACTCCACATTAAAGTTATCACTTAGAAGCAAAAGTGTGGCTTGAACTGAGGCTTGACACTTGGTGGATCCTACAGCACTGGCAAAATGAAACCCTCTCAGCCACTCTTAGAAACAGTCACAGACACTGAAAACTGTGACCCGATATGCATTTAGAAATGCATCTAACTCATTTTTTCATCATTTTTTGGAGGCTGATGGAGATTTTGCAAGCCCACCAATGCATATTTGACCATTTGCATACAAAAACTTGACATTTTCCTTCAAGTACGACAGGGAAAATCGGTAAATCAATACATGGGGGCCAAGGAAAATTTAGAACTAAGAATCCAAGGGCTTGAAAGGACCAAAACATAAATCTGCAAAAACAATTCAAGACCCTAATCCTAGGTGAACACCACCACCTTCTACTTTGTCTTCAAGAGCTTCCAATATGTTCACCTCCTCAGCCATAAGGTGATGCAATTTGACACTGATATCCCTGAGCTTGGTTTTGCATCTCTTCAGGATATCACTTTCAAATTGAGTATCCTCATACCAAATACTTAGTAACTATGCAGTATTATTGTCCAATACCTTATTGTATATGAGTACTTTCATATTAATGCACTTCATTTCAGTAGAGCACCTAGATCTTTCACTACTTTGATTGATCTCAGTCCAACCTCCTTTTGCAACTTATCTACTTTGCTCCTCAATGTGTTGAGCAAATTCCAATTGGTGAGGGAGGTCTTTATTACCTTCTCTACTTCAAAAATGAATTGAATAAACCAATTATCTACCACATGAGCCTTATGCTCATGATATCCATCCATGTTACCTCTTCTTGAGATATAATGGTCAAAGGGATAGTCGTGCTAACTGGCATGTGATTAGGGTCAATTAACCCCTTTATGAATGTATGTAGCTGGGCAATTTGCTCCTTGTGCGATTTATTCTTGTCCTTCACCCTTTTCACACTTTTCAATAAAGAATCAATAATATCCTTGGCCTCTTGGTCTTCTTGGTCTTCAGTAGCAAAGCCTAAATCAATATTAGTTATTTAAAATTCATCAATACTTATCTCTCCTTTTGCCTTATCTTCTATAGGCAGAGCTACTTGAGCTATTCTCCTACTTGTGGTGGGATCTCTTTTCATTGCAAAAGTGGACCTTGCCCTCCTTCTCTTTGTCTTAACTATGTCAGCTAAAAATAATCTAGAAATATCAAATTTAGGTACATCACTGACCTGAGGTGGGTTCACCTCCCACCGCAACCAATATGGTATATCATCTGTGGACCCTTGGTGGTTTGTATGATTAATGTGAGCATCATGAGACTCTACATTCTTCTTCACTCTCTATGGTGAATGTTCTTCTCTTTGTTCATCGTGAACTTTTTCATGACAGACCTTCTCTTTTGCAAGAGATTCTTGTTGCACTTTCACATTTTGGTCTTGTGTATTTTGTGGTGCTTGATCCTCATGAGGAGTTTGAGCAATCTGTTCTAATGTATGTGGATGATCACCTTGATCATTCTTATTCACATTTTCTGCTTCTTTTCTTTGATTATCACCTTATTTAGGACCTTGTTCTTCATCCCTTAATGTGTCCACTTCTCTAAGGTCTTGCACATTATCCATCCCCTCTTCATTTGTTCCCTTGTCAGATGCTAGCTCACTATCCTGACCATCGTTCTGATCAGGCATCTCTTCATCCTCCATATGTACATTGGCTTCTAATTTATCTTGTTCCAGAGGTAAGTCTTTATCTTTGTTTTGATCATCATCATCCTGATAGGTCAAATCTATTGCTGCGAGGCTAATGACTTGATCAACTAATCTTGTTAATCCTTTTTGTTGTGCCACCACCTTAGGATTTCCTTCATCTATTTCCTCTGTTTTGACCTCCTTTTGCACCATGGGAGTGCCATAGGGGTCATCTTAGTATTCTTCACTAATTTCTCCATAGAATGAGCAGAAACATACTTTACAACATCATCATCAGAGAGAACCACCATGTCATCTAATGGAAAGGATTGATCATCCTTTTTATTAATTATCTCTTTTCTTTGTTCTTCTACCATCTCAAACTTGAATTTTAAGATATTAGGGATGGGGACTTCATGCTGCAAATTCCTCAAAATACCCTCACCACTTTCTCCTCTTAGTAGAATGAGATTTATATCTACTTCCCCCCTCATAACAGATGTTTGTTTAATCTGGGGTGGCTCTTGGGTTTTCTTCTTTTTCCTCCTTATTAGGAGATCATCATCTGAGCTCTCTTCCTCTTCAATATGCACATTAACAGGCGATGCAACAGTTTTCTTTTGTTTTTTAGGTGTATGAGACAGTGCTACAGTAGATGTGGAAGCTACATCATCCTTTTATTGAGGCCAATGAATGATTGTGACCCCAATAGCTTGGCTTTGTTTCTTACCTTTACTTTGCTGCCTCTCTCCTTTTGTCTACCTCTTTTCTTTCAGGAAATCATCATATTCCTGATCTGATAATTCTTGTCTCTTTCTTTTGTTGTCAACAATGAGTACCACTCCTTTCTTTTTCAATTTTGTGACCTCATTTTTCACCCACTCTTTGGTCAGTTGTATGACCTTCTGCGTTATTTGATCCAAGGAAGTCACTTCTGGTTGACTCCAATTTGGGGTTGATATTGTCTCATTGTATGCTTTATTGTCCTCATATTCTTGGTACATGATCTTACCATCATCTTCATGTAATTGAGCAGGCACTGACATTCAATTCAATGTGCATATCTGATTCAGCATAAGCCTTTGGTAATCCCTCCTTATTTCTACCTCATCATCACAATCAACCCAGTAATCTTCAATGTGCTTTTGATGCATAGGCCTCTTATGCAATGCTTGCATCCTATCATAGGGATCATATGGCCTAGACAGTGAGAAGGGTTGCAGGTGCATCAACTTGAATCTTCCAATTACATCCTTTATACTTTCCTTATCAAGACACATATACCACCCAATTATAATCGGAAACATAACATTAGGTATCTTCCCCTTCTCAATATAAGCTTCCATTGAAGGCAATACCTGTTTGGCTAGTTCCATCAGGATGACCTTATCATTGGGGTATCTTGATAACATAAGAGGTTGCTCAGTGAAACCCTCTATTCTTATGTATGAAAAGGTGGGGAATTGGGTGAAGCAAGCCCCATATCTATAGATTACTGCCTGAGCCTCCACGCTCAGCCTCTTTGTTCTGTCTTCCTCCATAGTCTTGACAAGGTGCATGGGGAATGAATCATTCACTCTTTGATAATGTTGGAGAGACTCTTTGTATTTCAGTTGTGGGTAATGATCCCAAATGTTTACATCACCAGGGTTATTTCTAACCTTGCCTACTGCTTGTAATCCATCGAAGGGGCCTTTGAATGCATAGGTATATACCACATAGGAGATCATATGGAACATATTACTTTTTCCTCCTAACTTCCTCATCCCCTCATCCAGGCTGTTACTTATGACCTTTGCCCATTGGGGCTTTTGTTGAGTACCTTCTACCATACATCCAATTCTCGAAGGACACAATATTTGGTTTCCCTACCATCTTACTGAGCATCACCATCATTTATTGATACTCTGGAGCAAAATCAAACTTATACAGATGCACCGATAACTTGGCAGAGGCCTTATATGTGCTATCACAGGCCCTCCATTGATACATGACCCTTGTAGCTTCTTTTTCTTTGCTATTATACTCTTTTTCCAATTTTCCCAAGTTTAATCAAACCACATTAGGTCCTTTAGGCAAATTGAAGGCTACATTGATACCAACAATTGAAAAGTCTACATAAACTCTACCATGTTTCTCTACCCTTCTATTATTCATGTTATAATACTGGGTGCACTCTACTACTAGTTTAGTGGCCTCCTTTGCATAAGGAAATCCCCCAGTGTGCCACACCATGAATTGTAGATGCTCATGAGCAGGGGATTCCTGTCTCCTTTCTCTAATTTTGTTGTCTATACATTGAGGTCCGTGTTTCCAGAATGTGTATCATTTATCTATCCATATTTGAAGGATACCCCCTTAGGCTGTATGTGCATAGGTTTCAAGAATTCAGTGTTTGACCTGTTCTTCTGAGCTACCATTGGATCTTGTAATGAAACATGTATATATCTTACCCTAATGTGTCATGTGCAGTGGTGGATTCAGTGATCACATGAATTTCATGGTAATAATTCTTTCATTCTAATATATTTTATGCATCATCATATCAATTTACTCTTGTAAAATCATTTTTACCTGTTCATTCACCATAAACAACAAAAGGAGGGTTTTATCATTACATACATGATATTCATTAGCCTTTTTACTGTGTAAGTGATGTCTGGATGAGCACATTTAATTTGCAATTACCATTTTTTGTTCCGTCTGAATGCATATCCCATTCCATTGAGCTTGTAAATTTCATTAATATCACCTTAATCTCGTAGGAGCTCTGTAATTCTTTGTTTAAACATTTGGTAAGTTCAAAATGAGCTCAAATTGTTTCTTTAATTGAGCACAATGGTGAATTAGGGTGTGTTTAATGTCCTTCCATTAATATCCGTTGATTGACACCTGAGGCTTGAAGATATTGACAAGTGGCAGACATTTATTTGAAATTTTGAAGGCTCAACTGACCGTTGAAAAGACATTTAATGTGGGGGGTGATATTCACAGAGATTAGGGATATTAGCAAATATGACTGATATCTTGAAGATGAGGGTGATGTCATCACGAGGATGGTCAACTATTGACCAACAACTAAAGTTAGGTCACTATACCTTTGTTAATAATCATGATAATGTATTGTATCAATATGATCAGTTCAATGCACCACGTGGCGTCATTTTATTGGTTACTAAAAATCCTCGTATCATAGGTCTCAAGGATTAATATGAGGGATATTTGAAAATATCTAGATACTCAGCACTATGAAATATCACCCCATTTCGGGATGTGAGGATGATGTTAGCATCTTTCATAAGGCTTGAAATTGGTCGAGGAGATAATGTCATCGTCATATTAACTAAGATCAAGGATGTTAAGAAATATGACCCTCTTGGATCTGGGTCATGATGGCATCATCATCTTATTGGATTCTTTTATGAAGTGGAACATGATGACATCATCATCATGTTAATGAAAGTCAGGGATATTACAAAACATGATATATATTTGGAAGATGACCTTCCGGGAATGTGCGTGGGCACTTGATGAGTAAGTATTCTCTCGCATTTAAATTTGATGTTTACATATCAAAGGTCATGTGGATATCAAGTTATATTCATTAAAACATAGATCAAGGACACTAGCGAATGTGACTAATATTAGTGAATATGACCCTTTGGGAATATCAAGTTTGACCAAATTTTGACCAAGCATGACTTCCTATTCCTAAGGAATTTTAGGTGATCCAAAAGGCAAACCTGCTTAGAATTTCACATTGTTCTATATTATGAGGTTTATGATGGCAGAAACTGACTTCAACATTTGACCCTCTCTTATGAGGCATATGCATGTGTAGGGGTGATATACTACTATTTCATCTGACTTTTACCAAACCACCCAAAGCAAAGAAAAGAAAGAACAAGTAGAAGCAAAAAGGTTGGGTCCCTATTTTGCTAAGGCAAAATGGGGCATGTTGTGTAACCACACAACAACTTGCCACCAATGAAAATAACCATATTCAAATAAGTCAAGTGATAAAGACACATTGAAACATAGCATTTCAACTCTCTCTAAGCATTAATACCATGATCTTTTTGAATGATATCACTTTCATTAGCATAACAATGCTGACGAGGGATCAGGTGTGTGCAAGTGATTACTAATCCTCGTCTTGAAGGGAAGTTGAAAATAGTAGTAATTGGTGTTAAGCTACATTATTTGAGTTCATCCCTCATACCCAACTGGGATAGAGCCTTGTTGCCAGCAGGCGTCTATAGCCCTGGCAAGGTTATCTTTACAATTCCCGTAAGTAGATCCCCATTGCCAGCAGGCATCCATAGCCCCTATAGAGTTGCTTAGATAGCCTAAATTTTATCTTTTGGATTTTCAATATATTTATTTTCTCTTTTTTTTAATATTCATAAGATTTCATCTTATAAGCTTGTTATGCAAGTTATGATCACTTGCTATTTTAGGTTGGGAATCGCAATGGTAGCAAGGGTGACCCTTTGGATTTTTTACTTAACACCTATACTAATGTGTTCAACAAACCTAAGGCTGTTAGGTAAGTCATTGTGAAAATCACTTTGATCAAGAAAAGGTATCACTACTGAACTAGATATCACGTACCTGATCAGAGGTACTTCTCAGTGTGAGTTACAACCTATGTGAAAATTTGTACTTATCACTTGAATTCTAACAATTTTGTTGGTTTCTTAAAGCAATAAGGTGCATCATCTTGCCTAACTAAAACACAGACTCAATAGCAACAAGCAAACAAGTAGACACACAAAACAAAGCTATACAAGCAACTATACAATATGCACATTATGATACAATAGCCAGACATGACCCTGTTTAAGCTTGAAAATAATGTTTGAGGAATTATCCATTAACTTGTAATGGAACATCCTCACCTATTAAGGTCTTAAGTTTGTATGTACTATCTCCTAGGATCTCTAAAATCTAAAATGGACCTATCCAAAGTTTATCAAATTTTCCATGATCACCCTTCTTTTCATGTGCTTTGTCCCATGCTAGGACTAAATCTGAAATCCTAAAATCTTTTACCCTGGCTCTTTTATTAAACCAATGTTTGATAGTAGCTTGATGTTTAGCGAATTGATAAATTGCTCTATCTCTCTTTTCTTCTAGGTTCATGAGTTGAAGCAATTTAACTTCTTGTTTACTATTTATACCTAGATACTCTTGTGCAAACTGCAATGTGGGGATCTTTAAGTTAACAGGGAGGATAGGATCCACCCCATACACTAATTGGTATGGAGAGTTTCCTGACACAACCTTCATTTGGGTTCGGTCCACCCACAAGGCATACTTCAATAGGGTATTCCATTCCCTAGGATTCTTTTCTATTATCTTCTTTATGATACTCAATAAGCTTTTGTTTTTTAACTCTGCTAAGCCATTTCCTTGGGGATAATAATTTGAAGAGAATTTCAAAATAATTCCATGATCAAAAGCCCAACTAGATAATTTTAATGATACAAAACTTGGTCCATTATCACATACTAGGGTATATGGAACTCCATACATGGTTACTATGTTATTCTCTAGGAATTTGATCACATCTTCTACAGTGCATGTTTTGTTGCTGACTACTTCAGTCCACTTGGTGCAATAATCAGTGATTGTTAAAACATATCTATGGCCTAAAGGTGATGGGGGATTGATAGGACCTATGAAATCCATGGGCCATTGAGCAAATGGGTGCATCTCCATCACTGGATGCAAGGGTTGGGTAGCATATTTCTCTCTGTTGGCCACTGTGACCTGACAAGTATGACAACATTTGATGTGCTTAGTAGTGTCTTTAAAAATGGTTGGCCAATAATATCCTACTCTTAGGATAGCATGTGCATTAGATATGTAAGAACCATGTGTCATTCCAAATTTATCATGTAACTCAGCTAAAACCTTGTCAACTTCTTGTCTATCTAGACATCTGAGGTATATCCCCTCATAATTTCTTCTGAAAAGTACTCCTTTGATCATGTATTTTTGTGATCTTACTTTTAGAGCTATCCTCTGAGAAGCTTGCATCTTCAATGGACATCTCACAGTGATCAAGATATGTCTGATATCAGAATATCACTCTTTACTCTCTTTAGTGTCTACTACATACTGCTAACTCACTATGTTGGGGTCAATCTCAGAAATCATCTGGCTTAAGGTTTGCCCTCTTACTAATTTCATGGGTGTTATATCCATGTCATATTCTTGGAGAACCGTTATCCACTTGGCTCTTTTCTCTCCAGGTTCACTTTGGATTAGGAGCATTTTGATTGGTCCATCTAGTACTACAACAATTATCTTACTTCTTAGGATGTAATGTCTAAATTTCTTGATTGCTCTGACCAAAGCAAGAGCTTGTCTTTCAACATCCATATATCTAAACTCCACATCTTTGAATGGGAAACTCATAAAAGCTATGGGTTTTTCTTCTTTGGCTTCATTCCTCTATGTCAGGACTGCTGCACATGTATGCTCTGAAGCAAATGAGTAAATATAAAATTCTCTTGTATAATTTGGACTGATCAAGGCATGTGCATTTGGTATGGCTTTCTTAATGTCTTCAAATTCATCCCTTGCTTCAAGGGTCCATTTAATCTTGACATCTTTCTTAAGCATTGCATTAAGTGGTCTGACAATCTCTGCAAATTCAGTGATGAACTTCCTGACAAAGTTAGTCCTACCAAAATAAGATTTAAGCTCTTTCTTGCTTCCAAGAAGTTGCAACTGTTGGAAAGAGACAATACTTTGCATTGTTAAGTGTTGTCATTGATGGCAACTAAGATCATCCCAATCATCTACATAACACAATTTGTTCACACCGGAAGTCCAAATTAGAATTTGTCTAAGTCCAGGCAGTTAGGAACAGAGCAGGTGACAGGGTCCGATATCTTGGTCCAGATATCTCTGGTGGAAAGGCATGGTTTACTATGAATCTAAGGTAGTTGTAAGCATTGTCAAGACACTCTAAATCTAGAGTTTTGTCCTCTAGTAATGAAGGACTCAAAAGATATTAGCTTCTGAGAATCAGGTTTTAGTTTAACAGAACAGACAGAAGAAGAACAGGATGACCTTGTGAATGATCTTAATTTTAGATGTATAGAAGTTGTTTATTGGGTAATTGGTGATGATAAGTAATGGTGGCCAACATGATTGATGATTTGCAAGTGTAATTTTTTGTCTGCATCTCATATTATGTATGGATCTAGCCGACAGAGTAGAGTACTCAACAAAGTTCTAAATGTTCTTAAAGTCAACTGGTAAAATGATTGTAGATCATGTTGTAGATATATATATCCAATGGAATTGGATGATTTTGGGTGTGTGTGTTGTGACTATGGAGTAATTGTGAAAAGAAGAAGAGATCAAAGGTTCAGATGCTAACAAAGTAGTAAGAGGAGTAGAGTAAGGATGGAGTGTGTAGCTTGCTATATGGGTCGTGAGTGGGAGCTTAGCTTCCGTCTAGGTATGCGTCCTTGGATTGCTGTTGCATACTCAGCTCCAGTAGCAGCAGCTACTGCTGTTTTCTTGATTTACCCTATCGGTCAAGGAAGCTTCTTTGATGGTAAGCCTCTAGGAATCTCTGGTACTTTCAATTTCATGATCGTATTCCAGGCTGAACACAATATTCTTATGCATCCATTTCATATGTTAGGTGTAGCTGGCATATTCGGCGGCTCCCTATTTAGTGCTATGCATGGTTCCTTGGTAACTTTGAGTTTGATCAGGGAAACTACCGAAAATGAGTCTGCTAATGCAGGTTACAAATTTGGTCAGGAAGAAGAAACCTACAATATTGTAGCTACTCACGGTTATTTCGGTCGATTGATCTTCCAATATGCTAGTTTCAATAACTCCCGTTCTCTACATTTCTTTTTAGCTGCTTGGCCAGTAGTAGGTATCTGGTTTACTGCTCTGGGCATCAGCACTATGGCTTTCAACTTAAATGGATTCAATTTCAACCAATCTGTTGTTGACAGTCAAGGTCGTGTAATTAACACTTGGGCCGATATCATTAATCATGCTAACCTTGGTATGGAAGTTATGCACGAACGTAACGCTCACAACTTCCCTCTGGATCTAGCTGCTGTTGAAGCTAATTCTATAGACGGCTAATTACTCAGTCTGATGGATTGTTAATGTGTTTCAATTCTTGAAAAGGGAAAAAAACAGTACCAAAACTGAAAGGTTTGGTACTACTTTTTTCCGTCTAAAAGTTATTGTGAGCAGAGTGCAATAACTGTTTATTGTGCATCCAGCAGGAATTGAACCCACGACTTCCCAATTATGAGTTGGGTGCTTTTACCATTCAGCCATGGATGCAAAAAAACAAATTGATTTTCATAATCATAAGTATCGGCTCAGATCTTAAATTGGGTACCCAATTTGACTATTGTTTTGTTTTCAATAAACAAATAAAGAAATACAACTAACTTGTTTGAAAGTTGCATTGAAGGTGATTTATCTTGCAATGCATCACTTTAATGTCCGGTCAGAGCTTGCCAACTGAACTGACGAACTAATAACTAATAATATATTAGTCCATTTTTGGGACTTAGAACAATTCTTCTTGGAATGATCGTAGACAGAGACTGTCAATTAGTTTGGGGCGGACGTAGCCAAGTGGTTCAAAGGCAGTGGATTGTGAATCCACCACGCGCGGGTTCGATCCCCGTCATTCGCCCGGTAAAAAATCGACCGGATTCATCAATTCATTGTCATTTTGACATAATGAATCAAATGATGAGTGGTTGACGATACATTGTTATATATGTATATATATACATATAACAAAATATAGGAAGAAAACAGAGAGAGATATAATTTTTTAAAAATAAAAAAGAACAAACTGAATCGATGGGAGGATTGGGATTTTTCCAAAACTATTTCCTCAATGATTTCAATTTATTCATTGAAATAACCTCGACCGAATATATACACGATACATTTAACATCATGTATAACATAACAAAAGCATTCATTTGCAGGTAGTAACCAGATTAAATCCCAAACCTATCTTCTCCTCCTATCATTTGCCATGCAGTAAATTGGTTATTCCATTCTATGATTTTAATAGAGAGAACTAAGTCTTAACTAGCGGGGGGTTCCATCCGCTGCAAATTTTCAATAGTAGCAATAATCCTATATCATCAGGATCCGACTCCATCTCGGTAAAGTCGAGAAATGCAAGCCAAGAACCATACAAATTTAAATTAGAAAAATTTCTAAGCATTCTCAAAGATTCCATCGTTTTTCCTACCTCCCTAAAAATGTAGGGGTTACGCTCCAGCTCTTGGACGAACTTCCAGTTCCTAAAAAACTGAATCGAGTAGAAGGGAATTATGCAGGAAATAAAAAAGAAAAATCCAATGAAGATACAAAGAAAAATATCATACTCCCGAACATTTAGTATATATTTCCATGTATCAAATGATATTGACGTATCCTTTCCCTCAACTACTGTTTTATTTATTAATTTTAATAAATACGAAACAAGCGGATGGGATAACAAAGGATTCAATTTTGGGAGAATTTTCTCTCTAAATTTCCACTTTATAAGTGTCCAAAATTGATGAGAAAGTGCCCACAAAATATTCAAATTTTGTTTCCAATTTTGCCTAATATTGTCCAAAATTGATACCAATTGATCACTAATATTTATTGGTATTTCTGGATAAGTAGCTAAAAACATCTTTTGAGCATATTTCCACCCTGCGGAAGTAAAAAACCATAACCATGCCGTATATGTTTGAAATAAACCCCATTTCTCAAAAAGAATATCGATTTGAACGGTTTTAAAAGAAATTAAAAACTTTAGTTTTTCTTTATTCAAAAGGTCACCTATGGCGTCACCTATGGCTTTGTCTTCCATTATGTTTTTTAAACTTTCTGTTGAACTAGATTTTTCTTTTTCTGCAAATTTATTCATTCGCAAAGATATTTCAGATAGTAAATCATCTTGATAAGATTGAGTTTGAATAATATTTATGTTCGAACTAAAACTGTTTTTAGAATACTGGTTAGAGGTCTTTTCTTCTGAATCTGAACTACTTAAAAAAGGATAGCAAGAACTTTTGTCAAAATTGACAATTTTGGGGATTATTAAAGGAGTTTTATAAATATCTTCAACCGATAAAATATCTATTGTACCATGAATAAATGAATTCAATTGATTAAGTAAATTAGATGATTTATGCAACTCCTGGATTAACGCTTGGTCACGTAAATATTTATCCAATAATATATTGACTTGTGACTTTATGAGTGAGATAGTTTCTTTCTCTAAGTACACAGCTCTTATTTCACCAATAGACAAAGAAAATAGATTGTTATGAATGGGAGCTAAATTGAATAATTGTCCATATGTAACATTCTTATTTTTGATATGAATCCTTTCCATGTAAGGAGCTAATCTTTTTTTATAATTTAAACGAGGATGGTGTAAATAATCTAAAAATTCAAATGTATTTGCTTTGCAAAAAGAAGCTCTCAATGAATTTTGATTAGATAGTTTTAACGGATTCAACCAATTGTCTCGATCATTGAATATTGCCGAAAGACCAGCATTATTAAACAATTCCATGTAATTCTTTCCATTATCGAATAAGTCAATAATTGATTGACTTATCAGTTTCTCATTCAAACCTAATGGTGCTATTGTTTTTTCATTGATCAAGGATTTCAATCTTTGTGAAAGATTAGGAATTGATTTAGATTTGATTTCATTGCCATTAATCTCATCCAAGATAATATTATAAATTTTATTCTCAAAAATTTTATTGGGGTTTCCAAGCCAACCCGAATGTTGAGTAGTCGATAATTCAATTGGATTGAACACTCTTTTTTTTAATTTGTTTTTTTTGCGAATGCGAAGATGTTTTAATCTTTTTTTTAAGTATTCGATCTGAATGGGCACTTCAAAATTCCAATTATCTGGAGAATTTTTAAGAATAAGTATATTCAACCAGTTTTTCTGACATTTTCTCCAACTTGATGAATGCCGATTAATTGCATCTTGCGTTACATTATTCAATTCTATCCAAGTTCCAATTGGATCTTTTAAATCGCGACTTATCAAAAATCTTTTGATTAAATAGAATTTTTTTAATACTTTTTGTAATTCCAAATGTGATTCCAAATCCAATATTTTTCGTAATTCAACATCCAATACCAAGAATTCCAAATAGTATTTATGGAATGCTTTTGTCAATTGAAAATAATACTTATTCAATGTTTTTATGAATTCAATACAGAATCTTTTAAATACTTTTTTCCGTTCAAAATAATACTTATTCAATGTTTTTATGAATTCAATACAGAATCTTTTAAATACTTTTTTCCATTCAAAATAATACTTATTCAATGTTTTTATGAATTTAATACAGAATCTTTTAAATACTTTTTTCCATTCAAAATAATACTTCTGGAACGATTTGGAAAAAGCATACTTATCCAATGCAGTTTCGGATTCTAAATTGTCCAATGCAGTTTCGTATTCTAAATCGTCCAAATCGTCCAATGTAGTTTCGTATTCTAAATCATCTAATGCAGGATCTGATTTGAAATAATACTTAGAGTATTCATTAAATACTTTTGATAAAGAGTATTTCATCAATACGTTCTTCAACAAATGGAAATTCTTAAATGCTTTTTCAAAATGCTCGTCAACTTGAATCTTATAGTCATTCAATATTATCTTATAGTCATTCAATATTAGTTGTATCCAAGTTTCATGTCTCTTTACTATTTCCATATTTTTATATGGATTCTCTTTATCAAGAATATTGAGTAGCATAGAGAAAGAATGATGCTTTAATTTATCTCTGTAATTGAAGATTTTGTTCAATAATATATTCTTGTTCAGTTCACATAATTGATATATGCAATAATTCACATCCGGGACAAACTCAAATTCATTATAACTATAATTCTGATTAGGTTTAGTTATTAATAGAGTAAATTGATCCGTTATTTTAAAAACAATTATTTTTAATTGAAAATAATCGTTTAATCTTAATTGTTCTTTATTTAATCTTAATTGTTCTTTATTTTGATCATCTCTATTTTTATCACAGGATGAAGAAGATCTTGAAGATAAACTCTGATTCACAAATCGAATACAATTTAATTGGTTTATATCTTTTCTAATGTTCCATCCGGGATCTGATAAAATAGCATAATTTACAGAAGGATTTTTAAGATATGTTTTAACCTTCCATAAATCAACTATTCTATTCTTTTCTAATACCCTGAAATATTGAAAAGCATCTTGTCGCCTTTTCAACAATTTCAATTTTTCACTGGGTTTCTTAGTAGAACTAATACTTATACATGATTCATCTATTGACAAATGATCAAACAGTCCTTTAAAAAATTTTGACTCTAAGAAGGAATAAGATTCTCTTATTCGATCTGATTCTTCTTGTTCAATTTCTTCTTGTTCAATTTCTTCCAATATTTTGTTCCATTTCTCTCTTATTTTTTTTATTCCTTTTAGTTGTTCTTTGCATTTTTGGATTTCTTTGACTCTTTCTTTCCTTTTTGCAATTAGAAATTCTTCTGGTAAATCAAATTCTTCTGTTTGTCTTAACCTCTACTGTAGTTTTTCCCTTAACCGAGTTTCCACATCAAAATCTTGGTGTCAAGTGTATTATTTATGTTTCTGCTCATGTGTTATTCATTAATACTGAAATGTTTACATTGTTGATTTGATTATAAGTTGTAAAGGAAGATTAAAGATATAATTTTTAAATTGTGGGACAACTAATTCACCCCCCCTCTCAGTTGTCTGGACCTAATTCAATAATTGGTATCAAAGCAAGGTTCCTTAAAAGAAGCCTAACAGCTTAAGGAAAGATCTTGGAAGAAGTTTTCAATGGGTTCACTCAAAGATCAACTTCAACTAGCTCTAAAAGATCTTGATTAGTCCAAAGTAGAAATATCTAATCTGAAAGATGAACTCAAGGATGCTGATAATACCATTGAAATGTTAAAAGATAAATTAAAGAAGTCTATGGGAAGGAATAAGGAGCTACTTATGCAGCTATCCAGTTTAACTGAAGAAAGTGGCATGAATGAAGCCTTGGAAGAAAAGACAAAGGAGTGTGAGAAGCTGTCAAAAGAAGTTGCTATTATGAAAGTTGAGATGGAATCTAGGGCAATGAGGCTAACCAAAGAAATTGAGAAAAGGAAGAAGACTGAAGAAGATTTGAATCAAACTCTAAAAGAAAGAACTGATGAATGCTACAGATTAGACAGTATAGCTGGCCATCTAAAGTCTAATCTACATGAAAACAAAGACAATGAAAGAGATCTTGAAAGGCAAATTGTCATTCTTAGACATGACCTAGAAGTTGCAAATGAATACAAGGAGAAGTTCAAAATAAGTTTAGCTAAACTTGAAGCAATACTTGAGAGTCAGAAAAAGGCTGATGACAAGCATGGTCTTGGATATGAGAAAGGTGAAAGCTCCAGATCTAGACAAAGAAACTTTCAACCAAGGAATAGGAGAAATAGACCTAGAAGTCCTCTGGTAAGACATCCTAATGCTCAAAGTTACCCATCTTTCAATGGAAATTACTTCATGTGCAATAAATTTGGTCATAAAGCCACTCAATGCAGAAGTAGAGTAAATCAAAATAATCCATCCTTCTCCAAACAATGCTTTAATTGCAAGAGGTATGGTCATAAATCCAATGAATGTAAAAGTATGATAATGAACAACTTATCAAATAGAGGAAATGTGAACTCTTTCAATAGAAAATGTTTTGCACGCAATAGATTTGGATATATGGCCATTCAGTGCAGATCAAGAGAAAATCAATCAAATGGGCAAAGAAACGTTGTGTGCTTCCATTGTAACTGATCTGGTCATTTTGCAAGATTCAGCAGAAGTAGGACTAATGAAAGAAGAGGTTCAGTAAACAGAAAACTGAGTGAGCAGAGATAAGACAAAGACAAAATAAAAATTGAAGAGAATGAGATCCAGAATGAAACAAGTGAGACATGCGTCAAGAAAGCAATTGTGAACCATAGTAATGGGTCTGCACTGGAATCTAGTGCAAATAATTCCTCAGGGAATTAAATTAGGAGCTTTGGGTTAGGGGGAGCTGCAATAAAAATCAAAATCCCCCAACCAGCAAGTAAGTACCTAAATCTAGCACAGTGAGAAAAGAGATCTTGGATTGTTTCAAATCATTTGGAAGGATTTCTAGAGCAAAAAAGGTTGATATGGAAAATTGTGGAGTAATTCATGAGAAACTGTTCAACAAACAGAGTAACTAGATGTATTAGGGTAGAGCATTTATTACAAAGACAAATTAAGCACTGCAGAGCATAAAAGGGTCATTCATTCCCTAGACAAACCACTTTGCATCAGAAGAAAGCAAGAAGAGAAGGAGTGAATGAGCTCTGAGTTGAGAATTCTCAAAAATTGAAGTGCGAAGAGGATCCTCAAGCAAAACCCTAATCTGTGGAACAAAGTATTTCTATTTTTTACAAAACTGCTTGAATTCTCTGTTGCAAGTATGGGTCTAATTGGTATTGTCATTGATGTCAACATACTCCTGTTGCATTAATGATAAGGATTGGATGAGTTGTGTGCTAAGGATATTGAGAAAATTAATCTCAATCAGAAACAGTGAAGAACAATGATGACAGTAAGGTAGAAGTTCAAGATAGGATGAGGATTGGAGAATGCAGATTAAAGGGTTTGTAGATATGTGTCTTAAGGTGATCCAATAGAGATTTCAGAGGTCCGCATTAAGATTTGAAGAAATTGTTGCCGTTCAAGTAAAACTAGTTTCGGTAGGTGTTCAGAAGTGACAAAGTGATACAGAAGGGTCCGGTGAGATCCAGAAATGCATTATCCTATTCTATGGATTTGAGGGAGTGTTGAGGAAGTCCTTTTAAAGTATCAACTTGATTGGTTCATGGTTTGAAGGTCTGCAAGCATCTATTCCTTTATAATAGTGATGACAGACTATGTTCTTGAGGTTTTGGATGAAGGAGAGAATGATTTCAATAAGCATATGAAGTGTGGATGTTCTTGGTGATTCAGGCAAGCTTGTGGAAGTCTCTGGATCATGTCTAGTTTGTTTTGGTGGTCCACATTGGAGTTGGAGCTCACAATTGAAGAATGACTTCCGGATGATGGTGTTCTTCATGAGACTAGCCGACTGGATGAGTTACACATCCTGCAGATGTTCTTGTAGTTATTTTCTAACTTAAATGATTATTCCTAAGTTGATGCCTTGTATAAATAAGGGATTGTAAAGTCATCTCAAAGGTGTTCTTGTGGAGATGAGTGTGTGGTAGTGAGGAGGAGAGTGAAAGGTAGAGCAGAAGTATTGGGCTTAAATGGAACTGATTCAAGCATGGTGAAGATGCTATTTTCCAGTTCAAGTAGGTGATACTTATTATTTTGTAGACAATGTGTCTCTTGTAGGTAGTGAGCTTCTTGTGAGCAGTGTGCTTAGGCAGTGAGTCCTAATTGGCATGTGCCATTTTATTCTTTCTATTCTTCTAATAGAGAATACAATCTTGGGTTGATCACCTCGTGGTTTTTTCCTTAACTAGGTTATCCACGTCAAAATCTTGGTGTTTCTTGTGTTAATGTGTTTCTGCTCTTGATTCATTGCATCATGTTTCCATGACTGATCTATTGTTATGCTGCTAAATTACAAAGTGGAGTTAAGTATTTAATTGAAAGTAAAGTTTTGTACATCTAATTCACCCCCCCTCTTAGTTGTCTACCCTAAATCTAACAATTGGTATCAGAGACAAGTTTCTCTAAAAGGAGCTTAATCACTTGAGGAGATCCAGAATGATGTCTTACAAGAAGGATAGTCTGAAGTTTGATGGAACCAATTTTAATCCTTGGAAAGGTCGCATGAAATGTCACTTACAATGTATGGGATGGCATACTGGACCATGGTTACAATAAAGTATACACCTCCACAGGGTGGTCCGAAAGCCCTAAATGAAATCACAGATACTGAAAATAATCTGCAGACTATAGAAGCTCTTCTAAACGCATTATCTGATTCAGAGCTCTCAAATGTTATGTACCCACCAACTGCTTTTGAGATTTGGGAAAAACTGGAACTTCTGCATGAAGGAAACAAGTATGTTAAATTTGTAAGGTTACAAAGTCTGAAAGGGAAATTTGAAAACCTGAAGATGAGATAAGATGAAAATATCTCTACTTTTATGCCAAGAGTAAATGAGCTTGTTTGTGGAATTAGAAATGTTGGTGGAGTCTTGGATGAAAATGAGATTGTTGGCAAAATTCTCAGATCCCTTCCTGCTTCTTATAAAATCAAGGTTGCTGCCATTGTAGAATTCAGAGCTCATACAACTATCACAAGAGATCAATTGGCTAGTAAATTGGCTGCATTTGAAATGACCGAGTTTGGAGATACCCCTCCTAAGACTGAATCTGCATTCAAAGCCAGTGCATCTGTAAAAGGAAAACAAAGGTTTGATCCAAGAGAGAACTCTTCAAGGAAACTATCATGGTATGAAAAAGAAAGAAAAGACCTGGAAGAAGAAGAAGAAGCTTAAACTGCTCATCTTGAAGCCCTTATTCCAAAAAGACTGCTAAGAGGATTTGGTAAGTATGAAGGAAAATTGCCTTTTAAGTGTTTTAACTACAATAAGATTGGTCATTTTGCCTCAAGGTGTCCAAAAAGGTTTTCAAGACAAAATCCTAACAAGCCAAGGTTCCAAAAGAACTGTTACTATGTACATGAAGATGATGATAATGAAGGAGTAACAAATGATGAATCAGAGATAGGAAACAAATCCGGAAATGAATGGGTGTTCATTGCCATCAAGGAAGAAGATCTAATTTCCTCTGTATCTGTCAATCATAAGACTGTGGAAAGAGCTCTGGCTACCCAAGTTGAAGAGAAGGATGATTGGGTCATTAATAGTAGATGCTCTCACCATATGACAGGTGACAAAAATAAGTTCATAGATTTGGAGAGGTATGAAGGAGGAGTGGTAAAGTTTGGTGATAATTCTGCTGGTAGAATTAGGGGTAGAGGAACTATTTCTTTTGATGGAAGGAACTAAACTAGTGATGTACTGTA
Organism: Cunninghamia lanceolata; assembly: GCA_027924645.1. Lineage (NCBI taxonomy): Eukaryota > Viridiplantae > Streptophyta > Pinopsida > Cupressales > Cupressaceae > Cunninghamia > Cunninghamia lanceolata. Next base: position 518,692 of record BSBN01000007.1, read on the forward strand.
TGTTGAAGGTTTGAAGCACAATATTCTTAGTGTTGGACAGTTGGTGGACAAAGGCTATGATCTCTGATTCAAGAATGGAAAATAGAAGATCTTTGAAAGTTCCAGAATAGAGATTGCATCCGGTACTCAAACAAAAGGTAATATCTTTCATTTGGTTGGTACTAGTAAAAGTTACTTATTTGTTCAAGTTGATCAGAGTTGGTTATGGCATAGGAGGATGTGTCATGTGAAATTTGATAACATCATCAAGATAAGCAACACTCAAGCTATAAGAGATCTTCCAAAATCGATGAAGCCTACTAATAGCCTGTACAAAGAATGTTAGTTGGGTAAGCTGAGCAGAATCACATTCAAGAGTAAGGAATTGTCCTCGACCAGGTTATTGGACTTAGTTCATACTAATCTTTGTGGTTTGGCAAGAATCAGGAGTGTACAAGGTGATAGATACTTCATGTTACTAATTGATGAGTATTCCCAGATGATGTGGGTAACCTTTCTGAAAGAGAAATTAGAAGCTCTTGAGAAATTCAAAATATTCAAGGCTATGGTAGAGAATGAAATCGGATTAAAATTGAAATGTCAAAGATCTGATAGAGGTGGAGAATTCACATCTGGTGAGTTCATAGAATTTTGTGAGAAGCATGGAATAAAGAGTAGTTGTCTACTCCTAGGACTCCACAGTAGAATGGAGTAGTGGAAAGAAAGAACCAAACCATCCAGAAAGCATCTAGGACCATGATGATGGAAGAAAATGTTCCTCAGATCTATTAGAGAGCAGCTATCAGCATTGTAGTTTATACTCTCAATCGAGGTCAAATCAGAAGAAATACCGGTAAGACTCCTTATGACCTTTGGTTTGGAATCACTCCTATTGTGAGGTATTTTAGAGTTTTTGGTAGCGAATGTTACATTAAAAGAGATGAAGATCTAGGAAAGTTTGATGCTAGAAGTGATGAAGGAATATTCTTGGGTTACTTTACTTAAAGCAAAGCATACCAGTGTTATAACAAGAGACTAAGAAAGATGATAGAAAGTACAAATGTGAAGGTTGATGAAGGAATTGAAAAACCCTCAAGGTTTTATGAATATGATGAAGATGATCAGAATGATGTTCTCACTCAAGGAGCCCAAGCCTCTTCTGAAAGTCAAATTCAAACTGATCCAGTAAATTAGGAAGAAGAGATGAGTTTTAATGAGCCTGATCAAGAATCAAAAGTGCAAGAAATTCTCAAAGTTCCAAGGTATGTAAGACTGAACCACTTTGAAGATCAAATAATAGGTGACAAAAGCAAAGGTGTACAAACTAGAAGGAGAATTTCTCAAAATTTAGATAAGTATTGTTTGATTTCAAAGATTGAACCTAAGACAATGAATGAAGCTTGCAATGATGAAAACTGGACTAAAGCAATGGAGGAAGAGCTAATGCAAATTGAGAAAAATCACACTTGGGATCTTGTTCCCAGACCTAGAAACAAGAATGTGATTGGAACCAAATGGGTCTTCTAGAACAAACTGAATAAAGTTGGTGAAGTAATCAGAAATAAAGCCAGATTGGTCTGCAAGGCTTATTCTCAAATAGAAGGAGTTGACTTTGAAGAAACCTTTGCTCCCGTGCCAATAATTGAAGTAGTTAGATTATTTCTTGCATTTACTGCCTTTAAAGATTTCAAGGTATATCAGATGGATGTCAAGTCTACCTTCTTGAATGGTGACTTGGAAGAAGTGTACATTGAGCAACCAGATGGATTTCAATTGTCTGATCATGGTGATATGGTCTGTAAGTTGAAGAAGGCACTATATGGACTGAAGCAAGCCCCAAGAGCCTGGTATGAAAGATTGGATAAGCATCTTTTGAAGATTGGTTTCAACAAAAGTACTGCTAACAATAATTTGTATTTCAAAGTTGATCATGAGAACATCTTGATTGTTGAAGTGTTTGTTGATGATATCATCTTTGGAGGAAGAGATAGTATGTGTAAAACCTTTACAAATCAAATGAAAAGTGAATTTGAGATGTCTATGCTTGGGGAAATGAATTTCTTCTTGGGTCTACAAATCACTCAAACAAAGAAAGGAATTTTCATCTCTCAGACCAAATATGTGAAAGAATTGTTGAAGAAATTTGGGATGGAAGATTCAAAACCAATGAATACTCCCATGGAAACTGGATGTAAATTGAGCAAAGATGATGACTCTCCTAAGGTTGATCAGAAAAAGTATAGGTCAATGATTGGAGGACTGTTGTATCTTACTCAAACTAGACCAGACATTATGCAGGCTGTTAGTCTTGTTGCTAGATTCCAAGCTAATCCTAGAGAATCTCATGTCATGGCAATCAAGAGGATTTTTAGATATCTAAAAGGGATAGTTGAGTATGGTCTGTGGTATCCTAGAGATCATGATTTCTCTCTTCATGCATATACTGATGCGGATTGGGTAGACTGAAAGAGTACCAGTGGTGGAGCATTCTTTTTGGGGAAGAGATTGGTTTCTTGGCTGAACAAGAAACAAGAGGTAATATCTCTATCCACTATAGAAGTAGAATATATTGTAGCAGCAGGTAGTTGCACTCAAGTTTTGTGGATGAAGCAAATGCTAAGAGGCATAAGAGAAAAGTATGAGGAGCCTATCACAATTTTCTGTGATAATTCAAGTGCAATAAATATATCTAAGAATCTAGTGTTGCATTCAAAGAAAAAACACATATCCATCAAGTTTCACTTCTTGAGAGAGAAAGTGAACAAGAATGAAGTTAGATTGGAGTTTGTGCCTTCCAAGGATTAGATTGCAGATATCTTTACTAAACCTCTACCTAACGACTCTTTTGAGGTTCTCAAGGAGAAGTTAGGGGTTATTACCCCTCCGCTGATGAACTAAGGTGCACTGATGTGCATCAGTCTGGTGGATATCATAGTCATATCTTGTGGCCTAGATTGATGATAAGGAGCTACTAATCAGGGGGAGCAACAGGTATGATTCTGAAGTGGTGAAATTGCAAGTATGTGCTCTTTGCCATTGATGTTAAAGGGGGAGAGAAAACATGTGAAAAACAAGTGGTTGTTGATCAAAGGGGGAGCAATAAAGGGAGAGAAGACATGTGAATGGTTGTTGCTGATAGGGGGAGTTGTGACAGTAAGGAGAAGTTCTTGTCTTGATGATCAAAATAGTTTTTCATATCATATGTTGCCATCAATGACAAAGGGGGAGATTGTTGCAAGTATGGGTCTAACTGGTGTTGTCATTGATGTCAACATACTCCTGTTGCATTAATGATAAGGATTGGATGAGCTGTGTGCTAAGGATATTGAGAAAATTAGTCTCAATCAGGAACAGTGAAGAATAGTGATGACAGTAAGGTAAAAATTCAAGATAGGATGAGGATCAGAGAATTTGGATTAAAGGGTTTGTAGATATGTGTCTTAAGGTGATCCAGTAGAGATTTCAAAGGTCTGCATGAAGATCTGAAGAAGTTGTTTCCATTCAAGTAAAATTGATTCTGGTAGTTGTTCAAAGGTGACAGAGTGAGACAGAAAGGTCCGGTGAGATCCGAAAATGCATTATCCTGTTCTGTAGATTTGAGGGAGTGTTGAGGAAGTCCTTTTGAAGTATCAACTTGATTGGTTCATGGTTTGAAGGTCCGCAAGCACTATTCCTTTATGACAGTGATGCCATACTATGTTCTTGAGGTTCTAGATGAAGGAGAGAAGGATTTCAATAAGAAGATGAAGTGTGGATGTTCTTGGTGATTCAGGCAAGCTTGTGGAAATCTTTGGATTGTGTCTAGTTTGTTTTGGTGGTCTACATTGGAGTTGGAGCTCGCAATTGAAGAATGACTTCTAGATGATGGTGTTCTTCATGAGACTGGTCAACCAAATGAGTTACACATCCTGCGGATGTTCTTGTAGTTGTTTGCTGACTTAGATGATTATTCCTAAGTCAATGCCTTGTATAAATAAGGGATTGTAAATTCATCTCAAAGGTGTTCTTATGGAGACGAGTGTGTGGTAGCGAGGAGGAGAGCGAAAGGTAGAGAAGAAGTATTGGGCTTAAATGGAACTAATTCAAGCATGGTGAAGATGCTATTTTCCAGTTCAAGTAGGTGATACTTATTATTTTGTAGACAATGTGTCTCTTGTAGGCAGTGAGCCTCTTGTGAGCAGTGTGCTCGGGTAGTGAGCCCTAATTGGCATGTGTCATTTTGTTCTTTCTATTCTTCTAATAGAGAATACAATCTTGGATTAATCACCCCATCGTTTTTCCCTTAACTAGGTTTTCCACATCAAAATCTTGGTGTCTCTTGTGTTAATGTGTTTCTGCTCTTGACTCATTGCATCATGTTTCCATGATTGATTTATTGTTATGCTGCTAAATTACAAAGTGGAGTTAAGTGTTTAATTGAAAGTAAAGTTTTGTACAACTGATTCAGCCCCCCTCTCAGTTGTCTTCCCTAAGTCTAACATTCTCAATCTCTGCAAATGACTAGACCTTTAGTTGTTGATGTCACTGAAAGTGATGCAGAGTGTAACGCAACGGGAGCTTACTAACAGGAAGGAGGAGCCAAATATACAAACAGCATGATAAAAATCCCTATCGGCTCAACATCATCATCATATTTCCTAAAAACACCAACAGCATCATCATATTTCGGTCGAGCACAATTATCCTCCTGCCGACTACTGTTCACATCCTCCGCCTATCGCCAATCATCATCATCATGATATTCAACGGGCGCAAACATCCTCCGGTTGCACTGTTCATCGGGCTTCAAACACTAGCGGCATCATCATGATATGCGACACCACCTTCGTCAGCAGGATATCAAATATCCAGTTGCTCCAAATATCCTGATGACGACAACTTCAGCACCTTGCCTTCGATGCTCCGCTGCCCGACGATACAAGCAACAGCATCATGATCTGACTTATCCGGTTCTCTCGAAACCTCCTGATGATGTTTCACAACTTTCTGCCTACGCCGATACCTAACCACTTAGCGACAACAGGATCAACTTGCATAGGGGGATATCTCAATATCCTAATGACGATGACGTCATATGCGGATGACGATGACGTCGCACAATATCCTGATGACCTCTTCAACACTTAGCCAAAAAAACTGAACTTTCACACCCGCATCTGTTAGCGATACGCGGATGATGGGCACTCACGGAAGATAATCCTGACGGTGATATATACACTGAGTATATATCTGACTTACAACATCCTGATGCACTTGAAATATGCAAATTTCAACAGTTTCATGACCCAATCTTCTACCTTATGCCGATGCACTCCTCTTCGGCAACTCCTGATGATGATCACCCCGACGCACATTCACTTCATGCACTCAACTGCATCATGCTCATCTTCACTTATCCGGATGACGATACCCGAAGCGACTGCAGGATATTCACCAAAATATCCTGATGATGTCGTTTTTGCAAACTTTCCAGCCTTAGCGGATTTTCACTGTTCTGATCCGCCGAACCTTCTGGGATGACTCGATCCACTTCCAGGGTGATCTTCCAAACTCTATCAGCTCGACCTAGCACATAAGGATGCTAGGCTTCTCAACACCTCTCGACCACGATCCTGCACACCTGCATGCGAACAAACAGAAAACACAAACTACCTCCTAACCTACTGTACACAGCCATTCCACCGATTTGACGAATCAACCGGTGGAATGGATCAGCGAATCCATATAACCACCAAAACAGCAAATCGATCACAATGGAGGGCAAACAGAAAATGAACACAAACAGGATCTTTATTGAGTTCAAAAGATGCAATTACAATGCTTAATCTCTCTCTGCAATCTGACTTCTCAATGCGATACAATACTATGATCGATGATATCTCTATCTGTCTGCAATATCAATCGATCCTCATGCTTAAATAGATTTTCCTACGAGTACTATTGACCCGACTCCAAGCGGCTGGGAACTCTCCAGGCGGCTGGGAGATCCAACCGATCCTACAACATGACAACTGTCCTAACAAACTGGCTAAAAATAGTACAGCCTGGTCAGCGTGATCTTAATATGATCAGCTTGACCTTATTACATGCATTTGGTCTTAACAGACCTTCTTGAAAACAGTAACAAGACCTATAACAAACTAACTACCTCATGGAGGCCAGCTGTTAGGTAGGTGGCTCTGCACCATACTCCCCAACATAAAATAACTCATGTCCCATGAGTTAGGATATGGAAGTCCTCCAACTTTACACTTTGCCTGTGCAATGTTCTGCCCTGTTCCAGCTTTGTCTGCTGCTGTCTCTTGGCTGCTCCCAGACTTCTGAACTGTAACTTGCTTTCTGGCAAGTAAATCCTCATGCCTGTCAATGTAGGCTTTTCTCTCACATACCCTGCATTTGTCAGGTTGCCTGACCAGAACCTCTGTCTGAACTACCTCTTGAACTTCTGCAATGTTCAACTCTGTCTTCCTATCAACCTTTATAGGACAAGCAATAGTCCCAACTATGCCAACATCCTTGTCATTCCTCTCAACTGGTTGCTGTTTACACACCTGTTTCTGAACCTGCTGCTGACCTCTGTCAGTCACAACTGAAACTTTCTTCAGCTTGTTGTCTTGAACAACTCCTGTCCCTGCAGTGTCCTCAACTGCCTTTATGCCTGCTCCTCTAGGCATCTGCACAAATTCCTTTTTTCCCATTAAAATGACTTTGGCTGCCTTCTGTGCTGCAGCTGCTTCCTGTAATGGCATCAACTTAATAGTCTTTCCATCTTTCTGGATGGTGTAGGTATTAGCATACCCATCATACAGTACCCTTCGATCAAATTGCCATGGTCTACCCAACAGTAGGTGACAACATTCCATGGGCAAAATATCACACAAAATTCTATCCTGATATGCTCCAATCTGAAAATCAACATATGCCTGTTCAGAGACAAAAAGTGATTGACTATCACTCACCCAAGATACCTTGTAAGGGTGTTGGTGTGGAATCCTTTCCAAATTCAGTTTATCCACCATTTCCTGAGATACCATGTTGTCTGTTGAACCAGTATCAATGACAACCTTACATACCTTACCTTTGCTCTTACATGTGGTTTTGAAAAGAGCTCTTCTGTGTGGGGATTCTTTGTCAGGTACCATCACTGTTCTTCTCATCAGTAGAGACTCTCCACTTTCTGGGTAACCACAATTATCAGCCTCCTTATCCTTTTGATAAGTGTTTGGACTCTGCACACTTTTCTCTTCTTTCTCTTCTTGCACAAGTTGTACTCTCTTGTCACTCGTTCTATCATTTCTGGATGATGAACCTTTGTTTTCTGGACATTTGAAGGATGGATGACCAAACTCACCACAGGTGTAACATTTTCCTAAAAATGTAGTAGAACCTCTACCACCTCCAAATCTTCCTTTATTACCTTTCCATCCACCTCTGAAATCAGACTGTCCCTGTCCTTTACCAGTGTCTTCTTGACCCTCATTGGTTTGCCTTGTTCTATGGGCTGATCCTCTTCCTCTATTGTTTTGTTCTTGTTTTCTCTTTAACTTCTCTTCCACTTTCAATGCCAACTGGAAACATTTCTGAACTGTATCTGGATTATGCAGACTTAAATCATCCTGAATATTGAACTTCAATCCATTAAGGTATCTGGCTACCTTCTCTTCTTCACTTTCTTTTACCTTTGTCTTCATACAGAGTTTCATGAATTCTTCTGTATATGAGCTGACATCTAGCTCCTTCTGCTTCAGGTTTTGCTTCCTCTTGTGTAATTGGATACTGTAATCCAATGGGATATAAGCTTCTTTTACTAATGCCATCATCTTCTTCCATGTGGCAAATCTACGTTTTCCTTCCTGTACTCTATCATCTTGAACAAAATTCCACCATGTCAAGGCAGCTTCTTTCATCTTTGACTGTGCTATCTTCACTCTCTGTTGTTCTGGTATCTCCTCTGTTACAAAGAAATTGTTCAAACAGTCTATCCACTCCATCACTGAATCAGGGTCCATCTTGCTTGTAAACACTGGCAAATCCAGTTTCACATCCATGGTTCTCCTCTCCATGGCCTTGAGGGCATTCAACAGTGGTCTCTGGTCTGCAGGAACGACCTCCTCGCTCCAATTAGGGATCTCTTCTTCTTCCCTATCTTCTTCTCTACCAGAACCTACTCTGCTCCTCAACTTTGCTAACTCATCTTTCAACTCCTGATTCTGAGCCTTCACGGCCTTGCTTTCTGCAATCTGTTTCTTCACCAGAACTGCCAACTCAACGTTGGTCATCCTTGCCGGAACCTCCGATGTTCCTTCTTCGTCTGACATCCTGCTTATCTTTTCCAGAAGATCCTAACCTTTGCTCTGATACCACTATGATGCAGAGTGTAACGCAACGGGAGCTTACTAACAGGAAGGAGGAGCCAAATATACAAACAGCATGATAAAAATCCCTATCGGCTCAACATCATCATCATATTTCCTAAAAACACCAACAGCATCATCATATTTCGGTCGAGCACAATTATCCTCCTGCCGACTACTGTTCACATCCTCCGCCTGTCGCCAATCATCATCATCATGATATTCAACGGGCGCAAACATCCTCCGGTTGCACTGTTCATCGGGCTTCAAACACTAGCAGCATCATCATGATATGCGACACCACCTTTGTCAGCAGGATATCAAATATCCGGTTGCTCCAAATATCCTGATGACGACAACTTTAGCACCTTGCCTTCGATGCTCCGCTGCCCGACGATACAAGCAACAGCATCATGATCTGACTTATCCAGTTCTCTCGAAACCTCCTGATGATGTTTCACAACTTTCTGCCTATGCCGATACCTAACCACTTAGCGACAACAGGATCAACTTGCATAGGGGGATATCTCAATATCCTGATGACGATGACGTCATATGCGGATGACGATGACGTCGCACAATATCCTGATGACCTCTTCAACACTTAGCCAAAAAAATTGAACTTTCACACCCGCATCTGTTAGCGATACGCGGATGATGGGCACTCATGGAAGATAATCCTGATGGCGATATATACACTAAGTATATATCCGACTTACAACATCCTGATGCACTTGAAATATGCAAATTTCAACAGTTTCATGACCCGATCTTCTACCTTATGCCGATGCACTCCTCTTCGGCAACTCCTGATGATGATCACCCCGACGCACATTCACTTCATGCACTCAACTGCATCATGCTCATCTTCACTTATCCGGATGACGATACTCGAAGCGACTGCAGGATATTCACCAAAATATCCTGATGATGTCGTTTTTGCAAACTTTCCAGCCTTAGCGGATTTTCACTGTTCTGATCCGCCGAACCTTCTGGGATGACTCGATCCACTTCCAGGGTGATCTTCCAAACTCTATCAGCTTGACCTAGCACATGAGGATGCTAGGCTTCTCAACACCTCTCGACCGCGATCCTGCACACCTGCATGCGGACAAACAGAAAACACAAACTACCTCCTAACCTACTGTACACAGCCATTCCACCGATTCGACGAATCAACCGGTGGAATGGATCAGTGAATCCATATAACCACCAAAACAGCAAATCGATCACAATGGAGGGCAAACAGAAAATGAACACAAACAGGATCTTTATTGAGTTCAAAAGATGCAATTACAATGCTCAATCTCTCTCTGCAATCTGACTTCTCAATGCGATACAATACTATGATCGATGATATCTCTATCTGTCTGCAATATCAATCGATCCTCATGCTTAAATAGATTTTCCTACGAGTACTACTGACCCGACTCCAAGCGGCTGGGAACTCTCCAGGCGGCTGGGAGATCCAACCGATCCTACAACATGACAACTGTCCTAACAAACTGGCTAAAAATAGTACAGCCTGGTCAGCGTGATCTTAATATGATCAGCTTGACCTTATTACATGCATTTGGTCTTAACAGACCTTCTTGAAAACAGTAACAAGACCTATAACAAACTAACTGCCTCATGGAGGCCAGCTGTTAGGTAGGTGCCTCTGCACCAGAAAGGCCCCGTCCTAAATTTAAGAAGCATCCTTACAAATCTATTGAAGTTGAACCACTAGGTGCTTTTTTAGGTGTTCCATATGGGGTTTTACATGTTGAAGATATTAGGGCATACATCCACTATAACATGGATGAATTTGGAAACCAAAAACTCTTGGATTTGCTTAACCACTACTTAACTGATGATAGCCATAAATTAAAGCTGGAATACAAAGCCCTAGAAAGAAAACATTTTCTGCAAGTCATTAGGTTTTTGATATTTGATGAAAATGAATGGGTTTGATATGTCTTGAGCTTAATACATAATGAGTTCATGTGGCTATTGAAACCATTTAAGATTATAAAGGGTGTTATCAAGACTGTAATTGGGTTAAATTCCTCTAGCAAATTACCCATGCTGAAAGCCATGAAAAACTAGACAGTGACTGATTCTACCGGTGCCAAGTTTGACAAAAGGGAAATGACCATCAATGATATCATAGAACCTAATGTTAACTTTGCCTCCCTGGTGATTGGGTACAAGATTTACCATTCTAGCAGGGAAAATTTTGTCTCCAAAATTGTAATATATGCAGCCTATCAAATAGTAAAGGAGAATGTTTATTATGATCTTTGTGAACTACTACAAAATCAGTTGATTGAGAATCTGAGCAAAATAAAGAAAGATAGGAAAAATACCTTCAAATATGGTTCCTTGATTATATGTTTGTTCTTCTATTTTATGAATGAAGTACCTAGAATTCAAGGTGTACATTGGACAACTGATAGGCCAGTAGCATGGAAAATAAGAGATCACCTTCTCAGTCTTGGTGACTCCCAAGCCCAAAAGACTACCATTTGGGGCTACTTCAAAAACTTCCAAAGTTTAATGCAAGCAAAGGAGAGTATCCCTAAAACAATTATGGAGAAGTATGAAAATGACATATATTTCATGGTTGACATAGACCAGTGCTTGATGGAAGTTGTAGAACCAAGGACAGTTTGGATAATGCCTATGGGTTATGAGGTGGACGAAGGAGTTTTGGTTATGTATGCTCAGCATCTTCTGAGGACACCTAAAGATACCTATGTCAAAAGGTTTGGAACTTACAAGGAAGTGAGTCTAAAATTGCATGTGGAACTCAGACAACCAGAGACCAAGATGAAAGTATAGAGGCAAGTTAAAAAGTATGTTGAGAGCATTGATCTAACCAAGGAAGCAGTGAAGCAGAACATAGAAAGAGTTGAGAAGGCTGAAAAGGAAAAATAGGACTAGAAACAAGAAGATGTTCCAGTGAAACCATCCTCCACTTCAAGGACTACTAGAAGCTCTACTATTGGTTCTATTCCTCCTAAAACTTCAAAACCAGAAGTCAAACCATCCAGTGAAGCAAGTAAGAGAAAGAAAACAAAAGCCACAAGAATAAATGTGATCATAAAAGATGATGAGGAGACAAAGATAGATGAAGAAGTCAAAGAAATAAGATCCAAGAAAGCCATAACTTTGAAGACTTCTGAAGACTAGCCTTCTGGAAGCAATAAGACCAGTAAAAAATAAGTAACTAGTAAGGTCGCTATGACTATTGATGAAATTGTAAAAAAAATCACTATTTATGGAAATTTAAAGCCTATCAGAGTTTACTATGATAATTTTGATCAAGTAAATAAGAAAATTTTGGAAGATGCCATTATCATATATTTGAATAAATTCAATAGAGCCCTATTGGAAATTTTACAAGAACTTCCTAAAAGTTTAAGGAAAGTACTAGAAATGAGGAAAGAAGAAGCCAAGGAAAAAGATCTAGAACTTAGAGAGTATGTCCTTTCTACTCTATGTCTTGTAATGACTAGAAGAGAAGCAGATAAATTTCTCAGAGAAGTTAAAGAAAAATTTAGAAGCAAGGTCCGGATGAACAAGCTAATGCTTGGTGAAACTGAGGAAATTGTAAAAGAAAAAAAAGAAATTTTGAGAAAGGCTTTAGACAAAGATAAATACTATATTGTTTCTGAGGAACAAGTTGAGGAAGTCAATCCTTTAGTTCCAGAACAAGAAGCTCCAGAAAAAGAGTTGAAAAAGGAAAGGATGACCAATGTAATACTCTAGATCCTCTAGAGTTAACCTATGAGGAGACTAATGTTGGATTTGATTCATCAAATTTGAATGTTGGAGAAGTTCAGGAAAAGAACATCACTAAGCAACAATCTAAGTTTGGTGAAGCCTCAGTTCCAGAAGAGGAACAAGTCAATCAAGAGGACATAGAAATGATAGACAAAATAGTTGATGCAGAAGAAACTCCTCCACCTGATCATTCCTGAAAAGAAGAGAATATTACTACTATACAGAGCCCTCCAGATCAGGTAGTGAGTGGTGAAGATAGAGAAAAGATTTCACCTACAAGTGATACAAGAAATGATAAAGAAAAGGAATAGAAGGAAGAAAACCAAGAAGACAAAGAAGAAGAAGATGGCGCAAAATGTTGAAGCACCTAAAACAGATGCTAAGAAATCTGATGAACAAAAGGATGATTCAAAAAATGTTGCAAGAGACACTGCAGATGTAGTGAAAAGTCTTCTTGAAAAAGAGGTGGTTGAGCTTGATGAGCCTGAACTACTCCAAAGTCTCACTAATCTAGATGCTTTCTCTCCAATTTAATTGATGAAAATAACATCATTCACCCAAGTAAAGGCTAGAGAAAAGTTGTTAAAGTCCCACATGGAGGACAATAAGCTACTGGGGATTACAACTAGGATTTTGGAGAAGTTAATGCCTCCCTACTAGAAGAGTCCATCTGATTCCCCCACCAGACATCTAAAAAATCTTATAAGTTCTGTAAATACTCATTTTGAATCCTTTGAAAAATCTATAGAGGCAAAGGTTTGGAAAGAATTTTTGGATAAGAAATTTAGTGAAGTACATAATCTAATAGGAAATGATAGGATGATACTTAGAATTAGCATAAGGAGTATTCAGAATGCTCTAAATGATGGAAGAGATATGTACAAATTCTGTCTATCATGGCCCAAAGTTAGTGAGGATATTGAGAATAAGATAAAGGAGTAAGAACAAAAATTGTCAAATCTTTCTCAAATTTTTGATCCTCTAATAGTTTTGTCTATAAGTCAGGAATGTCAAGTAATTAGCTTGACATATGAGATAAAGAGGCTTGGTAAAGTAAAAAGTAACATTATGAAGAGAATGTGTGAGCTCTGGGAATTGATTGCCCCTAAATTAAAAACCATGTTTAATGCCTCATTAGAAGCTCATACTGCACTTCATACAAGTAATCCTCCGGATCTAACAAAGGCAGAAGTATATGCATTTTTTCTATGTGGAAACATCTCAATTTTGGATGGAATAAAGGGAACTTGGGCCTCTGAACTTGTACAATTGAAAAATAGTTTTGCAGACATTCTCAAGTTCATGTGAATAGAACTTAATGATTAGTTGTACATATGTGGCACTATACACAAAATTTTTGAGAGTTTTGGCTTGTGAATCCCGCCCCTTTCCATTGATGTCAAAGGGGGAGTGAAGATTAGTGAAAAATGAAGAATGTAGGAAAGGGGGAGCACCAGAACGAAGTGTGAACAATAGTATGGAGCACAAGCAAAGGGGGAGCTACTTTAGACACTTAGTCATTTTCACTAAGTGTTGCCAACAATGCCAAAGGGGGAGATTGTTGGAAAGAGACACTACTTCGCATTGATAAGTGTTGTCATTGATGGCAACTAAGATCATCCCAATCATCCGCATAACACAATTTGTTCACACCAGAAGTCAGAATCAGAATTTATCTAAGTCTAGGCAGTTAGGAACAGAGAAAGTGACAGGGTCCGGTATCTTGGTCCGGATATCTCTGGCAGAAAGGCATGGTTTACTGCAGATCTAAGGTAGCTATAAGAATTTTTTCAAAACACAATAAATCTAGAGTTTTGTCCTCTGGTAATGGACTCAAAAGATATTAGCTTCTGAGTATCAGATATTAGAAGAAGAATAGGCTAACCTTGTGAATGATCTTAATTCCAAATGTATAGAAGTTGTTTATTGGGCAATTCGTGATGATAAGTAATGGTGGATGCCATGATTGATGATTTGCAAGTGTAAGTTTTGGTTTGCATCTCATATTATGTATGGATCAGGCTGACAAAATAGATTACTCGATAAAGTTCTAAATGTTCTTGAAGCTGACTAGTAAAATGATTTTAGATCATGTTGTGGATATATATATCTGATGGAATTGGATGATTTTGGGTGTGTGTGTTGTGACTATGGAGTAACTGCGAAAAGAAGCAGAGATCAAAGGTTTAGATGCTAGCAGAGAAGTAACAAGAGCATAGTAAGGATGAAGTGTGTCAAGTCAGTTTTTACGCTTAACCAGAACTGAACTCCATCATTGATAGATGCTAAATATCAGTTCAAATTTATTGTAACTCTTCTTCCTATAGGCAGTGAGCCTTCTTTTGAGCAATGAGCTTTGGGTAGTGAGCCCGAATGCATGTGCATTCCCCATTGTAATACTTTTAATAGAGTATAATCTTTGTGGGTTAACCTCCACCATGGTTTTTATCTTAACCGGGTTTCCATGTCAAAATCTTGGCGTCAAGTGTATTATTTATGTTTCTGCTCGAGTTATTGATTAATGCTGAAATGTTTACATTATTGATTTGATTATAAGTTATAAAGAAAGATTAAAGGTAGAAATTGTTAAATTGTGGGACAACTGATTCACCCCCCTCTCAGTTATTTGGACCTAATTCAACAATAGCTTCATGATAGATTCTACTCTAGCAGGGTCAATTGTGATCCCATTTTTTGTTATCAGGTGACCTATTAATTTACCTGTGGTTACTCCAAATATGCACATCTTTGGATTGAGCAAGATACCATATTACTCACATTTGTTGAGCACCCTCCTAAGGTCTTCTATGTGATCACCCCTCTTCTTTGAAAAGATGGTCAAGTCATCCATGTAAATGACTATGCATTTTCCAACCAAGCCTCTGAATGCTATGTCCATTGCACGATGGAAGGTGGCTCCCCATTAATCAAGCTAAAAGGCATGCACCTATAAGAAAATATTCCCCACTTGGTAGTGAATGTTGTCTTTAGTCTATCTATTTTGTCTACCATTACTTGGTTATATCCTAAGAAGCCATCTAGGAATGACATCATTTGAGCTCCATTTACTATCTGCAAGACCCCATCCAATGAAGGTAAAGGATACTTATCCTTCTTAGAATCTCTATTCAGATTTCTGAAGTCTAGACATAGGCATATATCACCATTTTTCTTTCTTACAGGGACCAGATTGGCTACCCATGTTAAGTGCCTCATAGGGAATATGATTCTAGCATTCAACAACTTCTTAACCTCTTTAAAGATGATAGGATCCAATAGCACATTGATAGGCCTCTACTTTTGTCTGAAAGGCTTAGCATCTGGTTTCAATGGTATAGTGTGGGTGATAATTGATGTATCATAGGTCTTCAACTCATCATAGGTCTAGGCAATAACATGTATGTAATCTTTCAATGCTTGAGTTATCCCTACCCTTTCTTCTTTAGTGCAAACTTTAAAAATAAGGACATTCTTTACATCTTCATTTTGTCCTATATTGATCGATGATTATTCTCCTCCATCAGTCTTGGGGAGATCCTTTTGTTTCATCATATTATGTAGATCAAAGGCCTTGTCTAATTCTATCATACCTTTGGGAATCTTATTGCTTCGTAGTTCCATGATCTCTTCTTCTTCCCATGTATGATTTTGTAAATTCCTTTCATCTAGGATTTGTGCATCAAACACATCTCTATTTCCTATGAAATCCAAGATATTTTGGTCATCATCAAACACTTGGAGATTAGTGACATTGTCTGGTATGGAGGGTATTGATATCAGCTCAACTAAAAATCTCTTTAATCTAGAAATGGACAAAGGCTCCAATGTGCTAGTAACTTGTGCCAATCATCTGCTCTATGATTCTGTTCTCTAGGAACATGGGTGATGTTAAGTGCATTGAATTCTTCTATCAAATCCCACACACTATGTCTGTAATTGGACAATTTCTTGTAATTGCAAGTATAAATACTTCTCACTTGCCTTACTACTAATTTTGAGTCTCCATAGACATGCAGAATCCTAACTCTTTTCTTAAGAACAAACAACAGCCCATGAATTAATGCTTCATATTCTATCACATTATTGGTGCATGGGAATTACAATCTATATGCTGCCAAGTAGGACTTTCCTATTGGATCGCTAAGATCTATACCTACCCTAGCTCCTTGTTTTGACTTAGATCCATGATGCAGAGGCATCCACACTAAAACCTTGACATACAACATGTATGTCTATAACCCATCATCATCATCATCATATTTTCTGTTAACATTGTCAGCATCATCATATTTTCTCTTGCCGACCGATATCCTCCTGCAGACAAACCTTCGACCCTTCGCCTGTCAGCAGCATCATCATATTCGCCTATCGGCAGCATCATGATGTTCAACATCATGTTCACCAGCAAGATATAAAATATCCTGTTCCCTCCATATATCCTGATGACGACAACCTCATGCACCCTTCCTTCGATGCTTACATCACCCTGATATCCTGATGACGATTATCCTGATGACGATGACATCACATGCAGTTCCTTCAATATCCTGCTGTCGGCCAAACTTAACATTATCGGCCCGCGATGGTTTTATCAACCCGATCTTCTACCTTATGCCGATACGCTCCTCCTCGGCAACACCTGATGATGATCACCCCAATGCACATTCACCTTATGCAATCGACTGCATCATGCTCATCTCCACCTACTCGGATGACGCCCGAAGTAACTGCAGGATATACATAGAAATATCCTGATGATGCCGTTGCGATGGATTTTCCAACCTTAGCAAATTTTCAATCCGCCGAACCTCCTGAGGTGACCTGATCTGCTTTCAGGGCAACCTTCCAGACTCTAACTATCAGCTCGACCTAGCACATACCCATGCTAGGGTTCTCAACACCTCTCGACTGCGATCCTGCAAACAAACATGCGAACAAACACAAAATGTAGACTAAATCCTAAACTACTGTACATAGCCATTCCACCGATTCGACGAATCAACCGGTGGAATGGATCAGCGAATCCATGTAACCACCAAAACAGCAAATCGATTACATGATGGAATTCAAAACAGAGAATTGACAAAAATAGGATCTCTTTATTGATAAAAGATGCAAATACAATATTCAGTCTCTCTCTGCAATCTAACTCCTCTGCTCAATGCAATACTATGTCTAAAACCAACCAATCCTAATGCATAAATAGGATCTTCTGCGAGTACTACCACTCGATTCCCAGCGGCTGGGAGCTTCCAAGCGGCTGGGAGGATCCAACCGAACATACAGCATAACAGCTGTCCTAACAACCTACGTAAAAATAGTAAAGTATGGTCAACATGACCTTATTACATGCATTAGTCTTATACGACCTTCTTGGAAACATTAACAAGACTCAAAACAAACTAACTGCCTCATGGAGGCCAGCTGTCAGGTAGGTGCTCCTGCACCATACTCCCCAACAGAAAAGAACTCATGTCCCATGAGTTTGGTTGTGGAAGAATCCCACCTTTACACTTTGCCTTTGCAGTGTCTTGACCTGTTCCAGCTTTGTCCTCTGCTGGCTCTCGGCTGCTCCAAGACTTCTGAACTGTAACTTGTTTTCTTGCAAGTAAATCCTCATGCCTGTCAATGTAGGCCCTTCTCTCACATACCCTGTGTTTGTCAGGTTGTCTGACCAGAACCTCTGTCTGAACTGCCTCTTGAACTTCTATAATGTTCAACTCTAGCTTCCTTTCAACGCTTATAGGACAAACAATAGTCCCAACTATGACAACATCCTTGTCATTCCTCTCAACTGGTTGCTGTTTGCAAACCTGTTTTTGAACCTGCTGCTAACCTCTATCAGTCAAAACTAAAACTGTCTTCAAACAGTTGTCCTTAACAACTCCTTTCCCTGCAATGTCCTCAACTGCCTTTATGCCTGCTCCTATAGGCATCTGCACAAATTCCTTCTTTCCCACTAAAATGATTTGGGCTGCCCCCTGTGCTGCAGCTGCTTCCTGTAATGGCATCAACATAATAGTTTTCCCATCTTTCTTGATGGTGTAGGTATTAGCATACCCATCATACAGTACCCTCCTATCAAATTGCCATGGTCTACCCAACAGTAGGTGACAACATTCCATGGGCAAAATGTCACACAAAACTCTATCATGATATGCTCCAATCTGAAAATCCACATATGCCTGTTCATAGACAAAAAGTGATTGACTATCACTCACCCAAGATGCCTTGTAAGGGTGTTGGTGTGGAATCCTTTCCAAATGCAGTTTATCCACCATTTCCTGAGATACCATGTTGTCTGTTGAACCAGTATCAATGACAACCTTACATACTTTACCTTTGCTCTTGCATGTGGTCTTGAAAAGAGCTCTTCTTTGCATCATATCCTTTGATGCCTGCAAACTAGTTCTCCTTAGCATCAATGCTTCTCCCTCCTCAGGATATCCATAACCGTTAGGAACTCTATCTTCATAAGTGTTTAAACTTTGCACACTTTGCTCTACTTGCTCTTCTTGCACAAGTTGTACTCTCTTGTCATTCGTTCTGTCATCTCTGGATGATGAACCTTTGCTTTTTGGACATTTGAAAAAGGATGACCAAACTCACCACAGGTGTAACACTTTCCTGAAAATGTAGTAGAATCTCTACCACTTCCAAATCTGCCTCTATTACCTTTCCATCCACCTCTAAAATCAGACTGTCCCTGTCCTTTACCAGTGTCTTCTTGACCCTCATTGGTTTGCCTTGTTGTAGGGGCTAATCCTCTTCCCCTCATATTGCTGCCTCTTCCTCTCATGGACTTAGCTTGTCTCCTATTCATCTTTTCTTCAATCCTGATTGCCATTTGGTAACAATCCTCCACACTCTTAGGGTTAGCTAAAACTAACTCATCCTGTATGTTCAATCTCAAACCAGCCAAGTACCTAGCCACCTTTTCTACCTCATTCTCATGATGACCAGATCTCATACTCAACTTATAAAACTCCTCAGTATATGCCTTCACATCCATTTCCTTCTGCCTTAAAAATTGCAGCTTCTTAAACATCTGAATTTCATAATCCTTAGGCAAGAATTTACCTTTGATCCTTGCTACCATTTTATCCCATGAAGTGATCTTTGACTTCCATTGTTTCCTTCTCTCGGATTGTACATAATCCCACCATACCAAAGCATGACCTCCTAACTTGGTCTTTGCAATCTTTACCTTCTGATCCTCAGCAACATCTTCACATTCAAAGTGATTATCAAGTGCAGCAATCCAATCCAGTAACTCATCTTCATTCAAACTTCCATTATACTTGGAAACATCAACCTTTACCTTAGGTTTATCACTCTGCACTGCCTTTAACAGTTTTGCAAATCTCTAGTCTTCAGCATCCAGATCTTCAGCTACCTCTTCATACTCTTCAACAGCATCTTCATCTTCTTCTGATTCACTGTCGTCCACTTCCTTTTTTTTGTTCTTCTCCAAGGCTACAAGCCTGGCTTGAAGTGCTTCAGCAAGCTCCTTCATCTTCCTCATCTCTTTGGCATGTTTTTCCTTCATCTCCTGCAATTCCCTTGCAGTACCATTACCTTTCGGAGGCATTTTGTCAACCTCTCACAACTCTACCTCTGTCCTTTCAGTGACAGAATCAACTCTACCTCTGCCCTTTCGGTGACAGAATCAACACACAATAGCCCAGACCTTTTGCTGAGCTCTGATACCACTATGATGCAGAGGCATCCACACTAAAACCTTGACATACAGCATGTATGTCTATAACCCATCATCATCATCATCATATTTTCTGTTAACATTGTCAGCATCATCATATTTTCTCTTGCCGACCGATATCCTCCTGCAGACAAACCTTCGACCCTTCGCCTGTCAGCAGCATCATCATATTCGCCTATCGGCAGCATCATGATGTTCAACATCATGTTCACCAGCAGGATATAAAATATCCTGTTCCCTCCATATATCCTGATGATGACAACCTCATGCACCCTTCCTTCGATGCTTACGTCACCCCAATATCCTGATGATGATTATCCTAATGACGATGACGTCACATGCAGTTCCTTCAATATCCTGCTGTCGGCCAAACTTAACATTATCGGCCTGCGATGGTTTTATCAACCCAATCTTCTACCTTATGCCGATACGCTCCTCCTCGGCAACACCTGATGATGATCACCCCAATGCACATTCACCTTATGCAATCGACTACATCATGCTCATCTCCACCTACTCGGATGACGCCCGAAGTAACTGCAGGATATACACAGAAATATCCTGATGATGCCGTTGCAATGGATTTTCCAACCTTAGAGAATTTTCAATCCGCCGAACCTCCTGAGGTGACCCGATCTGCTTTCAGGGCAACCTTCCAGACTCTAACTATCAGCTCGACCTAGCACATACCCATGCTAGGGTTCTCAACACCTCTCGACTGCGATCCTGCAAACAAACATGCGAACAAACACAAAATGTAGACTAAATCCTAAACTACTGTACATAGCCATTCCACCGATTCGACGAATCAACCGGTGGAATGGATCAGCGAATCCATGTAACCACCAAAATAGCAAATCGATTACACGATGGAATTCAAAACAGAGAATTGACAAAAACAGGATCTCTTTATTGATAAAAGATGCAAATACAATATTCAGTCTCTCTCTGCAATCTAACTCCTCTGCTCAATGCAATACTATGTCTAAAACCAACCGATCCTAATGCATAAATAGGATCTTCTGCGAGTACTACCACTCGATTCCCAGCGGCTGGGAGCTTCCAAGCGGCTGGGAGGATCCAACCGAACATACAGCATAACAGCTGTCCTAACAACCTACCTAAAAATAGTAAAGTATGGTCAACATGACCTTATTACATGCATTGGTCTTATACGACCTTCTTGGAAACATTAACAAGACTCAAAACAAACTAACTGCCTCATGGAGGCCAGCTGTCAGGTAGGTGCTCCTGCACCAATCCATCAAACCTAAAGATCCAAGGCTTATCTTTTGTTAAGGGCTTGTCAGGACCTTCTCTTTTCTTTTTAGCTTTGGTAGCTACACCACCTGATATCCACTTTAGCTTTTGTGGTTGATTCTTTCTCATTTTTATTGGTTGATGTGAACTTGATATTCTTCTTTCTACATTTGTGGTATCATCATCATCAGTATTTGATTGTACTTTAATCTCTTTTTTTAATCTTTAGGCATATCCCTGTTTCCAGATAACTAATTCTTTGAATAAAGTTTCTCTTTCTTATTCAACATATGCAACCATAATGCACATGTGGTTTCTAAATGTGGTGCTTCATGTAATCTACGCCATCCTTCTATTAAAGCATGATATGGAGGGATCTCCTACAACATAAGCCTTTGAATTTACTTTGATAAAAAATCCTTAAATTTTGTTACATTGCTCCATTTATCTTCATCTGATATTTCATAATCTGACACAATCAGATAATCAGTTCCCGTAGTGATATTATTTTCATCTCTCGAAGTATCTTCATCATACATCAGGATCTCCTTTGGATTGTGAGTGACTTTCGTCCTGAAATGTACTTTCCTCTGTATCTGTAGATGACAAACAATATTTAGTATCATTATAACTAGATGTATTACTTACCTCAGTTGAAGATAATCCCTTCTTGTTACAATCTCGTTCCAACTCTATCATGTCCAAGAAAGCCTCACAAGTTTTCTCTGAATGTGCTTTGTCATGTAACCTGCACCAACCTTCAATTAAAATATCCTCATTGGATATGTTCAATGTTTGGAAACTCTATATTTCTCTAGATAAGTACACTTCATCATTGCTATCTGAACTATAATCAGATTCTATGATCACCTTGTTGTCCTAATGAGAACTTTTATGGATGTGTGTATTATACATGAGAACTTCTTCTATCCTGACTATTTGAGGTCTGATGGTATAAACTTCTGGTTCAACATCTACGTACAATATCTCATTAGTATTATTACACTTGGTGATCAAGTGTTTCATCTGAGGTTTAGCTTCTATCCTAATCTGATTAGGGATCCCCTTCCAAGGTAACCACATGTGGCTGAAATTGG
This sequence comes from Cunninghamia lanceolata, assembly GCA_027924645.1. NCBI lineage: Eukaryota > Viridiplantae > Streptophyta > Pinopsida > Cupressales > Cupressaceae > Cunninghamia > Cunninghamia lanceolata. The sequence continues at coordinate 540,870 of BSBN01000007.1, forward strand.
TAGACATATACTTATTAAGTGTTTTTGACCAATCTCTACTGAGCAACATTCCATAAGTGTCAGGGATATCCACCACTTAGATGCCAATGTAATATTGAATCCTTGGATCTGATGCTAACTGCATGTGGATATGTGTTAAATCTCCCACTACACTTACTTTAGTTTTATCTAGTTGTGTCACTTTTTTGAGGGACTTGGCTAGATGCAACCCTAAGGCATTACAAATAGATAGTAGCATAACATTGGTTGATGCACCTAAATCTACCAGACAATTGTGTAGGTTATTACCAAAGATCCTTAAAGTTAGCAAGAATGAAGGTGACTCAGTCTTATCTCTATAGAGAGTCATATGTGAAGTCTTAGCAGCTTGAACAATGGTTGGAACTTTATGTTTGACATTATTTTCTTTGGCCGCATGATCTTTATTCAAGATCTGACTCAGATAATGGGCATGATTATCATCTTTTGGTGTAGACTCATCTAGAGACCTCATGAAAGCCTTCTTGATGGTTGGGGTTTTGAGCAATTATGACAGAGATAAACTGATTTTAACCCTTTTCATCTTCTTTGATAAATATGTGACTAGTTTGTTAGATTCTGGAGATTGATTGCTAGCTTTCAACACTATATTTTGAGGTACAAAATACTGAGTACTAACCTTGGGAGGACTAGGATTATTACTTGCTTTTGGATCTGGAGGAGTTTTGAAGTTATTAGGAGGTAAGGATGTGGTCAAAGGACTAGAAGGTCTATTAGGATTACTCTTGAGGTTATAATTGTGCCTACCCTGATATTGTTGCTGATAAGCGTGTATCTCCTCATGTTCTACTACTAGTTCATTTTCATCCTCGAAGGGAAACACATTGTTTGTCTCAAATGCCAAGGTTGATTCTTCACATGCTAATATGTAATTCTCATGAGTTGAGGATGTTTGGTGATGAGACTCATTTACAAAACTCTCTAGTACAAGGGTAGAATCATATCTGCAAGGAATAATCATTCCCTTCAATGGAAGGAGGGTCACTTGTGGTGTTGGACACTTCAGCCTAAAAGATAGTAGCTGCTATTTTGAATTGAGGACAATCTAGCTCAACATGTACATTCGTGTTGTGTATTCTACACTAATTTGTAAGTGTTGCCTCTACTAGATTAACCGTAGTAGCTTGTTTTGGTTCACTAGGAGGTTGATTATCTAAGGGTGATGGCAAAGAACCATTGTTTGGCCTAGTATTCCATACTCTAGGTTGCCTAGGTGCAGTATTGTTATTGCCACCATTATTGTTAAAGTTCCTATCATTATTATAACCCCTATCAGGATATCCAGATCGATCATTGTTATTTGCATATCCTCAATTTTGGTTTGATTGAGAATAAAAGTTTTGACCTCTTAAGTGTGTAATCTCAGTTATCAATTTTCTTAATTGTGCAAATATTTCTTTGATATCTTCTTTCTCTTCCTAAACTTTGGCTACTACATTTTCTTGTTGAGGTTTAAAGAAAGAAGAACCATTGCTATTGTTTTGTCCTACATCTTGAGGTGTTTGAGCATGTCCTAGATACTGTATTATCTAGCAATTCCCATTTGGAGGGGGCATGATACTAAGCAGAGGTACTTCTAATGGACTGGGCATTGCAACAAGAGGCATCATGACTCCATTGGTCTATGGCTAGTTAGGATATGCAAGATATATAGGATATGCTATGTTAGGTTTTGTAGTAGGAATCAACTACTGATTATCTTTTGTTGCTTCTTCATAAGCTCCTGTTAGACTTGTAACACCAGGATATGTTCTCCTTATGAACATAGAGGTCAAGGGATCTAAGGCTGAGTAATATATCATGTGGGCTAGCTCATCTTCTACATTGTATGGAGTTACTAGATTAGAGTACATTTTTTGAAACCTAGCATTGAAGTTTGAGATATGTTCTCCTTCTAACCTTTTAATTGTAGCAAAAAGGTGATAAGTCATTGAAGGATCTATAGGTATTTTAAACCTATCTTTAAAGGCTTTCTCCAAGGCATCCCATGAATTAATTGAGGATTTCTCACAAGACTAATGTACCAATTGTATGCTTCCTCTCCTAAGGAGTATGGAAACAATCTGCATACCACATCCTGATGTTTAATCCTTGCTCTAAAGCAAGCTTCCTTATATGTCCAGATATGATCATCTGCATCTTGATATGGATGATACTTAGGGAAAATCTTATCAAGATTTTTAGGCAAAGGATGATATACAGTAAAGGTCAAGGGTGAGTCAACAACAAAGAATGGCATTGTGACTAGTGCTTGATGCACTTGAGGTATAATTGGTGATCCTGGAGGTGTCTAAGGTATAGTTGGAGATACTGGAGGTGTTACAGTATGTCTTGATGAAGATGTTGATGCACTAGACTCAGAAGTATGATGAATGTCAATGGTAGGAGGTCTGACTCCATGAATAGGTAATTCTTCCAAGAGTCCAAGGGATTTGGACCTAGTATTTGGCCTGTGAGCTAGGATTCTAATAGCTTAGTATAGAATATGGATATTTGACTAAATCTTTGCAAAGATCAGAAGAAATGATCCTCCAAAGTGGATATTTATCATCAAGACTCTACAACAACTAGATATTTATGTAATATTTGCACCAAAAATCCAAATATGAGCAAGGTTGAACTTTTGGTCACAGATATTAGAATATTTAGTCACGTAGGCAAACTACTATAGGATATTTGCAAGACAACCTAAATAATAACTCAATATTTGAAGACTTCAATTAATTGACTACAAAGATTGAAGTATGTATGCACAATACTAAAATATTTATGATTAATACACTTGAAACAACATGAAACAAGCAAATCTTTGCACAGTTGTTCAAAGAATAACCAATTCTAATGAACCTTGACAAGGTTACCTTGTCCAAATGTAGGAATTAGGTGCATGTGACCAATTCACATAGTAGAAGAGAGAAAAGCCCTCCTTTTAGTGCTAATTTATGTTGGTTATGATGTTAGTCATAAACACACATAGATAAAGAATTGTAAATCAAACCTTTATCATCTTGAAAGATATGATGAATTTGGAGAATTCATGATCCCCAAGTCTCCATAGATTAGTTCATAATATATTGATGTTACTCAATGGTTTGATGTGCCATGTTATTTTTCATTCAAGGGGTCTTATGTTTCTCTGCTACTGAGAACTAATGTCTGAACTTCTAGTTTTACACCTTCTTTCTATAAATCTTTAACGAACAAGGTTAATCCTATTGTATTCAACAAATGATGAAGATATTTTCTAAGTTTGATCAATTCTTTTGATCATCAACTATTATTGATTAATTTTCACTTTTGCACTATGAATTTATCTAAATGATGTGCCTACAAGTAGATATTTGCATTATTATCTTTGAGATTTATGTGTATTCACATGGTATTTTCAATTGTACATGCTAATTAGCTCAAATATGCTATGGATATTCAGTTTCCTTTGGGATATCATCATATTTACTTTTATTTTCTTAAGATTATCTATATATTTGCAATTGTGATGATGATTTTAATGAAATTAAACAAATTGTGTTAAATGATTTCTAATCTTTACTAAAATTAAGTGAATCTTCATCTATTGATTCATATACATTCCAGATACAGTCATGAAGAGAAGGAAATCAAACCATAGGTTCACTAGGGTGTTCCACAGCTAGGTATGGTTGATGCAAACTTCGATGGAAATGAATGAAAACAACATGCACAACTTGAATTACACTCCAAGGGATGCAACAAATCAAAGTACAAATCAAGAATTCATTCACAAATTACTCAAAGTATATGATTGTGTGTAATCTAAATCTTCTTCTTCATTAAGTATACAACAGACATGTATATTTACAATCATCTTTGAGAATTAGTCCTGAGAGGCTTCAACAATCTAATCTCAATTAAGTTTCAAATATGATACAAGATGCACTCCATCTCCTTTTATAGGACAAAGAGAGGAGGCGGTTACAAAATATCCAATGATCATAATTTGTCTATCAAAATCAATGTTCTATATCATCTTTGACTTGGTCAACAAATGTAAAACATGGCACAGGTTACCAGCTAGAAACTATCTAGTGAGATGTCTTTGTCTTATTATGCATATGACCCTATCATCATGTATCCTTACTCATTCCTCATCTTCTTCTTCATCAGATGGGTCATCTTCTATAAATGTGTTGATGATCCCATTAATAGGTTCATATGCCTATATTATTTGTTCAATCTCTCCCCCATCCTGAACTCTATCTTTTACTATAGCATGCTCTTGGGAGTGGAATCGTGTCTATAATGTAGATCATTTGTTCTTTCTGCTATTTAACATTTCATTATATCCTTCCATCTTTGCTTTCATCCTCATGACTTTATTAACTATATCTTATGTCAAATGGTGGAGAGGGTCATTGTAGCCTACTTAAAATTACACTGGAAAGCCTCAACTATAAAATCAACATCTTGATTTTCTATCTTCACTTCTACTTTGTCTTCAAGAGCTTCCAATATGTTCACCTCCTCAACCATAAGGTGATGCAATTTGACACTAATATCCCTGAGCTTGGTGTTGCATCTCTTTAGGATATCACTTTCAAATTGAGTATCCTCATACCAAATACTTAGTAACTATGCAGTATTATTGTCCAATACCTTATTGTATATGAGTAATTTCATATCTATGTGCTTCATTTCAGCTAGAGCAAATAGATCTTTCTCTACTTTGATTGATCTCAATCTAGCCTCCTTTTGCAACTTATCTACTTTGTTTCTCAATGTGTTGAGCAAATTCCAATTGGTAAGGGAGGTCTTTATTACCTTCTCTACTTCAGAAATAAATTGAATAAACTAATTATCTACCACATGAACCTTATGCTTCATGGTATCCAGCCCTATTACCTCTTCTTGAGATATAATGGTCAAAGGGGTAGCCATGTTGACTGGCATGTGATTAGGATCAATTAACCCCTTTATAAATGTATGCAGCTGGGCAATGTGCTCCTTGTGTGTTTTATTATTGTCCTTCTCCCTTTTCACACTTTTCAATAAAGAATCAATAATATCCTTGGCCTCTTGGCCTTCTTGCTCTTCAGTAGCAAAGACTAAATCAATATTAGTTATCTAAAATTCATCAATACTTATCTCTTCTTTTGCCTTATTTGCTATAGGCAGAGCTACCTAAGCTATTCTCCTACCTGTGGTGGGATCTCTTTTGATTATAGAAATGGCCCTTGCCCTTCTCTTTGTCTTAACCATGTCAGCTAAAAATAATGCAGAAATATCAAATTCAAGTACATCACTAACTTGAGATGGGTTCACCTCCTGCCACAACCAATATGGTATATCATCTGCAGACCCTTGCTGGTTTGTATGCTCAATGTGAGAATCATGAGACTCTACATTCTACTTTGCTCTCTATGGTAAAGGTTCTTCTCTTTGTTCATCTTGATCTTTTTCATGACAGACCTTCTCTTGTGCAGGGGATTCTTGTTACACTTTCACATTTTGGTCTTATGTATTTTTTGGTGCTTGATCCTCATGAGGAGTTTGAGCACTCTGTTCTAATGTATCTGGATGATCACCTTGATCATTCTTATTCACATTTTTTGCTTCTTTTCTCTAATTATCACCATGTTGAGGACCTTGTTCTTCATCCCTTAATGTGTCCACTTCTCTAAGGTCTTGGGCTTTATCCATCCCCTCTTCATTTGTTCCCCTGTCAGATGCTAGCTCACTATCCTAACCATCATTTTGATCAGGCATCTCTTCATCCTCTATATATACATTGTCTTCTAATTTATCTTGTTTCGAAGGTAAGTCTTTATCTTTGTTTTGATCATCATCATCCTTATAGGTCAAATCTATTGCTACAGGGCTAGTGATTTGATCAACTAATATTTTTAATCCTATTTATTGTGCCACCACCTTAGGATTACCTTCATCTATTTCCTCTGTTTCAACCTCCTTTTGCACCATGGGATTTCCATGAGTGGTCATCTTAGTATTCTTCACTAATGTCTCCATAGAATGCATAGAAACATCCTTTACAACATCATCATCAGAGAGATCCACCGTGTCATTTAATGCAAAGGATTGATCATCCTTTTTATTATGAATCTCTTTCCTTTGTTCTTCTACCATCTCAGACTTGAATTTTAAGATATCAGGGATAGGGACTTCATGCTACAAATTCTTCAAAATGCCCTGACCACTTACTCCTCTTAGTAGAATGGGATTTATATCTATTGCCCCCTTCATAACATATGTTTGTTTCTTCTAGGGTGGCTCTTGGGTTTTCTTCCTTTTCCTCCTTATTAGGAGATCATCATCTGAGCTCTCTTCCTCTTCAATATGCACATTAACAGGGGCATGTGATGTAATAGTTTTATTTTGTTTTACAAGTGTATGAGATGGCGTTGTAGTAGATGTGGAAGCTACATCCTCCTTTTGTTAAGGTCGATGAATGACTGTCACCCTAATAGCTTGGCTTCCTTTCTTACCTTTACTTTGTAGCCTCTCTCCTTTGTTTGCCTCTTTTCTTTTAGGAAATCATCATATTCCTCATTTGATAATTCTTATCTCTTTCTTTTGTTGTCAATAGTGAGTGCCACTCCTTTCTTCTTCAATTTGGTGACCTCATTTTCCACCCACTCTTTGGTCAATTATATGACCTTTTGTGTTATTTGATCCAAGGAAGTCACCTCTGGTTGACTCCAATCTGGGGCTGATATTGTCTCATTGTATACTTTATTGTCCTCATATTCTTGGGACATGTTCTTACCATCATCTTCATGTAATTGAGTATGCACCAACATACAATCCAATGTGCATATCTGATTCAGCGTAAGCCTCTGGTAATCTCTCCTTCTTACTTCTACCTTATCATCACAATCAGCCCAATAATCTTCAATGTGCTTATGATGTATAGGCTTCTTATGCAATGCTTGCATCATATCATAGTGATCATATGGCCTAGATACTAAGAAGGGCTACAGGTGCATCAACTTTAATCCTCCAATTACATAATTTATACTTGTTCGAGTCTAGGACAACACTGAGAGAGGGGGGGATAAATCAGTGTTGTATAAATTTTAACTTTTTGCAAACTTTATCTTTCCAAGCCAAATAGAGATGAGGACATTAATAATTTGTTGAGTTTATATGTACAATACTTATAATATAGAATGTAAACAAAAACTCATGATAAATGATTAATATGCACACACATAGATGAAATCAATGAGAAGCATGACACAAGATTTTTACCAAGTGGAAAATCCTCAGGGGTAGAAAAATCACTCATGAAGTGCCTCACTGGCTTAAATTTCAAAACTTCTTACAAAGCCTCACTGGCTGAATATTATGTCTCACTGACAATTGATAGGTCTTACTGACCTACAAGCCTCACTTGCAACAATGTTTAGAAGCACCAACTTCAAGGAGCACCAACCCCTAATACATACCCAAATTAAAACCAATAATTTAGAGGGTTTCTCTATTTCAATACAAATCACTTCTTCTTTTACATGTGTCTGTCATATCACCATATTTCTCATCAACTCAAATCAAATACAAAACTTATCATCTATATTTTCTCTTCAAGAGGATATTCAAAATATATTCAACCCTGTATGCAGATCCACTCAACAACAACCTCAATGTTCCTACAAAACCATTATATACAAGATGATTTTTCATATTTTATCTTCTCTCCACAATTATTTCAATGCTTGATATTCTTGCATCTGCAAAAATGGTCTCTTCAAATTCTCTATCTTGCAAATCAATTTCAATGTGCATAAAACCTTTCATAGTCTGCAAAATAAATTCAATCACCTGCAACATAAAAATTCATTTGCATAATAAAAAATCTTCAATATATCATTTATATTTCTTCTTTTCTTCTCTGTAATGTCCTTTCAATTTCCTCATCTGTGCAAAATTCATCTTCAAACAAAAAATCTTCTTTTTTGAGATACAATTTTTCATCTTCATAAAAAATTGAAGATCCTTTCATCTTCTCAAACAAAATCTCTTTCATATTTTTTATTTAAAAAAAAATCATTTTCTTCAAACCCTTCATCTTCTTCACCAAAAACCTGCAACTTGAAATTTTTGCAAAGAACTTGCAATAAGATTATAAAAGAAAAACTCTTGATATTCAAAAACTCTTGATAGTTCCATCATTTTATAGTTTCTTCTAAAAAAATCTTCAATTAAAATTCTCTTAATGATTCTGCCCTCTCATCCTCTTCTTACAAAAGCTTATCACAAAAAAACTTCTTACATAGAAACTCCTTAGACACAATTAAAACTCCTCTTTACATAGAAACTTTCCTTATTAAAAAAATAAAGCTTCCTTCATGATAGCTCCTCGATCATTAATGCATTCTTAAAAATAGAAGAGAATCTCCTTAAAAAATGCTTTTAAAAACTCTTCAAAAACTACCTTTTATACTGGATAAAAATAGCCTTTAGCAAATCTTATCTATAGTCTACATAGAAAAGACGTTCACAAGGATGTCAATGTATGATCTAGAAGAAGGTAGTCGATATTTAAATATCATCCATTAATAGTATATTTCATGCTCACCCATTTTCGAATGATGGCCTTCGATTAAGTTTTTCTCGCTCGATAAATAGGATGAAGACTGATGAAGTCGGTTGAAGATATAAAGAGGGTCGGTTACATATGACTTCACAACCCTTCAACTAGTCACTTTAAGTGACTTAACTTGCAAGCACCAGTTAACCTTTGAATAAAACAAAAGTGCATATAGTTAAGACTGGAGTTTTGTGCTTTAAATCACTTAAGGATTTTTTAGGACTTTTAGAGTTTCAAGTATGCTTTAGCATTTTTTATTATAAACCCCATAGACAAAAAAAATCTTTAGTACTGATCAAGTTCCAACCTTCCCTCAATATCTACAAGATGCAAAACAAGATCTTCCTTTTACCATGACAAATATAAACACATGCCATATGAACATAAGAAACCATGGCATAAACATTAATGAACTTTTGATAATGTACCCTTCTAGATGTGACATGTCAAACCAAGATCACTAACCTACTGATGGAACATGAGAAACAATAACATTGCAACTCCTGAAGTGTAGGAAATGAACATTTTACAATGAATATCAATCATTAAGAAGATCATGTCATGAGCATCAAATAAATGAAACAAAATATCCCATCTCTTGACATCATGAAACATGAACTTCTTAACATATATCAATGACATCTCTTTACTTTCCCAACACCATCATAACTCCAACACCATGACATCCTAAGATCCATACTCTCCAAAAATCATTATGTCCTTCAATCACATTATAACATCTTGCCACTGTCCTTGTACTCTGTAATCATGTTCTCCCATCATAATACCCTATCACTGTCCTTGTATGATATAGTGCATATTATAACATACTGTCACATGTCACATTGTCTAAATTCACTTTAACCATGAAGATCATTATGAACACCTAAAACTTCCTACCATATGAAGACAAACAATAACTTCATGTATGATCTAACTTTCACTATGATGTACTGGTATCATCAACTCAACACCTTTTTGACATCAATGACAGTCAATCTCCATGAATCTCCCCCCTTGTCATTGATGACAAAACTTAATGAAATTTTTTTCTCTTTCTCCCCCTTTTTGACATCGGATGACAAAGAATAAGATGCTCCCCCTATTATCTTCCTCTTTGAAATTGATATGATCTATGATGACAAAATATAACAATCTTGAAGCAAGAATATGACTAATCATTTTGATAATACTTGAAACACTTCTTTAACAAATCATCATGAAGCACACATCTAAACAACCTAAAGCACAAAACCTGAGAGCAACATTATGTGAGACATATCAACCAAATCATCAAATCACTACCCAAACTTCTTAGCACAATACCAACTATGAAGATGATGACTAACATATATCTACTAACAATTACACACTCTTGATGACATCACATGTGATTGCAAAAAATCATTAACACTTTTTGACCCAATGACAAATCTCCAAGAACTCTCAAATCATAAAGAATGATGTATGATTATGAAGGCATAAAATTTATTCCTTTGAAATGACACAAATGAACTTGAACTTCATGCAAGACTACTCATCACACCTTTCACCCATAAACATCAACATGAAGACTACACACAACTCATGATGACATGATGACCACACAAGAGATAACCTTGACAAGACTTCATGATAGTGACAATATGAACAATCATCTTGCAACCAAGCTATTCCTGCACACCCTTCTTGACATGAAAAAGAATACACAAGACACTTTTTACAATACAATGTCAAATCTAAAATATATTGCAATCAACAAGAACTAATGTCCCTTGACTTTATCATTCAAATTAGCCAATGAAGATCTTCCTGCAACAACACTTTGCAAAACCAAATGTTATGAATTGACTCCTTCCAATTTCAACCTCCTCAACCAATCATATGCAAACATCTGATAAGAGCACCTTAAGAACATCTTAACTAGTTTTGAACTTCACAATCTTACTAACAAGATCACTCAATTTTTATAATAATCAATATGATATGAAGAGAAAATAGAATCATTGATAACCAAGTTATTCAACATCATCAAACTCTCTGAGCATTGAACCTCTAACAACTTATCAACACCTTGCATCCATTGAACATGTCACTGATCATGAACACCTATATTACTGACATACACTTAAACTCAGAACTTCATTTCAACCATTATCAGGCAAGCATAATAAACAAAACAAGATCATTATATTGATAAGCATCAAATGATTTCTTGAAACTTTTTGGGGATAATTGATAGGACATGAACAACTCCCCCTCACATCATGCTATGTTATGAAACTAATGAGGTAACTTGTGAAAAATGCACAAGCATGGAATTCGTCTTCTCTTGACTTTGTTTCTGCTTCCAAACTTTTACAGGTTCTTTCTTCCTCAAAACTTTTTTAGTCTCTTTCTTTTTCAAACCTTTCAAACTAGGTGATGCAATTATGCAACTGTGTGCTTTATGACCAAGAGAGTTGCAATTGTAACAAATTGTACTATAATCAAATGATTGATAATACATTTTTGACATCCCTTGATCATTTATTTTATGCTTCCATGCAGGATCATACCTTCTATTCATTTTGCAATTTCTTTGTATGTGACCAAGAGAATTATGCTTGAAACATACAACATTAGTATTCCACATTGAAGTAAATTAATTTCTTCTGCAATTAACTACTTTATGTCCAAAGTGAATACAGGTGTAACAATAACCATTAAATGAATAATTTTACCTATACATGTATGCTTGTCTTACATAAGTAGATCTCTTGAACTTTCTTCTTTGATTATGCATTACAAACTCATTTTTGGTATTCATTTCAGCTTTTGACTTCTTTTTTCCTTCAAGAGTAACAACATGAAGATCAATTTTCTTTCTAGGAGTTTTTGTGGCTTTGGAACACTCTCCCTTTTCATAACCAAGTCCAGTAGTGTCTCTATGTTGTTTTTGTTTACTAAGCATCTCTTGTAACTTTCTTGTGCTCTCATCAAATTTGAGATTCTTTTCCAACTGCTTTCTAACATCCTCAAGTTCTTTACTCAAAGAAATTATTTTTCCTTCAAGCTTTTGACATTCAACCTTTTTAGCCTCCAAATCAGATTTTGCTTCATCAGCTATCCTCTTAGCTTTCTCAACTTCTATCTTCAAATTGACAATCAATTTTTCTAATTCCCCTGCTTGATTCTTCAAGTCTACAATCAAGTTTCTAGCATCTTCAAGGTTTGTAAGAGATTTGTCTTTTAAGTCTCTTTCTTGTTGTAGCTACAATTCTAATTTTTGGTTCTCCTTTTTATATCTCTTGAGTTCATTCAGAGCACATATAAGCTCTCCTTCAATATCAACCTCACAAATATCTTCATCAAACTCTTGTTCATCTTCATCATTAGTCTCAACAGCAAAGACATCTTTTCTTTCATTAAATTCTTGTTCTCCTTTATTCATAATGATTTCATCATTTTTATCAAAATTCTCAACTATAGGACCATTCTTTGTATCAATTATTAGGGGTGACATATGCAACAAATCATTGCTAGACACAACTAAGGCTTGTTTTACCATATTTTGATTAGTATTTTTATTTTCTCTATTTGAGAACTTAATTCTATTCTTTTTACCCATTTTACTCCACTACCAAGACCTACCTAAGCCTATTAGACTTCAAAAAGGGAACCTAGGCTCTAATACCACTTGTTGGAGTCCAAGACAACATTGAGAGGGGGGGTGAATCAGTGTTGTATAAATTTTAACTTTTTGCAAACTTTCTCTTTCCAAGACAAATAGAGATGAGGACATTAATAATTTGTTGAGTTTATATACACAAGACTTATAATAAAGAATGTAAACAAAAACTCATGATAAATGATTAATATGCACACACATAGATGAAATCAATGAGAAGCATGACACAAGCTTTTTACTGAGTGAAAAACCCTCAAGGGTAGAAAAACCACTCATGAAGTGCCTCACTGGCTTAGCTTTCAAAACTTCTTACAAAGCCTCACTGGCTGAATATTATGTCTCACTGACCTACAAGCCTCACTGGCATACTGTGCCTCACTGGCATACTGTGCCTCACTGGCATACTATGCCTCACTAGCAACAATGTTTAGAAGCACCAACTTCAAGGAGCACCAAGCCCTAATACATACTCAAATTAAAACCAAGAATTTAGAGGGTTTATCTATTTCAATACAAATCACTTCTTCTTTCACATGTGTCTGTCATATCACCATACTTCTCATCAACTCAAATCACATACAAAACTTATCATCTATATTTTCTCTTCAAGAAGATATTCAAAATATATTCAAAATTGTATGTGGATCCACTCAACAACAGCTTCAATGTTCCTACAAAACCATTATATACAAGATGACTTTTCATATTTTATTTTCTCTCTATAATTATTTCAATCCTTGATATTCTTGCATTTGCAAAAATAGTCTCTTCAAATTCTCTGTCCTGCAAATCAATTTCAATGTGCATAAAACCTTTCATATTTTGCAAAAGAAATTCAATCACCTGCAACATAAAAATTCATTTGCATAATAAAAAATCTTCAATATATCATTTATTTTTCTTCTTTTCCTCTCTGCAATGTCCCATCAATTTCCTCATCTGTGCAAAATTCATCTTCAAACAAAAAATCTTCTTTTCTGAGATACAATTTTTCATCTTCATAAAAAATTGAAGATCCTTTCATCTTCTCAAACTAAATCTCTTTCATATTTTTTATTTAAAAAAAAAATCATTTTCATCAAACCCTTCATCTTCTTCACCAAAAACCTGCAACTTGCAATTGTTGCAAAGAACCTACAATAAGATTATAAAGAAAAACTCTTGATATTCAAAAACTCTTGATATTTCCATCATTTGATAATTTCTTCTCAAAAAATCTTGAATCAAAATTCTCTTAATGATTCTTCCCTGTCATCCTCTTCTTACAAAAGCTTATCACAAAAAAACTTCTTACATAGAAACTCCTTAGACATAATTAAAACTGCTCTTTACATAGAAACTTTCCTTATTAAAAAAATAAAGCTTCCTTCATAATAGCTCCTCGATCATGGATGCATTCTTAAAAATAGAAGAGAATCTCCTTAAAATTTGCTTTTAAAAACTCTTCAAAAACTACCTTTTATACTAGCTAAAAATAGCCTTTAGCAAATCTTATCTGCAGTCTACACAAAAAAGACGTTCACAGGGACGTTATTGTATGATCTAGAAGAAGGTAGTCGATATTTAAATATCATCCATTGATATTATATTTTGCTCTCACCCATTTTCAAATGATGGCCTTCGATTAAGTTTTTCCCGCTCGATAAATAGGATGAAGACCGATGAAGTCGAGTGAAGATATAAAGAGGGCCGGTTACATATGACTTCACAACCCTTCAACCGGTCACTTTAAGTGACGTAACCTGCAAGCACTGGTCAACCTTTGAATAAAACAAAAGTGCATACGGTTAAGACTGGAGTGTTGTGCTTTAAATCACTTAAGGATTTTTTAGGACTTTTAGGGTTTCAAGTATGCTTTAGCATTTTTGATTATAAACCCCATGGACAAAAAAATATTCAATACTGATCAAGTTCCAACCTTCCCTCAATGTTTACAAGATGCAAAACAAGATCTTCCTCTTACCATGATAAACATAAACACATGCCATATGAACATAAGAAACCATGGCATAAACATTAATGAACTTTTGATAATGTACCCTGCCATATGTGACATGTCAAACCAAGATCACTAACCTACTGATGGAACATGAGAAACAATAACACTACAACTCCTAAAGTGAAGCAAATGAACATTTTACAATGAACATCAATCATTAAGAAGATCAGCATGAGCATCAAATAAATGAAACAAAATAACCCATCTCTTGACATCATGAAGCATGAACTTCTTAACATATATCAGTGACATCTCTTTACTTTCCCAACACCATGACATCCTGAGATGCATACTCTCCAAAAATAATTATGTCCTTCAATCACATTATAACATCCTGCCACTATCCTTGTACTCTGCAATCATGTTCTCCCATCATAATACCCTATCACTATCCTTGTATGATATAGTGCATATTATAACATACTGTCACATGTCACATTGTCTAAATTCACTTTAACCATGAAGATCATTATGAACACCTGAAACTTCCTACCATATGAAGACAAACAATAAGTTCATGTATGATCTAACTTTCACTATGATGTACCTACATCATCAACTCAACACATTTTTGACATCAATGACAATCAATCTCCATCAATACTTTCCTTATCAGGACACATATACCACCCAATTATAATAGAAAATAGAACATTAGGTATCTTCCCCTTCTCAATATAAGCTTCCATTGGAGGCAATACATGCCTGGCTAGTTCCATCAGGATGACCTTATCATTGGGGTATCTTGGTAACATAAGAGGTTGCTCAGTGAAACCCTCTATTCTTATGTATGAAAAGGTGGGGAACTAGGTGAACCAAGCCCCATATCTATATATTACTGCCTGAGCCTCCACACTTAGCCTCTTTGTTCTATCTTCCTCCATAGTCCTGACAAGGTGCATGGAGAATGAATCATTCACTCTTTGATAATGTTGGAGAGACTCTCTATATTTTAGTTGTGGGTAATGATCCCAAATGTGTACATCACCAGGGTTATTTCTGAGCCTGCCTACTGCTTGTAATCCATCAAAGGTGCCTCTAAATGCACAGGCATATACCACATAGGAGGTCATATGGAACATATTACTTTTCCCTCCTAACTTCCTCATCCCCTCATCCAGGCTGTCACTTATGATCTTCACCCATTGGGGCTTCTATTTAGTAACTTCTACCATCCTGATGATGCCATGCATCCAATTCTTGAAGGACCCAACATTTGGTTTCCCTGTCATCCTGTTGCACATCACCATCATAAATTGATACTCTGGAGAAAAATCAAACTTATAGAGATGCAAGGGCACCTTGGTAGAGGCCTTATATGTGCTATCATGGGCCCTCCATTGATACATGACCCTTCTATACTCTTTTTCTTTGCTATTATACTCTTTTTCCAATTTTCCCAAGTTTAATCAAACCACAATAGGTCCTTTAGGCAAATTGAAGGCTGCATTGATACCAGCAATTGAAAAGTCTACATAAACTCTACCATGTTTTTCTACCCTTCTAGTATTCAAGTTATAATTCTGGATGCACTCTAATACCAGCTTAGTGTCCTCCATTGCATAAGGAAATCCCCCTATGTGCCACATTCCTAAACTATAGATACTCATGAGCAGGGGATTCCCGCCTCCTTTCTCTAATTTTTCTATTCATACATCGAGGTCCATGTTTCTGGAATGTGTATCATTTATTTGTCCATATTTGAAGGACACCCCCCTCAAGTTGTATGTGCATAGGTTTCAAGAATTCAGTGTCCAACCTGTTCTTCTAGGCTTCCATTGGATCCTGCAACAAAACATGTATATATCTTACCCTAACGTGTTGTGTGTAGTGGTGGATTTAGTGATCACATGAATTTCATGGTGATAATTCTTTCATTCTGGTATATTTTATGAATCATCATATCAATTTACTCTAGTAAAACCATTTTTACTTGTTCATTCACCATAAACGATAAAAGGAGGGTTTTATCATTACGTAGTTGATATTTGTTAGCCTTTTTACTATGTAAGTGATGTCTGGATGAGCACGTTCACTTTGCAATTACTATTTTCTGTTCCATCTGAATGCATATCCCATTCCGTTGAGCTTGCAAATTGTTGTAATATCACCTTAATCTTGCAGGAGCTTTGTAATTCTCTGTTTAAACATTTGGTAAGTTCAAAATGAGCTCAAATTCTTACTTTAATCAAGGACAATGGTGAATTAGGGTGTGTTTAGTGTCCTTCCATTAATATTCATTGATCGACATCTGAGGCTTGTAGATATTGACAAGTGGCAGGTGTTTATTTGAAATTTTGAAGGCTCAACCAACCATTGAAATGACATTTAATGTGGGGGTGATATTTGTGGAGATCAGGGATATTAGCAAATATGATTGATATCTAGAAGATCAAGGTGACATCATCATGAGGATGGTCAACTATTGACCAATGACCAAAGTCAGGTCACTATACATTTGTTAATATTCATGATAACGTACTGTATCAATATGATTAGGTCGATGCGCCATGTGGTGTCATTTTATTGGTTACTAAAAATCCTTGTATCACAGATGTCAAGGGTTAATATGAGGGATATTAGGAAATATCCTGATACTCAGTACTTTGAAATATCACCCCATTCTAGGATGTGAGGATGATGTCAGCATCTTTCATAAGGCTTCAAATTGGTCAAGGAGATAACGTCATTGTCATATTAACTAAGATTAGGGTTGTTAAGAAATATGAACCTCTTGGATCTAGGTCATGATGACATCATCATCCTATTGGATTCTTTTATAAAGTGGAACAAGATGACCTTACCGTCATGTTAATAAAAGTTAGGGATATTACGAAACATGACGGATATTTGGAAGATGACCCTCCTGGAATATGAGTGGGCACTTGACGAGTAATTATTCTCTCACATTTTAATTTGACATTTGCATATCAAAGGTCATGCGGATATCAGTTTATCTTCATTAAAACATAGATTGGGGACACTAGTGAATGTGACTGATATTAGCGAATGTGACCCTCTGGGAATATCAGGTTTGACCAAATTTTGACCAAGCATAACTTTCTATTCCTAAGGAATTTTATGGTGATCCAAAAGGCAAACCTACCTAGAATTTTGCACTCTTCTATATTATGAGGTTTATGATGGTAGAAACTAACTTCAACATTTGACCCTCTCTTATGAGGTATATGCATTCGTAGGGTTGATATACTACTATTTCATCTGACTTTTACGAAACTGCCCAAAGCAAAGAAAGCAAAGAAAAGAAAAACCAAAAAGGTTGGGTCCCTATTTTGTTGAGGCAAAATGGGGTGTGTTGTGTAAACACACAACAATAGAACTTCCATGTCCAATTGGGACACATTGTCTAAATTAAAACATGACATTGATTCTTTAAGGAATGAATTCACTCAAAAGATACAAAAGTACAATTATGCAATGGCTAGAATCAAAGGAGCCAAAACCATGATAGAAGATGAGTTATTAAAGAATAATGTTGTCACCAATGTGACTTTACCATTGATAGATACATGGATGGCAGAGGTAAGATATGAATTGAATGTGCTCAAGGCTAATATGACTGAGGTAAGGGATATTCAGATTAAGGTCCATGATCTATTAGCTGATGAACTAAGGATAATAGAAGAATTGTCAGAAGATGCCATCATCAAAGAGGCAATGCCAAAAATAGATGAAGCCATCCAGCTCTTTAGAGATAGATTTAAGAAGTATCTGAACATCCAAAGGAGCTCTTTATAGAAGATGTAATGAATGAAATGGCTGAGCTAAGTATGAAAGTAAAAACATAGAACATAGAAGCAAATAACAAGACATCCATGTTGGAGACCTTAGAAGAGCTGATAAAAGCATTAAAATATGCTATGTTGTGAGGCACCACCCTTAGCAAGTTTCAAGTTGACATTTTTGTACAAGCATATGATGCTTACAAGAAGGTGGACACAGGGGTGCCGATACATGAATAAAATATATCAAGATGAAGAGGGTATATCACCCAGTGTTATCGAAGGAGGGGTTTTTGTCATTTTGCTGCTTATGGGCTAGTTGATCAAATGAAAGAACATAAAATATTCGAGAATACCAGCTATGCTCCACTAGAAGGTTCCCAACTAGCAACCCATGCCACGTGTCTTTTGGGTTGACTTAGTCAAAGACATTATGAACCATTGATCTTAATGGACAAATCCTGATCACATGATCTCTTGTATCCTCTTCTTGTTCTATAAAAGGGGATGGAGTGCACTTTGTAAAACATTCAGAAGCTTAATTGAGATTGGATTTCTACAATGTCAGGACAAATCCTCAAAGTCAATTTGTAAATATATACTCTTTTGCATACTTAATGAAGATGAATTCCCTTTGATTACATACAATAGTAAACTTTGAGTAATCTATGAATGAATTTTGGACATGTTACTTTGATTTTCTGTGTCCCTTGGAGTGCATTTTAGTTTGTGCATGTTGTCTTCATTTGTTTGCTTCGAAGTTATCATCAATCATATCTAGCTGTGTAATGACCTAGTGAAAATATGGTTTGATTTCCTTCTCTTCATGACAGTATCAAGATTATATGTGGATCAATGACTAAAGATTCATTGATTTCAATAAATTTAGAAAGCATATAGTTCAATTTCTTTAATTTCATTTAGATCATCATCACAATTGCAAATACAGAGAAAATAATGAGCAAATATAAGGAAATATCTCGATGTCCCATAGATAACTGAATATTTGTAGCATATTGAGTAAAGTGCATACAAAATAGTAAATATCATGCAAATGAATATAAATAATGGTAGAAACCATGGAAATACATGCTTATAGACACATCAATTGAATAAATTTATAGTGCAGAGGTGAAATCCAGTTAATATAAGTTTATATGAAGAATAATTGATCAAACTTACTCAAATATCTGCATGATCTGGTTAAATCTAGTAGGATTTAACCTTGTTTGTTAAGAAATTTAAAAAAAGTAGGTGAAATAAAGCTTATCTGGACATGAATTTCTGAGTCAGAAACGTAAGGCCCCTGAATAAAAAACAACAACACACATCAAACCACTGAGTAATGTCAGACGATTATGAACTAATCCATGAAGACTTGGGATTATGAATTCTCTGAATTCATCATATCTTTCAAGATGATAAATGTTTGATTTGCATTTCTTTTTCTATGTTTGTTTGTGACTAACATCATGAGCAACAAGATGCAGTGAGATATAGTGGTGATGTTTTTGTTCAAGGTTGCTGATATTCAGTGATGCTCCTAATGTTCATAGTGGGTTACTGATGTTCATGGTTGGATGTCATGCCTTGATCAGTGTCAAGTCAATTTTATTTGAGCATGCTTATGTTTAGAAAGATGATTACATGATGAAATATTAAGATGGGAATTAGAAGCACTAAGATGAATGATGAGACATTAAGATGGGAATTAGAAGCACTAAGATGAATGATGATACATTAAGCTATGTTGAGGATAAAGAGATGTTGTTGATGGCCTATGGCATGTTGTATGATCCTTCCTATTGTTCCTAAGGATGTATGTGCTATTATATGAAGGTTTTGGCCTCTGGAAGTTGGTGAAGGTTTATGCTGCAGAAAACTACCAAAAAGACTGCCTGGTAAAATTCTCTGCATTCATTCGCATTTGAAGATATTGTCATACAGTTTAGAATTTAAGTCTAGTATGATGAAAAGGTGCTAAATCTAAAGTTTCGGATAATTTGTCCCTCCATAGTGAAAGTTATGAGAGACAGAGTTCTGGCCTGTCCTTTGGCAGAATCAAGTGATGATGAAGACTATTTGGAATGCTCTGCATTCCTCCACATTCCTCCGTAATGATAGATATGGCTATGCGGTTTTGAGGATATGTTCACAATAGTGTATGAGTGCATCCATAGTTGTTTCAAGTGTTGTAGAGGTCTGCAAGCTTAGTTTTCAAATGACAGTTGTGATACAGACAGTTTCGGATGCCTAGTTGTTCTCAGGACATATGCTGATGAAGTGCGACAACTTGTTGTGGCATGAAATAGTATATTGACTGATGGAAGATAGTCCTAATGATCTTTTTTTATCTCCAATTGCTCCACAAGGTGTTTTTCTATTCTCTCTAGAACTGATTATGGTCTAAAATAATAATATTGCCAAGCTATGCCTCTGTCTAACCAACTGAAGAATGTTGAAGGTATGCACCACAATGTTGTTGTTGTACGGAGTCCAAGGAATGTTTAGATATGTTGTATAGGTCCTTTTGACTCATTTGTAAGAAGAGAAAGCAATGTTTAATCACTCATGAGTACCACAAAGTTGAAATGATTATTGTGCTACAAGCTTCACGGTTTTTTGCTTAAGGGTGACCTAATTCAAATTTGTGAAGTGTGCAGATGTTATTCCTTGAAGAATGATGCTATGAATGATGTTTAGGATTGGGCTAAGCATGTAATGCGATCTGCAAGGCATGTATTTCCTTTTGGAGTAATGTGTTGTTCATGATAGGACTGCCTTATGCATGTTTCATGTTGTGTGATCTCTGGTTGACTTGTAAATGTAATAGTATTGTTGTATTGGATAACTTATAATGAATTCAATGTAATGCCATGTATATATTGTAAACCTAGTTGGTCTAGGTGAAGCATGATTGCAAAAATGAAAATATGAAGAGCAGAGTATGAATATCATATGCATTGTGATGTGAGACTGAAGGAGAAAGAGAAGTGTTAGATTCTGTCCTGATTCATCTTGAAGTTATTTTTGTGACAAGAGGGAAGTGAAGAGTGTGCCTAATTGATCCAATCATCAGAAGAACTATGAAGAGGTAGAATTGCTATCATCAAAGGTCTAAGCTTCAATGTCAATTTTTAGGCAGTAGAAGGATTGTCAAACTACAATCTTTTTTGAGTTTGTTCTCAGTTTAGGGAGTAGTTACTTCCTTGGGAGTGACCCTAAAACAAAGTCTACAGGGAGTTGTAGCTTCCTTGGGAGTGACCCTAAAACAAAGTTTTTAGGGAGTAGTAGCTTCCTTGGGTTGTAGCCCTAAAACAAAGTCGGTAGGGAGTAGTAGCTTCCTTGGGTTGTAGCCCCAAAACAAAGTAATTTTGAGCTTCATATATTGTGAGTTAACCATCACCGTGTTTTTTACCTTCTTGGGGTTTCCACGTATATCTAATGTTATGTGTTGATGTGCACTGTGTTGATCTTTCATGTTTATGTTGATGTTGTAATGCTTAAGTTTTAATCTGCTCCAAAGGATTTGAAGTTTGTTTAGATACTGATTAACCCCCCTCTTAGTATCATGGTGTGTTCAACACTAGCTAGGGCACAAGATCAAACCATAGTTGAGAAATATTAATCTACAAATGACTATCAGGAGCAAGATTTGAGAAACTAATTGAGAAACAAAGGTAAATAAATAGTTCAAAACATGGATCTGATGACCAAAATGCTTAGGACCAGGGTGCCTGCGTGCCCTAGGCCTCTTTTAGGGTTTATAGAAACTACAACTTTTTTTAGGTCTACACCTATAAGATCTTATGTCTCCCATACTAGTATCTCCCAAAACCTGTTCATTTGATCTGCACACAAGAAACAAGGGAAAAATATTTGTGGCTATATAAGAGATTTCCTTAGTCAAGCCCCTGTTTTGGTATTCCTACCTCACGGATAGCCAATATTAAATTTAGATCTCCTGTGTGCTTAGAAATCCTAAGTGTGAGTAGTAACATGCAAGATCTAACCAAATAATATTAAACCCTAGTCCTATATGACTCAAGTAAATAGGAAGGAATGATGTAAAGGATGCTTCACTCAAGGAAGCTAACAACTTCACCTTAAGGATGAAGATTCATGGAAGGTCTATAGAATAAGAAGGTGATGTAACCATACCCTTGGAGGGTACTCAAGAAAAACTCAAGTTGGTGGTTCTAGCCCTTCTCCCAATCATGTAAAGTGCTTCAACATAGGAGCCAATGAGATAGACTCAAGATCTCATCTCCTAGCCTTCATACAAATATTTCTAAGATAAAGTAGAACTCCACTTGAACAAATACCTACAATAATACAATAGCACAGAGAGAAATATCAATAGAGAGCTTCTTCACATCTAAAATTAATCTTGTCATCTAGTTTGAAATGAGGTAAGTCACTTTTATACAAGGCTACAAAAAATAGTAATTAGGATTAAAATGCTGACATAATGTGCCAAAAAGAAAATTTGAATTTAGGGTCAACCTAAATAACATCAAAGCTAACTCGTAACTTTAACTTGCATCCCAAAACACAGGAGGGACTCAGACGCTTGGGCATCCTCGGTCCAGGGGCAATTTAAGGCCTAAGTCCACTCTTAATGTGGGGCTAACTCAAAATCTCCATTCATTTCTTGGGGTCATGACAAATTTTTAATCAAAATCACAACATTTTCTATAAACACGGCCAAAAAGAAGGTTTTATGGTGGACCTAAAAATGGACTAGGCTTGGGATCACTAAAGGGTGGAGCTAAACATAGTGAAATTGTGCCTACACACAAGTGTACACAATTTACTATGCTACAATTCCTTCCACTTATCATAACCTCATTATAATCCACTCACAAAATTAGGCATTCTATTTTGGCTCCATTATCCCCATCCAAAGATGCCTTATGGTGTGTTGGTCAACAAGTGTAACTCCCTTTTACAGCTCTTTTATGTGTTGATATTTTGACATTTAGAATGTAGGAGGCCCCACTTCTAGAGGATGTAACTTTTGATCTAGGAAGGAAATTGGGCCTATTTTTTTAAAATTGTAGAGCTTGAAGAGGTTCACATGAAAAGCACTAGGGAACTACTGTCAAACAACACAATTTTTTTATTTTGGCCAAAACCCATCTCTATAGCCCAAAATCTAAGTTTTTCTATTTTTTAACCTAAAAATTACACTATTTGTAACCAAGTAACATTAGGTTCAAGGTTGAGATACCATTCCTAACATTCTCCCACTTGTTTAAAACCTTGCAAGAGAAGAAAGGGAAACTTACTAACACTAAAGTCTAAATGATAGGGGCTGAGAGGCCTATTGAGAGGAACCTCCTGCAACAATATAATGAAAAATGCATGAAATAATAGAAATAGCAAAAACACAGAAGGAATTTATTGATCGCAAGCCACTTCGAGGGGGCAACCTCCTTTGAGCAAGCTCAATACAATAAATTCATGGATGCCTTCATTGGCCTCAACACATACTTATATACTAAGTCTAATCTAAACAACTATTACTTCCCATGAACGTGGGATAATACAATATACTCACGGGATGACTTACAAAGCATATACATCCAACAACAATATACTAACAAAGTAAAGAGAAGGGTTAAACATGGGTTCCTAACATCCCCTCCCTCTTAGAAAATCTTTGTCCTCAAAGCTTAAGATGTGGAAATTGTTGTTGAATCTGAAGGAGTGGTTCCCATGTAGCATCCTCTAGTTGCATTCCGTGCCATTAAATTAATACCTCTGTGATGGATCAAGAGTGAAGCTGACAAGTGCACCTGTCGAGGATTGCCTCCGGCTCCAAAATGATGGATCCTTCATTATCTAGTTTTGGTAAAATAGTTTGTTCTTTGATGTTGTTGCCAAGAACTTTCTTTAGCAAGAGACATGAAATACTGGATGAACGTGGGAAGGAGGAAGCTCCAATTTATAAGCAACTGACCCAATCTTCTGAAGAACCTTATATGGCCCATAGAACTTCGGAGCCAGCTTATGACACCCTTTAATTTTTAGGGATGATTGCTTGTATGGCTGTAGAAGAAGAAAAACCATATCACCTACTTGAAAAGTGTGCTTAGAATGGTGCTGATCGGCTTGTTGTTTCACTCGATTTCTTGCCATGTGAAGATTGTCCTACAAAATGTGAAGAATCTAATCTTAGGTTTGGAGAACTATGTCAACTTCCTGAACTAGTGAACTACTAGGGGTGTATGGAAGGAGCAATGGCAGTGCCTGACCATAGACTGCTTCATATGGAGTCATTTTAGATGTAGTGTGGTAGGAGGTATTGTACCATCATTCTGCAAGAGGGAGCCACTTTGCCCACTGATGCTGTTGTTCTAAGGTGAAGCAACAAAGATAAGTTTCTAAACATTTATTGATAATTTCAATCTGACCATCTGTTTGTGGCTGATACCCTGAAGTCATCTTCAGTTTGGTGCTAGTATGTCAAAATAGTTCTATCCAAAAATGACTAGTGAAAGTTGCATCCCAATCTGAGACAATGGAAGAAAGGATGCCATGAAGATGGAAGACCTATTCCATGAAAATTTGTGTGACTGAGGAGGTGGTATAGGGATGGCCGAGGGCACAAAAATGACTATATTTGGAGAGGCAATCAACCACAACCAAGATCACTGTCTTCTCTCAAGATTTAGGGAGCCCCTCAATGAAATCCATAGAAATATCTGTCGAAATCTGTGTAGGGATGGGCAAGGGTTCGAGTGATCCAGGAAGGAGTGTTATTTGACCCTTGTTGCATTGGAAGGTATCACATTCAGCCACTATCTATTGAATTACCCTTTTTATTCCCTTCCAAAAGAAGTTTTGTCATGCCCGCTTATAAGTTTTGAGGAACCCAGAGTGCCCTGCTGATGGAGAAGCATGGAGTTCATAGAAGACAACTTGTTGAAGATGTGTACTCTGGGGAAGCACTAGACAACCCTTGTATCTCAGAGAAGCACCATCCCAAGAGTAATGTGGTACAACAAAAGGGTTATTGGCCAATTAACATGATTGAGATAATGAAGAATAATTGACATAGCCCTGCTAGATAGATTCCAACCAATTTGGAACAGGCATAGAAATAGCTGAAAGAGAAGCTTGGTCATCAATTGTGCGAGAAAGAGCATCCACCACAATATTGTCCCTAACCTTCTTGTAAGTGATCTCATAGTCATAACCCATGAGTTTTCTAACCCATTTCTATTGTGTTGGGGAGGAGACCAGTTGTTCCAAAAAATATTTTAGACTCTGGTGATTGGTCTTGATGCAAAAATGATTCCCAAGTAGGTATGGCTGCCACTTCTGTACTACATGCAAAATAGCCATCATTTCCTTCTCATATGTAGAGAGTACTAAATGCTTACCAGAAAGGGCTTTGCTGGTGAATACAATGTGATGTTCATCTTGAAGGAGAACATCAGCAAGTCCATTGACACAAGCATCACTCTCAATAGTGAAGGTCTTGGAAAAATCTAGCATAGCTAGAACAGGTGTAGTACACATAGCTTGTTTTAGTTTTTCAAATGCACACTCAGCAGCATGTGTCCATGTAAAAGCATCCTTTTTCATCATAGCTATTAATGGAGTTGCAATCTTCTCGTAATCCTTGACAAACTTGCGATAGTAGCCAGTCAGTCCCAAAAAACCATGGAGGCTCTTGAGTGTCTAGGGATGCGACCAATTTTTCATGGCATCTATTTTGGTAGGATCCACTCAAACGCCTTAGGCTAAAACAATATGCCGGAGATACTCCACTTTCTCCTACCCAAAAACACATTTAGATTGTTTTGCATAGAGATGATGATAAGAGAGAATTTGTAATACAAGATCCAAATGTTGGAGATGCTCAGCCCTTGTTTTACTATAGATGAGGATATCATGAAAGAAGACTAGAATGAATTTCCGCAAGCAGGGCCAGAATATTTTATTCATTAATGCTTGGAATGTGGAAGCAACATTAGTGAGGCCAAAGGGCATGACCAAAATCCATAGTGGCCATCATGTGTGTGGAAAGCCGTTTTAGGGATATCATCCTCATGAACTTGAATTTGGTGATACCCAGAATGAAGATCCAACTTGGATAAAAAATGAGTGCCATGAAGCTCATCAACAATAGGAATCAAAAACTTATCCTTGATTGTGATGTGATTAAGTGCTCAGAAGTCAATGCAGAGATGCCATGACCCATCTTTTTTTTGGACAAGAAGAACTGGAGAAGAAAAGGAACTAATACTAGGGCAAATAATAACTTGCTTCAGTAAGTCCCAAACGAGCATCTCAATCTCTATCTTTTGGTGAAATGGGTAGCGGTAGGGCCTGATGTTGGGAGAAACACTTCTAGGAAGGAGCTAAATATGATGCTCCTCTAGTCGTGAAGGTGACAATCCCACTAGTTTGGGAAAGACACATGCATATCTATCCAAAATTTGTTGTAGATCTAAAGGAGTAGTGGAGACCGCTAATGGTTGAATGGAATGGAGCTGAGCGATGACACCATGTGAATTCTTCTTAAGGAGCTTTTCCATGATATTTGAACTAATGATGTTGAGAGACACTGGTTGTAAGCCCTTCAATGTGTGTTTTTTCCCATTGTCTAAAAATTGCATCCAAAGTTCAGTAAAATCCCATAAGATCAGTCCAAGTGTGCGTAACCATTGAGCACCCAAAACCACATCACATCCACCTAAGGGCAAGGCAAACATGTTGGAGTGTAGGTTATAATCTCCAATAGAGATACACACATTGCAACACTTCCCTTTGCAAGGTAATGTGCCCCCATTGGCAATCATGACTTCAAAGCTGGAGCAAGGATGGACAAAACAATCAGCCTGTTTGGTCATCCGAGGGTCAATGAAGTTATGAGTGCTACTAGAATCAATGAATATTGTAAGAGGGAGCTTCTTGAAGTAACCCTTGACCTACATGGTTTGTGGGGTGGTGACTCCTACTAAAGCATGGAGAGAGATATCTAGGTGGTCTTCCTGAGAAGTAGGGTCAACAGGCGGCTGTTGAGTTTCGACCTAATCATCTACTATATCTTGAGCATCTTCATAAACTTTAGTTGCAGGCGGAGAATCCACATCCAAGAGATAGAGCTTTTGCTCAACACATCTATCTCCCTAAGTAAATTTCTCATCATAATTATAACAAAGCCCTTTTTCTCTACGTGCCCACATCTCTGCTTCAGACAAATGCTTGATAGGAGTTATTCTAGGAGCTGGCATGATTGGAGGTCTTTGGGAAACCATATTTCCGAATGGAACAAAAGTGGATTTGGAATGTTATTGAGTTGTGATCTTGTCCTCCGCCAACTTAGCTAGCCCTAGGGCTTCCATCATTGTGCTAGGACGGAACATTTTGACCTCAGATCGGATTACATCCTTCAGACCACTGACAAAACAACTCCTGAAGATTTCATCAGACAATCCCTCTGTGTGATCGGCTAGTTTCTCAAATTCTGTCTGATATTCTCTCACAGTGCCAGTTTGGAGAAGTTTAGTGAGTGTTCCTGTGAAGTCATCAAAAGCACTAGGGCCAAATCGTTGCAAAATGAGTTTGCAAAAATCTGTCCATTTTGGCTTTTCATGAGCCTTGATGTACCAACAGAACCATTGAAGGGATTCATGCTCCAAATGAAAGGATACAAGTGGGACTTTGTTGACATCAAAAGTATTATGCAGATTGAAATATTGTTCTACCTGGTATAGCCATCCAGTTGGATCATCACCATTGAAGCGAGGAAAATCAAGCTTCAGCCCACGAAAATTGCCAGAAGAAGAGAACCCAGTGTCTGTAGAAGACTTTGGCTATCATCTATTGTTCATGGATAAATGCTGAAGATTGAGGCTGAGAACTTTTTCATCCAGATCTTGGAGTTTGGTCTTGAGGGTTGCAAGTTCATCCTCCATATTTTTTGCTCCTATGCGGGTGACAACCATAGCCAGGAGATTTTTTTTTGTTTTGGGAATGCGCAGAAAAACAAAAATGGAAACTTTTTTAGTAAAGGAAAATTTGGATTTGGGAAAAACTCTGATGGGTAATTGGGGTTTGACTAGGTTTTGGACACTTTTTGAGGGATAGGGAAGCAGGAAATGGGGATTTCAGAAGCAGGGTGAAAGAATGGGAAAATTTGTCCAAGAGGGACAAAGGAGTAGAAATAGGAAATGGACACTATGGAAAAATTTGAAGGCTATTGGGTGAGAATCAAAGAAGTTATGGCAAACCCTAAAAATAGACAAATGTGGGATTTCTAGATTCAATAAGTGGAATTTGGGAGAGGGTCCTCAAGGAAGGAAATATGCAAAATGAAATTTCAAGGGTTCTAATGAATTTTGAGAGGAAACGAGACTGGAAACGATCTACAATGGGATCTAGAAATGGCTCTAGACAGATTCAATCTACGATTTGTCAGATGGCAATAGATATGGGCCCCAGGTATGTTCGGCTACCTAAAGGTGCAGGGGAGTCACTCAGCCACCAATGTTGTCTAACGACTTGTGTATTGGGGTAGTACCCCTCACTCCACGGCTTAGGTAAAACTGATAACCACTTTTCCATAAACGATAGCTCTTGGTTTACCTCACGAATGGGAACTAGTCAATCAGGCAAGGGTCATTACCCTTTTCTCTAGCAAGTCCTCTCAATGGGCCAACTATTTTGGGGTTCTTGTGGTACTCCTCACAATGAGTTTTAGGGCTATGCCCAGGCACTTCCTATAGTTAAGCAGATAGGGTTATTCCTTGATCTAAACCTGAAATTGAAATGAACAATACAGATGTAAAAAAGAAAGAACTACTGCAATAATCATAGCACCTGGAGGCCACTACAGAAAAAAAATTTGACAGAAATTCCACCCAGTGAGCCCAAGAAAGCACTCTGATACCATATGAGAGGAACCTCTTGCAACAATATAATGAAAAATACATGAAATAATAGAAATAGCAGAAACACAGAAGGAATTTATTGATCTTAGGCCACTTCAAGGGGGCAACCTCCTTTGAGCATGCTCAATACAATAAATTCATAGATGCCTTCATTGGCCTCAACACATACTTATATACTAAGTCTAATCTAAACAACTATTACTTCCCATGAATGTGGGATAATACAATATACTCACAAGATGACTTACAAAGCATATGTGTCCAACAACAATATACTAACAAAGTAAAGAGAAGGGTTAAACATGGGTTTCTAACACCCATAGACTCATTGCACCACCTGAAGTTGTTTGTACTCACTAGCTTTGTCAATGAATCTATAACATTTGTCAAAGTATCAACCTTATCTAGCATCACCCTTCCATACTCTACCATATCATGAAGAAAATGGCACTTGACATCAATGTGCTTTGTCCTCGCATGAAAGGTTGGGTTCTTTTCTGGACATATGGCACTCTAATTGTCACAATGAATCATAATGGATTTTGTATCTATCCTAACTATTAGGAAATTACCAGGTTGATCTATAAAACCAAAAATTGCATACCCTTACAATTTCATGCTATGTTTTGCAACCACCTTAGTGCTTGCACCTTCTCTCTACATTATAGGCTAAGGTTTGTTTGATTTAGGATTCTTTCTTTTATTTTCCTCAAATTTCATTTTGGTGCTTAGATAGTCACATGATCCCAAGGTTTCCTATTTGGCCAAGAGTTGGTTTTGCCTAGACCTGAGCACTACATGTGGATGTTAGTGTGACACACTAGTGTCCCGCATTTGTTTTCCACCATGTGACCATTCTTGAGCATTACCGCATGCCTCCAGTGATCATGATACTTCTTAGTAATGTCCTATGTGTTCACATAACATCTCTTGAGAATTTATTTTAATATTTTTTTCCCTCTTCTTGGTTATTAGTGAAGAATTCTAAAAGGGAACCATCAATCTCTCTCACATTTTTTATTCTTGATATTGGACATTCTTGCAATCTCATAAAACTCTTGACTCTACTCTACTCAAACTCTTGGCGAATTCACTCTTCATAGAAGCTATAAAAATTTGAACACTCTCTCATGGTGTGCTATTATCTCCATTATCTCTTGGAGGTTCTTGGGTTCACTTGATGCTCATTTTGAATGCTATCTCTTGCTAGGGTTTGAAGCTGTATACCAAATTTAATATCTTATTAGCTTGCAGATTTCTCTTCTTTAATCAGATTGGTAAGTTTGTTCATTGTGTTTCTCAATCCTTTTATTTAATTCTGTTTCACTTTATGTAGTTATGTTATGGTGTAGACCACCATTTTATTGGCATTTTTTTATGGTGTAGAACACCATCTTTCTCTCAAGTGCATTGGTTGCATGCTTGTGGGTTTCTTCCCCGTAGACCAGGGAAACAAATCTTTTCAATTCAGTAGTTTCATTGTTTCTCTTAGTGCCTAAACACACTTAGGGTAAAAGCACACACAAGTTTTCCTTTGATTTATTCTCTACATATCAATATGCTTCTCATGGAGGTTGAAAGACCAAAATGAGGTATTGACTGAGGCAAGTCCCTAAGTAGTCCAATCATTTTATCTCTCTCTCTTTGCATGTATCTTTGAGGAGAGGACATTACAAACAAATGAAGGTTTTTTTTGTCTTCTTCTCTTCTTTGCTTTATTTCATTTCCTTAGTAAAATTGGTTTTATTTTATGTTTTGTTTTACCTAGATAATGTTGGGTATATTTGGTGTTGAAACCTGTGATGTGTAGGTGTCCTAGGTTTGTACAGACTAGGGCATTTTTATTTTTGCCACTTTTTAGACTCTAGTTCCCAACACAGACATCCTCATGGTGTGCTGGTGTCTGAGGTAGTGAGCTCTTCCCTCTAGCTACAAGTTCCATTTTCTTATCTATTTTCACCTCTAGTACTAGTTTTTTTAAATTCTGTACACAGTTGTTCAATTTGGGTAGTTTTGTTCTTTTCCCTTCATTGTTAAGAACCTAGTCTAGTTGTCTTTATTTCATTAGGGATGCATAGTGGTTTTGTTAAGACCTAGAGTAGGTTCTTGAACATCTAAAACCTTAGATAACATAATCCAAGTGTAGTGTTAGTGAATAACTCCCTTGGTTGGAGATATTCAATTGAGGAGTAGTTTTTCCTACAGTACATTTTTGGTGAACCTAATGTGAATTTAAACATCTTCTTTGTTGTGGTTCATGCTTTCATTGAGGTGAACCTGCTTCCCTTAAACAAAAACAAAAACATTTCTTCTTTTTTCATCACTTAGCACTATGTGTTGTGAAGCCTAAACGTATTTTATGAGATTTACGACCTTGTCTTCAAATTCTCTATACGTTGTGTGTAGGAGTCTAAGAAATCACCCCATGGCATTTTGTACAAATTTTACCACACCCATTCACACTGCTCCTGCTTTCAATACCATTTCCACCTCTAGTTCATCTCTTTCTTCTCACAATGTATTGTTGACTACCTTTCATGATGAAGAGCCAATCTTTGATCATAAGGTAACCCTTGAATATGTCCTAGCAGAAAGAATTAATGATCTAGATTGCCACTTGGTCAATTTTCAAGACTTTCTATGTCATGAAGATATATCTTGTTCAATTTTCCCTCTAGTTGATGCTCTTTGCATTATGCTAACTAATCATCCTCAGGGCATCAATTTGCTTTGTGGTATTACTCACATGGTGCATAGTGATACCCTGCCATTGGTGAGCTGTGTTCTAGGTGCTCAGGACTCTTTGTCCAACACTCTTGGCAATCAACTCTCTCTTCCTCTACCTACTACAGGTGTTCAAACTTTCACTTCTCTTTAAATGGCTACCAGTGCCTCACAATCTAGTAGGGTAGGATTTGGCTTGTCTTTTGGTGCAATGAATCCTATTAATCAATATGGATCCTTTCCACCCTCGAAGCCCTTATAGTTCACTTTTCCTCCTAGTGCCCCTAGAGTTTCACAATAGCTTTCAAAACCTCTTGCTTCCACTCCACTTACTCCACCTACATATATTGTTGATCCCATCATAAACCAACTTTTGCAAAATGTTGGCTCATTGTAGCAATAACTTTCTATGCTTTCCACATCATCCTCAAAACCACATGCCCCTGCATACTATAGGTGTATCCTACTCTCATTGGCTATCCTTTCTACTCAATTTACACAAAACTTCAAGGCACCAAGATTCAGGAAGTACACTAGTAAAGGTGATCCACAGAACCACATCTCTACCTTCATTGTTTTGTGTAGTGATTTTGTATTTTAGGATCCTTTGTTGGTGAAACATTTTCCACGATCCCTTAAGGATACTACATTGGATTGGTTTTTCTCGCTACCTAACCATTCAATCCTTTCTTTTGATCAGCTTGTTAATCAATTTTTACAAAACTTCCAACCAAATATAGGACCAAAGATCACCTTTAAAACCTTGTCCACTACAAGAAAGGAAGTGCTGAGAAGGTAATAAAATTCATTTTTCATTATCACTCTCTATTCTCTTAGATTCCCTATGCTCTGCCAAATTCTGATGTGTAGAGGGTTTTCATCAAAAACCTTCAGCCTCATATCCAGGATAAGATTCTACTTATGAAATATTCTTCATTTATACATTTATGCACTGCACTACATGATTATCAGTAGATGCTTAGCCAGTTTGAGGCTTCTCCCTCACTAGCTCCTACTATCCAATCCAATGCTTCTTCATCATTTACAAATTACAAGAAAAATATTTTTTTATAAGAATAATTCATCAAATCTAGTTAGCAATGCAGTGGCTAAAGCATCCTCTTAGGATACTTTATCCCTCTCTACTCCTAAGTCATCAAGAAATCAAATGTTTACTCCTTTAAAGGAGACTCTCTACACCATCATGTAGCATCTCATTAACAACAGTTTAGTGCAGCTACTTTCTATTAGGCATCTTGACATGAGTAAGCCTCTACCACCTTTGTATGACACAAAGGATTTTTCCAGTTCCATAGAGTCCTTGGACATGGGACTGAGCGATGATTGCATCTTAAGCATACCTTTTAGGAGCTTATCGATCAGAATGTAATCCAAGTCTCTATTGTGAATGATAGAAGGAATAAGTTTGTGGCTCCCCTGAATCAACACTTGTAAATTTATATAAATCCTATGCCCCACCATTCTTCAAACTTTGGTGACATCACTTCTCCCTCTATAGTGCTAGATTTGACTTCTGATGGTCCCTCCACTCCTTATTCTGATATGATTAGTATGGTGGAAGTTCATTCTCACCCTATTCAAGAACATCCTATTCCCAAAGCCATTATCTTCTCTTCCTTTGAGATCCTGCCTAACACATCTGAAGGACCTCTGTACATTTCTGAAGATATCAATGGGAAACCCATTAAGGGTGTCCTCATTGATCATGTATGGATAGCCAATGTTGTTACTAAGGAATTTATGTATGTGCATGAACTATATAAATATGTTTATGAGCAATCTAATGTTTTTATAGAGTGCCATGATGCGATGTATCATCCTACTTTAGGTTCAATCACTTTTCTTGTCTAGGTGGGACCAAAGACCCTAGACGTTCCCCTTTCCATTATCCCTTCTTCAAATCATTTTCATATGAAATTGGGCTAGCCATGACTCACTTCCATGAGAGCAGTCCCTTTTGTGGTTCATAGATGCTTGAAGTTTCCTCATGATGGTTTTGTGCATACAGTCCACCACAACGGATTTACTTGGCTCACCATGCGGGAAAATTTCTCTCTGGACCACTTCTAGCCAACCCCCACTGAATCACTTTAGCTTCGCAATGATTTTTTTATCTCATATTAGAAATTTAAAGAGAGTAGGATAGCTTAGTTATCTACTGGTCCCTCTTCTTCATCTTCTTTGGTTGTTTCCCCTGTGGTGCCTCTACCTTTGGAGGATGCTCCTATTCCTTCTTCTGCCTCGCAGGTAGATAAGGAAAGAAGCCAACACAAAGTCTACCTCTCCACTTCCATGCTCCTAGTCTGTACTCCACAGTGCTACCTCCGGTCTCTTATACAAGAGCTTGAGGTTGACCTATAGTATAACCTTGTGTACCACATGCTCCTGGGACTTCTTAGCCTCTGTTGGTTGGTTTCATTCCTCATGGCTCTTCAATGGCATCAAGAGACCCACTTTTGCTGAGTACTCCCTCTCCTTCTTTGGTGTCTCCTTGACCTTTGATAGTTGATTTTGTTCCTCCTACCCCTTCAGTGGCATGAGGAAAGAAACCCATGTGGGCACCTTCCCCTTCTCCCTCTCTTGTGGTCTCTCCACCGTTAGTGGTTGTCTTTGTTTCTCCATGTATCCCTATGATATTGGATGATGTAGAACAAATTATGGAAGACCCCCCAGCTCCACCAGTAGAAGACTTGGCTCGTACTAAGTGAAACCAACTTGTGATAGATTATGTCACTACCATGCCATGGCCCAAGTGCATGCTGCTAATGTACAACATCCTCTCGAGGATCCTTCTCCTTTGCGGATGCCTATTGATCTTGTTCCTCCTAAGGAGCACCAAGTTCCTCCTTCATCCCTTCCATCCTTGACCCCCACCCCTACTATTAGTGCTGCTCCTAGCGCTACCCTACCCACTCTTGTGCCTACTTTGTGCACTTGCCATACTATTTTTCCTGATGTTCTCTACCCTGCCACCATTGACCTTGACTCTTTGCCTCTACCACCTAAGCATAAGCCCAAGCATTATCCCACCCCATCATTCCATAGACATAAACATGCCCTGCAGCTACCTTCACTTCCTACCCATCCTTTTTCTTCTTCTCTTCCATTGTTTGAGATTGTTACTCCATCCATGTCTCCTCATGCTTGCGTTACCACTGACAGCACTACGGTGCTGTAGTTAGTTCATTATTCTTGTACTGAATCTCCTAATCACCCTTTTAAGGAGTGAATCACTAAGTCCACAGTTGATATACCTGGGTTGTCCATGATCTTCACATGATCATTGATCCTTGTTCCTAGTGCCTCAAAGGCTCCATTTGTTATTGTTGCTCCTCTGCACTTTAACCAGGTGAATCTACTTTGATTATTCTAGTTGTAGTTTTGTTGTCATCTCTTCTGCTATCCCCTTATGTTTACTAAGATTGGGACCAAGATGACTTGTTCACGATTGACCCATGAGAGATTTACTGGTGTTTTGTGTGTTTTCTTACTTGATTGTGATGTAACTTTATGTTTGTCAAATCTACTTGGAGGATCCATGATGTCCTTGTAGACATGTGGATATAGGAGGAACACATCTGTTGTACCATTCTTCTTTTTATCCCTTAATTCTTCTGTATGTTGTCTTTTTGTTTATTGTTGTTTCATTTTGGGGATGATGCAAAGCGTTGGAAGATTTAGCTTCCTTCCATGTTGACCCAAAATTTTTGTTTTATTTTTATGTCTCTTTGTGACCTTTTTCCTTTGTACTCATAGTTCTATGTGCTTAGGGAATGATGATGATTCATTTAATTGTCCCTTGATGATTACCCGACCCTATGCATATTGACCCCAAAGCACACAGATCCCTTAGTGTCTTTTTGGGTGTTGTTTCCTATTTTATATGATAGTTGTTAGCATTGCTTGGTATCATACCATGCTTACACAAGATTTTGTGTATCATGCATGTACCATCACCTTTGTTGCAGCCTCTTCTTGGGGGAAACCCTCCTTTTCATTTTCGAGATGAAGATTTGAGAACATATCTGCTTATTTATGTTTCCTCAGTCTCTCTTACCCTTTTATCCCTTAAAATCAATTGCATACCAGTCCTTTATGCAATTATTTTAAGGTGGGGACATAATTTACTTCTTTAAACCTTTTTACGCACATCATATCAATGGTTCACTCACAGAAACATTGTTCTCTAGAAGCACCTTGTAGCTTGTTGTCATAAGTAGATGCACTTGCTTGGCCTGACCACATTTTCAGCTACTCATTTGACACTCTTTGTGAGTCACCTAACAATGAAGTTTGTTAGTCCTAGTGTTCCAAAAAAGTCTAGTATGGTTCCTATCTCTCATAGTGTGCTATCCCTATAACCATACTTGGCATCCTTCTAGCTCTCGTAGTGTGCTAGAAATGCCTCTCTATTGTTTTGTTTTCTTTGTTTGCTTATGTGTGTGTGCATTTTGCTGTAGATAGTTGTAGATTGTGTATTAGATTATATGATTTTCTAAACACTTATGTTTGGGAAAACCATATTTAATCTAATCCTTTCTAGGATGATTATATATATATGTGGTTCTAACATTGCCTCTTATGCAAGTTTATTGTTTAACACTGTGGTTTTGTA
This sequence comes from Cunninghamia lanceolata, assembly GCA_027924645.1. NCBI lineage: Eukaryota > Viridiplantae > Streptophyta > Pinopsida > Cupressales > Cupressaceae > Cunninghamia > Cunninghamia lanceolata. Next base: position 577,175 of record BSBN01000007.1, read on the forward strand.
GGTTCTTAGCCTGGGTGCTTCGTAACCTCTGCTCAAAGAACCCTCCGCATCCTTACAATAATCCTTTTTGGAGGTAAAATACCTTATGTTATTTCAGTTCTACTTTAGCTTGCATATGCAGGTAGTGTCATATGTGCACTAAAGTGGGGGCTAAATGTAAAATTGAAAATTGCATAGCCTTGCAATTTCACGCCATGTTTTGCAACCACCTTAGTGCTTGCACCTTCTCTCTGCATTATAGGCTAAGGTTTGTTTGATTTAGGATTCTTTCTCCCATTTTCCTCAAATTTCATTTTGGTGCTTAGATAGTCACATGATCCCAAGGTTTCTTGTGTGACTAGGAGCTAGTTTTTCTTGGATCTGAGTGTTGCGTGCAGATGTCAATGCGACATTCTAGAATCCCATGTTTGTTTACCACCAGGTGACTATTCCTGAGTGTTTCCACATGCCTCTGGTGATCATGAGACTTCTTAGTAACTGTGGTCATAGAATGTCTCTCAAGAAGCCATTCTAGATTTTTCTCTCTTCTTGGTTATTAGTGAAGAATTCAAAAAATGAACCCTCAATCTCTCTCACATTTTTTCTTCTTGATCTTGGATATTCTTACAAGCTCACAAAAATCTTGACTCTACTTAGTATAATAGTATAGTTTAAACAAAATCATAGGTAAAAGTTTTAATGAATAGCATGCACAAGGCAAAAAAAATATTAGTTTATGTTGAACCACTAGATTGTTAACATTAAAAGAGCCTAAGAAACTAATAAACTAATAGACTCCAAAATGACCGAGACAACAACAAAAATAACACACAGAAATAGGAAATTTCAACATACTCCTCATCTTATATTAGAAGAAACATCATCTCCCCATCCAAAAACCTCTTCAACCTACACTTAGCTACCTTTCTCGCCCACTTCCTCTTGAGGTCTTGACATTGTCACATCCAATGAAGGGAAGTTAATGCCATGCAAAATTTCCTTGTGCCTCTAAGGTAGAATGTATAGAATATGCACAAAATATAAGATGGTAAAATCACTCGAGACATTAAAGTGCCATTTGGAATGGGTAACCATGACACTCTTTGGGACTTTTCCAATGTCATTATAGTAGGCCTATAAAAGATGCAACTTATGATGAACAAGTTTACTCTCCTATATCTCAACCTTTCCATATGTAACCAATCCTTTTTTAACAACAAGAATCTCCACTTTAATCAATGGTGCCTCTATCACCATAACACCAAATGCCGCAGTAATGTAGACAATAACTTGATATCACCAAATTCCATAGGAAGAAAAATATGAAGTGACCATACCTTTAATTGCCAATTCAATAAAGCCTCTACTAGCTTCAAAATAAAGTCCTTGTGAATTGAGGCCCTTTACTAAGGAGCTCCACCCAAAACCATACCTTCCTCACTAAAAGCACTTTGAAAAACACTAATGCAACTTGGTTTGACAAAAACACTGGTAAGGTACCTTACCCTTGTACTAAGGATCACAAATATAGGTCCTCTTTCACCAAGTCATGAAAATAAATAGACACCTTAAGACAAACAACCAAAAACCCCAAACCAAGGTCAAATGCTAGAAATTAGCAAGACATCACAACAATAATACTAATTTAAACAACCACAACATCTTAATTGAAAAGCATGCTTAATGCTACATAAACAAGACAATAAATTGAAAGGAAGCAAGGTATACTGAACTGAATCTATTGTACCTTGCACACACGCCCCATTTTGCCAAATGGAGACCCTCTCTTTTGATTTGGCTTGGAGTATCATCCTTTCTTCCTTATGATGATGAGAAGGTGAAATTGTGTGTAGAATGCAAGATTTGATTCAGATTTGAGTACTTTGCATGTTTGGAGTGATTTGATGTCTTTCATGATTGATTTGGAAGTGTCTTGAGTAGTCTTGTGCTTAAAAAATAGTCATTTGTTACCTTTTGCATTGGAATTGGGTGTTAATACATTTTGCTCAAAAATCCTATGTCACTGGATATTACCCTTGAAATTGCTTTTGCAAGATGTTTCATGTTGAAATTCCTAGTTTCTAAGTCTTAGAGTTGCAAAAGCATGTCAAATTCCACAAGATTTCACTAAGGGGTTTACATACTTCCATCCTCTCGCATGGTCTTGAAGCCCTAATTTGGCTAAGTCTGAAACCTTGAAAATCCTGAAAAATGGCTAAGTCTAAAATTTGGTGAAACCACAAAATTCTAGAATCTGCATATGAAATCCTATGGATCTGGAACCTATCTCAAACATCTTGAAAGTATATTTAAAAATATTTAAAGTAATATCTAAACTTATTCTTAAATATATTTTTAAATATACTTTCACCCTGGCCAATTCAAAATCTGGCACTAAAAATGACCCCAATTGCAAAAAGCACTAAAAATAGCCTCTACAACCTTAGCGCTAAAAATAGCCTCTACCGACCTTAGTGCTAAAAACAACCTCTACCAACCTTAGCACTAAAAACAACCTCTACTGACCATTGCTCTAAAAACCCACTTCATAGACTTGCACTAAAATGGCCTTCCACCGACTTAAGTTGCGCAGGTCGGTCGGTGCTAAAACTCGTGCTAGTCAGTTGCATTGAAAATCCCTGTCGACTAAGCCTTTTATGTTTTGCACTAAAAATTGACCTTACCGACTTGCGCTACAATCCACCCCGACTGACCTTATGAGCTGCTATTAGTTAGTCTGAGCCCAAACCCAAAAGTAGCGCAAAAGTATTTTGTGCTAAAAATGAACCTCTCCGACCTGCGCTAGAATTGCATTGCACTGACTTTTAGTCGGTAGACCCCAAAATCAACGCTTTTTGGCATTTTGGCCCAAAAATTAAGTTTTTCAAGGTACAACTTAGATTTTCTTGATGGATGTGAATTGTATATCTATTTTTCACATCATGATGAACATTTTATCAAGTTTGTGTGGATTTTTGGTATGTTTTATGACAATTAATGCCACTGCACATGAAAAGTCCGTGACCCCCAAAAATCTCACTTTTTACAGAAAATGCTAGAAAAACATGAAATAAGAGTCTACAAATAGATTCTATTGAACCCAAAACTTCCCTAATCATCATATTGGCCAAATGGGTACTAAAAAATGATGAAAAATGCAGAAAATCATGTGAAAATCACTACATTTAAGAGGTTGTTTATAAGGTGGCATTGACAATGATTTGTTTTTTTACTGATCCATGACTGTAAATGGACATGTTTTGATCCAAATTGATGGAAAATGACTTGTTTATGATGAAATTGATGCTCGTTATTGTTTATTGTAGGTCTAAGAGCACAAAGGAGCCAACTGGAGCTGTCTTGGAAGGATGAACATACAGAGGTACCCTGTTGATCCAAAGATGCAGAATCGACATTCTATCAACCAAATTGCTACTGCACATGTAAAGGAAGTCAATATAATATCCAAGATGATAAAGATGAGTCTTAGGAGTTGAAAGACATAGAAGATCATGCCAAATCATTGTTGTTCCTGCAGATCTAGTCCAATGTCTAAGTGATCTAGTCTAGGGGTCATAACTCCTAGCTATTCTATCAGAATTTAAACTTCTTGGACTCGTTGGAAAGATAAACTAATTATCTAGTTTGAGCTACCCAGCTGCTAAGATTTACCACCAAGCAACTGATAAGTTTCAAGCCCCCATTCCACTCTGAAGGCCTCTGAAAATGCAATTTACTACGATGTAGAAAATACCAAAATATTTTTTTTATATTTTCCCAAAAATACCACTCAAATGACCTTGGATTGGATCACCAAGACATGTGTACATTTGTCCCAGTAGTCTAGTCATCAAGAATCAATCCAGCAAGCATCTAGTTGCATATACCTTCACCAAAATACCCCTTTTTGATCCAGTCAACACTTGGAATCCCGTGAAACCACATTAAGTCAAGTTTCCAAGTGTCATGTGACTCTATTTTGGCTTTATTAGGCATTGAAAATTGACTTTTCAACATGTACAACCAAACGGGTATCCATTTGTCTAGATTTAATGTATTTGCAAGTTGTATTTTATCTTTTTCCTACAAGACAAAGGCAAATCCGAAAATGTAACAAACTGATGTATCTCATTAAATGCCATGTAATCTGGACCGTCAGTGTTGAGTTAATCTCCACTATTCATTTGAAAACTTGGTATGCTACTTTTCTATATAAAGGGCTGCCATGTCCTTTGTTTGTAAGTAAGATTTGATAATGAATTGCTAAGACTCTGCCAAAATATAGTCAATACAAAGCAAGTTTTGTAGGTTGCTGAGAATTTGTGATTATGTGTTATCTCATTTTGGTCTTCATGGTTCATGTCAATCTAAAATTAGTTGATATTTAGTTGCACTTGTGATTAATTATTCAGATATTTGATGGATTTCATGTCCATATTATTAATGGATTGCTAATTGTATGTCATTGTGTATGGTTAGTCTGGGCATAGTTTATGAGATAAGTTTGATTGTATGATTTCATTGAGCTGCGCCAAGGATTGGGTGTTTGACGAACCCTCTACAATTTAAAAATCATTACATCTCCTTAGAAGATTGCACATTCTCTATGGCATTGTGGGCTGCTTGGTTAAGCAGAGATTTGTTTATTGTTGGGAATCTATCTATCTAGTTCTTGATCATTTCTGCAATTGTCTATAGGATCTCTTATCCCTTTTCCCTCTCCTTTTCCTTTTACATTTTATTTACATAAAGTTTGGTAGATTTAGGATTTGAGCAGCATTACATTGATCATCTGCTGAAATTTCAGACTTGACAGTCTAAACCACCTAGGGTTTCTACACTTTCATTGTTGCCATCTTTTCATAAACCCTACATTTTATGTAAGATCCCTTGTCAACACATCTAGACATACCACTAAGTCATTCCATGCAAGCTAAGACCTAGCTGTATTATCCTTGGAGTAGTCTTACCTAGGGTAGGACACTTTTCAAGAGAGGTGTGATACCAACAATCATACCTGCGTTGTTGTGTGCTAAAACACCCATCAACAGAATCGTACACTAAACTTTTGAGGAGAGTGTTGTGTAAATTTTAATCTTTTAAATAATTATTGAAAGTTGAAACACATATAAACATACAATAATTAATATATCATAACACATGTGTACGTGGGGAAAACCCTTTCAAGATAAAAACCCCACACCCCAAAGCAACTCAATATATTATTCATTAAACAACATGGTTACAATACACTTGTAGAGCAAGCCTTCACAAGAGTGTTGTTATATGGAGCCTAATCAAACTCGGGCTACATCCACCAAACAGAGAGTCCAATATTATTATCCAGTAAATCAAAACTGATTACAATCAGCAATCCCTGCAACTCAATACCACTGCAAAATGCTACAATACAATACCAAAACCCTAACCCTTAGCCACTTTTTATCAAGCTTTTTGTCGGTTACAAAATAGGGTTTTCTTATGTCGGTCAATGAAAAAATTAACTCCCGGTGCATTATAAAATAATAAAAAACCGTGTGAGGTTTCGGGGGCGTTGCCCCCGAGCCCCCACGGGGGCGCTGCCCCTCGACCCCGCCCTGTATCGCGACAGGGAACACGCCAGGGGTGCTGCCCCTAGACCCCGCAAGGGGCGCTGCCCCTTGACCCCGTCTTTGGGGCGCTGCCCCCAAACCCCCGCAAGGGGCACTGCCCCTTGACCCCATAGGAATTTGGGAGGAAACCGCGCCAATAAAAGTGGGGTATTGTTCCCTTAATGGAATTCGCAGGCAGAAAATGGTTCCAGGAACTCCACAGGAAAATGGAGTGGCTGAACGCATGAATAGGACAATAATGGAGCATGCAAGGACCATGAGATTGCATGCTGGGCTACCTTTAAACATGTGGGCAGAGGCTGTCAACACTGCTATATATTTAATTAACAGAGGTCCTTCAGTTCCTTTAGGCTGTGGTATTCCAGAGGAAGCATGGACAGGCAAGAAGGTGAGTTATTCTTTTCTAAAAACCTTCGGCTATGAAGCATTTGCACATATAGATTCTGAAAATAGAACCAAGCTGGATGCGAAATCAAAAAAATGTACCTTCGTTGGATATGGCATTGATGAATTTGGTTATAGGCTTTGGGATTTTGAAAATCAGAAAATTGTGAGAAGCAGGGATGTTATATTCAATGAGAAGGTGTTGTACAAAGATCAATTGCAGTAGCATGAGAAGATAGAAAAGGATTATGTGGTGCTGGACAATACTCCAAATAGTGATGTTCTAGTGGTTCCTCATGCTCCGCAATAGCAACCAGAAATAGCACAAACTCCAGTGAATGTTAGACAGTCAACAAGGATCAGCAGACCTCCTGAAAGGTTTTCTCCCTCTTTGTATTCTATTTTGTTAACAGATGCTGGTGAACCCGAAGGGTATGATGAAGCTATGCAGGTGGATACACAGGTTTAGTGGGAGCTTGCAATGAAAAGAGAAATGGATTCCTTGCTGAAAAATCAGACTTGGGAATTATGTACGTTACCTATAGGTAAAAAGGCTTTACCAAATAAATGGGTTTATAGGCTGAAAGTGGAAGATGGAGGTAAGAAACAATTTAAGGCCAAGTTAGTTGTAAAAGGATTTGCACAGAACCAAGGTATTGATTTTGATGAGATATTTTCTCCAGTTGTCAAGATGACTTCTATTCGTACTGTTTTAAGTATTGTGGCTGCTGAAGATTTACATTTGGAACAGCTAGATGTTAAAACTGCCTTTCTCCATGGTGATTTGGAGGAGGAGATATACATGGCACAACCACAGGGATTTGAGGTCAAAGGTAAGGAGAAACAAGTGTGCAGATTGAAGAAAAGCTTGTATGGCCTGAAACAAGCACCTCGGCAATGGTATTTGAAATTTGATAGTTTTATGGCTGAGCAAGGCTACAGTAGGTGTAATTCTGACCATTGTGTTTATTTTAAGAGGTTAGATAATGACAGCTACATTATTTTATGTTTATATGTTGATCACATGCTTGTAGCTGGGTCTAACATGGATCACATAAGAGAGTTAAAATAGTAGTTGGCACAATCATTTGATATGAAGGATTTGGGGGCAGCAAAACAAATCCTTGGTATGAAAATTTGCAGAGATAGGCTGAACAGAAAATTGACTCTATCTCAGGCTGCTTATGTTGAAAAGGTGTTGCAGAGATTCCACATGGAGAATGCAAAAGCTGTCAGCACACCTTTGCCTAGTCATTTGAAATTGACTAAGGACATGTGTCCTAAGACACAAGAGGAGGAAGAGAAAATGTCCAAGGTACCATATGCTTCAGATGTAGGCAGTTTAATGTATGCCATGGTATGCACGAGATTAGATATTGCACATGCTGTAGGAGTCGTTAGCAGGTATATGAGTCATCCCGGATTAGAGCATTGGCATGCAGTAAAATGGATTCTCAGGTATTTGAGAGGTACATCCAATAAACACTTATGTTTTGGGGGCTCTAATACTGATTTAGCAGGTTATGTAGACTCAGATTTGGCAGGAGATATTGATACCAGGTGGAGTACTACAGGTTATGTCTTTACTGTAGGTGGAACAGCGGTAAGTTGGATTTCCAGGTTGCAAAAGGTGGTTGCTTTATCCACCACAGAGGCAGAATATGTAGCTGCAACAGAGGCAAGCAAGGAGATGATATGGCTGCAATCTTTCATGAATGAATTGGGCACACAACAGGTTAACAGTTATTTGTTTACAGACAGCCAAAGTGCCATACATCTCGCAAAGAATTCTGCCTTGCATTCAAAGACCAAACATATACAGTTGAGGTATCACTTCATTTGGTCAGTGTTGGATGATGGACAGTTATAGCTGGCAAAGATACATACAGATGACAATCCAGCAGATATGTTTACAAAGGCAGTGACAAGGGAGAAGCTGAGCTCCTCTTCAGCTTCGGTTGGTCTTCTAGACTGAACACAACAAAAATAGAACAGCAGAGTCCAGGGTGCTTATTTCCAGTGGGAGCTACAGGGTCAGTGGTGTTATGATCAGTCTCCAAGTGGGAGATGATATGGTGTGGAGTCTGATCAGTCTCCAAGTGGGAGATTGTTGTTATATGGAGCCTAATCAGACTCAGAGGTTATATTTACCCCACTTTTATTGGCGCGGTTTCCCCCCAAATTCCTATGGGGTCAAGGGGTAGCGCCCCTTGCGGGGGTTTGGGGGCAGCGCCCCCAAGACGGGGTCAAGGGGCAGCGCCCCTTGCGGGGTCCAGGGGCAGTGCCCCTGGCGTGTTCCCTGTCGCGATACAGGGTGGGGTCAAGGGGCAGCGCCCCCGTGGGGGCTCGGGGGCAACGACCCTGAAACCTCACATGGTTTTTTATTATTTTATAATGCACCGGGAGTTAATTTTTTCATTGACTGACATAAGAAAACCCTATTTTGTAACCGACAAAAAGCTTGATAAAAAGTGGCTAAGGGTTAGGGTTTTGGTATTGTATTGTAGCATTTTGCAGCGGTATTGAGTTGCAGGGATTGCTGATTGTAATCGGTTTTGATTTACTGGATAATAATATTGGACTCTCTGTTTGGTGGATGTAGCCCAAGTTTGGGTGAACCACGTTAAAAATTATCTCTCGCTATTATTATTTCTGTGTATTTCCATTTCTCTGTTTAATCTTTATTTGCATTTAATTGATATCTTCTGCCGGCTAACCCTAACAAAGAGTATCACCAACTAGAGATCTAGAGGAATTATGATAACATAACAATACCTACAAAACTCACCATCTTAAAACCTCCATCTCAATCACCCAATAAATAGGAGATACAATACATGAAACCATCAAATGGTAAATAGAAAACCATGAGCTAAAACCACCCAAAATAGTGGCATTCAAATCCTTAGTTAAAAATCCAACACCCAAATTCTAAGATGAGTCCATAGGATAAAAATAACATACTCCTTCCACCTATCATAACCTCGTTATAATCCACTCACCAAATTAGGCATTCTATTTTGGTCCCATTATCCCCATCTAAAGATGCCTTATGGTGCATTGATCAACAAGTATAACACCCTTTTATAGCTCTTTTATGTGTTGATATTTTTACATTTCCAATGTAGGAGGCGCAAATTCTAGAGGCTATGACTTATGATCAAGGAGGGTAATTGGGCCTTTAAAAAAAATTGTAGAGATCGAAGACATCCACATGACAAGCACTAGGGAACTCGTGTCGAACAACACAATTTTTTTTATAAAATTTTTAACCTCAAAATTACACTGTTTGTAAACTTAACATTAGGTTCAAGGTTGAGACACCTTTCCTAAAATTCTCCCACTTGTTGAACACCTTGAAAGAGAAAAGGGGAAAATTACCAACACTAAAATCTAATTGCTAGGGACCAAGTGGCCCATAGATTCACTACACCTCTTAAACTTGTGTGTACTCATTGGCTTTGTTAATGAATCTACAAAATATGTCAAAGTATCAACCTTCTCTAGCATCACCCTTCTATCCTATACCATATGATGAACAAAAATGTACTTAACATCAATGTGCTTTGTCCTCACATGAAATGTTGGGTTCTTTTCTAGACATATGACACTTTAATTGTCACAATGAATTACAATGGCTCCTACATCTAGCCTAATATATGAACACAATCTCTTAAGCTAGATGGATTCTTTACAAGCATGAGTAGTTTCCATGTACTCTGCTTATATAGTGGACAAAGTGACCACATCTTGTTGCTTACTCATCATACTAGGGAGTACCATGAAAATATTTGAACACCCTCTTCACTACATCCCAATGTACCCATATAAGATTAGACATAAAATGACTAAGGACTCCCACTACTTGGGAAATGTCTAGTCTTTTATATACCGTGGCATGCATCAAACTTACAACAACAGTAGCATAAGGTACTCTACTCATATCCTCCATCTCACTAGGAGACTTTGGACAATCCTTAACTAATAACTTTGTCCCCATTGTAATAGGATCACACATTGTCCTACAACTTGACATGTTGAACCTCTCCACAACTGAGTTCGCATACTTACATTGGCCAAACCACTATTTTATGTTCACTCTATCTCTTTTGATCTCCATACCCAAGATGTACTTCACTACACCTAAGTCTTTCATCTCAAATTGTGTTGAAAGCTGAGACTTCAATTCACAAATCAAACCCTTCCAATTACTAAAAAACAACATATCATCAACATATAATTCAGTAATGAGAATACAATCATCATCCAACTTATAGTAGATGTAATGATCAAATTTGGATCTCAAAATCCTAAACTTAACACCAAAGAATTAAACTTTTGGTACTACATCCTAGGAGATTGCTTGGGACCATACAAATATTTCTTTAACTTACAAACCAAATGTTATTTATCTTTCTCAATTTAATGCTCCAGTTGTGCCATATAAATATCTTCCTCCAAATCACCATGAAGGAACATTGTCTTCATATCCATCTAATCAACCCTAAGATCATACTATTGAACACCCAAGATACTGAGAGGGGGGGTGAATCAGTATCTTATTAAAAATTTTACTTTTTAAACTAATAATCCATTTACCACATGCAATAACCAAGCAAATTAAACATAACAGAAACAACCACAATCCATCACACATGAACACCAAGATTTTTACATGGAAAACCCAAAATTGGGAAAAACTATGGTGAGTGTTAGCTCACAATATATTATGTAGGAAAAATACCAAATTACAAGAAGGATCAATGCCTTAGGTCCCACTGCCTAGGGCTCACTACCCAAAGAAATGTTCACTACAAGAATGGCTCACTACTAAAACATGCTCACTGCCTAGAGAAAGAAAGAAGAAGGAAGAATGGCTCACTTCTAGGTTGAACTACTTAGATTGCATCTAAACATGCATGGTTATAGTTCCAATGAAGCTCAAAACACTATCCCAAAACTCTTCATCTTGACTGCTCTGTTTTATTGCTCTACTTTTACATTAAGCAGGATCTCTCTTCTTCTTCTCTTGTTGCATGCAATACACTTCACATATCACACATATTCACCTTCACATCGCACCTCTCAAACACTAAATTCAATCATATATATATCTGCAACAATCAAAATCTTCATATTAGGTCAACCTAATAAGGTGTACCATGTAGTCATGCCTTAAGTAACTTGTTGGCCCAACATCATTTACCAAAATACATATCAGATCAAAAAAACACTTGAATCATGTTCACATATGTCAGCTCCATCCATATAATCACTTAGGATAAGATTCCAAACAACAAAATTTACTGCACACACATCATACTTTCATGTCAGCCTTAACCACAAATTGTCACTAGTTGAGTTCAATTGTCAGACTACATCTTCCACTATGGACCACAAGACTTGCTCAAATCCATATCAAAGATTCTTCACATATCATAGATCATACCTTCAAAATTGCAAAGAAAAATATTCTTTTGCAGTAGAATCTTGACCTCAAGAACACATGCTCTGTCACAGTCAAGTTCTGTCAGACTGAGTACCGATACTTAGGCACCCATAACTATTTTTTTGGTGGAGCTCAGAGCTTACAAATCTTGATCTGGATACTTCATATGTGTGTTTACAACACCTCAAAACCACATAACAAGAAATGCAACAACAGAGGAATGCGGACCAAAACAAAAGTGTTTTGCTCTAAATTACAATGTATTTTGTTTTTTCAGACTTAGTCTATTTGAGTGTATGATTTCGGTACTCATAAAGAGATAAAAAATTGGATATAGGTTCATCAAAGGATTGTAAAAAACATACCATAACCACATTATCTAATCTTCAAGTGCGGACCAATGCCATCCATTATACTGCTACTCTATCACTGTCTCTTGTATACTGTCAATACTTAGTAAAAAATGACTAAGTCTTTTTCACCAGACCAAAAACATTATGTCAACCTTATTACTTTCCTTGTTGCTATCAATGACAACATCTTCAAACATCATGTACAATCATTCACCATCATACCAGCAGTGTCTCTTTCTTAGTGATGTTTGCCAAGTTGCCAACAATCTCCCCATTTGGCATTGATGGAAACACTTGATGTGAAAAACTGTTACAACTGCCCCTTTCTCTTTACACACTGCTGCCCCTAACTTCATTGTTTCTTTTAATTGTTTTTCACATGCTTCATTTCTTCTCCCCCTTTGACATCAATGGCAAAGGTGTGTGATACAAAGATATATACAAGTTACGAAAACTTCAAAACTCTTGTTCTACTTTCCGCATATATACAAGTGAAATCAAAATGCTTAGTATTATTCTGGGAGAACATCTTTATAGATTATTTTTAGTTGCACCATTTCTTCATCCCAACTAGTCTTAGCATTGCTCAAAATTAGTATGTGCCCATTAATTTGGGACACTAACTCTTCTACTTTCTTTATGGTAGCAGGGCCTCTATTATTTGCCTTGTCTTATTTGTTGCTGCTATTAGCTTAGTTAGGGATACAATCTTGAAGTTTGCTACTTCTTGGAGCTGACTCATTCTATGTTTAATGATATCCCTCTAGGTCTACAACTTATGTACATTAGAGTGAATAGTTTCAACTTGTGCCCTCTGATTGCCAATAACATATTTTGCTGGGTTATAAGTTCTGGATATCTTCATTATTTGAGTTTCCCATCTATTTATTTTATCTTTTATGTCCTTAGTCTTATCCGGCCATGTAAGACAAAATTGATAGAGTTCACTAGCTTCTTTAAGGGCTAACTATGCATACTCTACACTTTTATCTAACAAACTTTTGTCTTGAGCAAATTTATCAGTATGCTCAACTAACCTTTTATCATCAATCTCTGCCCTTACTTTCTATTCTGTATCTTTTTCTAGGGACTCAAAATGAGAATTGATTGATTCCATTAGCTTCTTCATTTGAGTAATAGGGGCCAAGGATGTATCTCTTCTTATTCCAAGCATCAAATTTTCAAAAATTGCTGATGCATCTTCAATCAACTCGTTGTCCTCTATATGAGACTTCAACATTTCTTCTTGTGTAGTGCCTTGAAAGATTGTCCCAAGTCTTAGTTTCTATAGAGGGGACATTGTAGCAAGATTGATAGGTCCTTGCAATACCTTAGGTGTAGTCAAAATATGAGCTTCCTTCTACTTCTCCAAAAATTCTCTCAAAGAGTCAGCAATGTCTCTGTTCTCTTCAACTTGAGATGCCTCAGCATCTTGTCTCTCTGAAGGTTGATCTTGAATGTTTTCTTATTCATTTCCTTCCAGTTCTAGAACAACTAGATTATCCATTACTTGTTCATTTGTTTCTTCTCTCTGCTCTTCTTGTCTCTCAGGGATATTCTATTCTGGGGATGTCCTTGCTTCTTCAAAACTTTTCTCTTTCTCATAATCTTTTATCTTTTCATTATTTCCTAAATTCTAAGGAGTAATTATGCCTTGGTCCATACTCTGCTCAACATTCACTTCCAGAGCAGCATTAGAAGTGTCAACATTGTTCACTTGCTCTTCCCCATCAGTGTTTGCAATAGTTGTGATTTGCAATTCATGCAACACACTTAGGGTTATCTCCTTTTTTTCTTTTACCAGTATCTCAATGTCACCGACCATAAGTGTATTAAATATTCTCTTTGTTCTAAATTTTTCATTGAGTATATTTGTGACTTTACCTCTTTCTTCATTTTTTATATTAGGGCAAAGACTCAACAAGACATATTCTCTTATTTCAACATCTTTGGCCATAGCCCCTTCCTTCCTTGCTATCATGATGCTGGCTAGGCTATTTGGAAATTGATCTAAGATTTCAATTAAAGCCTTGCTAAACATATCCAAATATCTAACAACTACTATTTCAATAATGACCTTGTCTACATCAGTACTTTCATCATACATTTCAGCTATGGGTTTCAAATTTCCATTCTAAGCAAATGCATTGACTAAGGTTTCCAAGGATAGCGTTGCTTCACTTTCAGTCTTCTCATCTTCCTTCTTCATCTTGGTCTTTCCTAAGGGCTTCTCATTTTTATCGGGAGTGGTTTCCTTTGTTCTTGCCTATTTTGCTACAATCTCCTCATCTATCTCTATTTCCTCTTGTTCTTCTCCTTCACCCACCCAGGCTCACATACACTCTTTTTGTTGCCTTTGTTTTCTTTCTTTTCTTCTTCTCTACAATTTTTTTCACCAGTACTTGTTTTTCAGTCTTTGTCTTTTCTTTCTCAGGTATCTCTTTCTTATCACTTGTAGCCTTTGTCTTTACAATAGAAGGTTTAGAACTCTTGGAAGTAGTTGTAGAGGTGGAGGCTCTTGTTCTTCTTACAAGGCTAGCTGTAGGCTTCTCTTTTTCAGTTTTATCCTCTTTCTTCTTCTCCAGAGCTTTTGATGTTTTCCCTTCTCGAGCACTTGCAGTCTTGGATGTCTCTACCTTTGCTCTTGCTTCACTTATTTCTTCACCTATGAAACCTTGGCTTTTGACAAATTCATCTGCCATTTTCTTTGCATTCTTGTTTATTTCTAGTTATTTTTTCTCCAAATGAACTTTGAGAGATAGTTCCTCAAATGTACCAAACCTTTCCTCCTTAGGATCTTTTGGTTACTCAATATAAGATCTGCCAAACTAGTTAGTACTTCCTCTAAGAATTCATATCCCATGGTTGGGACCCATACAATTCTAGGTTCTACAGTCTCCATGAGGCATTTGTCCTTGTCCATCATAAACACAATATCCTTTTCATACTTCTTCACAACTTTTTCAGGGATCCTAGCCTTGGCCTGCATTTTCTTTTTGAAATTCTTGAAGTAACCCCATAAAGCTTCATTTTATTTGTCAGCATTTCCCATACTATGGAAATGATTTCTAATTTGAGCAGCTATAGGTGTATAACTAAGCCAACCAATATCCTCCATTATAGGTAACCCTCTTAGAAAATAGAAGAATAGACAAATGATCAGAGTTCCATACTTAAAGGGATATTTTGTTTCCTTTGTTCTTTTTAGGTTCCACATTAGTTTTTCCTAGAGCAACTTACATAGGTCATAGTCTGTGTTATTCTTGACCATATCATATGTTGTGTATATGGCTATTGCAGACACTGAGTTCTCCCTATTGGAGAAATAGACTTTGTACCCAATAACCATCGATGCAAATCTAACTGTCAAATCCTCAATGTCATTCATAGTTAGTGCCCTCTTATCAAATTTCACACTAGTTAACTAGATTACTATATTGTTCTTCATGGTTTTCAAGGTTGGAACCTTTCTAGTAGAGCTCATGCCAGTTACCACTTAGATAGAATCCTTTTTTATCATGTGGGGCTTATCAAGCCAAAATAATTCATCATGAATTCTGCTCAGAACATACCTAAACCACACATCATTTGAGAATATTCGAAAATCTAACTAGGTATCTAAGTTATTCTCATGTAGAACATTGTATTCTTATTTCAACATAATATTAACATTAGTCAGCTCATCCAAGTACAATTTCCCTAATTTCATGTGATCATATTCCTCTAGGTTTGCATGTATGTATGCCCTAACATCTTCCGTATCCATAACACCATGGAGAACCTCAGAAAACACGCCATCCTGATCAGTCATTGATCATTTAAAGGGATGTTTCTTGAACTTAGGGTGGGGCCTCTTTGTTATCTCAACTACTTGAGGGGTAGCCATCTTTACAATCTCAAAACAAGAAATTTTTCGAAAGAGAGAGCGGTAAATACCTTTTGTCTTTGTTAGGGTTACTTCACCAAACACTTGTATTTGCTTTGGCTCTCTTCTAAGATCACTTTAGTCACTTGAAAGTTTGAATGGAAAGTGATTTTTATTTCAAATGGATCCCTTATATTCTATTTTCATCAATAATTAATCACCATAAATGCTTATCTCAAAAATCTCTTGAACCCTTTCTCTGCTATCCCCAGTCGATCAAGATTACTCCATAATTCACCGCATTAGATTCTTTTCTGCTAGAATCTTCTTCAAAAGATCTATCATTCAATCTTACAACTCATATCTTTGTGTTGGATATCAGCACCACATTTTTGGCTGGGGGAATAAGATTTTGCATTAACCTTCCCCTGAGCCAGATCTCTCAATTTACTTCCTGAAGGAAGTACCAACACCAAAGTCTAGTGCGGACTCATCCTTGACTTCCTATACTTCTTTCTTAACCCAAATTTGATTCATCTCCTTCTTGATCTCTGCTAGATCTACCTTTTGTACTAGTTTCTTCATCTCTACCTGATTATTCCTCTTTATGTTCTTGCTTATGCATAACCTTGCAATATGTCCAAGCCTATTGTAATTGAAACATGCAACATTTCTTTGTCTATTGTTCCTTTCATTCATCCTTGATCTGCATTAGTTAAGTTTATGCCCAAATCTATTGCATGTAAAACAATTCACATTGAAAGATTGAGCATTCCTTCCATTATTATAGTTGCTCCTTATCTGACTTCTGCATTCACTATCTCTATGACCAAACCTCTTACCTATAAAGTAGTTACCTTTGAAAGTTTGAACATTCCTTCCATTGTTGTAACCATTCCTTATCTGATTTCTGCATACATTAGCCTTATGACCTACTTTATTGCACTAACTAGCAGATGATGGAACATTTTGATTCACTCTGCTCCTACATTGAGTAGCCTTATGACCAAACATATTGCATGTATTATAATAACCATTGAAAGACGGGTACCTTTGAGTATTTGGTTACCTAATTGGTGGTTTTCTAGGATTGTTCCTTTGATTTTGGATCTATTTGTCTTTGTCCTTCTTGATTTTAGCATTCTTTTCTTGACTGGTTTTAGATATTTCACCTTTCTCAAATCCCAAGCCTTCTTTGTCATCAGGACTCTTCTAACTTGCAAGTGTTCTATCAAGTTGGGTAGCACTCACTCTGAATTTATCTTCCTAAATCCATGCCTGTTTCAGATCATCTTTCAAATCCACAACTTCTTGTTCATGCTTTGTGTAGTCTTCAGTTTTGCTTTTCACCATATGATTTAGATCATCTTCTATTTTTACTCTTTTTACAACTTCCACTTTTAGATCATTCAAGGTGTCATTTGTAGATATCAATTGTTCACTAACCTCCTTATATTTTTCTTTGAACTTCTTCATTTGTTCCCTCAATTTTATGATGCACTCATCTGCTTCCTTGACATTATCTTTTAGATCCCTATTTTCTAATTCAACCTTTTCAAGATCTTAAAGAGAAATTTTAAGTTCTTCATTGGAAAGCATGCATTCTTCTCCAGTTTCAGTTGTATGAATTTCTTCAGGAGGAGTAGGACATTTTTTTATTCAGTCTCCAAGATCTTCCTCAAGCTGTTAGATTTCTTCCAAGGAACTAGGCTCTGATACCAATTGTTGAATACCCAAGATACTAAGTGGGGGGTGAATTAGTATCCTATTAAAACTTTTACTTGTTAAACTAATAATCCATTTACTAGATGCAATAATCAAGTAGATTAAATATAAAAGAAACAACCACAATCCATCACACATGAACACTAGGATTTTTACATGGAAAACCCAAAATTGGGAAAAACCACGGTGACTGTTAGCTCACAATATATTATGTAGGAATAATACCAAATTACAAGAAGGATCATTCCCTTAGGGCTCATTGCCCAAAGAAAGACTTACTGCAAGAATGTCTCACTGCCTAGAGAAAGAAAGAAGAAGGAAGAATGGCTCACTACCAGGTTGAACTATTCAAATTGCATCTAAACATGCATGGCTATAGTTCCAATGAAGCTCAAAACATTGTCTCAAAACTCTTCATCTTGATTGCTATATTTTACTCTACTTTTACATTAAGAAATATCTCTCTTCTTCTACTCTACACTTCACATATCACACATATTCACCTCGGCATTGCACCTCTCAAACACTGAATTCAATCTCATATATATATTTGCAACAATCAAAATCTTCATATTAGGTCATCCTAATAAGGTGTACCATGTAGTCATGCCTTAAGTAACTTGTCGGCCCAACATCATTTACCAAAATACATAGTGGATAAAAAAAAAACTTGAATCATGTTCACATATGTTGGCTCCATCCATATAATCATTTAGGATAAGATTCCAAACAACAAAATTTACTGCACACACATCATACTGTCATGTCGGCCTTAACCATAGATTGTCACTGGTTCAATTCAATTTTCAAACTACATCTTCCACTGCGGACCACAAGACTTGATCAAATCCATATAAGAGACTCTTCACATATCATAGATCATACCTTCAGAACCACAAATCAAAATATTCTTTTGTGGTAGAATGCTGACCTCAAGAACACATGCTTTGTCATAGTCAAGTTCTATCAAACTGAATAGAGATACTTAGGCACCCATATGGAGCTCATAACTTATAACTTTGGATTTGGATACTTCATACATGTGTTTACAACACCTCAAAACTACATAACAAGATATGTAACAGTGGAGGAATGCAGACCAAAACAAATGAGTGTTCTGCTATGAATTACAATATATTATGTTCTTCCAAACTTAGTTTGTTTGAGTGTATGCTTCCAATACTCATCAGGAGCTAAAAACTTGGACATAGGATCATCAAAGGACTACAAACAATGTACAAGAACCACATTATCTAATCTTCAACTATGGACCAATGTCATCCATTATACTGCTACTCTGTCACTATCTCCTGTATACTGTCAACACTTAGTCAAAAATGACTATCTTTTTCACCGAACCAAAAACTTTGTCTCAACCTTATTCCTTTCCTTGTTGCCATTAATGACAACATCTTCAAACATCATGTACAATCATTCACCATTTTACAAGCAATGTCTCTTTCTTAGTGATGTTTGCCAAGTTGCCAACACATACATTGTAGCAATAGATAATAGAAATCAAATGGACATCAACTTGCTACTGGAGAGAAGATCTCACCAAAATTTATTCCCTCAACTTGGGAATAACCCTTCAAAACCAATCTCACCTTATACTTCTCAAAACTACCATCTGAACATGTTTTTCTTTTGAACATCCATTTTCATCCAATAGGTTTCCATCCATTTGGCACATGTGAATATGCATCTCAACCATAACTGATGAAGATACATTTTGTAACAACCTTCTTTGATAGCTTTGACCACTTCTCCCTAGGCACATTTGCATATGCATCTCAATCAAAGACTCAAAGATGTCTTAATGAGGGATTTTTTCCTGACCACACATCCATAGGTGTCTTATCAACAAGACTTGATGTAGGAGATTTGTTAACTAGGTAACAAGTTGTGGAAACTTCTTCTGCCCAAAACTTTTGTTCTAAGCTAGCTCCTCTAAGCATTTTTCTAGCCCTCTCCATCAATGTTCTATTTATTTTTTCTACAACTCTATCCTACTAAGGGATATACAAATTTTTCTTGTGCCTTTCTATTCCATGATTTTACAAAACCTATTGAAATGGGCAAGTGCACCAAGTTGAGATACAAAAAGCAGCCAAATTAGAAATTTTGGCAATATTGTGCTCGCATTATGTTTAAATGGCCATAACATGATCATGTTTAGGCTTCGTAAATACTAAGCCATAATGTGATTGCATTTTGTTGAACACAAAATGCGAGTGTGTTTTGTGTTATATAAATGTGATCATGTTTTGTAAAACATAAAACATGATTGCATTTTTTAGAACATGAAATGCTTATGTAAAACATGATTTTTTTTTCTGAATTAGAAAGTTTGATTTATATATTTGGTTCGACTTTTAACTTTAGTCACACTCAATTGATATTATTGTTTTCACTAAATTATAAATGATTTTGTTTAAAATTAAAAAGTTTGACGTAGATCTTTATTATTATTACTTATAAATGTCTAAAAGTTATGTATATTATTTCATTATATAGTCAACAAAGTGTTCAAAAAATAAAGCGAGAGAGAGACAAAGAAAGAGAGAGAGAGAGAGTTAAATAATCTTTTACAAAAAGTGCTTCAAACTTTGAAAATTTATACGAAGGCTTATTTTACTCTATCTCTCTCCATCTCTCCCTCTCTCACTCTAAATCTTCATCTCTCTCAATCTCACCCTCTCTCTATCTCTATCTCTCTATCTCTCCTCTCTCTCTCTCTATCTCTCCCTCTTTATCTCTATCTCTCCCTCACTCTCCCCCTCTATGTCTCCTACTCTCTCTATATCTATCTCTCATTGCCTCTCTCTCTCTCTCTCTCTCTCTCTCTGGTGTAGGAGCATCCGGGCTCACAAGCAATCTTAAAAATATATTTTATTTCTTTTACCCTTTGCTTTGTCTTACAGATTTCTAATCAACATCATACACAAAATTTGGGGAAATAAAACAAATATTCTCCAACACTCCAAGGAAAAGACAAGGCAAGTTGCATATGGACAAATTCCTAGTCACCTACATGCTAGAAGACAAAGATTGGGCAATGAAGAGTTTTCAAGTACCCAAGTCATGAAAGAAAGCAAAAGAAGAATCCCAAGAGTCACCTGTCTCCAATTTGGATGCCACCAAGCAAGAAGAGGAATACCAAGAGTCATTGGAGCCTAAAATGAGGAAGATGAAATATGCAAAGGAGATCTTATAAATAGATTGAAATTTGGCTCCAAAGATGTATTGAAAAAGAATAGAAGAGCCCAATTTATTTCTAATTTTTGTAGGTCATCAAGAGGGCATCCATAGGTGATATTGAAGAGAATTCTCCAAGGGAAATAGATTCATTTTGATGAGGCAAAGAAAGTGAATGTCCATGGTGACTTGCTAGATGAAAAGTTTCTGAATTTGTTAGCTTGTGGAGGTGGATAGTTGGAAAGTTTGTTGGGGATATTTCATAGTTGGATTTGTGGAGGTTATGTAGGTGTGTTTCTACCTTTATTTTCTACATAAAAACATTTGGGTTGTAAGTATTTTCTGCTGTTCATGTTTTATGAAATTCTCAAGATATGGTGTTACTTCATAGCTGAAATTGTTTCTACAAACATTCACAATTTATTTGAACTTAAGGGCTGCAAGTTTAAGAGGTTAATATACATTTATTTTTCTGCAACTAAAGGAATCAAAGGGACAAGTAATAATCTTTAAGGGATGGAATTTATCAAAGTTAATTTACATCTAAGAGGAGTGGAAAAATCTTGACAAACAAAAATCTTACGGCTCAAATTTAACAAGGATATTTTGGCACATACAATTTGTTTCAATATTTGAAGTTGTGTTCACATGATTATGATAATTTGAAGGCATGAATATTTCTATTATCACAATGCACATAAGAGAAGTTGATTGGGATGCATGATGGGACAATCTTTCATTGGATTCTCTTATCTTGTTTGCATTAGATTAGTATCAGAGACACAAGATCTTGAGAGTGTAGAGTCTGCATTAGGACCTGCAGGTGAATAGTAGTGAAGAGCGAAGTGGTGAATATGTGAGAGAGAGTTGATTCTATGATAATCATGGTAGCTGTCCTCCAAATCAAATGAAGTTGGGCAGAAGGTGTGTAGACTTCTTTCACTAAGAGGAAGTGGGTAGAAGAGGTCTTGGAGAGATGCATCTTCTAGAATCTCATTAGGAAGAGGATAGTTGTGAGTGTTTGGTTGCAAGGAGTACCTGTGATTGCCAAGATCTTGATTAGCTTTGAAAAAGTTTGTGTGAATAGTTGTGTGTAGGTGAGTTGCATGTGAGTGCAGATTGTGATGAGCATGATGTAAGTTGTCAAAGATTGCAGTAGTGAGAGAGATGGGGATTTATGTAAGAAGGCCCATGATATAGGAAGGATGGAGAAAGTACTTTGAAGGAGGAAGATCTCTTCAATGGTGGCATATATACATGTGAGGATGAATCAAATAGAGGCTATGCAGGGTGCAAGTAAGGAGATTGTAGGGAAGGAGAAGAAAGATGAAGCACAGGTTAAAGTTCATCTATCAAGGGTTGCCTAATGGAGATATCACTTGGAAGTTAGACAATGGCATGATTGAACTTGAATCCATTGTTGCAGCACTATCCTCAAGGAGACTTGAGTTTATTTTGCCTAGGGAGTATGGTACAGGAGCATCTAGGCTCACAAGTAATCTTAAAATTATATTTTATTTCTTTTACCCTTTTGTTTGTCTTGTAGATTTATAATCAACATCATACACAAAGTTTGGGAAAATAAAACAAATATTATCCAACACTCCAAGGAAAAGACATGGCAAGTTGCATATGGACAAATTCCTAGTCACCTACATGCTAGAAGACAAATATTGGTCAATGATGAGTTTTCAAGCACCCAGGTCATGAAAGAAAATAATAAAATAATCCCAAGAGTCACCTTCTCCAAGTTGGATGCCACCAAGAAAGAAGAGGAATACCAATAGTCATTGGACTCTAGAATGAGGAAGATGAAACTATGCAAAGGAGATCTTATAAATAGATTGAAATTTGGCTCCAAAGAGGTATTGAAAAAGAAGACAAGAACCCAATTTATTTTTGATTTTTTTAGGTCATCAAGAGAACATGCATAGGTGATATTGAAGAGGACTCTCCAAGGGAAATATATTCATTTTGATGAGGCAATGAAAGTGAATGTCCATGGTGACTTGCCAGATGAAAATTTTCTGAATTTGTTAGCTTGTGGAGGTGGATAGTTGGAAAGTTTGTTGGGGATATTTCATAGTTGGATTTGTGGAGGTTATGTAGGTGTGTTTCTACATTGATTTTCTGCATAAAAATATTTGGGTTGTAAGTATTTTCTTTTCTTCATGTTTTATGAAATTCTCAAGATATGGTGTTACTTCATAGCTGAAATTGTTGCTACAAACATTTACAATTTATTTGAACTTAAGGGCTGCAAGTTTAAGAGGTTAATATACATTTATTTTTCTGCAACTAAAGGAATCAAAGGGACAAGTAACAATCCTTAAGGGCTGGAATTTATCAAAGTTAATTTGCATCTAAGAGGAGTGGAAAAATCTTGACAAACAAAAATCTTAAGGCTGAAATTTAACAAGGATATGTTGGCACATACAATTTGTTTCAATCTTTGAAGTTTTGAGCACATGATTATGATAATTTGAAGGCATGAATATTTCTGTTATCACAATGCACATAAGAGAAGTTGATTGGGCTGCATGATGGGACAATCCTTCATTGGATTCTCTTGTCTTATCTGCATCACTCCCTCTCTCTATCCATATCCCTCAATCTCCCCCTCTTTTCCACTCTCTGTCTATAGCCCTCAACTCCCCTCTATCTCCCCTCTCTCTATCCCTCTCTCTATATATCTCTCTATCTCCCCCATCTCTCTTTCTACTCTCTTTCTATCTCTCAATGTTTCTATCCTCCATCTCTCTGTATTAGTCCCTCTCTATCTCTCCCTCCATCATTCTCTATCTTCTCCTTCCATCTCTATTTCTCCCTCCCTCCCTCCCTCTCTATCTTTCCCTTTATCTATATCTCCTAATCTTCCCTCTCTTCTCCCTCTCTCCCCATCTCCCCATCTCTATATATCTATGTCTATCTCTCTATCTTCCCACCTCTCTCTTCAAGGATCCTATCTTCAAGGATCCTGATCTATTGGACAATGGTGGCTATGAGAGCTCCCAAAGTAACATCTATTATGTTTTATATTTCTCCATCATGAGGTGGGTATTTTTAGTAAGTGAGGGTTTATTATCCCTATTGGTTCTTTCCTCAAGGAAGCTTTCTAGTACCCCTTGGCATGCTTCAAATCATTCATGTTGATATGTTATTTGGGGAGTCTCTCATGGTGTACAAGATTCTTCTAGGTCTTTCTCTAAGAGTCTCACCTCATTGTCAATTCAAGTGGTAGTGTCTTTGTAGTTTTTGATGGGATGACCATAATTATGGACTTTTTTATCATATGAGAACTTGAGTTCTCTTCCTTGATCTAAGTTTGGTTGAATCATAGTATCTTTGTTCCAAACTAGGTTATCAAAAGTGATGAAGTTATGTAGTCATTTTTGTCCACCATGTGAGTTAACATATTTATAATAGTACCAATTTGAGATAGGTACTAATGGATTGGGAAGGATGTACTAGTTGAATAAGGGAGGGATATCTAGGTCTAAGAGACCTTGTCCCTATTGTGTTATTGGTCTAGACATATTCAAGGGTACCAATATTTAAGGGTACCATAAGTACAAAAAAAGGGAAGATAAGGTGGGTGAAAGATGGAAGAAAGAAAATGAGAGGGATTTTCCAGAAGGATTTTCCTTTCATGTCAGTTTCAACAAAATATGTGATATTCTAAATTTTGACATCACAAAAAGTGAATGAGGTGGACTTAGAATAGAACATGCAATATGTGCTACATCCTTGCCGATGACATGGATTGAATTACTCCCGCTCTTCCAAAAAAAATTGTCTAAGCAAAGGAGAATTTGACTAATCACTCTCTTCTTATGGAAAGAGGATCTCATAAATGATAGTAATATGGTTATGTGGAATGGGGGTCATGTCACCAAGCCACTCACTTCACGTACTTTAAAACATGGTAGGGTTAGCCATGTCAAGGTTTGGGTCACCTCTTTTTCCTAGGTCAATCACTTGACTAACCCTACATCTTAACATAGGTTGTACAAGTGACCTGGATGTCTCCCAAGTTCCCCTACATCTTAAGGCAAGAAATAGAGTTCTTTAGAAAGTGGAAAGGTTATGGAGGCCAAGAGGATGGAAAAAATCTGAGGGATGGTAATAAGATAATAGGAAAACTTCCATCAAGGAAAAAAAGGATATGAGGCAAAATTAACACACTATGTGGGTCATGTGTTAGATTGTCAAATCATCATCAAACATGTGATATCAACCCATGTAATTTTGGGTGCTTATAGATCCATGCTTCAAAATTACCTTGCTAAGATATATGAGATAAATTACCAAAGGTCCATCTAGAAATATTATAGCTAACTAACCAAAGTGAGAAGAAAAATCCTTTTTATAAAGGTGTTCTTCAATAATATCATCACATGTGACTCTCAAAGTCATGTGTAGTAGAAATACCAAACCAAATATGATAAATAGTTGCATGTTGGTCCAAGCCTTGGATGAAATTTGGAAATCTTGATGCCATAATGCTTTTCAAATCCTACTATCTATTATCCTACTATAATAATTATTGCTAGAGGAAGAATGCCCATGTTGTGGCAATTCCACCTAGAAGGTAGCGAGCTACTCCTATAGCACATCCTTGAAAAATACTCAAGGCTCTAGGTAGGAGAGCAAGAGAAACTTTCAATTTATTATGGGCCCAAACAATAGATTCAATAAGTTCAATAGGAACATCATCACTGGGTGATGGTTGATCTTATTCTAGTCTATCCATTTGAGGGTTTTCTAACTTTCCTATGCCTAGACTCATAAGCGTAATGTACCTAATAAATCATGTCATTAAGAATTGTGAGATCTTCTGGACTAGATTTAGCCCTAGGATTTTTGTGTAGTCCATATTTCTTTTGAAGATAGATAAGCCTTGAACTAGGCTAGATCAATTCAACTAACTCTATAAATATAGGGGCAATTCCTCTTTTTCATACATAACACAAATCCAAGTGTCATCATCCTAATGATTATACCATAGTTTTGATAGATCACCTTTTGCATCCTCTTCCTAAATAGCATTTCCACTCTCATCTACTTCATCATGGAATTGGACCCCTTTAGGAAAATGAGAAGGGTCAAGCTTGGATACAAGGAGTACACCATGAGTATACTTCCATAAAATTTGTGGACTACAAAGTATCTGGAAGGTTTCTCCTTTTTTTCCATTGTCATACTCATCTTGGTATCCTATCTCATTGGTGATGACTATGTGAATGAGAAGATGGTGAGGTTAGGAACTTTGACACTTTGTATATACTACTTGACATTTGAGAAAATGGTAAATAATCATTTTCTTTAAGTTTTTGACCAAGGTGTAATCGATGCCCCTACCTCTATATTGCCTCTGTAATATAGATAGGTGGATTTTTTACTCTCCCTATGATATTTGGAATCTCTAGCCCCTTTAGGTCTCTTTAAATCTAAATTGAGCATTACTCCATCTATAGTAGCTAAGGGAGCACAACATTCTTGATTCACATTCCTCTCTCTAGCATTCTTTCCTATGCGTCAATCTTTGCATTTCTTTCCTAAAGGTTTTTAATCCTTTGCGTACTTCTCTTATTATAGAGAGGGGGGATCTACACCCTTATAGATATTAGGGTTCTCTAGTTGAGGGAGAGCCCCTCCCTATTATGAGTTCAATTCCACTATTTCTTGTTCCCTACTAAGAGAATTTTGGGTCCATTTGGAAAAGAGGTGCCCACAATCATAAACCATAGATGCTTGATCACCACCTCATAGAAAACCATAGGTGCTTGACAACCTCTTATCCTTTCATTGATCACATCCTTGTATCTCCTAGTTAGTGTCTCTACTCTAGTTCCTTTTGGGTCTTTATCTAAGTCTTGATTCATTACAAGTGGCAGAGGAGTTGGGGTCAAAAATTGGCTCTACTAGATATGCTATGGTTGGGTATGGGTAAAGATCAATTGAGATGAGGTCACCTCACACTCAACCTTAAATATGATACTTAGTTCAAAATCTAAATGGAGGAATATATTGATGAATATGCTAAGAATTGATTTGATGATGTGCAATAGATTAGGGCATTAGCATTCGAATGCCTTAGAATATTTAAATTGATTGTATCTTACTCAAGTTTAGATCCATGGCTATAAATTTGAACTTCACACATGTAGAAGTGAACCTAACTCATGGAAGTGAATGGGTTGAAAATTGATGACTATTGTAGATGCATCTCAACTTGTTGTATGTAACACCCCAAATGGGCTACCAAAAGCCAAACCAAAAAATATTTTCTTGTGTAAGTTAATAACCCAAAACACTTGACAA
Organism: Cunninghamia lanceolata; assembly: GCA_027924645.1. Classification (NCBI taxonomy): domain Eukaryota; kingdom Viridiplantae; phylum Streptophyta; class Pinopsida; order Cupressales; family Cupressaceae; genus Cunninghamia; species Cunninghamia lanceolata. The sequence continues at coordinate 604,064 of BSBN01000007.1, forward strand.
ATTAATCATATCTTAATAAGAGCCATAAAACATTTAAATGAGCTAATCATTTGATTCATCTTTGAAGGATTTAGGGTTCTCAAACACTTAATTCCCTTGGAAATTAATGACACACATTGATCATCTTTAAATCAAGGTCAAAGGTTAAATGGATACATTAAAAGTTTATGACTCTACCCTTGGACATTTTTCCATAGTAAAGACATGTACACAAATCTAGTTGGTTGGCCTCTCCAAATGTCTCAGAATTACTTGTTATAGAGTAAAATGTGTACAGTAGCATTTCACACTTAGTTTAGCACTTGGTTGGACCTATCTTATTGCCTTTGTTAATCAAGACCTATTTTAACACCTTTTTGAGCTTAAAATGATGAAATCTTGATCCTGATAAATAAACTCGATGGAATCAACTTAGGAATGGACTAAGCCTGCTATATTTGGCACTCCTTAGAGTTTGTGGGCTAAAGGTCTAGGGCACCCAAGTGCCTTGGTCCCACTTGGGAACTTTAGGCCCACTTTGTAGTGTTAGCTTAGGGCACTTCCTTAGTTTGTATTTGTCATCCTAATTAAGTTTTATTTGTCATGAGTGAGCAAGAATGCATATGTAAGTGAGTGTTGTCGTTCATTTTATAGCTAGATGCATGCTAGAGGATTAATGCAAATTTGCTCTCATATTGTGTTCTAAGCTAAAGTGTTCTTCATGCTTGGAGTGTTATCTACTTGTGGATGCTATTGAAGTTTGTTTGCAGGCTTTGAAGGAAGCTTGAATCCCTCTACATCACTCTCCTTTGTTGGTGTAGGATCTTGAGTCATCTTCATGAACTAAGGTCATATCTCTTGTGGTTATCATCATCATTATCATTCATTATTCATCATATTATTATAGATCTAGCCTTTTCCCTCCTAGGGAATGCACTCTTGGATCTAATCATCGCTGTAGTGGAGGACCAACATGGGGTTTGATTGAGGCAAACTCTTATACACAACACAACCTTTTCCTCTTTCCTTATGTGTAGGTCAGAGAAATAGGTTTCGAGAGCTAATTTCTAGGAAGAAGGCAGAGTAGATAGGTACATGTTTGTTGAGATTTGAAATTCTACTAAACCCTAGAAAATTCCTAGGCCACCCAAGTGTCTTGGTCCTGGGCATTTCTACTACAAGATCCAAGTTCTAAATCTTCCTCTAACCTCTATTGTACTTTCTATTTGTTGAAAATGTTGAGGATATGCTTCTGTTGTTGGGTTTGTAGTGAGCCTCTTGTAATTTAGTATTGATATTACATAATATATTGTGAGCTAACACTCACCGTGGTTTTTCCCTTTTAGGGTTTTCCACGTAAAAATCTTGGTGTTCATGTGTCATGTTTTGTGGTTGTTCATGCTATGTTTAGTTTGTTTTAATGTTGTTGAATGGAAAAATGGATTAATGATTTAATGGGTGTATGGTTCAAGAGAATACTGATCCCCCCTCTTAGTATTTTAGGTGTTCAACAATTGGTATCAGAGCCTAGTTCATTGGAAGAAGTTTAACAAGTTAAGGAAGATCTTGGAGATTGAACACATGGAAGGTAAAAAGTACTCTACTCCTCCTAAAGAAATTGATTCAACTAAAACTACAAAAGAAGAATGCATGCTTGTTAGTGAAGAAGAACTCAAATTTGCTCTTGAAGACCTTGAAAAGACTAAAATAGAAGATAGATTTGAAAGAAAATATCAAGGAACCAGATGAGTGCATCAAAAAATTGAGGGAACAAGTCAAGAGGTTCAAAGAAAAGCATAAGGAAGTTAGTGAAAATTGAGATCAACAAATGAAACCTTAAATGATTTGAAAGTGGAAGTTGTAGAAAGAGCAAAAGTTGAAGAAAGCCTAAATGAAATAATAAAACACATATCTGAAGAATGTATAAAACTTGAGCAAGAATTTGTGCATCTGAAAGTTGATCTGAAATAGGCATGGATTCAAGAAGATAAATTCAAAGTGAGATCTGCCAAACTTGATAGAATAATTGCAAGTTAGAGGAGTCCTAATGACAAAGAAGGCTTGGGATTTAAGAAAGGTGAAAGTTCTAAAATAGGTTAAGAAAAGAATGCTGGGATCAAAAAGGACAAAGGAAAACATATCTAGAATCAAAGGAATAGACCTAGAAGGCACCCCTCTTTCAATGGTTATTGTAACGCATGCAATAATTTTGGTCATAAGGCTAATCAATGTAGGAGAAAAGTGAATCAAAATATTCCATCATTTTCCAGTCAGTTCTTTACTTGCCATAAAGTAGGTCATAAAGATAATGAATGCAGAAGTCAGATAAGGAACAACTATAATAATGGAAGGAATGCTCAATCTTTTAATGACAATTGCTTTGCATGCAATAGATTTGGACACAAGGCTAACCAATGCAGGTCAAGGATGAATGGAAGGAACAATGGTCAAAAAATTGTTGTATACTTCAATTGTAATAGGACTAGACACACTACAAGATTCTGCAGAAGCAATAATATGAAGAAAGATAATTATGCAGAGATGAAGAAACTGGTACAAAAGGTAGATTTGGTACAGATAAAGAAGGAGATGAACAAGATTTGGGTTAAGAAGGAAGTACATGAATTCAAGAATGAGTCTGCACCAAACTCTTGTGTAGATACTTCCTTCAGGAAGTAAATTTGGAGCTCTGGCGTAGGGGGAGCTTAAATGAAAATCTTGCTCCCCCAGCCAGAAAAGTGGTGCTGACATTCATCATGAAGGTATAAGATAGAAAAAAAGATAACAGATCTTTTAAAGAAGATTCTAAAAGAAAAGAATCTAATGCTGTGGATTACGGAGCAATTTAGATCGACTGTGGGTAGCAAAGAAAGAGTTTGATAACTTTTTGAATCAAGCATTTATGATGATTAGGTTTTGATGAAAAGGGGTTAAAAGGGAATTAATTTGAAAGTAAATCACATTACATTCAAACCTTCAAGTGTCTAAGGAGATCTAAGAAGTGAAGCTAAGGTGAATTCAAGTATTTAGTGATTAGTGCGAAGAAACACTAACCAGAAACAAAAGGTATTTATAGCTCTCTCTTTTGAAAAATTTCTGTGTTGAGTCAGTAAAGATGTCTACCCCTCAAGTGATAGAGATTACAAAAAGGCCCCAACCTAAATTCAAGAAGCACCTATACAAATCACTTGAAATTGATTTGGATGGTGCATTCTCCAAGGTCCTACATGGAGTTATGCATATAGAAGACATTATGGTATACATTCATGCAAACCTAGAAGAGTATGATCATATGAAACTAGGGCAATTCTATTTGGACAAGTAGACTAATGTTAAGTTTGAACTAAAAGAAGAGTATCATATGTTGCATGAGAAGAAGCTAGATGTATGGATTGATTTTCCTATGTTTTCTAAAGATGCTTGGGTCTGATATTCCCTAAGCAGAATTCATGACGAGTTTATGTGGTTAGACATGACACATATGATTACTCTGGATGCCATTGAAGTTGTGACTAACATGTGTTCCATTGGAATAGTTATGGCATTAAACTCTATGAAGAATAACATAGTGATGCAATTAATCGGTGCCAATTTTGACAAAAGGGCACTAACTATGAATGATATTGAAGATCCGGTGGTAAGGTTTTCCTCAATGAGGTTTACTTCTCCAATAGGGAGAATTCAGTTTCAGCAACTATTATATACATAGTATTTGAGATGGTGAAGAAGAATGTGGATTATGACCTGTGTGAATTGCTCTGGCAACAACTGATGGAGAACTTGAAAAGAACAAAGGACATAAAATACCCCTTTAAGTATGAAACTCTAATAATTTTCCTGCTCTTTTATTTCCTAAAGGAATTGTTATACTATTTTGTCCTCCTGGCTAAATAGTCTAAAGAGTCCAACTCTGGTGTTTCCCCCCCAAAAAATCCTTTAAATTTTGTATTCTAGAGTCTTAGGGTTTAAAAAATTGAAAATATTTCTCCTAAGGCACTAAAACCCTAAACCCTAGAATCTTTTGCAAAGGGCTTGACGCTTTTGTTATAATTTAAGGTTGATCACCTATTGCCCATGAAACTAACTTAAGTCGCAACTTTATGCCTAGGCGGGTCGTCCATTTTACTGGCCCCATCCATCAAAGTTACCAGCTCCAAGCTTTGTATTTCCTTTATTGTCGGGGATCCTTCAAGTTCTAGAACCTAAGTCAGTGGGTTCAAAAGTTCCTGAACTACCTGACTTCTCCTAGGTTTCTAACAGTTTGCCTTCACTAGTTTCTAAGCCTTTGTTGTCATGAAGCCAGAGATTTCCCTAACTTCCTAACCCCCAACTTATGGTTCAAAAGTTAGGAAAACCCCCAACTTCCTAACTTACCTTTAAACATTTGCTTCCCACCTTTGCCTCTGCCTTTGATAAAATCTGCTATGTTGTCGCGAGGTCAGAGGTTTCCCTAACTTCATAACTCATGACTTATGGTTTGAAAGTTCCATAAGTCCCTAACTCGTCGACATGCCTTGTTTGTTGTCTCCTCTATACCTCTTCCGTTGTGCAAGACAACTTAATCAAACAACAATAACCTCATTAGAAGACAGTTGACACTAATGACAACACAAGCTTGTTGACATCAATGACAACATCGATTAGCACATACTTGCAAAATATCTTGTTCAAAGTTGTTGAATTTTGTCACCCAAGACTCGACATTCCTTAGTGGAATGGCCAGGTTCTCAATGCCATGCAAATTAATGAATTGTTGAATGAATATTTTGTAGAATATTTTTGTGTGTTGGAGGAAGAGTGATTAGGCAGTCTTTGAGTAGACTCAACAACATACACTCTTGTTGAGAGAGAAGAGAAGATTTAGGTGGAGTAGGAAGCAACTCTCGTTATTGTGAAAATGGTGGAGAGAACGTAGGAGAAGGTCAGAAACCTAAACCTACTTTAGACAAGTGCATTATTGGTTCCACATGTTCCTTGGTTCCTTGTTCTTTGCATCCTAACCCATTTCCATTATATCCAAGTTTAGAAAGAATTTTGAATCCACACACATAACACTTCTCCAAATCGGAAGGAAGAGGAGAGGTCATATGACTATCTTTGTTGAAAGAAGTAGAAGGATCATACATTTGATCATGGTGAGGAGGGTCAATCTTTGTTTCAACAATCCCATGGGGGTTGAAATCTAAAGAGACCTCGTCATTACCAAGACATGTATTAGAATTAGATGATACTTTAGAATGAGATGACAATTTATCACAAATGGCTGCCATTTATGTAGAATAAGGTGGATCTTCATCAATTTTAAAGGTTCCATTGTCATTAATATTGAGTTTAACCTTTGTAGGAGTATAAAATTGTGCTAAAGAAATTTCATTTACCTTTGAGATTTTTGGGTGTGAGGGTGAGACTTTATATTCACCCGCAAAGGAGGGTGCAAAATCTAATGGACCCTAATCATCATAGAAAATGCATTTGAAGGATCGACACTATCTTGACCAATATTATTGTTAGCAGTGGAGGGTCGTGTTAAAGAAGGGATCAAACTACTTAAAGTAGTTTGATATCTTGCTTCCATTTTCCAGCAATATTCTTGAGCTTAATCAACTTTAATTGTATAAGGATTGTTTTCAAAAATGAATTTTATTGATCAATGAAGGGTAGATGAGACTTCCCCCATGGCATGAATCCATGGTCTACCAAGAATAATATTGTATGAAATATAATTAGGCATGACATAGATAAGGGTAGGAAATATCATAGGTCCAACCTTAATATCTAAGGTGATTATACCTAGTGATTGTTTACCAACATTATCAAAGCCATGAATGTTGAGTTTATCTTGTTTGATGAGAGATTTATCAATATTGAGTTTATGTAACAAGTCTATGGCACAAATATTAAGACATGATCCACCATCAATCATAGTGCATCTCACCCTCATTTTATTAACATAAGGGGTTCATATTGGTCTTCCACATCTATGGGAGGTAATTCATGTTTTTGAAATGAAATATCAGATGTTGTCACATGTATACAACTAAACATGGATGCTACATCATTCAGTCTAATAGGTGGAACAACTACCTTTTGTAGAGTGTCATGGATTATTCTGTGGTATGTAGGCAATGTTTGTATTAAATTCCATAGGGAGATCTTAGCTGGAGTAGTATGGAGCTACTCGACAAGATCATATTCTTTTTCAATATGTGGAGGAAGATGAGGTGCTTGAGATAGGATAGATTGAGAAGATGGAAGAGAAATAGGCACACTCAGTGCTTGCTTACTTGCTTGTTATTACTGGTGTTGTATGTGTGATCAACCACATTATTATGAGATTGTTGCAATACATTTTGGACACCTTGATTTCTTTCAGTAATTTGTTTTTCATAATTAAGAATGTAACTCAAAGATTGAGGTGGTGTTGGATCACCTTGAACCATAATCACCAGTTTAGAGAAAAGAGGTGAATTGCACTTATTCACTATCCCTTTAGTGTATTGAATAAGTCTATTAATGATGATTTAATTGACATTGTTTTCCTTTTGAGTGAGCTTGACATCCATCCCTAAGGAATTTAATGTGAGAGACCACTCTTCATCCACTAATGCTTCATCTTTTGAAGGGAGAGAATTGGAATGAAGGGAGGGTAAAGTGTTGTTAAGAAAATTATTGATGATTGTATCTTTAGTGATGTCCAAGGGGTTTGAACATGCAACCAAAGGAGAAATACCAATGGTCTTTGCATCCTTAGTGATATCCAAGGTACGTGAACATTCGATTGAAGGAGGAAGATAAAGGGTCTTCATGTACTTAGTGATATCCATGGTGCTTGAACATTCAACCAAAGGTGGAATATCCATAGGATGAGCCATAGAAACCTCATGTACTATGTTATATATAGAGGTAGTATGTTCAACATCATCTAATGCCACATCTCTAGAAGAGAGATTAAGATGAAGAGAAGGTAAATTAATGTTAAGGAATGTGTCAATGATCTCATCCTCTTGTGCCAAAATATCTTCATTTTTAGGAGAGGGATCCAAAGCATAGGGTGAAGTAGGAAAATCTAAGTCACCATCATATGCCTTAGAGATGATGTCAATGGTATTATCATGAATTGTAGTAGAAGAAGAACCATCATGATCATCTTTCTCATGACAATTCATGGAGATGAATTTAGTGAGATCTTCTAATATTGAAGGATACACACCCATGAGAGTTGTGAATCTATAAAAATCAAATATATAACAAAGGATTTCATATATATAACATTTAGAAGTGTCAATATCATACATGGATGCTATGTGATCTAAAACATATGGATGCATATTAATGAATTTAGAGAAACTTTCAAAATCTATGATATATGCATGCAAAGATTCCAAATAGGAGCAACTAGAAGAGTCCATAATGAAATGTCTTGACTATATGAAAATATGATATGGAGAAGAAATATACAATCAGATCTATTCATTATTGAAGTACCACCAATATGAAAATAAGATTGTAATCAAAGACCTACAATTGCAAGATAAGAGGGGTCTTCCAAAAATATGATATTCTTGGTAACCACAACAACTAAGTCTTGTAAATGTAGATTGTGTAGTATGTGCAAAAGAAGTGCCTAAATATTTTATCCCCTTAAATTCAACAAATATTGAGATAACTTTTCTTTGATTAAGATGCACCAAATGCAAGACTAGCTAGGGTTTATGATAAAAACCCTAGACCTTAAATGCTTACTTCCTAAACCACAATTTTTTTTATGCAAGAATTATTTTTTAACAAAAATGATATATATGACATGCTACAACAATGTAGGATCAGATTTTAAATGTAAATGATAGCAGTAAAATCTGGAACAAGATCTTAATTACAAACCCTAGGTTTTGAATTTGACTAGGTTTTCCAAAAATGCCACTTCCCTAGCAAACAAGAGGTTTAAATAAAAAATGTATCACTATGAAATGATTAATTACTATAATACCAATCATATCTAATTCAAAATCATAAATTTAATTCATACTATGATGATCTACCCTTATGAAATGCAAACAAGGTAACAACTATGATTTTTCAAGATCTAAAATGAAAAGTTTGTTTTCCAAATTTCAAATGCAAGGATGCAAGAATGTTCTAAAACAAAAAGGATGATAAGGTACAAAAAATTAAATCCCTTTAATCAACCCAAAAATTCAACAAGATTTGAAAAAAATCATAATTCTATAAACCCTAGGTTCAAAACTAGCTAGATTTTCTAGAAATACAACATTTTTACAAACCCTAGTTGAAACTATGCAAAAATTAACTATGTAGGTATGAAAAATGAAAAATGAACTCAAATATAATCAGATATAGGGAAGAAAACAACTCATATATGAAGCAAGAATTATACCAAAATTTAAGAAGAGTCGGGTTCACCAAAATGTTGAATAGAAAAGAGAGACTAGCCCAAAAGATCAAACTAGGTCAAACCCTCTTCTACAAAAATTAGGACACAAGACAAGCTTGGCTTTTACCCAAGAAGGAGAGAAACACTATAGGGGATTTGTCCCTTTGTTTTATAGAGGATAATAAACCAAATCCAACCAATCAAGCTAGGGCAAAGTAGAAACCCTAGTTAAGTAAGATCAGAGCATAACAGACTATCAGAAACATATACGGACAATCCAAAAGCATAGAAGAGGCCAATGGACATAGGAGAACCTAGATCTAGACTTAGGAGATCAAAGGACTAGGGTGTTTGGGTACCTTAAACCTTAATTAGGTTTTTTTAGGATGTTAAATTTATTGTTCCTTCACCCTTCTGTGTTCCTGCTCCCTATAACTTGTTTTCTGAAGATTCTTCTGAATGCAACCTGTACACACACAAGAAGGAAAATGGTTGGGTACTATTTAGGAGCTTGCCTAATTTAAGCTCTGTGAATGGTGTTTCCACCTCCACAATAGCAATAATGAGATATTGAAGAGTGTATACCCTAGGAGGGCAGAGACAAATCTAAAGTAGAATGGAATGCTAGAACAGAGCATGAAGGAAAGAAGTTACCATGAGCATGGAAACCCTAGCATGCTTGATGCGGTGTCACAACTTGACTCAAGAAGTTGGTGTAGACCTAATAAAGGGGTAAATCACAAAACACACAATAAAAAAAATTACATAGAAAATAGGAATGTTATTTTATTGATTTGGACAACAAATTACATTATAGAAGCTAAAATCTAATTAAAGGATGAATCTTCCATAGGATGCAACACATTACAACTTCCAATCTCTAGATTCTGGAACCTTCTACCCTCTGTAGCCTCAAATTAGACAGGGTTTCTATTTTCCTACCTTTTCCTAACTCTACAATTTCCCCCTCTTCTCTACTACTCAAAGGGTTCCTAAAAATGGTCATAAATAGCCATTTTTGGTGGCCTCCAACCAAAATTTCAAAATTTGCAACTCCCTCCAAAAATAGGTCAACTTCTAGGAGCCATAACTTTTGATCTGGGTGTCTGATTGACAAACCATTTGAAGTGTTAGAAAGATCGTGCAGTTTTCTATGCACTAAGAATCCACTCTACCAATTCCACTCATTTTTTGGGCCATATGGGGCCGCTAAGTGCCTCAAACCTAACTTTGAAACCTTTTCAAGGGTTTTTTGGGAAACAAAAACTTTAATATCTTTCAACCCACAAATGATATTTGACTGATTCCTTCACCAATGGTCTTATTTTTCAATTTCAAATCCTCCTATAAGTTTTTATTTCCATACGTGCTCAAATGTAAACTTTCCAAAAAAAAATAGTTTGCTATTTTTAGCAGTTTAGAAAAACTTAAGGTTCTACATCATTATTTAAGCGATTATGGAACCAAAAATATAAATTTTGAAAAGAAATGAAAACAAAATCAACATTTTCGGTGATGCAAGATTGCCATTACACCACTAGATGCTCCTGCATTAGACACCTAGGGTAATCTAAGAAGTGACCTTGTCACATCTCAAGTGTTTGAGGAAAACCCCAAACAATCAACCTCTGCCTTAGATAACCAGGAAGAATCTTCAACATGCCTTCCTTTTCACTTCACTAGATATTCTTCATATTTCCTATTCCAAGTACTTTTTCCCACATGGCTATCCAAGATCTCTTCTATCTTCTCCTTTGAAGTAGATTCTGGAATACTCCATTGTTCTCCTATTGGTCCATCCTCTGTTCCACCTTCATGATATTCTATTAAATCAGCAATGTTGAACATAGGGGAAATGTTGATCCCACTTGGTAGCTCTACCTCATATACATTTCCTGAATCATGCTTCTTCAAAATCCTACATGGTCCAAATTTCTTCATTTTCAAATTATTATATATTCCAACTAGAAACCTCTCTTTTCTCAAGTGAACCATGACTTCATCTTCTACCTAAAATTCCATATATCTCCTATTCTGATCCTCCTTAGCCTTGTACTATATATTCATCTTATTAATGTGCTTTCTCACCACTTCATGCAAATTCTTCAAGTGTTCTGCAAAGTCTTCAACTTCAGCACTTGTCTTTTCTCCCTTGTCCATTGTCCTTAACTCTGAAGTATTTCTTGGACTACTCCCATATACAATCTAGAGTGGTGATTTACCTATACTCCTATTAACAGAATTGTTGTAAGAAAATTCTAGATTTGGTAAAATCAAATCCCATCCTTTGGGCTTATCTCCTACTAAGAATCATAGTAGGTTACCCAAACTCCTATTCACCACTTCTGTCTATCCATTGGTCTATGGATGGTGTACATAACTGAACTTCAAATCTGTCTTCAACTTATTCCACAATGTCCTCTAGAAATAACCAACACACTTGGTATCACAATATGAAACTATGCTCTTAGGTAGACCATGTAGTCTCACCACCTCTCTGAAAAATAACTTTGTAATATGAACATCATCATTAGTCTTCTTACAAGGATTAAAATGTGCCATATTCGAGAATCTTTCCACCAGAACAAAAATGGAATCAAGTCCTCTATGTGTCCTTGGTAAACCAAGAACAAAATCCATACTAATATCATCCCATGGCCTCTTTGGTACATGTAATGGCTGATGTAGCCCTGTATTCTAACTTGTTCCTTTTTCCATCTAACACACTCTACAACTCTGCACAAGTTTCCTCACATCCTGCTACAACTGTGTCCAATAATAATGCTCATTAACAATAGCAATGGTCTTATCTTGACCAAAGTGTCCAGCTAATCCCCCACCATGCTTCTCCTTAGTTAGGTTCTCTCTCATGGAACTCCTTGGAATGCACAAATGGCTTCCCCTAAATAACATGCCATCTTGGATTATGAAATCCAACCATTTTTTCCTATCTAAAGTAACAGGCTCCAAACATGTTTTCTAAGCCTCTGCAAAATCTAGATCTTTAGGATACAAACTTTTGGGCTCATCAAACCCAACAACCTCTATCTTCATTCCTATCAACAAATTTTTCCTTCTTCTTAAGGCATCTGTAACTCTATTTGATCTTCCACTCTTGTGTTTCAAAACAAAAGTATAACTCTACAAAAACTCAACCCATTTTAAGTGCCTTTGGTTCAACTTCCCTTGACTATTAAGATATTGTAAAGCCTGATGATCAGTATATAAAACAAAATCTTTTAGAAACAAATAATGTCTCCATTTATTCAAAGCTTGAACTATATCATAAAACTCTTAATCATAAACATAATACTTTTTCTTGGAATCATTAATCTTCTCACTTAAATAGGCAATGGGCTTACCTTCTTGACTCAAAATAGCTCCTATAACACTGCCACTAGCATCACAATCTACCTAAAATACATTATTGAAATCTGGAAGTACCAAAATAGGTTGCTCTGTAACTTTCTACTTCAATGTATCAAAACTCTTGGCTACTCCTGTAGTGCATTTAAACTCTTTTCTATCCCATCTCATTGTCCAGAAGTAGTTAAGGGTGCACAAATGCTACTAAAATTTTTGATAAATTTTCTATAAAAACTTGCCAAACCATGAAAAGATCATACCTCTGTAGCACTCTTGGTGTGGGCCATTCGACAATACCCTTACCTTTTTGGGTCCATCTTAAGACCTTCATTTGAGACAACAAATCCTAGGTATACCAACTCCTTCTTTGTAAAGCTACATTTCTTCAGATTAATAAACAACTTCTCCTCCCTCAGCTTCTCTAAAACTCTTCTGATATGCATTATATGCTCATCCCAAGTCTTACTAAAAATCAAAATGTCATCTAGATAAACAATAACAAAATTTGGTGCATTGGTTAGCCCAATGGCATGACTAACCACTCATAGAAACCTTCCTTTATCTTGAAGGCTATTTTCCATGCATCTCCTTCCCTGATTCAGATCTAGAGATACCCACTCTTTAGATCAATCTTCATAAAGTACTTGGATCCACTCAAACAATCCATTATGTCATCCATTCTGGGTAATGGAAATATGTACTTGATCATGATCTTGTTGATGGCTCGGGAATCTATACACATTCTCTACTCTCCATCTTTTTTTGGTGCTAGTACTATAGGTACCACACATGGACTTAGGCTCTCCCTTATTTTTCCTTTCCTTAACAGCTCATGAATCTATTTGTTCATCTCTTCATTCTCTGTAGGAGTCATTCTATGGGCTACCTTATTCGGCAAACTAGCTCCTGGTATCAAATCCATTTGGTGACTTATCTTCCTCACCGGTGGTAAACCTTTTGGTACATTATTAGAGATAATGTCCTGAAAATCTTCCAACAGATCTAAGACTTCTATTGGTACATCTTCACATTTCTCCTGGTTGATCTTAGGAATCAACACAAAGCAATGATGCTCATGCCTCATACCCTCCAAAAATTTCCTACCATGTACCAAGAAAATTTTGGTAGTACTACATACCTTTTCTTCCACCTCCTTCAAGGGCTTCATCTTATGATGAACTCCATCCTTTGTTAGGGATTAGGTGTTTGCATGGCCATCATGGATAGCACATCTATCATACTACCATGGCCTTCCCAATAGCGTATGACATGCATCCATTGGTATGATGTCACATAACACCTCATCATGGTAGTCTCCAATCTTGAACTTGACTAAACAATGCTCATTGACCAAAGCTCTATGGTCTTTTTGTAACCATGCAATCCGATATGGATGTGGATGCCTTCTTCTTTTCAACTTCAACTTGTTAACCATCTCCTCAAAAACAAGATTGTCAGTACTTCCACTGTCAATAATAATATCACAACACTTACCTTCACACTTGCACCTTGAGTAGAATAAACTCTTCCTCTGATCTGGTTCTTTCTCCTCATTCAACAATGTTCTTCTGACAACTAGGGTTTTTCCCCTTTTAGCATCTTCAGAATGCTCAGACTGTGCATCTTCATCTACATGTACAACTCATACATTACCTTTAGGTCTTCTATTTGTCCTTTCCTTGATGTTGTAGACTCTCATATGCTCAATGTCCTTCTTCTCCACATTGGAAACAGGTTCCTCTAAAACCTCCTCTCGCAAGTCCTTGCCTAGGTCGGCCTCTTCCTCTTTGCTCACTATTATTTTGGTCACGAGGGCGATAGGAATTATCTCCTCTCTAATTTTGACTGGTACCACCTTCATCATTTTTCTTTTGATCTTTATTTCAAACTTCATAGGATCTTCCACAGTCCTTCTGCCTTGACCTCTTCCCCTTTACTTACTTTCAAATCTATTATTCATCTTCTCTTCCACCTTTAGGGAAAATTGGTACACATCTTCTATGGTGGTCATTCTAACCAGGCTCAGCTCTTGTTGAATACTTGGCCTCAACCCATTAATGTAATTGGCTACCTTCTCCTTGTTGGCCTCTACATGGCCTGTCCTGATAATAATCTTATAAAAGTCTTCTATATATTCCTTGATAGACTTGTTACCTTGCTTCAATCCTTGTAGCTTCTTCAACAACTCCAACTCATAGTACATAGGAATGAACTACTTCTTTAGTTTGTCCACCATTTGATCCTATCTGGTGATCTTTCCTTTGCCTCTTCTATTTCTTTCTAACTGAACCTACTTCCACCAAATACTAGCATGGCCCTTCAACTTTGTTTTTATAAACTTGACTCATTCTGGACCCTCCACATCTTCATACTCAAAATATTCTTCCATATCATTGATCCAATCAATAAGCTCTTCTGAGTTCAGGTCCCCAAAATAGGTAGAGACTTCAATCCTAGGCCTCTTTCTAATCTTTGAAATGGCCCTCAACAACCTAACTTTTGCAAGATCTCCTACACCTTGTTCTTCCTCAGATATCTATTCTTTAGCTTCATCTTTGCTTTCTTCTCTTGTTCTTGGCTCAAACCCTCTTCACAACTCCTCCTACAATGCATCAATTTGCCTTTGTAGGGCTCTAAAACCCTCTTCTGTCAAAGCATTTCTTCCACCATGGTTTCTTCATGGAGGCATTTTGTGTTGGTATGTGGCAACTGATCATGCAAGTACTATACACTCATCATGTATCCTTGCCTATTCAAAATTGGTTGTTAATTTTCATTAACCGACAAAAGAAAAATGACATTGTAAAACTCTAATTATAGAAGCTTCCAAAAAACTTGTTATAAGTGGCTGGGATATATGTTGTGGGGTCATCCCATAATAATGGATTACACTTTTTGGCCAAACTTGACATTGAAAGCAATATTTTGAACTAAATCTTCACGTTCTAACACATATAGCCCTAAACCATTAGGAATTTGAAGATGATGCAAACTAGTGATTTGTGAGATTTTGTTTGTAGATTCTAAATATATATTTAAAATAAAAATTGGAGTTAAATTGTAATTTTTTTTGCATCTCCTTTGATAACTGGTTTTTACTAGTAAACAACATTTTTTTAAAGTGATGTGTATTATGTAGCACATAACTTTTTTTCTACAAAGGATAAAATTCTAATTCTTTTTAATTTAGATTGGTAACACTGATATATAGTGTATGCATTTGGTTTCATAATGTTTTGTTGAATATATATTTTTTAATTAATTTTTGAAGTCAAACCAATTATAATTTAGACATAGGTGTATTCTGTAAAACATAACTTTTTCTGTATGTATCGAAATTCATTTTTTTTTCTTTTCTTGAAACAAGGACATCAGTACCTAGTGCATAGACTTTTTAGAATTTTTTTTCAATAATTTACTAATTTTCCATGTGTGTAGAATAGAGAACTTGATGTTCGGTGAAAAACATACATTCACAAGAAATAAAAAATAAATATATTAATCAAATTAAATATATTTAAAATTATATTTTTTGGGAAGCTTATAATAAGGACTACATACTTACAAAGCATAAATTTTAAATGAATTCATTTGATCCCTCAAAAGGTAAATCAAAATTAGTTTTTTTATCTACATTTTGATATGTGTAGAGGAAACTCCATTATAGGTATGGTTTAAAACTAGCGGGGTTCTATCCAAGGGGGTTTGAATCTAAGGGGGTTTGATCAAACCATATTCAATTAAAATCCTTTAAATGGAACTTTTCAAGGCTTAAATCATTATATTTTCTAAAAATATGTGATTTCAGCAAAAATCAGGATGTCCTAGAAAGTGTAACCCATTATTGTGACAGCACCCTGTGGGTGTGGAATTCGTGAGATTGTAATATGTTTTGTGCTGGATTATAAAATCATTGGATGGCTAAGTTTCTATGGATGTAGCCCATATTGGGTGAACCACGTTAAATTTCTGTGTTGATCCTTTTTGTGTTATTCTTCATTATTATATTTGAGTTATTTAATCTGCATATAATTGTTATTGTTTATTGTTTCAATCTGCCTAAACCCTAACATTTTGATCTTTGCAGCAATCCCACAACCTCAGGTCCTAGTGCAAACTACCTCATGATCGGTGATCTATCTACACACTCAGGAACCCTTTCTCTAATACTACTTGATGAGAGGGGAATAACAAAACACATAATAAAAAAATTACAAATAGAAAATATGAATGTTCTTTTATTGATTTGGACAACTCATTACATTACAAAAGCTAAAATCCAATCAGAGGATGAATCCTCTATAGGCTACAACACATTATAGCTTCCAATCTCTAGATTCTGGAACCTTCTGCCCACTGTAGCCTCAAATCATCTAGGGTTTCTATTTTCTTGCCTTTTCTTGACTCTATACTTTTCCCCTCTTCTCTCCCCCAAAGGGTTCCCATAAATGGTCATAAATAGCCCCTTTTGGGTGGCCTCCAGTGGAAATTTTGAAATTTGCAACTCCCTCCAAAAATAGGTCAACTTCTGGGAGCCATAATTTTTGATCTGGGTGTTTGATTGATGAACCATTTGAAGTGTTGGAAATCTCGTGGAGTCTTCTACGCGCTAAGAATTTATTCTACCAATTTTTCCCATTTTTGGGGCCGTACAGGGCCTCTAAGTGCCTCAAACCTGACTTTGAAACCTTTTCAGGGGTTTTTCGAGAAACAAAAACTTTAATATCTTTCAACCCACAAATGATCTTTGACTGATTCCTTCACCAATGGTCTTAATTTTCAATTTCAAAGCCTCCCATAAATTTTCACTTCCATATGTCCTCAAATGCAAACTTTCCTAAAATAACAGTCTAGAAAAATTAAAGGTTCTACATCATTATTTAAGTGATTATGGAACCAACAATACAAATTTTGAAAAGAAATGAAAACAAAATCAACATTTTGGGTTATGCAAGTTGCCATTACACCATTGGATGCTCCTACATCAGACAAATGGAAAGATAAAATAATTTTAAATTCCCTTTCCAAGTAGACATACCAAATAATTTAAAGGGCAACATCATCCTATGGCCTTAAGAGGGAATCACAAGCAAAACTAGATTGTTTTTTTCTAAGTTTCTCCTTCCTTCTAAGGAAGGACCATAGCAACTCATCCTTGTTGCATCTATCTTTATACACTTTCTTTCCAACTGTAGACATAGCCATCATGTGGGAAATTAACTCAAGCTCAAAGATCTCCAATTCCATCCCCTAACCTTAACCACTCTTGAATTCTAATTCTTTCCAAATTCCTTTGACAAAGTGGGGCTATAACCCTTCACCATATCCATGTAATTAGATAGGCCTATGTTTTCAATATATGTCAAACCATGGCATTATCCTTAACTACCTCATAATAAATGAGTTTGATCCTATTCCTATTGCTTCCATGAGCTAGAAATTCAACACACTATTAATTGGCCCAAAAATAGGGAAATTCCACTTACTTGGCATAGCACTGGGGCCACCTAAATGCAAATTCAAAAATGGTAGGGAAAAAAGTTTGAGAATATCATGGAAGCCTCCAAGCACACTTTAAATAAAACCTACACAATAATTTGGTAAAGCTCACCCATAATAGGAATAGGGAAAGAAAAAGTGGAAAGCCTTAGGGGTCTCATCAAGAACAAGATTAATAACACATATAGGAGGTCAATCTATCCTCAACCATTTGGAATGACCAACATTCACCACCTGAAAATTTCCCAAAAGGCCAGCTACACCATTCCCCTCACTGATAGTTATTGTTGCTTCTTACTCATTTTAAAATATTAAGTTATGAATTAAATTAAAATGATAACTAAACCCATAGTTTAAACATATTTTTATCCTTTCATTTTGGTGATCTTAGATTTCTTACATGAAAACTCTACTATATTAGAAAAAAACAAATAATATTTTTGTTAGTCTTCCTTCTTTACTATAATTAGAGAAGGTTGTGTCATATTTGTAAATTTTAATAACATACTCTCACCTTCCCTTTGTTTCAATTTCCCCCCCAAGCAGAAACAAACAAAAACTCATAAATACATTGTTATTTCCAACCAACTTTTTTTATTGTACCTATAGGGAAAGTTTGGGATTTTAATTTCCCATTTATTGTCAATTGTATTCTTCTTCACTCCAAAATAAACACATACAACTCAATTTCCATAAATATATTTATTGTTTGTGCCCTCATTAGGGGTCCACATTTAGAGTTGTTTGTATGCTTTTTAAATTTTACACTTCTTCACACAAGAAAACAAAACTACACATACAAAATCTTAATGTTGTGTATTCTTATTTCTTGAAATTAGGGTTTGGTTATTGTTTATTTAAATTTAACTTTATGATGAACTATAATTCTCCCTCACCCATCCCTTTTCACTATTTTCTTACATCAAATTCTTCCTCCATTTCATTTACCTCCCTCCACTAGAAACTTAACAAAAACCTAATTTTGCTACCAAATATTGTAGGTCATCCCTCTTAATTTATTAATTTCTTGAACATGCTTTCCTCCTTCAACTTACATGAATCTTATTTATCCTTTCATAGTATCATGGAATTTTATATTAACAACCTCATATTTTTCCATTTCCTTAGTACTTATTCACACTTTAGACATCCTCATGTCCTTTATTTCCCCATTTACCTAATCTCACATTCTCCTACTTTATCACATGCTACTCCCTTATATGATACGCATCCTTCCTAATCAATTGATGCCTCACAATAATTATTTATTTGATAAAATAAATGCTTGCTCTTCTTTTCCTATTTTTTCTTCTAAATGTTCAAATTTAAAAGTGTTTTATAGCACAAAAACTTTGAAGTTACATGTACAATTTTTTCTTTTCTCCATGTAAGAATTATGACATGTTGAAGATTTTATTTTACATGCATTTCCAATTTCATTTCATGATGATGCATGATGTAGACAAATCTCAGGATAACCTTAAAAACTATAGCTAATGAAGACTAGGGTCCAAAATTTTGGACTCATAAGGGGATTGACTTGAAAGGAAGACTTAGGGTAGAGCTTAGGGAAAAAAACACAAGTTCACAAAGAGCCCAATTTCAATTTTTCACATAGAGATCAAGGATTTTAGGAAAATAGAATGTGTGAGAAGCATAAAAAGAAGAGAAGGGAATGCCGAAATGAACATGAATAAAAACATGTCATGGGAATAGAGATAGGGTATGTTTATCAAGCATAAAGAGGAAAGATGAAATTAGAAGGCACATAGGTGGGAAGGACACAAATAAGTAGAACCAACAATTTGTGAGTGGATGTGAATGGAGAAAAGCAAAGCACAAAAAAGTAGAAGGATAGAAGTGATAAGCAGTGAAGCTTAGAGGAAATGTATGGGCGTTCATACAGATGGATAGAAATAAGGATTGTTCACATATGGTAGAGGAAGATTTTAAATTACCATCCATGTGAAGGCTTAGGATAGTGTTGATGTGGTTGTTAGTCACAACAACAAGAAATAAAAGTTTCAATCAAACTGCTATTTATCTTGAAGAATACGATGGATTTAGAGAATTCTTGATTCCAATTCTCCATGTGTCAAGTCATAACAATTTGTTGTCACTCAGAGGTTGATGTGATGTGCTATTTTTCCAATAGGGGCCTTACATATGTTTAAAGAAATATGGCCCAAATATTTGTCCTGTTACACCTGATCTACATGTATTCTCAATAAATTGTGTTAAATCCTATAATCTCCAGCTAGGATATGTAGATATTTATGCAATTTTATCATAAGTTTGATCAATTCTTCTGAAACTATCTCTAGTTTAAAATTATTTAATGTGATCTTTCCAACTTTGATCAGTTCTTCTAAAATTCTCTCAAATTTGAACTAATCCTCACTCAATTTTACTTATGCACCTTAAATTCTTTCAAATATTGTGCCTGTAAGCATATATTTCAATGTTCATCATTATTTACCATTATTTACATGATATTTTCAATATGAGATGCCATTTTTCTCAAATATGCTAAGGATATTTGATTATCTATGGGAAGTTAGCATATTTCTCTATATCTGCTTGTTATTTGTTATTATTTGTAGTCTTGATGTGATGATTTATGAAAATGAAACAAAATAAGATGGAATGCATCTAAATTTTAAAATTAACTAAGTTCAATCATTGATCCCCATGTATCTTTGAAAATTTCATGAAAAGGAGATGAAAACCAAACCATGCTTTACCAGGATAGTCCACAACTACACATGATAGGTGCAAATCTTCAAAGGAAAGGAATGATGACAACATGCACTTTGTGAATGCACCTCTATTGAGCACAACAATTCATAGTTACACATCCAGAAATCTTTCACAGATTACTCAAGATATATGATAAGTAGTAATCTAAGTCTCCATCTTCATTAAGTATGTAAAAAGAGTACACATATAGAAATGATCTGATAAAGAATAATGAGAAACCACAAAGTTATAGAATGTACACTTAGTGTTCATAAGTCACCAATTCAATCTCTCTACAAAATGGCAATCAATATCCTTTTATAGAACAAGGATATGATTTAGTTACATTGATCCAATGGTTAGGATCCCATCAAGATAATCAATGATTAGAAATAGGGACATGTGATTTCCAATTGGTAATTGTTGGTTGAAGACAACTAGCACCAGAAGAATATTCCTCATATCTTTGACTTAGTCTTCATATTCATCACTCAGTACCTTCTTCAGATTCCTCCTCTATTGATCCTCCTTTTGTAATCCTGCATGCTATACCTTGGATGAGTTCATATTCTCTAAGGGCCTTATCTATCTCTGCTATGTTTTGTACCTTAGCCTTTTCCTTAGCATATTCTTGTGTAGATAATAGTTCCCTCAAGGAGATCCACTTGTTTGTCCTATTGTCCAGCTCCTCATTGTAAGCATCTATTTTGGACTTCATGTCCATTGTTTTATCAATGACATCCTCTAAAAAATGCTAAACTAGATCCTCCATTGCGGAGTTGAAGTCGTCTTTGAATACATTAACTACAAACTCTTCATCTTGATTCTCCACCTTTCCATTTATTTCCCCCTCTAGCTTTTCCAAAATAACTAGTTCTTCTGCCAAGAGCTCATGTGATTTTACACTTATATCCACTACTCTGGTATTACACCTCTTCAAAATAGATATTTCAAATCTCAAGTCTTCAAACTAGATATCCATCTGTGGAAGTGTTTGAGATGCCAAAATCTTCTTAGTTATGAGGGTGTTATCATCGGTTTTCATCATATCCTTCAATATAGTCAGGTCTTGACTACTCTTAATCAATCTTTGTCCAACCTCCTTCAAGGCATATACTTTTCCCTTCATGTGGCTTAGCATGTCCCAATTGGACAATGAGGTCTTTATTACTTCCTCCCCTTCCTTCAAGAATTTGATGAACGATTTGTTCATCACATGTGCTTGATGCTTCTAAGAATTGTTGGGAATTAAGGTGTCTCACCCTTGGTAATTCCTTATATTTTTACATTGTATTTATTTATTATTTGCCTATTGTATTAATTGGATGCAAATCCTATGTTGTCATATTGTGGGAGTTGGCATGGTGATGTGTCATCCTACATGGCATATGATGACATGTATTTTTGTCCTCAAATGAGGAGATAGGTGTCCCACTTAGTGGTAGGAATATTTTGGCATGTGTCAACATCTTGGATGTTGTGTAAGGGAATATTGACCATAACGGTCATGACAAATTCCTATGAAGAAGTTATGACATGTAAGAGTAAAAAATAGGAGATTCTATGATAGGTGAATGTTAAAATCCATAAAATAGATTATAACCCAGAATCAATTGAAAGAGTTAGAAACATAAACTATAAATGCAAAAAACAATAACAACGATACCATGAGATTGATGTGAAATGCTCGAATGGCAAAATAGCATCAGATAACTATCTCCAATATCAAATGAAAATACAAGCTAGGTAGCATGCTTATATAGACCAGAGAGAGGGAGGAGGTGGCAACACCAACCAATGAGGAGCAACCATCTATCGGACTAAAGATAGCAAAGTATCTTCCCAAGATAGCTAATGGATGCTCACATGTAGGAAGGTGACACCTCACAACCACTCACATAATAAGACATGCTTTATTAACGTAAGCAAGCTTAAATAAATGTGTAGGAAAAACCTTATAATAATGAATAAAAAACCTACACTAACACCCCCCCTTAAGCGTAGCTTAGGTGGGTAAAGAGATGGGTCCCAGAAAATCAAACCTGATGAGGTACCCATGTACAATGAATTCCCTCCAAAAGAGAAGTAGCCCCCCCCACAAAAGAGAGTACACCCCTCTAAATAGAGAGAGAGAGAGAGAAGGAGCTAAGAAGCCCCCTAAAAGGAGGACACCTGCCGCACCCCAAGCAAAGCTCACAAATGAATGAACTTGCTCTCAGTGAAGGGTTTGGTGAAGATGTCAGCTGTCTGATCTAATGTCGAACAATATTGAGGATCAAGAACCTGCTCATGAATCAACTCTTGAATGTAGTGTATGTGAATCTCAATGTGTTTGGTCCGCTGATGATGGACCGGATTGCGAGAGATCTAAATAACACTCTAGTTGTCACAAAAGATGACTGTAGGCTTCCTGAAGGAAATACCAAACTCAGTGAGAATGTGTTGAAGCCAAATGGCTTCAGTAGAAGCATTAACGACTCCTCGATACTCAGCCTCTGTATATGAAAGAGCAATAGCAGACTACTTCTTGCTTGACCAAGAAATCAGACCAGAACCAAGAGAGAAGCAATACCCTGAAGTAGACTTGTGATCCTGAGAATCACCTGCCCAATCTGAATCTGTGTATCCCACCAAGTCAATATCCATGCCTGTTGCATAATGAATCCCATAACTGTTAGTGCCCTGTACATAGTGAAGAATCTGCTTAGCTGCTTTCCAATGCAGCTCATGTGGCTCCTGCATGAACCTGGAGACCAGGCCCATGGCATATGAAATATCAGGCCTCGTGTGAGTCAAGTATATGAGACTCCCAACCAATTGGTGATACAAGGTAGCATCTACCAAAGGTGAAGAACAAGAAGCCTCAAGTTTGACTCCTAACAAAAAGGGAGTCAGTGTAGGCTTACAGTCAGCCATGTGAAATCTGGAGAGCATATCAAGAGCATACTTGGGCTAAGAAAGAAAGATACCAGCTGAAGACTGTGTAATCTCAATGCCTAAGAAATAGTGAAGAAGACCCAAGTCAGACATCAAAAAATGATCATGAAGGGCAGTTTTCACTTCCTTGATGGTGGATGAGGAACTCCCTATAATCAGCAAGTCATCAACATAGAGAATAAGGAAAGTGAGAGTATCATCCTGCTGCAAAATGTAGATGTTCGGATCAGAATGGCATCGAGTGAACCCAAATGATAGAAGAAAGGAGTCCATCTTGGCATACCAGGCTCGAGGGGCCTATTTAAGGCCATAGAGAGACTTTCGAAGTCGATAGACAAGTGAAGGATCCTGGACAAACCCCTGTAGCTGCTCCATATATATCTCCTCCTGAAGGTCACCGTGAAGAAAAGCACTCTTCACATCCATCTGATGAACTTCCCAGTGATGGGCTACAGCAATGGCAAGGACAAGTCAGATTGAATTCATCTTGGCAACCGGCACAAAAGTCTTAGAGTAGTCAATCCTAGGAACTTGGGAGAATCCTTTTATGACCAAGTGAGCCTTATGTTTATTAACTGACCCATCTGCAGCAAATTTTGTTTGATAGACCCACTTGCATCAAACAAGTTTTCTTCCCTTAGGAAGTGGGACTAAATCCCATTTATGGTTTCTTTCCAAGGAACTAAACTCTTCTTGCATAGCAGCATCCCACTTGGGGACACCAGAAGCTTCCCTAAAGGACTGTGGATTAGAAGTTGAAGCAAAGAAGAGATGAGGAGCCTACTCAAACTGTGACCTTGTTCTTCTTGCATCTGAAGGATCACTAACCCAATCACCTGCTGACTCCAAAGTCTGACGAGCCCAAAGAGGCCCAGTGGCAGGAGAATCTGGAGGAGAATCAACATCCTCTAAATGATGACTCAAAGAGGAAGATGAACCCTCATCATCGCCATCTGAAGTGGAGGAAGAAGACTCCTCAGGAGT
The DNA here is from genome assembly GCA_027924645.1 of Cunninghamia lanceolata. Classification (NCBI taxonomy): domain Eukaryota; kingdom Viridiplantae; phylum Streptophyta; class Pinopsida; order Cupressales; family Cupressaceae; genus Cunninghamia; species Cunninghamia lanceolata. Next base: position 627,960 of record BSBN01000007.1, read on the forward strand.
ATTAAGTTCCTTAGAAGAACTATCATCATGAAGTCACAGTGTCTCCATGGGAATGAAAGATGGAGAAGTGGTAGAAGTATCCTCCTCAAACTGAACACTCCTCTCAACAAAGAGCTCATGTGTGGTAGGGTGGAGTAGCCTGTAGCCTTTGACACCATCTGGATATTCAACAAATATGCAAGGCCTACTCTGTAGATCCATAGCCTTGCGTTTCTTTGCTGGAATGTGGGCCCATGCAGGAGACCCAAACACTCGGAAGTGCTTGACTGTGGGTTTCTGATCGGTCCAAGCTTGAAAAGGAGTTACCCCCTTCACAGCTTGGTGAGGAACCTGGTTCTTGATATAACACACATAGTTGATGGCCTTTTCCCAATACTGAGGTGCTAATGATTTGGAGTGAATCATGCAATTGGCCATTTCCTTCAATGACCAATTCTTTCATTCTGCAACTCCATTTTGTTGTGGACTGTAGGGAACTGTGTGCTGAAGATCAATGCCCTCTAAGGTACAAAACTGCTCAAACCTTTGGTTGACATATTCCCTGTCATTATCGGTGCACATAATCTTGACAACCTTCCCAGATTGTTTCTCTACAAAAGCTTTAAAGTCCTAAAAAGACTCAAAGACTTCAGACTTCTATTTGAGAAAGTATACAAAGGTGTATCGGGAAAGATCATCAATGAAGGTCAATACATATCTAGCTTTGCTAAATAAGGGATGTTGAAATGGACCAGCCAAATCACTATGTACTAACTCCAAGAGCTGTGTGGCTCTCCGTGCTTTGCCTTTGTCAATTTTTTCTTCAGGATGCTTGCCAAGAATGCAACCTTGACAAACTCCATTAGAGAATCGAATAGAAGGCAACCCTATAACCATGTCATGCTGACTGAGCTGCTTCAAGTAGCGATAGTTCAAGTGGCCAAACTGTTGATGCCACAAATGGTTCACCTCATCTGAGTGAGTGAGCAATGCAAGTGAAGGAGAATCAAGAATAAAATGAGAAAAGTGATAGAGCTGAGAATGGTTATCAACTTTTCCTATAGCAACTATAGACCCACTATGCAGATCACTGATAACCATTGAGTCACATGTAAATTCAACTCTCTTGCCAGAACCTGTATGAGTGATCTGGTAGACAGATAGGAGATTAGTTGACAAAGAAGGCACACAAAGAACATCATGGAATGTCCCATCAGCAATGTCAACAGACCCTCTCCCAAGAACTTCCTCTAGTGTATCATTACCCATAAGAATATCAGGCACAGAACATGACTCCAAGGATGAGAAACTTTCCTTTGTATTGGCCATGTGGTGAGAAGCACCTAAGTCAATTACCCAACTATCTGGTAGTGTAACAACTGTAACAAGGAGCTTGCCCTTCCCCTTACTATTTTTCATGTCCTTTGAAGATTGTGAAGAATCTTCCTTAGCTGAATCTAGCACTTTGATATTTTCTTCTCAAGAAGATAAGTGAGATGAGCTATTTGCTTTTTCAAACACTTATGCTCATCGTGACTAGATTTCTTACAAAAGGCACACTTTGTCTTCTCCTTTTTAGACATGTTGTCTTTAGAGGAATACTCAGGAGCTACATTGTTTGTAGCTTGTTTTAGACCTTGTTTCTTCTCACCTTGATCCTTTTGTTTCTTATTTTGCTTTCCATTGCCTTTTTGATCTTTAGTGCCCTAATTTGCAGCCAACGCATGAGACTTAGAAGGCTTAATAGTGCCCATGTGAACTAATTTATCCTATTCTTTAGTGAGTTTAGTAACAAATTCATCTAAAGAAGGCATTTTGTAGGTAGTCCCAAGAGCACTTTTGGTGGCATAAAATGTAGAAACAAACACTGAGTAGTTAGGACCAAGCTTAGAAAGAATACTTAAGATCAATTGTGGGTCTTTCTTTTCAATCCCACATTGCTCCAACTATAATCTAATGGCCTTTAGCTTTGTGAAGAAGTCTTGTATTGTATCAAAATTACATGGATTTAACCCTATTAGCTCATTCTCTAATTGATGTCCCCTTAATTCATCTTGTTTACCAAAGAGATTTTCTAAAGTAGTCCATACATCATTTGGTGTTGTAGCAGATTCAACATGAAAAAGAAGATCATGAGAAATAGACATGCATAGAGTTCCAAAAGCTTCATCTAGCCTGTTATGAAATTTAGGCTTTTCTGCAATTAAGGTTGGTTCAGTTTCTAGACCCATTGCTACTCTATATAGTCCTAACTTCTTAAGTTGGATAGTCATCTTGGACTTCCACTCATAGTAGTTGTAGGGTGTTAGAATAGGCACTATTAATTGATCCATCTTAATGCAGAATTAGATTGTTGTTGTTGTTGTGAGGAAAGAAAAGATGCAAGAATACACAAGACACCCCCCCTTTTCCACTCAATCAAAGAACCCCCCCAAGAAAATTTGATTTGGCATTCTATATTTAGTGTGTTTACAATTTCCACCAGCAAGAAATACTGAGTGGACTTGATCTCAATGCTATTACAGATTCTCAAAAAGAGCATATGCTGAAAATAATACTTAGCGCCAAACCCTAGTAAAATAAATAGCACCACTGCAAACTACATGAAAAAACATCCACTTTCAAAAAAAGAATCACCTCGATCTGAGGTTTTATGCAAAATTTATGCCTCTTCAGAGTTCCTAAAATGAGGACTGCGCAGTGTCCCGATTGAGAATCTGCAATTTTTGAAAAATCTCTGCACTAAAATAAAAAATGACTTCACTAGTGCATAGAGCACGAAACATTAGCCAAGATAATTTTTTTTTTTGTGAGAAATGGAGTTCGTATGAGCAAGAACGGAGCATTTGAAAACTGCATTCAAATCTGCAACTACCAACGGAGAGGGGATCTGTTGTAGCTTTTTGAGTTCATTTCTGCAAAATATCCAGTTTGCATACAAAAACTCAAAGATACCCAGATGGTTTTTCTATTCTGCAAACAAAACCCAGAAGGCATTTTTCTTGCTGATGTACACAAGATGTAGATCTAGTGTAAAAAAGATGCCTTTAGCCACATAAAATGACCCCAACAACCAAAATATGACATGCAAAGGTAGAATCAGCTACCTAAGACAAGCAAAGGCATGTTGCAACCTGCAATACTATTAAAACACCAAATATGCAAGCTGTTTGATAGATTCGAGCAAATCAAGATTGACTAGATCTTCATAAATCCTTTCTGATTCTCTAGATCGTTCGAAAAATGCAAGAGAAGAGCATATGAGATTTTGCAAGATCTCTACAAAGAATCTAATCTTACAAAACTTGCTCTGATACCATGTTAAAATCTGTAAAACAGATTATAGCCCAGAATCAATTGAAAGAGTTAGAAACATAAACTGTAAATGCAAAAAACAATAACAATGATACCATGAGATTTATGTAAAATGCTCGAATAGAAAAATAACATTAGATAACTATCTCCAATATTGAATAAAAATACAAGCTAGGTAGCATGCTTATATAGACCAGAGAGAGGGAGGAGGTGGCAACACCGACCAATGAGGAGCAACCATCTATCGGACTAAAGATAGCAAAGTATCTTCCCAAGATAGCTAAAGGATGCTCACATGTAGGAAGGTGACATCTCGTAACCACTCACATAATAAGACATGCTCTATTAACCTAAGTAAGCTTAAACAAATGTGTAGGAAAAACCTTATAATAAGGAATAAAAAACCTACACTAATAGTGAAGACATGTGTTGAAGAGCATCTTTGAAAAAGGCATCTTTGGGAACCCCAAGGTGGAATATGACATGTTGTAAGAGAATATGCTATTTATAACCTGTGTATGACAAATTCTCTTACAGCCATAAGTCATGATAGCTATGACATATTCTATGATGGTTGTAAGAGTCATAAGAGCATCTGTCATAGCCCATTTTGGGAATAGGCAACCTCGTTCAGATGGGGTGACCTGACAAGTGTCAGGAACATTCTACAAGGTTAGACAAGTGTCCATAGGCATGGGTTTTGGTCCATGAGGCCATGTTGGATGCCCATTCCAAGATAGAGCCAAAATTGCCTTGTATATTCTATATAAACGAGTGCTTTGAGGAGGTGATGTACTACAGGTTTTACAGGTACTGTTATGCTGTCAAATCATCTCTAGATATGAGTGTTGAAGACTCCTACAAGAGCATTGGCTCTATGTTGTATGGTAACCTTCATTGTTTACATAATACATTTGAGCTATGTTTTGGAGTGTGGGGTTTTTCACCCGTAAGGGTTTTCCCCACGTATGTCTTGTGTCTCTCTTCCTCTGTCATACTTTCTTGTTTATGTGTTTGCTACAATATCTCAGTTAGTGGGTTTAACAATGCTGTAATAGTAAAGATAAAATTGAATTTACACTCCCCTCCCCTCATTAGATTAGTGTAGGAAGCAATTTCCACACACCTAGCTTCCTTTCAAGCATCAAATCCTATTATCTCTTATTGAGATACCAGTGCCAAAGGTGTAACAACTATGATTGGAACATTTGTAGGTGCCACCAACCCTTTTATGAAATCCTATAGTTGAGCAATTTATCCTTTCAACTCTTTATTATTGGCCTTGGATTTTGTAATCCTGGCCACCACTGCATTTGTACTTTCCCTTAGTTCCTGGACATCTTGATCTGCAGTGGTATGGCCTAGGTCTATGGTGGTTATTTGGAACTTACCAGCCCTTATTTATCCTTTTTCTTTGTCAATTGTAGGCACATCTAATTGATTTGTCCTCTTACCAGTGGCCAGATCATGCCTTATTGCGAAGGTGGCCCTTGCTCTGCACTTGGACTTTGTCTCCTCAAGTGAAAATAATGAAGAAATATCAAAATTAGAAGAATACACAATAGGAGACTAAGTTACCTCATGCGACAACCAATGTGGTGCACTGGATATTGGCCCTTTCTAGCCTATCTATTCAATGTGAGCATCTTATACATTTGCATCCTTATCCTTAGGATCCTCTATACTTATTCATTATTCTTGATCTTTTGAAGTATCTTGGGGTACCATATCCTGATCTAGGGATATCTCTTTGGTTGGCTCCTTATCCCCTTCATGCACTTTCATCTGGATATCCTCATCCTGATTATTTGTACCAACATGGACATTCTGATGTTTTCCTACATTCTGATCCAATGCATGTTGTTCATCTTGGAGATGAGGATTATCTAAATCAAGGTTTTAGTGGCCTAGATCTTGAATATCTTGATGTACACTCTGATCAGCACCTGTTTCTACTTATTCAATCTCTTGATCTTTGCCACCTTTATCCTATGGACCTTCATGTCCAGATGTGGCTTCCTCTTGGTTCTTAGGACCCTCCGGTCTAGATGTGACCTCTGGACCTACTTATCTTGATGTTAGCATTTGTTGTTCCTTTTCTCCAGCCTTAGCATATCCTCCTTCAATTTCCTAGACATTTTGCTCTGGTGGCTCTATATGGATGTCCATGTCTTCTACTGCATCATCTCCAGTCTACACATTGTTCATGGTTTCATCCCTATCCTTGTCATCTGCCCCATTATAGGATAAGTCAATAACTGTTGGGCTTGTGACAGTTTCCACTAGCACGTCTAGGCAAATACTTTGCACCATTGTCTTTGGATTTTCAGACTCTTCTTCATCACTAACATTCTTAGGTGCCTATGGTGTGCCTTGGGGTGTTAGGGTGGTGTGCCTCAACAAATATTCAAGAGGATTAGATGTCACATCCCTTGCCACATCATCATCTATTAGATCAATAGTTTTATCTAGAGGCAAGGATGGATCAATTACCTTCTTCCTTTCTTCCTCTCTTGCTTCCTTGGCGAGTTCACTCTTAACTACAACAATGGTGGGGATGGGGACATTGTGCTGAAACTCTTTGGCTACTATCTCCACATCCTTTGTGACCATAGTTGTTTTGGATCTATCTATTGTAGGTTGCTTCTTAGCAAACATCTTTTCCATTTTAGTGAACTCTTCATGCTCTCGAAGCAAGACATCTGATTTCCCACTAGAGGATACCCTCATGAAAGGTACATGTCCTCTCTTTTGTTTGGGGATGCTTGCCCACTTCAATATGTCTTCACCTTTTCTTATAGGTACCTCTTCTTCCTCAGTCTCCTCTATGTCCTCATATGTGTCCTTAGGCTCTTCCAGGTCTGCCTTGTGGTTATGGTAATTGCTGGGACATGTGTTTCTCTTTGAGGTGAGGGTCTTGTGGCTATTGTAATGCCATTGGTGGTGAATGTTGTTATATGGAGCCTAATCAGACTCAGAGGTTAATTTTACCCCACTTTTATCAGCGTGGTTTCCCCCCAAATCATCTAACGGGTTCAAGGGGCAGCGCCCCCAAAACCTCCAATGATTTTTTATTATTTTATAAAGATGTTGGGAGTTATTTTTTCTATTGGCCAATATAAAAAACCCTATTTTGTAACTGACATAAGGCTTGATAAATTGACTAAGGGTTAGGGTTTCCATTGATGTCTTGTAGCATTTTGCAGTGATATTGAGTTGCAAGGATTGCTGGTTGTAATTAGTTTAATTTACTAGATAATAATATTGGACTCTCTATTGGTGGATGTAGCCTGATCTTGGGTGAACCACGTTAAAACTTGTCTCTCCTTGTTATTATTTATGTGTATTTTCATTCCTTTGTTTAATCTTTATTTGCATTTAATTGATATCTTCTGTCAACTAACCCTAAAAAGTGGTATTAGAGCCAAGTTGTGTTTGATTATCATTTGTAGGAAGGTCTCACGGTTGAGTGGGAGTCTCACAATTGAGTGGGAGCAATGGCAGATGAGGGTAAATTGAAGGTAGATAAATTCAATGGGTAGAACTATCAGTTATGGAAGATGCAGATGGAGGATTATCTCTATTAGAAGGATTTATGGAGGCTATTGGAAGGAATAACCAAGAAATCGGCAACAATGACTGATGAGGATTAGAATCTTCTAGATAGAAAGGCATTGGGAACCATTCAGTTGTCCCTGGCACCATATGTGGTGTTCAATATAACAGAAGCAAAGACAATGGATGAAGTGATGAAAGATTTGGATAAATTGTATGAAAAACCCTTAGCCTCAAATAAGGTATTTCTCATGAAGCATTTGTTTAATCTAAAAATGATTGAAGGTGGATCTGTTACAAATCATTTAAACAAGTTTAATACGATTAGCAGTCAGTTAACTTCTGTAAAGGTGAAATTTGATGAAGAGGTGAGGGCTCTCTTAGTTTTATGTTCTTTGGCAGAAAGCTGGAATAGCTTTGTAATGGTTGTAACTCTGTCTCTGGTTCAAACACTTTGAAATTTGATGATGTTGTTGGTGTTATCCTTAGAGGTCATGGGAAGTCACAAGGAAAATCAAAGGACAAGAGATCCCAATCCAGAGGATAGAAGGGTTGCTGGCACTATGGGAAACTAGGTCATCTGAAGAAAGATTGTTGGTCTTGGAAGAAAAAAGGAGATAAACAAGAAGGTAATAAGGAGGCAAATGTGGTAAATAATAAATTTTAAGATGATGCTTTGATTCTTTCCCTAGATAATGCTGATGATTCATGGGTTTTAGATTCAGGGGCCTCATTTCATGCTACACCCCGTAGAAGTTATTTTCTTGATTATGTCCAAGGGGATTTTAGGCAAGTTTATTTGGGAGATAACAAACCCTGCCAGATTGTTGGAAAGAGAAGAATGAAGATTAAGTTGCATAATAGGAATCATTGGCTACTACAAGAGGTAAGGCATGTTCCAAGTCTGAGTAGGAATTTAATTTTAGCAAGGCAGCTAGTTGATGAAGGTTGTGGTGGTGCCTACCTAGGGTTAGGGTTTTGAGCTTGAAAATCTATTGGTCTTTTATTTAAACCCTCAAAATTCCTCAGTCCCAAAGTCATGCGCATTGTTTTTTATATTTTGTCGTTGACCTCCTGTAGTGGGTTCTCGGTCACTTAAGTTGTAACTTAAGCCTTAGCACTCGTAGGTTGACTGGCCCCTTTACATTGCATTATCACTTTTTCCCGTTGCATTGAAAAAATGCTAAGCCCAAAAAACCCTTTATGTGGCGGTGAACTTTGTTGTATGTATCGTTGTATGTATGTGTCTTTGTATGTGCAGATGCATATGTACAATGCCGGACCCAAAAATAATTTTTAATCGGCTTCAAATAGTGAAAAAATAAGTTGTATGCATCTTTGTATGCATATCGGATTGTATATGGCATATTCCAGGTTAGATTATGTGCTTGTATGTAAAAGTTTGTATGTTGTTGTTGTATATTCAATATACAATAGGTAATATACAACGCGGATCTCAAAAAGGTTCCAATCGAGTTGAAATGGTGATCGGGCCCATAGGTGTACAAGGGGGATTGTATGTATATGTGACGGATACAATTGAACATACAATGCAGAATATACAAGTCCCAAACGTCAAAGTTTATCAAATCAGGCCTGGCGGGTATACATACAATTGCGGAGTTGAAAAGTCAATGTGTTTCCTTGTATCTTGCGTTGTATGTTGTTTCATACATACAACTACATATACAAGGCAAGGTGCAAAGGGTGGACGTGACCAAGGAGTTAACTGTATGTGTGAAATGAGTGAAGTTCGCCATTGTATGTTGGGATTGTATGTTCCCAATGTACAATCGAACATACAAGAAATAGATACAAAGAAATATGCAAAGCGGATATGGTCAAAGTCAAAGTTTCAAAAGCATGTTGGGGCCCATAGCTTGTATGTTAAATGCATTGTATATGTCGAGATACAAAGAAGAAGAGATACAAGCCAGACATATTGCAAAGTTACAATATAGTTAATAATCATTTTAATGTCTGCGGTTGTATGTATATTACACATTGTATGTGCAATATACAAGGTGATATACAAAGAATAAAGATACAAGTCGGACCCAAATACGATTTCAATTTGTTTCATAGAAATTTGGGGTTCACCGCTTGTATACATTGTGATTGCTTGTATATGTAATTGCATATACAAATGCAAGATACAAAGGTTGATGCAATGGTCTGATAACAAGAATGGATACATTGGCTCATCGGCAGGACAATGCCTATCGACGGACACTTCCAGGGTCTTTCTGACAGCTGATGGAGATGCAAGTGCTTGGCGATCGAGAACCAATCAAGGGCTGCCACGTGTCCAAGTCAGTTGTATGTATATACAACTGTATATGGAAAGATTTGAAGGCAGAATTTATGTTTGCGATGTGAAAAGTCAAAGGGGATAATGCATTTGTGTAGCGTAATTTCATTGGTTGTGGACTTTTCAGGATGATTTGAAGCCGTTGATCTCGGTGGGAGGAAAGGAATTGACGGCCTGTTTCAAATCTTCACAGTGAGGAATTTCTGTGTGTTCGCTGTATCATTTCAAGCGGGAAGAAACTTCAGAAACTCGCGAATCATTACTGCATCCCAAAATCGGTAGGTTGGGCATTAATGGTGAATTTGTATGGGTATGGGTCTTGATTGACAAGCTAGATACTTTCTTCATGAGGAAAATCTTCAGACGGCGGCACATCCCCTGATCTCACCTACTCTTTCCTCTTCTTCTCTCAGCTGCATTAAATGTTTTGGGTGCCATTTTCATGGTGCATTGTATCTGGCAAAATTTTGAAATGACCATTGTACTTGATTATCAAGTACATGTTCTTAGTTTATATCAAAACTATGTTAGTCATTTCTGGAGGTTGAAGACTAGGCAAAAATTCTGGTGGAGTAATAAGATACAGTCTTGCTAGTGGCTCTGTTTGGTGCCTTGTGAGTTTTTGAATCATGTGTTGCATGTTTTATGCATAAGTTTACTGGTTTCATGTTGTTTTTTTTATATGAGAAATGCTTTGTTGCATGTGTTTGGTTATTTGTCTCTAAGTTGTGGGCATCTTTTCTTTTGAATCTAAATAGCTAAGGGTTATTTGGTATTTAGGAACATGGATTTTCTTTGTTGAATGTTTGATCTCTTATCTTTGGTCAAGGAAAAAATTAAATATTTTAGGTTAACCATTGGGAAAGGTATGCTGCAACAAGGATATCATTAAGTATGAATGACTAAATACTTAGTCTTGGGAAGTATCTGTAAGGCAGATACTAAAATTCTCCCCTTGAAACTCAAATATTGATTCAAGTTTATGGTAATCATTCACATATGTATGTCTATTGACTCTAAGCCCTGAGATAGGCACCAGTCTAGTCTTGTATTGAGGTTACAACCCAAGGTCCCAGTCTTGCATCCAAATACAAAATACAAATTCAAACTTCGAATATAAACCCTTAGGACATTAGAAGTAGTTTTAGGATGAAACTCCTCTGTCTCACAACTGAGCATAGGCCCAAAGCTATCCCCTTTGCACTTATTTCACATTTTTGGTCTGCATAAGAAAGGATTTAACTTCTTTATACCAACATCCCAGTAAGTTCACAGGCATATTTTATGGATGTTGAATAGGGAATATCCCCCTTGGTTCTGCAAAGCCTAAAGAAGGAGAGGAGATATTTATAGGGTCTATCTCCTATACTATTGGCCCCTAGCCTAGGAATCATATTGATCAATGATGGCTACCTTGTAGGAATAACTTGGAAGCATCCAGTTTGGGTAAAACTCCAATAGATTTGGCAACTCCGCTAGGAAATGCTTTGTGTAAGAACCTTGGTTTAAAAAAAAACTAATTCCTAGTTGTAGGTGGTTGTTGGGAATTAAGGTGTCTCAACCTTGGTAATTCTCTGCATTTGTAATGTTTGTATTTATTATTTAATTGCCTATGTTGTAAATAATTGGAAAATCCATATTGCCATATTGTGGGATGTGGCACGGTGATGTTTCAATCCTACATGGATTATGAAAACTTGTATTTTTTTCCTCACATGAGGAGATAGGCATCCCACTTAGTAGTAGGAATATTTTGCTGTGTCAACATCTTCTATGTTGTGTAAGGAATGTTTGACTGAAATGGTTATGACAGATTCCTATGATGAATCTATGACATGTAAGAGTCGAGAATAGAAGGTTGTAAGACAGGTAATGACATATGTCATGTAGCATCTTTGAATGAGGCATATTTGGGTGTCCCAAGGTGGAATATGATGTGTTGTAAGAGAATATGCTATTTATAACATGTGTATGATAGATTCTCTTACAACTGTAAATTGTAACCGCTATGACAAATTCTATGACAGTCGTAAGTGTCGTATGAGCATCAATCATAGCCCATTTTGGAAATAGGCGACCTCTTTGGGATGGGAGCTCTGGACAAGTGTCAGTCACATTATACAATGTTGACCAAGTGTCCCTAGGTGTGGTTTTTGGTCCAAGATGCCATATTGGATGCCCATTCCAAGATAGGTCCAATATTGCCTTGTATTTTCTTTATATACAGGTGCTTGGAGATGGAGTTTGTATCACAGGTTTATAGGTACTGTTATGCTACCGGATTGACTCCAGACATGAGTGTCAAAGACCATTGAAGTTTGCATTGCAAGTGTATTGTAAACATTCTTTCAGATTTTTTAATACATTGTGCAAGTTTCTGAGTGTGGGGTTTTTCAGCCGATAAGGGTTTTCCCCACCGTAAATCTTTGTCTCTCTTCTTCTGTCTACTTTCTAGTTCTTGTGTTTTTCTGCAATATCTCATGTTAATGGTTTAACATTGCTGTGATAGTTAGGATAAAGTTGAATTTGCATAGCCCTATCCTCAATAGATTAGTGTAGGAAGCATTTTCTGCACACCTAGCTTCCTTTCAGTTGGATTCAGAGCTTGATCACCTTTGGTCCTAGTTGTAGGGTAGGGTTTTTTTGAGTTAATCTTAGGTTGAGTGAGAGTCTATACAGAGCATTCTATATCTTATTGTAGCAAGGAGATGGAAGGCACATCAAGAAGGTTTGAAGTAGAAAAGTTCAATGGGAGTAATTTCAAGCTGTGGAAGCTAAAAATGGAAGACATGTTAGTTGACCCAGACCTTTGGGAAAGTGGGAATGGAACTAAACTAGCTACAATGACACAAGATGAGTGAGATCTCAAGGATCAGAAGGATAAGGGTCTCATAAGACTTAGTCTTGCCGATTCTGTATTATTAAATGTCCATGAGAAGACTACTACAAAACTCCTTTGGAAGAAGTTGGGGGATGTGTATCAAGCCAAATCCCTAGTCAATAAAATTTTCCTGAGAAAGAAGTTGTATTCTCTTCAAATGGAGGATAGAGGATGTGTGGCTGAGCATATGAATACCTTTAATATGCTAGTTGCATAATTAACATCTATTGGTGTAAAGATGGAGGAGGAGGATCAGTGTATGACCTTGCTTTGTTCTCTACCGAAATCATGGGATCATCTTGTCATGGCAATCGGAAGCATCACATCCACATTCAAAATGGAAGAAGTGGTTTCTTCATTGTTGTTTGAAGAGATGTGGAGAAAGTCTTCTGAGGCAGCCAAAGAAGCCCTTGTAGTTCGTAGAAGACCCAAGGAGAAAGGGAAGAAGAAGGACAAGAAAGATGAGAATGGTAGATCCAAATCCCATGGGAGATCCAAATCTCCTAGAAAGTCCAAGGCTCTTTGTTGGAACTGTGGCAAGATTGGGCATTTCTGAAAGGAATGCAAAGAGGAGAAGAAGAAAAAGAAGAAAGCTCCTAATTCAGATTCTGACAAATCACAAGATGATGGTGATGCTTTCATTGTAGCCCTAGAAACCCATGCATCTGATGATGTGTGGCTAATCGACTCTGGTGTATCATTCCACATTACCTTGCATTGAGACTGGTTCACTAAGTATGAGGAGTTTGATGGTGGAAAGGTGTATCTGGGTGACGACTCTCATCTGAAGATTGTTGGTCATGGAAGAGTCTCAATTTGATTCCCTGATGGTCGAGTGAAGGGGATCTCTAGGGTTATGCACATCCCAGGCCTAGCACGGAACTTGCTTTCTGTAAGTAGTTTGAATGATGCAGGTGTGCAAGTTGTCTTTTCAAAAGATGGATGCAAGATGACTAGAGGATCTATGGTGCTTTCTAAGGGTACTTAGAGAGGTACTTTGTTTCAACTAGAAGCATGCATTACACAATGCAATAGTTCTTTTGACTCAAGGAAGAGGGTAGCTGCCACTTCATCCCCACCATCTGAACGAGTAGTGAAGAAATCTGTTGTTTCTAGTCTTGATGGTTGTAATTGTGCATTGGAAGTTAAATTTCCTGTAGAAAAGATAATTTTATGGCATAAGAGATTTGGCCACATTGGTGAGAAGGGTCTACGTACCCTGAAAAATAAGAACCTCGTTGAGGGGTTAGATGATTGTAATCTTGAGTTTGACTTTTGTGAACATTGCATTTATGGAAAACAAAATCATGTTTAGTTTTACTCAAGTTCTCATAAGTCTTCTGGTGTGTTGGATCTTATTCATTCTGATGTGTTTGGTCCTGTTAATGTTCCTTCATTATCAAAATCTATATACTTTGTATCTTTTATAGATGATTACAGTAGAAGGACATAGATTTATTTTCTCAAAAGCAAATTTGAAGTCTATAGCAAGTTTAAGGAGTTTAAATCTTTTGCTTAAAATCAGACTGGTAAAAAGATTAAATGTTTGAGAACTGACAAGGTGGTGAGTTCTGTTCTATAGAATTTGATAAGTATTGCAAGGAACTTGGGATTGAAAGACATAAGACAACTCCATACACACCACAGTAAAATGGAGTTATAGAGAGGATGAATAGGACACTAATGGAGAAGGCTAGGAGTATGCTTAGTGGAGTTGGTCTAGAACAAAAGTTCTGGGCTGAAGCTATTTCCATTACTTGCTATCTGGTAAATAGATCTCCTACATCAGCTCTTGTTGCAAAGACACCCATGGAGGTGTGGTCTGGTAGAAAGCCTTCAATAAGGCATCTTCATGTTTTTGGTTGTGAGGCATATGCACATGTGCCAAGGGAGAAGCGGTCAAAGTTGGAGAACAAAGTTGTTAAGTGTATCTTCATCAGCTATGGTGTTGGTGTGAAAGGATACAAGCTTTGGGACCTCATGGCTGAAAAAGTGTTGTATAGAAGAAGTGTCATCTTTAGAGAGCTTACACCTTCCATTGTTTTGTAGCTAGAAGAAAAAGAAAAGAAAGAGGATTTTGTTCAGTTTCCTCTCACCCCTGAGAAGACTAAACAGAAAGACAATGTTGGACCTCATGATGAGGAGAGCTCTAGTAGCTCTGAAAGCTTAGATGAAGAAGATGAACCTCAACCTCAGCTCTTAAGGAGGTCTACATGGATAAGAAAGCAACTTGAAAGGTTTGGTTTTACATTGCTTGATTCTAGTTGTGCTTATGCTTTGATTACTAATAGTGATGAACCTAGAACTGTATCAGAGGCTTTGGATATGAAGGATGCAGGTTCCTAGAAGGAGGCCATGGAGGAAGAAATGGCTTCTTTGGAAAAGAATCAAACTTGGGACTTGGTACCTTTGCCTCCTGGATGGAAACCTGTTGGATGCAAATGGGTGTTCAAGAAGAAAATTGGTACATATGGCAGTGTTCAGAAGTATAAGGCCAGATTGGTTGCGAAGGGGTATTCACAAGTGGAGGGTATAGATTATGGTGAGATCTTCTCTCCCGTTGCAAAGATGACATCCATTTGATTCCTATTGTCACTCGCAGTAGCTTATGACTTGGAGGTAGAACAGATGGATGTGAAGACAACTTTCCTTCATGGTGACTTGGAGGAAGAGATCTACATGTCACAGCCAAAGCATTACATGGTGAAAGGTAAAGAAAATTTGGTTTCCAAACTTAAGAAGTCTTTGTATGGTTTGAAGCAATCCCCTAGGAGATGATACTTGAAGTTTGATGCCTTTGTGTTATCAATTGGATTTATGAGATCGAAATTGGATCACTATGTGTATTATAAATTTGATGGTGATCGTATTCTCATTATTGCACTATATGTTGATGATATGTTGCTCATTGGGAAGGGTAAAAATATGATTTCTGATTTTAAATCTCAGTTGTTAGCTCAGTTTGAAATGAAAGATTTAGGGGCAGCCAGGTACATTCTAGGAATGGAAATAAGAAGAGACAGAACTAACAGAAAACTTTGGTTAAGCCAGAGTAAGTATGTGAAGTCCGTGTTGGACAGATTCAGCATGGCAGATTGTAGACCATTGTATGTTCCTGTTTCTTTAGGGACAAAGTTGTCTGTTGAGGATTGTCCAAAATCTCCTAGTGAGGTGGAGGACATGAGCAGAGTACCTTATGCTAGTGTTGTTGGCAGTTTGATGTATGCCATGGTCTGCACAAGACCAGACATTGCCCAAGCACTAGGAGTCCTTAGTCGATTTATGGCTAATCCTGGATGGGTTCATTGGGATGCAGTTAAGTGAGTGTTTAGATATTTGAGGGGTACTTCCGAGTATTCCATTTTCTATCATGGTAATGTTTCAGGACCTCCGCATTCTATTGATATTCATGGATTTGTGGATTCAGATTGGGCAGGTGACATTGATAGCAGGAGATCCACCAGTGATTATGTTTTTACACTTTTTGGTGGTGCTATTAGTTGGATGAGTAAGAGACAACCTATTGTTACTTTGTCCATGATAGAAGCTGAGTATATGGCAGCAACTCATGCTTGTAAGGAAGCCATTTGGCTTAAGAGATTGTGTTCAAATATTGGTGTTGATGTAGGTCAGATCATGATCAGTTGTGATAGTCAGAGTGCAATTTGCCTTGCAAAGAATCCAACTTTCCATGCTAGAACCAAGCACATTGATGTTCAGTTTCACTTTGTGAGGGACATGGTTGAGGATGGAAAGGTAAATTTGGAGAAGGTAGATACATTGAAGAATGTTGCAGATGCATTGACGAAACCAGTGGGCACAGAGAAGTTCAAATGGTGTTTGGAGTCTATGGGCCTCTCAACCTATTGTAGTTAAATCCTATTTTTCTATTGGCTCTTACAAGGTGTTAAACAAGTGGGAGAATGTTGGGAATTAAGGTGTCTCAACCTTGGTAATTCTTTGCATTTGTAATGTTTGTATTTATTATTTAATTGCCTATGTTGTAAATAATTGGAAAATCCATATTGTCATATTGTGGGATGTGGCATGGTGATGTGTCAATCCTACATGGATTATGACAACTTGTATTTTTGTACTCACATGAGGAGATAGGCATCCCACTTAGTGGTAGGAATATTCTACCATGTGTCGGCATCTTCTATGTTGTGTAAGGAATGTTTGACTGAAACGGTTATGACGGATTCCTATGACGAATCTATGACATGTAAGAGTCGAGAATAGAAGGTTCTAAGATAGGTAATGACATGTGTCATGTAGCATCTTTGAATGAGGCATATTTGGGTGCCCCAAGGTGGAATATGATGTGTTGTAAGAGAATATACTATTTATAGCATGTGTATGACATATTCTCTTACATCTATAAGTTGTAACTGCTATGACAGATTCTATGACAGTCGTAAGTGTCGTAAGAGCATCTGTCATAGCCCATTTTGGAAATAGGTGACCTCTTTGGGATGGGAGTTGTGGACAAGTGTCAGACACATTCTACAATGTTGACCAAGTGTTCCTAGGCATGGGTTTTGGTCCAAAATGCCATATTGGACGCCCATTCCAAGATAGGTCCAATATTGCCTTGTATTGTCTTTATATACAGGTGCTTGGAGATGGAGTTTGTATCACAGGTTTACAGGTACTATTATGCTATTGGATTGACTCCAAACACAAGTGTCAAAGACCAATGAATCTTGCATTATAAGTGTATTGTAAAAATTCTTTCAGATTTGTTAATACATTGTGCAGGTTTCTGAGTGTGGGGTTTTTCACCCGATAAGGGTTTTCCCCACCGTAAATCTTTCTCTCTTCTTTTGTCTACTTTCTAGTTCTTGTGTTTTGCTGCAATATCTCATGTTAATGGTTTAACATTGCTGTAATAGTTAGAATAAAGTTCAATTTGCATAGCCCTCTCCTCAATAGATTAGTGTAGGAAGCGTTTTCTGCACACCTAGCTTTCTTTCAATGGTGACTCTGAACAAATCTCCCAACTGGTAAAGTGAAATTTGTATGCAAGGGAGAAGATCCTTGTGTAATCCTTTGCTTGAAGAATTACCCATAAAAATGATGTATAGGAGAAAAGGGACCGTTCAAGCCGGTCAAGAAGGTTCTCCCAGTCCCAAAAACAATGATAATACCCAAGATAATCCAGGATCTTCAGAGCAACAAGCACCTTATTTTTCAAACACAGAGGCTGAAATTTGAGATGTATATGAAAGATAACAAGGTGATAGATTAAGAATGAGATCAGAGGTGTTTCAGGAACACCCTTTCTTAGATCCCCCTGACAGATTTGAAAAAATTGAGTCCCCAAGGGATGATGATGGCGACCAAAATGGAATGGGATTGTCCTCTTCTATGCCTAAAGATGAAGAATTAGCTAAAGAAATCAAGAACTCGAGGGCTGAGTTAGAGTATTTGTAGGCTTTGAGGATTAGAGATGATATGAGACAAAAGGTACAAGCTCTGAAAATTGATCAACATGATTCAGTTCCCACCCTTGATAATGTAAATGTGCTGAGAAACTAGCAAAGAAATGAAGTTCAAAATCAATAGAATGATCAGAGACAATACAAACAATGTTAGGATACCATTGAACAATGTGAGAAATTAGAATGCTAATAGGAATGCAAATGTTAATCATTTTGGTAGATAGCCTATGCAGTTGGATAGATTCAGGCAGTTAGTTTTTAATGGTATTCTTGGTTACCCTAATCCCATTGATAAACATGTAAGGCTTCAGATACCAAAGTTTTCAGGAAACAATGCTGTGTTAGGGGAAGATCATTTGAAGGCCTTTCAAAATGTTATGGACAACTTTGAGGTTGAGCATGAAGATGTTTTTATGAAATTGTTTATGCAGTCCTTAGTTGATGAAGCTAGGGAGTGGTATAAAAGTTTGCCTGACCAGAGTGTCTCATCATGGGATGACTTCAGAAGGATTTTTAAAGAAGAATATGGTGATAAGACTAATCCAAGTTTTTTTATAAATGAATTCACTGGTATTACTAAGGGCTCAAATGAGTAGGTTGTAGATTTTAATGCTAGGTTCACTTGAGTGTTGAACAAATTACCACTTCACATGAGGCCTAATGAACCAATGTGCATGGTACTATACATAAATGCTTTTGATGCTAAAACAACTTATGGGTTAAGAGATAAGGGTCCTACTAGCCTCAAGGATGCTTTTAGACTTGTAACCAACATTGAAAATAATAGGAAAGCATCTAGTAAGACAAATAGAAGGGATGATGTAAAGATTCTGCAAATTCCAAATAAGTCTCAAAATACTCAAGGTAATGCATCTACTTTCAAAGAGAAATTGGATAAGTTGACAACTATTGTTAAGGACCTAAGTTATAGACTTGCTAAAAATGAAAAGGGAATAGGTCCCAAAAGGCAGGTTTATCAAAGACAAGAGAAGAGACCATCATTGCATGATATGCCATATAACACTAATTGGCATAATGGTAAACCCATTTTCCCAAATAGCAACACTAATCAAAGAGCTCAAAATGTTAAGGAGACTCCTAATCCTTTGAAGAAGGCTGTTAACATTATTGATTATACCCCATGGTGCATAATCTGTCAAATGTCTCACTCACAATCACAATGTATGATTATGCAGTCTTTGTATAATAATGATGTTGCCTGTGATGAATGCAATGAGACACATTGTATGGAGGATGATAGTGTCAATATGTTGTTCACAAATAGGGAGTATTCTTCTTATGATGCTGAATTATGGGACTCAGGTCTGCCAGTAGATTTCCTATGATGAGGATGATGAAGATAACTATGCTTATGCTCAGGACTCACGCATCTTTCTAAATAACTTGACAAGGCCTTCTGATGAAGAGATTAGAGCTCTCACAGCTGCAGCAGTGGCTCAAGTCAAAAGGAACTATAACATTAGAGGTAAGGCTCAAGTTGGTGATCCACGTCAACCAAAAGACACCTTTGTGAATCAACTAGTGCATAATCATAAAGGGGATGAACCACACAAGACATGATGGAACAATAATAAGAAAATTTATTAGAAAAAAACAAGTCATGATTCTCAAGGACTAGAAAATGAAGTTCCCCAAAATGAGGATCAAAATAAGAATTCTCAAGTCATGGATGATAGTCAGAAGACCATTAAAATTAAGGTTGGATCAGCTCAGGATAAGAATAAAACCATGACTCAAGCTACAACTGTTATACAGGATTATGCTCCCTTTGACATAACTCAGGTTCTATCCTAGATAAAGGTCTCTGTTCCATTGATGGAGATGATGAAAGTTGAAGAGTTCAGGAATAAATCATTGTCCCTAATTTTAGGAGTATCTTGTCAGGCCAAGCAGAATGTTGAGACTCAGGGTAAGAAACAAGCCTTGTGTATTGATGAGAATGAGGTTCCTAAAGTTCATCTGGGGGTGACAATGACAAAATGCCCTTCACAGGTTGAACCATTTTATGTCTCCCTTGTTATCAATGGAAAAGTAATCAAGAATTGTATGCTTGACTCTGGAGCATCAACAAATATTATGCCTCTAGCTATCATGCAACAAGATGGATTGAAAATAGATAAGGCATGTGGAAAATGCTATGCAATGGATGCTAGGGAGGTACCAGTTATAGGAATCATGAAGGATGTGGATTTTAGGCTAGTAGCATATCCAGAAAAAATGTAGAGAATGAACATAATAGTAGTTGACATAAAGCCACAGTATGGTATGCTATTGTCAAGAAGATGGGAAGCATTGGTTGGAGGGAGTATGCAGCTAGATTTATCATATGCCATGATCCCAATGAATGTTAGAGATGTCAAACTGGTCAGAGAAGAGAGGTCACCAGAAACAGTTGAAGATCAAGATTCAGAAGAGCATATCTATTTTGTGGATACTGACTGTGAGAATTTCAGAATTGTCTTAGATGATCGAGGAAACAAAGGGAGAGATTTTTTGCATTCAAGAACTTGACCAACAGGGTCTCTAGACTATGTATTTGTATTGAGCTTGTTCAAAGGAGGGTTCTGGTGCTAGAGTTGTGTTTTTGTCTCCAATAGGTAAGCTTCTGAAATTCTCTTTCATGTTGAAGTTTGCCTGTACAAATAATATTTTAGAATATGAGGCTCTGCTACTAGGATTAAATGTTGCTTTGAAGCATGGGATTAAGATGCTAAAAGTGTTTGGAGATTCAGAGTTAATTGTTTCCCAGGTGAGAGATAAATATACTTCAAAAAATAAGAGGTTCAAATAGTATAAGCATGATGTATGGGACATAATTGAATTATTTGATGCTTTTTCAATAAATTGGATAGAAAGATCAAAGAATGCCATGGTAGACTTTTTAGCTAATGTGGCCATAAGGCCAGATGATGTCACTCTATTTGATGTTACAAATGTTGAAGTTAAAATTAGACCTACAGTACCAGATAATATATGCAGTTGGAAGGTGTTTGATGATAATAGAGATTTGTTGAGGTTCTTACACTGCATAGATGAATATGAGAACTAGGAGATTGATTTTTAGAATTTTGTAGAAGTTGTGAATGGAAAAGAAACTCTTTTGGGGAAAGAAGTAATTCAACTTAAAACAAATAAAATCCCTAGAGGGCTAGCTGCTTTAGAAAGAGCATTTGACAATAGAGACCAGTTTGTTACAAAGGCATCTCCTACAAACAAGAATGACTTGGAGGAGATAAACTTGGGGACATGCCATGCCCCTGAAAAGGTATATATTGGCAAACAACTCAAGCCACACATCAGGAGTATGTTGATTGCATTATTGAAAAAATATAAGCATGTCTTTGCCTGGTCATATGAGGACCTAAAAGCTTATAGAGAAGACTTATTCCAGCATGAGATTCCTTTGAAGCCTAGAGCTAAGCTATTCAGATAGAAACAAAGACCTATTAACCCAACTTTGGCTCCAAAAATGCAAGAAGAGCTTGTAAAGCTTAGGGAGGATGGAATAATTGTGCCTATCAAACACTCAACTTGGGTGTCCAATATTGTCCCTATTAGAAAGATAAATGGTGATACAAGACTTTGTGTGGACATCAAAAATTTGAATGTATCTTCTTTAAAGGATAATTATCCACTGCCTAACATGGAGGCTATGCTACGAAAGGTAACTGGTTGTGAGCTTTTGTCCATGATGGATGGATTTTTAGGATATAATCAAGTGAAGGTAAAAGAATCTGAATAATATAAGACTGCCTTCACCACTCCATGGGGGACTTATGTATATGTAAGAATTTATTTTGGACTAACAAATGCAAGTGTTACATTTCAAAGGGCTATGGATGTTGCTTTTGCAGGATTGATTGACTCAATTTTGGTCTTATATTAGGATGACTTAACTGCTTATTCAAAAAAGGAGGAACAACATTGCATACATCTAGAACAAATTTTCATTAGGGCATTGGAATACAACATTTCACTTAACCCAAAGAAATGTACTTTTGGGGTAGTAGAAGGCAAACTATTGGGACACATTGTTTCCAAGGATGGAGTTAGGATTGATTCTAAAAGGGTTGCTGCAATTGATAGAATTCAAATTCCTAAAATGGTGAAAGGCATTCAATCTTTCTTTGGGTAGATTAACTTTGTTAGAAGATTCATTGCCAACTTTGAAGAGATTACAAAGGATATTTCTAAAATGTTGAAGAAGGGTGAAACTATCAAATGGGAAAGTGAAGCAACTAGATCATTTTAGAACATCAAAGAAGCTATAAAGGTGGCTCCTATGTTGAGATCTCCTGATTTTTCTAAGCCACTTTAATTGTTCTCATTTGCCTCTTTTCACACTATTGCTGCATGTTTATTACAAAAAAATGAAGATGGTTTTGAGTAACCTATTGCTTTCTTTAGCATGTCGTTGTAGGTAGCCGAGTTGAAATATGATATCATGGAAAAGCAGGCATATGCATTGGTTAGGGCAGTCAAAAGCTTTAGGCCATACTTAGTGGGATCTTAGATAGTTGCATATGTGCCCCATGCAGCAGTTAAGGATATTTTCACTCAGCAGGAAGTGACAGGAAGAAGATGCAGGTGGATTAACAAGTTACAAGAGTTCAACATTGAGATACAAATCACAAAATTGGTAAGGGGACAGGGTTTGGCTAAGATGATGACACAATCAAATTTGGAAGCATGCCAGGTAAATGTAGTTCAGGATAAAGTTGTTAACATGTCAAGATTTGAATGGTACAAGGATATTGTGTATTATTTGCAGAATTTGAATTGTCCTTCCCATCTCAGTGATAGTCAAAAAAGGACCTTAAAGTTACATGCTATCAAATACATCATTATTCAAGGAGAATTATATTGGAAGAGTCCTGATGGTGTATTACTTAGGTGTGTGAATGAAAATCAAGCTACGGATATTTTAAATGACATGCACAAAGGAATGTATGGTGGACACTACACTACCAAGACAACAACTCACAAAACTCTTAGAGTGGGCTATTGGTGGCCAACCCTTTTGTTAGATGCACAAAAGATGGTAAGAAAATGTGATCCCTATCAAAGGTTCTCAGGAAAACTTAAGTATGAAGGTGCATTACCCCTTAGAACTATAATTGTGGAACCTCCATTTCAGCAATGGGGAATTGATTTTGTAGGGGAAATTTTAGAAAGATCAAGTGGACATAATTAGATTTTGGTTGCTACTAACTATTTTAATAAATGGATTGAAGCCATTCCAACTAAGAAAGCCACAAGCAGGCTGGTGATGGATTTCATTTTGGAGCACATTATTATCAAATTTGGAGTGCCAGTCAAAGTGGTCACAGACAATGCCATGTGCTTCAAATCAGGTGAGTTTGTTGATTTTTGCAACAACTATGGGATTGATTTGTCATATGCATCACCATATCATCCACAAGGAAACAGTCAGGCATAATCAAGTAACAGAAGCCTTATGAAAATCATCAAAAGGATGGTAGACAAGAACAAAAGGGCATGGGATTCAAAATTAAAGACGACACTATGGGCTAACCAGATAATAGTGAAGAAAGCAATTGGAAGGTCACCTTTTGAGCTAGTGTATGGAGCAGCGGCAAAGTTACCTATGAATAATCTCTTGCTAGTTTATAGATTCATACAAGAAAATGATAAAGAGATTGAGGACTCAATGAATGAAAGGGTAAATTAATTGGTTGCATTGGATGAAATTAGAAGAGAAGCATAGAAGACAAATATCAAGAAACAACAGAAGGTGAAATATTTATTTGATAAAAGGGCTATAAAAAGGAAGTTTAAGATAAGCAACTTGGTCCTTGTTTGGAATCCAAAGAGTCAAGATAAGGGCAAGCATGGTAAATTTGAGCCCTTATGGATGGGTCCATATCAACTCAGCAATACTCATGGAGAAGATTCCTACTTTCTCCAGGCCCTAAATTGTGAACTACAGGAATTGCCTATGCCCGGTCAATTCCTTAAACCTTCTTTCCCATGAATGAATATCCTATGTGCACATTGTAAATTAGGTGTGAATAGTCTATACATACCTTGTATAGTCAGTGGTGTTTTGTGTTTTGCGTTTTGCCTAGTCTATCCCAAAGTGGTTTAGTTCTCACTGCAGCCTTGTGCATGCATGTCCCCAGTTGGAGCCAATGGTGGTACCTACCTAGGGTTAGGGTTTCAAGCTTGAAAATCTATTGGTCTTTTTATTTAAACCCTCAAAATTCCTAAGTCCTAGAGTCATGTGCATTATTTTTTTCTATTTTATCGTTGACCTCCTGTTGCGGGTTCCTGATTGTTTAAGTTGTAACTTAAGCCTTAACACTCATAGGTTGACCGGCCCCTTTGCATTGCATTACTACTCTTTCCCATCACATTAAAAAAATGCTAAGTCCAAAAAACCCTTTATGTGGTGGTGAAGTCTATTGTATGTGTCTTTGTATGTGTAGATGCATATGTACAATGCCAGACCAGAAAAGAATTTTCAATCGGCTTCAAATAGTGAAAAAATAAGTTGTATGCATCTTTGTATGCATATCAGGTTGTATATGGCATATTCCAGGTTAGATTTTGTGCTTGTATGTAAAAGTTTGTATGTTGTTGTTGTATATTCAATATACAATGGGTAATATACAACGCAGATCTCAAAAAGGTTCCAATTGGGTTGAAATGGTGATTGGGCCCATAGGTGTACAAGGGGGATTGTATGTATATGTGATGGATGCAATTAAACATACAATGCAGAATATACAAGTCCTGGACATCAAAGTTTATCAAATCAGGCCTGGTGGACATACATACAATGGTGCAGTTGAAAAGTCAATGTGTTTCCTTGTATATTGTGTTGTATGTTGTTTCATACATACAACTGCATTTACAAGGCGAGGTGCAAAGGGTGGATGTGACCAAGGAGTTAACTGTATGTGAGAAATGGGTGAAGTCTGCCATTGTATGTTGGGATGGATGTTCCCAATGTACAATCAAACATACAAGCAATAGATACAAAGAAATATGCAAAGTGGATATGGTCAAAGTCAAAGTTTCAAAAGCATGGTGGGGTCCTTAGCTTGTATGTTAAGTGCATTGTATATGCCGAGATACAAAGAAGAAGAGATACAAGCCGGACTTGTTGCAAAGTTACAATATAGTTAATAATCATTTTAATGTTCGTGGTTGTATGTATATTACACATTGTATGTGCAATATACAAGGCAATATACAAAGAATAAAGATACAAGCCAGACCTAAATGTGATTTCAATGTGTTTCTTAGAAATTTGGGGTCTATCGCTTGTATACATTGTGATTTTTTGTATATACAATTGCATATACAAATGCAAGATACAAAGGTTGATGCAATGGTTCAATAGCAAGAATGGATACATTAGCTCGTCAGTAGGACAATGCCTATTAGCAGACACTTCCAGGGTCTTTCCGACGGCCAATGGAGATGCAAGTGCTTGGCTATCGAGAACCAATCAAGGGCTGCCATGTGTCCAATTCAGTTGTATGTATATACAACTGAATATGCAAAGATTTGAAGGCATAATGTATGTTTGTGATGTGAAAAATTAAAGGGGATAATGCGCCTACGTGGCATAATTTCATTGGTTGTGGACTTTTTAGCATGATTTGAAGCCGTTGATCTCGATGGGAGGAAAGGAATCGATGGCCTATTTCAAATCTTCAGAGTGGGGAATTTCTATGTGTTCGCTGCATCATTTCAAGCAGGAATAAACTTCAAAAACTTGCTAATCATTGTTGCATCCTGAAATTAGGAGGTAGGGCATTAATGGTGAATTTACAGGGGTATGGGTCTTGATTGACAGGCTAGCTACTTTCTTCATGAGGAAAATCTTCAAATGGAGACACATCCCCCAATCTCACCTGCTCTTTCCTCTTCTTCTCTCAGTTGCATTGAATGTTTTGGGTGCCATTTTCATGGTGCATTGTATCTGGCAAAATTTTGAAATGACCATTGTACTTGATTGCTGAGTACACATTCTTGGTTTATATCAGAACTGTGTTAGTCATTTCTAGAGGTTGAAGAGTAGGCAAAAATTCTGGTGGAGTAATAAGATACAGTCTTGTTGGTGGCTCTGTTTGGTGCCTTGTGAGTTTATGAATCATGTGTTGCATGTTTTATGCATAATTTTACTAGTTTCATGTTGTTTGTTTTTATATGAGAAATGCTTTGTTGCATGTGTTTGGTTATTTGTCTCCAAGTTGTGGGCATCTTTTCTTTTGAATCTAAATAGCTAAGGGTTATTTGGGATTCAGGAACATGGATTTTCTTTGTTGAATGTTTGATCTCTTATCTTTGTTCAAGGAACAAATTAAATATTTTAGGTTAACCATTGGGAAAGGTATGCCACAACAAGGATATCATTAAGTATGAATGACTAAATACTCAGTCTTGGGAAGTATCTGTAAGGTAGATACTAAAATTCTCCCCTTGAAACTTAGATATTGATTCAAGTTTATGGTAATCATTCACATATCTATGTCTATTGACTCTGAGCCCCAAGATAGGCACCAGTCTAGTCTTGTATTGAGGTTACAACCCAAGGTCCCAGTCTTGCATCCAAATACAAAATACAAATTCAAACTTCAAATATAAACCCTTAGGACATTAGAAGTAGTTTTAGGACCAAAATCCTCTATCTCACAACTTATCATAGGCCCAAAGCTAGCCCCTTCATACTTATTTCATAGTTTTGGTCTGCATAAGAGAGGATTTATCTACTTTATGTCAACATCCCAGTAAGTTCACAGGCATATTTTATGGATGTTGAATAGGGAATACCCCCTTGGTTCTGTAGAGCCTAAAGAAGGAAATGAGATATTTATAGGGTCTATCTCTTGTACTGTTGGCCCCTAGCCCAGGAATCTTGTTTATCAATGATGGCTACCTTGTAGAGATAACTGGGAAGCATCTAGTTTGGAAAAAACTCCAACAGGTTGCATAGTCACTTCTAGTGATAAAAATTGGAAGGTTTCCAGAGGTGCCTTAATAGTAGCAAAAGGTGTGAAAGTAGGCACCTTATATCTTTGTACATGTCATACTATTCCTTGTACTTTAGTTGTTGTAGAGAAATAACAAACAAGTTCAGAAACAGTTGCTGCAGGTTCTAAGACAACACTGTGGCATAACAGACTTGGGCATATGAGTGAAAAAGGTATGAAGGTACTTCATTCTAAGAAAGTTTTACTAGGTTTGAAATGTATTAATATGGATATCTGTGAAAATTGTGTGTATGGCAAACAAAAGAGAGTCAATTTTCTCATGGATGGGAAGCAAAAGAAAGATGAAAAGTTAGAGCTTGTGCATACAGATATATGGGGACTGACTCAGGTATCTTCTCTTGGTGGCTCTCGGTATTATGTTACATTCATAGATGATGCAACTAGGAAGTTTTGGATTTATTTCCTTAAGCAAAATTCTGATGTATTTGAAACAATTATTGTTTGGAGAAGCTTGGTTGAGAATGAGACGGGTAAAAGATTAAAATGTCTCAGATCTGATAATAGTGGTGAGTATTGCAGCAAAGAATTTAAGAATTATTATTCCTTTAATAGAATTCGTAGGCAGAAAATGGTTCCAGGGACTCCAGTCAAATGGAGTGGCTAAATGCATGAATAGGACAATAATGGAGCATGCAATTACCATGAGATTATTGGAATTAGGGTTGTCAACTGAGAGGGGGGGTGAATCAATTGTCATAAAACTTTTAAAGCTTGCTGCAGTTAATTCTTCTTTACCACTTCTTAATAGATTAATGACATAATCGTGAAAAGTAAGAATTAATAATAGATGAGTAGAAATATAAAAAACAGACTTGACACCAATATTTTGATGTGGAAACCCAGTTAAGGGAAAAACCATGGTGGGGGTTAACCCATAAAGATTATACTCTGTTAAAAGTATTGCAAAGGGGAATGTACATGCATTTAGGCTCATTGCTCAAACGAAGGCTCACTACCTACAACAGACTCACTTCCTACAGAAAGAAGATTACAATGTGTTTAAACTGATAATTAGCATCTATCAATGCAAAGATTTAGTTCTGGTTAAGCACGGAAATACTAACTTGATACACTTCATCTTTTGTTCTGTCCTATTTCACTCTGTTGTCATAATATGAGCTTAGATCTTCACCTTCACACTTATCTCTGCCTTTATTTGCACTTATTCCATTGTTACACTTCTACCACACTCGAATAACTCGAATCCATTGGCTATATATATCCGCATCATGAATTTTAATAATTTTCCAATCAACTTCAAGAACACTTAGAACTTTTATTAAGGACTCTGCTCTGTCAGCCAAATTCTACACAATTTGTAATGCAAACCAAAAACTTGTATTCACAAATCATCAATCATGTCAGCTACTATAACTGATCATCACAAATTGCACAACCAGCAAATTTCATATATCTGGAACCAAGATCAATTACAAAGTCGGCTTGTTCTTCTTTTGTCTGTATTGACAAACTGGAACCTAATACTTAGATGCTAATAACTTTTGAATCCTTTATCACCAGAGGCTAAAATTCTAGATTTAGATTGTCTTGACAATCCTTATGACTCCCTCAAATTTACAACACACTATGATTTACCACTGGAGAGATCCAAACCAAGATACCGGACCCTATCACATGCCCTCTTTCTGGCTACCCAGACATAGATAAATTCTTGTTCTGACTTTTGGTATGAACAATTTATGTTATGCAGGTGTGTGGAATAGTCTTAGTTGCCATCAATGACAACACATGTCATGCGTAGCAGTGTCTCTTGCCAACAATCTCCCCCTTTGGCATTGATTGCAACACTTAGTGAAAAATGACTAAGTGTCGGAGCTACTCCCCCTTACTCTGTACATTGTATATTCTTCCACTACTCCCCCTTTGATGGATTCTTCATTTTGTTTCATTTTTCACTATCTCTCACTCCCTCTTTGATATCAATGGCAAAGGGTCGGATTTGTAAACCAAAATTTTCACAAGAAATCTGTATGTAAGGTTGCATATGTACAAACAATCAATGCATTATATTTACATGAACTTGAGGACATCAGCAAAACTATTTTTCAACTACACAAGTTTAGAGGCCCAACTACTTTTCATGCCATCCAAAATTGAGTTGTGTTCTCTTAGTAGGAATGCCTTTGTTTCTACTTTCTTTAGATCTGAAGGATCACCTGTCTAGGCTGCAACTTGAGCTTTTGATGAAGCAGTAAACATTGTTTCTAACTTGGGGGCAATCAATCCCTTGAGCTCACACATTCTCTCCACAATATTGCTCTTCTCTTTGACAAGCTGCTTTATTTCATCAGTCAAGATGATTGCTTGACACTCCTGACTTACCGGAAAAATTGTTAGAGGGTCAAAATTTTGAGATAGATTTAGCAATCTTTGTTCCCACTCATTTATCTTCTTCTCAATATCCTCAATAACTTTGGGCCAAGATAGACAAAATTTGTATACACCACCTCTTTCATTGAGAGCATTTTTATACTGATATCAAGTATCCTTTTATCATTCCTTATTAGGCCTTTTAGCTCACTAAATCTCTTATCCAAAAATTCATTCTGGATTTTAATCTCTACAGACTTCTCAAAGGACTCAAAGTGTGTACTTATAGAATTTACAAGGTTCTTCAAATTACCAGAGGAAGAAATAGATAGATTCTTTTGGAAGGTTGGCATTATCTTCTCCAATATACCAGATGCAAGGCCTAATAGCTCATTATCCTCTATGTGGGATTTCAATATCTTTTCAGTTGCCTTAGCTTGTGTGAAAGATGCTATCTTCATCATTTGGATCAAAGAGAGTATCTAGGTTGATTGGTCCTTGAATAAGTTTTGGTTCATCAAACTCTAGCATCTCTTTATTTAGGAAACTCTTCACTATGTCTGTAGTGTCTCTTGTCACAATTTCTAGACTACTTTCCTTTTCTTGAGTTTTTCTTAGTACCAGGACTATTTTGTTTGGGTGCATCAATATTTGCACCATCTTCTTTTGCTTTATCTCTCTTACCTTTGACTTGTTCTTTCTCTACTTCACCTTTCTCTGTGTTATCTGTAGGGGGATTCTTTCCTTTGTCCTCATCATTTGCAATTTGTTCTAGAGTATCTTGTGTAGCAGCAGTGTTCTCAACATTGTCTTCTTTTCTGGATTGATCAGGAAGAGTTAGAGTATCTCCTACATCATTATCTTTATCCACCATCTCTGTACTTTCCTTGATTATTTGCTCCACTTCTGGAATAGAGGAATCATTAACCTTGGTTTGTTGTTCATCAGTTTTCATTTCTTCAATATCCAGGATTGATGAATCAATCCCATCATCAGTCTCCTCCTCAACAAATGGAAGATTGTGTCTCTTCAATGCACTCAGAAGTATTTCTTGTGTTTCTTTAACTATTTTGTCTAATTCTCCAAGCATTAGTTTGTTCATTCTCTTCTTGCTCCTGAATTCATCCTTCACTTCTTTGAATATCATATTCATTTGAACTTGAGTGATCTAAGGGCATAGTTTTATCAATATATGTTCTCTAATCTCTATATCCTTGCTTTTTGCATTTTCTTTCCTCAAATATAAAATGTGTGCAAGACTTTGAGGGATCTTAGAAGTTATTTCAATTAGATCCTTATTATAGATATTCAAATATCTAATAGTTGCTTCCTCTAATACCCTCTTATCTGTAACACTGTATTCATCATAGAATTTAGTCATGGGTTTCAAATTTCCATCCACAGTGACTAATTTTATTCTTACACAGAAAGTGTGTGCTTTTCAACATATGTATCTGTCTTCTACCTTTTGCTTCCCCTTTTTCTTTCAGAGGGCTTCTTCTTAGTCACTTTGGCAGCTTTTGATCCAGAGGCTTTCAACTCCTTTATCTCAGCATCTGAATCTATTTCTTCTTCATCAACTTTTGTGCTCTTATAGGTTCTTGTGGCCTTTGTTTTTACTCTTTTCCCTTCTTTTCCTAATGATTTTCCATCTGGTTTCTCAAGATTGGCAGGTTTTGGGGGAACAGGGGCAGCAACAGAGCTTCTAGTAGTCCTTGATGTGGAGGAGGATTCTACCAAAGCACTTCCTTATTTCTTATCCCGTTTCTCCTTCTTTGCCTTTTTAGTCCTTTCCTTGAATTGCCTCACAACTTCCTTTGTAAGACCTAGATTCTCAGCCAACTGCTCAACTTATTTTCTTACTTTTCTTTTGGTTTCAGGTTATCTAAGATCAATGTGTAGTTTTAAACTTAGCTCCTCATATGTCCCAAATCTTTTAACTATTGTGTCTTTTGGCTTTCTCAGAAGATGTTGAGCATACATATTCAAGATTTTTCCATCTACTTCATACCCCATGGGCATGATCCAAATAGTTCTAGGTTCCACTACTTCCATTAAGCACTGATTAGTGTCAACAATAAAACATATTTCATTCTTTTACTTCTCAATAATTGATTTAGGGATTCTTTCCCTTGAATGCATCATACTCTAAAAATTCTTGAAGTATCCCTAGATTGCAGTTTTCTGAGCTTTATAGTCACCAATGCTGTGAAGATGATCTTTGATCTGAATGGTAACTAGTTCATCATTATTCTAGTGGACACTCTTTACTCCAGGTACTTCATTCATATAGTAGAATAACATGCATAGAACCAATGTACCATATTTAAAAGTGTTTTTCTTAACTTTCTTGATTTTCTTCAAGTTCTCAATCAGCTAGTTTTGTAATAGCTCACATAGGTCATAATCTACATTCTCTTTCAATATTTGATATGCTGCATATATGGTAGTTCTAGAGATAGAATTCTCCTTGCTGGAGTGATATATCTTGTAGCCAATCACCATGGAAGAAAACTTAACATCTAGTTCTATAATGTCATTGATGGTCATTGCCCTCTTGTCAAACTTTGCACCAGTTGAATCGGTAACAATTTGGTTTTTCATAGATTTCAACATGGGTAATCTGTTGCAAGTATGGGTTGAACCAGTGTTGTCATTAATGTCAACATACTCATGTTGCATTAATGAAGAGGATTGGATGAGCTGTGTGCTGAGGATATTGAGAAAATTAGTCTCAATTAGGAACAAGTGAAGAACAGTGATGATAGCAAGGTAAAAGTCCAAGATAGGTTGAGGATCAAAGGATGCGATATAAAGGGTTTGTAGATATAAGTCTTGAGATGCTCTAGTCAAGTTTTTAGGGATCCACATGAAGATCTAAAGAAGTTATGGTCACTCAAGTAGAACCGGTTCCGACAAGTGCTCAGTGGTGACAGAGTGAGACAGATAGGTCCGATAAGGTTCGGTAATGCATTATCCCACTCTGCAGATTTGAGGAAGTGTTTAGGACATCCTTGTGAAGTGTCAAGTATATTGGTTTGTGGTTTGAAGGTCCAGAAGAACCTATTCCTTTGTGACAGTGATAACAGACTATGTTCTTGAGGTTTCAGATGTAGGAGAGAAGGATTTCAGTAAGTAGAAGAAGTGCAGATGTTCCTGGTGATTTAGGAAAGCTTGTGAAGGTCCTTGGATTATGTTCAGTTTGTGTAGATGGTCCGTATAAGAATTGGAGCCCAGAATTGAAGAAATACTTCCAGATGAAGGTGTTCTTTCTGTAACTGGCTGACCAGATGAATTATACACCTTGCGAATGTTCTTGTGGTTGCTTGCCGACTTAGATGTTTGTTCCTAAGTTGATGTCATGTATAAATAAAGGTTTGTGAAGTCATTTCAAGGGTGTACTTGTGGAGATGAGTGTGTGGTAGTGAGGAGAAGAGAGAAAGGAAGAGCAGAAGGATTTGGGCTTTAATGGAACTAACTCAAGCATGGTGACAATGCTATTTACCAGTTCAAGTATGTAATACTCATTTATTGTAAACAGTGTGTCTCTTGTAAGCAATGAGCCTCTTGTGAGTAGTGTGCTCGAGCAGTGAGCCCTAATTGGCATGTGCCATCTTATTCTTTCTATTCTTCTAATAGAGAATAATATCTTGGGTTAGTCACCCCATGGTTTTTCCCTTAACCAGGTTTTCCACGTCAAAATCTTGGTGTCTCATGTGTAGATGTGTTTTCTGCTCTTGGTTAATTACATTAAGTTTTCATGATTGTTTTATTGTTAATGCAAAGTGACTGCAAGTATTGAAACAAGAAAAGTTTTGGACAATTGATTCACCCCCTCTCTCAGTTGTCTGCCCTAAATCTAACAATTGGTATCAGAGCCAAGTTCCTCTGGAAGGAGCTTAACCGCTTGAGGAGATCCAAGATGTCATCCTACAAGAAGGATAGTCTGAAGTTTGATGGAACTAACTTTGCTCTTTGGAAAGGTCACATGGAATGTCACTTGCAGTGCATGGGATTTGCATACTGGTCCATGGTGACAAAGGCTTATGTACCTCCACAGGGTGGTCCGACAACCCTAAATGAAATCACAGATGCTGAAAACAATTTGCGGACCAGAGAGGCTCTTTTAAGCGCATTATCCAACTCAGAACTCTCTAATGTTATTCATCTACCAACAACCTTTGAGATTTGGAAGAAATTGGAACTTTTGCATGAAGGAGACTAGTTTGTTAAATGTGCAAGATTACAGAGTCTAAAAGGGAAATTTGAAAGACTAAAAATGAGAAATGATGAAAATATTACCTCTTTTATGCCAAGAGTGAATGACCTAGTTTGTGGAATCAGAAATGCAGATGGAACCCTAAGTGAAGATGAGATAGTTGGCAAAGTTCTCAGATCCCTTCCCAAGTCTTATAAAATCAAAGCTTTTGCAATTGAAGAATTTAGAGCTCACACAATAGTCACAAGGGATCAATTGGTTGGTAAGCTAGCTGCTTTTGAAATGGCTGAGTTTGGAAATGATCCTCCAAAGACTGAATCTACATTCAAAGCAAATGCATTGGTAAAAGGAAAACAAAGGTTTGATCCGATAAGTATGAGGGAAAATTGCCTTGGTAGAAGAAGAAGAAGCTAAAACTACTCATCTTGAAGCTCTTATTGCAAAAAGACTACCAAGAGGATTCGGTAAGTATGAGGGAAAATTGCCCTTTAATTGTTTTAACTGCAACAAGATTGGTCATTTTGCATCAAGGTGTCTGGAAAGATTTTCTAGGCCAAATAGTAATAGACCAAGATTCTAGAAGAATTGTTACTATGCTCATGAAGGAGATGTTGAAGGAGTAACAGATGATGAATTAGAACAAGAAGACAAATCCAGAAGTGATTGGGTGTTCATTGACATCAAGGAAGAAGATCCAATACCCTCTGAATCCGTAAATCATAAAGCTCTGGTTGCCCAAGTTGAAGAAAAGGATGATTGGGTCATTGACAGTGGCTACTCTCACCACATGATAGGTAACAAAAACAAGTTCATAGATTTGGAAAGGTATGAAGGAGGAGTGGTAAAGTTTGGTGATAACTTTGTAGGTAGAATCAAAGGTAGAGGAACTATTTCTTTCGATGGAAAGAACAAAACCAGTAATGTATTATATGTTGAAGGATTGAAACACAATCTTCTCAGTGTGGGACAGTTGGTGGACAAAGGCTATGATCTCAGATTCAAGAATGGAAAGTGCAAAATCCTTGAAAGTTCTGGAACAAAGATTGCATCAGGTACCCAAACAAAAGGTAACAGCTTTCACTTAGCTGGTACTGGTAAAAGTTGCTTATTTGTTCAAATTGATCAGAGTCAGTTATGGCATAGAAGAATGTGTCATGTGAACTTTGATAATATCATCAAGATAAGTAATACTCAGGCTGTAAGAGATCTTCCAAGATTGGTAAAACCTACAAATAGTTTGTGCAAAGAAAGTCAGTTGGGAAAATAAAGCAGAATCTCATTCAAAAGCAAGGAACAATCTTCTACCAGATTATTAGACTTGGTTCACACTGACTTATGTGGTCCGGCAAGAATCAGGAGTGTGGAAGGTGATAGATGCTTCATGTTGCTAATTGATGACTATTCCTGGATGATGTGGGTAACCTTTCTGAAAGAGAAATCAGAAGCTCTTGAGAAATTCAAAATATTCAAGGTTATGGTGGAAAATGAGACTGGATTAAAATTGAAGTGTCTGAGGTCTGATAGAGGTGGAGAATTCACATCCGGTGAGTTCATAAACTTTTGTGAGAAACATGGAATAAAGAGATAGTTGTCTACCCCTAGAACTCCACAACAGAATGGAGTTGTTGAGAGAAAGAACCAGACCATCCAGGAAGCATCCAGGACCATGATGATGGAAGCAAATGTTCCTCAGATCTATTAGAGAGAAGCTGTCAACACTGCAGTCTACACTCTCAACCAAGTTCAAATTAGAAACTATATTGGTAAGACTCCTTATGAACTCTGGTTTGGCATTACTCCCACTGTAAGATACTTTAGATTTTTTGGTAGTAGATGTTACATTAAAAGGGATGAAGATCTAGGAAAGTTTGATGCTAGAAGTGATGAAAGAATATTCTTGGGTTATTCTACTCAAAGCAAAGCATACCGGTGTTACAACAAGAGACTGAGAAAGATTGTAGAAAGTATAAATGTGAAGGTTGATGAAGAAATTGAAAGACCTTCAAGAATTCTTTAACATGATGAAGATGATCAGAATGGTGTTCAGATTCAAGGTATCCAAGTCTCTTCTGAGAAACAAAGTCAAGTTGATTCGGTAAGACAGGAAGAAGAGATAAGTTTCAATGAGACTGATCAAGAGTTAGAAGTGCAAGAGACTCCCAAAATTCCAAGGTATGTAACTCTAAACCACTCTGAAGATCAGATCATATGTGACAAAAGCAAAGGGGTGCAAACAAGGAGGAGAATTGCTCAAAATTTAGATGAGTATTGTCTAATTTCAAAGATTGAACCTAAGACAGTAAATGAAGCCTGTAATGATGAAAACTAGACTAAGGCAATGGAGGAAGAACTGATGCAAATTGAGAAGAATCACACTTGGGATCTTGTTCCCAGACTAAGAAACAAAAATGTGTTTGGAACCAAATGGGTCTTCCGGAACAAATTGAATGAAGCCAGTGAAGTAATCAGAAACAAGGCCAGATTAGTTTGCAAAGGTTACTCTCAAATAGAAGGAGTAGATTTTGAAGAAACTTTTGCTCCAGTGGCAAGAATTGAAGCAGTCAGATTATTTCTTGCATTTGCTACCTTCAAGGATTTTAAGGTGTATCAGATGGATGTCAAATCTGCCTTCCTAAATACAAATTTGGAAGAAGTGTATATTGAGCAACTAGATGGATTTCAATTGTCTGATCATAGTGACATGGTCTGTAAATTAAAAAGGCATTGTATGGACTAAAGCAAGCCCTAAGAGCCTAGTATGAAAGATTGGACAAGCATCTCTTGAAGATTGGTTTCAATAAAGGTACTGCTGATAGTAATTTGTATTTCAAAATTGATCATGAAAATATCTTAATTGTTTAAGTATTTGTTGATGATATCATTTTTGGAGGAAGAGACAGTATGTGTAAAACTTTTGCAAGTCAAATGAAAAGTAAGTTTGAGATGTCAATGCTTGGAGAAATGAATTTCTTTTTGGGTCTACAAATTACTCAAACAAAGAAAGGAATCTTTATCTCTCAGTCAAAATATGTGAAAGAATTCTTGAGGAAATTTGGGATGGAAGACTCAAACATAATGAACACTCCAATGGCAACCAGATGCAAGTTAAGCAAAGATGATGACTCTCCCAAGGTTGATCAGACAAAATATAGGTCAATGATTGGAGGACTATTGTATCTCACTCAAACTAGACCAGATATTATGCAGGTTGTTGGTCTTGTTGCTAGATTCCAAGATGATCCTAGAGAATCTCATGTTATGGCAATCAAGAGGATTTTTAGATATCTAAAGGGGATAGTTGAGTATGGTCTATGGTATCCTAGAGATCATGATTTCTCTCTTCATGCATATACAGATGCAAATTGGGCAGGAGATGTGGATGACCAGAAGAGTACTAGTGGTGGAGCATTCTTTTTGGGAAAAAGATTGGTTTCTTGGCTAAGCAAGAAATAAGAGGCAATATCTCTATCTACAACTGAAGCAGAATACATTGCAGTAGCAGGTAGTTGCACTCAAATCTTATGGATGAAGCAGATGCTAAGAGACATTAAAGTAGAATATGAGGAGCCTATCACAATTTTCTGTGATAATTCAAGTGCAATAAATATTTCTTAGAATCCGGTGTTGCATTCTAAGACCAAGCACATATCTATCAAGTTTCACTTTCTAAGAGAGCAAGTGAACAAGGATGAAGTTAGATTGGAGTATGTGCCCTCCAAGGATCAGATTGTAGGTATCTTTACTAAACCTCTTCCCAAGGACTCTTTTGAGTATCTCAGGGAGAAGTTAGGGGTTATTGCCCCTCCGGTGATGAACAAGGATGCACTAATGTGCATCAGTCCAGTGGATATCACAGTCATATCTTGTAGTACGGATTGGTGTTGGGGAGCTGCTACTCAGGGGGAGCAGCAGGCGTGATTATAAAGTTGCAAGTATGGGCCCTTTGCAATTGATGTCAAAGGGGGAGAGAAGACATGTGAAAAACAAGTGGTTGATGATCAAAGGGGGAGCAGTACAGGAAGAGAAGACATGTGAATAGTTGTTGTTGATAGGGGGAGCTATGATAGTAAGGAGAAGTTCTTGTCTTGATGGTTTTTCACATAATATGTTTCCATCAATGACAAAGGGGGAGATTGTTGCAAGTATGGGTTGAACCGGTGTTGTCATTGATGTCAACATACTCATGTTGTATTAATGAGAAGGATTGGATGAGCTGTGTACTGAGGATATTGATAAAATTAGTCTCAATCAGGAACAAGTGAAGAACAGTGATGATAATAAGGTAAAAGTCCAAGATAGGTTGAGGATCAGAGGATGCAGTTTAAAGGGTTTGTAGATATAAGTCTTGAGATGCTCCAGTCAAGTTTTTAGGGATCCACATGAAGATCTATAGAATTTATGGTCACTCAAGTAGAACTAGTTCTGAGAAGTGCTCAGTGGTGACAGAGTGAGACAGATAGGTCCAGTAAGGTCTGGTAATGCATTATCCCACTCTGCGGATTTGAGGAAGTGTTTAGGATGTCCTTGTGAAGTGTCAAGTAGATTAGTTTGTGGTTTGAAGGTCTAAAAGAACCTATTCCTTTCTGACAGTGATAACAAACTATGTTCTTGAGGTTCCAGATGTAGGAGAGAAGGATTTCAGTAAGTAGAGGAAGTGCGGATGTTCCTAGTAATTCAGGAAAGCTTGTGAAGGTCCTTGGATTATGTTTAGGTCATGTAGATGGTCCGCATTAGAATTAGAGCTCAGAATTGAAGAAATACTTCTGGATGAAGGTGTTCTTTATGTAACTGGCCGACCGGATGAATTATACACCTTGTGAATGTTCTTGTGGTTGCTTGTCAACTTAGATGTTTGTTCCTAAGTTGATGTCGTGTATAAATAAAGGTTTGCGAAGTCATTTCAAGGGTGTACTTGTGGAGATGAGTGTGTGGTAGCGAGGAGGAGCGAAAGGAAGAGTAGAAGGATTTAGGCTTTAATGGAACTGATTCAAGCATGGTGATGATGCTATTTACCAGTTCAAGTATGTAATACTCATTTATTGTAGACAGTGTGTCTCTTGTAGGTAGTGAGCCTCTTGTGAGCAGTGTGCTTGGGTAGTGAGCCCTAATTGGCATGTGCCATCTTATTCTTTCTATTCTTCTAATAGAGAATAATATCTTGGGTTAGTCACCCCATGGTTTTTCCCTTAACTGGGTTTTCCATGTCAAAATCTTGGTGTCTCATGTGTAGATGTGTTTTCTGCTCTTGGTTAATTACATTAAGTTTTCATGATTGATTTATTATTAATGCAAAGTGAATGCAAGTATTGAAACAAGAAAATTTTTGGACAACTGATTCACCCCCCCTCTTAGTTGTCTGCCCTAAATATAACATAATCCACTAGTTCAATTTAACCTAGTCACAATTCTATTAACATCCTTGGTAATCTTGAATGGTTTTCATAGCCATATGAATTCATCATGCATCTGACTCAAAACATACCGGACCCACTCATCTTCATTGAATGTTGGAAACCCCATAATCTGAATAAAATATTTATCAAGTAGTGCCTTATACTTAGATTTAAGATCATGATTTTCATCCCTGAGATGACTCTCAAAAAAATCTACATACCTTGAGTCCCCAAATTCATCTATATTCACATGAATATAAAGCCTAATATCTTCAACATGCAGCACACCATATGGAACACTTGAAAATGCACCTAATGGGTCGACTTCTATTGATTTTGGTGGATTCTTTTTAAATTTGGGTTGAGGCCTTTCAATAATATCAAAAACCAAAGGTGTATCCATTGCAAAGATTAAAAGTTTAAATCTTTGCAGATAAATACCTTTTCCATGAAATTAGGGTTGGCGAACAGATTCACCGGTCACACTTCAAATCCTTGGAA
Organism: Cunninghamia lanceolata; assembly: GCA_027924645.1. Taxonomy (NCBI): domain Eukaryota; kingdom Viridiplantae; phylum Streptophyta; class Pinopsida; order Cupressales; family Cupressaceae; genus Cunninghamia; species Cunninghamia lanceolata. The sequence goes on from BSBN01000007.1 coordinate 666,936, forward strand.
TCTCAGCTCAGACTCTATTCTTCTTGCTCTCCTCAAATGTAAAGTGATATAAATAAAGAGTGAATGGCCCTTTTAAGCTCCACAAAACCTAATTTTCCTTTGTAATAAATGCTCTACCCTAACACATCTAGTTACATTGTTTCTGCATATAGTCGATCTTCAATTGCTCTGCAAATTGATGTATCCACTTTTTATCTTTCAAAAATCCTTTCAAATGATGTATAATAATCAAAATTATTTTCTCATTGTGCCAAATTCAGGCACCCACTTACTGGCTGGGGAAATTTGATCTTCAATGTAGCTCCCCCTGAGCTAGAGCTCCTGATTTAATTCTTGGAGGAATTGTTAGCACTAGATTCTGGTGTGGACCAATTATTATTGTTCATAACACTTTTCTTGACCCATGTCTTATTCATTTCATTCTAGATCTCATTCACATCAATTTTACCCTTGCCTTTGTCTTCTCTCTACTCATCTATTTTTTAGTTTGTTGGATGTCATCTTTCATTATTCTTGCTTCTGCAAGTTCTTGCAAAATGATTGAATCGGTTATAATTGAAGAACACAACATTTCTTTGCATATATACTTGATTTCCCCTTGATCTGCACTGATTAGCCATGTGTCCAAATCCATTGCATGCAAAATAGTAGCCATTGAAGGAGTTGTCATTTTCCCTATTGTTAGAGTTATTCATTATCATACTTCTGCACTCATTTGATCTATGACCAAACCTCTTACACTTGAAGCATTGATCAGAGAAGGATGAACCATTTTGATTTACTCTTCTTTTGCACTTAGTAGCTCTATGACCAAATTTGTTGCAATTGAAACAATTGCCATTGAAGGATGGATATCTTTGAGCATTAAGCTATCTTACCAAAGGTCTGCTAGGTCTATTTCTCCCATTCCTTGGTTGAAAATTTCTTTGTTTGGATCTAGAGCTTTCACCTTTCTCATATCCAAGACCATGCTTGTCATCAACCTTTTTCTATCCTTCAAGCAGTGCTTCAAATTTAGCTGAGCTTATCTTGAACTTCTCTTTGTATTCATTTGCAACTTCTAGGTCATGTCCGAGAATGACAATTATTCTCTCAAGTTCTTTCTCATTATCTCTACTTTCTTGTAGATTAGACTCTAGGAGGCTAGCTATTATGTCTAATCTACAGCATTCTTCAGTTATTTCTTTTAGGTTTTGATTTAGGTCTTCTTTAGTTTTCTTCCTATCTTCAATTTCCTTGGTTAGCCTCATCACATCAGATTCCATCTCATGTTTTAGGAAAACAACTTCTTTAGCTAACTTCTCACATTCCTTTGCCTTCTCTTTTAGGGCCTTACCCTTGTTGTTGTCTTCATAATGATGTCCCAGTTGAAGAGGTTGCTCCTTTCTCTTTTCATTGGATTTGCTCAATTTTTCTTTTAACGTCTCAATGAAGTCTTCAACATTTTTAAGGTTCTCTTGCAACTCTTTGACTTCTTCTTTGGACTGTTCAAGATCTTCTAAAGCAAGTTTAAGTTGTCCTTGAAGGTTGTATTCATCCATTTTACTATCTTCCCAGATCTTCCTCAAGCTGTTAAACTTTTCAAAGGAACCTTGCTCTGATACCAATTGTGGGAATTAGGGCTGACAACTAAGAGGGGGGGTGAATTAGTTGTCATAAAACTTTTAAAGCTTGTTGTAGTTAATTCTTCTTTACCACTTCTTAATAGATTAATGACATAATCATGAAAAGTGAGAATTAATAATACATGAGCAGAAATATAAAAAACACACTTGACACCAAGATTTTGATGTGGAAACCTGGTTAAGGGAAAAACCACGGTGGGGGTTAACCCACAAAGATTATACTCTGTTAAAAATATTACAAAGGGGAATGCACATGCATTCAATCTCACTGCCTACAGCAGGCTCACTACCTACAAAAAGAAGATTACAATGTGTTTGAACTGATAATTAGCATCTATCAATGCAAAGATTCAGTTCTAGTTAAGCACATAAATACTGACTTGATACACTTCATCTTTTGTTCTGACCTGTTTCACTCTTCTGTCATAATCCGAGCTTAGATCTTCACCTTCACACTTATCTCTACCTTATTTGCACTTATTCCATTGTCATACTTCTACCACAATCAAATCACTTGAATCCATTGGCTATATATATCTGCATCATGAATTTCAATAATTTTCTAGTCAGCTTCAAGAACACTTAGAACTTTTATTGAGGACTCTGGTCTGTCGGCCAAATTCATGCACAATTTGTAATGCAGACCAAAAACTTGTATTCACAAATCATCAATCATGTTGGCCACTATCACTAATCATCACAAATTGCCCAACCAACAACTTTCATATATTTAGAACCAAGATCAATTACAAAGTCAGCCTGTTCTTTTGTTTGTACTGACAAACTGGAACCTGATACTCAAATGCTAATAAATTTTGAATACTTCATCACCGGAGGCTAAAATTCTAGATTTAGATCATCCTGACAATCCTTATGACTCCCTCAATTCCTTAGCACACTATGATTTACCACCGGAGAGATCTAGACCACGATACCAGACCTTGTCACATGCCCTATTTCTAGCTACCCAGACTTAGATAAATTCTTGTTCTGACTTCCGATGTGAGCAAGTTATGTTATGCGGATGTGTGGAATAGTCTTAGTTGTCATCAATGACAACACCTATCATGCATAGTAGTGTCTCTTTCCAACAGAGATTGCATGTTGAGCCGCCTTTAAACATGTGGTTAGAGGCTGTCAATACTGCTATATATTTAATTAATAGAGGTCCTTCAGTTCCTTTGGGCTGTGGTATTCTAGAGGAAGCATGGATAGGTAAGAAGGTGAGTTATTCTTTTTTCAAAACCTTTGGATGTGAAGCATTTGTACATATAGATTTTGAAAATAGAACCAAGCTGGATGCAAAATCAAAAAAGTGTACCTTTGTTGGATATGACATTGATGAATTTGGTTATAGGCTTTGGGATTTTAAAAATAAAAAAATTGTGAGAAGTAGGGATGCTGTATTCAATGAGAAGGTGTTGTACAAAGATTAGTTGTAGCAGCATGAGAAGAAAGAAAAATATTATGTGTTGTTGGATGATACTCCAGATAATGATGTTCTAATGGTTCCTCATGCTCTGCAACAACAACAAGAAATACCACAAACTCTAGTGAATGTTAGATAGTCAACAAGGCTAAGTAGACCTCTTGAAAGGTTTTCTCCCTCTTTGTATTCTATTTTGTTAATAGATGCTGGTGAATCAGAAGGGTATGATGAAGCTATGTAGGTGGATACACAAGTTCAGTGGGAGCTTGCAATGAAAGAAAAAATGGACTCCTTGCTGAAAAATTAGACTTGGGAATTATGTAAACTGCCTGCAGGTAAAAAGGATTTACCAAACAAATGGGTTTATAGGGTAAAAGAGGAAGATGGAGGTAAGAAAATATTTAAAGCCAGGTTAGTTGTAAAAGGATTTGCACAGAAAAGGGGCATTGATTTTGATGAGATTTTTTCTCCTGTTGTTAAGATGACTTCTATTCGTACCGTTTTAAGTGTTGTGGATAATGAAGATTTGCATTTGGAACAACTAGATGTGAAAACTTCCTTTCTCTATGGTGATTTGGAGGAAGAGATATATATAGAACAACCCCAAGGATTTGAGGTCAAAGGTAAGGAGAAATTGGTGTACAGATTGAAGAAGAGTTTGTATGGCTTGAAACAAGCACCTCAGCAATGGTATTTGAAATTTGATAGTTTTATGGCTGAGCAAGGCTACAGTCAGTGTAATTTTGACCATTATGTTTATTTTAAGAGGTTAGTTAATGATAGCTACATTATTTTATGTTTATATGTTGATGACATGCTTGTAGCAGGGTCTAACATGGATCACATAAGAGAGTTAAAACAATAGTTAGCACACTCATTTTCTATGAAAGATTTGGGGGCAGCAAAACAAATACTTGGTATGAAAATTTGTAGAGAAAGGAAGAACAGAAAATTGACTCTTAGGCTGATTATGTTGAAAAGGTGTTGTAGAGATTCCATATGGAGAATGCAAAAGCTTTCAACACACATTAGCCTAGTCATTTGAAATTGACCAAGGAGATGTGTCCTAAGACACAAGAGGAGGAAGAAAAAATGTCCAAGGTACCATATGCTTTAGCTGTAGGAAATTTAATGTACGCCATGGTATGCATGAGACTGGATATTGCACATGTTTTAGGAGTCATAAGAAGGTATATGAGTCGTCCCAGATTGGAGCATTGGAATGCGGTAAAATGGATTCTCAAATATTTGAGAGGTACATCCAATAAACACTTATGTTTTGGGGGCTCTAATACTGATTTAGCAGGCTATGTGGGCTTAGATTTGGCAGGGGATATTGATACCAGATAGAGTACTACAGGTTATGTCTTTACTGTAGGTGGGATAGTGGTGAGTTGGATCTCCAAGTTGCAAAAGGTGGTTTCTTTATCCAGCACGGAGGCAGAGTATGTAGCTGCAACAGAGGCAAGCAAGGAGATGATATGGCTGCAATCTTTCATGGAAGAATTGGGCAAACAATAGGCTAACAATTCTTTGTTTATAGACAGTTAGAGTTCCATACATCTTGCAAAGAATTCTGCCTTACATTTAAAGACCAAATACATACAACTCAAGTATCACTTCATCTAGTCAGTGTTAGATGATGGACAGTTAAGGCTGGAAAAGATCCATATAGATAAAAATCTAGTGAATATGTTTACAAACGAAGTAACAAGGGAGACGTTGAGCTCCTCTTTAGCTTCGGTTGGTCTTCAAGACTGAAAAACAATAAAATCTAAATAGCAGAGTCTAGGGTGCTTATTTCTAATGGGAGGTACAGGGTTAGTGGTGTTATGATCAGTCTCCAAGTGGGAGATGATATGGTGTAGAGTCTGATCAGTCTCTAAGTGGGAGATTATTTTTATATGGAGCCTAATTAGACTCGGAGGTTAATTTTACCCCACTTTTATCAACACAATTTCCCCCCAAATCATCTAACATGGTCAAGGGGTAGTGCCCCTTGCAAGGGTTTGGGGGGTAGCGCCCCCAAGACGGGGTTAAGGAGCAGTGCCCCTGAATCCTCCAATGATTTTTTATTATTTTATAAAGGCATTGGGAGTTATTTTTTCTATTGGCTGACATAAAAAAAAACCCTATTTTTTAACTGACATAAGTCTTGATAAAAGTGGCTAAGGGTTAGGGTTTCCATTGATGTATTGTAGCATTTTGTAGCAGTATTGAGTTGCAAGGATTGCTGGTTGTAATTGGTTTGATTTACTAGATAATAATATTGGACTCTCTGTTGGTGGATGTAGCTCGAGTTTGGGTGAACCATGTTAAAACTTGTCTCTCGCTGTTATTCTTTCTATGTATTTTCATTCCTCTGTTTAATCTTTATTTGCATTTAATTGATATCTTATGTCAGCTAACCCTAACAATGAATTCTTTAGCTGACTTTGAAGAATTTGGTTTAGCCAGCTTGGCCTCCATGATTTGTCTTTTATGAATCAGGAAGTCATCAAACCTAGCATCCCCTAGCTCTTGTCTCTTCCTTTGCTTGTCCACAGTCAGTGCCACTCGTTTTACCTTTAGGGTAGGTAAATTTTGATCTACCCATTTTCTTGTAATCCCAATAACTTTGGCTAGGATGAGGTCAATGGATGTGACCTCAGGCTAACTCCAGTCTGGAGGGGGGATTGTTTCTTTATATATTTTCTTATCCTCATATTGTTTAGTCATCAACATACCATCATCAAAATGCAATTGAGAGGGGACATCAAAATAGTCTAGAGTCTAGATCTAGTTAAGAGTTAACCTCTGATAACCTCTTCTTCTAACCTCCACATCATCTAGACAATCTACCCAGTAATCCTCAAGATGCACTTCATGCCTAAGATTCTTGTTCACAAATTTCTCCATCCTATGATAAGGATCATAGTACCTAGCTAAGGAGAATTGTTGTAGATGAAGCATATGAAGCTCTGCGTCTGAGTGTTTTACTGCTTCAATGGATGGACATACATACCATCCTAGGAGTAAGGGAAACCTAACATTACCTTTCATGTTTCTCTTTACAAATGCCTCATAGGAGGGTATTATTTACCTAATAAGCTCTGATAGAATTATTTTATCTGTGGGATATCTTGGCAACATGAAAGGTTGCCCAATAAACCCCTCCATTTGGATATGTGTGAATGTTGGAAACAGTATGAACCAAGTTCCATTTTAGTCATCATCTCTTGAGCATCAATGCTTAATCTCTTTGCTTGGCCATCCTCCATCAGCCTGACCAACTGCATGACAAAACAGTCATTTACTCTTCTATAATTTTGGATTGAGGCCTTCCTCTCTAGCTAGGGATAATGATCCCATATTGTCTTGTCTCTTGGATTCTGTCCAACTTTGTCCACTGTTTGTAAGCTAGAGAGTGTGGATTGAGCTACACATGCATACACAACATATGAAGACATGTAGAATAGGCATGCTTTGCCTCCAAATTGCTGCATGCCCTCATCAAGATTGTCACTAATCAGGAATGCCCATTGTATTTGTGTGTCAGAAATCTCTACCAATCTTATGAGCCCATACATCCATGGATAAAAATTACCAATATCAGGCTTTCTAGTCATTCTACTAAGCATTACCATCATATACTACACCTTTGGTGTGAATTCAAATTTGAATAAATTGTTTGGCAGCTTTGCCACTGCCTTGACCTTGCTGTATATAGCCCTCCAGTGTGTGAACATAATCTTTATGCAGTCAGTGGTCTTGTTCTTATATCGGTTTCCAAGGCCTCAATGTTAATTTTGAATAAGTTGGGGCCTGCAGGTAGTTGAAATGCCTTTGTGTTACCCTGGACAAAGAAGTCTGCATACACTCTGCCATCCTTCTCCACCTTCCTATTTGTAGAGTTGTAATTATGTGCATATGCCACTACCAACTCTATGGCTTCTACTACATAGGGGAACCCTGTTGCATTCCACATCCTAGAGTTGTATATCTTCTATAGAATGGGATTTCCATCCCCTCCAATTGATTTAGCACTCTAAGTGTCAAGATCTGTACTGCCAGAATGGGTATCTCCTACCCTTCCAAACTTAAAACTAGAGGCTCTAGGAGTTGGGAACATGGGGTTCTTGAACTCTGCCTCATTCCTATTCTTCTTGTCACACATCTTGTCCTATAGTTAGTGGACATGTACATCTTAAACTACATTATATATATCAAGTTTAATAGTCAATTTTCTCAATATCCTGACATTTTCAGCTTATAGAACATAACATGTGCAGATATAACTAGATTTACCCTAAATGTTAGATTTAAACTTTCATTTTACAGTAATCATGCAATTAAAATAGAGGAATAGGGTTTTATTCATCACATACCTATTTTCTAAATTTAAAATTGATTAATAATGTCTAGATATGCCTCTTGGATTACCCTGTTATTACCTCCTGTTTGACGTTCACCATTTACACTGCTTCGTTTAGGGTTAAAATCATCGTAAACTTGTAAAATCACTCGAGCTTTGTAATTTTATCTCTGCATGCTTTTGTGAGGTTAAAATTATTTAATTTCACCTTTTATGCATCAAAATCATGAATTAGGGCATCATAAATGCTAAATTTCATTTGTTCGTGGATGTCTGCTTATGGTTTGGGAGATCGTTACAAGTGACAACTTCTAATTTGAATTTCAAAAAGCCACTAACTCCCTTTAATGGTATTTAATGAAGATCTAGATATGGGATATGCATCTGAGCATTAGCATAATATACTTTGTCTTTTGAAATGTCCATATGTATATCCAGATGACATGATTAGGCATCTGGTCAACATTGACCAAAGGTAGATGTTGGGATGTTAAAATCCAAAGGCATTTTCCTTTAATCTTTGAATGTTAGGACATTAAAATGTCCATGTTGAAAAGTCAACTACATGCCACATGGCATCATTTGATTGGTCCATGAGAAGTAGTAATTTTAGTTTGTAGGAAATAGGGATATGAATATTTGGGAATGTCTAGATATTAAGACTTGCAAAATATCCCTAAGTCTAAATGTCCTGATGACGTCAACCTTCTAAGTGATCTTCTAAGAATGAAGAAAAGTGACGTCATTGGGATATTTGGGAAAGTTTGGACATTAAGATAATGTTTGGACATTAATATTTGCTAAATATCCCATCTCAGAATGTCCAGAGGAGGTCATCAATGTTTAATGTTTCTTTGAAATGAGACTTGATGATGTCATCCAGATATTCACATTCAAAGATCTAGATTGATAAGTTTATATGTGAATTGTCCATAGTCTAATGTCCATTTGAAAAGTCAAATAGGACACGTCATCAGGATATTAAAAGGGTCTAGACATTCAGGAATGCTTGGATATTAAGGAAAGTTAGGATATTAAAATTGAATATCCATACTACGTGATTATGTGCATGACGGTCTTGTTGCCTAATGAGTTAAATTTAACAGGTGCACTTTCAGATATTAGGATATGGTTTTTACTTAGCAATTTTCTAAGTTTCTTAGTCGGGATAATTTGTCTAGATATTAGCGAATGTGAGGACATTTAAGTGTAAATGTGAATATCCACATGACCATTGACCAAAACTTTGACCTTGAATAACTTTTCCATTTTGATGAATTTCAACATGATCTAAAAGGAAAACCTTCTTAGAATTTCATTCTCTATTCCTTGGTATGCTTTGTGAGGGAAAATTCACACCTTGAAATTTTTATCCTTCAGTCAAGATCTAGATATGCCTAAGACATGACTTAGGCATAGTTTGATATTGTTTTTACTATACCACCCAAAACAACAGGGAAAGCAAAACAAGCAAAGCCAAAAGAAAAGTTGGGTCCCTGTTTTGCTAGGGTAAAATGGGGCATGTTGTGTAACCACACAATAGATAGGTGTCAAAATAAACACAAAGTGAGAAGAAAAGTAATACAAGCCATGGCTAAGTGACTTCAAAATCATACAATAAGGTGAATTGGGTGACAAAAAAGGTTTAGAGATAAAATTGAAATATTGTATAGTTATAAATGTAGTTGATCTAGTTTTAGAGAGAAGTAGTCATGAGTAAGCAAGTTTAGAGGGTTATCTTTGTGGACTAGTTATTTATGGTGGAGGATAGCATGTAACTAGAGTTAGGGAAAGAGATTTCTAGGTCTTTAGACTAGATTGGGTGATTACAAAAGCCAAGGGGCTCCATTATAAACCAAAGTGGATCCCCTTTCTATCTTTTTAACCTTATTAAAGTTTTAAATAAAATAATTATTGTCCTTTTATGTGTATGGATTCTTTTCCAGTCTACATAGTGTGGGCTTGTTAAAGTTGTGTGATTAGGCATCCCTACATCAAACCCTTAGTTGCATTTGCATCATTTGGTGTCAAATATAAAGGTTCAACCTATATCATGGTGAGAGCTTCCACCTAGCTTCAAGACATGATTCATGGCTAAGGGATTTTTATCTTCCATTAAAGTGTTAGTATGGGTAGAAGATAGTGTAGGTGTCTTCTAGCACTAGGATTGTTAGGTAGAATTCATGGAGGAAAAAGGAGAGAAGTAAAAACACAATGGAATCACACAAAGGTAGAAAGAGGGTTATAGAAGGATATATACTATAGATAGGAAACTCAAAGATGGTTTACACATAGAATTATAGAAATTGAGGCCATGATAGTGAATATCTAGGGAGATTGTAGGCAGTAGAGACAATATTTCAAATGATAAACCCTAAGAAGGGTGAAGGAGAAGTGGTGGTGGAAAAGTAGTGGAAAGGGTCTATCAAAGAACATAGTTTAAATCTAGGTTAAGTTCTAAAGGGAGGATCCATTAAGATCTAAAGGGAGGATCCAAGAAATGAAGGAAGGGCACTAACATAATTGATAATTAGGGTGTGTGCAAGAAGTTGGGTCCACCTTTTGGCTAAAAAGTGGAAGTGTCTTCCCTAAAAATTAAAGTTTGTCATAGTTGGAGTCAAAAATTGGAGTACTTACACACATAATCTTAAGAAAGTCCAATAATATGAAATGTAGCATTTTGAATTTAATTTTCAAATATGTAATTTATTATAATACCAAGATGATACAAATTAATTTTGCATAGGCTTGTACAAAAACCACTTTTTTAAAGTCACTTTTTAGGACCATACCATGCCTGTGTACAACCAACATATTTTGACCTAAATAAAAGTACTTTTCTAAATCCTTTTGGGGAAAGATGTGTATTATAGTGAAGTTTGGTGAGGATATTTTTTTTATAATTTTTTTCTAAATATTTTTTTATTGATTTTTTATTGGCCCTAATTGTTGTTTTTTAAAACCCCTCGTGTACGACCAACATAATTTGAGCTAAACTAATCATAAAATAATTTTTTTTCATTGTGTAAAGAATGATGTGTATATTGATGACATATAATTTTTTTCTAAAGAAATTTAAAAAGTAAAAGTTATTAAAAAATATAAAAACTTGTCATTTCAAGTTTATAGACCATTTTACTCATAAATTAATTAATAAATAGAAAAACAAGTCGAATAAAAAAATTACATATTTGAAAACTACACAACATCATCTATAATAGGTTTTAATTTCATAAAAAAATTCAGAAAAAAAACATCATTAGCGATATTGGTAAAGTTAGTCTTTTCTCTTGCTCTAAAAATAAACTTTTACTTGCAGGTCCAAGGCTAGGGGTTAGATTACCATGCCTTTCCCAAGCCTAAAACCAAACCAAAAATGCAGGTGTGGAATTCAAAATTTTAAGAACATGTACCTGTTCTAAAATGGGTACTTGTTATAAAAAATAGAATGGGTACCTATTTTAAAATAGGTACCCATTCTAAAAAACAATAAAAAACAAAATGGGTAACCATTCTGATTCTAGGCTCAGGCATCCATTCCTGAATGGGTAGCTATTTTTTTTAAATTGATACTCATTCTTGTCAAGATTTATTTTCCTGATGCTTCCCCTATATGTGGGCCCAACTTCTTGCTTTTACCCATTAGTTGTAGTTGAGTGTGTGGGTAGAAGGTTGTAGAAAGGTACCAATAGAACCATTGATTTGAGGTAGTTAGACACATGACTAAAGGGTTGCAAAAGGGATTCTATTAGATTTCTCAAACTCTAAGGAAGCTAAGCATGAGGACAATTGGAGGACATATTTTCCAACAAGACAAATGTGTTGGGTAGAAGATTCATGAGAGGAAAAATATTCTTCATTATGTAGAGACAGGTAGAAGACAAGGCAAGAAGATGAATTGATAGAAAACCTTGGCAAAAGAGGATTATCAAGAGCTATAGTTGTTGGCCCAAATCATTGAGTTGAAGGCTAGGATAAATGTACTATAGAGGGAATTAGTCTAGGAACTAGTGGAAACATTGAAAGAGAAGAAAATGATGGCACGAAAATACCCACCCTAAAGGGATATCAAGTCCTTTAAAAGTTGGCAAAATTGGTGCTAGAAATGGAGCACAAGTTTGTGTAGAGAAGACTCAAAGACCTAGGATGGGTAGAGTTTGTAGAGAGGAGGATATGTAATTGTCCATCAATTGGTTAGGAAAGTCTCTAAAAATGTAGATACTATCAAGAAAAATAATAATTTTAAAAGTGGGACTAGATGGTCATAGAATTGATGGATGAGATGGTGCATAAAAGGGATTAATCTAAATGGGTGTGAAGGAATAACAATGCATTGAGGGGGATTGTGGACAATCCTCAAACAAACAAGATACCTTCACTAAAGATGAGGCTGTGGTGGAAGTTGTGGAGATTAAAGAAGGAAAGGCTCTTTAGGTCTTTGGTCCTACAAACATATCCATGGAGGAAGAAAAAAATAAAGGGGAAGAAGTAGATCATCCCAAGACTATAGACATTATGACTACCATAAATTAAGAAGAGATCGAGAGTGATAAAATGGTGGTAGAATGAGTGTGAGTATTTTGTGTCCAAACTAAAGGCTACAAAAAGTGGAGGTCTAGAGGATATAAAAGAAGAAAGGTCACATTGTAACATTGAAAATTTCACACCCTTGCAATTTCATGTTATATTTTGGGATTATTTTAGTGTCCATTCCCTTATCATATTTTAGGGATCATTTTAGCCTATCCTTGGCCTTTTTATTCACTAGATTGCCAAATTTCTTCATCACATTCTGACTCTTCTCACTGACCTAAGATCACATGATAAATTTTGTGCATTTTATCTAGGAATCTAGCACAATGTACATGCATTCACATGATGTGCTAGTGTCCTACAAGTTTACAAAATTTAAACATTGGTTATTTCCACCTATCCACCTAATATCACCTACTATAATGCTCATATGTCAGAAAAATGCATTTCTACTCCAAATATGACCCTTCACCTTCCTTGGGAGCTTCATGCAAAAATAAACTTTAAATATAACTCATGCAATATCTTTCCCTCCTCTTGGATCTCTCTAGTTTGTCTCTTGGCTATGCTTGGATAAACATATATCCAATGTTGAAGCTTGCTAAGTTTACATGTTGTTGGATACTCCTTGACATTTCCATGTGCTCACTTTTCTCTTCTACATCATTCTAGTAATATTGTTTCATTAATTTATTATTATAATTTGAATAATATTGAAACAATCTCTTTATCACATTTTCTCCTAGATTTTTATTGGAAAATCTCTTGGTGACCATCACAACTATATATCTAATCTCTCTCACACACACGATTATCAATCCTTGTAGACCTAAGATTTGATATTTATAGTATTTTGTCACTGTTCTTAGTCCTAGATGCACTTAGGATAAGAGAACACACTATTTCAATCTATCTCTATTTGGCTACCCGTGGAGGTCAAAAGACCAAAATAGGGGCTTGACCATTCATGGAAAGATCATTAGAAACCACAAACTTCTCTTAATCTATCTACAAGTATTTGGAAGATATTCAATCACATGGAGGTTTTCTTGTAATTTCCATTTTAATTTCAAAATAAATAGATTATATTACTTTTCTACATTCCTACATCATTTGGTATCCCTTGGATTGCTGATCTATTGTCCTTGTTTCCTATTGTGTAGTTAGTCTTGAGATTTGGAGGAAAAACCATGTTTTAATAGAAGTCTAAGTTACAATGTGCCATATGTATGATAATGTGCCACATAGATATCTATGCATTGTGCCAATGTCCCTGAAAGTGAACTCCAACTATTGGCTTCAGGTTCCTTTCTGTTATTTAGGAAAAGTAGGAATGATGAGTTTAGGTGTTGTTAAGATGTATTCAATCAAACCCTCCTTTCACATATAACATTCAAGGACATAAACCAAGTTTAGTCACTACTATTGCAAGAGGACTCAGCTACAGGTTTGGTGTCACTATGAAATGATAAGGAAAGATAGGATGTATTGATGAATTTGTTAAACCCTAATTATATGATTCTGGATACAGATGAATAAAACATGATAAATGATCACACAGGAAGGCACTAAATATAGATTAGAAACATACCAGGATTTAGATTCTAAAGAGCAAAAACTTTGGGGACACTGGGGTAGGTGCCCTAGTCCAACTGGTCAATTATTTTGTAGATCTAGAATAATAAGATGATCAAGACAACAACTTTCTTTAGAATTTCTGACAATGGCACTTGGGAGGACACAAGGGCAGGTACCCTTGTCTAGAAAGGAATATTCTCTACTCTTTTATTTAGATCCCAAATCTTTATCCTCTACCCTAATCTCCTATAACTCCTCTCTATAAGATCCTGCACCTGTAACCTACAATCACAAGAGAGGGGTTGGGGGTTGGGGTATTTAGGAGCTTGCCTTGGTCAAGCCCTAGAATGGCATTCAAGCCTTCCAACACCATTGTTAGATAAAGTGCGTGTCCTTGGTGGATAGAGGTAAAATCAAATGATAAGATAGATTGAAAACAAAAATAGATGTCACCTTTGAGATGAAAGCCTCATGGAGATGAAGTGCCTTCAAATCATGAGGAAATGAGTTGATGGAGCCAAATCTAAAACAAACACATACAAACACAACACAATTCTGCTCTGCAACACCATGAATGCCTTGAATGCTCTTTTCTTGATAATCATAAGTTTGCCTTAATCAACTAGGAGTAAAATGAAGTCTTAAACATGTTTATATACACATTCTTGCTAACATTCATAATTCAAATTGAAAAGGCCGACAAAAGGGAAACGTTTTAACGGTTATAAACTGACATATTTAAATTTAGGTCCCAACAAAATAGGTTTGGATTAGGGTGCAGGCGCCCAAGTTTAGATGCCTATTTTTAGTCATGATTTAGCTTTAGAGTGGACCCGTAAGCCCCATTTGTCATGGTTTTCAGGGGAATTTACTCTGGGACAAGTTTTACACATGCATGATTAAATTAAGGGAACCTAGGAGCTAAACTTAGGAGGTAAAAGTCCTAGGGGGACATTTTATGACATAACACTTTCTATTGTTGGGATAAGGTGCCATTAACCTTGTAAATCCCAATATTGTATTTATTCCATTTATTATATGTAATTTGTAATTATCCACGAGGAGATGTACTAGTTTCACTAGCAGGGGTAATTTCAGAGTAACTTGAGGTAATTACAGAGTGACTTTTACTGTTGGCAAATGTAAAAACTCAAAGTAAATGAAGGTAGGTATTTTCCCTTGAGGAATCTACTATATTTGGCATGTATGAAAACTGTCATAATGTTTGGTAAGTGAATCTATGATAGCTACAAGTTTTCATAAGATTCTGAGATTCTATGATGCATATGACGGATATGTTAGTTGTAAGTTGCTATGTTTAGCCCAAGGTTCCTATCTTGGAAATATACTCTTTTATGGAATCTATGATAATTATGACACGTCATAAGATGTTGTAAGAGGCCAGATTTAGCCTTGGGCACCCAACCTTTGCATGGTTGTTTTTGGACAAGTGTAAGATGCTTGTAAGATGGTAATTAATGTTTGCATGTTGGGGAATCTCATGAGAGAGAAGGCGAATGCCTAGAATGGAGTGGAAAACATTTCTATAAGTATTTTCCATGTATTTTGTTGCTATAATACAAATTTTAGGTACTCAGGTGGTGCAGGAATGCTATCAGATTGAAGACTGAAGGAGAGATTGGTGGTGTTGATGTATTGTACAATCTTTTGCAGATTAATAGAAACATTAGGCCTCTTTCCTGTGTGGGATTTTTTACCCGCAAGGGTTTTCTCCATGTTAAACATTGTGTCATTGTGTCTTGTGTTGAGTTCTTTGTGTTTAACATTTTCTGTGTAGTGGGTTTTATGTTTTGTTACAATCTCCATTGTTAATGTACACTTAAAGATTGCTGAAATTTATTTTGAATCATATTTCCATTGAAGTAGTGTTGCTTTTATTTCTAACATTTGGTATCAAAGCCTGACCATCTTTGACTCTTGGGTGGTAGTGTGGAAGTTGTAGCTGCAGTGGGAGATTTGGTTGTGTTTATTTTGTAGATCTTGTGTTGTTATTATGGCTACATCCACTGTTGCATCAACCTCTCGAATGGACATTAAGAAGTTCAACGGAATAGGGTATGAGTTGTGGAAGCTAAAAATGGAAGATTTGTTGGAAGAAAGAAACCAATGGTTGGTTGTTCAAAAAGAGAAGAAACCCAATGATGTCTCTCTAGATGAGTGGACAAAATTGGATAAGAAGGCACGGGGAACCATATGTTTGTGTCTGTCAGATTCTATCCTATTGAATGTCACAAAGGAAGAGACTGCACACAAGTTGTGGAAATGGTTGGGTGAGATCTATCAAGACAAGAGTATGGTAAATAAACTTTATTTAAAAATAAAATTGTTTTCCTTGAAAATGAAAGAGGGTGAGTCAGTTGCAGAGCATTTAAATTCATTTAATTTGTTGATGAGTCATCTTGCTTTAGTAAATGTTGATCTTGATGAGGAAGATAAATGTATCTTGCTTCTTTGTTCTTTACCTAAGTCTTGGGAGAATGTTATCCTTGCTATCATTGCTAACCTTACATATCCGAAGTTGGATGCCCTTGTTGTAGTTTTACTGTCATAGGAATTGAGGAAGACGAGTTCAGATAGTTTAGGGGATGCTCTCCGTGTCAGGGGAAGGTCTAGGGAAAGAGGACAAAAGGGAGATTAGAAAGGGGATAAGAACACGTCTAAAGGCCTTTCTAAGACTCCTGGGAAGAAAAATAGAGTTAAGTGTTGGAACTGTAGTAAAAGGGGACATGTGAAGGAGTAGAGAAACCCAAAGAAACAGTGGAAGAGTGCTTCTGATAAATCCTCAAATGTAGGTGAAGATGTTTTACTTTCTGCATGTATTGTTGTTACTAATGATCACTGGTTGGTTGACTCAGGATGCTCATTTCATATAACCCCACATAAGGAATGGTTCTCCACATATGAAAAATATGATGGAGGTAATATATACCTTGGAGACTGATGAGGTATAAATAACCTCATTTCTTTAATAGATCAAGTAGCCTTTTTCCACTATCTAATTCCCTAGCCTTGCCAATTTATTTATTTTTATAAATGATAATTATCTATTTTTAATAAATATTGTACAAATCCTAATTTCCTAAATTGATTGAAACTAGCTTGTAAATGTTGATTTAATGGCATGAAAAGTTTGGTAACTGTGCAGGTTAATGCATTGCCTAAGAAGTGAACATCATGCAGCTGTGAACGAGTGCACTAGAAGTTGTGGGTGCCAGAAATTTTAGGATTACATTTAATGAAGACTTTGTTTTTCTGCTATTTTTGTGGTTACTCAAAAGACATTATGACTCCACTTGAAGTCCTGTTTATGTTTAAAAAGATAGCAGTAGTTAATTTTCTATTTTTTAGTTATAAGACTTCTTCAAACTGACATTTTCCCACTATCGAAAGTTTAGGAGTTTGGAAGTAGTTCAATTTTGTTGTTGCTCGAAATATGGATATAAATAGACACTATGGATGAATGAAAATCAATCTTTTAGTTCTCAAAATCATCAGACTTTGTGTACTTGCAATTTTTTATGAATGGAAATGATATTTTGAGTTTTAGTTTCTTTTTAAAATATGGAGATTTGAATGGAGTACTCATGTGTTGTTGAAGCGATTGAATGTGATTTGGATTAAGGCATCCAACTCCCACGAACTAGCCACTCATAGGACTGTAGGATAGATAAGTATTTCATTTTTGTGGATGTTTTTATTTAGTTAAAGGTAGTTCATGTTTAGCTTTTGTTGTTAACCTGTAGGGTGTGTTGTGTAAGAGTTAAACTATTACGTACTATTGTTTGAAACTTTTTATGTTTATTGGAAGTTTTCTGGTGCATCTGCCTTAGTTAGAAGTACTATTTTCTGATGATTAGAATTTGAAGTTGTGAATTGTTAGCATAAAATTTATCTACTTTCTAGTGTAGAGTTTATCTGCTTTCTAGTATAAAGTTTATCTACTTTCTAAGTGTAGAATTTATATGCTTTCTAGTCTATATTTTTCATGTTTCTTAGTATAGAATTTGAATGCTTTCTATAGCAGGATAAAATTGTTGTTTCATTTCATGCACTGTTTCAACTTTTTAACAGATCTAGAAAACTATTTTCTCAATGAAATATCTAAATGCCCTATTATAGATAGCCTTGAACACTACCCCAGTCGATAAACTGATAGTTTTAATCTAAAGTGTTAGGACCTTACGACATCCTGTCAGAGACAACTCTTCATATCCGATTGTTAGGAAAGGAAAGGTATTGTTGTGTTTTAGTGATGGGAGGATTAAAACCCTCCCTGGTGTTTTGCATGTTCCTAGATTAGCTAGAAATATGATTTCAATTTTGAAGTTGAATGATTTGGGAATGCATGTGACATTTGACAAGCATGGTTGTAGATTAGTGAGAGGATATTTGGTGGTAGACAAAGGGAATCTAGATTCAGGAACTCATTTAAGCTTGAAGCCACTACAGTTTGTAATGCCTCTTATGTTTCTAAGGCTTTTGAAAACACTTGTATGTTGTGGCACCATAGATTGGACCACACAAGCAATAATGTATTAAAAATTATTAAGAATATAGAATTGTTGGACGGTTTTTCTTATTCTGATGAGCACTTTGATTTCTGTGAGCATTGTGTGTTTGGTAAACAAAAAGAAAATCATTTCCTTCAAGAAGCAATAGAGAAAAAGAGAAATTAGAAATTATTCATATGGATGTGTTTGGACATGTGGATAATGAATATATTGGAAAATCTCATTATTTTGTCACCTTCATTGATGATGTATCCAGAAATACATGGATTTATTTTATAAAACATAAATATGACTTTTTCACTAAGTTTAAGGAATTCAAAGTCTTAGTAGAGAACCAATCAGGTTTAAAGATAAAAATATTAAGATCTGACAATGGAGGGGAGTATTTCTCTAAGGAATTTGATGAGTTTTGCAAGCATGTAGGTATAATCAGATAAAAGACAACTCCCTATACACTACAGTAGAATAGTGTTATAGAAAGCATGAACCAAACACTTATGGAAAGAGCTAAAAGTATGCTTAGTGATGCATAGTTGGATAAATGCTTTTGGGCAAAGTCTGTGTGTACTGCTTGCTACTTGATAAATAGATCTCCTTGTAAGGGTCTTTATTCGACACCTTATGAAGTGGGGATAGGTAAGAAACCTTCTATTTCACATTTAAGGGTTTTTGGCTATGAGGCATTTGTTCATGTGCTTAAAGAAAAGTGATCTAAGTTGGATCCAAAAGTTGAAAAGTGTACATTCATTGGATATGGTGATAATGTGAAAGGTTATAAGCTTTGGAATCCACTAACCTGCAAGATTATCTTTTCTAGAGATGTTATTTTCAAGGATCTTAGAGCTATTTCTGAACTTGAGCAGCCAAAAGAAAAATAAGAAAAGGTAAAGAAGGTGCACTTTTGATTTAGAGCAGCAAGATGCACCTTAGGAAGAACAAAATGATGGATTAGGGGGTGAAGAAGAAGAAGAAGATTCAAGTAGTTCTGATGAAGATGAGTCTATTATTACAGAAGAAGTTGGTGTAGATAATCATGTAGAAGAATGAGTAGAGTCTCTTACTCCACCCTTGAGGAGATCCACAAGACAACGGAATCCAATTGACAGGTATAGCCCAAACATATATCTATTATGCATCTGCTTTATTGAGTACTAAAGATGAGCCTAGATCCTACAGAGAAGCTATTTCTATAGATGATAGTGAGTCTTAGCAGTTAGCCATGCATGAGGAGATGATGGCTTTAGACTCTTGTAACACTTGGGATCTTGCTCATTTTCCCAAAGGAAGAAAAGCCATAGGTTGTAAGTGGGTCTTCAAGAAGAAGTTTGGAGCAGATGGTTCATTAGAGAAGTACAAGGCTAGACTGGTAGTCAAGGGCTACTCCGAAAGAGAGGGAGTTGATTTTGGTGAGATATTCTCTCCTATTGCTAAATTGACTTCTATTAGATTTCTCTTATCCATTGTTGTAGCTTATGATTGGGAGATTGAGCCAATGGATGTTAAGACTGTGTTCTTGCATGGAGGTCTTGAGGAAGAAATTTATATGCAACAGCCTATAGGTTTTGAGGTAAAAGGAAAAGAACATTGGGTTTGTAGGTTAAAGAGGTCTCTCTATGGTTTGAAATAGTCCCTCAGAATGTGGTATCAAAAGTTTGATTCATTTTTTTTTAAATTAGGTTTTGTTAGAAGTGAGGAGTATCATTGTGTTTACATTCATTGTATTGATGATTCTATACTGGTTATTTCTTTGTATGTTGATGAAATGTTATTTTTCAATAATACTAAGGGTATTATTAGTGAGCTTAAAGCCCAACATTCAGATGCATTTGACATGAAGGATCTCGGTACTACAAGGTATATTTTGGGAATGGAGATTAGGAGGGACAAAGTTAATAGAAAGCTTTGTTTGTCACAAAGTAAGTATGTGAATACTATTTTGCAGAGCTTTAGTTTGTAGGACTATAACCCAGTTAGAGTTCCTTTACCCATTGGTACTAAGATTTCATTATATATGTGTCCAAAGAATGAAGATGATTTTGAGGATATGTCTAATGTTCCATATGCTAGTGTTGTAGGGAGTTTGATGTATGCAATGGGTTGCACTAGGCTAGATATTGCCCAAGCAGTGGGAGTTTTGAGCAGATTTATGTCTAACCCTAGTAGACAGCATTGGAACTATGTGAAGATGGTGTTTAAATATCTTGCAGGTACTCCTGATCATTGTTTGGTTTATTCTAGTACTGATAGTGTTGATAAATCTTTGGACATATAGGGTTTTGTTGATGCAGATTGGGCAGGTGACTTGGATAGTCGAATGTCCACTAGTGGCTATGTGTTTACTCTATTTGAAGGTGTAGTGAGTTGGATGAGTAAGAGGCAGCCCACAATTGCTTTGTCCACCATAGAAGCAGAGTATATGGCTGCAACTCATGTCTCCAAGGAGGTAGTTTGGTTGAGAAGAATATGTATAGGCATTGGATTTGATTGCAGGATCATTTAGATTGGTTGTGATAGATAGAATGCTATTTGTTTGGTCAAGAATCCTATGTATTATGCTCAGACTAAGCATGTTGATGTTCAGTATCACTTTGGTCGAGAGTTGGTTGCAAGTGGAGACATTGAACTAAAGAAGATAGACAATTAGGAGAATGTTGCAGATTCATTGACCAAACCTGTGAGCATAGAGAAGTTCATGTGGTGTAGAGAGGCCATGGGCCTTATTTCTAGTGCCTGATTATTTTCATTTGATTTCCTATGGATTGATTTACAATGTATAATGTCAAGTGGGAGAATGCTGGGATAAGGTGCCATTAACCTTGTAAATTCCAATATTGTATTTATTCCATTTATTATATATGTAATTTGTAATTATCCATGAGGAGATGTACTAGTTTCACTGGCAGGGCTAATTTTGGAGTAACCTGAGATAATTATGGAGTGACTTTTATTGTTGGCAAATGTAAAAACTCAAAGTAAATGAGGGTAGGCATTTTCCCTTGAGGAATCTACTATATTTGGCATGTATGACAACTGTCATAATCTTTGGTAAGTGAATCTATAATAGCTACAATTTGTCATAAGATTCTGAGATTCTATGATGCATATGATGAATATGTTAGTTGTAAGTTGCTATGTTTAGCCCAAGGTTCCTATCTTAGAAATATACTCTTTTGTGGAATCTATGATAGTTATGACGTGTCATAAGATGTCGTAAGAGGCTAGATTTAGTCTTGGGTGCCCAATCTTTGCATGACTATTTTTGGACAAGTGTAAGATGCTTGTAAGATGATAATTAATGTTTGCATGTTGGGGAATCTCATGAGAGAGAAGGTGAACACCTATAATGGAGTGGAAAATTTTTATATAAGTATTTGCCATGTATTTTATTGTTGTAATACAAATTTTAGGTACTCAGGTGCTGCAGGAATGCTGTCGGATTGAAGACTGAAGGAGAGATTGGTGGTGTTGTTGTATTGTACAATCTTTTGTAGATTAATACAAACATTGGGCCTCTTTCTCATGTGGATTTTTTTACTTGCAAGGGTTTTCTCTACATTAAACACTGTGTCATTGTGTCTTGTATTGAGTTCTTCGTGTTTGACATTTTCTGTGTAGTGGGTTTTATGTTTTATTACAATCTCCATTGTTAATGGACACTTAAAGATTGCTGAAATTTATTTTGAATCAGATTTCCATTGAAGTAGTGTTTCTTTCATTTCTAACATCTATCTACCATTTACAATTCTAAATCTAGTTTATCAATTCTATATTTTAATTTTTATTTTTAAATTAGCATATTACAACCCAACTCACACATTTAATTTAATATAGGTTTAAAAGTTAAAGGTAACACCTTTTCTCTATTATGTTTTTTGTGAACATGCCACTTTCACACTTAAAATACCTTCCTTTTCACTCCATTTTCTTTCAAAATAAAAACAAAAAATAGTGTTTCCATAAAAGAAATTTTGGCCTACTACCCTAAACCCCATTCCATAGTCCTAAAGGACAAAAATAATAGCCTTTAACTAGATTTGTCTACACCTTTCTTAATCTTCTCATTTTATTCTTCACAATGGACATGTTATTCTCTTTACTTACATCACTTTCTTAGTTTTCTCAAAAAATTCATGATAGTGATACTTAATTTCATGTATGCAATAGAGACTTAGCTCTTCCTATGTCACTCTCTTCTCTTGATCTCTCTCCTAAAATCCCTACTACTAAAGTTATAGAGATATTTCATGGGATGATAACATCATTGATCATTTTCTTAATATTATATTTCCTACTCTTCATGGAAATGCACCCCCCCTTGGTGATGAAGCATTGAACAATTTTGAATCTTGTCCCACATTGGATAATTAATGAAGATATCTTGAACATACTCTTTCATGTTTTTCTACTTTTATCATTTCTCCCATAGTTTTTGATGGTATCATGTCTATTCCTACTTCTCTTCCTTCTTTATCTACATATCCAAACTTTATGGATCTCTCACATAAGATTGAAGCCTCCTTTTCTCTCAATACCTATGAGGATCCTATTATTATTGTTGGCAATAGTCCTTCACTACATGGTTCTCAAACTTCTTTGATAATCTTTCTTTAAGTGACTTTGGTGGCTCTTCTTTGAGTGATGATGAGGATCACACTTCTATTAATCCTTTCTCTTAATAAGATTGACTCTTTTCTTGTTCATCACCTCCTCTTTATTTGGAGAATGAAATCCCTCTCACAAATAATGTTGAACATGCTAGAATCATTCATCACTACCTTAACGTCACATTGGCCAAATTTCCTCCTTCAATAGATACTGAGCATCATTTGTATGACCTGTTATCTAGTATTTCCTCTTCTTCATCAAAGCCATCTCTTCTAGATCTTTACCCCTACCATTATATTTCTCCACCTTCTTTTCCTTCTACCACTTCTATATCATTTTCTTCTTTAGAGGCATCACCATCTAGAGATACACATTTGAAAAGTTGTGTTTGAATTTTAAACTATTTCCAATGGAGACTAGAAGCAAGGTCAATCTTGGATATCACTAACACTATACTACTATCCACACAAATTATTAAAGATTTAAAAAAAACTAATATTAATGCATGCATATATATATCTGTCATTAAATATGCAACCACTTAGTTTAAACTATTCTGCCAATAACTACATATAATAACGAGATAAGGTCATAATACATATAGGGGTTTACTATAATTTCAAAAAGATACAAGCCTATTAAGAACACATTCCCATCAAGTTTATGGTGCAGAGCACCAAAAACTATCTTATGCAAATGAGGTTTCATAGGTCACATAGACCATTTTATGTTGTAAAGAGTCTTATGAGGTGATTAGGAGGTCTAGATTGCATATTATTGTTAAACAATGCAAAAAGTTGTCATTTTGTGCAAAATATATAAAAACAGTCAAGTTATTGGTAGGTTGGTGGAATGCCAAATGTCATAGTTCATTCCAAGCAGTTGGAAACTGAAAAGACACATTGTAATGCCTTTAAAAGGCCTTGTTTACCTTTTTAAATTCATGCATGGTTGAAGATTTGAACATGGAATGAGAAAAAACACTATTTTCCTGTATTTTCCTTTAGAAATTTGTTGTCTTTTGCTATTGTACAGCCCTGTACGGAAATGCATGGGTGTCTAATGGATTGTAAATGTTAGATCCTTCAACCACCTTCCATTTGTAGTTGGTCTCATGCTTTTTGATGTTGTTTTGTGTAAGATATTGCATGTTTTGTGAAAACTGTCAAGAAACCCTGATTAGGGTAAACAGTGACCGAAAATCTTGTGTTTCTTCTAATTTTTCCATTGCATGTTACTATCCCCTTGATGGAAATTACTTTAGTAGTATTTACCTTCTAATCCCTGAGGTCTCTGACCAAATAGCTAAGGCTAAGGTGTAGAAAAGCTAAGTTTTATCACTGTTTTTCTGTGACAGTCCAGAAAAAATAGAGTTTTGAAACAGTCTTGAGTATGGGTGTAGGGTTTGTTAAAAATATTGATGGGAATGGACTTTTGATGAATTAGTGAGCATGTGCAAACCTTTTGTGAAGTGTTCCTAACACATGCAAGGTGTGGGGAGTCATGGAATGTCCTCTTTCAATAAGCCTTGTGTGCTTGCAAGCCTAATAGGCCTATTTAGCTCGTTGTCAGTCCATTTTTGGATAGTCCTTTCCAAAATAACATATATTGAGTTTGGGATATGTTGTAGATCTTAGTAATGGGTATTTGAAAGTGCCTTGATAGTCTTGAATGGAGACATCTACTGAAAGTTATGAGTGACTGTCCTTCAAAATAGGGCTACAAGATGTTATGACAGTCAACGAAGGAATTGTTGCATGTATGTTGGGATAGTCCTTGGAAATAGTTTATTGAGGTTGAGTAGGAGTTCTTGAGGAGATTGAAGGATGTTAGATACCTCTCTTGGGTCAGAGAAGTTGAAACTCAGTTTGGGATCACTAGTTTTGGGAAGTTCTCTTATGAAGCTTGTGTATCCTTATGGATTGAAAACCTTTGTTATTGAATATGCCAGTAAGAAGTTGATTTAATCTTTTTCCTCTGCATCAGTTTAACTTAAGTATTTCTCTATAAAATAATATTTTCCTTGCTTATGCAATTAGTAATGGTAAATCATCCAATGTTGACCTTTATCAATGTGACGTTGTAAAGTACAAAAAACTCACATACCAAAAATAGTCAACAAAAAATCATAACTCATTCCAAATATAGAAAGTGAATCATTTTTATTAAATTAAAATATCCATAGTTGTACAATAATGGCAAGTTCCCATAATAAAGTAGTACATTTACATACACAAAAAGGAATGTTACATTACATCTATTTCAATGTTCCAAGTACATGAAATCACATCAATGAGAGTATACATTACAATTACAGATTTGGCTATGCAAGCCATATAAAGATTAATACAATGAAATATACATCATGAATCATATAACATAAGAAGATCTCTCCTCATCCGCCATGACCCACAGGTCTTCCACAAGCCGAGGCCAAGAGTGTGGTTAAGGTGCTTTTTCCACCCAACCACAAAGTACTAAACTTCCTCGGGTTTCTTCCTAACTCGAAGAAATCCCTGACCCTACATGAGGAGCCTAGCAACCTAGAATGGTAAAGGTAGGAGGGAACTCTTGATGCAAGCCTAATGCCTATATGCATTCCTAATAACTAGAATGACATATTTCTTGCATGCAAGATGTGGCAGAGACATATAACATAAAATCTAGGGTTTTCAAATCCATCTATTTCAATGGTACATCTAGCTTTGGCCAAAGCATTAAATAAACAAAAGTGGTAATTTAGAAAAATTATATTACCATCTTTGGGAGCCCAAATTCGGCATCTTGTCCTAAAATTAAATTACATAGAAATAAAATACCATTTTCCACAATTCAAAAAGAATAATTTGTTTAAGATTCAAGCATTCACTAACAATGTGTCCTTTTTGGAAAGATTGAATTACTCAAAAGTTTCATTATTCTAGTTTGCATTTTTTGTCAAGAAACTAAGTTTACAATTTCAGTGATATATAATAATCTATCAAAAGATAAGTTGTTTTCTAGTTTTGTGATAGAAAATAAGTTGTTTGAAATAAAATCAATCTACTAGTTTTCCTATTACTTTGTGTTGATGGAATCATTCTTTCCAAGCCAATGGTAACATTTAGTTATAAACAGTTATTAGTTTACTAAAATAATTGTATTATATCATTGTGGGTTTATTTTCATTTCATGTTTCTGGATATCCTAAGATGTTTGTTTTGTTTGTCAAATTAAAATCACAATATTACATGTCTTTTTCCTATTTGGGCTAGTTTAAAATAAATCTAATATATATATATATATATATATATATATATATATATATATATATATATATATATAGAAATTATAGACATTAAATCCATACAATTAACTTAATCATGTTGGTTACAACAACATCAAATTACAAGCAACATATATATATCCATATAGATACATATATGTAAATGTATATATTACACTTAAAACAATGAATAAAGCGTATATACGGAACTGATTACATACAATGAAACTACCAAAAAGAATGGCATTGAACAACATTAATATTGAATTGTATGCAGCAAAGTTCAAAGTTCAAAGAACATTTATAAAAATTTAAAGAGTTTACAAATCAATTACGAAGGGGGCGACGACCTCCATAATGGAGCACCGTAGCCTCTATGAGGCTGCGACCTCCATAATGGAGATCGTTGTGGGTTGGGCAGTGGCCCTTCGCACCCTCCCACGACCTCCTTTGGTCATGGTTTGGCCATTTAAAATTTGTTGTAATTTCTATTTCTTTTTTTTAACAACATAAACTCCATTAATACGTTAACAATATATACAATATTAACATATGTACAATATTAACATATATACAGTGTTAATATATATACAGTATTAATAATAGTAGTACATAATAAATATGTAATATGAAATTTAAATTATGAACAATATATACTATGATATATATAGTCTATAATTATAATAGTAAATATATATAATATCCCTTATAATTACATTTACAATATTAAAATCTAACAATAAATATATATAAATCAATCATTATTTATATTTGCTCATATATACAATATACAAACAAAGATTATGAACAACAATTCATATATGCATAATATCATAAAATATTAATAGTAATATTTATATTAATAGTATTACAATACAATGATAATATGATCTTACAGAAATAGAGAATAACCATATAATCACTTTGTTTACACAGATTGGGAAAATAATACTATGACATTACGGATTGAATAAAAACATGTTTTAATATGCTTCCCAGTGATTGAATCCTTTCCTATTCTCCTCTCCTTCTGCATGTTCCTCTTTTGCTTCCTTTGCTAAATCTCCAATTTTTTCTTCCTCTATTCTTGTTTCTTGAGAATGAATATTGTGTGTGAGAATGAGAGGGTTTTTCTCTTTTTAATAATTTCCTTTTCTTCTCACTTCTTTCTTTCTATCTTTTCTAGCTTTTATTTTTTCTTTGTTTTTACTTTTTTTCTAATTTTAGTGTCTTTTTCTAAGTTTTCCTTGTTTCTATCTTTTTGCTTTATTTTCTAAGTTATGTTTTCTTTTTCTATGAATTATCTCTATTTTATCAAATAAAAATACATATTCTATTTTTTAAATGCATAAATTTAATAATTAAACTTAATTTTATTAATTAAATTGCAACACAATTATCTCTAAAATAGTAAATATAATTCTTCCTTCACATATAATTTCAAATAAAAATTAATATATAAATAGTTTAAACTACTTTTATTTCACCAAGAGCATTTTTAATATTAACTATCAATTAATTAAATGACAACTATAATACATAACAATGATTTTCTTTTCTAGTAAAATAAGAAGGCAATATATTAATAAAATTAATTTATGCAATGACTATGCAACTATATGCCATCTAAGTGCCTGTGTGTGCAAGATAGAGTCCACTCCATCCCAACCCTACCAGGTAGCTAACCCCCTCTACCTTAACCACACCCTTGTCTTCGACAACATGTCAATCATGAAACTTAGATTTTCCATTACTAGGTTAGTGTCCAAATCAATATCCAGAGCATAGGCGAAGCATTATATCTCATCATTTCAAATAAAATAATATTCACTATATCTTATCATTTGAAAATAAAATAATATTCATTTAATCCACATAATTATCCATAAAATAGTTTGAATTTTAGTAAATTCAGAATGCAACAAAGTTTGAGACCTGACATCCTTCCCCTTAAAAGAGACATCATCCCAATGTCTTATTACACCAAACATCAACATAAAAGTCTTACACAACTAGTATTAATATAATAAATAAGTCATAATTATGTAGAAAATAAAAAGTTTATGCTAAAACCTCATATACGAGAAAGCTCTATCTATATCCTCCGCATTCTCCTAGGTGGCACTATCCACTGAATACTAGTCCCACTAGACCCTATACTACACAACATCATAGTTCTACAACTTAACGTTGCGCCTCTCCAAAATTTGGGTGGGCTCCACTAGCACCACCCTTGGATCCTAAACCTGTAATGCACACCAATCAAGAATATGTGAAGCATCTAGATGGTACGGCTTAAGCAAAGATACATGGAAGACATTATAGATACGAGATAGAGCCAGTGGTAGAGCAATCCTATATGCAATTAGATTAGTTACTTCCAAAACATCAAATGGTCCAACATATCTAGGGGCAAGCTTGGAACCCTTGCCAAATGAAATGGAACTTTTCTGAGGTCAAACTCTCAAGAAGACCTTATCCCCTGCTGAGAACTGTCTAAAGGTTCTATTCTTATCTGCATAACTCTTTTGGTGATCTAAAGCCTGTTTCAATTTCTCCTTAATTAGCTTCATTTGATCCTCCATTTCTTTCAACATCTCTATCCCAATTACTCTCCTATCCTCCACCTTATCCCAACTGATAGGTGTACGACATTTACAGCCATACAAAGCCTCAAAAGGTGCCATTCCTAGGGAGGTATGATATGAATTATTATACACAAACTCCACTAAGGGAAGGTACTCCTGTCACTTATGTCATTGGTCCATGCAATGCATTCTTAGGAGATCCTCCACCATCTGGTTCACCCTCTCCATTTGACCATCAATCTGAGGATGGTAGGATGAACTAAGGTTCAATTTGGTCCCCAAAGATGCATTCAATGTCATCTAAAATCTAGACATCATTCAAGTGTTGTGAACAGAAATGATCGTTTCTGGCACACCATGCAAATGGAAAATTTCCTGTACAAACTTTCTAGCTAGGATCAATGATCCATCCTTGAGATTCCCAAGAATAAAGTGAGTCACTTTTGTCAATTTATCTATAACAACCAAGATGACATCATGTCGATTCTTGGTTATAGGCAGCCCCTGAATAAAATCCATACTGATTACCTACCACTTATACTTTGGCACACTGTGTGGGTATAAAATTCCCACCATATGCACATGCTCAGCCTTAACTCACTAGTATTCTAAACATCAGGCTACAATTTCGGTAACATCCTTCTTGAGTCCTGGACAGAAGTACAAAGGTCTTAGTCCTTCTATCATTTTCGTCACACTGAGGTGCCCTGAGTATGGTGCATTGTGAAATTCTTCGAGCACTAGCTTCCTCAACTCCCCTGAGTTGGGAACATACATCCATCCCTTATACCTTAAGAGTCCATCTATCTCAATCATAAATCCATCAAACCTATGATATGAGGAATCCTACTCTAGGGCTTGTTTCACCCTATTATAATGTTCATATTCTAGTAAGGCCTGAGTCACTTGTTGTCTAAAATTTGATCTTATAGTGAGAATAGCTACAAGATGTCTCCTCCTGCTAAGGGCATCTACTACTTTGTTTCCTTTCCCTTTATATATACAATACCAAAATCATACTCAAAAAATCCAACCATCTTCTCTATTGAGCATTTAGGTTGGGCTGAGTGAAAATGTACTTAATCCCCAAATGGTCTATTTTCAATTTGAATGGCTTTCCCAAAAGGTAATGTCTCCACATTTGAAGGGCATGCACTATGGCAGCCAACTCCAAATCATGTGGTACATAGTTCAATCCATGTTATTTCAATTTTATGGATTCATATGCAACCACCTATCCATCCTGCATAAGTACTCCTCCTACACCCTCTCCTGAAACATCTGTTATCACAGTGAAGTGCCCATTTGGATCTGGTATAGTTAAGATAGGCGCAGTTGTGAGCTTCTCCTTCAAAAGCTAAAATGCCTATTCACACTTATCACACCATTCAAATTTCTTTCCTTTATTTTGGAGTGAGGTGATGGGTGTTGCAATCATTGAAAACCCCTTTACAAATTTCTTGTAATACCCAGCAAGTCCCATAAAGCTCTAGACTTCCATTACATTATGTGGTGTTGGCCACTCCATGATTGCCTTGATCTTTTCCAGATCCACTGCTATCCCCTCCACTGAAATGACATGGCCTAAATAGTGCACCTTACTTTGATACAAAGTGCATTTGGACAACTTCCCAAAAAGCTTACATTCCCTCAAACATTGTAAAACTATTCTCAAGTGCTTATCATGTTCTTCTCCTGATTTGGAATATATCAAAATGTCATCCAAAAATACTAACACAAAATCATCCAAATAGTCTCAGAAGACACTGTTCATCAAGTTCATAAATGTTGATGGGGTGTTGGTTAGCCCAAATGGTACCACAATGAATTCATAGTGCCTATACCGAGTCCTGAAAGCAGACTTAGATATGTCCTCATCTTTTATCCTTAATTGATGGTATCCTAATCTTAGATCGATATTCGAGAACACTTTGGTTCCTTTGATTTGATCAAACAATTCATCCATTCTAGGAAGTGGATATTTATTCTTAATGGTAGCCTTGTTGAGCATTCTGTAATCAACACACAACCTTAGGTTCCATCTTTCTTTTTCACAAAAATGACTGGTGCTCCCCATGGAGACACACTTGGCCTTATGAATCCTTGATTTAGCAACTCTTGTAACTGTGCCTTCAACTCATACAATTTAGTGGTGGAATGTCAGAAAATGTCCCCTTAGGGGCTTTTCCCTCATAAGGTTTAACTCTTGGGTCTTTTAGCTGCATTTAGGACATCTTGCATCATATTTTGACAGCCTAATGAAATGAGCCCTAAGTTTTGTGACAAATGGGACCTAGGGGGATCCCTTGAACCTAACCCTGACCAAAATAGGGGGGAGGACTTGGGTGCCCGCGCCCTAGTCCTACCCTATTTTGGGTCAGTCCCAAATTTTAAGTGTCAGCTTGTGATAGTTATTTGGGACCTATGATGACACGATAAGTTTGAATTACAAAATTCTTGGTAGGAGTATTTGTAGTTGCATATATAAGCATGTTTAGGCATTCATTTGTAAACTAGATGATTACTAGCTAGCAATTTGGATTCTCAAGTTTATGTGAAGGTGATTCAAGGCATTCATTATGTAGTAAGAGCAGATTTGTGTTGTTTATGTGTTTGTATTTGCAGATTTGAGCAATCATCTCCTCATGGAATGAAGAGCTTCTTCCTTCCATGAGATCTTCACTACAAGGTGATATCATTTGTGTTTTTGAGCATTTATCATTTGGTTTTTGCCTCTGCCTCACAAGGGCATGCACTCTCTATCTGACAATGATGTTCAGAAGACTCAAATGTCTCTCTGGGGCTTGACTAAGGCAAGCCTCTAAACACCACAACCCCCTCCCAAAGTTTCTATTATTGCATGTTATAGGTATAAGATACAGGAAAGGAGTTTTAGGAGGGTACTACAGAGTGTCATATTTATAGATCAAAGTTGAAAATAGCACCCTAGACGTGGGCACCCGCTCTTTAGTCCTCTGGATTCTGTGATAGAGAAATCTCTATGACAACAAGAACATGATGCAGACTAAGTTCCCAGATCCTAACTAAAAGCATGGAACTAGACTAGGGCACCTGCTCATTAGTCCCCAACTATTTTACTTCTGAACCCTGAAAATAGGTTCCCATTTATCTATCATTTTACATCTTTCTAGAGCACCATTTACTGATATTCATTTGTTTGCTTCCATATTGGAATAATTAGGGTTTTGATGTATAATTGAACATAATTGATAATCAAATCATACAAATCTAAGTTTCCCTACATCTCAGAGTGACCAAGGGTTTGATAGTGCATTGCCACTTGACCCAAAGTCCTTGAATGAAAGGGTGAAAGGAGGATATACACATAAACTATCAAAATACAATTATCCAATTTTTACCCTTTACATTTTGGTGAACCCATGTTGTTGGACTTGTTTACACCTTACTGAGTGTTTTGCATTAGATTTTCAATAATTTCATTCATTCATATTATCTTTCATCTTATTGCATTGGAAAACTTACAAAAATATTGAAAAATTTGAAAAAAATTGCATTCTATGGTTTCTACTTTGCATTAATTAATTTGAATTTCATCAAATTTCTGATTTTTACATTAGATCTAAGCTAAAATGCAGAAAATTACAACAATTCAATAGCTTTCATTGCATTTTTATCCTAAAATTGCTAGGGTTTTGTTAGAAATTTTGAATTTTTCATATAACCTAGTAATTCCAAAAACCAGGGTTTGTAGGAAAAATATTATTTTAGATTTTTCTACTAATCTTAGACACTCATTCAAATTTTAATTTGGCTATAGTGTTGCATTTTAGTGTAAATTTGCATTTAGATTTCAAAAATTTGCATTTTTACATAGAAACTTTCAACAAAAACTAGCATTTTTATTGATTTTTCATTAGATGTGCACTTGCATTTTGCATGGTATGGTTTGAAAATCATTTTCAGATCTGAGTGGAACTAATTTTCATCATAAATTGGATTTCAAGACATTTATATAGCATTTTGCATTAAGATATAAAATCTAGGGCTTGAAAAACCTTGATTTCCACTAGATTTGGCCTTATTGACTCTCTAATTTTGCACCATAGGCATGTTGTAAAGAATATTTTTGTACTACTTGACTGTTATTAGGGCTATTATCTGATGCCTCTCCTAAAAATCTTCACAGCACCTTTTTATTGGGCTCTTGTATTGAAAATTTAATGAAAATTTGCATATTTTTGCTATATTTGCCCTAGGGTTTGACCTAGATTGCACTCCAAGTGTGTTGTAAAAGATTTTATGATTATAGGTGACTAATATAATTGCTATTATTTTCTACACCTCCTAAAATTATTTACAACACCCCTTTTGTTAGGTCTTGGAGTTGAAAAATCATGAAAAATTACGTTTTTTTGCTATATTTTCACTAGGGTTTGATCTTGAGTGGCACTATAAGTGTGTTGTGACAGATTTGTTGGCATTAGATGGCTGTTATTACTGATATAATTTTCTATCCATCATCATTTTCCTCACAACACCCTTTGTCATGCTCTTTTGCATTGAGATTTGGTGAAAAAAACTCGCATATTTTAGTGTATTTTCACTAGATTTGGCCTTGTCACCATTTTAAGTTTGCATCAAGAGTATGTTGTGACAAATATTACTGCTATATTAGATTGATATCAGACATATTATTTTCTACCCCTGATCAAATTCCTCACAACACCTTTTCCTTCATATATTTGCATTGAAAAAATACAAAAAATCAAGCATTTAAACATATCTCACATCTAAAGATTGTGCATATTGCTGCATGAGTCTCATAACTCGCTGCCCTAAGAGAAATATTCCTTTAAGAAGAAGCATAATACACATGGGATCTAGTGCTCTTGAAGAAGTTGGCACATTGAACACCTTCTTTACAAAAGGAGAGACACAAATGCTACAAGATATTACACCTATCATAAGTACAATGGAAGAGAAAACTTTTCATGATGTTGATGATACTATTGAGGTGATAAGATATGTATCTGATGACCAAATAGAAAAACTTGATAAAGAGCTAGCCGATTTTCAATCATTTATGGAAAATGAGAGGATAGGTTAAGAAGTTGTTCCTGCAATTCATAACATAAGAGAAATGATAAAAGAGGGACAATATGGTGTTAATGCAATCCGTGGTTTAGTACATATTATACAAACCAATATTATGCCAGTGATCAAATGTGCACAAGTGATAAATAACACTTTATCACCATCTCATACTCAAGTATCGGTACCTATACCGACTACAAGAATATCTACATTTACTTCAATGATCTTAACAACTGATGTGAATGCTTGTTGTAATGCTACCACTGGTATTGGAGTATCTAATGGCACTAATTACAAAGATGTGGGATTTAATTATAAGAATTTGGTTCCTAAGGGGACCTCTTCTATGAATAATTGCTCTCAACCACCTCTTTATCCCACTTATTCTCAACCACACATTACATATAGTTATTCTCAACCACCTACTACTTACCATTATGTCCAACCACCATTGACTTAGTCACAGCCTCCGCCTATCACATCTCAAACTCAATCACCTCCTCACTTTGTTTCCAATTCCTCACAACAAACCACATCTCCCAATGATGCCATCCTAAACCAAATTTTGCAGGGCATGACTACTTTACAACAAAAAAGTAACAAATTTGACAAATTCTTCACAACCTAATATACCAACATATGATGCCCGTAATCCTCTTCCCTATTCAATTTTGAGAACTCCTATGCCTGAGAGGATTGAAACTCCTCGCTTTGAAAAATATGGTGGAGAAGGTGATCCTAATATTCATGTGGCAGCATTCACAGCTGTGTAGTGATTTCTATTTTGAAGAGGACTTGTTGGCAAATCTTTTCCCATGATCTCTCAAGGATACTGCTTTAGAATGGTTTTGTTCATTACCTCCAAATTCAATACACTCCTTTTTCATAGTTAGTTGATCAATTTTTACAATATTTTCAAGCAAACATTGGACCTCAAGTTTCCTTAATTGATTTAGTTCATTGTAAGCAAGGTCTGAAAGAGAAGTTAACTAAATTCATTAGTCAGTATCAAGATTTATATATGCAAATTCAATATCAGATGAAAGATGAGGATGTTCAAAAGGTCTTTATCACTAATCTACAACCTAATATTCAAGATAAGATCCTCTTAATGAAGTATAACTCCTTTCAACATTTATGCACCGCCCTTCGTGATTATCAACTCTCATCTAGTCAGTATGAAAACCAAAACTCATCGACTCAAGTTGGTCAATCCATGGGTGGATCGTCACAAACCAACTTTAGGAGGAATAATAATAATAGAAGTTTCATCAAGATTAATGGACCAAATACTAACAACTTTTCTAATCTATCTGCTATCACTAATCCAAAGAAGGCATCATATCAACCAAGAAAGTTTACTCCAATATCTAAGTCTTATCATTCTATCATGAATCAAGCTGTGAGTAATAACATTCTAAAGCTTCCCCTAATTAGGCCTGTCGATCCTAGTAGAGCACAAGGACCTTACTTTGATGCTAATCCCTTTTGTCATTTTTATTGAACACAAGGACATGATATTGAATGATGTATGCATCTTAAACATGAAATACAAGACCTCATTGATTCGAATGTTATACAGGTATTGGGTCTGATTGATAATGGAAACAAGTCGATTTCTCTGTCAAATTAGAATTTACAAATCTTCACTAATCCTTTCCCTAAGCATATTGATAACAATATGTTGGAACAAGGTTTAGTGGAAGTAGAAGATGATGACTATTTAGACTATGATAATATCGTGGGTATGATTGAAGTGGATAATGAAAAGTTGGATAACCCACCTCATCCATGAAGAAATGGGATTTATGTTGAGGTTCCTCCTCCGTTATCCTATATAGGATCAGGAGATAACCAAAACACATTAGAAAAACAAGTAGAACAACCAATACAGATGAGTGAGATGGTACAAGATGACTCTTGTTACTGTTTTAGACGACATCAACAATGAAACTCGCTAAAAATCAGAAAAGAGTAAGACGACTATCAACAGTTGGAAATAATAGTGGTTCTCCTCCTCATAAAAAACAAAAAGTATCATTTACATAAGGATTTAAGTAAAAAGTATCATATGATAATAAACAATACTTTCATAAGAACCACTTAAACTTCGTACTCAACATGATCGAGTACCTCTCCAAGAGGTTCACAAGTTCTGATACAAAGATCCTACCATGTAAGTATCTCTAACCATTTATCTCTCTCATGATGTGCTTCCCCTGTGATGTGTTATGTGTTTTTTAGGCCTCCTAGGATGACCCCTGATTCTCTTGTAAGGTTCAAGATACCAGGAGACTCCCTCTATTGTGACCTTCTTCTATTTGTATCATCATTCTTCTATATTGCCTCTCTCTCTGATTTCATTGTTGTGTGTTGTGTCTTATGGACATAGCATTACGGTTGTGACTTGGGGGCACCTTTCTATGTGACTATCCCTAAGGCACTTGTTTCTCCTCTCTTATTTATTATTTACCTTCCTCTAGTATTTCTATCTAGCGGGCATATGATGACAAAGATTTATACTAATGCGGACCTAGGCGTCCCTTTAGTGAGAAATCAAAAATTGGACTTACTTCCTAATATGATGATGGGGTTGTATATCTTATCCAACACTTGGTTAGTAGAAGCACTCTATGCTTTCTGCGTAGTGATTTTGATGATGTTTTTATCTCACTTACAAACCTTAACAACACTGTTTCTCCATGCACTTTGTTTGTCTTTGAATCTCACCTTAGTAACACTCGGTTCTAAGATTTTTGTGATACAACCCCATAGCTATCCTCTATCTCCTAATTCGTGGTGTAACCTTGGCTCTTTGTGTGATTAATCATATGCATCAATGTTGTTATTTATCATGATTATGTGGACACTAACATGTTTCTTGTAGGAATGTGTTTGTGGGAACATTTGGTGATCGTAAAGTACATGTCACCTCCGAGGGGCATGGGCTTTGTGAGAGTCTGTGTTCCCTTTTGTGTTTTCTTCCTACCTTAACATGCTTGATATCTATGCATGATATCGACAACCTTAAGGTGAGGGCATATATAAGGTAAGCTATTTATTGTAGATGTTAGCAATGTACTTGTCCTTAGGTGTAGTTTAAAGACTGGGGATGATGAGTCCCTCCTGCACTCTGAGTTTGTTTGCAATCAATCAATCAATCATCTTAAGCCTTCTATAGAGGTAGATATGGTGTATTTCTCAGAACAGATTACATCATCCTGTCATTTTCAAAAAATTTCATCAGGAGGTCGGGAGTGGTTCTGTGACTAAATCAACCCTCAAGCATATCTTTAGCTATTGTTGTGGTGAAGCCCAATCATCGGTGTGTGCCTGTAATGTGCTTGAGATGGTGATGAGCCTAGAAATAGGAACACTCCATCGCTTGTCTGCTGTGTTTTCTTTGTGTCTTCAAAGTGTGTGTGTTTGGTGTACTTGCTTTGTTTGGCATGTTTTTTGCCCCAAATGTAGTCTAAAGACCATCATGATGAGTTCTTCTTGCATTTTGGGAGGTTTGGTGTGTCTTGCATGTGTGTTGCCCCATATATGCAGTTTAAAGACTAGTGTGATGAGTGCTTCCTGCATTATGGGAGGTGTGTTTACTTTCCTTGTACTTGCATCTACATTTCATATATATGAGAAAAAGAAAAGAAAAGAAATTCCTATCTTCCATGCATTTACTATATTCTCCATGTTTTGTGTGACTATAACTATCTTCTTTATGTTTTGTGTAATTGTCATTGTCTCCAATGTGTTTGACGTGTCTTCTCCGTGCTTGGTGGGTTTGCTGTGTTTTTTGACCATACTTTAAAGCATGTATTGGCCTTGCATTTATACATACATTAAAGTGGGGGCTAAATGTAACATTGTAAAATGTCCCCTTGGGGGCTTTTCCCTCATAAGGTTTACTCCCGAGACTTTTAGCTACATTTAGGACATCTTGCATCATATTTTGACATCCTGATGAAATGAACCCTAAGTTTCATGACAAATGGGACCTAGTGGGATCCCTTGAACCTAACCCTAACCAAAATAGGGGGGAAGAATTGGGTGCCCGTGCCCTAGTCCCTCCCTATTTTGGGTTAGTCCCAAATTTTGAGTGTCGGCTTGTGACCGTTATTTAGGTCCTATACTGACACAGTAAATTTGAATTACAAAATTCTTGGTGGGAGTGTTTGTAGTTGCATATATAAGCATGTTTAGGCATTCATTTGTAAATTAGATGATTACTAGCTAGAAATTTGGATTCTCAAGTTTATGTGAAGGTGATTCAAGGCATTCATTATGTAGCAAAGAGCAGATTTGTGTTGTTTATCCATTTGTATTTGTAGATTTGAGCAATCATCTCCTCATGGCATGAAGAGATTCTTTGTTCCATGAGCTCTTCACTACAAGGTGACATCATTTGTGTTTTTGAGCATTTATCATTTGGTTTTTGCCTTTGCCTCATAAGGGCACACACTCTCTATTTGACAACGATGTTTGAAAGACTTGAATGTCTCTCTAGGGCTTGACTAAGGCAAGCCTCTAAACACCACAACCCCTCCCAAAGTTTTTGTGATTGCAGGTTACAGGTTGAAAATACAGGAAAGTAGGAGTTGTAGGAGGGTACTATAGAGTGTTGGATTTGTAGATCAGAGTTGAAAACAACACCCTAGACTTGGGCATCCGCTCTTTAGTCCTCCAGATTCTGTGACAAAGAAATCTCTGTGACAATAGGAACATGTTGCAGACTGAGTTCCCAAAACCTAACAAAATGCATGGCACTAGACTAGGGGACTCGCTCATTAGTCCCTGACTATTATGCTTCCAAACCCTAAAAATAGGTGCATAGTTATCTATCATTTTACATCTTTCTATAGCAACATTTTCTAATATTCATCTGTTTGCTTCCATATTTGCATACTTAGGCTTTTTATGTATAATTGAGCATAATTGAGTATAATTGATAATCAAATCATACAATTCCAAGTTTCTCTACATCTCACAGTGACCAAGGGTTTTATAGTGCATTTCCACTTGACCCAAAGTCCTTGAATGAAAGGGTGAAAGGAGGATATACACATAAACTATCAAAATCCAATTATCCAAATTTTACCCTTTACATTTTGGTGAACCCACTATATATGCCCTAGGGTTTTACCTAGATTACACTCGAAGTGTGTTGTAAAAGTTTTTATAATTTTAGGTGACTAATATCATTACTATTATTTGCTAAGCCTCCTAAAATTCTTTACAACACTCCTTTTGTTAGGTCTTGGAGTTGAAAATCATGAAAAATTGCATATTTTTGCTATATTTTCACTCAGGTTTGATCTTGAGTGGCACTATAAGCATGTTGTGATGGACTTGTTGGAATTAGGTGGATTTTATTACTAATATAATTTTCTGTCTATCATCATTTTCCTCACAACACCCTTTGTCATTCTCTTTTGCATTGAGATTTGTTGAAAAAATCACATATTTTAATGTATTTTCACTAGATTTGGACTAGTCATCATCTTAGATTTGCATCAAGAGTGTGTTGTGATGGATATTACTTCTATATTGGACTACTATTAGACATATTATTTTCTTCCCCTGATCAAAATCCTCACAACACCTTTTCTTTCATATATTTGCATTAAAAAATACAAAAAATCAAGCAATTTAGGTCATTTTTTTACATAGTTTTTTATTTGACTTTGGCATACTTTTGAAAAACTTTTAAAAACCTGATCTTGCATTAATTTGAGCATATGCACATGGATTGTAATCACAACAACAACAATAGGTTCCCTCCTAGGCCTTACATGAAGAGAAAGGTCCCTGAACCTAAAATTGTGTTTACACTGATGGAGATTAATTGTCATTGATGTCAAAAAGGTGTTGAGTTGATGATGAAGATACATCATAGTGAAAGTTAGATCATTCATGGTGATCTTAGTTCAAGTTGATTGGTCTTCATATGACAGGATGTGGATCATGCTTTCAGGAGTTCACAAGAGTTCACTTAGTGAACATGCTTGATGAAGTTGCTTCATGTTTGTTTAAGATGAAGCTCATATCTTGATATGTCATCTTAACGAGTTGTTGTTTCATGATTCTTATGCTCTCATCTCAAGAGTTCACACAATATGATTTCCTTATATTAGGATTTGCATTGCTTTATGTCAAAATGTTTATTGAGGGTTTGAGTTGATGATCTTGCTTAATGTTCATGCCTAAGGATGCTTCATAGCTTATGATATGGTCTTAAGAGATCTAAGTTTATTGATGGAGTTGAAGGAGTTTGTTGCTCATCAGGATCAGTGTAGTTAGATATGCAAATGTGATGGAGCTATTTATGAAAGAGATATGGAAGGAATTTTTTTGGGGAACAAAGATTTTTAGATTGAAGAAGATTTTTTTTTGAAAAGGGAAAATGAAAGATTCAAGAATATTGAAGAAAAGATATATAGTAAATGAAAGGTTTTTTTATTTTTGTGAAGGTGAAAAATGTATCAGAGAAGAAGAAGAATGTGAGAGGAACATGAAAGGACATTCAAATTTTTATATAATTGTATTGCAGGTGCATTGATGGGTGAATTTGTGTGTGGACTATATGCAGTGAATACATTTTTGTGAAGATTCATTTGGAGAGAAAATATAGATGAATCATGATATTTGTGTATGTGAGATCATGTTTTTTGTAGGAATGAATCAAACAAAGAATGAAGACACTATGCAAAGAACTTACAGATTGAACTATGCCAAGTATGAAGACAATATGCAATTGATTGTGAATCAGGTGAATTGATTGTGCAGAGATAATCTGAATCAGGTGAATTGATTGTGCAAAGATAATGATACTAATATGCAGATTGAATTGAATGTGATTGCAAAGAGATATGCAAATTTAGGAGTTTGTATTGAAATAGAGAAACCCTCTGTATTTTTATATTATTTTGATGATGGTGATTGTATTTTCCAGTGAGGCTTTATGTGCCAGTGAGGCTTGTATGGTCAGTGAGACCTCTTTGTAGCCAGTGAGGTTTGTATGGTTAGTGAGACTTGTTTGTAACTAGTGAGGGTTTTGATTAAGCTAGTGAAGCATTTCAGAGTGGTTTTTCCTCCCCTAGAGGGTTTTCCACTCATCAAATCAAGTGTCATGGTTCTTGTTCGTCTTCATGTGTTCATGTGCTCTAATGATTTGTTCTTAAGGTCCTGATTCATATTTTCATTATCATACTTTTGCATATGTGTTTAACAAATCATTTATGTCTTCCTCTCTCTTTGTCTTGTAAATTAAAAAGGTGCAAAAATTGTAAAAAATTTTACAACACTCATTCACCCCCCTCTCTCAGTGTTGTCCTGTACTCCAATAAGTGGTATTAGAGCATAGGTTCCCTGTAGAAGTCTAACCATCTTGGGTAGGTCCTGATAGTGGAGTACAATGGGAAAGTGTAGAAGAAATAAGAGTAGGAGTAATGATAAATCACTTGTCAAAAGACACCATCTATACCAAATTCAAATGTTGATATCTAATCAGTTGATAGAAATGAGTCAAGTATTAAATTAGAGGAAGAGTTTTCAGAAGTTCCTTTCTTTGATG
The DNA here is from genome assembly GCA_027924645.1 of Cunninghamia lanceolata. NCBI lineage: Eukaryota > Viridiplantae > Streptophyta > Pinopsida > Cupressales > Cupressaceae > Cunninghamia > Cunninghamia lanceolata. The sequence goes on from BSBN01000007.1 coordinate 708,094, forward strand.
GTTCATATTTCTCTATTTGGTGCATTAGGATGCAAGCCTATCTATTTTCTTTAGGATATTGTGTGTGGATGTCAGATGAGAATGGGTATTTAATTTCCTTTCTATCACCTAATGCTACAAGTAATAAAGAGTCTTATGAATATAATCAGACAACAAAGAAGGCTATTCTGTCTGGATTATCAAATAAAGTTTCTTGCAAAGTTATGTATTGTGAAACAACTCAGGATATGTGGGAGGAGTTGATTAGAATTTATCAAAGTGATGCACTTGAAGGGGAAGACAACTTGGTGTCTAAAAAGGGTGACAATGAAAGGAGACATTCACATGAGGAAGATCTTTTTGTGGATGAAGATGGACATGAGTTTTATGAAGATGATTGTGAGGTTGATATTGAAGGAGAGCTCATATGTGCTCTGAGTGAACTCAAGAAATATAAAAAGGAGAACCAAAAATTAGAGTTGTAGCTACAACAAGAAAAAAAACTTTTAAAAAAAGCACTTTCTAACCTTGAAGATGCTAGAAATCTAATTATAGATTTGAGGAATCAAGTAGGTGAATCAGATAAATTAATTATCAATCTAAAGACAAAGGTTGAGGAAGCTAAAAGAATAATATATTTAACAAAATCTGACCTAGAGGTGAAAAGAATTGAATATCTAAAACTAGAGGCTAAAATTGTCAATCTGAGAAAAGATTATGAAGGACTCAAGGTTTTGTCCAAGAAATATCAGGACTTTGAAGAAAGCACAAATACGTTGCATGAAATGTTGGGAAAACAAAAGCATCATAAGGATACTACTGGTCTAGGTTATGAAGAAGGAGAGTGTTCCAAAGTCAAAGAGACTCCAAGAAGGAAAATTGATCTAAATTATCATGCTACTGCTCCTGAAGGCAAAAAGAAGATTGAAGCTGAAATGAAAACCAAAGATGAGTTTGTAAAAATTCACAATCAAAGAAGAAATTTTTGGAGAACTACTCTAGTAAGACAAGCATATATGTACAGGTATAATTATTCATTTTTTGGTTATTGTTATACCTGTAATCATTTTGGACTCAAAGCAGTTGATTGCAGAAGAAATAAATCTAATGTTGATCCAGTGTGTTACACGTACAATAATGTTGGTCACATATAAAGAAATTGTAAAATGTATAGAAGGTATGATCCTGCATGGAATCATAACATAAGTGCTCAAAGGATGTCAAAAAGGTATTATCAGTCATTTAATTATGATTACAATATAGTTTGTTATTTGTGCAACTCTCTTGGTCACAAAGCACGTAGTTGCAAAAAAGCATCACCTGGTTTGAAAAGTTGGAAAAGGAAAGAGGCCAAAAAAGTTTGGAGAAAGAAAGAACCTGTAAAAGTTTGGAAATTGAAACAAAATCAAGAGAAGATAGATTCTAAACTTGTGGATCTTTCACAAGTTACATCATCAGTTGCGTAACAGATAGCATGAAGTAAGGGGGAGTTGTTCATGTCCTATCAATTATCCCCAAGAAGTTTCAGGAGGGGATTATTTGGTGCTTGTCAATATGATGATCTTGTCTTGTTTATTATATTATTAGATTCTTACCCAATAATGCTTACAAGATATTGATAAGCTGTTCAAGGGTTCAATGCACAAAGATTTTGACGATATTGAATGATTTTGTTTATATCTTGTTCATATCATGTTGATACTTACAAAGGTTGAGTTGTCATGATGGTGCAATGAGTTTGATGTGTAGACTTGATGGGTTGATTTGAATGATAGAGTCAAGAAACATTAGTTCTTGTTGATTGCAGTATGTTTCAAATGTATATATCAGATTTGTCAATGTGTTGTAAAAAGTGTCTTGTGCAAGAATAGGTGGATGGTCTTCATCAAGATAGTCTTCATTTCATATAGATGGTCTTGATTCTTTATCATGTCAAGAAGTGTGTGCAAGAGTAGATTGGTTGCAGGTTGATTGTTCATTAAAGATGTATCTTGTTGAATGGTCATCATGTCATCAGGAATTTGTATTTGTTAGCAAAGACATGTTAGTTTTCATCTTGTCAAAAGAAGTGATCAGAGAATCTCAATGGTGTTAGTTTCCATCATCATCTTTATATTGGTGTTGTGACAAGAAGTGATATTATGCTGATAATATGGTACTGTCTATGGGTAGTTTATATTAGTGGTTCGATTCTTTATTTGATGTGCCTCACATGATGTTGTCCTCAAGTCCTATGCCTTATGATGTATGTCTTCAGATGTATGCTTCATGGTGACTTGTTGCTCTCAAGTTGAAGAATTGTTTCAAGTCAGGGGGAGAAAATAGATTTTAGCCTTTGTCATCCGATATAAAAAAGGGGGAGAGAGAGAATGCATCATGTAGTTTTGCCATCAATGAAAAAGGGGGAGATTGGAGATTGATTGTCATTGATGTCAAAAAGGTGTTGAGTTGATAATGTAGATACATCATAGTGAAAGTTAGATCATTCATGGTGATCTTAGTTCAAGTTGATTGGTCTTCATATGATAGGATGTGGATCATGCTTTCAGGAGTTCACAAGAGTTCACTTAGTGAACATGCTTGATGAAGTTGCTTCATGTTTGTTTAAGATGAAGCTCATATCTTGATATGTCATCTTAACGAGTTGTTGTTTCATGATTCTTATGCTCTCATCTCAAGAGTTCACACAATATGATTTCCTTATATTAGGATTTGCATTGCTTTATGTCAAAATGTTTATTGAGGGTTTGAGTTGATGATCTTGCTTAATGTTCATGCCTAAGGATGCTTCATAGCTTATGATATGGTCTTAAGAGATCTGAGTTTATTGATGGAGTTGAAGGAGTTTGTTGCTCATCAGGATCAGTGTAGTTAGATATGCAAATGTGATGGAGCTATTTATGAAAGAGATATGGAAGGAATTTTTTTGGGGAACAAAGATTTTTAGATTGAAGAAGATTTTTTTTTGAAAAGGGAAAATGAAAGATTCAAGAATATTGAAGAAAAAATATATAGTAAATGAAAGGTTTTTTTATTTTTGTGAAGGTGAAAAATGTATCAGAGAAGAAGAAGAATGTGAGAGGAACATGAAAGGACATTCAAATTTTTATATAATTGTATTGCAGGTGCATTGATGGGTGAATTTGTGTGTGGACTATATGCAGTGAATACATTTTTGTGAAGATTCATTTGGAGAGAAAATATAGATGAATCATGATATTTGTGTATGTGAGATCATGTTTCTTGCAGGAATGAATCAAATAAAGAATGAAGACACTATGCAAAGAAATTATAGATTGAACCATGCCAAGTATGAAGACAATATGCAACTGATTGTGAATTAGGTGAATTGATTGTGTAGAGATAATCTGAATCAGGCAAATTGATTGTGCAGAGATATTGATACTAATATGTAGATTGAATTGAATGTGATTGCAAAGATATATGCAAATTTAGGGGTTTTTATTGAAACAGCTAAACCCTCTGTATTTTTGTATTGTTTTGATGATGCTGATTGTATTTGCCAGTGAGGCTTGTATGGTCAGTGAGACCTCTTTGTAGCCAGTGAGGCTTGTGTGGTCAGTGAGACCTGTTTGTAACCGGTGAGGGTTTTGATTATGCTAGTGAAGAATTTTAGAGTGGTTTTTCTTCCCCTAGAGGGCTTTCCACTCATCAAATCAAGTGTCATGGTTCTTATTTGTCTTCATGTGTTCATGTGCTCTAATGATTTGTTCTTAAGGTCCTGATTCATATTTTAATTATCATACTTCTGCATATGTTTAATAGATCATTGATGTCTTCCTCTCTCTTTGTCTTGTAAATTAAAAAGGTGCAAAAATAGTAAAAATTTTTACAACATCGATTCACCCCCCTCTCAATGTTGTCCTGTACTCCAACATACACCTCATGATAGAACAATTGGAGACACTGAAGGAAATAATAGTGGTCCTCATCCTCATAAGCAAAAAAAAGTCTCATTTACACAAGGATTTAAGCAACAAGTATCATATGATAATAAACAAGACTTTCATTAGAACCACTTAAACTTCACACTCAACATGATCGAGTACCTCTCCAAGAGGTTCACAAGTTCAAAAATCTAATACAAAAATCCTACCAAGTAAGTATCTCTAACCCTTTATCTCTCTCCTAATGTGCTTCCCCATGATGTGTTATGTGTTGTTTAGGCCTATTGGGATGACCCTTGATTCTCTTGTAAGGTCTAGGATATTAGGAGACCACCTCTGTTGTGACCTTCTATTTGCATCATCACTCTTCTATATTGCCTCTCTCTAATTTCATTGTTGTGTGTTGTGTCTTACGGACATAGCATTGCGGTTGGTGACTTGGGGGCACCCTCCTACATGACTATCCCTAAGCCACTTATTTCTCCTCTCTTGTTTATTGTTTCCCTTCCTCTAGAGTTTCTATCTAGCGAGTGGATGATGAAAAACATTTATACTGATGCGGACCTAGCGTCCCTTTAGCGAGAAATCAAAAATTGGACTTAGTTACTAATATGATGATGGGGTTGTATATCTTATTTGATGCTTGGCTAGTAGAAGAATTTTGTACTTTCTACATAGTGATTTTGATGATGTTTTTATCTCACTTACAAACCTTAATAATACTGCTACTCCATGCACTTTGTTTGTCTTTGAATCTCATCTTGGTGACACTCGATTATGAGATTTTCATGATATAGCCCCATAGTTATACTCGATCTCTGAATTCATAGTATAACCTTGGCTCTTTGTGTTAGTGATCATATGCATTGATGTTGTTGTTTATCATGATTATGTGGAAACTAACATGTTTCTTGCAGGGATGTGTTTGTGGGAACATTTGGTGATCGTAAAGTACAAGTCACCTCTAGGGGGCATGGGGTTTGTGTAATTTCATGTTCCCTTGTGTGTTTTCTTCTTACCTTAACCTGATTGATATTGATGCGTGATATCAACCACATTAAGGTGGGGCCATATATAAGGTAAGCTATTTGTTGTAGATGTTAGCAATGTGCTTGTCCTCAGGTGCAGTTTAAATACTGGTGGTGATGAGTCCCTCCTACACTCTGATTTTGTTTGCAATCAATCAATCAATCATCTTAAGCCCTCTACGAAGGCAGGATGGTGTACTTCTCAGAGCAGATTGTATCATCCTGTCATTTTCAAAAGTCCTCATTAGGAGGTGGGGAGTGGTTCTATGACTAACTCAACCCTTAAGCATGTCTTCAGTGATTGTTGTGGCAAAGCGCAATCATTAGTGTGTGCCTGTAATGTGCCTAAGATGGTGACTAGCCTAGAAATAGAAACACTCCATCGCTTGTCTGCCATGTTTTCTCTGTGTCTTGAAAGTGTGTGTGTTTGACATGCTTGCTTTGTTTGGTGTGTCTGTTGCCCCATATGCAGTCTAAAGACCAGCGTAATGAGTGCTTCCTACATTTTGGGAGGTTTGGTGTATCTTGTGTGTGTTGCCCCATATATGCAATTTAAAGACCAACGTGATGAGTGCTTCCTGCATTATGAGAGGTATATTTACTTTCCTGTACTTGCATCTACATTTCATATATATGAGAAAAAGAAAAGAAAAGAAATCATTCATGTCTTCTATGCATTAACTATCTTCTATGCATCTGATTTATTCTCCATGTTTTGTGTGACTATAACTGTCTTCTCCATGTTTTACATGTCTATCATTGTCTTCAATGTGTTTGGCGTGTCTTCTCTTTGCTTGGCATGTTTGTTGTGTTTGTTGACCATACTTTAATGCATGTATCGGCCTTGTGTTTATACATATACTAAAGTGGGGGCTAAATATAACATCAAAAAAAGTCCCCTTGGGGGCATTTCCATCATAAGGTTTAGCTCCCGGGTCTTTTAGTTGCATTTAGGACATCTTGCATCATATTTTGACATCTTGATGAAATGAACCCTAAGTTTCATGACAAATGGGACCTAGGGGGATCCCTTGAACCTAACCCTAACCAAAATAGGGGGAGGACTTGGGTGCCCGTGCCCTAGTCCTGACCTATTTTGCGTTAGTCACAAATTTTAAGTGTCAACTTGTGACCGTTATTTGGATCCAATCCTGACATGACAAGTTTGAATTACAAAATTCTTGGTGGGAGTGTTTGTAGTTGCATATATAAGCATGTTTAGGTATTCATTTGTAAACTAGATGATTACTAGCTAGCAATTTGGATTCTCAAGTTTATGTGTAGGTGATTCAGGGCATTCATTATGTAGCAAGAGCAGATTTGTGTTTTTTATGTGTTTGTATTTGCAGATTTGAGCAATCATCTCCTCATGGCATGAAGAGCTTCTTCCTTCCATGAGATATTCACTACAAGGTGACATCATTTGTGTTTTTGAGCATTTATCATTTGTTTTCTGCCTCTACCTCACAAGGGCACACACTCTCTATTTAACAACAGTGTTTAGAAGATTTGAATGTCTCTACGGGGCTTGACTGAGGCAAGCCTCTAAACAACACAACCCCCTCCTAATGTTTCTGTGATTGTAGGTTATAGGTTGAAGATATAGGAAAGGAGGAGTTGTAGGAGGGTACTATAGAGTGTCAGATTTGTAGATTAGAGTTGAAAATAACACCTTGGACTTGGGCGCTTGCTCTTTAGTCTAGATTCTGTGATGGAGAAATCTCTGTGATAGTAGGAACATGTTGCAGATTGAGTTCCCAGATCCTGACAAAAAGCATGGCACTAAACTAGGGTGCTGCTCATTAATCCCTGACTGTTCTGCTTCCAAACCCCAAAAATAGGTGCCCAGTTATCTGTCATTTTACATCTTTCTACAACAGCATTTTCTGATATTCGTCTGTTTTCTTTTGTATTGGCATAATTAGGGTTTTGATGCATAATTGAGCATAATTGATCATAATTGATAATCAAATCATACAAATCCAAGTTTCCCTACATCTCACAATGACCAAGGGTCTGATAATGCATTGCCACTCGACCCAAAGTCCTTGAATGAAAGGGTGAAAGGAGGATATACACATAAACTACCAAAATCCAATTATCCAAATTTTACCCTTTAGAAGTGGTAGTCATCCTATAAGGTGCCTTTGACTGAGGCTCAGTTCCAGGTAGCAAATCTATCAAGAAGTAAAATTCCCATTTAGGTGGTATCACGGTTAACTCATCTGGAAATACATCTTGAAACTCCTAGATAATCATTAACTGATGGCTCTGAGTTATCAAGGTCTCTAACCTTAACAACATATATAGCACACCCTTTCCTATTAGCTTTCTTCAGCTGCATGACAAAGATTTTCCCAAGTTCTAAGGGTCTTTTTAAACCATGAATTTTAACATGGTTTCCCTGATCATCTAAACATTTCATAGTTTTCCTTTCACAATCTACTATTGACTTATGCTCAATGAGCCAATTAACTCCCAGAATTACATCGTAAGACCCTAGGGGTGCCACATACAGGTTAACTTGAGTTTGGAAGCTAGGAATTTCTAGTTCACTGCAAGATAGACAAAGCTCTACCTTTTTCTCTACCTAATTTCCATATTGAACTTTCCATGAATTAGCCATATAACCGAGTTTAATAGATAATTTAGAAATAACATTAGGATCTATGATTTATACTCAATTGCTCCATTGTCAATTAAAATAGAAACAAGACAACTGAAGAGCTTACCGGTACACCTGATCGACATTGCTTGGAAATTAGCTTGGCGATTGTCAACCACCACATGGATATGGTGCTAGTTCCTATTCTTTTGATTATTTCCTCTCTATGGGCACACACTAGCATAATGCTCCCCACCACAAGTCTAACAACCTTCGCATGGTGCTTTGGGTTTGTTGGATGCATCTCTCCTATTGTTGTTATTATTGTTGTTGTAATTGACCCTCTTATTATTGTTGTTATGATTCCCATCATTGCTGTCTTGAGAGTTATTTCCCCTTTTTAGATTCTTGATTTGCTAGTTATTGTTGTTGCCTTGATTATTCTAATTCTAATTATTGTTATTGTGATTGTTCGCCTAAAATTTCATGTTTCCATACTTATCTTCCCTACTCTTTCTGTAGTTGGCAACCTGTTATAACTTTTTCTCCTATTTGATTGCTTTTTCAAACACTTCATCCATGGTGGAAGGGTTGTGAATGTCAACATCAGCCCCAATTTGAGGCCTTATCCCCATGATAAATTTTTGAATCCGGAACCTCTCATCTAGTTGGTACTGAGGTATATATTTGAGAAGGTGGGAAAATCTTTCCTAGTATTATGTCACTGTCATTCCCCCTTGGGTAAGGTTCTAAAATTTAGTCATCTTTTTGTCGAAGTGCAACTGGAATAGCGATCTTTTCCTAAATAGCTATAGAAATTGCTCCCAAGTTACCTCACCAGGAAACAACTGCTTCTCAGCCTTCTCATTATCCCACTAAGTGGCTGCCTCACTGGTGAGCTGATATGATCCCTAGATAGCTTTGGTCTCATTAGACAAGTTACAAAGGGAAAAACACTTCTCAATTTCTATGATCCATGCCTCCACCCCATCTTTGATTATTTTTCCATCAAATTTCGATGGGGTGACTTTTTTAAGGTCCTTGCACAACTCCTTAGCTACTCTCTCCTACTTATTTGGATTATCTTCAGTTTTAGGGTTTCCTTTGTTTGCTTTCACTTTCGTTGCCTCCATTTCCATCTGGGTTCTATCCCACTTGGCTTGTCTGGATTTCTTGCTCCAGACTATCCATCATGGCCCCTTGTTGGGTCAACAGGGCTAGGATTTGATCCAATCTCTCGTTTGGGTCACCACAGGACCCTCCATGCTGGTAAGTATGTCAATACCCATCCTAATTAATCTGTACACATTCACATTCTTAGCTTAAATAAGTGAAGGTCCTAGAGTTTAACCTAGATGCTCTAATACCAAATGTAAAGTACAAAAAACTCACATACCAAAAATAGTCAACAAAAAATCTTAACTCATTCCAAATATAGAAAGTGAATCATTCTTATTAATTTAGAATATCCATAGTTGTACAATAATGGCAAGTTCCCATAATAAAGTAGTACATTTATATACACAAAAAGGAATATTACATTACATCTATTTCAATGTTCTAAGTACATGAAATTACATCAAATTACATCAATGAGACTATACGTATACAATTACAAATTTGGCTATGCAAGGCATACAAAGATTAATACAATGAAATATACATCATGAATCATATAACATAAGAAGATTTGTCCTCAACCACCATGACCCACTAGTCTTTTGCAAGTTGAGGCCAAAAGTGTGGTTAAGGCACTTTTTCCACCCAACCATGAAGTACTGAACTTCCCCAGGTTTCTTCCTAACTCAAAGAAATCCCTGACCCTACACAAGGAGCCTAGCAACCTGGAATGGTAAAGGCAAGAGGGAACTCTTGATGCAAGCCTGATGCATATATGCATTACTAATAACTAGAATGACATATTTCTTACATGTAATATGTGGTAGAGACATATTGTGAAAAATCTATTGCAGCTACTGATTATTAATTTCCTATCCTATAAGATTATTTGGCTGCCGAAAAATTAAATAATTTACAGCAAATATTAAATAATAACACAGCTGCAACTTCACGGAAAAATCACGGAGATAGAAAAATAAAATGAACACAATGTTTTGGACAAATTGTCCCTGGAAAAACCCCGAAGGGAAAACCAGTCAGCAGATATGAATTTTATTCAACTACAGGAAATCAAGAGATACAAAATTGCTTGCCTCTTACTGGCAGAGCTCTGGAAATTTCTTTCCTGTAAATTCCCTTCCCTCAATTGTTCCTGCTGAAATTGCTCCGGCAATATTTTCCTTCTCCGGCAATTCCACTGCTCTCCAACGCTATCACTGCGCCCTTTGCTTTCACTGCAAATCAATTTGCTATCACCGCAAATTTATTTATTTGCTATCGCTGCAAATACTTCTCCGATCTGTGTTTTCCAAATGCCTATTGATCCTCTTTTATAATCCCCTCATTGGAAACCAATGGCCATGATTTAATTTTAATCAATGGCTAGGATTAATTAGACTCTAAACCCTAATATCTAGAAGTCTCTCGAGAAATCAATTATCTAGGTATGGAGATAATTATTCCAGCTGTGTTTCCAGCCTCGTAATCTCCACCCGAGACTAGAACACCTGTCCAAGCTACACAAAAATTAACACTCCCTCTTAGCGAGGAAGGTGTTCTGCATAACACCCAACTTACCTCTAAAGAAGATGAATTTTGCCTTCCCTAATGCCTTTGTCAAAATGTCTGCTACCTGCTGATCTATAGGTATATACTGTAGCTGAACAACCCTCCACTGTACACAATCCCTGATGAAATGATATCTGATGTCTATATGTTTAGACCTATCATGAAACACTGGATTCTCAGATAATCTGATGCAACTCTAATTATCACAATGTATCACTGTAGTCTCAACCCTCTGACCAAACAAGGCTACTAGCAACTTCCGAAGCCATATAGCCTCACACGTTGCCATGCTAGCTGCTATGTATTCTGCTTCTGCAGAACTCAGAGCCACGGACTTTTGCTTCCTGCTGTACCAAGAGACAACTCCTGATCCCAAACTAAAGCAGCACCCTGAAGTGCTTTTCCTGTCCACCGCACTACCTGCCCAATCTACATCAGTATAGCCTATCAACTTGATACCATCACCTCGAGCATATCTGATCCCATACTCGATTGTACCACGCAAATACCGCAACACATGCTTTGCCGCTATCCAATGCACTCTCTTCGGCTCAACCATGAACTGACTAAGAGAGTTTACTGCAAAGGATATATCTGGCCTAGTGTTGACCAAATACATGAGAGATCCAATCAACATCCTGTATAAGGTGGGGTCTACATCCTTTTCCTTGGATGTGTCTACCTTCTTCCAATTCGTGATCATAGGTGTAGACATGGCTCTGCAATCTTGCATCTCAAACCTCTTCAAGATTTCAATGCAGTATTTCCCTTGTCCAAGGAAAATCTCTCCATCTATCTGCCACACTTCCATGCCTAGAAAGTAGTGCATAAGCCCCAAATCCTTCATCTCGAACTCTGCTGCAAGGTCCCTCTTGCACTCCTCTATAAGCCCCAGTGAACCTGTTAAAAACAAGTCGTCCACATATAGAACAAGAATGAGAATTTCACCCCCAACCACCAAGTAGTAGAGGTTAGCATCCGCCTCACTCTTCACAAAGCCTATTCCCTGCAAGTATCTATCAATGCGCTCATACCACGCCCTGGGAGCCTGCTTGAGTCCATACAAAGCTTTCTTCAATCTGCACACGTGGGTTTCGCTGCTGTGTGCTACAAAGCCCTCTGGTTGTTCTATGTATACATCTTCTAACAATTCACCATTAAGAAATGCCGTCTTGACATCCATTTGATGGATCTGCCATCCCATATGCGCTGCAAGTGAGATTATGGCTCGTATAGAAGTATACCTGGCCACTGGAGCGAATGTCTCCTCATAGTCTATTCCCTCCTTTTGAGAGAACCCCTTGGCCACGAACCTTGCCTTGTATTTTTCGATGCTACCATCTGCACCATGCTTAATCTTATAGATCCAACGTGATCCAACCATTGCCCTATCTGTAGGTCTAGGCACAACCTCCCACACATCATTCTGCATTATTGAGGTATATTCCTCAACCATTGCATCTTACCACACCTGTTGCTGTGCAGCCTCTTGATAGCTAGAAGGCTCACTATCTACCAACTGACTAACCAATGCCACATAGTCATTATACCTAGCTGGTTGTTTCCGCTGTCTATTACTCGTCCTAGGAGCTCCCACAAACTCCTGAGTATCCTTATGTGTCTGTTGAACCTCACGGTTCCTCCTGTCAACTATAGAGGATGAAATATCAAACTCCATATCTTCTTGATGCATCTCTTGGATTTGCTGTATCTGTTGCTCCATACTCTGCGAACTCTCAGCACCTGAGCCTGTGCTTGTACTAGTAACTGTACTCGTGCTTCGCTGCCCCTGTTCTGGTTGAACAATCCTTGGAGCTTCTGTTGGCTTCTCATTCTGATCATCTGCTGGCAAATCTCTGGACCTCCTATATGCCTTGTCCTCCATGAATTTGACGTCACGCCTGACTATAATCCTCTTGGTCCCTGGAATAAATATCCGATATGCCTTTGAGGTCTCGCTGTACCCCACAAAGTACCCTCTCTCTGCAGTCTGATCTAACTTGGAACGTGTAGCCCCTGGAATGTGACAAAATGCCAAACTCCCAAATATCCTGAAGTGACTAACATCTGGCTTCTTCCCTGAGAATGCCTCCTCTGGTGTCATCTTGCCCAATACCTTATGTGGAACCCTGTTCTGTATATATACTGCTGTACTGCATGCCTCTGCCCATAAGTATCGTGGCATATCTTGGTCATACAACATAGCCCTTGCTGCCTCCGATATAGAACAATTCTTCCTCTCAGCAACCCCATTCTGCTGCGGGTTGTAAGGAACGGTCCACTCTCTCTTGATTCCTTCCCTGGTATAGAACTCCTGGATCTCTTTCCCTTTGTACTCGCCTCCATTGTCTGACCGAAGAACCTTTACCTTCCTGCCTGTCGAATTCTCCACAAGAGCTTTGAACCCTTGGAAGTGACTGAAGACCTCATTCTTGGTCTTCAAGAAGTATATCCAGGTCTTCCTGGAGAAATCATCAATAAAAGTAACAAAGTACTCATATCCTCTGAGAGACTTCGTTGACATTGGTCCACATATATCTGAATGTATTAGATCAAGAACCCCCTTGGATCTGGTGTCACTCCTTGGAAAAGCTGCTTTCACAAACTTCCCCAATACACATCCCTTACATACATCATCATGCTCTGTGCTCACGTCTGGAACACCTGTCACTGTCTCACGAAGCAATTTAAGTGCTCCATGATGTATATGGCCCATCCTTCTATGCCATAGCTCTCCTTGATCTCTAGGATTACTACTGCTCACTAGTGCCTTAGGAGTATCAAACTGCAACCTATAAAGTCGGCCGCTCCTAACTCCAATAGCTATGGGTGATTTCCAATCCTTATGCTTGATTAAAACATGCGCCCCTCTAAAGAGTACATTGTAGCCTTTATCCTGAAGGACAGATACGGAAATTAGATTCATGCCCAAGCCTGGCACATACAACACATCATGAATGGAAATAGGCTTACCATTCTCCCTCTGAAATAGAACAGTCCCTCTCCCAACTGGATTGCACTTGGACTTGTTCCCCATCTGAATCTGGAATCTGATGTCCTCCTCCTTGTATCTGGAGAAGTACTCCCTAACTCCTATCATATGAAATGACGCCCCACTATCTATATACCAAACACCCTGTGAGGTTGAGCTAGTCAGGCAAGCTATGAGTGCAAACTCATCCTCCATTCTACTAGAAAGCTCATCTACACTTGCTGAAGCTGCCGTCTGCTTCTTGCCCTTCTTTTCATTTTTCTTCCTTTGTGGGCAATCGCTGACATAGTGGCCGAACTCGTGACAGCCATAGCATTTGATCTTAGATAAGTCCTTCTTCTTCTCACTTTTTGAATTTGATCCTTTGCCAGACCCCTTCTTCGCTTTCCCTTTTCCTGCTAGGGCAACATTTTCCTATTCCACCTCACTTTTCTGACTATTACTGCTGGTTCCATTGACAAGACTTAGTCTAAGCTCCTCCTGAGTGAAGTCACTCCATAGTCGATCCCAACTCGGTAAGGTGTCTCGTCCATTAATAACTTGAACAAAGACATCCCACTGCTTAGTAAACCCATTCAGGGCTATTCGTACTAGCTCATCATCCTTTGGTTTGTCTCCAACAGCTGCCAATTCATCCTTGACAAGTCTAAGTCTGGTGAGGTAACTTGTGACGTCTTCTCCCTTATTCATCCGGGTATTCCTTAACTTTTCTCTGAGAATCAGCTTTCGGTTAAGGGTAGCATTCTGGTACAGATTCATAATGGCATCCCACATCGTCTTTGTTGTATCTAACTCTGCAATATGCGGAACAATATGATCCTTAACACCGTCAAGAATCAGCCTCCTTGCCTTGGCATCTTCCTTCTTATATGCTACGAGCTGTGTTGCGTCTGTAGGTACAGGTACAACAGTGGTCACATAATCCTTGATACCATTCTCTTCCAGCAATAAAAAAATTCTGGCTTTCCAGACACCAAAATTTGAGGCTCCATCCAATCTGTCCTGATCTCTTAAACCTGCTGAGGCCATCTCAAAAGAAAATAATAATTTGAAGAGGTCAAACTGGGTTTTATAAACCCTAGATTATTTTTCCTTTCTCCCTGTGCCTGTTCTGCACTCAGATCTGCTCTGATACCACGTGAAAAATCTATTGCAGCTACTGATTATTAATTTCCTATCTTATAAGATTATTTGGCTGCCGAAAAATTAAATAATTTACAGCAAATATTAAATAATAACACAGCTGCAACTTCACGGAAAAATCACGGAGATAGAAAAATAAAATGAACACAATGTTTTGGACAAATTGTCCCTGGAAAAACCCCGAAGGGAAAACCAGTCAGCAGATATGAATTTTATTCAACTATAGGAAATCAAGAGATACAAAATTGCTTGCCTCTTACTGGCAGAGCTCTGGAAATTTCTTTCCTGTAAATTCCCTTCCCTCAATTGTTCCTGCTGAAATTGCTCTGGCAATATTTTCCTTCTCCGGCAATTCCACTGCTCTCCAATGCTATCACTGCGCCCTTTGCTTTCACTGCAAATCAATTTGCTATCACCGCAAATTTATTTATTTGCTATCGCTGCAAATACTTCTCGGATCTGTGTTTTCCAAATGCCTATTGATCCTCTTTTATAATCCCCTCATTGGAAACCAATGGCCATGATTTAATTTTAATCAATGGCTAGGATTAATTAGACTCTAAACCCTAATATCTAGAAGTCTCTCGAGAAATCAATTATCTAGGTATGGAGATAATTATTCCAGCTATGTTTCCAGCCTCATAATCTCCACCCGAGACTAGAACACCTGTCCAAGCTACACAAAAATTAACACATATAACATAAAATCTAGGCTTTTCAAATCCATCTATTTCAATGGTACATCTAACTTTAGCCAAAACATTAAATAAACAAAAGTGGTAATTTAGAAAAAGTAAATTATCATCTCTAGGAGTCCACATTCGGCATCCTACCCTGGAAGTAAATTACATAGAAATAAATATACCATTTTCTACAATTCAAAAAGAATAATTTGTTTAAGATTCAATCATTCACTAATAATGTGTCCTTTCCAGAGAGATAGAATTACTCAAAGGTTTCATTATTCTGGTTTGCATGTTTTTGTCAAGAAACTAAGTTTACAATTTCAGCAATATATAATAATCTATCAAAAGATTAGTTGTTTTCTAGTTTTGTGATAGAAAATAAGTTGTTTGAAATAAAATCAATCTACTAGTTTTCCTATTACTTCGTGCTGATGAAATCATTCTTTCCAAATCAATGGTAACATTTAGTTATAAACAATTATCACTTTACTAAAATAATTGTATTATATCATTGCGGGTTTATTTTCATTTCTTGTTTCTGGTTATCCTAAGATGTTTGTTTTGTTTATCAAATTAAAATCACAATAATACATGCCTTTTCCCTATTTGGGCTAGTTTAAAAGAAAACTAATATATATATATATATATTACACATAAAATAGTGAATAAATCGTATATATGAGACTGATTACACATAGCAAAACTACAAAAAAGAATGGCATTAAACAACTTTAATATCAAATTGTATGCAACAAAGTTCAAAGTCTAAAGAACATTTTATAAAAATTTAAAGAGTTTACAAAGCAATTACAAAGGGGATGACGGCCTCCATAATGGAGCATTGAAGCCTCTATTCGACCCCCCCAATTTAAAATTTGCTGTAATTTCTATTTCTTTTTTTTAAAAGCGTAAAATCCATTAAAACATTAACACTATATACAATATTAACATATGTACAACATTAGCATATATACAATGTTAATATATATACAGTAAAACAATATATATAATATTAATAACAACAATGTATAATAAATATATAGTATGAAATATATATTATGAACAATATATACTATGATATATATACAGTCTATAATCATAATAGTATATATATAATATCCCTTATAATTACATTTACAATATTAAAATCTAACAATAAATATAAATAAATTAGTCATACAGTAATACAGTATTTAGATTTGCTCATATAAACAATATACAAACAATTCATATATGTATAATATCATAAAACATTAACAGTAATATTTATATTAACAGTATTACAATATAGCGATAAGATGATCTTACAGAAACAAAGAATAACCATACAATCACTTTGTTTACACATATTGGGAAAATAACACTATGACATTATAGATTGACTAAAAACATGTTTTAATATGCTTCTTGGTGATTGAATCATTTCCTGTTCTCCTCTCCTTCTACCCATTCCTCTTTTTCTTCCTTTGCTAAATCTCCAATTTTCTCTTCCTCTGCTCT
Source organism: Cunninghamia lanceolata (assembly GCA_027924645.1). Classification (NCBI taxonomy): domain Eukaryota; kingdom Viridiplantae; phylum Streptophyta; class Pinopsida; order Cupressales; family Cupressaceae; genus Cunninghamia; species Cunninghamia lanceolata. The sequence goes on from BSBN01000007.1 coordinate 724,623, forward strand.
TGTTTCTTGAGAATGAATATTGTGTTTGAGAATGAGAGGATTTTTCTCTTTTTAATAATTTCCTTTTCTTCTCACCTCTTTCTTTCTATCTTTTCGAGCTTTTATTTTTTCTTTGTTTTTGTTTTTCTTCTAATTTTAGTGTCTTTTTCTAAGTTTTCTTTTATTCTATCTTTTTGTTTTATTTTCTAAGTTTTGTTTTCTTTTTTTTATGAATTATCTCTATTTTATCAAATAAAAATACATATTCTATTTTTGAAATGCATAAATTTAATAACTAAACATAATTTTATTAATTAAATTGCAACGTGATTATCTCTAAAATAATAAATATAATTCTTCCTTCACATATAATTTCAAATAAAAATTAATATATAAATAATTTAAACTACTTTTATTTCACCAAGAGCATTTTTAATGTTAACTATCAATTAATTAAATGACAACTATAAAACATAACAATGATTTTCTTTTCTGGTAAAATAAGAAGGCAATATATCAATAAAATTAATTTATCCAATGACTATGCAACTAAATGCCATCTAAGTGATTTTTTGTGCAAGATAGAGTCCACTCCATCCCAACCTTGCTAGGTAGCTAACCCCCTCTACCTTAACCACACCCTTGTCTTCGACAACCTACTAATCATGAAACTCAAATTTTCCATTAATAGGTTAGTGTCCAAATCAATAGCCGAAGCATTATATCTCATCATTTCAAATAAAATAATATTCACTATATCTCATCATTTCAAAATAAAATAATATTCATTTAATCTACACACAATTATCCATAAAATAGTTCCAATTATAGTAAATTCAGAATCTAACAGAGTTTGAGACGTGATAGACGCAATCTTAATTCACTTGTCAAGTGAAAAGTTCTATCCTTACCCAAAGTTTACTATTCTTAAGGAAAATACCTACAAGGAAATTTGTCTGGGTGAAGCCTAACCATTAACCATACTAGCACAATTATGCTAAAAACTCTATTATCTTAGGATCTGAGATCATATTTGAGCTAAGGAGTAAATCATGAAGTTAACTATCTCTTATCTATGCCTTAAGGTTTTAACTACATATTTTTATTAACAATTGTTAAGAGGTAAAAAGAGGAGAAGATGGAATGTGTGATTACACTAGATCAAACCCTCCTTTCACTCTAACATTCAAGGACAATGACTGAGCCAAGGCACTATAAGATGGAAGAGGGCTCAACTACTAATCTTTGTGCTCTTGTTTGTCAAGGAAAGATAAGATTCAACCAAGCTTTTTATCAAACCCTAGGCCAAGTATGAAGGAAACCATATTTCTAAGATAATCATCTTGAAACAGATGAGAGAAAATAGAAATCAAGAAACCAAAAGTACAAAGAGGATCAGTAAGATGTCAGAACCTGTCTCTCGAAAGCAGAGGTGTTGGAGGACAAATTTGGTAACCGCCCAAGTCCAAATGTTGGATTCTGCCAGAGGTCAGAACTAATGAAATGCTACTAATGATGCTTAGAACTTAGATCCAGAAGCTTGAGGCCCTATAGACTAGGGTAGCAACTGCCCAAGTCTAGTCAGAGGAGTATTCCAAAAATGTTTTCACATCCTAAAACTTTGTTTCCTACACTGCTTCCCTATAGCTCCACTTTTCCTGAAACCTATACCTATAACCTACACACAAGATGACAAGAAAGGGGTTTGGGTGTTGTGGTGTTTAGGAGCTTGCCTCAGTCAATCCCTGGAAGGATATTCAAGTCTACGAACACCATTGTTAATGAGAGAGCATGCTCTTGCAGAGCAAAGCCTAAAGATAATCCAAATGATGAAATGATTCAAATGATTTAAATAGAAAGCATGTCACCTTAGAGGTGAAGCCCTTGGGAGGATGAAAGATCTTCAACTCGCAAGGAGATGGATGATGATGCCATATCTGCAATAAACACACAAATACAAACACAAATCTGGAACAATAACACAATGAATGCCTTGAATGTTCTTTGTTCCAATATCATAAGTTTGAGTTATCTATATAGGTGTAAAATGAAGTCATAAACTCACTTATATATGCTTTCCTACTAACATTTACGAATTTAAATTTCAAAAGCTAACAAGGAGAAATATTTTGGAAGGGCCTAAGCTAACATACCAAAAGTTAGCCCCGACCAATTAGGAGAGACTTGGGCAGTTGGCACCCAAGTCCAAGGTCCTAAATTGGGTCAGGGTTAAGTTAAAGGAGACCTCAAGGGTCCAAAATATCATGGGTGTTGGGTAATTTCCTTCGGGATGATCAATTATAATGTATAATGAAGCAAATAGGACCTAGAAGTGAAACTATGAGGTAAAAAGGCATGTGGCCACTTTTTAATCCATAATATTTAGCCCCCACTTTAATGTATGTATGACCTTACAATAGATACATGCATTAAGGTATGGTCAAAGCACATCAAATACATCAAACACACCCTAAGTTTGAAGACTATCGCTAGCCCCCAAGCTTAGGAAAACATAAGAAAACACTTAACAGTCACATAAGACACAATGAATATAGTAAGGAAGCATGCAATACATGGAGAATATAGTGAAGCACACAATACATGGATAAGACATGTTCATACAATCATGTAAGACACAAAGAAGACATGATTAAGAAATTATATATATAAGATGCTAACTAAAGTAAACATAAATGCATAGGCACATACAATGTGGAGATGGAATCATCGCCACACAACATTAAAACACACAAAAACACACAAAACACATAAAGCATGGGGAGGGACTCATCACAACACAACTTTATACCATGCCACAAACACACAAGACACATAAAACACATGAAAGATGCACAGAATACACGAGTGTCATATATTATGCCATAGACACACTGTACATCTTATACACGACAAACATGAGTGATAGGGAGGAGCTCATCACTAATTCACTATCTTAAACATGCCAAACACACCTAAAAGTTGAGCTAAGCAACAACAACCACCAAAGACATGCTTAAGGGTGAATGAATCAAGATCCAACCCCACCTTGCAATGATGACTTTGTATAAAAGGATGTGCACTAGATCAAGAGATACACCATCCTGCCTCATGACGAGGGTTTTGTATAAAAGGATACACACTAGCTCAAGAGATATGTCATCTTTCCTCGTGATGAGGGATTTCTTGCTTTTAAAAGGATGTGCACTAGCTCAAGAGATACACCATCCCACCTCGTGGTGAGGGCTTTCAAACATGCTTTGTCAGTTTAAAAGTAATCAGACAGATACCATTATATATGCCCCCACCTTAAGGTGGTTGATCCCAATTGTAAATATCAAGCACATTAAGGTAGAGTGAAAACTTGCAAGGGAACAAGAGCTTTCACAAAGCCCATGCCCCCAAAGGTGACATGTGCCACAATCTCTGAATGTTCCCACAAACAAATTGATATGATTAACAATAGATAAGCTTTGGTTAGAAAATCTTTCTCTTGTTGGCAAGAGACACTATATGGCTTCATAAGTGTTATCATGGATGGCAACAAAGTCTATCCCACACATCTGTAGTACTTAGTATGCCTATACAAGAAGTCAGATTGAAGGTTGTTTTGGTCTGATGAATAAGAATAGAGTATGTAACTAGGTCTGACAATCAGGTCCGAATCTCTCAGACGGTGTAACTCAATAAGTAGTGGACTTGGACAAGTCAAGAAGGGTATCATGACTACTATATTCCAAAGATTTAGCCTCTGGTGATAAAGAAAGAAAAAGATATGAGCATTTGAGTGTTGGGTTCTAGTCAGGCAGAGCAGACAGAGGAAGAACTGACTGACAGAGTATCAGACTTCAATCCGGATGAGTAAAAGGTGTTGATCAAGAAATTTGTGGGATTATACATTGTTGGCCGACATGATTAATGACTTCTTTGCCTATGTTTTTTATATGCATCACAAATCAAGCATGTATTTAGCTAACAGATTAATTACTTATAGTGTTCTTATTGCCAATTAGAAAGTTGATAAAAATTCTTGATGCAGATATATATACCAGATAGATTTCAGCATGTAAGTGTGTGTGGTGAACAAGTGATGAAATAAAGTGTGAAGAAAAACAAGGATAAGTGTGAGAAAAACAATTCAAGTCCAGTATGTGACAGAATAACAACATTAAACAAAGGAAGAATGAAGTGCATCAGATCAGTCTATTGTGCCTAACCAGAACTAAACTCTTGTGTTTGTAGATGCTTCTCATTAGTTCAAACAATTGATTATCTTCTGTAAGTTCTGTAGATAGTGAGTCTCTTGTAGGCAGTGTGCCTCTTGTGAGCAGTGTGCTCAGATAGTGAGCCCTAATTGGCAAGTGTCAATTTGTACTCCTTTATTCTTTTAATAGAGAATACAATCTTGGGTTAGTCACCCTGTGATTTTTCCCTTAACAAGGTTTCCACGTAAAAATCCTTGTGTTATGTGTGTTGATTTTATTTCTATTCTTATGATTACATATGCTTTCATGTATTGATACAACACTGAATATTAAGATAACAAAAAGAAAAGAAAGTTAAGGAAATTTTGAGATAACTGATTCATCCCCCCTCTCAGTTATCTGCCTTGTTTCCAACAATTGGTATCAGAGCCAAGTTCCTCTGAACAAAGCCTAACAGCTTGAGGAAGATCTGGGAATCTCAATGGATGCATATGGTATGAAGGAATAACTTTAGTCTGCCCTAGATGATCTTGAACAATCCCACTCTAAAGTCAATAATTTGAGAGAAAGACTCAAACAAGTTGATGATTTCATAAATGAGCTAAAAGAAAAACTTAGTATCTCCGTGGAAAAGAGAAAGGAACTACTTCAAAAATTAGCTAATGAGAGTGAAGTCAATTATACTAATGAAGATCTGGATGAGAAAAATAAGCTATGTGAGAAGCTGTCAAAAGAAGTCATTATGGTAAGGCATGAAATGTAATCAAGGGTTATGAGATTCACCCAAGAAATTGAAGAAAAAAGAAAAATTAAAGATAATCTAAAACAATCCTTCAAGGAGAAAATAGAGGGCTGCCACAAAATGGACAGAGTAATCAGGCATCTTGAATCTGATCTTGAAGAAGCTAGAGACAATGAAGAACAACTTGAGAATTAGATAGACACTCTTAAACAAGATCTTCAAATTGCAAATGAATACAAAGAAAAATTCAAGATAAGCTCAACCCAACTTGAAGTTCTTCTTGAAATCCAAAAGAGGATAGATGATAAGCATGGCTTGGGATATGAGAAAGGAGAAAGCTTTGGATCCGGTTGGAAGGAATTTGGATTAGGAAATCAAAGAAACGGGCCTAGAAGAGCTCCAGTAAGGCAACCAAATGCTCAAAGATATCCATCCTTCAATGGATACTGCGTCACTTGCAACAATTTTAGTCATAAAGCAACTCAGTGTAGGAGGAGAATGAATCAGAATAATCCATCCTTCTCCATAAAATGTTTTAATTGCAAAAGGTATGGTCACAAATCTCATGAATGCAGAAATATGCAAATGAACAATTTATTCAATGGTAGATGCTTTACATGCAATAGAATGGGACATATAGCTAATCAATGTAGATTAAGAGGATATCAATCAAATAAGCAAAGAAATGTTACATGTTACAATTGCAATAGATCCTGTCATATTGCCAAATTCTGTAGAAGCAGAAATTAGGATAGAAAAGGTCCAGTGGAACATGATCATAAACAAGATAAGGGCAAAGGTAAAGTGAATGCAGATGAAGTTCAAAAGGAGATGAGCAAGATTTGGGTAAAGAAGAGTACATAAAGTATTGGGGATGGATCCACACCAGAATCTGGTGCTGATACTCCTTTCGAAAACTAAAAAGGTGAGCTCTGGCTCAGGGGGAGTCACAGAGAAAAACAAATTCCCCCAGCCAGTCAACTAGTGCCTAAATTTGGCACATGGAGTAAACATCTGACACTACGGATTAAAGGATTCTTAGAAAAACATCTAAATAACCTTCAGTCAAAATATGTGAGATCCGCATGGAGTTTTGCAAGATTTTAACCGCTCAAGTTAATCTAGTTCCGACAGTTGTCCAGTAAAGCAAAATTTCATAGATAGATCTGCTATGATTCAAAATTTAAATGTTTTGATCTACGGACCCATGGCATGATTGAAGAAAAGAAGATACATTGTGAATCCTCACTGACAATGATTCTAAGTTTGGCGTAGTGATTCAAGAAGATCTCTCTCAAAATAGGGCATCCGAATAACTTAAGTTGTGCATTTATTACAAAAGGAAATTATGGTTTGTGCAAGGATAAAAGGATTCTTTCACCCATTATTTACACATTTGCACTCATGAAGAAGACTAGAAGAGCTCCACAAAGAAAATTCTACAATTCACTCAAGATCAATAGAAAAATGAATTCAACTAGCGATTTGTTCTGGCTCCTACTTCAAACCCTAAAGCGTGAAAAGGTACTTCCATTCTGAAAATCTCTCTGTGAATCTTTTACAAAATGGCTTCTCCAATGGTTGTCAAGATCTCTGATAGGCTGTGACCTAAATTCAAGAAACACCCTTATAAATCTCTAGAAGTTGATCCTTTGGGCGCATTTTCTAGCATTCCGCACGAATAGGGTTTATATCCATGCCAACATTGAAGAATTTGGAGACTCAAAATTGATGGACATTTATCAAAAATAGCTAATAGATGAGAATTTTGAACTCAAACCTAAATTTAAGGCCCTCCGGGATAAACACTTCAGACATTGCATACATTTTCCATGTTTTGTAGAAGATGATTGGGTCCGATATGTTCTAAGTAGGATGCATGATAATTTCATGTGGTTAATGAGGCCCTCCAAAATAACTAAAGATTCCATTAGGGCAGTGACTGGACTGCATTCATCCGGTGGGTTACCTGCACTTAAATTTGTGAAGAACTAAACAATAACTGAAGCCACCGGATCTAAATTTGACAAAATAGCAATGACCATAGATGACATCACAGATCCGGATGTCAAGTTTGCCTCAATGATAATTGGCTACAAAATCTATCATTTGAGTAGGGAGAATTTTGTGTCTAGCACAACAATCTATGCAGCATATCAGATGTTGAGGGAAGATGTAGAGTATGACTTGTGTGAGCTTCTTCTAAATCAACTATTGGAAAACCTGCAGAAGATCAAAAAGGATAAGAAGAATTCATTTAAATATGGTTGTCTAATATTGTGTCTATTCTTATATTATATGAATGAGCTACCCAAATCAAGTGGTTGGGTTTGGAAAAATGATAAACAGGTTGCAATTCAAATCAGAGATTACATGTATGGACATGGTGATGCTCAAACCCAAAAAATAGCTCTCTGGGGTTACTTTAAGAACTTCCAAAGCATGATACAAGCCAGAGAGATAATTCTACAGTCCATAGTTGAGAAATACAAGGACATAGTTTGCTTTATGGTTGACATTGCTCAATGGCTAATGCAGGCAGTTGAGCCAAGGACTGTGTGGATAATGCCTATGGGATATGAAGTCGATGAAAAAATCTTGGAGCTACATATTCAACACCTGATGAACCAACCCAAGGACACTGAAGCAGAAAGGTTTGGGACCTTTCAAGAGCTAAGTGTAAAAATACATGTTGAGTTGAGACAACCGGAGATAAAGAGGAAAGTAAGAAGGGAAGTTGAAGAAATTGCCAAAAGATTTGGCCTATCAAAGGAGGTTGTAGATGCAAATAGAGAGAAAATGGACAAGGCTAAGAAAGAGAAACAAGAAGCAAAAAAAGGAAATGTTCCAATGCAAGTCTCCTCCTAGACTAGATCGTCCAAGAGCTTTGCACCTGTCACTCCTAAAACCTCAAAGGCTTCCAAATTGGAAGTTAAAACATTCGGCAAAAGTGAAAAGAGAATGAAGACCAAAGTCTCAAGAACATATACAAGCCATAAAGATGATGAAGAAATAGAATTAGATGAAGAAATCAAGAAAATGAAGAAGAAGAGAACATTCAGAAAGTTCTCTGCTAGCAGAGATGAGGAAGAGAAGGTAGAGGAATTTGTTGAAAAACCCACTCTCTCCATTGATAACATCATCAAGGCAGTAACTGTGGATGGGAACCTACAACCGATGACTGAGTTCTATGATGTGTATAGTGATGCTGACAAGAGAATTCTAGAAGAGGCTACTGCCAGGTACTTGAATATTTACAATAAATCCTTCATTGAAATTATATCATTAATTCCTAAGAGCCTAGAAAAGGTACTTGAGCTGAGAAAAGAGAATACAATGGCAAAAGACCTAGAGATTTAGGAGCAGATAGTAATACAGCTCTATCCTTCCATCACTCCAAAACAAATGGACATGATTTTCAAGGAGTGTAAGAATGAGTTCTAGAGCAAGGCAAGAATGAACAAACTTATGCTTGGAGAAACAGACCAAGTAGCAAGTGAAACTAAAGATATCCTTCGAAATGCCTTAAAGAGATTCAATCTTCCTATTGTAGAAGAAACAGTTGAAGAACCTTCTACCATGGATGTTGAAGGATTAAATGTAATCAATGAAGAATCCTCTGCCAAGGATGTAGAAGGATCAAAGAGAATAGATGAAGAGAAGTCTAAGGACTTAGATTCCTCTGCTCCGGAAGAGGAAGTTCATGAAGCAATAAACATAGGTGACATCTCTTCTCTGGATCCTACTACAGCTATGATAGACATTCCAGACTCTGAAGCTGAAGGAGAAGGTAGAAGAGAGGAGAAGAAAATTCAAGAAGAAGAGGTTAAGGGAAAAGAAGAAGAACAAGCAGAAAAGACTAATGATGACTCTTTTGATATTTAAAAGAAGTCTCAATCTCTAGCAAGAGACACTGCAGAGACAGTGAAGAACTTCTTAAATAGAGAAATGATGGAATTGGATGAATCTGAGCTATTTCAAGGACCACTAAATTTTGACTCTCTCTCCCTAGTTCAAAAAATGAAAATAGCATCTTTTGCCCAGGCCAAAGCAAAATAAAAACTCTTGAAATCTCACATGGAGGACTGTGAACTATTGGAGATTGCATATGGGATGTTGGAGAAGATCATGCCATCCTACCAAAAGGATCCTTTAGCCTCACCATCCAATAACTTGAAAACTTTGGTAAATTCTGTTAACACTCATTTTGAATCTCTAGAGAAATCAACAGAAGCAAAGGTCTGGAAGGAGTTTCTGGGAAAAAGATTCACTGAGGTGCAAGGACTTATTGCTAATGATAGGCAGACTGTAGATATTAGAATAAAGAGCCTTGAAAATGCTCTCAAAGATGGTGGAGACCTATTCAAATTTTGTTTGACTTGGCCTAAAGTGACAAAAGATATTGAGGAGAAAGTAAAAGAACAAGAAGAAAAACTATCAAGCCTAGTTCATAATTTTGACCCTCTTTCCTCCTCTCTAATGAATCAAGAATGCTAGGCTATTGTTATCATAATTGAAATAAAGAGACTGGACAAAGAAAAGAAGAACACAATGAACAGAATGGGTGAACTTAGAGGGATAATTATCCCTAAGCTAGAGGCAATGCATGAGGCTTTGACAAATGCTCAGAACACAACCCGGACCAGTGATCCAACAGATTTAAGAAGGGCAGAACCATATGCATTTTTGTTGAGTGGTCACATCTCCATTTTTGATAGGATGAAGCAAAGTTGGGCCACAGAGTTTGTATAGCTGAAGACTACTTTTGTGGATATACTTAAGTATATGTAAATATACTTAAGTATATGGAAGAAACAATTAAATAATTGGAATTATTTAATTTAGAAGATAAGAAAGCAAATTAAATTAATTAATTTATTTAATTGATGTGCATGATTTGGAAAAACAAATAAAATATTTGATTATATTTTTTATTGGTGATTGAGAGGATTTAAATAAATTTGATTTGATTTATTCAAATTTAGAAGAATGATTTGACTTTAATTAAATGATTAGGAATTATTTAATTGTTTGGAAGAATTGAATTAAATAAAAGATTTTATTGAATTGTTGGAAGAATATGAATCAAATAAATTTATTTATTTATTTATTTATTGATAGAGGAATTAGAAGGGAATAAATATTAAGAATATTTATTTAGACTAAATCGTGTCATTTTTAGGCGTATACATTTTACCCCTCTTTGATGCAATGCAGTTATACGGCATTGCTTCAAAGAATAGATAGTCTGACAATGATACATGTCCCAGTTTGCCCCTAGTACAGGTTTCGATGGTAGGATGCCCCCTCGGGAGATTGGACAAGAAGAAGGCAGAAGGACGAGAGACGAACAATCTCACAAAGAAGAAGGTGGAAGATAGGCTATGATGAAGAAAGAGCTAAATGATACATGATGCAAGATAGAATGATAACACACACAAGCAAGTAAGTAAGTATGCCTAAATGATACAAGAACAAGCAAGGTATTGCACCTATCAAGTAGTAAACCAATGATATATGACAGTGTTGTCATGGTGGGGAATGATATATCCCTAGACCAACACAGCAGGTGTGTTGTCATGGTAGGGGAAGATGGATCGCTAGAGCAACATGAATGATAGTGTTTAGTTTTAGGAAATGAAGCATGTTGTGTAAGATGCGTGTGTTGGTCTGATTTCAACAATGTTACATCCTGTATAAGACAATTGATTAATTATAATTGATCGAGTTGGTTTATGACCAGACAAGGATCAAGACCACTGATTGTGATTGGATCATTTGACAAGATTGACTTGACTTGATTGGTATGGATTAAGGATAGACTTACATTTGGATCATTGCTCGGGTTGACTGAATTGAGAAGAATGGACCACAATGATAGATAGAATATTGATTGATTGAAGAACTCACAAGATTTTATTTGTATTGATACTCTGCATTGTTGGATCTTTATTGCATGGAATATGAATGTATGGATGTATAATGCATGCTTTGTTTTTGACATCTTGATGGTGCAAGTATTTTGAAGTGCTTATTTCATCATTGGGCAATTTTTTTGGTACTGTTTCCAAATGTTGCAAGTTAATGCAATCATCTAAGAATAATTGAACCGAGATGACCTGAGCATTGCTTACATGGATTTTTATTTAGCAAGTTAATACAAGCATCGAGGTATAATTGAACCGAGATGACCTGAGTATTTCTTGCATATCAACAAACAAGAATTGCCCCCTTTCATGTTAGACCTTTGATGTCCTCAATGATCTTTTGCTGATCATGTCCTTAGACAAGGCTTCACATTACTAAAGTTTAATCCACAATCAGCAAACAAAAAAAATAATCATGCCCCCATCATAGCATCTCTAGCTTTTGGCATCCTTGAGTAGCATAGAAAGGCATGATAGCATAAATCAAGACTCTGTAAGTTAACCTAACCAACACAAAACATTCTTGCATTTAGATGTGTTTGTTTCTTGCCATTATTTAAGTAAAATCATTTTAGAAGGCCTTAGGTGTTTTTCTGCTTTGCTTTGGATAGGTTAAGTGCCTTGTGTCAAAATTTTTGCTTGAAAGTGAGTTTTGCTTGCTCTTGCTTGCTTGGTGAGAAGATTTCACAATCCTTATTGGTGAGACGGACCCTAAGGGACTGACCTAGTGCCTCAGGGGCTCATTGGACTAATGGCCTTGCCTATGTGACAATGCAGAGGCAACATAGTTCAGAGTAAACCCTAATGGACCATGGATGGACTAGAAGAAAAACGACAAGAAATGGGACAGATGTGACAATGAAGCCTCAAGGGGCACATTTAGAATAATGGCCTTGCCTACGTGACGACACAGAGGCAACGTAGTTCATGGACTTGGACCATGGATACCGACGAGAGACACTATGCTAGGCTAACACGATGGATACAATATGGGACAAAAACCTTGGTTGACAAGGCAACAAAGAGATAGAGTGTCAAGCCATGATAGGTTACCGTCAGGATTTTATTATGAGACAGATATGGGTTGAATGGGACACGAGGAAGAATGTACATAAGGTGATTGGTTTATCACAAGTAACGCTTGCTTACTAGGTTTTCACCACTTGTTTTAATTTGCATGAAAAAGATAGAAAGTAAACATGACACCTGTTTGCTAGGTTTTCATCATGATATCAATCCAAGGTGCCTGTTTGTGAGGTTTTCACCAAAGGACTTTTTTTTTGTACTTTTCTAATTTTTTTATTTTTTTGTATTTTTTTTATTTTTTCATTTTTTTGTATCTTTTTTATTTTTTGATTTTTTTAGGCCCCCCTTATATTTGGGTTCTCCTAGGTATAGAACTGGTGAAGATGCATGTTGTTGATTGGGTCATCAAACAGCTCACCCTCTGATGTTGCTAACTGATATGCCCCCGATTCATAAGCAGCTACAATTACATAATGCCCAAGCTAGTTGGGTTTGAACTTGCCTTTCTTTTCCCTATCCTATTGATTTTAGGGATTTTATTTAAGTACTAGATCTCCAACCTTAAAGATTCTTGGATGAACTCTGTGGTTATAGCTTCATGACATCATTTGTTGATATGCTTTGAGATGGTCAAAGGCTTTCTGTCTCCTTTCTTCTAGCAACTCTAATTCTTGCAATTTGGAAACTCTGTACTCTTAATCTAATATGAGACCTTTTAATGACACCCTGAGAGATGGTAACTCAACCTCAATGGGAAGGATAGCTTCTGAGCCATAGATAAGGGCATAAGGGGTAGCACCTGTGGGAGTGCATATACTGGTTCTGTAGGCCCACAAAGCAGGATTGAGTTGGATGTGCCAATCACAGCCAGCATCATTGACTGTCTTCTTGAGGAGTTTCAAGATGGTCTTGTTGGATGCTTCAGCTTGACTGTTGCCTTGGGGGTAATAGGGTGTAGAGAAATGGTGTTGGATTTTGAATCGGTCACAGAGTTCTTGGACATCCTAGTTTTTGAAGGGTCTTCTGTTATCCATGATAATGGATGAGGGAATCTCGTATCTGCAGATGAGGTAATTTAGGATGAATGGGGAGATTTGCTTACCTGTGACGGTGGTGAGGGGAACGACTTCAATCCACTTGGTAAAGTACTTAGTGGTAGTTATGATGAATTTATGGTCATTGGAGGAGGGTGGATGGATCTTTCCCACAAGGTCAAGTCCCCATTAGCAAAAGGGCCAAGGTGTCGTTAAAGGTCTCAACTCTTGAGCTAGTGCATGTATCAGGTTCCCATGTATTTGGCACTACTTGCACTTCTTCACAAACTGGTATGAATCTGTCTCCATGTTCGGCTAGTAATAACCCAAATGCATGAGTTTGTTAGCTAAGGAAGGACCACTAGAGTGTGTCCCGCAAATCCCTTTGTGTACATCTTCTAAGGCGGTTATGGATTCTTCTCGTTCTAAACAATGGAGTAAAGTACAATCTAGACTATGTCAATATACAGTGTCAGCAATAATGGTATAGCGAGAGGTTTGGCGTATAAAGGTTCATCATTGGTTTGAAGATAGGTCAAGTGGGAGGGTGTTGTCCTTGAGGTAAGTGTAAATCTTACAGTACCAAGGTGAATCAGATCTAACTAAAAGGCATATGGAATGGGTCTCAGGAAGATCATAAGCTAGTTTTTGAATAGTTTCCACTAAGAACTTGTACCATGACTCATTCTCTGGTATCTTGAGAAGAGAGGCGATGGTCACCATGGCATCTGCTACTTTTGTTCTCAATGTGCAGTATCTGCTCAAAAGATATAATCACAAAGTATTCCTTGAAGTCATCTATCATGTGTTTATATGGGACAAGCTTCTCATCTTTGGTTTGGTAATTGTCATTGAACTGATTTATCACTAGTTGAGAATCACCATAGACATGTAGTTCTTTGATTTTCCAATCTATTACCATCTTGAGGCCGATGACTAAGGCTTCATATTCTACTATGTTATTGGTGCATGGGAACAATAGACGGTAAGACTTCGGTATGGTGTCACCATGAGGAGTTACAAACAAGATTCCTGCCCCCGATCCATGGTTTGTGTAGGACCCATCAAAGTATAGTTTCCAGGAATGTGTTGAGACATTGAATACAAATTCATCCAAAAAATCAAATTGCATTGGTGTGGTGTCCTATAGTGGTGCATTTGCTAACTGATTAGCAATGACTTGCCCTTTGATAGCTTTTCTATCTATATACTCAATGTCGTATTCACTTAGGAGCATTACCCATTTGGCGAGGCGACCTGTAAGGGCTGCTTTGCTTAGTAGGTACTTTAGTGGATCTATTTTTGGAATAAGTTTGATTAGATGTGCAAGCATATAATATCAGAGTTTTTGGGAAGCAAAAACAACCATAAGACATGATCTTTCTATCTGAGAGTATTGCAACTCATAGCCCACCAATGTGTGATTGATATAGTAGATGACTCTTTCTTTATTCTCATAATCTTGTTGTGCTAGAAGAGCCCCAAGAGCTGTAGGTGTAGCAGATATGTAAAGTATCAGTGGTTTCCCTTGGATAGGAGGCATGAGAATAGGTGAATTCATAAGATACTCTTTTAGTTTGTTGAATGCCTCTTCACATCTCTCATCCCATCTGAATAGAATATTCTTGTATAGGAGATGATTGAATGGTTGACACTTGTCTGCCAGTTGTGATATGAATCTATGGATTGCTTGTAGCTTGCCCTGTAGAGGTCTTAGTTGAGTAAGAGTCTTGGGTGGTGGCATGTCCATGATAGCCTTGACTCTAGCAAGGTCCACCTCTATTCCATTTGCTGATACAATAAAGCCTAAGAGCTTGCCTGAGGTGACTCCAAACACACATTTCTTTGGGTTCAACTTGACTTTGAATTGCTCTAATCTCTGAAAGACTTTCTCTAACACATCCAAGTGTGATTCTCTTGTGAGTGACTTTACTAGGATATCATCTACATAATCTTCCATTGTTAAATACATCATATCCTGAAATACAGTGGTCATAGCATGTTGATATGTGGCTCCTATGTTCTTTATCCCATATGGCATGACATTCCAACAAAAAGTGCCCCATGGACAAGTAAAATTTGTTTTATGCTGGTCTTTTGGTGCTATCCTGATCTGGTTGTATCTTGAGAAGCCATCCATGAGAGATAACACGGTATGCCCTGTTGTTAAGTCGACTATGATATCTATATTTGGCAATGGAAAATCATCCTTGCGGCAAGCTTTGTTTAGATCTCTGAAGTCATTACATAGTATGATTTGGCCATCTATTTTGGACACTGGTACAATGTTAGAGACCCATTCCAGCTAATCTATAGCTCTGATAAACCCTACATCCAGTAGTTTCTTGAGTTCTTCTTTTACAAGCAGTGCTATGTGTGGATGCATCTTTCTAAGCTTCTATTTCACTAGTTTCACTTCTGGATCTAACCCTGGCATATCTATGTATGACCAAGAAAAATTGATTTGCTTTCTCTTGAAGAATGATACAAATTTGGTCTTCTCTGGTGGGGTTAGAGATTTAGCAAAGTGAATAATCTTAGGCTGTTCCTCTATTCCAATGTTAACCGGCTCTATAGGTTCCACAATAATATGAGACTTCTCCTGGTACATGTCATTGGGGAGAGTGTCAAGCCTTCCATTGTTAGGTGCCACAGTTAGGTTTTCACCTTTAGATGTGTCCTTTCTTCTTACTATTTTGGGATCTGACACTGTCGTAGAACATTTTTCACTGTTAGATCTAGTTTTTACTTTGATATTTTTGTGACTAGAAGGCTTGGCACCCTCTTCGAAATAAGCCATGGTATTAAGTTCAATAGAGAAACCAGATTTATGATCCCCTTTGGGTAGGTGGTCCCTAAGTTCCATGTAGTCAATATAAGCATCATCATTTTGGAACATATCTAGTTGAGGGGTTCCTCGTAGATCCCAGTCAATAAGTTCAAGATGTACAAGGGGGAGGGAGTCAGAGGATAGATTTGATTCATTGATAGTTTGAATGGACATACTAGGAGTATTGGTAGGGGGAGTTTTTGGGATGGTACTTTCCTCCAAATTGTTTATTGCGATAGAACTCGAACCTTCCTCAAAAGTCGTATTCTTAGAGACAAGCAAATCAGACTCTAGTGATCTATTCGGTAGCGTTTATCCCTCATGGTAGGGGGTATAAGTTTGAATGGTATCGACCTCTTTATCATCATAGGAATGCTCTGTCAACTCATCCCACTCATATTCATTGGAATCTGTGTCACTATCCACTTGAAGTGTATGGATCATTTCTACAAGACAAGCATTTTCTTTAGCCTTGCCCTTGCCTTTATATCCTAGGCCTTTTGTATTTCTATCCAATGAGGATGAAGAAGGTTGAATGGGTTCTATGATGCCTTCTTTTCTTAGGCCAATAGGGCTTTGTCCTTTGTAACCCATTCTATGTAGGATAGCTTCTCCTCGTCTATAGAGTTCTGTTGGGAGCCTAGGTGGTTCCTGTTGTATGTTCTCTTCTTCTTCAGTATAAAGCCATTATAGGACATCTCTTTCCTCTATTTCATCAGATAAGGTCCCCCATTTTACAAAGGGAGCTGTAGGAGCTATAGGAGGAGTAGATGGCTTTGGAAAATGTTTGGGTCGACCAAAGGATCTAGGAGATAATGACATCTTGGCTAGATTGAGGTTGTGCTCTATGGAGTATTCCCCAACTCCGGTTTCTTTGATGGTAATCTTCTACTCTTTGGACCTTGATGAGGAAGCTTCATAGGTATGATCATGCTATGGGGTAGGGGACATAGATGCTCTATTGTTTGGTATGATGCAATTGGGTTTTGAAAGGACAGAGTTGCAATGCTAAAAGGGGTCAGGGTCGCCTTGGATGGTGACTTGCTTGCCATCATGCGGGAATTTTATGCATTGGTGATAAGTAGAGGGAACAACCTTCATGGCATGGATCCATGGTCTACCTAGGAGAATATTATAGGAAAGCTCCCTATCTAGGACTTGGCACACAACATCTTTTATTATTGGTCCCACTTGTATAGGTAGGACTACTGTTCCCTTTGTAGTTCTCTCCTCTTCATCATAGGCTTTGATAGTAATCTTTTTCCTTGGATCAACGGCATTTTCAGAGAACCCCAATGTAAGGACTAGCTTTAACGTGCAAATATTTAAACTAGCTCCCCCATCAATGAGAACCCTCTTGATGTAGTGCTTGTGGATGAAGGTGACAATGTGAAGAGGGGTGTTATGAGGTTGAGATACTAAGAGGTCATCTTGTTCAGTAAATGATATGGTACTTGAGGAGGTTAGATTACCTACCATGGCCTGAAACTTCTCTTGGGCCAAGTTAGTGGGGATAGTGGTTTCCACTAAGGCTTTATTGAGAATCTCCTTATGAGAAGGAGATAGACGCAACAACTCCAAGATAGAAATATGGGCTAGAGTCTTCTGTAGTTGGTCTATGACATTATACTGATGAAAGTTGGACTGAGAAGGTGATGACCTTGGAGGGACAGTATTTAGTGTGACTTTACCACTGCAGGTAATGATACTCCAACCATTTTTGTCAGGTTCTGGCTGTTGGTTTGGCATGACCACATTGATTTGTGGGACATGCTCTAATATGCAATTGATGGTATAGTCAAATGGTACACTTGCATAGTTGGCATTATTGCTCCCTTTATTCAGATTTTGCCTATTGCGATTGTTGTTGTTGCTACCATTGTTGTTATTACCATTGTTGTTATTGTTGTTGTATGGCCTGTCATGATTTTGAAGTGGGTCCCTATAAGCCACATGTGTCTCATTGGAGGTGTGTTGTTGGGGTTCCTCCTTGATTTTGATCAAGCACATCCTAAATAACATATTTGAGATGGATACAATTGTTGGTTTTATGTCCTCTTCCTCTATGATACTCATAATAGTCAGTGTCTTTCCAATAGTGAGGTTTGACTGTAGGCTCATAGTCGCTTGTTGGCAGAAGAGAGATTTTGTTGTTGGCTGATAACTTCCTTAATGCGGATTCTTGGGACTCACCCAATGGTGTGAACTTTTGCCTTGGATTCAAGTTGAGCCATGGTCTTGGCTCCTGAGAGAATGTTTTGTTGGGTGTAGCATTGTTTGCCTCTCCTTTGAGAGTGAGTATGGGTTGTTGCTTGGGAGCCACCACCTTGGTGTCAACTACTCCATCATTGACAACATTCTTATTCTTGGTCCAAAACTTTGATTTGTCAGTCGTGTAGTTAGAAGTAGGTGTGTCCTTATATAACTTGATTTGCCCCTTGCCGATCATAGATTTTTGGATAAACAATCCCATTTCAATGACTTTTGAAAATGAAGTAGGGCATTGTATTTGTATTTGATAGCTAAGATCAGTGTTGAGGTTATGGACAAACATCTCCATTAGTTGGTTCTCCGGTACATCGTAAGAGCACTTGCTTGCTAGTTGTCTCCATCTTTGTAGAAAGTTGGAGAATGATTCGCCACTCTTTTGCTTGGTGTTGCATAAATCAAGCATAAAGACTTCATGTTCAATATTGTAAGAGAAGTGCGTGATAAATTTGTTGACTAACTCATTAAAATATTTGATGCCTGGTGGGAGCCGTGAAAGCCACTCCATAGCTTGACTACCTAGTGATCTAGGGAATAGTCTCATTAAGTAGGTCTCATTGTGAGCTACTTCCATGCATGTTGCATTGAATTAGCTAATGTGATCTCTAGGGTCCCCCTTCTGTTTGTATTTGTCGAATTTAGAAACTTTGAACCGATAGGGAAATGGTGTCATGTTCTAACTTATATCAAAGGGGTATGGTGCAATATCTTCCAAGGAGTAGGTTTTAGTGTTTGTACCCATTTTGAGATCTGAAATTTTTTGCTTTAGACCCTCAAGTTCTTTCCTCATTTCTTCCATAGGAGCACTTTGGTCTATGGTTTTCTTTCCTTTATCCTCTGCATTTGGGTCTAGGGTTTTCTTTCCCCTTTCATGATCATCCTCTACATTTTCTTGGATTGTGCTTATATCGAAATCTGCGGGGAGTTTAACTCCAAGACTAGCAAGATGATAGAAATACTTATGAGGGTCTTCATGGAGCACTTTCTCTAGTAAGTGTTGGAATTTCTGATCTTGGATGCTTCCTTGATAGTCTTCGTTAGATATTTCCTCATCACTATCATGAGGTGTGATGATGTGGTTGGATGATCCAACTATTTCAAGTTTCTTTTTGTATTGAGATCTAGTAAGAACCATGCAAGGTGACATGGGACAAGGTGGAATGGGACTAGAGATTTTGGCAAGATGCCTATGGAGACTACTATGAATAGGATACTTATGACAAGATTTGGGCAAAGGACTTTCTTGATCAATGATTCCAAGTAAGAGGGCTGATACAAGACGATAGCCACTAGTAAGGGTACTCGATACCTATCTTACTGTGTAGGGACTAGTCGTGCACCAAGACCACTACCAAAGTTCTGTGACCTACTAGGGTTACTTGAATCCAAAGTGATATGAAAAGGGGCCTATGCTGACCTAATATAGGATACTTTGACTTTTGAACTAGAAAGACTTGATAGAAGGCGAATGGGATGACTAATGAAAGAGAGGTTTTGACATGAAATGAATGGAAAACTAACTGCAAGGTAAGGCCTGATCTCTGAACTTGAAACTAGACTGAAATGGGTACTCAGAACTGGTGAAATTTTTCCCTCAAAAACTATGCAAGTGCTCACTGTTGTGTATACGCTGAAACAGATACACTGTAGGAATTGATATATGTGCTATAAGTCGCAACAAATGTGCCATACTGGTAAAAGGCAAAAGCACTATAATAGATAATAAAAGTGTGGGAGGTCTGAACAGATGCGCCGCAAGTCAGTACAAATGCGCTGCAACATAGGATAGATGCGCCGCTTTGGCTTTTCTTAGTGTTTTTGCAATTTTTTGGAATTTTTCTGATGTTTTTGGTACTTTGGTTGCAATAAGGTCTTTTTGATCTAATTTTCTGAAATTATGGCAAGAAGACACAGCAAACATAAAGAATTTTTTATGGATTTTTATTTGTTTATGATTTTCTTCACTCTTTTTGGAATAATAGGAAAAACAAGTACAAATCCTAGGCTTCAAATGGATAACAAGAGTTTTTGGCCACTAAAACAAAGATGTTTAATGAAGGCAACTATTCGAGTGGTTATACATGTGGTAGCACTACTCTCCATTATGGAGTCTCCCAGCCTACAAGGGTTGCGCCTTGGAGGGTTTTGGGGGAGGTTGGTTGTCAGTATAACACAACTTCACTCATTGTTTGAAGCTTTTGCTCCAAACACAATTTATTTATAGTGGCTTGGAAGGGCTTGGTGTCTAGCCTGTTACCACTTAGGGTCGTTCCTACTTGGATGAATGGTATCTAAGAGCAGGCCCCTCTAAAGGAAAAACACATGCGAAAATGATATGTCTGGCATTTTGGTCACCCAAGATAGGGGAGAGCATAGGCTTGGTATCATTCCCAAAACATAGTATACAGTGGTTCTTTTCCCCTAGTTAAAATGAAAAAAACTAGATGAGCTATCTACTTGGGCAAGCACATAACTTTGAAGTGATTAGCAAGATAGCAATGATGAGTTCAATTTTAATCACGTAGCACAAATTGTTAACTTTGAAATGATGATCAATCGAGATAGCAATGGTTCAGTTTTAACCCGGATAGCAATGATGAGTTTAATTTTATCCACAATAGCACGAGTTGTTAACTTTGAAGTGATGGTCAATCGAGATAACAATGGTTCATTTTTAAATTAGATAGCAATGATGAGTTTAATTTTATCCAGATAGCAATAACTTTGGAAAGATAGCAGTGTTGCAATGCAAGATAGCAATGATTCAATTACCACTTTCCTAGTTAAAACTACGTGAGATTTGCATGAGCATTCATTTTAGTTTCCCTTTTAGAAATTGCAATGTGAGCTAACAAGTGCAACTATATGAATCTAAACCAGTACCTAGCCTGCAAAATAGATCAAGAGAGTTCCTACAAAGATGTCAGTGTTAGCAAAAATCTCCTAGAAAACCCTAAAATCATAGTCTACAATAGATGCGCTGCTTCAGAGACTGAATGCGCAGAAATAGTCAACAGAAGCATTATAATTACATATGCGCTGGAACAAAGAATGAAGTGCCGAAATATAGTGTATATGCACCCAAGTAGTGGATGCACCATTTCAGATGATAAAAGTGCTATAACAGAGTGTATATGCACTGCTTTAACGAAAGCATCGTAACAATTGACAGGTGCGCCAAAACAGAGAGTATATGCGCTACGAAAATATATGCACCATGACAGATGATAGATGCGTGTTAGGAAGTGATGGATGCACTATTTCCTCCTATGTACGGCTTTCTAAAACACAAAAAACTTAGTTTTTGGGTTAGATTTGAGGCTAGACCCCACGGTGGGCGCCAAAAATGTTAAGGGAAAATTGGATCAACAATGAATATGCAATAATAATAAATATCAAATACCCAAAACTTCAATGAAATAGTGAACTAAGGAAATTAATCAAATAAAGCAATGAACAACAAAGCAAACCTTCCTCAATTTGAAACTTCCATTGATTGCCTATCTAAATCATTCTTGCATGTATGAAATGAGGCCCTCAGAGAGTGCACTTCCTTGCTATGCTTCAAGAATGTTGATTGAGAATGGCAGTGATAATACCATAATGCGAGAAGCTTCACAATGATGGTAGTAGTGTGTAGTAGCAAATGTGATCACAAGCAATGAAGGAATTGGTGCCAAAGGCGTGCTGTAATTCCTGCAGAGTAACAATACTTAAAGCTTGGATGATTGAAATGGAAGAATTGGGTTCAATTTATAGACTTGGGAAAGAAGAGATCAATGGTATAGAAACAATGAGAAGATCAATGGTTAAGAATAGTTGAGGAACATGCAACGAATAAGAAAAAAACATGTGTCTTGCTTTCTTTTGCATGAGAGGATTTGCTAAGAATGGAAGAATGAGTTAAAGCAATTAAAAGAATATAACAATCAATTTAAGTGATTTAAAACAAGAAGAATAGATTTGCATGAGAATAAGAAGATATTTTGCTTTATGAAATATTAAGAATATTTAATTGCATGTGCAAGAAAGCTTGAATTATATTTAGAGATTACTCAATTTAGAATAAAAAGCAACTTAAATAAATATTTGATTTATTTAAATTTAGAGAAGATATTATTGGAAGAAACAATTAAATAATTGGAATTATTTAATTTAAAAGATAAGAAAGCAAATTAAATAAATTTATTTATTTAATTGATGTGCATGATTTGGAAGAATAAATAAAATATTTGATTATATTTTATTTTTGGTGATTGAGAGGATTTAAATAAATTTGATTTGATTTATTCAAATTTGGAAGAATGATTTGACTTTAATTAAATAATTAGGAATTATTTAATTGTTTGGAAGAATTGAATTAAATAAAGGATTTTATTTAGTTGTTGGAAGAATATGAATCAAATAAATTTATTTATTTATTTATTTATTTATAGAGGAATTAGAAGGGAATAAATATTAAGAATATTTATTTAGACTGAATCGTGTCATTTTTAGGCGTATACATATATACTTATGTGGCCATGTATAAGATAATTTTTGCAAAATTTTGTATGCGGATTCTGCCCTTTGCCATTGATGTCAAAGGGGGAGTGAGAAGTAGTGAAAAATGTGGAATCTGGCTAAGGGGGAGCTCCGGTAAAATAGTGCAAAAGACAGAGCATCAGCCAAGGGGGAGTTACTGCGACACTTAACTATTTTTCACTAAGTGTTGTCATCAATGCCAAAGGGGGAGATTGTTGGCAAGAGACACTGTGTGGCTTCATAAGTGTTGTCATTGATGGCAACAAAGTCTATCCCACACATCTGCAGTACTTAGTATGCCTATACCGAAAGTCAGATTGAAGATTGTTTTGGTTCGGTGAACAAGAACAAAGTATGTAACCAGGTCTGACAATCAGGTCTAGATCTCTCAGATGGTGTAACTTAGTAAGTTGTGGACTTGGACAAGTCAAGAGGGGTATCATGAATACTGTATTCCAAAGATTTAGCCTCTAGTGATAAAGCAAGAAAAAGATATGAGCATCTGAGTGTTGGGTTCCAATCAGGTAGAGTAGATAGATGAAGAATTGACCGACAAAGTATCAGACTTCAATTCGGATGAGTAAAAGGTGTTGATCAAGAAATTTGTGGGATTATACATTGTTGGCTGACATGATTAATGACTTATATGCCTATGTTTTTGATATGCATCACAAATCAAGCATGGATTCAACAGATAGATTAATTACTTGCAGTGTTCTTGTTGCCAACTAGAAAGTTGATAAAAATCCTTGATGCATATATATATACCAGATAAATTTCAGCATGTAAGTGTGTGTGGTGAACAAGTGATAAAATAAAGTATGAAGAAAAGCAAGGATAAGTGTGAGAGCAACAATTCAAGTTCGGTGTGTGACAGAACAATAGCATTAAACAGAGGAAGAATGAAGTGCATTAGATCAACATATTATGCCTAACCAGAACTGAACTCTTGCATTTGTAGATGCTTCTCATTAGTTCAAACACTTGATTATCTTCTGTAGGTTCTATAGACAGTGAGTCTCTTGTAGGCAGTGTGCCTCTTGTGAGCAATGTGCTCAGGTAGTGAGCCCTAATTGGTAAATGCCATTTTGTACTCCTTTATTCTTTTAACAGAGAATACAATCTTGGGTTAGTCACCCCATGGTTTTTCCCTTAATAGGGTTTCCACGTAAAAATCCTTGTGTTATGTGTGTTGATTTTATTTCTATTCTTATGATTACATATGCTTTCATGTATTGATACAACATTGAATATTAAGATAACAAAAAGAAAAGAAAGTTATGGAAATTTTGAGATAACTGATTCACCCCCCCTCTCAGTTATTTGTCTTGTTTCCAACATCTCTAAGATAACAACCAAATCAATTTATAAAATCTATGCATGAAATTATTTATCAAGGACCAAGGCTACACTCACGGGTTTAGAACTGAGTATAGCCATTGGACTATATTGTAGATATATCGGAATTAAGTGTAATGACAAGGTGAGATACATAACCATCCAAAGTACACTGAAGTAGATTGAGAGTATTGTAAAATGTTTGTTACGAGAGATTCCATGACACGAATCACAACATGGAGTGATTCTACTAGTCAAGAATTGGATATATATATTAACCCCATCTTCATATATGGACTAGGTCTATTTTTGCTTTCTTGCTGAAGGGACACATGATCCTTATTAGTATTTATTTGTTTTTTGTCATTCGTTGACTAGGTAGAGTCACTAAAGAATGTAAAGAGTAAAAATGAGAGAGGAGACAAAGGGCCTTAGGAACACCATGTAGGAGGATGCCACCAAGACATCTTTCGCAATGCTATTCCCCCAAGGCACAACACACAAAAAATAAAATAGAGGAGAGGAAAGGTAGAAGAATGAAGAAACAAATAGAAGAATGGTCACAATAGAGGCAATATCCTTGTATCCTTGACCTTACAAGAGTATCAAGGATTATCCAAAGAGACCTAAACAACACTTATCACAACATGAGGGAACATAACACATAAGAGGAGGCCACGCAAGCAAGCAAAAGGATGCTACAACAAAGGTGCATAAAAAGGGCTAGAAATACTTACCTATTATCTTTGATCTTGATCTTTACATTTATTTTTAAGGCTTTGTCTCTTTTTCTTTCTTTTAGTTGAATTATGTTATCCACATGCAAGGATGTTGGAGAAGGATCCTCATAGATTCACATTTTAGTTGAGTGAGGTGATGAAGGGGCAGGGAAAATGACCATTTCAACTAATTTAGGTGGTGTTGGAGTACCTTAGTCCTTAGGAATAGTATGTTTATTTATGCTCTCTAAATTATTAGAGGCTTCCAAGGTATGTAAGTGTTTGGGTAGGTAATCTATGTCTTCATTTAAGATGTGGTCAAGAAGTGTTTTAAGATCGGTAGATGAAATTCTAGTAGGGTGAAGGAGTTGTTCAAAAAGAGAGCCTTCATCATCCAATGCTTCATCTTGGCTAGGGAGAGCATTGGTATGAAGAGATGATGGATTAGTGTTAAGGAATGTCTCAATGATTTCTTCTTCTTGTGCCAAGATATCCTCACAAGGTGAATTTATGTTAGGAGAAGTCTCCAAATCATTGGATGAGGCACACAAGGCTATGTCAGCCTCATATGTCTTAGAGATGATGTCCATTATATCATAATGAAATGTAGTAAGAGAAGGGGGAATGTATTCGTCATTACTTTCCTCATGATCATCCATGAAGATGAAATTAGTGATATTTTCCAAGATTGAAGGGTAGATACACATGAGAGTTGTGAAGCTTTCAAAATCAAATATGTAACAAAGTATTTCATATGTGGAACTCATGTAAATATCAATATCATAGATGTGTTCTATTTATTGTAGAACTTGAGGATAATTATTAGTGAATTTGTATAAATTGTCAACATCTATGATGTATGCAAACAACGCTTCCAAAGATGAATAACAAGAAGCGTCCATGATGACAGTATAACTTGTCGGTGTACGCTAGTTTGAGAAAATTAGGTTTTTAAAGAGTAAAACACACAAATTTCACAATAATTAAAGTAATTAAGATGGAAATAATGCTACACAACAAGGCAAGATGAATAAATTAAAGTTTGCTTAAATAATTGTGAAGTGTGTGTAAAAACCCTAAATGTTGAAATGCACAATGTGTAATTGTAAAATTTGAAATCTAAATGCAAGAACACATATTGAAGGAACACTACAAGCCAAAATAAGACTTGAATGAGTGTTTAAAGGAGTAGCAAAATTTGAAAATTAAATTTTGACTACAAACCCTAGTTTTTAGAGTCACTAGGTTATATGAAAAATGTAACTTTTAAAGAAAAACCCTAGCAAATGAAACTTTTAAATGCAAGATTTGATATGAGTTAATGATGAATTACTGTAATAAGGATTAGGTCTAATGCAAAAATAGAAAATTAAATCTTTTTATCATATGCAATACAAAATATGCAAAACTATGCCTTAATGCAAGCCTAAAATACTTGTTTTTTCAATTTTTTTGAAATGTATGCAAGATTTTTCAATGTAGGATGACAAACATGATATGAATGAATGCAAGGATTGATTACAACACTCAACAAGATGCAAGTTCAGTAAAAACATGGGTTCACCAAAATGTTAAAAGGTAAAAAGAGGAGAAGATGGAATATGTGAGTACACTAGATCAAACCCTTCTTTCACTCTAACATTCAAGGACAAAGACCAAGCCAAGCCATTACAAGATGGAAGAGAGATCAACTACTAATCTTTGTGCTCTTGTTTGTCAAGGAAAGATAAGATTCAACCAAGCATTTTATCAAACCCTAGGCCAAGTATGAAGGAAACCATAGTTCTAAGATAATCATCTTGAAAGAGATGAATGACAACAAAAATCAAGAAACCAAAGGTACAAAGAGGATCAGTAAGATGTCAGAACCTGTCTCCCAAAAGAAGAGGTGTCAGAGGATAAATTTGGCAACCACCCAAGTCTAGATGTTGGATTCAGTTAGAGGTCAAAACTAAGATGTAGAAGCTTGAGGCCCTGTAGACTAGGGTGAAAACCACCCAAGTCTAGTTGGAGGAGTATTCTAGAAATGTTTTTAGATCTTGAAACTCTATTTCCTACACTACTTCCCTGTAGCTCCACTTTTCCTGAAACCCATACCTATAACCTGCACACAAAATGATAAGGGAGGGGTTTGGGGGTTGTGGTGTTTAGGATCTTGCCTTAGTCAAGCCTCGGAAGGACATTCAATTCTTCCAACACCATTGCTAATGAGAGAGCATGCTCTTGCAGAGTAGAGGCTAAAGATAATCCAAATGATGAAATGATTTAGATGATTCAAATAGCAATGATGTCACTTTGGAGGTGAAGCCCTTGGGAGGATGAAATCTCTTCAACTCACAAGGAGATGGATGATGATGCCATATTTGCAAAAAACACATAAATACAAACACAAATCTACAACAATAACATAATGAATGCCTTGAATGCTCTTTGCTCCAATATCATAAGTTTGTATTATCCATCTAGGTGTAAAATGAAGTCATAAATTCACTTATATATGCTTTCCCACTAACATTTATGAATTTAAATCACAAAATCTAACAAGGAGAAATAGCTTGGAAGGGCCCAAGTTGACATACCAAAAGTTAGCCTTGACCAATTAGGAGAGAACTGGGTGGTTGGTGCCCAAGTCCAGGGGCCTAATATAGGTCAGGGTTAAGCTAAAGGAGGCCTCAAGGGTCCAAAATGTCATGGGTGTTAGGTAATTTCCTTTGGCATGATCAATTATAATGTATAATGAAGGAAATAGGACCTAGGAGCTAAACTAGGAGGTAAAAAGTCATGTGGCCACTTTTTACTCCATAGCAACAAGCATAAAAAATAAAAAGACAGTGATAAGAAGATAACATGTAGAGAGTTTACTATATTATGCAATAATTTCAAGACCTAACATTGTAACTCATTTCTAGCTTCGAAACAACTCTAAGCATATATAAATCTCTCAATTCTATTTCATGAAGTATTTACAAGTATGGCATCTCATATCATAAGGAAACTAGCTAATGTTGCTACTAATGTAAAAACTTAAAAAAAAATTGGAGACACACAAAAAATAAAACACTTAGAGATACATAATAATTCATAAGGGAATTTCCATAAGTGTAGAACTAAAATAAATTTTGATGCATGTCTAATCAAGAAGAGTTCAAAGTAATTTTAATTATCCCAACTACCAAAACAAGGGCGATGCCTCTAAATTTTTTTAAAAGGAATTTCCTAGGGATCTCAACGTCCTCAACAAGAAAAATAGAAACATCTAAAACTATTCACTACCATAGAATTTGCAGAAACATATATATTGAGGCAACTTTTATCTTCCCTTGTTTATATATGATGGATAAATATGCAGATTAACTCAGTGAATGGGCACCCCCAAGAATGGTCAAAAGCATATTTAAACTTTTATAAAGCCAAGTAGACAATGAACAAGGATTTTAAATGGTTTAAGAGGAAGATTTATCAAGAATAAGTTTAAGAGGAGGCTGTGAGGAGCGCAGGGGCCTTCACAGGTTATAGGCCCTATAGGTGACTCCTACGCTTCCCACATAACTCTCTAAAATTTAAGATATGCAAGAGTTTGTGGAAACATAGAAAAAACATGCAAACTATTTGATAGAATGCCTCAAAGAGATATCATCTCATGGAAGTAAATAATTACAACATATACACAAAATGAATCGATTTGAAAAGCATTAGAAAGATTTGTAAAAAGCTATAAGACATTTTCAAATGAAAGTAGAGACCAAATCTACACATAGGATTCTCATGGCCTGCCCAAGCTAAGCAGGTTACTATATGGATTCCATAACTCTCAAATATGTTTGCATAAGCGAACATGGGAGGTGAGGTGAGAGACAACATTAACCTATAGAAACATGAGAACCATTTCCATTAATTGAGAGATGTACATGTATACATCTAACACATGTGAAACCCTTATTGTATTATGACAACAATTGAATATTATTGACCCTTATGATAGTGCTGGCTAATCTGAGGACACCCAAAACTATATCATTACAATGCCAATTAAGCCCATGGTGGTTGTTGTGTGGATGTGTTTTCTTAGTGCAAAGTGGATCACATATGAGTATAGGCTTAGGAGTATTTACAATGATGTTTTTTTATTTGGAACCTATGGTAATAAAAATGTAGCATGACTCATGTTCTTCATGAAAACATGTATACAAACATAGGTAGGAGTCATCAAATTTTAATGGTATGGAGGTTGAATGAATATAGGGGGATTACGAAGATCCTAGATGAAGTGGGATTAAAAACCATCAATAATACACACTTCTCATGTGGAAGACAAATCACATCGATGGGAAAAAAGGAAAGTACGCAAACAGTAGATACATGGACAAAGTAAATGATCTGACAACATGCATGTAAGTACATAGACATGGCATCCAATCTATTGCCAAATGCCTCACAGAGAAAGAATGCAAAATTAACAAAATCCCACTAAATCTTACCTCTACATCACCCATAGTTTTAAGAGTCATGTTACTCTTCTAAAAAAAAATATATATATATATATAGTTTACTCCCAAAAGAAAGATGTCTTTCATAGAGACTCAAGTGTTTCTCTTCCTATTAAGTGTCTTGATTGTCTTAATGGCTTAGACACAACCAAAGATAATGTTTTCATAAATAATATTTCACTCATTTTGCATGGCCTTTGGCCTAAATAACAAGCTCATGAGTTTTCTTGGCACTGCCCATGGCCAACACAAAGGTTATTATTATTATGCAAAGTATGGAACATGACCTGCTCAAAGATAATTACATTAATTAGTATGGCTTTTGGCCTACTCGATAGAGTTATCAAAATCTTTGAATGATTACAAGTAATATCATTTCCTCTCATCCATATCAACTTTGAGAGGATGAGACTGCTAAAATAGTACTCTAATCCTTTCAGCCTTATGGCCTGAGCAATCATAATAAGACATGAAGTTCTTTCATATAAAAGATCACATTATCTACAATTCATTCAGCCACAAGGGTTGTATCACAATTGTCAAACATAAATAAATCTTTATAAAGATAATATGGGCCACATTTAATGACAATATGGCTACTATTCATGGCTTTACAAATGCTTCTTCATTCTATAGATAAACATGACTATATATTACTATTTTACCTGAGTTGGTTTCGTAGCCAACTATGTTTAGTTGGGTGTATATCTATGAGGACGTTGCTATCTCCTCTTGCAATCTCAAAACTGGCATTGGCTCCCCTATAGTTTTTTCTCTGTCAACTCTATAGACAACCAAAACCAAAAACAATAACCATAACAATGATCTCTCTACTGAGAACTATACTCTTCTTACATGTTGCTCTCCCCAATACCCACATAATTCACCACCTTTTGATGTGGGTGTGGGTTTTTCAGAAGGCATATCTTGCCACCCATGGGATTGAAGAGTCCATGATACCTATATTATCTCCCATTCAGGAGTGATGGCAAATATTCTATCTTGTGATAAGATCTACCACTATTACCACTCTCTCCACTCATCGTAGATAGTGGTATAGTTGGTATCAAAACATAATAGCTTATACCACAAAGGGCCTGACCACTAAAGGATATTAGATAGGTCTCACATATTATCATATATTTTAAAATGATACTATAGGGGTATTGAAACAATCTAGGATGCTACCTAGTTATGTTATCATCATTAAGGTGGTAACATTAACATGCGGTTATGGGGTCAAGTATTACTCCCCCACTTCACTATATTAGACTTTAGATAAGATATTTAAATGATAAAAACATGGTCTAATAAGGAATTAGATACGTAAACATAGGAAAACCTGACATCCACACAAGATACTATCGACTACAAGAATGTTCTGAGAACTTAGTCAATTTGACATCAATAACATCAAGAAACCTTAACTCAACTTCACCAACAATAGTCAAATTAAAATTGACTTGCAAGGAAAGACAAAAGGACTTATACTCACCTTGTATTACATGGGTTCACGAATGGTCATTCTTGATACTCAGATGGCATACTGATCTTTTTTCGATCATCTATTTCCTTCTGCCTAGGTGATACTCTCCGCCCATCCTCAAATGAAGATTCTTTTCCTGGTTAAACTCACAACCATATAACCATGATCAATGTATCATCATTTAACTCATAAATCATTATGATAAAATAATCTTAACAATATATAATCACATGTCTAATCTAAACATCAACCAATATCCATGTTGCTAATGATTTTACTTGATATTTTCCACAAACATCAAATCATTAACCTATGATTAATTATCCTATTTGCCACATAAAATTGTTGAGACTAAGGAACATTGAGAGGGGGTAGGGGGTGAATCAATATTCTGCAAAACTTATTATTTTGTTCCTTTACTAATTTACCACATACATTCAAAAGAAAGAAACATGAACTTAAGAACAACAGCAACAAAATTATTACACATGAACACCAAGTTTTTTACATGGAAACCTAGTTAAGGGAAAAACCATGGTGGGGGTTAACCCACAAAATTTTATACTCTGTTAAAAGTATTACAAAATGGGAAGGCACATGCCTACGGGTGCACTGCCCAGAGCTCACTCTCAAAGGAGGCTCACTACCTACAAGATCAATTACAAGATTTTACTGAAATGTTTGAACTGGAGAATAGCATCTAACAATGTAGTATTACAATTCCAGTTAGGCTCGATATACTGACTTCACACACTTCATCTCTTACTGCCTTGTTTCACTATTCTGCCATGATCTGAACCCTAGATCTCTTTCCTTCTCACTTGTAACTACTACACTTCGCACCTCTCACCTCATATTTGCATTCTCATACTTCAAAATGCTCGCACCCATTGATCATATATATCCACAACATGAAATTACCCCAACTGCAATCGGCTTCAAGAAAACTTAAAAACTTTTTCAAGATCATTGTTTTGTCTGCTAAATCCATGCACAAACATCAATGCAGACCACAACTTATGAATTCAAGTCACCACACATGTCAGCCAATACCACTAGATCTCATAAATAACTCAACCAACCACTTCTCTTAATCTGTATCATAACATTTAGGTATCCCTAACATCCCTTAACATTCCCTTAGATCCATAGCATAACATGATTACCTGTGGAGAAATGCAGACCAAAATGCTGAACCCTATCATATACTTTGTTCTTGTCTATCTAGACTTAGACAAATCTGCAATCTAACTTCCTGTATGATCAAATGATACAATGTAGATGTGTAAGATAGATTTAGTTACCATTACTAACAACACCTGACATGCCTAGCAGTGTTTCTTGCCAACAATCTCCCCCTTTGGCATTGATGGCAACACTTAGTGAAAAATTATTAAGTGTTAGAACAACTCCCCCTTACTATGTACACTTGTGATTTCCAATGCTCCCCCTTATCTGAATTCCTCATTTTGCACTGCTTTCCACTCCCCCTTTGACATCAATGGCAAAGGTCAAGGTCCAGATCCAAAATTTGCACAAAAATTCTATATCCATACTTCTGCATATGTACAAACAATCCTTATGTCTTGTCTACATAAACTTAAACACATCACCAAAAATGTTTTTCAATAGTGTCAATTCATTTTCCCAACTTTTCTTCATGCCATCCAAAACTGAAATATGACCACTGAATAGAAATGCCAGATGCAAGACCAAGCAACTCACTGTCTTCTATATGGAACTTCAATATTTCCTCTCTAGCCTTAGCTTGTGTAAAAGAAGCCAACTTCATCTTTTCTCCCGGTGACAGAGCATCAAAATTCATTAGACCTTGTATTATATTCAGATCTTCTACAACTTGTTTATCTTTCTCCAAAATTTATTTCACTGCTTCTGTAGTGTCTCTTGCCCAATATGATGTTTCAGTTTTATGCTCATCAGGGCCTTCATCTTTTCCCTTTTTAGAGTCAACCACATTGCCTTTCTTATCATTTTCATTCTTTTTCTCTACTTCTTCTTTCTCTACATCATCATCATAGGCATCCTTCCATTCATCTTTATCAAAAATGTCTTTTGCATTCCTTTCTGGAAAATTTTATGTATCCTCAGCAGTAACATTATCAAATTCCTCAACATCTAGAATGGAGGAATCAATTCCATCATCAGTTTCTTTTTCTTGGTCTTCCTTGTCCTTAACACCTTCTACTTTCTACTCTTCCTCAGAATCACCTTTAGTAGGAGCATTTATCTCCATATTCATCTCTATATTTTCTCTACCTAATTGGTCCAGAGGATTTTGAGTATCTTTTGTATACTCAACATTAACTTCCTTCATCATCTCTTCATCTCCTTTATTTGATATTTCCTCTTCTAGAATAGAGAGGTCATCTACATCAACTTGTTTCTCATTTTCCTTCAACTCTTCTTCATTTGGAAGGGATGTATCATCAGCATCAAGTTTCTCAGTGACTACATAAAAATTATTCTTGTCCAGGGCTTTCCTCAGAATTTTGTCTGTTTCTTTGACCACTTCATCAATGTCTCCAATCATTAGCTTATTCATCCTTTTCTTGCTTCTAAATTGATCTTTAATTTCTTCGAAAATTTTATCTACTTCCTTACTAGAGATGACTAGACATAGACTAGACAATACATGTTTTCTTAGCTCCAAATCCTTTTCTTTGATAGCTTCTTTTCTCATCTCAAAAATGTCACTTAGACTCTTAGGGATTTCAGATAAAACTTCCACAAGTTCTTTGTTGAATGTGTTCAAGTAATTAAAATTAGCATCGTCTAGAATTCTCTTGTAGGATTTATCAAAGTTGTCATAATATTTTTTATGGGCTTCAAATTCCCATGAACAGTTATTGCATTCACAATATCTTCAACTGACAAGGCAGAATTTTCAGTCTTTAGTCTTTTGCTTACCCTTACACTTTTAGAGGGCTTATCTTGTGTAACCCTTGATTCTTCTACTTTCTTTGACTTTGTGCTTCCAGAGGGCTTCTCCTTAGATACTTTAGCAGCCTTAGTGCTTGAGGCCTTCAACTCTTTAACCTTATCATCTGAATCAGTCTTTTCTTCATCCTCCTTCTCCACACTGACATATGACCTTTCGGCCATTACTTTTGTTATTTTTCCTTCCTTACTGGTAGGTTTTTCTTTGAATTTCTCTACAATAGGAGAAGGTGATGCACTAGAGGTTGTACTAGAACTCCTAATAGTCCTTTCTTTATAAATGGATTCCACCAAAACACTTCCCTGTTCTCTATCCTACTTCTCCTTCCCTACTTTCTCTATCCTTTCCCTATTTTGTCTCACAACTTCTTTTGTTATGCTAATGCTTTCTACATACATTTCAACTTGTCTTTGAATCTTTCTCTTAGATTCAGGTTTCCAGAGCTCAACATGCAGTTTCACACTGAGTTCACTATATGTACCAAATCTCTCAACTGAAGTATCTTTTGGTTTGGTCAAAAGGTATTGAGCATATATTTCCAGTATTCATTCATCAACTTCATACCCCATGGGCATGATCCATATAGTCCTCAGTTCAACTACTTCCATCAAGCATTGATCTATTTACACCATGAAGCAGATTGTATCCTTGTATTTCTCTACCATAGATGTAGGGATTCTTTCCCTTGATTGCATCCAGTTTTGAAAATTCTTGAAATATCCTCAAAGAGCAGTCCTTTGGGCATTGGAGTCACCAATATTATTCAAGTGCTCTCTTATTTTTATGGCAGCTAGCTTATCACTTGTCCAACACATGCTTTTCTTGCTGGGTAACTCATTCATGAAATAGAAGAACAAACACAATACCAACGTACCATACTTGAATGTATTATTTTTGTCCTTTTTGATCTTGTTCAGATTCTCCATTAACTAGTTTTGTAGCAGCTCACACAAGTCATAGTCAGCATTTTCTCTTAACATCTGATAGGCAGCATAAAGGGTTGTACCAGATACAAAGTTTTCCCTACTGGAGTGGTATATCTTATACCCAATCACCATAGATGCAAATTTGACATCTGGATCAGTTATATCATTTACTGTCATTGCCATCTTATCAAATTTTGATCTAGTAGCTTTAGTTACAGTCTGATTCTTTATTGATTTTAGCATTGGAAATCCACCAGATGAGTTCAATCCTATTACAGCCTTGATGGCATCCTTGGTGGTCTTGAAGGGTTTCATCAACTACATGAATTCAGCATGCATCTGACTCAGTACATATCAGACCCACTCATCTTAACCAAAGGATGGGAACCTGATAACCTAAATGAGATGTTTGACTTGCAGCACCTTATACTCAGGTTTAAGACCATGAATCTCATCCCTCAGATGATTCTTGAACAAATCTACTAAGTTTGAATCCCCAAACTCATCTATGCTAGCATGAATATAAGCCCTAATATTTTCAACATGCAATAGACCATGCAAAACATTTAAAAAGGCACCTAATAGATCAATCTCTATAGATTTGTGTGGATACTTTTTGAATTTAGGTTAGGGCCTTTCGGTGATGTCAACAACCAATAGAGTAGCCATACCCAGAGATTGCAAATTCAGAGAGTTTCATAGAGAATACCTTGTTTCACCGGTTAGGGTTCGCTGTCGAATTTACTTTTCACACTTCAAATCTTTGAAATCTTAGCTCAAGTAGTCTTCTCCTTGTTCTCTTCAAATGCAAAGTGATTCAAATGTTGAGTAAATGATATTTTATACTCTGCAAAACCTAATTCACCATTTTAATAAATGCTTTGCCCTAATACATTCGGTTACACTGTTTCTGCATACAGTCAATCTTCAATTGCTCTGCAATCAATCAGATTAGCTTCTTTTCTTCTAGAATTTGTTCAACAGATCTGTAATAGGCTTCTTTATTTTCATTCATCATGCCACATTCATGCACCCACTTACTGGTAGGGGGAATTACATTTTTAATGCAGCTCCCCTTGAGCTAGAGCTCATATTTCAATTCCTGAAGAAATTATTAGCACCGGATTCTAGTGCGGACCCATCACCATCATTCATTGCACCTTTCTTTACCCATGTTTTGTTCATTTCATTCTAGATCTCATTCACATCTACTTTTCCCTTGCCTTTATCTTGTCTCTGCACATTCTGGTTTTTGTTTACTAGACCTTTTCTATCATCATTCCTGCTTCTGCAGAATCTTGCAATATGACCAGATCTATTGTAATTAAAGCATACAACATTTCTTGACTCATTTAATTGATTTCCTCTTGATCTGCATTGATTAGCCATGTGTCCAAATCTATTGCATGCAAAACATTTTCCACTGAAAGAATTGACATTTCCTCTATTGTTAAAGTTATTTATCATCATACTTCTGCATTAATTTGATCTATGACCATACCTTTTATAATTGAAGCATTGACTAGAGAAAGATGGACCACTTTGATTCACTCTACTTCTGTACTGAGTAGCTCTATGGCCAAATTTATTGCAATTGAAACAATTTCCATTGAAAGATGGATACCTTTGAGCATTAGGTTGTCTTACTGGAGGTTTTCTAGGTCTGTTTCTCTGATTCCTTGATTTAGGATTTCTTTGACCAAATCTAAAGCTTTCACCTTTCTCGTATCCTAGACCATGCTTATCATCTGCCATCTTCTAACTAGCAAGCAACACTTCAAGTTTTGCTGAGCTTATCTTGAACTTCTCTTTGTATTCATTTGCAGATTCTAAGTCATGTTTAAGAATAACAATTTACCTTTCAAGTTATTCCTCATTATCTTTGGTTTCTTGAAGATCAGACTCTAGATGGCCAATTATTCTGTCTAATCTATAGCACTCTTCTATTCTTTCTTTCAGAGATTGATTCAAGTTTTCTTCAGTCTTCTTCCTTTCCTCAATTTCATTGGTTAACCTCATCACCCTAGATTCCATCTCATGTTTTAGGACAACTTCTTATGCCATCTTCTCACATTCCTTTATCCTCTTCTTTAGAGCCCCATTGATGCCATTATCTTCCTACTAATTTACTAACTGTTGAAGTAGCTCCTTCCTCTTTTCCATAGATTTTCTCAGTTGCCCTTTTATAGTCTCAATGAAATCCTCAGCATCTTTAAGGTTCTCTTGTAGTTCTTTGACCTGCTCTGGACTAATCAAGATCTTCTAAAGCAACTTGAAGTTGTTCATTGATACCACCAGAATACCTGAATGAACCCATTGAAACACCTTCCTAGATCTTCCTCAAGCTATTAAACTTCTTCCAAGGAACCTTACTCTAATACCAATTATTGAGATTAAGGAACATTGAGAGGGCGGGTGAATTAGTGTTATGCAAAACTTATTATTTTGTTTCTTTACTAATTTACCACATACATTCAAAAGAAAGAAACGTGAACATAATAACAATAGCAAAAAAATCATTACACATGAACACCAGGATTTTTACATAGAAACCCGGTTAAGGGAAAAACCATGGTGGGGGTTAACCCACAAGATTTTATACTCTATTAAAAGTATTACAAAATGGGAAGGAACATGCCTTCAGGTGCACTACCTAGACCTCACTTCTCAAAGGAGGCTCACTACCTACAAGATCAATTACAAGAGTTCACTAAAATGTTTGAACTAAAGAATAGCATCTAACAATGCAGGATTATAGTTCCAGTTAGGCTCAATATACTGACTTCACACACTTCATCTCTTACTGTCTTATTTCACTATTTTTCCATGATCCAAATCCTAGATCTCTTTCCTTCACACTTGTAGCTACTACACTTCACACCTCTCACCTCATATTCACATTCTCATACTTCAGAATGCTCAGACCCATCGATCATATATATCCGCAACATGAAATTACCCTAATTGAAGTTGGCTTCAAGAAAACTTAAAAACTTTTTCAAGATCACTATTCTGTCAGTTGAATCCATGCACAAACATCAATGCAAACCATAAATTATTAATTCAAGTCACTGTACATGTCATCCAATACTACTAGATCTCATAAATAACTCAACCAACTACTTCTCTTAATCCGCACAAGGATCAAACACCAAGTCAGCCCATTCTCTACCAGACTAAACTGTCTAACCAAAACCTGATACTCAGATGCCTATAGCTTTCAATCCCTTCATTAATGGATGCTAAATCTTTGGATTTAGGTAGCCCTGACATCCCTTAACATTCCCTTAGATCTACAGCACAACATGATTACCTGTGGAGAAATGCAGACCAAAATGCTGAACCTTGTCATATACTATATTCTTGTCTATCCAGACTTAGACAAATCTGCAATCTGACTTCTGGTATGATCAAATGGTATAATATAGATGTGTAAGATAGATTCACTTTCCATCAATGACAACACTTGACATGCCTAGCAGTGTCTCTTGCCAACAAAAATAAGATTAAGTTAAATCAAAAGTTGGGGATATAACATATCTCCCCCATAAGAATCATCATCCCTGATGATTTAACATCTCTAAAGATCAAACCAACATAAAAAAAAGTGTTTACTCAACATAGTAAAAAAGTTTTTTAAAAGAGATGGGGAAATCTTGTATAAATATCCTCATAGTTCTCCCAGGTGGCATTGTCTTCTGCATACTGGTCCCACTGGACCTTGCATTGAGTTATTTCTTTATTATGTAAGTGTAGCTTATGTGTTTTGAGCACCTTGATGGGCTTGATCACTACCACCCTTGGGTCCTTCACTTGTATAGCATTCCCATCAAGAATAGGAATACGATTATCTCCTAAAATAAACTTTTTCAAATAGGAAACATGGAAAACATTATGCATCATGGCAAGAGCTAGTAGCAGAGCAATCATGTATGTGACTGGGTTGAACTCTTCAAGAACTTCAAAAGGACCCACATATCTAGGAGATAATTTGGATGTCTTTCCAAATGTAATGAAGCTCTTTTGGGGTTTGACCCTTAAAAGGACTTTTTCTCCCTCTAAGAAATGCCTTATGATGCATTTAGCATCTGCATAACTTTTCTGCCTATCATTGGCTTCTGCTAGCCTTTTCTTAATTAGATGGACTTGCTCTTCCATTTCTGATAACATTTCTAGACCAAGGCTAACCCTATCTTCTAGCTTATCCCAACATATAGGGGTTTGGCACTTTCTTCCATATAATGCTTTAAATGGAGCCATCTTAATCACAAAATGATAGGAATTATTATAGGAAAATTCCACAAGAGGAAGGTAATCTTCCCATTTGTATTACTGATCCATGAAATAAATTCTCAATAGATCTTACAGAACTTGGTTTACCCTTTTAGTTCTGCCATCTATCTCAAGATGATAAGAAGAGATTATATTCAACTAGGTTCTGAGTGAGGAAAACAAGGTTTGCCAAAACCTTGATGTCATATGAGCATCCCTATCTTAGATAATTTTCTTAGGAATACCATGCAATCTGAAAATTTCCTGTATAAATTTGTGGGCTATGAATGTTGCCCTATCTATCAAATTCTTATGTACAAAATATGCTCCCTTGGTGAGTCTATCCACCACAACTAGAATAGCATTGTGCTTGATCCTTGACATAGGAAGTCCTTGCACAAAATCCATGCTAATGATTTGCCATTTGCATTCTAGAATTTCATGAGGGTATAAAAGTCCTACTAGGTGATGGTGTGTTGCTTTCACCCTCTAGCATTCTAGACATGCATCTACAAACCTTGCAACATCCCTCTTGTTGTGTGGTTACACAACACGCCCCATTTTGACTTGGCAAAACAGGGACCCAACTTTTTGGCTTGGCTTGTTTGCTCTCTGGCGGTTTCGTAAAAGTAAGTCAGGTACATCATCATGTGGAGTCAGGATGAGGTAAGTCACCATTATGAGGTTAGTTTGTCAAAATTCATATTTCATTTCTGTGACCTCATAGTTTGAAAGAGTATTAAAATTCATGCAGGTTTGTCTTTTACATCATCCGGATATTCCTCAGGATGAGAGAGTTATGAACAGTCAAAGTTTCGGTCAAACCTGATATTTGCAAGAGGAATCATATTTTTATAACCTGTCATGTTTTTGAAGATCATCATCATATTTGAAACATCCCCCGATATGTCATGCAGCTCAAATATCCGGATGTCAACTTTAAGTGGTAGTAAATCTCCCAGTCAAGCGGTCTTTTGTATCGCAAGCGTCATGTCTTCGAATGTAACCTGATATTTCTTAATATCCACCTGATGTGAAATATCACCCTTAGCAAATATCCTGATGACATCATCCAAATCTGATAAATGAAGAAACAAACATGATGATGATGTCATCATCATATTTACATTTCAACAGGATATTTTCTGAACATGATCATGTTCATCTAATATGATGATGACGTCATGATACCTTTCCTATACAAAGAATGAATATCATGATGACGTCATCCTGATATTCCAAAAGAGAGACATGTAAATTTGTCTCGTCATCATCATATTTGAAACATCACCCGATACATTGAAATATCCTCCTGATGTACTAAACGTAACCAAAAGGTGCTTTTGTCACCCGATTCTTGTCGCGATAACAATTTCAATGAGGGAGGAGGATGATATTTGAAACTCGACCTGATATTTGCGAATATCCTCATGTCCTCATAATATCCTGTCATATGGATATCCCCCGCTCCCATTGCCGCCATTATCATTTAATGCGCGCAGACATGGTAGATGGTTCCCGCCGACCCCGGAACCCAATGAAACACCTGGCGAGATCCTACATTTTCGCACGAACAATCAACGAATATGATCTAACTTGTCAGAGTTGCCCTAAATGTACCCTAACTACGAGGTTAAAAGGTAATTCAACTGCCATTTTCACATTTACCTTGCGATAAAATTGTTTTACAGAGCACCAGCTTTTATATCTGCATACCAGCTACTGTTGCATGATTTGAGCTCACAGACAGAAGGAAGTAGGTGATCATCGGCTGAATTTAGAGCATCTTGGCAATCTACTGGTATAAAAGAGAAATCTGCATAACCAGGTAAGTGAATGAAACCCTCATCATGTTATTATTGTTCAGGTATGATGATGCAAGTTCTGGTTTATGCATCCCTATGATTAAGTAATGCCGAACAGATACAGTAGGCTTAGTGATTTATGAAGTTAATTGCAATATGTATGCATGTGTATACCTGTTGTGAGATAGGATTTTTGTTAATTGCAGGTACTCATGGCTGACAAGCGATTCATTAAGTGTCAAGAGGAATTCAGTAGGCCTATGTTATCTTCTCAGAGGGGGGTCCTATTCAAGTATGGGGCAATTGCAAACACCCATCAGGGGAGCACCAATCTGGAGGCCTGGTCAGCTAACTTGAATGATGGGCATGACAAGAGTCCTGTGCTGGACGCAGTGTTTGTATCGGGGATGTGGAACGCTACTGGTTTTCCATACTCCATGTGATGCAGGGACTTCCGGAGGTCATAACTTTTGACTCGGATGTGGGTTTTCTACGAAATTTTACAGGTGGATGCGTTATGAGGTGGCCAGTGGTTTCCCAACCTACCCTAGCAGGTTGGACCTCATCTTGGCACTTTTTTGGGGCTTCAAACTTTCATCTTGGCCCTTAAAATGGCAAATTAGTGTTTTTTTCTAGTTTTTTAAAAGTTGCTTTTTTTAATAACTCGAAACTCATGTTTTGAATTTAGGATGTTAGTTGGTTTTTTGTCCTACCTTAGCTTTATGAGCTTTTTGGGAAAAAACTGGATTCTCAAGATATGATTGTAAAATTACCTAAAATGGCAAAATCTGACAATTGTCGAAATCTGCCATAAAAGGTAATTTTTTTGTTTTTTTTGTTTTCTTAGATATAAGAGAGTTTTCTCTCATTGTAGCAGCAGAGTTGAGGAATAGAAATTTTGTTATGTTTCAGCTTCCAAATTTTTGTCTCTCATGTTTAATGGCACAATTCTGTTGAGTGTATGTTGTGTGCTGCATCATTTGGTATCAGAGCAGGAAGATGGCTGGGAGAGGAAGAGGAAGAGGCGGTCTTGCCCAGATGCATAGAGAAATGCAAAATCTGCAAAGGCAAATAGCAGAACTTACAACACGGATGGAAACCCAAAGACTCGGTAGAGGAGGAGACGAATCTGATGAAGAGATAGGTCAAGGAGGTGCACATCAAGATACAGAACATGAAGAAGAAGAATTAGAAGGCATGAGTTTTGAAGAGAGGATGCTCAGGGCCTTAGAAGGGAAAAATGAAGGGATCAAGGTAGATGTTTCAGATTATGCAGGTAGTCTTAAACTAGAGGAGTTGATAGACTGGTTGAATGGCATGAGAAATTTTTTTGAATGGAAATCCATGACAGAGGAGAAGAAGGTAAAATTTGCATGCACCAAATTAAAGGGTCATGCAATGATTTGGTGGGATCATCTTCAAAAGGAACGAACAAGGAAAGGTAAGGATAAGATCAGCACATGGAATAAAATGGAGAAGAAGTTGAGAGAAAAATTTTTGCCCATAGATTATGCGCAAACCCTTTTTCGTAGGTTTCAAAATTTAAAGCAGAACCTCTCTTTTGTGCAAGATTATACAAATGAGTTTTATACACTGTCTATACATATAGAGCATCAAGAAACTGATGCACAAATGGCTGCTAGATATGTGAATGGCCTGAAATTTTCTATTCAAGATGAATTGAGCATGCATCGACTCAACAATATGGAAGAGGCTTACCAATTGGCTCTAAAGGCTGAAGAAAAACAAAACAGATAGTATCATCAGAGGAATAGAGGAGGAAGAAGGGGTACATCAACCCCATTTCGAGGAGGTTCAAATTATGGCAGGGGAGAGTCATCCCATGGTGTGGAAAAACAAGTAAACACTCAGCAAGATCCTCCGAATCAAGAACGAGGAAGGGGATTTCAAAGAGGTAGAGGTTATGGTAGTGGTAGAGGATGGGAAAACCAGAGAAGGCCTTTCACTTGTTTCAGATGTGGAGAAGAAGGTCATAGGGCATTTGAATGCTCTAATTATAACATGCAAGAAAGAAATCAAGGAGGACAACCTAAGGTGAACATGATTCAAATGCAGCATGAAGTGGAAGGGACAGAACTAGAGGTTCCACCAGATGTGGGAGAAAGTCTCATGATGAGAAGAGCAATGGTGATTCCAGAGAAGGAGAAAACACAAGCCAGAAGCTCTGATGGTTCATGGCTTCGAACCAATATCTTCAGAACTAGATGCACTTCGGGTGGCAAGGTATGTCAAGTCATTGTTGATGGAGGTAGTTGTGAAAATATGGTTTCTAAAGAAATGGTAGACAAATTAAATTTACACTGTGAAAAACATCCTCATCCGTATCGCATTGCATGGTTTAAAAAGGGAAATGAAGTCACTGTTGATAAAAGATGCCTAATTAAGTTTAGCATAGGGAAGATCTATCAGGATGAGATATGGTGTGATGTTGTCCCAATGGATGCCTGTCATGTGTTATTGGGAAGGCCATGGCAGTATGATAGAAAAGTTATGCATGATGGAGAGAAAAACACATACACCTTTTGGAAAGATGGCGCTAAGGTGATTTTATTGCCTCTCAAGGATGAAGGAAAAGGTGAGACCATGTTGTCTGAAAGAGATCTTGTTAAAGAAATGAAGGTAACAGGGTGTTGCTATGCATTAGTAGTGAAAAAAGGTGAAGAGGAAGACATTTCAGTTCCCCTAGAAGTAGCCGAGCTGTTGAAAGAATTTGTTGATGTTTTACCTAATTAATTGCCTGATGGTCTACCGCCAAAGAGAGATATTCAGCATCATATTGATTTGATTCCAGGAACAACTCTACCCAACCAAGCAGCTTATAGGATGAATCCAACACAACATGCAGAGATGAATAAGCAAGTAACAGAACTCCTAAGTAAAGGTGTGGTGAGAGAGAGCATGAGCCCATGTGCTGTACCTGCATTGTTAACCCCAAAAAAAGATGGAACATGGAGGATGTGCACTGATAGCAGAACAATTAATAAGATTACCATCAAGTATCGGTTTCCTATACCTCATATGGAGGACATGATGGATGTCCTTGCAGGGGCTAAATATTTCAGCAAGATCGACCTACGAAGTGGCTACCACCAAATCTGGATTCGAGAAGGGGATGAGTGGAAGACAGCCTT
This sequence comes from Cunninghamia lanceolata, assembly GCA_027924645.1. NCBI lineage: Eukaryota > Viridiplantae > Streptophyta > Pinopsida > Cupressales > Cupressaceae > Cunninghamia > Cunninghamia lanceolata. Next base: position 768,299 of record BSBN01000007.1, read on the forward strand.
TAAAACTGGAGATGGATTATATGAGTGGATGGTTATGCCATTCGGGTTATCAAATGCACCTAGCACATTTATGAGATTGATGAACACTATACTACGCCCTTACATTGGTAAGTTTGTGGTAGTTTATTTTGATGATATTTTGGTATTTAGTAATAGCAGAGAAGAGCATCTACAACACTTGAGGATCATCTTTGGTGTGTTAAGGAAGGAGAAGCTCTATGCCAATTTGAAAAAGTGTAGGTTCATGCAGGATAGTTTGGTTTTTTTAGGCTTTGTCATTTCTAAGGATGGTGTCAGAATGGATCCAGAAAAGGTCAGGGCAATCCTAGAATGGCCTAGTCCAAGCAGCATCACAGTGGTAAAAAGTTTTCATGGCTTGGCCACTTTCTATCGAAAGTTCATTCGCAATTTCAGTAGTATTGTAGCTCCTATAATAGATTGCACCAAAGTGAGGGAGTTTGTATGGACCAAGGATGCTGAGGAGAGCTTTAAGTACTTGAAGAAAAAGGTAACAGAAGCACCTATACTTGCATTGCCAAATTTTGATAAAGTATTTGAAGTAGAATGTGATGCCTCCCATGTAGGAATAGGTGCTGTACTTAGCCAAGCTAGCAAACCTATAGCTTTCTTTAGTGAAAAGCTGAATGCAGTGAGAAAGAATTATTCTACTTATGATTTGGAATTTTATGCAATTGTCCAAGCATTGAGGCATTGGAGACATTATCTAGTTCCCCAGGAGTTTGTCTTGTTTACAGATCATATTGCACTGAGGTACTTGAACACACAGAAAAAGTTGAATAGTAGGCATGCCAAGTGGGTCTCTTTCTTGCAGGGTTACAACTTCGTGTTGAAGCATAAGTCTGGAAAACAAAATCAGGTTGCAGATGCGTTAAGTAGGCGTGTTGCACTTTTGACCACAATGGAAGCTGAGGTGATTGGTTTTGATGCCATCAAAAATTTGTATGAGTCTGATGATGATTTTTGGGAGATTGTGGAACAATTGAAGGCACCAATATCTGGTAACTTGGATCACTTTAGGGGTGAATATTTTATGCAAGATGGGTATCTATTTAAAGGAAAACAACTATGCATACCGGCTGGCTCTATGAGGGACAACATTATCAGAGAATTTCATAGTAGTGGGTTGGCTGGACATTTTGGCAAGGACAAGACAATAGCCTTGATAGAAGATAAATATTACTGGCCAAAGATGAACAGGGATATAACTAAGTATGTAACAAGGTGTAGAATCTGCCAAGTGGCTAAGGGACATTCACAGAATACAGGATTGTATATGCCCTTACCAGTACCAGCTGCACCATGGACAGATTTGAGCATGGACTTTGTGTTGGGACTTCCACATACTCAACGAGGTAATGATTCCATTTTTGTAGTTGTTGATAGGTTCTCCAAGATGGTTCATTTTATTGCCTGTAAGAAGACTAATGATGCAACGAGGGTAGCAGAGTTATTTTTCTCAGAAGTTGTTAGACTACATGGTGTTCCAAAGACTATTACCTCTGACAGGGATACCAAATTCCTCAGTCATTTCTGGAGGACTTTATGGAAGAAAATGGGGACCAAGTTACAGTTTAGTAGTGCCTATCATCCTCAAACAAATGGGCAATCAGAGGTAGTTAATCAGAGTCTAGGAAATTTGCTGAGGTGTATTGTTGGAGAAAAGCCAAAACAATGGGATTTGGCATTACCCCAGGCCAAATTTGCCTATAATAGTTCTGTTAACCGATCAATAGGAAAGTCCCCTTTCCAGATTGTGTATGGCAGGAATCCTCAGGGTGTTCTAGATTTGGTACAGCTACCAATGAAAGATCGGGTCAGTGATGATGGGGAAGCATTTGCAGAACACCTTCAACAGTTGCAGCAAGAAGTGAGACAGAAGTTGCAGGACAGTAATGAGAGGTATAAGAATTCAGTGGATCCTAGTCGGCGACATCAGACATTCAGTGAAGGTGACTTAGTGATGGTATATTTGAGAAAAGAGCGGTTTCCTACTGGAACATATCACAAGTTGAAGTACAAGAAAATTGGTCCTTGCAGAATTACAAAGAAGATCAATCATAATGCATATGAGGTCAGTTTACCAGATGATCTCGCTATTTCTCCCGTGTTTAACATCTCTGATTTATATGCATTCCATGGTGAGGATGATGCTGAAGATAGTCAACCAGAGGTGTCATGGCACAACCACATTCCCCATAAGAAGAAGGAAAAGATTGCACAGATTCTTGATAAGAACACTATCTCCACTCGGCACGGCCGTTACAACAAGTATTTAGTACAGTGGGAAGGATTGCCACCAGCCGATAGCACATGGATTACAGAGTGGGAAATGCAAAGGTTAGATCCCGTCCAATGGCAGCAGTTTGAAGACACTCACTTGCAGCAGTTGCGTTCTTTTCAACCAGAGGAGAATGATGCAGGGACTTCCGAAGGTCATAACTTTTGACTCGGATGTGGGTTTTCTACGAAATTTTACAGGTGGATGCGTTACGGATGTGGATTTTCTATGAAATTTTACAGGTGGATGCGTTATGAGGTGGCCAGTGGTTTCCCAACCAGCCCTAGCGGGTTGGACCTCATCTTGGCACTTTTTTGGGGCTTCAAACTTTCATCTTGGCCCTCAAAATGGCAAATTAGTGTTTTTTTCTAGTTTTTTAAAAGTTGCTTTTTTTAATAACTCGAAACTCATGTTTTGAATTTAGGATGTTAGTTGGTTTTTCGTCCTACCTTAGCTTTATGAGCTTTTTGGGAAAAAACTAGATTCTCAAGATATGATTGTAAAATTACCTAAAATGGCAAAATCTGACAATTGTCGAAATCTGCCAAAAAAGGTAATTTTTTTGTTTTTTTTGTTTTCTTAGATATAAGAGAGTTTTCTCTCATTGTAGCAGCAGAGTTGAGGAATAGAAATTTTGTTATGTTTCAGCTTCCAAATTTTTGTCTCTCATGTTTAATGGCACAATTTTGTTGAGTGTATGTTGTGTGCTGCATCACCATGGAATCTCTGGAGCTGGTCATTGAGTGTGCCCAGAATTATAATCCTCAAACAAGGCCAGTGGTGAAGCATGGGAGGATATATGCAGACCTCTTCATCAAGGGTCTCTCCCAGACATTTGGATTACCACTGGGCAGTAAAGTTAAGAGTGTGGACCTGAAGAAGGCAGAAAAAGAGTATGAGGCCAACAAGAAATCAGCCAGGAAGAACATGTATCAATGGCGAGCTGAGAACAGTACATATCCTACGGTAGCCAAACTCCCTGTGCACATGTTCAAGTATGATTTCAGTGAGGAGTACCAATACATGATTGCACTCCTGAACAGGGTAACAGGCCAGCCTGATGCTGGTAGTTTCAAGGATTAGATGTATGAAATAATCATGATGTGTCTGTATTCAGACATCAAGCCATTATGGGGCCGGATAATAAGTGATGCTCTACATGAGCAGCTGATGAACCTGGGAGGTTCAAATTGTGCATTTTATATGTCGTCATACATTGTTTATTCTTGTGCTTATAAGGGCACTTTTGATGCCTTAGTTACAGATGGAAAGCTCACATGCACAAATGCTGCATATATCTGGGATCATCATCCCCAGTTGCAGAGAACCAACTACCTCAAAGATTACAAACTGGTCAATGATGCATTCTCTATGCATCTGGTAAGGACCATGGAAGAGGATAGAACAAAAAGATTGAGCATGGAGGCTCAAGAGGTAGTTTACAGGCATGGAGCCTGGTACATACAGTTTGCAACCTTTTCTTACATAAGGGTTGAGGGTTTTGAGGAACATCCCTTCATGCTGCCAAGGTATCCTACTGATGCAGTAGTACTAATGGAGTTTATCAGGCAGGGCTCTGTAATGATAAAAATGTACAAGGATGCCAAGAAGCTGCCACCAATTTTGTTCCCAGTCAGCATTGGCAACTATATGTGCCCTGATTCTAACAATATAAAGAAGGTGATGGTCACCCTGAATAAAATGAATCTGCAGCCTTTCTCACTAACAAGACCATATGATCCTTACGGCAGGATATAGAAGATACTAGGGAAGCTCATTCATCAGAGGCACCTAGAAGATTTTTGGGCTGACTGTGAAGATGAGGCAGAAGCCAGGAGGAGAAGGTATCAGAGGTTGACTCTGAACCAAATTAGAACTTTTGATTGCATCTCCCTTCCCCAACAATTGAAGAAGGATGATGGCAGGATAATGGCAGATGAATATGAACAAAAGAAGATATATAATGATACCATCTCTGCACTTGACCTCACCATGTAGGAAGACATATCTTTGGACCCATTCATTGCCAGGACCATACAACTAACTCAAGCTTGGGTTGACGATCAGGTGGAGGCATTGAAAAAGAAAGGTATTGCTATTAGGGTGCACAACAAAAAGAAGGGACAAGATATTCCTGGGGATGTATATGATGACTTCCTGATTGAGAAGAGGAAGACTAAGGGAGATAAGCTACCTCCACCACAACAATAGAGCAAAAGACCCCCAAGGGGCAAGAAGGTGGATAAATAGCCCAAAGGGATCATAATTGACAGGGCAGTATTTGTAGCTGAGGAGGCAGCTAGATCAGGATCAAGATCAGCATCAGAGTTAGCATCCCCTCCAAAGAAAGAGAAGCCCAAAAAGAGTAAGACAGTAGAGGCTAGAATCACTGAGATCCTGGAAGTGGGTCAATCCTCAAGGAAACCCGGAGAAGAGGATATCCTCATGGAGGAGGAGCCTGAAGAAGAAGAGGCTCCATTAATAATAAAGAGGAAGAGGAGAGCTCCACAGGTGTCGGTCTCTACCACACCTAAGAAACAAAGAACCTCCATGAGAGGTGGAATAAGTCATCCCCCTACACTATTACAAGGGGCAGGTAATGAAGTACCAAAGGAACTTCAGCATAATGTTCCACTTCCTACCATCGTCAAGTTCAAAACTAAACTTGCAGAAGAACAAATGAAAGAAACCTCCCAGACACAAGTAGAGGGAAGTGTCTCGCTTGATGAGACAATAAATTTGTCTAATGATGAGGTGGTGCAGGATGTGGCTGCACAGAAGATGGAAACACTTGCTGCCGGAATATCTATGACTCCTCATAAGCCTCCACCAGTTCAAACTGTACTTGAGGAGATGAGGCAAGTGGAAGAGGAGCAAGAAAAGAGCCCAGAGCAGGTAGCTCAAGACATAGGGCTAGAAGCATTAATCAAAGAGGTGACAAGTCCTGTAGTGGTGGACCTAATAGAAAAATAGGATGCAAGTCCTGAACAGCCAGCAGGATCACCTAACAAAGGCCACCCAACAGAAGAGATAGGGATGGCAGAGTCAGAGGGCCATGCTCTTGAAACAGGCCAACAAAGCCCACATGATACATCAGAAGAACCTGTTATAGTAGAGGTTCAGGAAGCGAAGGCTGATGAAAAGAAGGAAGCACTAGAGGATCTAGCTGCCAAAACACAGGTGGTGGACAGTGCAGGCCTGGAACAAATAATGGCCACAGAACAAATGCCAGCACCTCAGGTAGAATCCCCAGTATCTAGTACATTAGATGAACAACAAGGGGAAGAAATAAAAATAGATGAAGTAATGATGGAGAAAGATAATGATCAGCATGATCTACATACAGATACACCACAGGGTTCCCCACACCAAGAGGACGCTCCTCTGGAGAAAGAAATTCCTCAATAGGAGGATGTACCGCAGGATCAACAACAAAGCGAGCATCAGGAAGAAGAAAAAGAAAAATCACCATCTCTACAACATCTACTGATAGAAAAGGGAGATATGGGTGAACATCATCATGATGCTGAAAGACATGATCAGGTGCCTCCGTGGTTAGCAAAAGAAGTAAATATTGAGGAAGAGTTTGAAATTCAGGAATTCGATGTCTCCACCTTGTTCTCCACCGATATAATGAAACCTAGGAGGAAGGCCAAAATGACATCGGCCATCAAGAGAGATCCGGCAACCGGGAGAAGGACTGCACAAATTGCCATACCTGCGGTGGAGAAAGAAAAAGGTAAAAACACTGTAGATGAATTTCAAATCAGCACAGTAGATTTGGGCTTTGCCAATGAGGACCAAGAAGGTCAGGAGGGAAAAGACATTATTGACTCTCTAATTCAAAAGGTGAAAAGAGAGAAGGAGAAGAATAAGCAACATAAAGAGCACATTGCTCAGTTGCATGCCTACATTAAAAGACTAACCGATCCTGATGATACCACAACTGAACCTGCAGTCCCATTGACTGCCATTTCTCAGGAAGAGGTAAATAAATTAGACCTCATGAAGCATGAGGCGTTCATAATAAGGAAATGGATGTCATCCGCATTGGATGATGCTATAGAAATAATGAAGGCCTCTTTGAAGAGGTGGAGCATTCCAAGTGACTCCAAGACCAAGGTGGATAAATTACAGATGCAGACCGGGAAAAGGTCTTCTAAACTGGAAAGGGTCTTGAGCCTTTTGAGAGAAATAAAGGGGATAAATCCTCAATTGCTTATCAGTAAGCAGGTGCTAAACAGTAATACCCCATTGTTGATAGATATCTGGTACAAGGACATTTAGTTCGAATGCGGAGTCCTCAAAAGATGCAATACTAAGCTGAGAGATATCAGCATGAGGCTACGTGATTTAATGGCTAAAGAGGCAGTGATATTAGAAACATTGGAAGGCAGGGTGGAAGGTAAAATAGAAAATCAAGATGAAGAGTCCACCATCAAAGCTGTACGTAGTAATTTCCAATTAGAGACAGATGGTCCACCTGTACACTTGACAGAACTTATAGATAAAATAATGAGGATCAAGGTCCAGATGGAGAAATATAATGAAACACTGCAGGACAGGAAGAACAAGCTGGATAACAGTAGAGACAAGTATGAAGCACATAAGCACGCCATCATCAAAGCAAAAACTCAAGATGGTAGAGGGATAGATCAAGTTGTGCATTCATATGAGCAGGTCCGCAGTAGTATGCAGCCCCATATGCAGCAGCATCATCATCAAGATAGCGAAAGTTCAGGAAGAGATGCACATGATGATGATCCACATGAATCAGCTGAGGAGCATGATGAAGATACATCATGATGGGGATATAAGCATAAGTAGTTTAGATAGTTGCCAACTGGCAACTTGTGCCATTTTGTAGAAGTTGACAAAGTCAAGTGAATCATGACCGTAGATTTGTATTGATAAATCAAGATTGTAGATCTTTTTGTAACGGATTCCTCACCTTATTCTATAAAAGGTGGTGGAATGCCTTATTGAAAGCATTCAAAACTTAATTGAAATCCGTCTGCTGAAATATTCAGAGCTCATTTCAAAGTTTTTGTATACATTTATATTCTTGCATGCTTAGTAAATGAGAAGACTGTGTCGATTACAATTCATAGTAAATCTTGAGTAATTAGTGTATGATTTCTAGATATATGTGGTGATTTGCTGCATCCCTTGGAGTGCATGTCTACTTACATGTATTGTCTTCATACAAATTCCTTTGAAGTTAGCATCAACTATATCTAGCTGTGGAATGTCCTGGTGAAAATATGGTTTGGTTTTCTTCTCTTCATGACAGTATCTAATATACATGTGGTTCAAAAGCTGAAGGTTCAACCTTAATTAGAAACATTTCTTCAATTTCTTTTAAATTTCAGAGCATTTTATCTCCATAATTGCAAATAATTGATGATCTTAAGCAAATAGCACAGATATGTGGACATCTCGTAGATAATCATAAATATTTAGTATATCTAAATACAAAACATGCACAATTGAAAATATCATGCAAAGATTGAGGTATTTCTGCATCTTCTCACCAAATAACTGCATAATATGACTTCTCTGTAAAGAATTTCTGTAGGAATGACATGATGATCATAAATTTCTACGTAAGGCCCCAAAATGGAAACAACAACTCACATTGACCTCTGAGTAACTTCAGATGATTAAGACCTAATCACTAGAGACTTGGGATCTTGAATTCTTTGAATTCATAGTATCCTTCAAGATGAATAAAGGTTAATGTGTACTTTTATTCTATGCTTGTTTGTGACTAACATCATGACCAACATAAATTGGTGCTAGAAGGAGGGCAGGATCTGGAATACTGTGTTCGTCATCATTATTTTTAGGTTTGATGATGCAGAGAGAAAGGTAACCTCTGATCATCTGTGAATTTCAAATACTACGCAAATATTTACTATAGGAAGCTCGTATATGCGCATTATGTGTAAAGATTTCCAAATCTCACATAAATATTGCAAGCTTTACAGTAGATCATTATGAATTCACTAATGACAGCCAAAGATACGTAAATTTGTTCAAGCTTTGAAGAATTTAGCTCTTAGAAACTTGAGATCTTGTGCTAGGAGTCAGTATACCCCAAATATCCTTTTATATTTGCAGTATCTTTGCAAATATTTTGTAAATATCCAATCTGATTAGCCAGACTGCAAATATCACCTCATCCAGTGAAATTCAGCCAATATTTGCAAAGTTTCAGCCAATTTGCCTCAAAATTAAGAAATCCTGGCTCACAGTATAAATACCAGGTCTAGACCCAGTGGAATCTTTGAAGAATTGCCTGTTAGAGGTTTCAGACCTAGAACTGTGGACATTCATCATACTCCAGAGTCTAGTGCACCAAGAGCTTCACTAGAACCTCCTCCTGTAACTCCTGTTGGTTTACGAATACCTTCTGGGATATCTGTGACACCTCCTGTTCAGCCTCAGGGTGTGCCATTAGTCCAACCTCAGCCAGCTGCACCACCAGTTCAACCTCCTCAGGTTGCAATGTCTTTCTTTGCAGCAGAGTCACCTTTGACCTTCACTACATATCATGAGTTACCAAAGAATCCAGATAAACTTTGTCCAAAATATCACCCTTATCAAGATGCTGAAGATCATATCAGGACTTTTAAGGAAGCGTACTGCAGAGCTAGGATAGAACATCAAGATGTGGTGTGCAGATTATTTCCCTTTTCCTTAGAGGAGGAAGCCTATAATTGGTTCATTAGTCTTGGTCAGGGTTTTGTTGATTCCTGGGCCTTATTAGAGAAAGCTTTTCTTGATAGATTCAAGGTTCCTGTCGATCCCTCAATAAACTATCATTTATTTGCTACTATCAAGAGATTTGAGAATGAGCCTATCACTAATTTCAATGCTAGGTTTTAGAAAATGTTGTCCAGAGTGGTCACCCCTTATACTATGTCCAATGAAGCTACAAGGAGCATTTACTATTCAGCTTTGGATCCTTTGACTTCTATGTTCATAAGGAGGACACATCCCCAAATCACAACTTTAGCCTTAGCTTTTCAAGAAGCTATACAGGTAAATCAGCAGTTGATACCTGCTCCTACTCCAAATATGGTATTTCCTACTTTGCCTGGCATGCATTTGCAATATCCTACACAATATCCTGCACAATATCCTAATGGAGCAGTGGTACCCCTAGTAGTCATGCCTGCACCTTTGCAAGTACCTCCACTGAGCATTATGCCCCCTCCTAATGGAAATGGCCAACTGCCACAATATCCTGCACAGGCTCAGACACCTCAGGGTACTGATTTGTCTAATAGTAACCATGGATCCTCTTTCTTCAAGCCTCAAACTGAAAACGTGGTAGCCAAAGCTCAAGAAGAAAAGGAGGAAATCAAAGAAATTTCTGCTCAACTAAGAAAACTCACCACATAAGTCACACATTTGAGAAATCAGGGTTTCTATTCCCAGTCAAACCAGAATAGAAATTATTCCAATGATAGGTCAAATTATCCTGACAGAGGATATAACACCAATAATTTCAACAATAATGGTGGAAGTAGCAATAATCCTTAGAGACAGCCCAGAGTATGGAATTCTAGGCCAAATAATGGTTCATTACCATCACCCCTAGACAATCAGCCTCCTGGTGAAGTCAAACAGACTACTAGAGCCAATCTTGCTGAGGCAGCTCTTACTAATTGGTGTAGGATCCACAATACCAATGCACATGCAGAATTAGACTGTCCACAATTTAGAATTGCTGCCAGCATCTTTCAGACTGAAGTGTCTAATACTTCTATAAATCCACCTCATGCAGAAGGAAATGAGATTGTTCCTTGTGGATATGACTCAGCTTTTGTGCTAGAAACCTACATTAATCAACCTCATCAGATTCACAACCAGGTATGTGAGGAATCTGCCTTAACCTTTGAAACAAATTATGTTTTCCCCTTTGAGGATGAAAATGAACCTGCAAGAGAACATGAGGAAGTACATGCATATTAGCAGCAATATCCTGGTAAGCAGAAATATAACTTGAGGAGTAATGCCAACAGACCTGCTGGTCCATTGACATCATCCCTACCTCCAAATAATTTCAACACACCTCCTGATCCTAAAGCTAGCAATAACCCGGGGTTCCCCAAGGTAAATGCTCAATACTTGTCTCCTCAGAACGTAGGATCAAAAGTCGTAAATACACCTCATGAATCTGACAAGTTAGTCAGCTATCTGGCTGATGAAATGAAGAAAATTAAGATCAGCTTGTCCCTATCTGAGTTACTGAAAACTCCTGCCATAAAAAAAGCATTCATGAAGTCATTAGATGATCCTACTCCTAAAGAGGCTAGTCATTTTTCAAGTCAATCCAGTGGCAAAGATCATGCTGCTAAGGATAATATTATCAAGCCTAAAGTGTCAGCTACAGTCCAAGCTGCTGAAACCTCCCACATGACCTTGTATAGGGATAAAACTAAATCACCTTCGTTTCTCCTCACCATAATAATGTTCAGCAAGAACTTGCACAACTGTCTGGTTGATTCAGGGGCCTCCACGAATGTTATGCCCCTGTCAATATGTAACGCTTTAGGACTACATCCTGCTAAATCCCTAAAGAAGGTGACACAATTAGACAAAACAGAGGTAAGTGTAGTAGGAGAGTTAACTCACATTCACATGCAACTAGCATCTGATCCTAGGATCCAGTATTATATTGATATTCAGGTAGTTGACATACCTGATACTTACGGGATGTTGCTTAGCCGAGACTGGTCCAAGATGCTTAATGGATATATGTCCATAGATTTCAGTCACATGTGGTTACCATGGAAGGGTATACCTAATCAGATTAGGATTGATGCTGAGCCAAGAATGAAACATATGATCACTGAGTACAACAGAACAAATGAGATCATGTACGTAGATGTAGAGCCTGGAGTTTACTACATCAGGCCACAGACTGTCAAAATAGAAGAGATCCTGATGCTTGGTCTTCATCCTCATCATGATGATGATCATCAAGAGGATATGCCAGTCATAGAATCTGATAATAATCCTGATAATGAGAATGAAATAGATCGCTTCAGAGACTTTGAGATGCATCTGTCTAATCAAGTAAAACGTTCTCAATTATTAAGTATACCTGCTAATGATATTTTGATTGGTGGATGGTGTAGATTACACGATGAAGCACATTCAGAGAAGACTTGTGAAACATGCGTAGATATGATGATGCTGGAACAAACATGTAGTGAGGCATCATCATCATATTCTGAGGTAAATGCTACATCTGATGATGATGATGATACTAATTCTTATCTGTCTTCTGCAGGAACTGAAGAACTGACAGATCATGATGAAGATCATATCCCGAAAATAGAAGAAGTTCTGGTGTCTGACCAGATAAATGATGCGAGGAAAGAAAAGATCGCCCCTAGTAGTGATTGCTTTATGGAACCAGATTATGAGTTGTCTGATGAAGTTCGAAGAATTTCTAGTAAAGGAAATAAAGAAGATGACACGACAGCATAAATCTCCCCATGAGGTTTTAATCAAAGGTTGGTGTAGGTTGCACGAGGCACCTCACTCAGAAACAAATTGTTCACTATGTTTACACATTTTGAAAAAGCATGTAGCTATAGATCCAGAAGATCATCCTCCTGCTGAAATGAAAGAGAAAATAGAAAAGCCATCAGGCTCATGAGAAAAGGAAAAGAAGAAACTTGAGGATGATGATATCCCTAAGTTAAAATGGATATCAGGCGGAGCAACAGCTAGAGCTGCAAAGAGAAAATAAAGTTCAGCTAAATGTCCTGCTGAAGATAAACCTTGGATCCTAAGGTTTGATGGGTCCAAATCTAAGCAAGGTGCTGGGGTAGGAATTGATCTGATTGATCCAACCGAAAAATCCTATCTGGCGGCTTACAAATTACAGTTCCCCTGCACTAACAATGTAGCGGAGTATGAGGCTCTGATTCATGGGATGCTATTTGCTCATAGGAAGAAAGTAAAGATTTTGCATGTCTTTGGAGATTCAGAACTAGTTGTGAGGCAAGTAAGAGGAATCTACTCGTGTAACTATAGAAAGCTGTCCAACTACAGACATCGAGTGTGGGACCTGATTGAGGACTTTGACACCTTTAATATCACTCATGTACCAAGAGAACAAAACCATAGGGCAGATGCACTTGCCCAAGCCGCCAGTACAATGGAGCTGCTGTCTATATCTAGTCTGAAAAGATTTTCAGTAGAACTGGTGTCAGTACCTTCAGTACCTGATAATGTGACCAATCTCCAGGTGTTTGATGATGATCAACACATTTTGGACTTCATTTCAAATAGAGATATATTTGAAGCTTAGATTATAGATGAGAATGGTATGGAAGATCATGTCTGGGAAGAAGATGAGTTATTAGAGCTACCTAGCAACAGGATTCCCAAAGGTATGATTGAATTAGAAAGAGCTTTTGATTTGGATAATATGCTTAAACAGAAGGATCTGCCCAAGGCAGATGGAGGTCAGTATTCACAAGTGAATATTGGACAAGTTGATGACAAGAAAAATGTCTTGTTGGGTAAGGTTTGCACACCAGAAGAGTTAGAAGGAATAACTCAAGCCCTCAAGGATTACATACATGTAATTGCATGGACTTATGATGAACTGAAGACATATGACACCTCTGTCATAACTCATACTATACCTCTCAAGCCAGATGCTAAACCTTTCAGACAAAAGCAAAGGCCAGTTAATGCCTTGCTCGAACCAATAATTCTCGAAGAAGTCAAGAAATTGTTAAATGCCAGGATAATATTTCCTGTGAGGCACTCCACTTGGGTGGCAAATCTTGTGCCAGTCAGAAAGAAGAATGGAGACATCAGGTTATGTGTAGATTTCAAGAACCTAAACATAGCATCAGAAAAGGACAATTATCCTTTACCCTCATTGGATGAAGTTCTGCAGATTGTAAATGGAGCCAAAATGATGTCCTTCCTGGATGGCTTTTTAGGATACAACCAAGTGATGGTTGATAAAATTGACAGATTGAAAACCGCCTTCACCACAAAGTGGGGGATATTTGCATATAGACGTATGCCATTCGGACTCATAAATGCTGGAGCTACATTCCAGCAAGCAATGGATATAGCCTTCAGGGGCTTAATAGGAAAATGTATAGTCATCTACATGGATGACTTGATAGTATTCTCTAAGGAAAGGGGGAATCATGTTGCTGATCTCAGAAGTGTACTGAAAAAGTGCGAGGAATACGGAATATCCTTGAACCCCAAGAAGTGCATATTTGGGGTGACAACAGGAAAGTTATTAGGCCACCTGATCACAGAAGATGGAATTATCATTGATCCTGATAGGGTGGAGTCTATCATGAAGTTACAACTTCCAGGAAGCAAAAAGGAACTCAAGTCTTACTTTGGTAAGATAAATTTTGTGAGGAAGTTCATCACCGGCTTTGCTGAGATTGTCAGACCACTAAATGCTATGTTAAAGAAAGATGCACAAATTGAGTGGACACCAGAGGCCAAAGCTGCATTTGAGGGTATAAAGAAAGCCATTTCAGATGCTCCTATCCTTATTAGTCCAGACTACACAAAAGACTTCTACATTTATTCATTTGCCTCAGAGCATACCTCTGCAGCAGTGTTAACTCAAAGAAATGAAGAGAAAGAAGAGAAACCAATTACTTTCATGAGCTGTCCTTTTAGGGATGCTGAATTGAGATATGTAGATGTTGAGAGACAAGCACTTGCATTAGTCAGAGTAGTAAAAAAATTCAAACATTACATACTAAGAAGCAAAGTGATTGCTATAGTACCAGATGCAACAGTAAAGATGCTACTGATACAAAGTGAGCCTAGTGAGAAAAGAGCCAAATGGATTACTGTATTACAAGAGTATGATATGGAAATTACACCAATGAAGCTGGTAAGAGGACAAGATTTGAGCCAGATGATATCTGAAATTGATCCAAACATCACTAGTTAGCAATATGTGATCAATGATAAAGACAATAAAGAGTGGTATTCAGATATCAGGCACATCCTGATTACTGGAAGATGTCCATCAAGGATGCAAGCTTCACAGAGAAGAGCCTTAAAGATAAGATCCCAAAAGTATATGATGAAGGGAGGAACCCTATTCAAGAAGAATTATGAAGGAATATACCTGAGATGCTTAGAAAAGCCAAAAGCAAATAGGGTCTTGTCAGAGCTACATGACAAGTTTGGAACGGCACATGGATCATCCTTGGCCACAACACATGCAATCCTCAGAGCAGGATATTACTAGCCTACAATTTTTAAAGACACAGCTGATCATGTTAAATGTTGTCATGTTTGCCAGGTTGCTGCCAACAGAGAGAAATATGCTACACAACCCTTGCAGCCAGTAATGGAAAATCACCCATTTGCACAATGGGGCATGGACTTCATAGGACCAATTAATCCTCCATCCTCCTCAAGTCATAGGTATGTCTTAACAATTACTGACTACTGTACTAGATGGATTAAGGCTATTAGCAGCAAGACTTTTACTGCAGACGATGTCATTAAATTTCTGGAGAGCAACATTGTCACCAGGTATGGAACTCCTTATGCACTGGTAAGTGATAATGGTTCTGCCTTCATTTCCACCAAGTTATCAAGTTGGGCTTTTGATCATGGGATTATACTTAAGTTTTCATCCAACTATTATCCCCAGGGGAATGGATTAGCAGAATCCACCAATAAAAATTTGCTGAGTGTCATAAGAAAATTAATAGAGAAAAATCCTAGGGAATGGAACTCATTTCTAAAGTATGCCTTATGGGTTGATAGAACTAGAATAAAAACTGCATTAGGAAACTCACCTTTCCAACTAGTATATGGGGTGGATCCCATCCTCCCTGTAAACTTAAAAATTCCTACTTTGCAGTTTGCCCAAGAATACCTAGGCATAGACAATAAACAAGAAGTCAGGTTGCTTCAGTTGATGCACTTGGAAGAAAAAAGGAGTCAAGCTATTGACCAATTTGCAAAACATCAGTCTGTTGTCAAACACTAGTTTGACAAGAGAGCCAGAGTTAAATCTTTCAGGATATCTAATTTGGTCCTAATGTGGGATAAAGTCCATGAAAAGAAAGGTGACCATGGTAAGTTTGATAAATTATGGATAGGTCCCTTTCAAATTTCTGAGATACTAGGAGATAGTACTTATAGGCTTAAGAACCTGACAGGTGAGGATGTCCCATTGCCAGTCAATGGACAGTTCCTCAAACATTATTTCCAGGCCTGAATGACTTCATGATAGTCATGTGTATCATATTGTATATTTGTATAGTTGTTTGTACAGTTTGTCTATTTTTCTTGTTTTGTTTTGTTGGTTGGGACCTTGTTCTGCTAAGTCAGGATGATGCACTTCATCACCCCAAAAAATAACTAAATTTTTAAGGTTCAAGTGATGAGATCACATTTAGACATAGGTTATGATTTATTCTAAGAAGTATTCATGATCAGGTTTGTGATATCTTTTCATCAGGGTGCCTTTTCTTGGTCAAAATGAATCAATCACAATGAAACACCTAACAGCCTTGGGTTTGCTGAGCACACAAGTATAGGTGTTAAGTAAAAAATCTAAAGGGACTCCCTTGCTACCAATACAATCTCCAACCTAAAGCTACAAGTGACTATACCTTGTACAAATGAGCTGACATGATGATACCAGATACAAATTTTAAAGAGAAAATCAGAAAAGAAATAAAATTAGGCCATCTAAGTAACTCTACCAGGGCTATAGACACTTGCTGGCAGTGGGGCTCTACTTAGGGAGATTGTATAGATAACCTTGCCGGGGCTATAGACGCCTGCTGGCGGCAAGGCTCTATCCAGGTTGGCTATGAGGGATGATCTCCAACTATGTAGTTTAACACCAGTTACTTATGTTTTCAACTTGCTTTCAAGATGAGGATAATTAATCATATGCACACACCTGATCCTTGGTTAGCATTGTTACCATGATGAAATTTTATCATTCAGAGGATCATGATGCCTATGCTTAGAGTACTATAGATGAATGTGATCACATCACTTGAATCATTGGGATTTGTTTGTTTTCTTTGGTGGCAAGTTGTTGTGTGGTTACACAACATGCCCCATTTTGACTTGGCAAAACAAGGACCCAACTTTTTGGCTTGGCTTGTTTGCTCTCTGGCGGTTTCGTAAAAGTAAGTCAGGTACATCATCATGTGGAGTCAGGATGAGGTAAGTCACCATTATGAGGTCAGTTTGTCAAAATTCATATTTCATTTCTGTGACCTCATAGTTTGAAAGAGTATTAAAATTCATGCAGGTTTGTCTTTTACATCATCCGGATATTCCTCAGGATGAGAGAGTTATGAACAGTCAAAGTTTCGGTCAAACCTGATATTCACAAGAGGAATCATATTTTTATAACCTGTCATGTTTTTGAAGATCATCATCATATTTGAAACATCCCCTGATATGTCATATAGCTCAAATATCTGGATGTCAACTTTAAGTGGTAGTAAATCTTCCGGTCAAGCGGTCTTTTGTATCGCAAGCATCATGTCTTCGAATGTGACCTGATATTTCTTAATATCCTCCTGACGTGAAATATCACCCTTAGCAAATATCCTGATGACATCATCCAAATCTGATAAATGAAGAAACAAACATGATGATGTCATCATCATATTTACATTTCGACAGGATATTTTCTGAACATGATCATGTTCGTCTAATATGACGATGACGTCATGATACCTCTCCGATACAAAGAATGAATATCATGATGATGTCATCCTGATATTCCAAAAGAGAGACATGTCAGTTTGTCTCGTCATCATCATATTTGAAACATCACCCGATACATCGAAATATCCTCCTAATGTACTAAACATAACCAAAAGGTGCTTTTGTCACCCGATTCTTGTCACGATAACAATTTCAATGAGGGAGGAGTATGATATTTGAAACTTGACCTGATATTTGCGAATATCCTCCTGTCCTCATAATATCCTGTCATATGGATATCCCCCACTCCCGTTGCCGCCATTATCATTTAATGCGTGCAGACATGGTAGGTGGTTCCTGCCGACTCCGGAACCCAATGAAACACCTGGTGAGATCTTGCGTTTTCGCACGAACAATCAATGAATATGATCTAACTTGTCAGAGTTGCCCTAAATGTACCCTAACTACGAGGTTAAAAGGTAATTCAACTGCCATTTTCACATTTACCCTACGATAAACTTGTTTTATAGAGCACCAGCTTTTATATCCGCATACCAGCTACTGTTGCACGATTTGAGCTCACAGACAGAAGGAAGTAGGTGATCATTGGCTGAATTCAGAGCATCTTGGCAATCTACTGGTATAAAAGAGAAATCTGCATAAACAGGTAAGTGAATGAAACCCTCATCATGTTATTATTGTTCAGGTATGATGATGCAAGTTTTGGTTTATGCATCCCTATGATTAAGTAATGCTGAACAGATACAGTAGGCTTAGTGATTTACGAAGTTAATTGCAATATGTATGCATGTGTATACCTATTGTGAGATAGGATTTTTGTTAATTGTAGGTACTCATGGCTGACAAGTGATTTGTTAAGTGTCAAGAGGAATTCAGTAGGCCTATGTTCTCTTCTCAGAGGGGGGTCCTATTCAAGTATGGGGCAATTGCAGACACCCATCAGGGGAGCACCAATCTGGAGGCCTGGTCAGCTAAGCTGAATGATGGGCATGACAAGAGTCCTGTGCTGGATGCAGTGTTTGTATCAGGGATGTGGAACGCTGCCAGTTTTCCATACTCCATGGAATCTCTGGAGTTGGTCGTTGAGTGTGCCCAGAATTATAATCCTCAGATAAGGCAAGTGGTGAAGCATGGGAGGATATATGCAGACCTCTCCATCAAGGGTCTCTCCCAGACATTTGGATTACCGCTGGGTAGTAAAATTAAGAGTGTGGACCTGAAGAAGGTAGAAAAAGAGTATGAGGCCAACAAGAAATCAGCCAGGAAGAACATGTATCAATGGCGGGCCGAGAATAGTACATATCCTGCGGCAGCCAAACTCCCTGTGCACATGTTCAAGTATGATTTCAGTGAGGAGTACCAATACATGATTGCACTCCTGAACAGGGTAACAGGCCAGCCTGATGCTGGTAGTTTCAGGGATTGGATGTACAGAATAATCATGGTGTGTCTGTATTAAGACATCAAGCCATTATGGGGCCAGATAATAAGTGATGCTCTGCATGAGCAACTGATGAACCTGGGAGGTTCAAATTGTGCATTTTATATGTCATCATACATTGTTTATTCTTCTGCTTATAAGGGCACTTTTGATGCCTTAGTTACAGATAGAAAGCTCACAGGCACAAATGCTGCATATATCTGGGATCATCATCCCCAGTTGCAGAGAACCAACTACCTCAAAGATTACAAACTGGTCAATGATGCATTCTCTATGCATCTGGTAAGGACCATGGAAGAGGACAGAACAAAAAGATTGAGCATGGAGGCTCAAGAGGTAGTTTATAGGCATGGGGCCTGGTACATACAGTTTGTAACCTTTTCTTACATAAGGGTTGAGGGTTTTGAGGAACATCCCTTCATGTTGCCAAGGTATCCTATTGATGCAGTAGTACTAATGGAGTTTATCAGGCAGGGCTCTGTAATGATAAAAATGTACAAGGATGCCAAGAAGCTACCACCAATTTTGTTCCCAATCAGCATTGGCAACTATCTGTGCCCTGATTCTGACAATATAAAGAAGGTGATGGTCACCCTGAATAAAATGAATCTGCAGCCTTTCCCGCTAACAAGACCATATGATCCTTACGGCAGGATACAGAAGATACTAGGCAAGCCTATTCATCAGAGGCACCTAGAAGATTTTTGGACTGACTGCGAAGATGAGGCAGAAGCCAGGAGGAGAAGGTATCAGAGGTTGACTCTGAACCAAATTAGAACTTTTGATTGCATCTCCCTTCCCCAACAATTGAAGAAGGATGATGGCAGGATAATGGCAGATGAATATAAACAAAAGAAGATATATAATGACACCATCTCTGCACCTGACCTCACCATGCAGGAAGACATATCTTTGGACCCATTCATTGCCAGGACCATACAACTAACTCAAGCTTGGGTTGACGATCAGGTGGAGGCATTGAAAAAGAAAGGTGTTGCCATTACGGTGGACAACAAAAAGAAGGGACAAGATATTCCTGGGGATGTATATGATGACTTCCTGATTGAGAAGAGGAAGACTAAGGGAGATAAGCTACCTCCACCACAACAACAGAGCAAAAGACCCCCAAGGGGCAAGAAGGTGGATAAACATCCCAAAGGGATCATAATTGACAGGGCACTATTTGTAGCTGAGGAGGCAACCGGATCAGGATTAGGATCAGGATCAGAGTCAGCATCCCCTCCAAAGAAAGAGAAGCCCAAAAAGAGTAAGACAGCAGAGGCTAGAATCACTGAGACCCTGGAAGTGGGTCAATCCTCAAGAAAACTCGGAGAAGAGAATATCCTCATGGAGGAGGAGCCTGAAGAAGAAGAGGCTCTGTTAATAATAAAGAGGAAGAGGAGAGCTCCACAGGTGCCGGTCTCTACCACACCTAAGAAACAAAGAACCTCCACGAGAGGTGGAATAAGTCATCCCCCTACACTATTACAAGGGGCAGGTAGTGAAGTACCAAAGGAACTTCAGCATAATGTTCCACTTCCTACCATTATCAAGTTCAAAACTAAACTTGCAGAAGAACAAATGAAAGAAACCTCCTAAACACAAGCAGAGGGACATGTCTTGCTTGATGAGACAATAAATTTATCTGATGATGAGGTGGTGCAGGATGTGGCTGCACAGAAGATGGTAACACTTGCTGCCGGAATATCTATGACTCCTCATAAGCCTCCACCAGTTCAAACTGTACTTGAGGAGATGAGGCAGGTGGAAGAGGAGCAAGAAAAGAGCCCAGAGCAGGTAGCTCAAGACATAGGGCTGGAAGCATTAATCACAGAGGTGACAAGTCTTGTAGTGGTGGACCTGACAGAAAAATAGGATGCAAGTCCTGAACAGCCAACAGGATCACTTGACAAAGGCCACCCAACAGAAGAGATAGAGATGGCAGAGTCAGAGGGCCATGCTCTTGAAACAGGCTAACAAAGCCCACATGATACATCAGAAGAACCTGCTATAGTAGAGGTTCAGGAAGTGAAGGCTGATGAAAAGAAGGAAGCACTAGAGGATCCAGCTTGCAAAACACAGGAGGTGGACAGTGCAGGCCCGGAACAAATAATGGCCACAGAACAAATGCCAGCACCTCAGGCAGAATCCCTAGTATCTAGTACATTAGATGAACAACAAGGGGAAGAAATAAAAACAGATGAAGTAATGATGGAGAAAGATCATGATCAGCATGATCTACATACAGATACGCCGCAGGGTTCCCCGCACCAAGAGGATGCTCCTCTGGAGAAAGAAATTCCTCAACAGGAGGATGTACCGCAGGATCAACAGCAAAGTGAGCATCAGGAAGAAGAAAAAGAAAAATCACCATCTCCACAACATCTGCTGATACGAGTGAACATCATCATGATGCTAAAAGACATGATCAGGTGCCTCCGTGGTTAGCAAAAGAAGTAAATATTGAGGAAGAGTTTGAAATTCAGGAATTCGATGTCTCCATAAAGGTCAGGAGGGCAAAAACATTATTGACTCTCTAATTCAAAAGGTGAAAAGAGAGAAGGAGAAGAATAAGCAACATAAAGAGCACATTGCTCAGTTGCATGCCTACATTAAAAGACTAACCGATCCTGATGATACCACAACTGAACCTGCAGTCTCATTGACTGCCATTTCTTAGGAAGAGGTAAATAAATTAGACCTCATGAAGCATGTGGCGTCCGTAATAAGGAAATGGATGTCATCCACATTTAATGATGCTGTAGAAATAATGAAGGCCTCTTTGAAGAGGTGGAGCATTCTAAGTGACTCCAAGACCAAGGTGGATAAATTGCAGATGTAGACCAGGAAAAGGTCTTATAAACTGGAAAGGGTCTTGAGCCTTTTGAGAGAAATAAAGGGGATAAATCCTCAATTGCTTATCAGTAAGCAGGTGCTAAATAGTAATACCACATTGTTGATAGATATCTGGTACAAGGACATTCAGTTCGAATGCGGAGTCCTCAAAAGATGCAATAATAAGCTGAGAGATATCAGCATGAGGCTACGTGATTTAATGGCTGAAGAGGCAGTGATATTAGAAACATTGGAAGGCAGGGTGGAAGGTAAAATAGAAAATCAAGATGAAGAGTCCGCCATCAAAGCTGTACACAGTAATTTCCAATTAGAGACAGATGGTCCACCTGTACACTTGACAGAAGAACTTATAGATAAAATAATGAGGATCAAGGTCCAGATGGAGAAATATAATAAAACACTGCAGGATAGGAAGAACAAGCTGGATAACAGTAGAGACAAGTATGAAGCACATAAGCACGCCATCATCAAAGCAAAAACTCAAGATGGCGGAGGGATAGATCAAGTTGTGCATTCATATGAGCAGGTCCACAGTAGTATGCAACCCCATATGCAGCAGCATCATCATCAGGATAGCAAAAGTTTAGGAAGTGACACACATGATGATGATCCACATGAATCAGCTGAGGAGCATGATGAAGATACATCATGATAGGGATATAAGCATAAGTAGTTTAGATAGTTGCCAACTGGCAACTTGTGCCATTTTGTAGAAGTTGACAAAGTCAAGTGAATCATGACCGTAGATTTGTATTGATAAATCAAGATTGTAGATCTTTTTGTAACGGATTCCTCACCTTATTCTATAAAAGGTGGTGGAATGCCTTATTGAAAGCATTCGAAACTTAATTGAAATCTGTCTGCTGAAATATTCAGAGCTCATTTCAAAGTTTTTGTATACATTTATATTCTTGCATGCTTAGTGAATGAGAAGACTGTGTCGATTACAATTCATAGTAAATCTTGAGTAATCAGTGTATGATTTCTGGATATATGTGGTGATTTGCTGCATCCCTTGGAGTGCATGTCTACTTACATGTGTTGTCTTCATACAAATTCCTTTGAAGTTAGCATCAACTATATCTAGCTGTGGAATGTCCTGGTGAAAATATGGTTTGGTTTTCTTCTCTTCATGACAGTATCTAATATACATGTGGTTCAAAAGTTGAAGGTTCAACCTTAATTAGAAACATTTCTTCAATTTCTTTTAAATTTTAGAGCATTTCATCTCCATAATTGCAAATAATTGATGATCTTAAGCAAACAGCACAAATATGCAAACATCTCGTAGATAATCATAAATATTTAGTATATCTAAATACAAAACATGCACAATTGAAAATATCATGCAAAGATTGAGGTATTTCTGCATCTTCTCACCAAATAACTGCATAATATGACTTCTCTGTAAAGAATTTCTACAGGAATGACATGATGATCATAAATTTCCACGTAAGGCCCCAAATGGAAACAGCAACTCACATTGACCTCTGAGTAACTTCAGATGATTAAGACCTAATCACCGGAGACTTGGGATCTTGAATTCTTTGAATTCATAGTATCCTTCAAGATGAATAAAGGTCAATGTGTACTTTTATTCTATGCTTGTTTGTGACTAACATCATGACCAACACCTCTTCATTATCTTCTAGAAATATAAGGGCTTCACATCAGTTAGTAACTTTGTTACTCCAAGATGTCCTGAATAAGGTGCAAAATGAACCTCTTTCCACACAATATTCCTTAACTCAGAGTTCAAAACATACATCCTTCATTTATACCTCAATAACCCATCTAGTTCAAGGTAGAATCCTTCATATTTCAGATCCCACGGATTCTCCAAAAGGGCCTATTTTACCTACTCATAAAACTCATCTCTTTTAGACTTTTATAACACCCGAGTCTTAAAATTAGAATGTATGGAAATCATTGAGGAGATATGTCTTCTCCTACTTAAGGCATCTACCACTTAGTTTTCCTTTCCTTGAATATATTTAATCTCAAAATCATGATTTGAGATTAACTCTAACCATCTTCTTTGGCAAGCATTGAGTTGTGGTTGACTAAATAGATATTTAAGCCCTTGATGTTCTATTTTTAGTTCAAAATGCTTTCCTAGTAAATAATGTCTCCAAATTTACAATGCATGAATTATTGTTGCCAATTCCAAATCATGAGAGGCATAGTTTTGTTCATAAGGTTTTAGTTTCCTAGATTCATATGTAATAACTTCTCCATCCTGGACTAGTACACCACCTTAGCCAGAGATTTTTTTAGTGGTGAATATCGCAGATCTGCCAAGTCAGAATTGGTGAATAAATTGCATCCAATAGGGTGGTCAAATCACCTAGTTTTTACGTATTATCGATCGAATCCATATACATTCGCCATCAATTTATTTTATGAGAATCAATGAAGTAAGATTTTTGCCATAACAAACTATGTGTTTCAAATGGGCTGACTAATATTTTTGCCTGGAATTTCAGAAGGAAGTACTAAATCACCTATATATTCGCCAATACTATTAAATCAACATTGTGTATCAGGACACATTTCGCCAACTCCATTAAATGGTCGATGCGCGTGATGAGCCATTTTTCCAACCCCATTACATGGTCACTACATGTGAGGAACCATTTTTCCAATTAAAATTTACAAGTAGTTATTTATGAGGGGCCATTTTGCCAATTTCTATGACACCTCCATGCTAATCTTAGGGCCATATTTGCCTTGGAAATGTCAATGTATGTAGTCCATCAAGGTTTGATTCACTGACACTTAAATGTATTCCTTATATAATCACGTGGGATTCACTAAATCTTTTTGATATACCATATAGAATTCTCGTGGAATTTGCCAAATATGGATTGATATAAATATAATCGAAAATCTAATTTATTCTTACTCATTTTGTTCAGTTTTGAACTTGTGAGCTCTCCATTCAGATTTCAGAAGTTGGAGTTGGTACCTTGAAGTTGATCATAGGCAAAGTTACAAACTTACAACATGTGCATTCCTACATTAGCGAATAGCAAGTTAGTGAAAACCTAAACTTAAAGGTGAGTGATCATTTCTTCATAGTATTAGTGTTTTAAGAATTCTTTATCCCTCTTCCATTCTTGATTCAATCTTAAAGAAGATATTTGGTAGGGAATGGGATCTATATTCTATGATTATGTCCTTAAACAAGAAGACATTTTTTCCATCTTTTATTCGAAGTGGGAGATCAAATCAAGATGTCGAGCTGCAAGTGTGACAAGGGTAAGACTCCTCAAGGTGGTGAAGGGACAGGGAGGCCATCAAAATGTCGAAAAGGTGGAGCCAGTAGACAATCTTTCTTTAGAACTGCAATGTTTCTGATCCATCAAATCAAGATGGAGATACACTATCAACTCTTGCACCAAATAATGATGAAGAAGCCATTCGCAATACCTCAGCACCACCAGAAGGTAGGATTGCCATTGGGTCAAATAAGGATGGAAATACTGTAGAAGATATTCCAAGGGATACCTTGGTTAGCCAAAATGAGGATGGTAATACCGTAGAAGATGTTACATGGGATACCCTAGTTAGCTAGAATGAGGATGGCAATACTGTAAAAGATGTTCCAAGGGATACCCTGGTTAGCCAGATTGAGGATGACAATATTGCAGAAGATGTTCCAAGGGATATGGTTAGCCAGAATGAGGATGGCAATATCACAGAAGATGTTCCAAGGGATACCTCGGTTAGCTAGATTGAGATAATCAACTTTAATGAAAAAGAAAATGCTGGCACTGTAGATGATGTTGGCAAGAAGAAAAGAAAAGGAAAATCAAAAGATTCAAAAGGAAAATCAAAAGATTTAGAAGGCAAATCAAAAGATTCAAAACTGGGGTGCGAGTGGGAAATGTCAAGGAATTTTTAGCTTGATTGGGTGTCAAAGTACCCATTCATTGAACCAGTGGAGAAAGAAAACAAAGATGAACAACCAACAAAATGCAAGTGTGTGATTTTTAGTTGGAAATGTAAAAGAGACAAGAAATTAAAGCTAAAGCTTGACACTATAGAAAAGCATATATATAAAGTTTATGAAAAACAAATCATAGACGGAAAGGAAACATCAGTAGTAAGATGGAAATCAAAGGAAGAATCTCTTCATATGAAGTATGCTGCAGAATATGGTGAGCATAAGAAAAGAATGATGAAGCTGTCTACAAGTGGAGGTACAATCAAGGCTCAATTTGGAAAAGCAATGGAAGGAGTACAACTGGCTAAAACTGTTCAAATGAGTGTTGTTTTTCATATTTTGTCTAGAAGGTGTCCAATAACAGACTACCCAGAGTATAGTAATTTATTATCTTTTTTGAGTGTTCCTCACTATCCTAGCACACATTGGTCAATAAACACTAGATGGGAATGGGCAAATTGTCTCGCTGTAGTGGAAAAGCAAGATTTAAAGGAGAATGTAAAAGAGTCAAACTTCATTGCATTATCTTTAGATGAAGTTACTATGGTAGATAATACTTCTTGGGTTTGTATGCATGTGTATACTATAAAAGAACATGTCCGCCAAGCTCATCTACTCTACCTTCATAAAATGAAGGACAATTCAACATCATAAAATGTATTTGAACTAGTTAAGAAGTCTTTGAATGAAATTGTAGGTATAGATGACTTGACAATTGCCAAAAAGTTGCTATGTGTAGGAGCTGATGCAGCTACAGTAATGCAAGGTTAGAGGACCAGTCTTTGCACAAAATTACAAACTACTTGTGCACCATACATGCTTTCCATTCACTACATGGCCCACATAATGAATTTAGAATTTAAAATTGTAATCAAGTTTCCTACAGTATCAAAAGTTGAAAATCTAGTCTGTGAGCTCCACACATACTTTTGTTGAAGTCCCAAACGTTTTGCAGAATTTCAAAATTTTGCTGAGGGAATAATAGTAGGAAACAAGCTTCTTAAGGATGTTGATACCAGATGGATCTCCTTGCATGGACTATCATAATGAGTTCTTTCAGAATATCCATCCTTGATTGGAACAATGTATGAGCATTGCAACATAGTAGACAAAGCTCCTGACCTCTTACATAGGTTAAGTGATATACAGACACTCTTAACTTTAGCTAGTCTTCTCCCCATGTTGGATGAAATGAACAATCTTGTGAAGAAAGCCCAAGATAGAACTATGTATATCTATGAGTATACCAAACTATGTAGAATGACATGCATGGCCCTCAATAATCTATATCTAGATCTAACAACTCAAAGCCCAAATTTTAATAGGTAGCAGATAATTACAGATTTGAATCATCCTAAAAATTATTTATGATTTAATGCAAGCGGGGAGTTATGTGTCTCTGTACATGGATTTGAGATACCAATGCACCATTGTAAGACAATCAGGTGCTCTATCAGAGAAGTACTTGTTAGAAAGCATGATTTTGATGGCATTGTTGAATCTGTTAGTAGTAATTTGAAGGAAATTGCAAGCAATCTTTCAACAGAGATTTATAATTGATTCCCTCAAGATGAAATACTTGATTCCATGTCTATTGTGTATCCTCATTTTTGGATTCAAGGCCACCAAGATAGCCCAAGCATTTTTCATCAAAAAGCAACTACCCTGACTGCATACTTTTTGAAAATTGTAGAATACAATGGACAAAAAATAGAAGGAATTATAGATGGAAATAAGATTAAAGGATAATGTAGTCAGTTTGCAAGAAGTATGATAGACCAGTTTAATGCCATGGAGAATCCCTTCGAAGTGGGATCAATAACAAAGGCCTGGAAAAACCTAGGTCAGAGTGAAATATTGCATGATTTGATATGAGAATATTTCAAACGTGTTGATTTATGTCAAATAATTATATTGGATTTGGTGGAAGATGAGAGAGTTTTCAATGCATTGGGGTTTTTGAAATCAAAGATAAGAAACAAACTAGACAAGAATTTGGAAAATTGCTTGAGGGTGTTAGGAAGTGTGTATAATGTCAAAAATTTTCCTTATGAAAGGGCACTTACAATCTGGAAGTCCAAATGTGAAAGAAGAGGGTTGTGAAACACTTCAAGTTCAAATGCTGGTAGTGGTGGGATAAATGACAGCGACACAATGACTGATGAATTTGACTTTGGGACTCAGAATCAAGATGAAGAAAATGAAAACAAGACTCAAAATCAAGATGACTCTTTTTCTTTATCTGAACATTAGTTTGAGGACCCTGACTTGATTTGGGAAATGGAAATGAATTAGCAGTTTTTAGGTATTTATACTGCATTTCATGAATTATATTCCAAAACTGTTGTTGATGATATTTTATAATGTATACCTTGAAATTGTGAATCAAATTGAATACATTAACATATTAGTAATTATTTCATAATTTAATTGTGTCATATTGATAAGTTTTACATGTACTCAGTGATTCATCATTCAACTCAATGCTTAATATTTCTTTACTAAAGTTGATTTGTGCATAAAACATAAAATTTGGAGTAAAGTAGAATTTTAGTTTTTGATTTGATATGGTAAATAAAATTAGCTTAACATATTAACAATAGTAGGATATAGAATCAAGAATATTAACAATAGTAGGATATAGAACTAGAGTTAACAATAGTAGGGTATGACTATAGTAGGGCATGACCAATAGTAGTATAAAATTAGCTTAACATATTAACATCAGCAATCATTCAATGTGTATTTAGTAGTTGAAACTGGGGTTTATTTTCAATTGATAAAATAAATAATATAGATAATTGAATAGCCAGCATACATGTCCATATAATATCTTATTTATATTGAATTTGAATTTTCTATTGATTTTCAAATGAAGGAGTACATAGAGGCAATGTAAAATCTTTCTCAAAGACAACTCTGCACAAAACTAAGTTGGAACTTGAAAACTCATAATATCAATATCAAATCATTCTAATAGCTTTTTTAGCAAATTCCACTATTCAGATGGTGGAATTGTCATTTCTTCTAGCTGATATTATCTGACTTGCATTTTTGTTAACAATGTATGATCAAATTTCAATTTGGATCTTGGGTCTGACTTGAATGTTTCAGCCAAAGATACATTCAAGAGTATCAGTTGTTTGATGAAATCCAAAAAGTTTGCCTCATTTGGGTTCTCAAGAAACTGGTCCAAATCAATCTTCCTTGCATCCTCCATCTTCTTTCTGAAATTATCCTTTCCAATGAATCAGTCATTTGTGTCAAAACCCTATGCAAAACCAAGCTTTGTCAAGTTCCTTACCTTTTCATCCTCCTTCTTAATCTTTGTTGTAGCCTCAATCACAAATTATATTGTTTCACACATTCTTGAACACTTTTTAATGATAGATGTCACCTTCATTACAGCTTCAATCCAATTAGTAATGTGGTGCAGGAGCACCTACCTGACAGCTGGCTTCCATGAGGCAGTTAGTTAGTTTTAAGTCTTGTTGATGTTTCCAAGAAGGTCTTATAAGACCAATGCATGTAATAAGGTCAAGTTGACCATACTTTACTATTTTTAGATAGTTTGGACAGTTGTTTAGGTTGTTAGTTCGGTTGGATCTCCTCCTAGCCGCTTGGAAGTTCCCAGCCGCTGGGAATCGAGTTGGTAGTACTTGCGAGGAGTTCCTATTTATGCATTAGAATCGGTTGGTTTTAGATATATTAAGGAGTGAGATAGAGGGAGAGACAGAGTATTGTACTTGCATCTTTTGAAATCAATAAAGAGATCCTGTTTGTGTCAATTCTCTGTTTGAATTCCATTGTGTAATCGAGTTGCTGTTCTGGTGGTTGCATGGATTCGCTGATCCATTCCACCGATTGATTTGTCGAATCGGTGGAATGGCTATGTACAATAGTTTAGGGTTTAGTTTGCGTTTTCTGTTTGTTCACATGTATGTTTGCAGGATCGCAGTCGAGAGGTGTTGAGAACCCTAGCATGGGTATGTGCTAGGTCATGCTGGTTGTTAGAGTCTGGAAAGTTCTCCAGGAAGCAGATCGGGTCATCCCAGGAGGTTCGGCGGATCAGAACGGTGGGAAAAATCCTCTAAGGTTCTGCATCTGCATCATCAGGATATTTCTGTGTATATCCTGCAGTTACATCGGGCATCGTCTGAGTAGATGGAGGTGAACATGATGCAGTAGTTTGCATAAGGTGAATGCGCATTGGGGTGATGATTGCAAGGTGTTGTCGAGGAGGAGCATATCGGCATAAGTTAGTACATCGGGTTAACGGTTCCATCGCGGGCCGATGATGTTGTGTTTGGTCGATAAGCAGGATATTGGAGGGAATGCATGTGACGTCATCGTCATCAGGATAATCGTCATCAGGACATTCCAAAATATCACTCGATAAAGGTTTATCCTGCCGACAACAAGTGTTTTGGCATAGGCATAAGGCATCGGGGAGATAAGTGGATCGTGGAAGGAATATTCGGCAGAATATTTGTCATTTGCATAAAGTTGAGTATCATCATCAGGATGTTTCAATATGACCAGATAAGTCATATCCTGATGCTGTTTGTTTAAGTGGGTCAGATATCGGGGTGACGTAAGCATCTGAAGGAAAGGTGCATGAGGTTGTCGTCATCAGGATATATGGAAGGAACCTGATATTTTATATCCTGCTGATGAAGATGATGTCGAACATCATGATGCTGCAGATAGAGCTTGGCGGTAAGATGAACAGTGATCATCAGGAGGATGATTGCGCTTGCCGAATATGATGATGCTGCCGATAGCCGAATATGATGATGCTGCTGACAGGCGAAAGGTCGAAGGTTTGTTTGCAGGAGGATATCGGTCGGTAGAGAAAATATGATGATGCTGACAGTGTTAACAGAAATATGATGATGATGAAGGGTTGTAGACATACATGCTGTATGTCAAGGTTTTAGTGTGGATGCCTCTACATCATAGTGGTATCAGAGCTCAGCAAAAGGTCTGGGCTGTTGTGTGTTGATTCTGTCACTGAAAGGACAGAGGTAGAGGAGTAAGAGGTTGACAAAATGGCTCCGAAAGGTAATGGTACTGCAAGGGAGTTGCAGGAGATGAAGGAAAAACATGCCAAAGAGATGAGGAAGATGAAGGAGCTTGCTGAAGCACTTCAAGCCAGGATTGTAGCCCTGGAAAAGAACAAAAAGAGGGAAGTGGAAGACAGTGAGTTAGAAGAAGATGAAGATGCTGTTGAAGAGTATGAAGAGGTAGCTAAAGGTCTGGATGCTGAAGACCAGAGATTTGCAAAACTATTAAAGGCAGTGCAGAGTGATAAACCTAAGGTAAAGGTTGATGTTTCCAAGTATAATGGAAGTTTGAATGAAGATGAGTTACTGGATTGGATTGCTGCACTTGATAATCACTTTGAATGTGAAGATGTTGCTGAGGATCAGAAGGTAAAGATTGCAAAGACCAAGTTAGGAGGTCATGCTTTGGTATGGTGGGATTATGTACAATCCGAGAGAAGGAAACAAGGAAAGTCAAAGATCACTTCATGGGATAAGATGGTAGCAAGGATCAAAGGTAAATTCTTGCCCAGGGATTATGAAATTCAGATGTTTAAGAAGCTACAATTTTTAAGGCAGAAGGAAATGGATGTGAAGGCATATACTGAGGAGTTTTATAAGTTGAGTATGAGATCTAGTCATCATGAGAATGAGATAGAAAAGGTAGCTAGGTACTTAGCTGGTTTGAGATTGAACATATAGGATGAGTTAGTTTTAGCTAACCCTAAGAGTGTGGAGGATTGTTACCAAATGGCAATCAGGATTGAAGACAAGATGAATAGAAGACAAGATAAGTCCATGAGAGGAAGAGGAAACAATATGAGGGGAAGAGGATCAGCCCCTACAACAAGGCAAACCAATGAGGGTCAAGAAGACACTGGTAAAGGATAGGGACAGTCTGATTTCAGAGGTGGATGGAAAGGTAATAGAGGCAGATTTGGAAGTGGTAGAGGTTCTACTACATTTTCAGGAAAGTGTTACACCTGTGGTGAGTTTGGTCATCCATTTTTCAAATGTCCAGAAAGCAAAGGTTCATCATCCAGAGATGATAGAACGAATGACAAGAGAGTACAACTTGTGCAAGAAGAGAAAGTAGAGGAAAGTGTGCAAAGTTCAAACACTTATCAAGGAGATAGAGCTCCTGACAATTATGGATATCCTGAGGAGGGAGAAGCATTGATGCTGAGGAGAATTAGTTTGTAGGCATCAAAGGATATGATGCAAAGAAGAGCTCTTTTCAAGACCACATGCAAGAGCAAAGGTAAAGTATGTAAGGTTGTCATTGATACTGGTTCAACAGATAACATGGTATCTCAAGAAATGGTGGATAAACTAAATTTGGAAAGGATTCCAAATCAAAACCCTTACAAGGCATCTTGGGTGAGTGATAGTCAATCACTTTTTGTATATGAACAGGCATACGTTGATTTTCAGATTGGGGCATATCATGATAGAGTTTTGTGTGACATTTTACCCATGGAATGTTGTCACCTACTGTTGGGTAGGCCATGGCAATTTGATAGGAGGGTACTGTATGATGGGTATGCTAATACCTACACCATCAAGAAAGATGGGAAAACTATTATGTTGATGCCATTGCAGGAAGATGCTGCAGCACAGGAGGCAGCCAAAATCATTTTAGTGGGAACGAAGGAATTTGTGCAGAAGCTTATAGGAGTAGGCATAAAGGCAGTTGAGGACATTGCAGGGAAAGGAATTGTTAAGGACAACAGTTTGAAGATAGTTTCAGTTTTGACTGACAGAGGTCAACAGCAGGTTCAGAAGCAGGTTTGCAAATAGCAACCAGTTGAGAGGAATGACAAGGATGTTGTCATAGTTGGGACTATTGTTTGTCCTATAAAGGTTGAAAGAAAGACAGAGTTGAACATTGCAGAAGTTCAAGAGGCAGTTCAGACAGAGGTTCTGGTCAGATAACCTGACAAACACAGGGTATGTGTGAGTAGGGCCTACATTGACAGGCATGAGGGTTTACTTGCAAGACAGCAAGTTACAGTTCAGAAATCTTGGAGCAGCCGAGAGCCAGCAGAGGACAAAGCTGGAACAGGTCAAGACACTGCAAAGGCAAAGTGTAAAGGTGGAGGACTTCCACAACCTAACTCATGGGACATGAGTTTTTTTTCTATTGGGGAGTATGGTGCAGGAGCACCTACCTGACAGCTGGCTTCCATGAGGCAGTTAGTTAGATTTAAGTCTTGTTGATGTTTCCAAGAAGGTCTTATAAGACCAATGCATGTAATAAGGTCAAGTTGACCATACTTTACTATTTTTAGATAGTTTGGATAGCTGTTTAGGTTGTTAGTTCGGTTGGATCTCCTCCCAGCCGCTTGGAAGTTCCTAGCCGCTGGGAATCGAGTTGGTAGTACTTGCGAGGAGTTCCTATTTATGCATTAGGATCGGTTGGTTTTAGATATATTAAGGAGTGAGACAGAGGGAGAGACAAAGTATTGTACTTGCATCTTTTGAAATCATTAAAGAGATCCTGTTTGTGTCAATTCTCTGTTTGAATTCCATTGTGTAATCGAGTTGCTGTTCTGGTGGTTGCATGGATTCGCTGATCCATTCCACCGATTGATTCGTCGAATCGGTGGAATGGCTATGTACAATAGTTTAGGGTTTAGTTTGCGTTTTCTGTTTGTTCACATGTATGTTTGCAGGATCGCAGTCGAGAGGTGTTGAGAACCCTAGCATGGGTATGTGCTAGGTCGTGCTGGTTGTTAGAGTCTGGAAAGTTGTCCAAGAAGCAGATCGAGTCATCCCAGGAGGTTCGGCAGATCAGAACGGTGGGAAAAATCCTCTAAGGTTCCGCATCTGCATCATCAGGATATTTTTGTGTATATCCTGTAGTTACATCAGGCATCGTCTGAGTAGATGGAGGTGAACATGATGCAGTAGTTTGCATAAGGTGAATGCGCATTGGGGTGATGATCGCAAGGTGTTGCCGAGGAGGAGCATATCGGCATAAGTTAGTACATCGGGTTAACGGTTCCATCGCGGGCCGATGATGTTGTGTTTGGTCAATAAGCAGGATATTGGAGGGAATGCATGTGATGTCATCGTCATCAGGATAATCGTCATCAGGACATTCCAAAATATCACCCGATAAAGGTTTATCCTGCCGACAACAAGTGTTTTGGCATAGGCATAAGGCATCGGGGAGATAAGTGGATCATGGAAGGAATATTCAGCAGAATATTTGTCGTCTGCATAAAGTTGAGTATCATCATCAGGATGTTTCAATATGACCAGATAAGTCATATCCTGATGCTGTTTGTTTAAGTGGGTCAGATATCGGGGTGACGTAAGCGTCTGAAGGAAAGGTGCATGAGGTTGTCGTCATCAGGATATATGGGAGGAACCTGATATTTTATATCCTGCTGATGAAGATGATGTCAAACATCATGATGCTGCAGATAGAGCTTGGCAGTAAGATGAACAGTGATCATCAGGAGGATGATTACGCTTGCCGAATATGATGATGCTGCCGATAGCCGAATATGATGGTGTTGTTGACAGGCGAAAGGTTGAAGGTTTGTCTACAGGAGGATATCGGTCGGTAGAGAAAATATGATGATGCTGACAGTGTTAACAGAAATATGATGATGATGAAGGGTTGTAGACATACATGCTGTATGTCAAGGTTTTACTGTGGATGCCTCTGCATCATAATGCCTTTTGAAATCAATTCATTGTCATTGGCTTTGTATACTGTTTCTAGAACTTGATTTGCAGATTTATCTTCTACCTATAGTTCTAGATTTGTGTTGTCCATTAAATATTTGCTCAGCTTATCAAGATGTAGTCTCATGGCATCAATGAATTGAAAGAATTCACACAATTGATCAAACCTCTGCATTATTTCTTCCCAGATCTTTTGTTTCGTGTGCCTGATTGTTTGTCTACAAAATTCAGTTAACTTTTTTTGACAAGATTTTATTTCATTTTTTGCTTCCATAAGCTCTGCAACCAATGTTTCATTTTTTTTCCTCTCTTTCTCCAATTTTTGATCCCACTATTCATTTGCTTTCCCAATTCTTTGTCTTAATTTTTTTAAAGTGGATTTTTCCTCATTATATTTCTTTTTGATCTCATCTAACTCTTGCTTTAGTCCATTTAATTCCACCTCTATTTGTTTATCCTCTTTGCTTGTTGATGCAAAGGCAGATTTTTTTATTCTTTTTTCTAATTCATTGCTCTTGTTATCTATTGCTTTCCTCTTTGCTTTCTCATTTGCTAAATCTACTTGTAATTTTTCTATTTGATTCTGCAACTTTTTTTTCTCTCTATCATGCTTTAGCAATGATGTGTACACCAATTCATTGTTCTTCTTTGATATATTAATTTTGTTAGTAATTTTTAATCCAGAAAAATCAAGTTGCAAACTGCTCACCTGAAATTCAAATCAATCCATCTAATTTTCTAGTTTATTTTGAACTATGGGAACAACAATTGTGTACTCCATGATTTCTATATTTGTGTCAAATGTGGGTAATATCATGGTTGTTGCAGGATCTGAAGTTACAACAACCACACTCTCCAATAGTTGCTTCTTATTCTTTTTATACAATTTTGATTTCCTTTTAAACTCTTGAATGTAATGAAAACCTGGGGACACAAGAATAAGAGAATGCTTGAATGGTGAAGGAATAGGAGTATTTACAATTTTTGTTATAGCCACACTAACTGGGGGAGTGCCTAGAAATAATTCTTTTGTAGTGGAACTGGTAGTTGGAATTGGACCTATCATAATCCTTTGTCTCTTATGTGTCCCTTGATCACTGAGTGTTTGTGTGGTATCTTGTTTTGGTGTCCTCTTGTGTGTAACATGTTATTGGACCTATTGTTGTAGCACATGTTGACTAAGTTCTCCACCAATGGCAGTGCCAGTCGCACTAGGCTCTCCAACATGGGCATGCCCAAGTTGTGATTGCATCTGACCATGAGGATTCGGATTTGAATCTATAACAAAATCAATTCTTTCAATTCTACTTGTATGACCTTGGTGTATTTTATCAGCTAATTCAGCTCCAAGGCCTCATTTATCAAATGGTTTTCTGGTAGTGGTGACTACATATATTGGTTTCCAAATGCCTTATCCTTGGGACCCCAAACCACCACCTTGATAACCCAACTTTTTAGCTATGACTGCTCCTGAAGTATATGATTTTTTTGTGTCCTGACTTAAACTAGGTCTGTAAATGCTTTGTTCATCCCTATCATCATCAAGCTCATCATCTCTATCACTTTCAATTTCTTCATCTTCACATTCATTGGGATGCTCTATATTCTACAATTTGCTAAACTCTTCATCTTCATCGATTTCTCCATAGTCTGCATCAGTTCTCGGTTCACCTAGATCCTTCCTCATAGACCAAAATGCAGTAATTTTTTATCGTGTCCAAGATTTTTTTGTAATAGAATCATCTAGAAAATCTGGGATTTTTGCTCTAATAGATGGTTTATCACTTTTTCTATAAAAAATTTTGTACCTCTTGATTTCATTCTCTACTGGTGCTCTTGTAATTTGGACCTAGTGTAATGCCATAATTTCTATTGACAAATGTTCAAAAGAAATACCTTTCTCAGCAACAGTTTTCTCCATTGCAATTTTGATCTCATCCCAGGAATCCTTGTTTCCCAAGTTTTCAAGCAAGGGTTTACTTTGATGTTGAATTCTACTTGCAGCATTCCTATTGGCCACAATCATTGTTTTAATGGTGTCACATGGATCATACTGTTAGTGACAAATAGCATCAAAATTAAAAAAATTCAAACGATCTTGTGCCACCTTAAAAGCTTTTCTCTTGAATGTGAACCCTCCACATGAAAAAGGTAAAGAAGAAAATAAGGTCTTCTTTTGTTGACTGACAAAGTGTAGTTCATCAGTACTCTACATTTGCCTTACATATTCCAATGCAAAAACCCTTTCTATCACATCTATTGGAAGTTTGTATGGATCTACTCCTGATCCATAAAATCTTAGCATAGTATATTCTTCCAATAAGTACCAATTAGCCAATTGTATTTCTTTTCCTAGTTGAATGAAATCTCTACATGATATAGGCAATCTAGGCATTGGACTATTTGTAATTGCTTGATGCAATGGAGCCAAAAAGTAGTCTACAAAATTATTGTAGTTCCTTCGAGAATCATGCATCCTTATCTTAGTGGTCAAATCAAATACTAGAGCCATTTTATTTTCCTCAGCATTGTTATAGGGTTGAATCTAAAGTTTGTTGTTCTGAAACATTCCACTAAATTTGAATAGAAAAAAATATCACAAGTAGGTTGTGAACCTAAATGTCTTGGTGGAACCTCCTTTAATCATTAAAAATTGTTTATGCATGGATTATCGAATGTGCTCAATAAATTTATATTTGACATGTACACCATTACCATAATGGATATTATATACCATTTCAAGGAGGATTGCATCCACTTCCCAATTGCTATCTAGTCTGAGGCAAAATGCCAACATGGGAATAGTATCCTAAGCCCATGATTTAAAAATTTTCAAAGGATAAGGAGGCTTATGGTTATCTTTCAAGATGTTTTTTCTTCAACTATTTTATTTATGAAAGAATTTTTTCTCCTTTCATTCGCTGCTTCATAATCGCTAGCAATCTTTTCTAGGTCAATGTGGACGTCTCCAAATTCTTGGGTTGTAAACCCCAACACTTTTCCAAATTCTTCTGTATTAATGGATCAAATTTCTTCTTTGGTATCCTTATTTACAATTGATCTTTTGTTACCATCATAATTGTGGGCACAGACCATGATAAATTTTGGGCAAGGGAAAACCTCATGTAACATCATGCGCCCTAATCCAGTTACCCATGGTGCATTGATACTATCAACTTTCTTTTTCTTGGCAGCCCTATTATCACATGAAAATTTGAGTTCTGAGGTAAATCTACCATACATGTTAGGATCATAAATATCATGGTATTCATCAGTCAAACCTAAGGTTTTAAGCAATTCAGAATAATCTATTTTTTTATTTGTACTTGCTTTGCCTTTCCCAAAAACTTTATCTAGTCTGCTAGTGGTGGTAGACATGCTTATACAGTGTGAAATTTTTCTTAATTCTCTCAACCCTAAACACAAAGTTTGACAAAATAAGATTTTAAGAAACGATGAAATGTAACCTAGGGATTCTATGTTTTGTCTTACTGGCTTTGTTGGAAATGGCACTACAATGAGCAATCTAAAATCTCCCTGGTACACTATAATAAACAATATTAAATCTCCCTGATGCCCCATGTGCTGACCCTCTCGGCTCTCACTTAAAAATAAAATCACTTAGTAGTACAAAGTAGAAACTAGAAAGTTTCCTTTTTTTATAAAGTGAATTTTTTAGTGAATGAAACATCAAGTCAAGTTTCAACATGTCGCTTCCAGACTACACTCATCACTATTAGTACATGTTTGATAGCTGTCCTGCATTGACAGCTCACATCAATCTCTAAACTATTGATCTTTGTAAATCTAAGGGTTTAGGGTGATTCTAGAGATTTAAGTTTGTAAGCCTAGCATTCTGTGCATTTCATTCTGGAATGCAACTAGAACCATCCATCAAATGTTCATTGAATGATTGAGTATTTTATGATATAAATAATAAACATAATCTGCGTTTCTTCATTCATTTAATTACAGTCACACTTATTATTTAATTACATTCTATTTAATATTAATGAAAAATTATTCACAATTTTTTGGTCTCGTGGATGTCAACTTTCATTCATTCATTCATTGATATTAATTCAAAAAAATTGTTACAGCTCGGGGATAGATACGCCCCTGGCATATCATTATGTTACAAAAAATTCCCATACATATTCTTTCCCATGATAATATAATATATTACATCAAAATTAAACATTCAACACAGAGAGCCCATGTTCCAGAATCTTGAATAACCCTTAGCTATTTAGATTCAGAAGAAAAACACACACAACTTGGAGACAGATAACCATATACATGCAACAAAGCATTACTCATTTAAAAACAACATGAAATTGGTAAATTTATGCCACCCAACAAGACTGTATCTTATTATTCCTTCAAAATTTGCCAAGTCTTCAACAACCAACCCTATGAAATGAGCAAAGATAGTTCCTTTATAGATCAGGAACATACTCTCAGCATTGAATACATTGTACTTCAAATTGTTACAGATACAGAGAACAAAAGCTTGTCAATCCTTATTTCTATATTTGTCATTCCACTCACCGTATGTCTCCTCTGTCGGCCAAGGGAATGAAAGTATTTCTACAATCTTTCCATTATGACTGACATACCTAGCATCCAGGATACTTTTTACTTTGTTATAGAATGTAGAAAAATTCCTTTCAAGAGTGTTCAGATTATCCAATGTTAAGCTCAGTACTTACATAGTTGGATCATGCTTGCAATTACATCACAATAAGTGGGAATTAATCAATAAATAATGTCTATAATCTCCTTTCTTCACTTGTCCAAGTCTTTTGTTTTTTCATCACCCTCCAAGATGGGAGGTGACCACTTAGTGTCCAACATTTCAAAACCCCATAACCTCTCTTTCATAACTGAGTCAAATTTCAACTGGAAACTGGCCACATCCTAAAAATACTTCAACATGTTAAACACCTTCTGTATGTCAGGAGGTGCATTAGAATCATACCTAGCACACCTTAGAAATTCTTTGACTTTTTAAGTTCTATGTAACCACTTTGTTTTTAAGCTCAATAGTCTCTGTTTGTCAGACTCATGCTTTTCATAGGCTAGTCTCAACTGTGAGTAGGATTTCCAAGTCTCATCAACTCTAGTCAAAATGTTTATCACCCTATTCTTGATCAAGTTGGTAACCACCTCTTTAACCTTGTTATCCTTTTCCTCCTTCAATCTCCTATTATCCTCCTTCAACTCTCTAATCTCTGCAAGGAGAGGCTCTATATCCACTGGAAGAGATTCTATAGTTAGGATCACTAGAGGAGGGACTGAAGTACTGGCTAGCAATGACAACTGTTGCTTCAACATGTTTATCTTTGAACCTGCCTGAGAATAATCAAGTTGCAGTTGATTGTAATCCTTTTGAAATTTGTTAGAAGTTTCTTCTACAAATTGTGCAGTCTGTATAGTTAGGCTTGTAGCCTAAGGAGTAGGGGTATCAAATACTCTTTTTATTATTACATCCCCTATCAGCTCTCCTAATTGAACCCTAGGCTTTTTGTTGTTTGGGGATAGAGCCCATATTGCCAATGTTTTGAATTTAGGGTTGAAGGTTGCACCAAAGAGGGCCTTTTCAATCTATTCCCCTGTCACATCTGAATCATCTCTGGTGATTGTATCAAATGCAATGGCATCTAATAGAGTCCAATGAGGTAGAAGTAGAATATTTCTTTTTACCACCAGTGCTCTCCATCCCTCTAGATTCATTGTACTTATAGATTGTTGTACTTCTTTTAGGACCCCCTAAGTAATAACATCATACTCCTTTGGGTCTACTCCAGCCTTGGCATCTTCAAGTTTCTTCTAAAATTTCTCACTCCTCACTTTCAAAACATAGCTCCTATATTCAAGAGTGTTGACAAATTCATCATCCTCCATAAACTTGTCACAGGCCATCACCCTAACATCTTCAATATCAAAATTAGGGTTTCTCATTACTCTCACTACCCTATTCTCTAGGGATGAATAAGGTCTTAGTCTATCGGGTGAATGAGGGCTAGTTTCTTGTACATGTTCCTCCTCCCCCTCTAAGTCAACCACCTCTATCTGCTCTGGGTTCTCCAAATCAATAATCTTGGCCCTTTTGGTAAGGGAGGAGATAACTGATTCCCTCTTTACATCACACTCTCCACTTGAATTGCTAGGCTCATAAGCATATCTTTGTTCTCCTACAAGGGCAGAGGCAATCAATTGTTCTAGATAATCCAACATTTTCTCAATTCTCTTGATTAGGTCTTGCACTTCTACAAATGCACCCAGATATGTAGGATTCATGTTTTTCTTCATCTTCTCACTAGCCATGATAGTATCCCACTTGATCTCAAGTGGTAGAAATCATTCATTGTAAAACAATTCCTGGCAATGTCCTCATCGTAATCCATCATATGAAAGTACTTAAGCCTTCCCTTGCTAAATCTGGTTTTGCTGATGAAGCCCTCAGGGTCAAAATACCTTGGTTGTTCCAAATACATTCCAAAAACATTGCATAACTAAATAAATTTGGTCCAACCCACTCTTATTAGGGATCAAGAAATCACAAAAATTGATGGAAGAAGGGAAGAATGCACCTTTCTTGTAGTTCCTAAAGTGCTCCTTGTCAGAATCATTTAACTGCCTTATAACTTCTAAAATTGCCACCCTCTTTGGCACATATTTTGGTAGTATGTGAGGTGTAGTCTTGCATCCATAGACCCTTATGCAAGTAGTATGCTCATGATAGAACCAATCACCCCAATTATGATCAATTCCAAGGTGGGGAGTCCTATTCAGAGGTCATAAGAAATCCAATACATCAAGATGCAACCTTTCACCCTCTGGTTCCAAAAATCCAAGGATTCTCCTCACAAAATATTCTTCAAAGATGACATAATCTGTTGTGACACAGTGCATATCCAGCATACATGTCATACTTGCATTGGAAGATTTTTCCTTTGAGCATTTAAAACCTTGACATGCAGATTCTAGTGCCACTTCCCTAATAAATAAAATAAGTACATATGACACAACAAGGAGTGCCATGTGAATTCAACATGGACATCCAGTTTAAACAAATTATTTTTGATCTTTGTCATCTAATCATGCATATGGTTAGCTATGAAAGTGGCATAATCATATGGTTCCTTAGCATCTAGGTTTTGAATATCAACACCCATCATCATCAAAGAAACAAACATTCTATTTGAAGCATCTCTGCCTAATACTTGACATAGACTGTGATAGGTTCTAACAAAATATTCATTAAACACACTGCAATGAAAAGGCTCCTTCTCATCATCTAAAATCTTTACCAATTTCCCACTAACACCCCTTGGCCTGCACTTTGGTAAGTTATATTCCCTGTAATGTCGTTTCATAGTCTAGTATTTTTTCTTGAAAGCCTTAAGGTCAATTTGTTTGCTAGCTAGAGGGTCCAAGTTGAATACAGTGGTAATGTATCCTTTGGTAAGCTTGATCAATATTGAACCATTTCCAACTATTACTGTCCTAGTGGTTGGATTATACCTTAATGTTGTTGACCTAATTAAGTCAGGGTTGGGGAAAACATTAGAACAAATGAACTTGGCTAAATCATAACTCCAGGCATGACAGATAGCAGCCTTATAGTCCATCCTCTTATGCCAATGCTCAAAGAGGATCCAACCTGGGATAGGTAATTTAGCGTCTTGGCAATTATAGTAGTTGTTAAGAAATTTATCCTGGGGTCCACCTGGGCCATGCAATTTTAAAATTGTTCTAGTAGAACCAGGGAGTTGGATCATAAGATCCTCATCTAAGCTTCATTTTGAAGTAGAAGGCTGGTCTGACTGACTCATTTTTCTTTTATGAAGGTAGCTTAGGGTTTTTATGGTTGACAACGACCCTAAAAGCTTTAGAATTAACCTACAGTTGGAAAAACCAGGCACATAAGAGGAACAGTTACTCGTTTTCCGCACTTATAGAAGCTTGAGATCACTTTTTCCTACTCATTCTGATGATTTCTTCTGAATGGAGTCATGCTCTTGAGAATATCTTAATCCTTGAATTCCTACACAATTCTCTGTATTAATGAACTTTGTGCCGCAAGCACTTCAAAATCTTTCTCTTTTGAAACTTTGAATTTGGGCCATTGATCTTTTCCTTACATTATGAAATCCACAGTCCTGATTGGTTGACTAGATTTGACAATCTTTGTCGCCATTTAGAATATGTACAGGTCAGATACGTGGTAGTACCTTGCAGCATAATAGCTTGTGATGGCCCACCTCTTACTTACCCCACGCTGGTGCACCTCACTTCTCAAACAAGAGAGAATGCCACGTGTTTCCATGTCACGACCGTGTAGCGTATATTCCATCCTATGAGATTCTCCTTGCGACAATGTGTAATAGTTGGATCAAGTCTTTTTCCAACTTAGATTTTTTGACATGTGTCATTCTATCATAGCCACACAGCAAGTATTTTCTCCTAACAGATTCCTCATGCACCC
Organism: Cunninghamia lanceolata; assembly: GCA_027924645.1. Taxonomy (NCBI): domain Eukaryota; kingdom Viridiplantae; phylum Streptophyta; class Pinopsida; order Cupressales; family Cupressaceae; genus Cunninghamia; species Cunninghamia lanceolata. The sequence continues at coordinate 810,821 of BSBN01000007.1, forward strand.
TTATGTAACCATTAGATTTCGTCCTTCCTATAACTATTAGATCAAGTCTTTAGTTGGATAGGATGCCAACTTAGATTTTTTGACATGTGTCATTCTGTCGCAGACATGCAATGAATATTCTCTCCTGACATATTCCACATGCGCCCTTACGTGACCATTAGATTTCACCCTTCCTGAAACCAACGACAATGAGTAACCTCTAGAATCCTAGATTAAGGGACTAGTCAACTTACAAATATTAGGACATGAAGTCATGACTTAACTGACCAACAACCTGCTCACATATTAACTTCTTAAGCCATCCCTTATCTTCTTAAACTCTTTAACATTGGATGGCTAAGATTAAAACATCTTGCCGAGGAATTTCCCATGTGTCTTAATTAAATCTGTAATAGGCTAATAGCTCACCCTTTAAGTCTCTTAGGGCTGCTTCAAAATATTTGCTAAAGCATTTAAAAAGTGGACCCTGCTACCCTGCTAGGTTAACCTGTTCCCCACCAAGCGGTGAACGACAAGATTAGGTATAAGGGGTTGGTAAACAACGTGGTTTTGATGGCTCAAGTTTCAACTTAGACAACCAGCAACCAGAGGTAGCAAGTTAACATAAGATTATGCAGAGGGTTTCTCTTATGAAATGTCAACCATTGATATTTGGAAATCTAATGGTTAAATTGTTATTCTGGAGGCTTGAACTCACCAGTCTAGTATTTCAGACATTTTCTTCCAAAATGCAACTATAGCCATCAAAACCTAATTATGCAAATATTTCAAGCATCATGCATGTAGATGAACTACACTATTAATAGAAAGTGTAATTTTAGTTCTGCATATAAAATTTTGTGATTAATTCTATCTAAAAATAACCAAATTGAAATTAAATTAAATCCAAAAAGATTGACAGTTCACATATATTATAGCTCTCTTAGCTGTCTCAAGAGTCAAAAAGCAAACAAATGCCAAGCAACATTAGAAGCCTCTAACCATAACAAAGACCAAATCCATGTCAACATATATAAATTAAAGAAAACATATGAGAAGCAACATTACAAACCTCTAACCATAATAGAGACCAAATTATATTAATACAAAAAAGTAGAAATTATATTAATACAAAAAGATTTACACTTGGGTAATTATATTAATACAAAAAGATTTTCACTTGTGTAATTATACTAATACAAAAATATTTACACTCGAGAAATTGTATTAATACAAAAACCACTCTAGCAGCCAGCCCGGGCTCTAAAAACACACAACACCAAAGAGGCTACCATAGAAATCCCTAGCCCCTTAATTGAGAAACTCATCAAAAACTTACCACCCTACTATTGATGATGATTATTAGTCATAACAACATGCATAAAAATTTGCACAACAAACCTTTATTATCTTGTAAAGTACGATCAGCTTAGGATAAGTTGATGACTCCAAGTTTCTGCTGATCAGGTCATGATCATCTAACATTACTTAGAGGTTGATGTAACATGTTGTTTTCCATTTCAAGGGGTCTTACATTTGTCTAGGTGATTAGTATTACAATGTATCCTATAAATTCACTCCACAGAGAGGTCAATTTTACTCTATTTGCAAAGATTAATGAGATATTTGTAAGTTTGATCAATTCTTCTGATCATTCATCATTATGAACTTTCTCTTTCTTCTACACTGTATATCTATTCAAATGATGTGTCTATAAGTGGATATGTATATGTATTTCATGAATATTTATCTGAATTCGCATGATATTTATCAATTTGACATGCTTTTACTCCAAATATGCTCTATATTTTTAATTGCCTACAGGATATCTGCATATTTCATGTTTTATTTGCTTTTGATTGTCTGTTATTTGCATTTATGAAGATGATTTGTAATGAAATTCAAGGAAATTTAAAAGAATACTTCTACTTTTTAGTGAACCTTTAGTTATTGAATCACATACACACATGATACATTCATGGAGAGAAGAAATCAAACCATAGATCACCAAGATGTTCCACAGCTAGATATGGTTGATGCTAACTTCAAAGGAACTAGGAATGAAAACAATACATGCAGGTTGAAAAGCACTCCCATACATAGCTAATCAATGCATATATCCAGATTTCAATCACAGATTACTCAAGATTTACAATGATTTGTAATCAACATAGCTTCTCTTTCATTAAGTATGCATAACATGTACATTTACAACAACTTTGAAATAAGTCCTAAACTTTTCAGCAATTAGATTTCAATTAAGTTTCAAATGACTAAAATATTGCACCCCTGCACCTTTTATAAAATAAGGTGAGGAGGCAGTTAAAATTAGCCAACAATCAAGATTTACCAACTCAGATCAACGGTTGACAATTCCCTTATGACTTAGTCAACTTTATCTCATGGCATAGGTTTCTAGTTGGCAACCATTTGTATGACTCATTATTTATGATTACCTTATGTATATGTTCACTTAGTGATGCATCTTCATTCATTCTTCAGGTTCTTCTTCATTGTTCTCTTCATCATCATCACTTTCACTCTAATATACATCCTCCTTCATGTGGACCTTTACTGCTACCTTGATATGTTCATATGCTTGTACTATCTTATCAACCTCTCCCCTGTCCTGAATTCTAGCTTTTGTTATTGCATGCTTATGAGATAGGAACTTAGCTTTGAGAGCTTCCATCTTACCTTTCCTACTATTCAATGTCTCATTGTATGTTTCTACTTTCATAATTTTATTCATTACTTCTTCTGTCAGGTGGGTGAGAGGGTCATCTTCTACTAACTTAAAATTATCAAGTAAAGCTTTAATAGTAAAGTTTGTATCCTGATTCTCAATTTTGCCTTCTATTTTCCCTTCCAAGGCCTCAAGGATTTCTACTTCATACACCATCATGCTATGCAATTTAACACTAATATCCCTGAGTTTGCCGCTGCACTTCTTCAAGATATCACACTCAAACCTAATATCTTCATACCATATACTTATCAATAGGGCAATATTATTATCCAATAATTTATTGCTTATCAAAATTTGTGGATCAATTCTTTTCATTTCACTTAGAGTAGTCAGGTCCTTTTCCAACTGGAATGACCTTTTTCCTGTATCATTTTGCATTTTATCTACCTTTCTCTTTAGGCTACTCAGAGAATTCCACCTCTGTAAAGAGGTTCTCAATACATCTTTAGCCCCAGTGAGAGCTGAAAACATCCACTTTTCCATCACCATTGCCTCATGTTTCATTAGGTCCAACTTGGTGACTAGTCAATGGGATTGCAGGATCAACTGGTGCATTATCAAGGTTAATTAACCCTTTAATGAAAGAATGTAGATGAGCAATGTGCTCCTTATGCATTTTATTTTTCTCCTTTTCCTTCTTCACCCTTTGGGTTAAGGAATAAATAATATCCTTCCCTTCTTGACCTTCCTGATCTTCATTGGCAAAACTCAAATCAACACTTGTGATTTGGAATTCCTCTAGGCTAATTTTGCCCTTCTCCTTTTCAACTGTGGGAAGTGCTAACTGTGTAATCCTTCTACCTATAGCAGGATCTCTCTTTATGGTAGATGTTAATCTAGCCTTCCTCTTTGGCTTCATCATCTTCTTAGCAAACAAGGTAGAAATATCAAACTCTTGAATCTCTAACCCTTGTTCCATGCCTATTTCCTTTTCTAACCAATGAGGCACATCATCTCTAGATCCTTGGTGGTCTTTGTCAATATCATGTCTACCCTATTCTCTAGTATCTGCTTCTATCCTTGGTGGAGATGGCACCTTCTTGATTTCTTCCTCATGTATTTCTTCATGAGGGGGATCTTGTTGGACTTCTTCTTATTGAGGGGCTGCCGTTGGAATTCTTCTTATTGAGGGGCTGCCTTCTACAAAGGAGGATCATGTGGAATCTCCACATTCTGATCTTGTACTTCATCCTGTACTCCCTCCCTTAAATTTTCATCTTCTTTATTGTTTTTCTCATCTTGTGGCATATTGACATCATTGGATGCTTGTGTATTTTGCCCTTGAGGATCACCCTGATCAAGGGTCATTTCTTGTACTCCACCTGATGCATTAATATCCTGTGTCTTAGAGTCCTCCTGACCTGATCTGTCTTTTGATAAGCATGCACTTCTTGGGACTTCTCCTGGATCCCCCTGAGTCTGAGCAACATTAGCATTTGATATATCATGATCATCCCCACTCTTCTGTTGAACTTCTAATATTTTTTGGTCTGTAGGTGTCTCATGTTGTTGTTGACTCATATCAGGAGCAGTACCATCCTTCTCTGCATGTTCTGCCACTTCAGTCTCTTTTGGTTCCTTAGGTGTACCTATTTCTTTTCTTGGGCTTATATCACCCCTATATGTCAAATCTACTACTACAGAGCTAGTCACCTGCTCAACCAAATTGTCAAGCCTTATTTGTTGGGCTGCCCTCTCTGGGTTACCTTGTTTCATCTCTTCTATTTGCTTTACCTCATCCAACACTGTCATCTATACTAATGGAGTCCCATGAGGGGTCATGCGGGTGTTGGAAACTAGAGTTTCCATTTGTTGAGAGGCTACATTCTAAACCACCTCATCATCAGATAAGTCTATAGTATCCTCCAAAGAGAAAGGAACACCTTGACTTGCTTTAAACACTTGTCTTGTCTTCTCCTCTGCCTTCTTAGTTTTGAATTTCATTATGGTGGGAAGAGGAACATCATGTTGTAGTTCCTTCTTGAATGCTTCACCACTAGCTCCTCTCAATATGATGGGGTCATCCCGGATATGCTCCCTCATGGTTGTTCTTTGTTTCTTGGGTGGTGACATCAGTGGCATCGCCCTCCTATTCTCGTTGGCTACCTACAAGTCATCACCTCTAGGTTCCTTATTTACTTGTTCTTCTTCCATAGGGATGCCCTCTTCCACTTCCTGCTTGAGGTCTAGCCCTCTACCTACATCTTTGTAGCCTCAATAGTGGTCCTCAAAATTCTATCTTTTTTTTTCAACTAGAGGTTGTGTAGACGATGTGGATGCCGGAGCTGATGTAGATGCACCTGTAGCTGACATGGAAATCCTTTCTATTATCACCCCCTTTGTTTCATCTTCACATTTCTTACCTTTAGGGGGGATTCTCCTTTGTTTTTCTGTAGGTAATCATTCCCCATTGGATTTTCTCTTTTCATTGAGGAAATAATCATATTCCTCATTAGATACCTCTTGCCTCTTCTTTTTGGTATCAACTGTAAGGGCAACAACCCTTTTCTTTAATCTAGATACCTCCTCATCTACCCAGGCCTGGGTTAGCTAGATCACCCCACATGTTAGCTTATCTAAGGATATATCCTTCGATTGTGTAAGATCTAGGACTAATATGGTGTCATTATACACCTCTTTTCCTCATATTTATTGGACATGATTTTTCCATCATCCTTACATAGCTGCACTGGCACTGGGATGCAGTCAAAGGTTTGAATTTGATTCAAGGTGAGTCACTAATATTTCCTTCTTCTCACCTTAGCTTCATCATCACAATTGGTCCAGAAGTCTTCTAGATGCTTTTGATGTATTGGTTTTCCCAGTATCTTCTACATCCTGCCATAAGGACAATATGATTTGGCTAGGGGAAATGGCTATAAATACATCAATTTTAGCCCCCAATGACATGCTTTACGCTCCCTGAATTTGAGCACATATACCACACCATGGATATTGGGAATAAAACTAGAGGTATCCTCTTTTGTGCCTTGTAGGCTTCAACTATTGTGGATACTTGCTTGACAAATTCCATCAAGACAACCCCATCAGTGGGCTATCTTGGCAACATAAGAGGTTTTCCCTCAAATCCTTCTATCCTGATGCACAAGAAAGTGGCAAACTGGATAAACCAAGCCCCATGCCGATAAACAACTTCTTGAGCTTCCATGCTCAGCCTTTTAGTCCTATCCTCCTCCATAGTTCTGACCAGATGCATGGAGAATGCATCATTTACCAATTTGTAATCTAGGAGGTATTCCTTCCTTTGTAATTGGGGACAATGATCCCATATGTGTGCATCATCAGCATCACCACCAGCCTTACCCACTATCTTCAAAGCATCAAAAGTTCCTTTATATCCACATGAGTATACAACATATGAGGTCATGTAGAATAAGCATGTTTGTCCTCCTAGGCTCCTCATTCCTTCATCCAGTGCGTCATTGATGATCTTAGCCCATAGTGGCCTATTGTCTGCATATAAGACCATTTGGATGATCCCAAACATCTAGTTCTCAAAATTTCCAACATGTGGCTTGCCAGTCATCCTGCTCAGTAGAGCAATCATATATTGGTACTCACCATCAAAATCAAACTTATACAGATGTATGGGTAATTTGGCTAAGGTGGCATGTGCTGCTCTTTGATACCCATTGGTATATCCTATTCCTTGGATTTTTCTTATTATTGTTATACTCTGTTTCCAACTTGTGTAGGTCCACACTTAGTACCTTCTTCCCAACTGGCAAATTGAAAGTGGTGGTAATGCCCTTGACTGAGAAGTCTGCATATATCCTTCCATGTTTCTCCACCCGCCTAGTTTCAAGGTTATAATTTCTTGTACATTCTACTACCAGCTCCGGGACATCCATAGCATATGGAAAACTAGCTGTATGCCACATACCTAAGACATATACCCCATCCAGAATGGGACTGTCCTTATCATGATCCAATCTTATTGACCATACTACCAGGTCTGTATCTCCTTGGTGTGTATCACCAATAACTCCGTACTTAAATTACACCCCCTCAAGCTGGACAAACATGGGCTTGAAGAACTCCACCTCAGACCTATTTCTTCTAAGATCTGCCTTGGATTCCTACAATAAACATGATATGTTTTACCCTACAACATCCACATGCATTTCCAAAACATCATGTACTTCTATATCATGTATACTCTATATATTATGCCCCACTTCATCATGATACATATTATTACAAAGAAAAACCATAGGAAAGACAAATACTCTACCTGAAAAACAAAGAAAATGACAACAGGAGGGTTTACAATTACTTACCTGACAATCCTTTCCTCTTGGATTAGATGACTGATTACGGAGAAGGGTTATAGACGCTTAAGATCACCCATTCCGTTAGGCTGAAGGATCTAATCTGTTAATAGGTAGCTATTTGAGGGTTTGACTTTGGAGCTATGTAATTTCTTGATTTTTCGCAAGGTAAATGAAAATAACCTTCAAATTTCACCTTTAAAGTAGGCCAACAAGACAAATTAGGGTAAAAATGCATTGTCTTGATCAAATCCATTGATCATCTACAGGGGATTCGTAGATGTTGCCAAGTGTTCAATTTGCATTCGTAATCGGCAGGAATTCATCTACTACATTTAATTGCATTTAATGTCAAGAAGGGGAGGGGTGATCTTCGAAAGATTGGGGGATATTCAAAATATGACCCCCCTTGGATAAAATGACCCCCCACTTTTGAGTGGAAAAACTGAATGCAAAGGATCGGGTGACCATGTGTATATCAGGTCACAAAACTAAGATCAGGGGCTATTCAAAATATGACCCCACGAATAAAATGACCCCCTACTTTTGAGCAGAAATGATTAGGGTGACATCATTATGTCTGTGACATTGTTTAATCATTATGTTTTAATGATGTCATCATCATATTAAAGAATATGATGAATATCAGATATATACCTCCCCGCAGATAAAATGGAATGATGATGTCATCATCAGTGTGGTTTTCTTCATTTATTGGATTTGGATGAAAGAAAAATTTTCTGATTTCTTCTCCAAATTCTTCTAGCCATGCTTCCTAGAGTAGGAGCATCACTGATGGATCTTTGAGTAGGAGGAATCGGAGGCCAGGGTTCTCTTCTTTGAAATGGTTTATATCCATGTTGTTCTGGAATTTCAGTTGGAGAGATAGATAAACCATATTGGAGAATAGGAGATCTCTGAACTAGGAGCTTAGGAGGGCTTTCTTCCTTTTGGAGTAGGAAATATTTTCTTGCTTTGAGTTGTTCCAACTTGTTGGTCATCTTTTTCCATGTTTCTTGACCCATGTCCATTTCATGGAGTCTAGATTTAGTTTGGACAATTTCTTCAATTACCTTGTCCAATTCTGCACGGGTGTCCCTTCATAGCATTCTGTAGAAGAAGGAGACTTCTAAATCATCATCAGATGATTGTACTTCCTTTGTCATCAAGTTTACTTGAGCTTGTCCTGGAGCTGATGTATATTCCTTAGACTCTGATTCTGCTTTTGTATCGGTACTGGATAGAATGATATCCTCTGAGTCTTATGGGTAGTCGTTGATGAATTCAAATTCATCATCTTCTACACCTGCTTCTCTTGCAGCATGGACTTTTCCTTTTCCCCTTTTCTTGTGTCTATCCGGGCACTTATTTGCAAAGTGTTCACCCTTGCAAATGTAGCAGGTAGGTTTCCATTTCTTGGAACCTTTACTCTTCTTATCCCTTTTTCTGAAGTATCCTCTTTTCTTTGGATACTTGCTGAATTTCTTCTTTTTCTTCTTGTAGGATTTTTCTGGCTTTTCACAATCATAACAAGAAGAGTTGCCTTTATCTAGAAACTAATTTGAAGGCATTATTTGGTAGCATATAGAAGAGGATAGTAAAGGTTGTACCTTTTTTATTTCTTTCTTTGCTTTTCCTTCTTCATAGATTTCTTCATTAATCTGAGTAAGGAATTGAACTAATTGGGGATAGGTTGGTTCTTTCATTTCAATATTTTTTGTTACCATATTTTCTAGAACCCTTTTGTGATAGAATTCTCCTATCACAGTTCCAAAACTTTTTAGAAAAGTTGTGAACATAAAATCATGATTTTGTTCACGGCCTGATTGGTAGAAATTCTGATATTGAACCTCACAATCTTTTTTAAAATATTTGAGATCTTTGCACTTACCTTTTATGAACTTGTTGTAGGCCAACTTTTCTCTAGTATCTATTCTTCATATGAATAGACATGTCAGCTGAGCACAGACTTGATCTGTACCTCTACCTATTAGGCTTTCTCTGAAAGTTTCGTCCAATCTATCCCAAACACTTCTTACAACACTTGTCATAGCATTGAGATCCTACTTGATTTCTTGAGATTCATCAGCATTAGCATTAATGGATAAATAATTGGTTATCCAGGCTCGCATGACATCTATTGCTCTTGTATTTTCTATGTCCTCAAAATTATCAAAATTAACAAGGGGAGGTGTATCAGCTTTCAGAGTTTGGATATTTTTGAATGGATCAATGGAGTTAGATCCATTGGGATTAGAACCATTACCATGATCCATTTGGAACTTTCCTTTGCTCATTCCTCTGGAGTGGTTTCCCTTAGATTCCCTGTGGAGGGATCATAAATTTTTTCAATTATAGGCTTTCTAACCTCAATAGATAGCTTTGGTCCTTCATACTGAGCCTGTAAATATCCCTTAGCACTGGAAGGGAAATTCATTGTTTTTACAGTTTGTTGTTGCCAACATATGGTGATATTTGCAAAGAGGGTGATATTTGTAAGATGAATGATGTTAAAAATATGGCCCTCCATGAGATAATTGAAGTCTTTCGATAGGTATATATTGGCTCCTACTTAAATTTGACGTCCGCACATCGTGGACCGGGTGATTTATCAGGTGATAATCCCATATCAAGGTGATCTTATCTAATATGACTGATGTTTGAAATATGACCTTCCCCCTGCACGGGATATCAGGTTTGACCAAACTTTGACTGAACATAACTCTCTTCCCTTAAACAATTTTGGGGTGATCTAAAAGGCAAACCTGCTTGGAATTTTGTGTACTTTACAACCATAAGGTTAATAATGTGAACTACTAACTTTGACAACTAACCTCATCATGGTGACAAATCCACCATCTTTCAAGGCTACATGCATGACTAATTTTAAAAAACCACCCAAAGCAGAAAACAAACAAGCCAAATAAGAAAGAAAAGTTGGGTTCTTATTTTGTCAAGGAAAATGGGGTGTGTTGTATAACCACACAACACCTACCACCCCAGCACGAAAATCACCAAAAAAAGTGGCCCTGGGAGCTTGACCACTTCTATGGCCACTGCGAGTAGAATCCCCCCACATTCACAATGGCTACGAAGTATTGAAGCCATACCAAAGTCTCATTTGTGTCCATTCCAATTGCCCACTGAAGAAAGTGTCTCCCATGAGCTACCCAAAACCTGTGCCTTCCCAGTTGTTGCTCATTCATGTTTAGCAAGAACGACTGCCTAGCTACACCCTTCTGTCTCTACCACAGCTTCTCTGGGTCTCTCGGCCATGGGATACCGACCCCCAATTCTACATCAATCAACACGTCTACATCATCCAAAAGAATATCTACAGTGAATACCCCCATAGAATCATCAGTACATCCACCTTTGCCTCTCCTAGGTCCAACAAAGAAGCTAGAAAGCATGAGAAAATATCTAAATTTACCCTATACCTATCCTCGGAGACCAAGAAGTCTTTATTGAGGACCATCTTCATTGCCTCAAGGAAGAATAGGTTTTTCTGGTTACAAATGTTCATCAGTTTGCCATTTCTGATACGGCCCAAAAAGGTGACCTGGTGCTTATTGCAGTGGAGCCTTATTGGAGTCTCCATGCTATATTTTGAACAAGCCATCCGAGTGCCATTTTGCTGGAGACCTCCAAGATTTAAAGGAAGATCGTTAATGAACACATGCTTCAACTGACATGCATTTATTCGTTATCTAGATTTTTTGTAGCATCAATCTTTGGCTTATGTAAGGATCGACCAACAATTATTTAATAACTTGTTAGAACTTTTTAATAAATTAAAAATTAATCCCTAGGAAAAGTATTTTGTAGGCCACCAAATGAAATCAATATCAATATATAAATTTATAATAATATCATATTTTATAAAATATAATTATAATTTATTATTATATTATTATTATCATTTATAATATAATATAATTATTATATATATTATAATATGTAATATCATATATTAAATAATTATTGTGATATATTATATTATTATCTGATAATAATATAATATATGATGTTAATCATATAATGTAATAATTATTATTATATAGTCAGAGTTAGAATAAAATAAAAGGGCTCGGGGCCGGTAACTTAGAGAAAAGTGGCCAATAACTCGATGACAACCAAGGGGATAAAAGAACAACTTAAGTTGGGGAAACTGGCTACACAGGTCAATGATGAATTACAAGGATAAACCCTAAACACCTAATAATATAATATATGACATTAATCATATAATGTAATAATTATTATTATATAGTCAGAGTTAGAATAAAATAAAGGGGCTCGAGGCCGGTAACTTAGAGCAAAGCGGCCAGTAACTTGATGACAACCAAGGGGATAAAAGAACAACTTAAGTTGGGGAAACTGGCTACATAGGTCATTGATGAATTAGAAGGATAAACCCTAAACACCTTAGACAAAAACAACCACAGTGTTATTTAATATTGAAAATTTCATTCTTTGAAACATCTATGATCTGTATACATTGCAATTTGTCATTGAACTCATGTCAATTTCAAACCATAATTACTTCTATATTATTTAGTAAAATTTAACATCACCCTTCAAAAAGATTGGGGAATTACATCGTACATGAACCTCTAACCAACCTCATATTTCCAAACAAAACTCCAATCCTTCAACCTTCAAACCTTGCTTTGATCCTCCAAAATCATTTTAGTTCTTCTTTTCGATGACGCGTAATGAATATTTCACTATAGTCCATAATTATCCTATTAACAGGGAATGGGTCCATTACAAATTTAATTATGTCCTCATTCATAGTGACAGTCAATGATTCACTATAGAACCTTGCTTTATATGTACAAAAAACCACCAGGCATGGGTAACAATAAGGCTAGTAAAGGAGAATTAAATTGATTTTCTTGAGGTCACTAGAAATTGAGTTGCAATACCAATTCCATGCATCAATTCAAAATTCTAGTTTCTCATACATGCATGCATGTGTGGGAGATTCAACCCACCACCCAGAATAGAATGAATCATTTGCAAATGTTAAAAGTGTCGATTCTTGACACAATTCATTCCACTTGACGAATGCTCATATTTCTTCATTTTGAGACATGCAAAGCAATAACATCCTGCATAGCCACACACAAACAAAATTTTCCATCATCTTATTACTATTCTACATTTGTGAACTGAGAACTCTATCACACAGTTAAATTCAAAATCATGAATGACCACAAAATAAATACTTGATAACTTACTTTCTTTGCATAGCTGCTGTAATGAAAGCCATTACTTTGAACTTTTATAGTCTATTGATTCTTGACCTATCTAAAAATTAGTAATGTAATATAAGGTTGAAACAATAAAGACTATCATATATACATTACATGTACTTCCGTGACAAATGGGTAATAAATAACAAGCAACTCTATTTAATTGCCTCTGTTGTACTGTGGAAATTCATATTGGCTAATCTCTACAGTTTGTCATGACTTAGTACTCACTTACCATTAATGAACTTAATTGAGCAATAATAGCATTGGCTAATCTATGTGGTTAAGTGAGTTCAATAAAATCAATTGTACCACCACTCACCATTTGATGAACCCTAGAACAAAAGATGAACAGTTGTAGTTCAATTCTGGAAGGTAGATCTCCAACTCTACACATTGCTAACAAAATCCTTTGGAATCAACTAGCAGCCGTTAGATATTATTAGATCAACAGTTGACATATATATAAAATATATAATATATTTTATTGATTATTGTGCAAAGGTCAAGGTGGTAGCGCGGCAGAGCGTATGTCCTCGACTGTACAACTATAAATTTGGGAAATTGGGTCTATCAGTACTTTTGCCCCAAATAGAACTTATGCTGTCGATTTGTGATCATCTGAAAACCCAAATCTATTAGAATATTTTCAATTTAATGACATCCATGCTAGAAGTGACCTCTATCCTTTTGTAATAAATACGGAATGTTGTGAAAAACACAATTGCACGTTTTTGGGAAGGCAAATTATGCAGCTCATTTAAATAATTATCTATTAATTTTTGTTAATCAGAATCATTGTTACTTGATACTTGTCTCTATTCTGGAGACTTTATGTAGAAAGATGGGTGTGTCAGAACTGTAGCCTAGAATGGAACTTCAACTGAAGTCTAATGCCATTCACACAATATGAATATTTATTGGCATAACAGTTTATTTTGCCAATTAATTTTTTATTGGTTTGAAACTATATTTAAATTTGCCAATGATTTTTTTATTGCTTTGAAAACTAGTTTAATTCACCAATATAAATATATTTTCTAGTTTGAAATTAGATTTTAATCGCTAGTAAAAACATTTTCTTATTTAGAAAACAGGTTTAATTCGCCCACATAAATATTTATTGGTTTGAAAATAGGTTTTAATTCACCAACAAAAATATTTAATTGGTTTGAAAATAAGTTTTAATCGCCAATGAAAATATTTTATTGGTTTTAAAAAAATACAATTCACCAAGATTTTCCATAGACATCTAGCGATTACAAAAGATTCACCAAATAAGATTATTTTTTTCCTAGAAAAATAAAAAAATTTGCCAATAAAATTAATAATTTTTCTTGGGAAGTATACATGATTCGCCAAGTTTATACACCTTCTCTGAGGGGGGGTTCTTAAGGTTATCCCTGACCTAAACCTTCCCCTAAGGCATTGGTAATGACTACAAAATGACCTTCTAGGTCAGGTAACTTCAAATAGGTGTTGTAGTCAACCTATCCTTCAGTTGGTCAAATGCCTCTTGGCACTTGTTTGACCACTCAAAATTTTTGCCTTTTCTCTGCAAAGAAGTAATAGGATAAGCAATTTTAGAAAAAAAATTCACAAACTTCCTATGATAACCTACCAAGCCTATGAAACTTCGGACCTCATGTACATTTCTTGGGGTTGGCCATTGCAATATGGCTTTAATCTTGGCCGGGTCCACAACTATCCCCTTAGCTGAAATTATATGGCCTAAATACTGCACTTCCTTTTGAAAGAAAGTACACTTAGAGAGCTTGCCATACAATTTGTGCTCTCTCAAGCTCTGAAGAATAATCTTGAAATGTTGAAGGTGTTCTTCCTCATTCTTTGAGTAGATTAGAATATCATCAAGAAAAACTAGGACAAACTTGTCCAAACAGTCTCTGAACACATTGTTCATTAAGTTCATAAATGCTACAGGTGCATTTGTTAATCCAAAGGGCAAGACAGTGAACTCATAATGCCCATACCTAGTTTTGAAGGCTATTTTGTGAATATCCTCATCCTTTAACCATAATTGATGGTACCCAGATTGAAGATAGATCTTAGAAAACATAATTGCTCCTCTCATTTGATCGAAAAGATCATCAATGCAAGGCAATGAGTATTTGTTCTTTATTGTTTCTTTATTTAACATACGGTAATCTATGCATAACCATAATGTACCATCTTTCTTTTTCACAAAGATTACCCAGGGTGACACATTGGGTCTTATCAATCCTTTATCAAGTAATTCCTACAATTGAGCCTTTAGCTCCATTAACTCAATTGTGGTCATTCTGTATGGAGCTTTAGATATAGGTTTTGATCCTAGAATTATATCTATAGAGAAATCAAAATCTCTTTTAGGAGGTAATCCTAGTAGCTCATCCAGAAACACATCCTCAAAATCTCTAAGAAAAGGAAACCTATCCATATCTAATCTTTTCTGATCTATGGACTCCCTCTTCTTAACTCCTTGAAGTTTATGAGATTCATAAAATGTTAAATCATCTTGAAAATTAGTTTCCTCAAGACTATTTAATTTCTCCATTTTGACAACAAAAAGCTGGCATTCCTTTTTCTAGTCTCTTTTCATTTGTAGGGAAGATATTTGTCTTAGTTTGACCTCACTAGGGTTACCTTGTTGGAAAACCTTATTCCCAGAGTCATCTAGACATTCTATTGTTTTGGCAATTCACTTTAGCCCAATGTCTCCATAACCAATTTATCCCAAGGATGACATCATATGAGCCGAATGGGGCTCTATAAAGGTTCACTTTAGTAGAGAAATTTGGAAGTTCAACCTTAGCCTCAAACAAGCATTGCTCTACCTAAGCCTTGGTCTGATTTACATATTCAATTGACCAAGTATTTGCCATGTATCCATCTTTTCTAGAAATTTTATTTAAAACTTTTGGGGAAACAAAACATTATGTTGCACCAGTATCTATCAAAACTGAAATTAAAAAACCAGATAAGATACCTGTAGTCTCAATAGGAGTGATTTGATATTTAGTTTGCCTATTATCTAGGGATGCATGTATGCATTGTTGGAATGTTGCCTACTGAGAGGATAGAGGGTTTCCTCGTGACTGAGCTCCTTGCATCTTATTAGGACATTGATTGGCATAATGATCACCACCACATGTATAACACCTGCCCATAGGTCCTCTCCTTTCATAAGGCTTTCCAAAACTATCTCCATTCTTCTTGGAGTTATTATTGTTTCTCTTTTCAATCTTGGAGTCATTTTGTTTATTCTTGGAAGATTGGGAGGATTGAGACTAATTATACTTTTTTTTATTCCTTTCCTTATAAGAAGACATCGATTTCAGCTTCTGATCCTATTTGATAGCTTTTTCATACACCTAGTCCATTGTAGTAGGGTCATGCACATCAACTTCACCCCCAATCTAGGTGTTCAATCCCATAATAAACTTTCAGATGTGAAACCTCTCATCCTATTGATATTGTGGAACATAATTGAGTAGGCGAGTGAACATCTTCTAGTACTCATTCACAAATAGATCTCCCTATCTTAGATTTTGGAAATCTATAAGCTTTTGGTCATAGTACAACTGAGGCAACCATCATTGTCTAAAAAGTTCCACAAACCTATCTGAGGTTAAACTCATGGACCTCAAGCCTAACTCAATCTTCTTGTTCATCTACCATGTGGATGCTTTACTTGCCAATTGGTATGCTCCCCACACTTCTTTGGTGATTTCAGTGTAATTCTTTATATCAAAATATTTTTCCATTTATATAAGCCATGCCTCCATGGTATCTTTGCTTTTCAGTCCCATCAAACTTGGGAGGCATAACCTTTTTCATATCTTTGGATAATTCCAAAGCCAAATGACTTCTTCTATACTCTTCCTATCTTGCTTTAGAGTTATTCTCTCTGCATTCACTTTGGGTGGTGTCCTCATAACGTGTCTCATCATCACTCCCTTGATAGGCTTCTCGTCTGGGTCCATGCTGACCCTTGACCTCCTACTCGAGAATTCCAATTCTCACTCTCATCTCTTAGAACATAGCAGGGATCTATTCAAGTTTAGATTTGGAGTTTATATTCTCATTCATGTAATCTTTAAAAAGAAAGGAAAGATTGCCACAATTTCAAAATACATTATAGTTTCCATGGATTACATATAATCCATCCATAGTTACAATTGTTTTTTTACATCTTGCTACCGCAAACCATTTTCAAACTGGGATATCTTCCCAAGCTCATTTCTCATTCTTGGGGTTTATCAAATCAGTTTTAGGAGGTGGACGTACTCGTAGGTACTCATCCACAACCTATTAGGAATTGTACACAGAAGATATCAATTAAATGCAAATAAAGATTAAACAGAGGAATGAAAATACATAGAAATAATAACAGTGAGACAATTTTTAACGTGGTTCACCCAAACTCGGGATACATCCACCAATAGAGAGTCCAATATTATTATCTAGAAAATCAAACCAATTACAACTAGCAATCCTTACAACTCAATAGCACTGCAAATGCTACAATACAATATCAACAAAAACCCTAACCATTAGCCATTTTTATCAAGACTTATGTCGGTTACAAAATGGGGTTTTTTAATGTTGGCCAATAGAAAAAATAACTTATGATGCCTTTATAAAATATGCTACCTTTGGACCCTGCAAGAGGCACTACCCCTTGACCTTGTCTTGGGGTGCTGCCCCCAAACCCTCGTTAAATAATTTTGGGGGAAACAACGCTAATAAAAGTGGGGAAAATGTAACCTTTGAGTCTAATTAGGATCCATATAACAATACAACCTCTCGAGTAACATTAGGATCCTTAAGATCACTTTCCAAAATTGGTTCCTTATGTGTAGAAAGTTTCATTGAATCATTTTCAAAGATAGGAGCAATAAACCTAACTGCTTTCTCCATATCCCACTTGATATGTTTAGTAGCATCAGTGAAAGTTTCATCATCAGCCAACCATGTGCCTATCAAGCAACCAATTTATTCAATGTGTTTCTTTCTTGAGGCTCGCTCCCTCATGGCCTTAAGATAATGTCCATTTCCTACTATCTTCTTTCTAGGTGTCATTCTTATTCTTACAATTTAGGCATAAGAACATCCAAACATTAGCAACCATTAATGTTGGAGAAAAAAATGATATTTAGTGAGCTCATAGGTCCATGTTGGTGGTGCCTTCTCAGAGTTTAGGTTTCAAACATTCATCTGCAGGCCCTTTCATTTTAATCCAAAAAATTCTAAGTCTATCGGCCTTCACATTTTTATGCATGTATCTTTGTATATGGCCACTTGTATGTGTCTTTGTATGTACAAGTGCAAATATACATTGGTGGACCCGAAAATGTTTTTCAATCAGCTTGTGAAGGTGGAAAAGTGGTTATATGTGTCTTTGTATGCATATCGAGTTTGTATTTGGCACTCAAGTACATTTCTAGATATGAGAATGTGAATGTACATTGAAGATTCCATCACAGATTCCTAGTATATTCTATGGTTGTATCAAAAGTATTGTAAGTATATTGTGTTGTATATTCGATATACAACGGGTAGATACAATGGCAGACTTCAAAAAGATTCAAATCAGGCCTGGTGGGTGGTGATACAAGATCAGACCACTGTTGTATATTGTTTCATACATACAATCGCATGTGTAAGGTGAAATATACAAGCAGACAAGTGCAAGAGCAGACACGACCAAGGAATTAACTGCATATGTGAAGTGGGTGAAGTCCGCCATTGTATATTGGGATTGTATGTTCCCAATATACAATTGGGCATACAACGAGTAGATACAAGTGAAACATACAAGGCAGGAGCCGTCAAAGTCAATGATGTTAAAAACCTGGTGGGGCCTGCATAGTTGTATGTCCTACGATTTGTATGTATGTGCTATGTACAATGCAAGATACAAAAAGCATAGGTACAATCCGGACGCGAAGGAGGAATTAATTATGGCAGATTTCAGGTTGGGGTCCATGGTTGTATATTGTATATTGTATGTATCTAAGATATACAATGTAAGGTGCAAAGGATGAGGTACAATGCCGGATTTGAAAATTGTTCCAATCTGGCTGATAAATGCAATGTATCCCATGGTTGTATGTATATTGCATTTGTACAATGCGATATACAAGGGGATATTCAAAAGGGAATGTACAAGCCTAGACCCGATAGTGATTGCAAATTGATTCATAATGGTTTGGGGTCTGCCCTTGTATGTGGTAATTGTATGTATATACAATTGCACATACAATTTTAGATGCAAAAGGAGATACAATAGATTGGTGATAAAGTTACAAATGCATAATGATGGAGATCCAATGAGAGGCTGGCACATGTCCAAGGGTAGTTGTATGTATATACAACTGTATATACAAAGATTTAAAGGCAAAATGGGTGGAAATGGTAAAATGTGTTCACACTGCGAAAAGTCAAAGGAACAAAAAGACACTTGTGTCATGTTTTCATCAGCTAACGACTTTTCAAGGCTGGTGACTGGATTTCGTGATCAAAATTGAAGCCGTAGATCTCGGCGAGAAGGAGGAAATCGACGACCAGCTTCAAATCTTCAGGGAAGGAGGAATTTTTGTGTTCACAACTGCATCATTTCAAGTAGGAAGAAACTTCAGAAACACGCAAACCATTGTTGCATCCTGAAATAGGTAGGTCAGCCATAATGGCAAATTTGCAGAGGCATGGTCAATGAAGGACAAGCCACCTACCATTTTTAATGGCAAAATTTCCAGTCGGCTGTATGTTTCCCAAGCTCTTCTACTCTTCCTTCTTTTTCTGCATGGAGCATTGATTGTTTTAGATGCCATTCTGATGGTGCGCTGTAGCTGGCAAAATTTTGAAGTGACATTGTACTTAATGCTGAGTACACATTCTTTCTATATAGGAGGACTGTGTCACTCATTTTTCTGGTTGTTGAAGATTTGGGCAATTTTTTGGAGGAAATAATAAAAATAGAGCTTTTTGGCTATTCTGTCTCATTTTGTGAGTTTATGAGTTGCATTTGAATGCACATTGCACATATGTTCAGTTTCATGTTATTTTATATGAAAAATGCTTCATGGCATGTGTTTAGTTGTCTGTCTCCATTGTTGTATGCATCCCTTCTTTTGAATCTAGATGCTAAGGGTTACTAAGATCCTAGGATATATATATTTATGTATTGAATGCTTGATCTCTAACTTCCATTCAAGGAGTGGATTAAACTATTTTAGGTTAAGTATGAAGAAGATTGTATGGCAGTAGGGATATTTGTAAGTAGAGATAGCTAAATACTCATTCTTGGGTGGTGTTTGTAAGGCAAATACCTATCTGGCCTCTTGAAACTTGAATGCTAGTGCAAATCATTCACTTGTATACGTCTAGTTGACTCATTGCCCTGAGATAGGCACTGATCTACCCTTGTGTAGTAGTTATGATCCAAAACCCCCTATCTTGCATCTAAAACATTAAATACAAATCATTTCATATTTCCAACTTGTTAGTTGAAGGAGTAGAAATAGGACCCTAGCATACTCTCATCCTTAACCAGTTAGATATGTCCAAGAGCATTGCCAAACTTGTGATCTATCATGAAGATCTTGGACCATACATGAGAGTATTCTACCTATTGTTGTAAAGCTAAATCTTTTTGTCATTGGACGAGTCAAAGTTAAATCTTTATTTATAGGGATACCCCCCTTGGTGCGGCAGAATGAGAAGTGAAGGGGAGGCCACTCACGCAACCTCTTGTATTTGTTGGGTGAATCTGCCTAAGCTTAGGAACTGGAAAACCCTTTGCTGATTTGGAGAGAAAGACCCAACAAAGTGGTGACTCTACTGGGGAATTGAAGTAAAAGAGTGAATTCTTGCCCATCTAAGTCACCAACAAAGTGGCGACTCCACTAGGGATAGAGTCAAACAATTTAAAGGCTGGAAAATCTAGTTTCTAGTGAAGTTGATGTAGCAAGACCAAAGAACGACCATGTGGTACTCTTCTGGCATGATGAATCTAGAAAACAAAAGTGCCTTGTTGATATTCTATCCTCTCTGTGAGAGGTGACGACTTGTTGATTGAACCTATCAAAGTTGTAACATATTTCCAGGTATTCATCTTTTGATTCAAAAATAATGAGTCTAGAGCAGTAGTCTTGGTTGTGCTCTCTGAGAAGACCACTTTTTATTGAAAGATATAAAGCTCTGAATTTCACAGGAATAAGTGGTTACCCAAATGTTATTCCCAATAAGATTAGAAAATGTTTGCCGAAATATATTGGATCAAATTCTGAGACTGCAAACAAACATCTGCAAAAATTTTGTAATTTGATAGAAGATTATGAGGTAGAGGCTGAAGATGTAGTAATGAGACTCTTTGTTCAGTCATTAGAGGATGATGCTAGGGTCTAGTTTTCAGACCTGTCTGTGTGTTCAGTTTCTTCATGGGTAGATTTAGAAATTGCATTCCTAGAGCAGTTTGGTGAAAGATTTGATTTGGCCTCATTGATCATACATTTCATGAATATCCAAAAGGAAGATGAGGAACTGGTTCCAACCTTTAATCTTAGATTTATTAAGTTGCTCAAGCAGATCCCTGAATATATGAGACTCAATGATGCATTGTGCTTGACAATTTATTTGGCTGCATTTGATGAAGAAATTAGTTATTTATTGAGAGATAAAGAACTAGCTACACTTCACTAGGCCTACAAATTTGCTATAGTTATTGAAAATAATTAGAAATATGGAATGCTAGTAGGTTTCATGACTGCAAGCCTTCAAAATAGTTTTCAAAGTGAATATATTTCAGCTTTCCTAGTGTGTTCATTGAGAGATAATTTTGCAAAGGGGAATGTATTTCAGAACAATGGGTGCAATCATGATGTGATGCATAAACATGAAGAAGATGTTGTCCAAAATGTGGGCACATCCTATAATGGTGAAGACAAAGATTGTTATTAGCCATTGGAAAAGAAGCTTGCAGATGCAAAATGTGTTTCAGATGATGAAATGAAAGATATACATGAAGTTTTGTCTTGCAGTAATAGGCATATTCCAGTTATTCATGATTATTTGTACAAGGCAGATATGTAGAGCTTCACTCTGAATATAGAAGATGCTAATTCAGGGGATGACAATGAATATGTTAGTGATTGTCAGCATTTAGATGCATATGTGAGCCTTTCAGATGATGAAATATATATGGATGCTAAATATGAGTGTTTCCATAAAAATTCTAACTACCTTTATAGTGTAGAGGTTGAAACTTTTGATGTTGATTATCACTGCATTGGTGAAGAGGAAAAATAGGGTCACTATTCATATGTAAATGGACAAGTTGCAAATGTTCATGCTGATATAGATGGGGATAGTGTTGGTTGCAGGGGTGACTATGAACCTTTTAGTGTAGGGTTGCACTCTGAGCTATTTATGCCTTCTCTTAAGACATTCCAGGTGGACATTAATGATAAAATTGCTAAGAGCAATGATGATGGATATCTGAATGTTTATAAAAATGAATATGATTATGAGATGTTGCTTATGCCTGAATATTACGTGTTTAATAGAGAGGAGCTCTTATTTTTTGAAGAAGAGCAAAATTCTGACGTGGATTCATTTGTTTCATATGAGTTTGTTATTTTTCCAAGCAACATTGGTGACTCATATGATGATGACATTCTACAGCTGATGATAATGTATGCTAGTGAAGCTTGTTGTAGATTTGTTAAAGAAAATGAAATGGGCAGCAGCACAACAAATTGCAAAGTAGGGTACTGCAGACGATTAAATGTTTTCTAGCTTCATTTGAAGAAATTAAAAGAAAATTGAGTGTTTGACAAAGGAAAATTCTAGTTTTTCCTTTTTGGTGGCCCTGGGCCACCAAGTATATTTCAAAAATGTGATTTGTGATGCAGGTTTGTGCGGTGCTTGACTATGTGCCCAATGGATAAGGCCCGGTCTGTATCCCAGAGTTCTGGAGTTCTCGCCATGCTTGCAAGAGGTATGCGTCCCCAAACAGAGCCAATGGTGGTGCCTGCTCAGAGTTTAGGTTTCAAACATTCATCCACAAGCCCTTTCATTTTAATCAAAAAAATTCTAAGTCCATCGGCCTTCACATTTTTATGCATGTATCTTTGTATATGGCTGCTTGTATGTGTCTTTGTATGTACAAGTGCAAATATACACTGGCGGACCTGAAACATTTTTTCAATTGGCTTGTGAAAGTGGAAAAGTGGTTATATGTGTCTTTGTATGCATATAAAGTTTGTATTTGGCACTCGAGTGCATTTCTAGATATGAGAATGTGGATATACATTGAAGATTCCATCACAGATTCTTGGTATATTCCATGGTTGTATCAAAAGTATTGTATGTATATTTTGTTGTATATTCGATATACAATGGGTAGATACAATGGCGGACTTCAAAAAGATTCAAATCGGGCCTGGTGGGTGTTGATACAAGAGTAGAGTTGAAAAGTCAAAGGCTTGTATCCACTGTTGTATATTGTTTCATACATACAACTGCATGTGCAAGGTGAAATATACAAGCAGACAAGTGCAAGAGCGAATGCGACCAAGGAGTTAACTACGTTTGTGAAGTGGGTGAAGTCCACCATTGTATATTGGGATTGTATGTTCCCAATATACAATCATACATACAATGAGCAGATACAAGTGAAACATAGAAGGCAGGAGCGGTCAAAGTCAATGATGTTCAAAACCTAGTGGGGCCCGCACAGTTGTATGTCCTGCGATTTGTATGTATGTGCTATGTACAATGCAAGATACAAAAGCACACGTACAATCTGGATGCGAATGAGGAATTAATTGTGGCAGATTTCAAGTTGGGGTCCATGGTTGTATATTGTATATTGTATGTATCTGCGATAGACAATGTAAGGTGCAATGGATGAGATACAACGTCAGATTTGAAAATTGTTCCAATCTGGCTGATAAATGCAATGTATCCCGTGGTTGTATGTATATTGCATTTGTACAATGTGATCTATACAAGGTGATATGCAAAAGGGAATGTACAAGCCTAGACCTGATAGTGATTGCAAATTGATTCATAATGGTTTGGGGTCTGCCCTTGTATGTGGTAATTGTATGTATATACAATTGCACATACAATTTCAGATACAAAAGGAGATATAATGGATCGGTGATAAAGTTGCAAATGCATAATGATGGAGATCCAATTAGAGGCTGGCATGTGTCCAAGGGCAGTTGTATGTATATACAACTGCATATACAAAGATTTAAAGGAAAAATGGGTAGAAATGGTAAAATGTGTTCAAACTGTGAAAAGTCAAAGGAGCAAAAAGACACCTGCGTGGCACGTTTTCATTGGCCGATGACTTTACAAGGCTGGTGACTGGATTGCCTGATCAAAATTGAAGCCGTAGGTCTCGGCGGGAAGGAGGAAATTGATGGCCAACTTCAAATCTTTAGGGAAGGAGGAATATTTATGTTCACAGCTGCATCATTTCAAGCAGGAAGAAACTTCAGAAACACGCGAACCGTTGTTGCATCCTGAAATAGGTAGGTCGGCCATAATGGCAAATTTGCAGAGGCATGGTCAATGAAGGACAGGCCACCTACCATTTTTAATGGGAAAATCTCTAGTCGGCTGCATGTTTCCCAAGCTAACTTGTGCTTCCTTCTTTTTCTGCCTAGAGCATTGATTGTTTTAGGCGCCATTTTGATGGTGTGTTGTATCTGGCAAAATTTTAAAGTGACATTGTACTTAATGCTGAGTACACACTCTTGCTATATAGTAGGACTCTGTCACTCATTTTTCTGGTTGTTAAAGACTTGGACAATTTTTTGGAGGAAATAACGAAAATAAAGCTTTTTAGTTGTTCTGTCTCATTTTGTGAGTTTATGAGTTGCATTTGAATGCACGTTGCACATATGTTCAGTTTCATGTTATTTTTATATGAAAAATACTTCATGGCATGTGTTTAGTTATCTATCTCCATTGTTGTATACATCCCTTCTTTTGAATCTGGTTGCTAAGGGTTACCAAGATTCTAGGATATATATATTTATGTATTGCATGCTTGATCTCTAACTTCCATTCAAGGAGTGGATTAAACTATTTTAGGTTAAGTATGAAGAAGATTGTATGGTAGCAGGGATGTTTGTAAGTAGAGATAGCTAAATACTCATTCTTGGGTGGTGTTTGTAAGGCAAATACCTAAATGGCCCCTTGAAACTTGAATGCCAGTGCAAATCATTCACTTGTATATGTCCAGTTGACTCCTTGCCCTGAGATAGGCACTGGTCTACCCTTGTGTAGTAGTTATGATCCAAAACCCCTTGTCTTGCATCCAAAACATTAAATACAAATCATTTCATATTTCCAACCTGTTAGTTGTAGGAGTAGAAATAGGACCCTAGCATACTCTCATCCTTAACCAGTTAGATATGTCCAAGAGCATTGCCAAACTTGTGATCTATCATGAAGATCTTGGTCCATACATGAGAGTATTCTGCCTGTTGTTGTAAAATTAAATCTTTTTGTCATTGGACGAGTCAAAGTTAAATCTTTAGCTATAGGGATACCCCCCTTGATGCAGTAGAACCAAAAGTGAAGGGGAGGCCATTCACACAACCTCCTGTATTTGTTGGCCGAATCTACCTGAGCTTAGGAACTAGCAAACCCTTTGTTGATTCAGAGAGAAAGACCCAACATATGTATTGAACACAGTAGCTTTGATACCATATGTAACAAGGCATCTCTTGTTAACCCAAAATTAACCAACTTAATCATCATTAAGTCTAAAGTCATGATTAGCATAATGAAAGTTAAACAAGTAATAATTAATATGATAATCAAAATTGATATGCATATCTTTTCTGGACATTTCATAACTAAAATTCACAATAACTCCAAAGATATCATTTTAGTGATTTACTTTCACTATACATTTACAATGTTCTGCTCATAGCATCAATGATAAATTTACACATAATTTTGACTATCAAGTCATATAAAAGAATGTACTCTATCTAGAACTTTGACATCTGTCTTCATAAGTCTCAGCTTGTCTTCTACTTGGGAAGGAAAGCATCACCTGAGTGCTTTTCCTCTAACCACACATCGGTGGTCCCCCACACAACTTACTACCTAGAAGTGGTTGTACCCTTCATGAGGGGAAGCTATAAGGAACAAATTGGTTTTCCATCTAAGTATCTGGTGTTGTGTCCTTCATAATACTTCACAGTCATACAACTATAGATCCACTCTAACTATGTATGACACTACTAGAAGCATTATTCCATCTAGAGCATGGTGAACTGACTAATGCATGTAGAGACGAATGCATTACTTTGGCCAAAGATTTATATACATGATGTTTCACAATGAATGTAGTCAAATGTTCACACACCTCAACTCGACATAGAAGTTGTCTCATCCTACAGTGTTCAATTTTGACCTTTCTTGGTCATGAAAGAAAAGGTGGGTTCAATTCACCCGTAGTCCATCTATCTTGGACTTTTGGCTTTGATTTAAGGAGTGCATTTGTTAAATGTCTTGTTTCTTTCACAATACATAATCTATGACTCCACGCCACTCTATTCCCATTCTTTTTACGCAGTTTGAATGTTCAAGGTTTTAGTTTTAAATGGAACATCCTTGGTCAAATTTTCTATGGTTACCCTGGTTTAATTATTTTTATTGATTCACATCGACTATAACACTTGCCAATATAGACTATTAGGTCAACAAAGTTAGGTAGACCTTTGGCTAAAAGTGTTCAAATGGGTTCTTGAAACCCCATGCCTCATCCACGAAGCACTATCCTACCATAGAGAGACACATGCATAATACATTTTCAATAAATGAGTTATCATACTCATTTTCAAATCATCCTCTATAGGAAAACAAAATTATGGTTGAGGGTTTCCCCTTGACATACAAGAATTGGCATGCCCTTATTGTAGTCTAAGCAAAGTTCTTATCATTAAATGGGTTTTACCCCATGGTTTTAAGAGTCATGTTACTCTTCCAAAAAGAATATAAATAGTTTACTCCTTAAAGAAAGATGTTGTCTTTCATAGAGACTCAAGTGTTTTTCTTCCTATTAAGTGTCTCGAGTGCCTTAATGGCTTAAACACAGCCAAAGCTAAAGTTTTCATAAATAGTCTTTCACTCATTTTGCATGGCATTCATCCTAAATAACAAGTTCATGAGTTTTCTTATCACTGCCCATGGCCAACACAAAGGATATTATTATTATGCATGGAACATGGCATGCTCAAAGATATTTACATTAATTAGTATGGCTTTTGGCCTACTCGATAGAGTTAAGAAAATCTTTGAATGATTACAAGTAATATCATTTCCTCTCATCCATATTGGCTTTGAGAGGATGAGACTACTACAACAGTACTCTAATCCTTTTGGCCTTATGGCTTAAGCAATCATAACAAGACATGAAGTTCTTTCATATAAAAGATCACATTATCTACAATTCATTCAGCCACAAGGGTTGTATCACAATTATCAAACATAATGAAATCTTTATAAAGATAATATGGGCCACATTTAATGACAGTATGGCTACTATTCATGGCCTTACAAA
Source organism: Cunninghamia lanceolata (assembly GCA_027924645.1). Lineage (NCBI taxonomy): Eukaryota > Viridiplantae > Streptophyta > Pinopsida > Cupressales > Cupressaceae > Cunninghamia > Cunninghamia lanceolata. The sequence continues at coordinate 837,698 of BSBN01000007.1, forward strand.
TGCTTCTTCATTCTGTAGATAAACATAACTATATATTACTGTTTTACCTAAGTTGGTTTCGTAGCTGACTATGTTTAACTGGGTGTATATCTATGAGGATGCTTCTATCTCCTCTTGCAAGCTCACAATTGCCATTGGCTCCCCTATAGTTTTTTCTCTGTTGACTCTATAGACAACCAAAACCAAAAATAATAACCATAACAATGATCTCTCTGCCAAGAACTAAACTCTTCTTGCATGTTGCTCTCCCCAATACCCACACAATCCACCACCTTTTCACGTGGGTGTGGATTTTTTAGCAGGCATATCTTACCACCTGTGGGCTTGAAGACTCCATTGTACCTATATTATCTCCCATTCGAGAGTCATGGAAAATATTCAAGATTTTGATAAGCTCTACCACCATTACCACTCTCTCCACTCATTGTGGATAGTGGTACAGTTGGTATCAAAACATAACAGCTTATACCACAAAGTGCCCAACCACTAAAGGATATTAGATAGATCTCACATATCATCATTTATATTAAAATGATACTATAGGGGTATTAAAATAATCTAGGATGTTACCTAGTTATGTTATCATTGTTAAGGTGGTAACATTAACATGCGGTTATGGGGTCAAGTCTTACTCCCCTGCTTCACTATATTAGACTTTAGATAAGATATTTAAATAATAAACACAGGGTCTAATAAAGAATCAGATATGTAAACATAGGAAAACTTGACATCCACACAAGAAACCATCGACTACAAGAATGTTATGAGAACTTAGTCAATTTGACGTCAATAACATCGAGAAACCTTAATTCAACTTCACCGACAATAGTCAAATAGAAATCAACTTGCAAGGAAAGACAAAAGGACTTATACTCACCTCTTCTTACATAGGTTCACAAATGGTCATTCTCAATACTCAGATGGCATACTGATCTTTTTTCAAACATCTATTTCCTTCTCCCCAAGTGATACTCTCCTTCCATCCTTGTAAGAAGATTCTTTTCCTGGTTACACTCACAACCATATAACCACATGATTAGTGTATCATCATTTAATTCATAAATCATTATGAAAAAATAATCTTAATAGTATATAATCACATGTCTAATCTAAACATCAACCAATATCCATGTTGTCAATGATTTTAATTGATATTTTATACAAACATCACATCATTAACCTATGATTAATTATCCTATTTACCACATAAAATAAGATTAAGTTAAATCAAAAGTTGGGGATGTAACATAGACACATTTTTCTGTGGAGCCAAGGCACTTTCTAGCTGCACTCAAAGAAGAAAGTTGCCAGAAGGCACCATTCTCCTTCCACTTTATTTCCCAAGTAGTTGGTTGTTATCTTACCAAATCCTCCCATGTCATACATGGAGTTCCCATGGCTCATGTTTTTTCATCTTACAAGAACTAGGTCCTTCAATGTAAGGATAACAACCCAACTGTGTAACCATTCTAACCGCTTCCTTTGGCAAAAAAGATTACATTCTAATTGAATAATTCCAAAAATTAGCTAACAAGAAACAACCAAAAGTTGAAATTGATTGTCGAAAGCAACTTTCTCCATCCCTTTATAGCCATGACTGCTGGAATTCAAAAAATCATTACCTATCCATCAGTTTATCTTACTAACCCTATAAAAGATTCTCCAGACACCAAAATGTCACTTCATATCATGCTTTGAGAGTATTTGGGCATCCAATTCAAAAAATCCTTGTATGGACTCGACATCTTACTCGTATGGACTTCCCTTTACAAAGCTTGAATTTTGCATCCTCTTGATCTCCTTGGGTGGTTGATGTGACCACTAGAACATTAGCCATCAAGTCATCCCAATTTTCAGTGATTAAAAAACTTAAAATATTTAAATTTTCCACTTGTAAATTGATCCATCATTCGATGAACAAATGATGAAAAGTTGTAGTTCAATTCTGGAAGGTAGATCTCTAATACTACACATTGCAAACAAAAGCCCTTGGAATCAACCAGGAGCCAGTAGATATTATTAGATCAATGTTTAAGATATATATAAATATATAATATATTTATATTGATTATTGTATACTATATTGTATATGTTTTGAATTATTTTAATATAAAATAAAGGTGGTGGTAGGGTGCAAGCCCTCAACTATGAAGATGGGCCCACCTATTAATTTTGGGATGTACATGAAACATCATGATGCAATCACGATGAGCCACATGGCATACAACGAGACAAAATTTTTAGGAATACTTTTGACATAGTCCACTTGTAAATTGTTCCACCATTCGACGAACAAATGATGAACGGTTGTAGTTTAATTCCAAAAGATAGATCTTGAATTCTACAAATGTGCATCAAAAGCCTCCAGAATCAAGCGGGAGCTATTAGATATTATTATATCAACAATTGAGATATGGAGAGTGGTAATTTACTTTTTAGAGCCTTAGAGGGTGTTTAGGCTACATGGGTTGCTAAAAATATTATTAGTAATAGTGATGTAATTGTAGACAACTAAATTACACCACCTCCTAATGTTGTACATTATGTTACATGTCTTATATTATTCTAATGTCACATTAACACATTTTAATTATCATACTAACTTACCATTATTATTTACCATCACTAATTAATTAATAAGTCACTTTTTTGGATCGATCAAAGTGGCATAAGACCATTAAATTATATTAATATAAAAAGTTTACAAATAAAATGGCCTTGGAGCAAGTTCTTAGAACAAAACATATTTTGTTTAGTTGATCAAAGTGGCATACGACCACTATATTATATTAATATAAAAAGTTTACAAATGAAATGGCCTTGGAACACAGTTTAGAGAACAAAACATAATTATATAATAAAATATAATGCTATTGAACTTTTATCCTTGAGTTTGTCCTCCAATATCTTTGTGGTTCCTCTTTTTTAACAGTTCACTATAGTCCATAACTGTAATGAAAAAACTTGTACAGTATCTAAATATAATAGTAAATATGCTGCAAACACTTGATAATAATATGCCACTTTGAGGGGGCAACCTCCAAAGCCACTTCGAGGGGGATACCTCCAATAGTCTTCAATGAGAACACAATACTGAATATATGATGAAATAAGACTCACTACCTCCTATATATATACCTATTTACGCCTAGGATATCACCTATGCCGACTTAGATGGGCCTATGTAAGCCTTAGGCCGACCTAAACAACGAAATAACAATAAAATAATGATAATATGACTTAATTAAGAGTTAAGATAGCCACAAGCCGACTATTCATAACCCTATACACACTATAGGATTAAGGGCGTAGCATGCCCCCCCTCTTCAAAGAAGCATTGTCCTCAATGCTGACCAAATGTGGATGCTTTTGCATGAATTCCTCATTCTCCCATGTAGCTTCCTCAACTAGAGAGTTCTTCCATTTAATTAGATATTCTATGATTTCCCTTGTCCTCAGCTTCTTGGTGCATGTTTGAATAATTCTCTCAGGATCCACAACTATTCTCCCCTCCTCATCAAGCTTAGGTAACTTAGTCTGTGCTACCACTTTATTCCCAATAACCTTCTTCAAGCAGGAAACATGAAAAACTAGATGAATTTTTGTTGATATGGAAGCTACAATTTATATGCTACATTGCCAATCTTCTGCAACACCTTATAAGGACCATAGTAGTTGGGTGCCAGCTTGTTAGCTTTATGTTGTTGTTTTAGAGACATTTGCTTGTATGGTTATACTCGCACAAAGACCCAATCTCCCACTTCAAAAGTTCTTTCACTATGGTATTGATCAGCTTGTTGCTTCATTCTATTTTGTGCCATTGCCAAGTTCTCTCGAAGACTAGCCAATACCTCTTGCTGATGATGGATTTGTTCTTTGACTGTGTGAACCTTTGGTTGTGCCCACAATGAAAAGATGATTGATGGTGGTGGTAACCATATAGAGCTAAAAATGGAGACATCTTGGAAGAAGTATGGAAAGAAGTGTTGTACCACCATTCTACTAGTGGTAGCCATTTCACCCATCTCTCTTGTTTATCTGAAGCAAAACAATGGAGATAGCTTTCCAAGCATTTGTTGACCACTTCTGTCTGTCCATCTGACTGGGGGTGATATGATGAACTACGAGCAAGCTGAGTGCCCAAGCATGAAAACAAGTTAGTCCAAAAATTACTTGTAAATATAGGGTCATGATCACTGACTATAACTTTCGAAGTCCCATGCAGTTTCTGAATAGTATTCATAAAAGCTATTGCTACAGTGCTTGCTGCCAATGGTTGTGCTAAAGTACAAAAGTGACCATATTTGGTGAGACGATCCACCACAACCATGATGACATTTTTTCCTTTAGATCTAGGCAAACCTGTGATGAAATCCATAGATACCTCCTCCCACCTTTAACTTGGGATACATAAGGGTTGTAGAAGACCCGAAGTCTTAATTGTCTCCCCTTTATGTTGTTGACATACCATGCATTCAGCTACAAATTTTTGAACATCCCCTTTCAGCCCTTCCCAAAAGAAATCTTGCTTAATTCTATGATAAGTTTTGAGGAATCCTGAGTGCCCACCTATTGGAGAAGCATGTAGTTCTTCCAACACCTTAAGCTTAAGAGTTGAATTCTTGCAAAGGTATAACCTCTCCTTGTACCATAAAATATTTCCTTTCCATGAAAATTTGTCAGACACACTTGATTCCTGTTGGAGTTTCTCAATGAGCCTTAGAGTATCTATGTCCTTCTCCCACCCTTCTCTTGCCTCATTTACCCAGTCTGCTTGTAACATGGAAATGGCAAATAAAAATGACTCTGTGGGTTCATCACACCTTGATAGAGCATCAACCACAACATTCTCCTTGCCTTTCTTATATATGATCTCAAAGTCATATCCCAACATCTTTGTAACCCATTTTTGTTGTTCTTCAGATGATAACCTCTGTTCCAAGAAATATTTGAGACTATCATGATTTGTCTTGACCTTAAAGTGTTGTCCCATCATATAAGGTCTCCATTGTTTGACTGCATGCAAGATAGCCAACATTTCCTTCTCATAAACTGGCTTCAACAAATTCTTACCTTTGAGTTGGCAACTTTTAAATGCTATGGGTTTTCCTTCTTGCATAAGTATTGCTCCTATTCCATGTCCTGAAGCATCACATTCAACAACAAATGTTTTAGAAAAATCTGGGGTAGCTAGGACTAGAGTTGTGCACATGGCTTCCTTTAGTTTCTCAAATGCCCTTGTCGCTACTTCATTCCATTGGAAAGCATCCTTCTTTAACAAGGATGTGAGAGGAGATGCTATGCTACCATAATTCTTTACAAATCGGCGATAATACCCTGTAAGCCCTAAAAAACCTCGTACGTTCTTAAGGGTCTTAGGAATTTTCCACTCTACAATTGCTTGGATCTTATGAGGGTCCACCTCGACTCCCTCATGTGACACAATGTGACCAAGGTACTCCACTTCTTTGACACCAAAGATACACTTGGATGGTTTAGCATACAACTGATTCTACTTCAAAATGTCCAACACTTGATTTACATGTTGCAAGTGTTCCTCCCATGTTTTTCTATATATTAAGATGTCATCAAAAAAAACCAAAACAAATTTCCTTAAAAATGGCCTAAAGATAGAGTTCATCAAACTTTGAAATGTCGACGGTGCATTGGTGAGACCAAAAGGCATTACCAAAAATTCATAGTGGCCCTCATGGGTTCTAAAAGTTGTCTTATGTACATCCTCATCTCTAATTCTAATTTGATGATAACTAGAATGGAGATCAAGTTTTGTAAAATAAATAGCACCATTAAGCTCATCTAACAAATCATCAATTACTGGAATAGGAAACTTATCTTTTATGGTGAACTTGTTAAGCTCCCTGTAATCTAGACACATCCTCCAAGTTTCATCCTTCTTACGTACCATTACCACAGGAGATGAGTAAGCACTTTGACTATGCCTGATAATGCCTGCTTCTAGCATCTCTTGAACTATCTTCTCAATCTCACTTTTCTGAGCATATGGATATCTGTAGGGCCTAATGTTGGGTGGTTGGCTCCCTGGTACTAGTTGAATGGCATGATCATGATCTCTCCTAGGAGGCAATCCTTTTGGCATCTCCCCAAAAACTATAGAGTGCTTATCTATAATTGCTTGTAGATCCAATGGTGTAGAAGCCTTTGAGTGATATGCTTCTAATGAAAATAATTGGGCTACCATCCCATCTACCCCCTTCTTCAACATCTTTTGCATTTGGTAAGAACTTACTATTTGTGGTGACTTTGCATGCATCCCTTGTAATTCTATTGTTCTTCCCTTTGATTGAAAGCACATGAATAGTTCTTGGAAGTTCAATTCAATTGTTCCCAAAGTGGTGAGCCACTGTACTCCCAAAATAATATCTGCTGCACCCATTGAGATAGCATACATTGGACAATTAAGATGATAATCTCCCATGGATAATTTAATGCTATGGCATTTTCTTGAACAACTAACAGTACCGCCATCTGCAATCAAGACCTGAAATTCTAGAGCTGGATATATAAAACAATTTAGATGAGTGGCCAACTTTTTGTTGATGAAGTTATGAGTGCTACCTGAGTCTATCAACACTGTTACTTTTTCTTTCTATAAGAAACCCACTACCTTGAGAGTTTGTGGGGTACTAAAACCTGAAAGTGCATGGAAAGAAATGATTGGTTGAGCATCTCTTGACTCCTCCTCTATCTCATTGTCACTCTCTACTATTGGTACCTCTTCTTCTTCCTCACTTGGCCCTTCAATATAGAGCAATTTCTTTTCAGTGCATTTGTGTCCTCTACTATATTTGCTATCACAATTAAAACATAATCCTTTTGCTCTCTTCTCTTCAATTTGTTGTCGTGTTAGCCTAGTAGGTTGTGGAAGTGACTATGTAGGAGTGCTTTTATCTCTTTTATTTATAAAACCTTGCCTTTTATTAACCATAAATTTTTCCTCTACTTGCCTTGCCATAATCATTACATCTGAGATGGAATTTGGATGGAACATGTGTACCTCATATTTAATGTGATCCTTTAGGCCACTAATGAATAGCTCCAACAAATTTTTTGTAGACACATTTTCTACTCTTAAAGACAAAGTACAGAATTGATGAATGTAATCCTTGACCATACCTGTTTGCCTTAATTTGGTAATTTGGCTGAAGTAGCTATCCATAAGACTTTCACCATAATGAGTAATGAGTTCTTCTTGAAAAACTGACCAAGTGACAATGCATCCTTTTGCTTTCTTTTCTTCACATAGCCAATGGCACCAAATGAATTGATCAGGTTCCAAGTATAAGGAAGCCATGGCCACCTTTTGTTGACATGGAACATGGTGGATATCAAAGAATTGCTCCATTTGACAGAGCCAATTGGTAGGATCTTGACCATCAAACTTTCGCATATCCAACTTTGGTGTGAAATTCCTTGCCATAAAATGAGTGGTGTGATGATCCATCTTGAGATTTGATTCAAACCCAAAAACACCCTTTCCTTTTGTAGAAGCCTCTTCCTCCACATCTTGGTGTTGTGACTGCTTATGTTTGGAAAGTATCTCCAGAATTTTCTCAATATCACATGACTTAGCCAACCCTTTCATTTGTTCACCCATAATGGACAAGATTTCACCTTTCATCTTGCTATTTTCTTTATGAATAAGTTCAAGTATATTTTCATAGTCTTTTTTATCAACATCCTCATTTTCCACCTCCTCCTTGCCTGGAGTTTTTCCCAGTGTGGTAACATTCTTTTTGCCCCTTGTTGAAGGACCCCTCATGATTGGAAAAAATAATTATAAATCACACAAAACAAATCAAATCAATCTAAAATTTTTACAGTAACTTACCAGGGCCAAGATCTCACTTCCCTGAAAAAATTGTGAAGAAATTCAAAATTGTGCAGCCTGGAGAGAGAAATTGGTGGAAACCCTAATTTATAAATAACTCCCTTTATTCTACTCCAATTGTTCTCAAATCTAGATTGTAGTAGCTTCACTATTATATTGAAAAACCCACAAAACATCTTTCAGAGATTTGACAAAATAAGAGAGATATACGTTTTTCAAAAAATAAGGGTAGAAACCCTAATTCTGCTATAACACGCTTAATTTTGCTCCAAATACTCTAAATTTTGGATTGTAGTAGCTACAATATGTTCTTAAAAAACCCTTTTAAAATTAGAAAACAATTCACCAAAATTTTAAAGTTATGCGCTTTCCAAAATGACCTCCAAATCAGAAAAAAATCACCTAGTTTTTGTCTTCACGGTGCCAAGATCATGCTCTGATACCACTTGTAATGAAATAACTTGCACAATATCTAAATATAATAATAAATATGCTGCAAACACTTGATAATAATATGCCACTTCGAGGGGGCAACCTCCAAAACCACTTCGAGGGGGATACCTCCAATAGTCTTCAATGAGAACACAATATTGAATATATGATGAAATAAGACTCACTACCTCCTATATATATACCTATTTATGCCTAGGATATCACCTAGGCTGACTTAGATGGGCCTATATAAGCCTTAGGCTGACCTAAACAACTAAATAACAATAAAATAATGATAATATGACTTAATTAAGAGTTAAGATAGCCACAAGCTGACTATTCATAACCCTATACACACTATAGGATTAAGGGCGTAGCAATAACCATCCTATTAACAAGCAATTTCTGCATGACCATTTCAATTATGTGGTCACCCACAATGTCAGTAAATGATTTTCCATAAAACTTTGCATTATATATACAAGAAACCACTAGGTGTGGGTAACAATAAGAACAGTAAAGTAGAATTAAATTTATTTTCTCTGAGTCACTATTAATTGCGTTACAACACCAATTCCATGTGTCAATTCAAATTTCTAGTTTCTCATACATACAATTATCTCTATGAAATTCAACCCACCATCCAAAATAGTATGCATCATTTGCAAATGTAAAAAGTGTCAACTCTTGACAAAATACATATGAGTTGATGAAGGATGAAATTTCTTCATTCTCAGAAGTGGAAAGAAATAACATCCTACATAACCATACACAAATAAAATTTTCTATCATACTGTTATACATTATTGAACTCTATTTTTAATATTTAAGTAGTAACTTACCTTCTTCACATAGCTACCATAATGAATACCATTACTTTTATCTTTCATAGTTTCTTAAATCTTCTACAGATTTGCTGTGACACTATTTGATGCTCAGTAATACAAGTTAGCAGTCTGAGTCAATTTTGAATTCAACAAGTTAACCTTTTAACCTAACCTCATTATTTTTCAAATATTTCCAAGACAAGTGCCAACTTCTAGGTGGTAAGTAAATAGGTATTTGTGAAACACATATATAATTGATTCACCCAATGTTGAAGCAATAAATAGTAATAAAGTTTTGTACATGTAGTACAAAGAAATTGAATAATTGCAAGCAACGTCATTAAGTTGACTCCTTTCGTAGCATGAATAAAATTATTAACATATTTAATGGGAACTAGATGACCTAGGAGGTTGGTGACCTAGATTTGAAAATTTTGAGATTTCATACTGTTGATTGGATTGTTGAAGATGGATAATTAAAAATTAAGGTACTACAGCCTGTCCTTTCAGGCATGCCGACATTATTGCCAATTCCAAAAAAAATATTATTTATGATTATTTATGATTTTTTGTTAACAACTTAATTCCAGAGATTTTATTATTTATGATTATTGGTTAATTCAATTTCTAGAAGTATCTGTTATGAATCATTCACACTCATTCAAACTTGTCTCTATTCACATATGACAAAAAACAATATTTGTTATAATATTTTATGTAATTTCTAGAAACTTTATGTTGAAATTAGGTGTGTTAGAACTTCGGCCTAGAATAGCACTTAATCCATTGATCAACCATCATCCAATGATGGAAATTTGTTATAATGTGTATGTGTTAGTGACCAGATTTGTAACTACGCTCTAAGATAGTAAATCTCCCCAAAAATAGCCACAAATGCACTAACAGTTGGAGAGGTTGTTACCAGAAAAACAACCTTCCTCTGTGTTTAGAGGGGCATCTCCCTTGTATGATGTAAACTAACTAAAAATGGGATTTTCTTTTAACCAAAAAGTAGGAAAGGAGATTTTCTACCAATAAAACTTGAATACAAAAATATGAGTACAAAGCCTCACAAAATATTATACATTCACCACAATAGATATACACGCAACAATGAAATTTTAATGTCACCACTTATTTCCTTTAACATATGAAAAAGAATAACAAGTAATGAGCTTAATTTGAAGGAAGAATGTATTTAGAATTCCCGCCATATGATAATATCATCAAAGATCAAATAACTTGCACATTCAACATAGGAAGAACATACAACCTGTTGGTGTTCCCAACTGATTGCCTGATTATCTCTATAAGGTAGATATCCTTAATGCTTAAGACTCTTAGATCAATGGCCAAAGAACATGAGACAATTACTAGTTCTCCTTTGTACTTTAGGCTCTGCTAGACCTAGGGGTATTCCCTTATGACAATATCTGATAGTTTCTCCTAAGTGCAATGATATATTGTTTAAATAGATTGCTCCCACTTGTGTATTGAGGTCTGAAAGATCCTATTTTAGATTAGATAAATCCTCACCATAAATCTATATCAAAACTCTGAGGACATGGAAAAAATTGAACACATTATACAAAAAATAGAAAAATGTTTTTATCTTCTTGATTTTTAGAGTTTTTATGTGCTTGGACTTGAAAGATATCCTCAGATCGGTGCCTATTTAGGGTAACAGAGTCAAAACCCTACATACAAGTGTTCCTTTCATGACAACAAGACTTCATACTTAGAGAGTAAACAATATCACTATTGCATTATAGAAATGAGCCCAAGAATGAGTATTATCTATTATTCTTCTTTACTAATCCCTTGATACAAACACACTTCCCCTTATATCTAATCTAAAGCAATTTAATCAATTCCTTGAATAGATGCAACAAATTAGACATACAATATAGAAAATGTATGTTGCTAAGCTTAGAAACCATCAGAAACTTCACTCAAAAGAAAAGCATTCATACCCAAGGAGACAATCACAAATAACACACATACAATGTTTCTCATATAATTCAATTTGAATGGAAAATTTCCATGTAAAACATGTAATCTTATATGCAAAATATATAACCTACAATCCAGAAGTACTCCTTTCTTATTGGAATCTGTCAAAATCACAAATCTTTACATTATGTTTCTTCTTACTAACCTACTATTAAGTTTAGACTCTGAGATACAGAGCATAGTACGAATTCCCCTTATAATAGAGAAATACAAAAGTATATTGGCTAAAATGACTATTTTTAGAAAATTTGACATTACAATACAAAAATAGTTTTTTCAAAGCTTGTGCTCACTCAACATTTGATATTAAAATTCAATTACAAGGTGCTTCATCCATTTGCATAGGCTAAAAAATGTAGTACCATTTGAAAAATGTCAAAAGTAGGTCATCCTCAAAAATTGATGACTAATTGAAAGTTGACTCAAGCATCAATCACCTTCATACTTCTCCTACCAAGCTCCATATTCTCTATCTCTGGGCCATTAGAACTCCAAAACTTTGACCACCCTTTCATTATGCGAAACATATTGGGCATCTAGGATGGATTTTGACTCTCTGCCAATATGGTCACATGACTTCTCCAATGAAATGACCTCATCCAAAATTGAATTGACGGGACTTGTTTGTAGCTCACCATCCACACAAACCAAAGAAATGACCCTTGGCCCCACAACACTGAATTCTACTTTCCATTGATCCAATGTTTTAGCTTGACCTTGATGATCTTTGAAGTTGGGTAATACCTTCATCTTCATCTGATGAATTGATGTCACCTTCTCCCTTAACTGCTTCTCTAATTTCATCATGTATCAGGCATCCTCATGCAAAATAGCCATGGTGTCTGATACAATTTACAATCCAAGGGGTTTGTTTGGATCAAACCTAGCTATTCTAACCATCTAACTTATGGTGGCATTTCTTGGCATCCATCTACTCATAATTTCTTGCAAACTAGATGAATTCTACTCATGTTTGACCAATTCCTGATTAAAATCTACAATTCCCTTATATGCATCATCAACTTTTCCATTTATTTTAGTTAATCGGTGGCTAACTATATCAGACACAACCTTTCTATATGCTTGCATACTATCTCCTTTTAGAGATTCTATTGTTTGTTTCAATTCTACAACCTCAGCAAGAAAAGCATCTGTATTAGATGGAAAAGCTTCACCTGATGGGTTTGAAATGATAGGCACAGGGGCACTAGAAGAAGCCAAATCTTTCTACTCTAGGAATTTTAAATTCACCAAATCAGCTACATATCTCTTCTATAAATAATTGTAGTCCTTTTGCAATTTCAGGACTATAGCTTGATTGAACATTGCAATGTCAATCACCAAGGCTGCTGCATCTGGGCCTGGAGTATTTGCAACTCTTTTCACAATCAAGTTACCCCTCAGCTGATCAATACTATCTACTACATCTAGCCTAGTTGTATTGTGTGCCAAAGTCCATATAGATAATGTCTCAAATGATGGATTGAAACCATGTCCAAACATTTCCTCTACCTATTCCTTAGTTGAGAAGACTACTTCATTTTGTTTTCTAATGGTTTCAAACACTAAGGCATCTACCAGATTCTAGTTTGAAAGTAACAACATGCCACTCTCCATCACCATATACCTACCTGAGAGGAACCTCCTGCAACAATTTAATGAAAATGCATGAAATAATAGAAATAGCAGAAACACAGAAGGAATTTATTGATCTAAGGCCATTTTGAGGGGGTAACCTCCTTTGAGCAAGCTCAATATAATAAATTCGTGGATGCCTTCATTGGCCTCAACACATACTTATGTACTAAGTCTAATCTAAACAACTATTACTTCCCATGAATGTGAGATAATACAATATACTCACAAGATGACTTACAAAGCATATGCTCCAAAAGTAACATAGTCACAAAGTAAAGTGAAGGGTTAAAAATGGGTTCCTAACATCCCCTCCCTCTTACAAAAGCTTTGTCTTCAAAGCTTAAGATGTGGAAATTGTTGCTGAATCTGAAGGAGTGGTTCCCATGTAGCATCCTTTGGTTGCATTTTGTGCCACTAAATTAATACCTTGGTGACCGATCAGGAGTGAAGCTGACGAGTGTGCCTGTCAAGGATTGTCTTCAGCTCCAAAATGATGGATCCTTCATTATCTAGTTCTGGTAAAACAGTTTGTGCTCTGATGTTGGTGCTAAGAACTTTCTTTAGACAAGAGACATGAAATACTGGATGAATGAGGGAAGAAGGAGGAAGCTCCAATTTATAAGCAACTAACCCAATCTTCTAAAGAACCTTATATGACCCATAGAACTTTGGAGCTAGCTTATGATGGCCTTTGAGTTTCAGGGATGATTGCTTGTATGGTTGTAGACAAAGAAAAACCATATCACCTACTTGAAAAGTATGCTCAGAATGGTGTTGATCAACTTGTTGTTTCATTTGATTTCTTACCATGTGAAGATTGTCTTGGAAGATGTGAAGAATCTAATCCCAAGTTTAGAGAACCGTGTTGACTGCCTAAACTGGTGAACTGGTAGAGGTGTATGGAAGGAGCACTGGTGGTGCCTGACCATAGATTGCTTCATATGGAGTCATTTTAGATGTAGTGTGGTAGGAGGTATTGTATCACCATTCAATGAGAGGGAGCCACTTTGCCCACTGATACTGTTGTTTTGAGGTGAAGCAATGAAGATAAGTTTCCAAACATTTGTTGATAATTTCAGTCTGACCATTTGTTTGTGGGTGATACCTAGAACTCATATTTAGTTTGGTGCCAATCTATCAAAATAATTCTGTCCAAAAATGACTGGTGAAAGTTGCATCACGATTTGAGACAATGGAAGAAGGGATGCCATGAAGACAGAAGATCTGGTCCATAAAAATTTGTGCGATTAAGGAGGTGGTATAGGGAAGGCTGAAGGCACAAAAATGACTATATTTGGAGAGATGATCAACCACAACCAAGATCACTATCTTCTCTCCAGATTTAGGAAGCCCTTCAATGAAATCCATAGAAATATCTGTCCAAATCCATGTAGGGATGGGCAAGGGTTTGAGAAATCTAGAAAAGAGTGTCATTTCACCCTTGTTGCATTGGCAGGTATCACATTCAACCACCATCTATTGAATTGACCTTTTCATTCCCTTCCAAAAGAAGTTACGCAGTACTCGATCATAAGTTTTGAGGAACCTAGAGTGCCCTACCTATGGAGAAGCATGGAGTTCATAGAAGACAGTCTGTTGAAGATCTGTGCTTTGGGGAAGCACCAGACGACCCTTGTATGTCAAAGAAGCACCATCCCAAGAGTAATATGGTATAATAGAAGGGTTATTGGCCAAATGGTGAATGATTTGAGATAATGAAGAGTCATTAACATAGCCCTACTGGATAGATACTAACTAATTTGGAACAGACATATAAATAGTTGAAAGAGAAGGTTGGTCATCAAATGTATGAGAAAGAGCATCTGCCACAATATTGTCCTTACCCTTCTTGTAAGTGATCTCATAGTCATAACCCATGAGTTTATTGATCCATTTCTGTTGTGCTGGGGAGGAGACCCATTGTTCCATGAAATATTTTAGACTCTAATGATCAGTCATGATGCAAAAATGATTCCCTAGTAGGTATGGCTGCCACTTCTATATTACATGCAAAATAGCCATCATTTCCTTCTCATATGTAGAGAGTACTAAATTCTTGCCAAAAAGGGCTTTGCTGGTGAATGCAATGGGATGTTCATCTTGAAGGAGAACAGTACCAAGTCCATTGCCACAAGCATCACTCTCAATAGTGAAGGTCTTAAAAAAATTTGGCATAGCTAGAATAGGTGTAGTACACATAGCCTGTTTTAGTTTTTCAAATGCACATTGAGAAACATATGTCCAGGTAAAAGCATCCTTTTTTAACATAGCTGTTAATGGAGCCACAATCTTCCCGTAATCCTTGACAAACTTGCAATAGTAGCCAGTCAGCCCCAAAAAACCACACAGTCTCTTGAATGTCTAAGGATGTGGTCAATTTTTCATGGCGTCTATTTTTGTAGGATCCACTCAAACCCCTTGGGCTGAAATAATATGCCCAAGATACTGCACTGGTTTGACAAAGACACATGCATACATATCCAAAATTCATTGTAGATTAGAAGAAGTAGTGGAGACTACTGATGGTTGCATCTGAATGGAATAGAGCTGAGCGATGACACCATGTGAATTCTTCTTAAGCAATTTTTCCATGTGATGTGAATTTATGATGTTGAGAGACCCTGATTGTAAGCCCTTCAATGTGTGTTTTTGCCCATTGTTTGAAAAATGCATCCAAAGTTCAACAAAATCCCATAAGATGGGTCCAAGTGTGCATAACCATTGGGTGCCACAAACATGTCAGAGCGTAGGTTATAATATCCAATCGAGATACACACATTGCAACACTTCCCTTTGCAAGGTAATGTGCCCCCATTGGCAATCATCTGTTTGGCAATCCAAGGGTCAATGAAGTTATGAGTGCTACCAGAATCAATGAGTATTGTAAGAGGGAGATTCTTGAAATAACCCTTGACCTGCATGGTTTGTGGGGTGGTGACTCCTACTAAAGCATGGAGAGAGATCTCTAGGTGGTCTTCCTAAGAAGCAGGGTCAACAAGCGGCTGCTGAGTTTTGACCTGATCATCTACTATATCCTGAGCATCTGCATAAACTTTAGTTTTAGGCAGACAATCCACATCCAAGAGATAGAACTTTTGCTCAACACATCTATGTCCCCGAGTGAATTTCTCATCACATTTATAACAAAGCCCTTTTTCCGTACATGCTTGCATCTCTGCTTCAGTCAATATTCTAAGAGCTATTGTTATTTGAGGTCTTTGGGAAACTATATTTCTAAATAGAGCAACATTAGATTTGGATCATTGTTGAGCTGTGATCTCGTCCTCCACCAACTTCATCAACCCTAGGGCTTCCATCATTGTGCTGGGATAGAACATTTTAACCTCAAATCAGATTGCATCCTTCAGACCACTAACAAAACAACTCCTGAAGAATTCATTAGACAATCCTTCTATGTGATTGGCCAGTTTTTCAAATTATGTCTGATATTCTCTCATAGTTCCTATTTGGTGAAGTTTAGTGAGTGCTCTTGTGAAGTCATCAAAAGCACTAGGGCCAAATCCTTTCAAAATGAGTTTGCAAAAATCTGTCCATTTTGGCTCTTCATGAGCCTTGATGTACCAACGAAACCATTGAAGGGCTTCATGTTCTAAATGAAAGGATGCAAGTGGGACTTTGTTAATATCAAAAGTATTATGCAGACTAAAATATTGTTCTTCTTGGTATATCCATCCAGTCAGATCATCACCACTGAAGTGAGGAAAATCAAGCTTCGGCCCATGAAAATTGCTGGAAGAAGAGAACCTAGTGTCGGCAGAAGACTCTAGCTATTGTCTGTTGTTCATGGCTGAATGCTGAAGATTGGGGCTGAGAATTTTTTCATCCACATCTTTGAGTTTGGTCTTGAGGGCTGTAAGTTTATCCTCCGTGTTTTTTGCTCTTGTACAGGTGACAACTATAACCAGGAGAATTTTTTTTTTGGGAAAGGGTAGAAAAATAAAAATGAAAACTTTTTTAGTAAACGAAAATTTGGATTTGGGAAGAACTTTGATGGGTAATTGGGGTTTGACTAGGTTTTGGACACTTTCTGAGGGAAAGGGAAACATAAAATGGGGATTTTAGAAGAGGGGTGAAGGAATGGGAAAATTTGTCCAAGAGGGACAAAGGAGCAGAAAGATGAAATGAACATTGTGGTAAAATTTGAAGGCTATTGGGTGAGAATCGAAGAAGTTATGGAAAACCCTAAAAATAGACAAATGTGGGATTTTTGGCTTCGATAAGTGGAATTTGGGATAGGGTCCTCAAGGAAGGAAATATGCAAGATGAAATTTTAGGGGTTCTAGTGAATTTTGAGAGGAAACAGAGCTAAAGCAAGGAATATATGGCAAAAAAATGGATTTTTTTTTCTGGAAATGATCTGCTAACTTCTCTAGACTGATTCAATTTGCGATTTGCCAAATGTCAATAGATATGGGCCCCAAGTATGTTCATCTTCCTAATAGTTCAAGGGAATCACTTGGCCACCAATGTTGTCTAACAACTTGCATATTGGGGTAGTACTCCTCACTCCATGGCTTAGGTAAAACTGATAATTGCTTTGCCACAAATGATAGCTCTCTTGGCAAGAGACACTGTGTGGCTTCATGATTGTTGTCATTGATGTCAACAAACTTTATCCCACACATCCACAGCACATAGTATGTCTATACCAGAAGTCAGATTGAAGAGTATCTTGGTCTGATAAGCAAGAATAGAGCATGCAGTGAGGTTCGACAATCAGGTCCAGATCTCTTAGAGGGTGTAACTTAGTAAAGTGTGAACTTGGGAAAGTTAATAGGAGTATCATGTCTACTATATTCCAGTGATTAAGCCTCAAGTGATGAAAGAGTGAAAAGATATGAGCACCTAAGTGTTGAGTTCCTGACAGGCAGAGTAGACTGAGGAAGAATTGATCGACAAAGCATCAGACCTTAATCTGGATGAGAAATTGATGGTGATCAAGTTTCTTGAGAGATCATTCATGGTTGGCCAACATGATTAATACTGTTATGTCTATAATTTTGATACACATCACATGTTAAGCTTGGATTCAACTAACATACCAGCATTTAGTAAATATCTTGAGTATTCCGGTTGCCGACTAGAAAGATGTTGAAATCCTTGGTGTGGATATATATACCAGATTAATTTCGGTATGAAGGGAAGTGTGCAAGGTGTGGTGTGCGAAAAAAAGTAGAGAGAAGTGTGGTAGCAGCAATACAAGTCCGGTATGTGATAGAACTGTAGCACTAAAATAGAGGAAGTATGAAGTGCAGTAGATCAGTATATTGAGCCTAACTGGAACTGAACCTCAGCACATGTGGATGCCTCTCTTCAGTTCAAACATCTGGTTACCTTCTATATCCCTATAGATAGGGAGTCTCTTGTAGGCATTGTGCCTCTTGTGAGCAGTGTGCTCAGGTAGTGAGCCCTAATTGGAAAGTACCATTTTGTACTTCTTATTCTTTTAACAAAAAAATACAATCTTGGGTTAGTCACCCCATGGTTTTTCCCTTAACAGGGTTTTCCACGTCAAAATCATTGTGTTATGTGTGTTGATTTTATTTTTTCTCTCATGGTTATGTATGCTTGTATGTTTTGATGCTCCACTAATTGTTAAAGAAGAACAAAAAGTTAAAATATTTAAGATAACTGATTCACCCCCCCTCTCAATTATCTACCTTGTTTCCAACAATTGGTATCAGAGCCAAGTTCCTCCAAACAGAGCCTAACAACTTGAGGAAGATATGGGAATCTCAATGGATATGTATGGTATGAGGGAACAACTTCAGTCTACCCTAGATGATCTTGAGCAATCTCACTCTAAAGTCAATAACTTAAGGGAAATACTCAAACAAGATGATGATCTCATAAATGAACTAAAAGAGAAACTGAGTATCTCTGTGAAAAAGAGAAAGGAACTACTTCAACATTTAGCAAGTTAAAGTGAAGCCAATGATACTGATGAAGATCTGAATGAGAAGAACAAGTTATGTGAGAAGCTGTCAAAAGCTATAAGAGGTTATGAAATTCACCGAAGAAATTGAAGAGAAAATAAAAATTGAAGATAATCTAAAACAATCTCTCAAGGAAAAGTTAGAAGACTGCCACAAAATGGATAGATTAATCAAGCATCTAGAATCTGATCTAGAAGAAGCTAGAGATAATGAAGAACAACTTGAGAATCAGATAGACACTCTTGAAAGGGATCTTCAAACAACAAATGAATACAAAGAGAAATTCAAGATAAGCTTTGCGCAACTTGAAGTTCTTCTTGAAAGCCAAAATTGGGTAGATGATAAGCAAGGCTTGGGGTATGAGAAAGGTGAAAGCTTCAGATCCGGTCAAAAGAACTTTGGATCAAGAAATCCTAGGAACAAGCCTAGAAGACCTCCGGTAAGATAACCAAATGTTCAAAGATATCCATCCTTGAATGGATACTGCTACAATTGCAATAACTTCGGTCATAAAGCAAACTAGTGTAGAAGAAGAATGAATCAGACTAATTCATCCTTCTCCGAACAGTGTTTTAACTACAAAAAGTATGGTCACAAATCTCATGAATGTAGAAATATGCAAATAAACAATTCATTCAATGGTAGATGCTTTGCATGCAATAGAATGGGACATATGGCTAATCAATGCAGATCAAGAGGATATCAGTCAAATTTACAAAGAAATGTTATTTTCTACAATTGCAATAGATCCGGTCATATTGCCAAATTCTACAGAAGTAAGAATTAGGATAAGAAGGATCTGGTGCATCATAATCAAAATCAAGACAAAGGAAAAGGAAAAGTGAATGCGGATGAAATTCAAAGGGAGATGAACAAGATTTGGGTGAAGAGAAATACAGAAAATGTTGGGGATGGATCCACACTAGAATCTGGTGCTGATATTCCTTCCAAAAACTAAATAGATGAGCGCTGGCTCAGGGGGAGTGACAAAGGAAAATAAATTCCCCCAGCCAATCAATTGGTGCTTGAAATTGGCACATGGAAAGTTGCGGTTTAAAGTGTTCTCAGAGAAATATCTAAATAACCCTCGGTAAAAATATGAAAGATCTGCAAGGGGTTTGAAGAGGTTAATTATCCAAGATTGATTTAGTTTGATAGTCATCTGGTAAAAGTAGGATTCTAACAATTAGATCCGGTATGATTCAAAATTGAAATATCTTGATCTATGGATAAGTGGAATGATTGGAGAAAGGGAGATACATTGTCAATTATCACCAAGAATAATTCTAAGTGCATCTCAGTGATTCAGAAGGATCTCTCTCAGAACAAGGGGACCAAAATGACTTAAGGTGTGTATTTATTGCAATATGAAATTAGGGTTTGCATAGAAATATAAATGTTCTTTTATTCATCATTTGCACATTTGCACTCGAGAAGAAGAAAGAAAGAGCTCTGCAAATAAGATTGCTTCAACCCTGGTGCAGAGGCACCTACCTAACAGCTGGCCTCCATGAGGCAGTTAGTTTGTTATAGGTCTTGTTGATGTTTTCAAGAAGGTCTGTTAAGACCAAATGCATGTAATAAGGTCAAGCTGATCATATTAAGATCACGCTGACCAGGCTTTACTATTTTTAGCCAGTTTGTTAGGACAGTTGTCATGATGTATGTTCGGTTGGATCTCCCAGCCGCCTGGAGAGTTCCCAGCCGCTTGGAGTCGGGTCAGTAGTACTCGCAGGAAAATCTATTTAAGCATGAGGATCGGTTGATATCAGAGAGATCATCGATCATAGTATTGTATCGCATTGAGAAGTCAGATTGCAGAGAGAGATTGAGCATTGTAATTGCATCTTTTGAAATCAATAAAGATCCTGTTTGTGTTCATTTTCTGTTTGCCCTCCATTGTGATCGATTTGCTATTTTGGTGGTTATATGGATTCGCTGATCCATTCCACCGGTTGATTCGTCGAATCGGTGGAATGGCTGTGTACAGTAGGTTAGGAGGTAGTTTGTGTTTTCTGTTTGTTCGCATGCAGGTGTGCAGGATCGCGGTCGAGAGGTGTTGAGAAGCCTAGCATCCTCATGTGCTAGGTCAAGCTGATAGAGTTTGGAAGATCACCCTGGAAGTGGATCGAGTCATCCCAGGAGGTTCGGCGGATCAGAACAGTGAAAATCTACTAAGGTTGAAAGTTCGTCAAAACGGCATCATCAGGATATTTTGGTGAATATCCTGCAGTCGCTTCGGGTATCGTCATCCGGATAAGTGAAGATGAGCATGATGCAGTTGAGTGCATGAAGTGAATGTGCGTCAGGGTGATCATCATCAGGAGTTGTCAAAGAGGAGTGCATCGGCATAAGGTAGAAGATCGGGTCATGAAACTGTTGAAGTTTGCATATTTCAAGTGCATCAGGATGTTGTAAGTCGGATATATACTCAGTGTATATATCACCGTCAGGATCATCTCTCGGGGGTGCCCATCATCCGCATGTCACTAGCAGATGCGGGAGTGAAAGTTAGTTTTTGTGACCAAGTGTTGAAGAGGTCATCAGGATACTGTGTGACGTCATCGTCATCAGGTTATGACGTCATCGTCATCAGGATATTGAGATATCCCCCTATGCAAGTTGATCCTGTTGTCGCTAAGTGGTTAGGTATCAGCGTAGGCAGAAAGTTGTGAAACATCATCAGGAGGTTTCGAGAGAACCGGATAAATCATATCATGATGCTGTTGCTTGTATCGTCGGGCAGCGGGGCATCGAAGGGAAGGTGTTGAAGTTGTCGTCATCAGGATATTTGGAGCAACCGGATATTTGATATCCTGCTGACGAAGGTGGTGTCGCATATCATGATGATGCCGCTAGTGTTTGGCGCCCGATGAACAGTGCAACAGGAGGATGTTTGCGCCCGTTGAGTATCATGATGATGATGATAGGCGACAGGCGGAGGAGGTGAACAGTAGTCGGCAGGAGGATAATTGTGATCGTCTGAAATATGATGATGCTGTTGGTGTTTACAGGAAATATGATGATGATGCTGAGCCGATAGGGATTTTTATCATGCTGTTTGTATTATTGGCTCCTCCTTCCTGTTAGTTAGCTTCCGTTGCGTTTACCTCTGCATCATAGTGGTATCAGAGCAAAGGTTAGGATCTTCTGGAAAAGATAGGCAGGATGTCAGACGAAGAAGGAACATCTGAGGTTCCAGCAAGGATGACCAACGCTGAGTTGGTAGTTCTGGTGAAGAAACAGATTGCAGAAAGCAAGGCTGTGAAGGCTCAGAATCAGGAATTGAAAGATGAATTAGCAAAGTTGAGGAGCAGAGTAGGTTCTGGTAGAGAAGATGATAGGGAAGAAGAAGAGATCCCTAATTGGAGCGAGGAGGTCATTCCTACAGACCAGAGACCACTGTTGAACGCCCTCAAGGCCATGGAGAGGAGAACCATGGATGTGAAACTGGATTTGCCAGTGTTTACAGGCAAGATGGACCCTGATTCAGTGATGGAGTGGATAGACTGTTTGAACAATTTCTTTGTAACAGAGGAGATACCAGAACAACAGAGAGTGAAGATAGCACAGTCAAAGATGAAAGAAGCTGCCTTGACATGGTGGAATTTTGTTCAAGATGATAGAGTACAGGAAGGAAAACGTAGAGTTGCCACATGGAAGAAGATGATGGCATTAGTAAAGGAAGCTTATATTCCATTGGATTACAGTATCCAACTACACAAGAGGAAGCAAAACCTGAAGCAGAAGGAGCTGGATGTCAGCTCATATACAGAAGAATTCATGAAACTCTGTATGAAGACAAAGGTAAAGGAGAGTGAAGAAGAGAAGGTAGCCAGATACCTTAATGGATTGAGGTTTAATATTCAGGATGATTTAAGTCTGCATAATCCAGATACAGTCCAGAAATGTTTCCAGTTGGCATTGAAAGTGGAAGAGAAGTTAAAGAGAAAACAAGAACAACATAGTATGAGGGGAAGAGGATCAGCCCATAGAACAAGGCAAACCAATGAGGGTCAAGAAGACACTGGTAAAGGACAGGGACAGTCTGATTTCAGAGGTGGATGGAAAGGTAATAAAGGTAGATTTGGAAGTGGTAGAGGTTCTACTACATTTTCAGGGAAATGTTACACCTATGGTGAGTTTGGTCATCCATCTTTCAAATGTCCAGAAAACAAAGGTTCATCATCCAGAAATGATAGAACGAGTGACAAGAGAGTACAACTTGTGCAAGAAGAGAAAGAAGAGAAAAGTGTGCAGAGTCCAAACACTTATCAAAAGGATAAGGAGGCTGATAATTGTGGATACCCAGAAAGTGGAGAGTCTCTACTGATGAGAAGAACAGTGATGGTACCTGACAAAGAATCCCCACACAGAAGAGCTCTTTTCAAAACCACATGTAAGAGCAAAGGTAAGGTATGTAAGGTTGTCATTGATACTGGTTCAACAGACAACATGGTATCTCAGGAAATGGTGGATAAACTGAATTTGGAAAGGATTCCACACCAACACCCTTACAAGGTATCTTGGGTGAGTGATAGTCAATCACTTTTTGTCTCTGAACAGGCATATGTTGATTTTCAGATTGGAGCATATCAGGATAGAATTTTGTGTGATATTTTGCCCATGGAATGTTGTCACCTACTGTTGGGTAGACCATGGCAATTTGATCGACGGGTACTGTATGATGGGTATGCTAATACCTACACCATCAAGAAAGATGGGAAGACTATTAAGTTAATGCCATTGCAGGCAAATGCTGCAGTACAGAAGGCAACCCAAGTCATTTTAATGGGAAAGAAGGAATTTGTGCAGATGCCTAGAGGAGCAGGCATAAAGGCAGTTGAGGATACTGCAGGGAAAGGGGTCGTTAAAGACAACAAGCTGAAGAAAGTTTCAATTGTGACTGACAGAGGTCAGCAGCAGGTTCAGAAACAGGTGTGTAAACAGCAACCAGTTGAGAGGAATGACAAGGATGTTGTCATAGTTGGGACTATTGTTTGTCCTATAAAGGTTGACAGGAAGACAGAGTTGAACATTGTAGAAGTTCAAGAGGCAGTTCAGACAGAGGTTCTGGTCAGACAATCTGACAAACACAAGGTATGTGAGAGAAGGGCCTACATTGACAGGCATGAGGATTTACTTGCCAGAAAGCAAGTTACAGTTCAGACGTCTTGGAGCAGCCAAGAGCCAGCAGAGGATAAAGCTGGAACAGGTCAGAAGACTGACAAGGCAAAGTGTAAAGGTGGAGGACTTCCACAACCAAACTCATGGGACATGAGTTCTTTTCTGTTGGGGAGTATGGTGCAGAGGCACCTACCTAACAGCTGGCCTCCATGAGGCAGTTAGTTTGTTATAGGTCTTGTTAATGTTTTCAAGAAGGTCTGTTAAGACCAAATGCATGTAATAAGGTCAAGCTGATCATATTAAGATCACGCTGACCAGGCTTTACTATTTTTAGCCACTTTGTTAGGACAGTTGTCATGATGTATGTTCGGTTGGATCTCCCAGCCGCCTGGAGAGTTCCCAGCCGCTTGGAGTCGGGTCAGTAGTACTCGCAGGAAAATCTATTTAAGCATGAGGATCGGTTGATATCGGAGAGATCATCGATCATAGTATTGTATCGCATTGAGAAGTCAGATTGCAGAGAGAGATTGAGCATTGTAATTGCATCTTTTGAAATCAATAAAGATCCTGTTTGTGTTTATTTTCTGTTTGCCCTCCATTGTGATCGATTTGCTGTTTTGGTGGTTATATGGATTCGCTGATCCATTCCACCGGTTGATTCATCGAATCGGTGGAATGGCTGTGTACAGTAGGTTAGGAGGTAGTTTGTGTTTTCTGTTTGTTCGCATGCAGGTGTGCAGCATCGCGGTCGAGAGGTGTTGAGAAGCCTAGCATCCTCATGTGCTAGGTCGAGCTGATAGAGTTTAGAAGATCACCCTGGAAGTGGATCGAGTCATCCCAGGAGGTTCAGCGGATCAGAACAGTGAAAATCTGCTAAGGTTGAAAGTTCATCAAAACGGCATCATCAGGATATTTTGGTGAATATCCTGCAGTCGCTTCAGGTATCGTCATCCGGATAAGTGAAGATGAGCATGATGCAGTTGAGTGCATAAAGTGAATGTGCGTCGGGGTGATCATCATCAGGAGTTGCCGAAGAGGAGTGCATCGGCATAAGGTAGAAGATCGGGTCATGAAACTGTTGAAGTTTGCATATTTCAAGTGCATCAGGATGTAAGTCGGATATATACTCAGTGTATATATCGCAGTCAGGATCATCTCTCGGGGGTGCCCATCATCCGCATGTCGCTAGCAGATGCGGGAGTGAAAGTTAGTTTTTGTGACCAAGTGTTGAAGAGGTCATCAGGATACTGTGTGACGTCATCGTCATCAGGTTATGACGTCATCGTCATCAGGATATTGAGATATCCCCCTATGCAAGTTGATCCTGTTGTCGCTAAGTGGTTAGGTATCGGCGTAGGTAGAAAGTTGTGAAACATCATCAGGAGGTTTCGAGAGAACCGGATAAATCATATCATGATGCTGTTGCTTGTATCGTCGGGCAGCGGGGCATCGAAGGGAAGGTGTTGAAGTTGTCGTCATCAGGATATTTGGAGCAACCGGATATTTGATATCCTGCTGACGAAGGTGGTGTCGCATATCATGATGATGCCGCTAGTGTTTGGCGCCCAATGAACAGTGCAACAGGAGGATGTTTGCGCCCGTTGAGTATCATGATGATGATGATAGGCGACAGGCGGAGGAGGTGAACAGTAGTCGGCAGGAGGATAATTGTGATCGTCCGAAATATGATGATGCTATTGGTGTTTACAGGAAATATGATGATGATGCTGAGCTGATAGGGATTTTTATCATGCTGTTTGTATTATTGGCTCCTCCTTCCTGTTAGTAAGCTCCCGTTGCGTTTCACTCTGCATCAAACCCTCTCAAAGATCAACCATAGAATCTGATTCAACCAACGATCTTTTCACCCTAGAAGTGCAAAAAGAGGATGAATGGGTTCGGTATGTTCTAAGAAGAATGCATGACAACTTCATGTGGTTGATGAGGCCATTCAAGATCACAAAAGATGCCATTAGGGTGGTAACCGGATTGCACTCATTCAGTGGGTTGCCTGCTCTCAAATCTATCAAGAATTAGATAGTAAGTGAGGCTACCAGATCAAAGTTTGACAAGAGAGAAATGACAATAGAAGATATTACAGATCTGGATATCAAATTTGCATTTATGATCATTGGCTACAAAATGTATCACTCCAGCAGGGAGAATTCAGTGTCTAGAACTACTATATATACTACATATCAGATTCTAAGGGAAAATGTAGACTATGATCTATGCAAACTTCTCCTAAGCCAACTACTAGAAAACTGACAAAAGATCAAGAAGGACAAGAACTCATTCAAGTATGGTGGGCTAATACTATGTTTATTCTTTTATGTTATGAATGAGCTACCTGGATCAAGTGGCTGGGTATGGCAAAATGACAGACTAGTTGCCATACAAATTAGAGATTATATGTATGGGCTTGGTGGCACCAAGGCTCAAACAACAACACTCTTGGGATATTTCAAGAACTTCCAAGGCATGATGCAGGCCAGAGAAATAATTCCTCAGACAATGGTTGAAAAATATAAGGATATAGTGTGTTTTATGGTAGACACTAATTAGTGCCTAATGGAGGCAGTAGAGCCCAGTCTTAGAGCTACATATTCAACACTTGCTAAGTCATCCTAAGGACCCTGAGGCAGAAAGGTCTGGAACCTTTCAAGAATTGAGCTTGAAAATTCATGTTGAGCTAAGACAACTAGAGATGAAAAGAAAAGTGAGAAGGGAAGTAGAGGAAGTTGCCAAAAGATATGGCATTTCAAAGGAGGTAGTTGATGCAAACAGAGAGAAAGTAGAAAGAGCAGAGAAAGAGAGACAAGAAGCAAAAAAATAAAGTGTTTCGGTGCAAGCCTCCTCCCAGACTAGATCCTCCAAGAGCTCTGCACCTACCACTTCTAAGAGCTCAAGATCCTCCAAACCGGAAGCCAAGACATTCGGTAAGGGAGAAAAGAGAACAAAAACCAAGGCCACAAGGTCCTATACAAGTCAGAAGGATGATGAGGAAACAGAGACTGATGAGGAAATTAGGAAAATGAGGAAGAAGAAGAAATCATCAAGTGAATCCTTTGCTAGTGCAAACAAAGAATAAGAAGTAGAAGAATTTGTTGAAAGGCCTACTCTCTCCATTGATGATGTCATCAAGGCAGTCAATGTGGATCAGAATCTGCAACTAATGATAGAATTCTATGATGAGTATAGTGACACAGACAAAAGGATCTTGGAAGAAGCTACAGTTAAGTACTTAAACATATACAATAAATCATTCATTGAAATCATCTCTCTAATTCCCAAAAGTTTAGAGAAGGTACTTGAACTCAGAAAAGACAATGCCAAGGCAAAGGATGTGGAGATCTAAGAATAGATAGCTATTTAGCTCTATCCTTCCATTACTCCAAAACAAATGAACATGATCTTCAAGGACTGCAAGGATGAGTTCCAGAGCAAAGTAAGAATGAACAAACTTATGCTCAGAGAGACTGATCATGTAGTGAAAGAGACTGAAGACATCCTCCAGAATGCATTTAAAAGATTAAATCTACCTATTATAGAGGACATAGATGATGAACCTTCTGCCATGGATGACGAAGGACTAAGTCCATCAAAAGAAGAATCTACTGATAAAAAGGCAGAAGAGACAAAGGAGATAGGTGAGGAGAGGACTAAGGACTTGGATTCCTCTATTCTAGAAGAGGAAGTCCTTGAAGAAGTAAACATCTCTCTTCTGGATCCCCTTGATGACTCTGAAATTGAAGAAGGAAGAAAAGAGGAGAAATTGAGTCAAGTAGAGGAGAAAAAGGGAAGAGAAGAAGAACACATAGAGAAGATCTTTGATGACAGCTCTGAGGCTGAAAAAGGGAAGAAGTCTCTGGCAAGAGACACTATAGAAGCAATGAAGAATTTCTTGACCAAGGAAATGATGGAGATAGATGAACTAGAATTATTTCAAGGACCACTCAATTTTGACTCCCTCTCTCCAGTCCAGACAATGAAGGTAGCATCTTTTGCTCAAGCTAAAGCAAAAGAAAAGCTTCTGAAGTCTCACATGGAAGACTGCGAGCTAATAGAGATTGCATCTGGTGTGTTGGAGAAGATCATGCTATCCTTCCAAAAGGATCTTTTGGCCTCTTCATCTGGTAATTTGACATCTCTTGTTAATTCTGTTAGCACACATTTTAATTCTTTGGAGAAATCAGCAGAAGAAAAAGTTTAGAAAGAATTTTTGGGTAAGAGATTCTCTGAAGTACAATGACTCATAGAAAATGATAGGAGAAATCTGAATATTGGGATAAAGAGCCTAGAAAATGCTCTTAAAGATGGTGGAGAATAATACAAATTTTGTTTATCTTGGTCCATAGTGACAACAGACAGTGCAAAGAAGGTGGAAGAACAAGAGGGTAAACTATCAAGTTTATCTCAGAATTTTGATCCTCTCCCCTCATCCATAATGAATCAAGAGTGCTAGGCTATTGCCACTATAAATGAGATAAAGAGGCTTGAGAAGGAGAAGAAGAATAGAATAAGCAGAATGAGTGAACTAAGAGGGATAATTATCCCTAAGTTAGAGGTAATGCATGATGCCCTAACTGATTCTCAGACCACAGCCTGGACCAGTGATCCAATAGACTTAAAGAGGGCAGAAGCTTTTGCATTTTTGATGAGTGGTCACATCTCAATTTTGGACAGGATGAAGCAGAGTTGGGTGACAGAAGTTGTACAGTTGAAGACTACCTTTGTGGATATACTTAAGTATATGTAAGTATAACATGTATATATACTTATGTGACTATGTATAGGTTGGTTTTTGCAAATTTTGGTGTACAGATTCCACCCTTTTCCATTGATGTCAAAGGGGGAGTAAGGAGTAGTGAAAAATGTGGAATTCAGCTAAGGGGGAGCTCCAGTAAAAATGTACATAAGATAGAGCATTAACCAAGGGGGAGTTTGCTACGACACTTAGTCATTTTCACTAAGTGTTGCCATCAATGCCAAAGGGGGAGATTGTTGGCAAGAGACACTATGCGGCTTCATGATTGTTTTCATTTATAGCAACAAAGTTTATCCCACACATCTGCAGCACATAGTATGTCTATACCGGAAGTTAGATTGAAGAGTATCTTGGTCCTGTAAGCAAGAACATAGCATGTAGTAAGGTCTAACAATTAGGTCTGGATCTCTTAGAGGGTGTAACTCAACAAAGTGCGGACTTGGGAAAGTTAATAGGAGTATCATGTCTACTATATTCCAGTGATTAAGCCTCTGGTGATGAAAGAGTGAAAAGATATGAGAACCTAAGTGTTGAGTTCCTAACAGGCAGAGTAGACTGAGGAAGAACTAACCAATAGAGCATCAGACCTTAATTTTGATGAGAAATTGATGGTGATCAAGCTTCTTGAGAGATCATTCATGGTTGATCGACATGATTAATAACTTTTATGTATATAATTTTGATATGCATAACATGTTAAGCATGGATTCAGCTGACATACCAGCATTTAGTAAATATCTTGAGTATTCTGGTTGCACTAGAAAGATGTTGAAATCCTTGGTAAAGATGTTGAAATCCTTGGTGCAGATATATATACCAGATTAATTTTGGTATGAAGGGAAGTGTGCAAGGTGTGGTGTGTGACAAAAAGTAGAGAGAAGTGTGGTAGTAGCAATACAAGTCCAGTATGTGACAGAATAGCAACACTAAAAAAGAGGAAGTATAAAGTGTAGTAGATTAGTATATTGAGCCTAATCAAAACTAAACCTCAGCACATGTGGATGTCTCTCTTTAGTTCAAACATCTGGCTACCTTCTATATCCTTGTAGATAGTGAGTCTCTTGTAAGCAGTGTGCCTCTTGTGAGCAGTGTGCTCAGGTAGTGAGCCCTAATTGGCAACTACCATTTTGTACTTATTCTTTTAATAGATAATACAATCTTGGGTTAGTCACCCCATGGTTTTTCCCTTAACAGGGATTTCCACATCAAAATCATTGTGTTATGTGTGTTGATTTTATTTTTTCTCTCATGGTTATGTATGCTTGTATGTTTTGATGTTGCACTAATTGTTAAAGAAGAACAAAAAATTAAAATATTTAAGATAACTGATTCACCCCCCCTCTCAGTTATCTACCTTGTTTCTAACAAGCTCTTGGTTTACCTCATGGATAGGAACTAGTCAATCAGGTAGGGCTGTTGCCCTTTTCACTGGTAGGTCCTCTCAATGGGCTAACTACTTCGAGGTTCCTGTGGTACTCCTCACAATGAGTTTTAGGGCTATATGTCGAGGTATTTTCCACAGTTAAGTGGATAGGGATATTCCCTGATCTGAACCTGCACTTGAAATGAACAATACAAATGCAAAAAAGAAAGAACTACTACAATAATCACAACACTTGGAGGCCACTGCAAGAAAAAATTCAGCAAAAATTCCACCCAGCAAGCCCAAGAAAGCGCTCTGATACCAGATGAGAGAAACCTCCTGCAATAATATAATGAAAAAGCATGAAATAAAAAAAATAACAGAAACACAGAAGGAATTTATTGATCGCAGGCCACTTTGAGGGGGCAACCTCCTTTGAGAAAGCTCAATACAATAAATTCATGGATGCCTTCATTGGCCTGAACACGTACTTATATACTAAGTCTAATCTAAACAACTATTACTTCCCATGATTGTGGGATAATGCAATATACTCATGGGATGACTTAAAAAGCATATGCATCCAAAAGTAACATACTCAGAAAGTAAAGAGAAGGGTTAAACATGAGTTCCTAACACTATCTTCTTCAGGAGTGATGTTGTCTAACTTCAAGTCAAATTCTACCAAAACCTTAGCAGTTAGGTTCTTTTGCTTTGATGGATCAATTTTTCTTCTTTCTTCCTCAAGCCTATTTTGATATGCAACTTGTTTTCTTCTTAATACAAAATCTTTAAACTCTTGAGTCTTAATGAATTTGACATCTACCAAATGTTTTTGATAAGATAGTGCCCTCACATCCCAAGTTTCATCATTTTCAATTTTCAAGTAATTATTCAGCTTATCCCTCTTAATTAAAAGTTTACTATTCAATTTCATGGCATCTTCAATATATACTAACCCATCCAAGATTACTCTCTCAATCCAAGATTCATTGGCTCTAGCCAAGGTTTGATATCTCCCAAATTGTTCTATGATACCTAAATCTATATTTTTCATAGAAGTATCAATTTTAGTATCCATGGGTTGAGAGGTAAAATCAACAATTGATTGTATATACAAAGTGAGGGCACTCACTTGTTCTTGTAGCTTCACCTTTTATTGCATCTCTATTTTCAATTGATTTATTAAAACATTCATTAACAATTTAGAATGATATATATCACCTTTAAGCATGGGAGGACCCATATCAATCCTACTTACATTGAAATCGGCCTCAGTAACATTTTACTTATCTTTTTCCCCTATGGGATCTGCAATCTCCAGAAAATGATAACCTAAAGATGATTCCACCACTACTCGGTACATTCTTTTGGCCTTCTTAGGATGAGGGGTTTCTTGAAGAAATTTGGCCACTGTATCAAAACCAAGGTCTACCATAGGGGTCTATTTCCTTTTTTTCTTTATGACTTTCTTTAACCAAGAAGGAGATGGTAAAACAAACTTATTATCTTCATCATTAGGGGAAACATTACCTAGTACAAAATCTGACTCAATTTCATGAATTTGTTGTTTGGAAGGAGGATACATATCAAGCATATAATTAAGAATACTATCTTGACCAATTACTTGAAAAGTAAGAGCTTCATTACCTAGGGAAGATGAATTAGTTGAAGCTTCTTGGCCTACCTGTAGTTTCTGCAAAGAATCAACCATGGGGTTCCTCCTCACTTCCAACTTTTTTATAGGTATCTCACCATCCATTTCACACAAGCCTTTCAACTTTTGGTTTTTCTCAAGTTCATCTCCATTATTTCCCCACTATGAAGTAGCTCTTGAACTAGTAGAATGTAAAATGGGAGAAGACATTTGAATAACAGGAGTGGTGGAAGACTTCTACATTTTGGTGACCTATTCTTGTTGTGAAGAACTTTCTCTAGCATGATTAATGCCATTTATTTTCAATCACCTTTTCATTTTATCTAGTATAAAGGATGAACGTACATACATATCAATAATCTCTTTTTTTAACCATTTCACTTGAGGCATAGGTTTGGAACTTTCAATAAAGTACCCTTCATCTATCATGTCTGAATTATCATCCATGATATCTGGGACACTCCATTCTAGCTTGAAAGATTTTATTTGATCTATGGTCATTCTCATCCAATCGCTCCATTGTACTTTTCATTCATTAGTATAGTCCTCCCAATAGTCCTCAATATGAGATTGATGTTCATATGATGACCCTCCATAAAAATTCCTTTTTACATAGTCCCTACTATCAATGAATAATATATTGGTATACAAATGGAAATTGAATTTGACAAGCACCATTTCCACATTTCTTGCATCATCATGCATTTTGTAGGTATAATAAGTAAAAGTGGCAGGGAAGGGATAACCCTTCTTTTTTATATCATGGTATTTCTTGCTAACTTCTGCCATTTGTCGGCATGCTTCCCAAAAAATAACCAAACCATTGGGATATCTTGGCAATTCATATGCAAAATTTTCATAACCCCTGATCCTTATGTATGAAAATCTATTGAATTGAATGTAGAAGCTCCCAAATTGCATAACAAATTAAGCAGCTTCCTGAGATATTCAAGTTTCATAATTTCCATCAATTATTTTCACATTAAACATTAGGAAAGCATCATTCACACACCTGGAATCTTTATTTCCATATTCCTCTTGTAATGGAGGAAAATAATCATATATATGCATATCATCAGAAAGACTTCCATAAGTCTTCAAGCGAGGCCAAACCACCTGAGTACTGGCTATTGTATAAAATAGCTATGAAAACATAGGAAAATAATTCCTTTTGTGAAAATTCACCAGCTGATCATCAAGATGATTGTTAATCAGACTGGCCTAGTCTATGTATTGAGATTGACCACAAATCAACAAAATGAATTGACACATCCACTTTTCAAATTCATCATCCTCTCTACTTCCCACTACCCTTTGTAATAGGGTAATCATGTCTATTATATCTTCTTTAAAATGACCCTTTTTCAAATTCTGGGGAACTTGCTTGACTTTCCTTTCTTTTCATTTTTCAACCAGTGTTTAGCAATAGTTGTGAGGCACCAATCTTTCTTATCAAGGAAATAATTTCACCCAGCTTGCACGGACATTGCTACAAACTCATCTCTTTTAGGAAATCTAAGAGCATGACTAATTGACTCAGTATCCAGTTTAACAATTATGGTTCCATCAAAAGACCTAACCTCCCAAGACTCAGAATGATAATTTTACACACAAGCAAGAACTAAATCTAGACATTGCACAGCTGGAGGAAATCCTCTGACATGAGCAAGGCCACTAGAAAATGTTTGTTTTTCCAGAAATGACCTAGGAGTCTCATTCATTCTATTCCATAAATCCCACAAATTAATATGTCCTAGGTCTATATCTTTAACACTCGTAAGATGATTATCTATAATAGAACCCACACCATAGCCCAAATATTTGAATTTCATTCTAACAGACTTAATTATCCACCAAATATAGGAATCAAGTGCTCTTAGTAGAAAAAGTTCAATTCCAAGAGGTCTCGAATGGAAAGTATTTATAGAACTCATGAAAACCCCAATTTAACTTGCAATGGTAGATTTCCAAACAAACAATACTTAAAAATAGAACTAGAGTGCAGGGGAACTTCCAATTGACTAACCTTAAGAAGTTAGAACTGTGCTAGCTACAAATCAATTGAATTTCTATGAATCACTGGAATAATTGCTTTTATGTGTAGAGGGTTGGCGAGTGTAGATAGTTACACAATTTTGAGAAATCCCATCTTTATATCCACACTTGCAACAAAACTAGTTGTTTCATGACCAGACTAGCCGTAGGTGCACATTTACTCCCGCCAGTAGCATTAATGAAGAACTTATTTAATTCCATTATTGAAGATGTACAATACCTTTTTTGTCATTCATATCAGTAGAAAAGACCCCTATCAAATGGCATCAGAAAATGGCTAACCATGAATAATAGAGATGTCTTTATCAGTGATCGAGTTAGTGGATCACTCAATCGACAAGTTCATGAACTTCAAAAGCAAGTGTTCAATGAAAACCAAGTTCATGACTTAGAGATTTCACCGATAGTTTTTTTTTGTTTAAGCCTCTCCCTTCATCAGCAAAAAGAACACTTTACAAACCAACTTAAATTTTATCGGGGCAGGTGAGGTTTGTAAAACATGGAACTAACCGATAAAGAACTTAAACAAAAGGTTAAGTTAGCAATTGATAGAATTGCCTGACTCATAACAGAGAGAATATGTAAAGACAAATTGTTTTATCAGTATGTTTGAAAATAGGTGGACTCATGGATAGATTTTAGAAACTTTAAGTTCAAATTAGGGTGTGTCAGAACTTCAGCCCCAAATAACACTTAATTCATTGATCTATGATAATCAGACGATGGAAATATGTTATGTGTATGTAAATTTTCCATAATTTCATCGAGAACATTAATAATTATCATTTAGCATATGATATATTTGCTAGCCACATTATATTTTTTTTAAATTCATTAGCACATTCTCCGAGTAATTAATTTTATATTTTTGAATATCTATATAATTTGCCACCTAATTTATTTTATTTTTTGGAATACAACTATAATTCACCATTGAAATTTTATTTTTTCAAATCTATATACAATTCACCAACAAAAAACCAATGTCGACAAATTTGAAAAAAATTGCCAATGAAATTATTTTTTTTCAAAAATAAGCATAGATTTGCCAACAATTTTTTTTGCCTTGGGTTAGGATTTGCCAGGATTTTATAGGTTTTATTAAGTGAGGTTCCTTAAATTTATCCTTGAACACAACCATAGGATATTGCGCTTAAGGCCTAATTTGTAATTTTTTATCTCTCTAATTATCATATTTAGTATAAATTACCCTCAAAGGTTGATCCAAAAAGATCTCAAAAACATATGTAATAGGAAAAATGGGAACAAAGAACATGTTTTAGGTGCAAGGACAAGTTTTTAGTAGGATTGTAGACTTTATCATGCATGGATGATAGTGTGATTGGTGTTATGCCCTGCATACCCATCCCACCTTTGTTTGCCAGTCGGGGGCCCCCTTTTTGTTTTTCCTCTATTTTCTTTTGTCTTATGTTTTTCCCTTTTCAAGTCCTAGGTTTTTTGAATTAGGAATTTATTTTTTCATCCTCAAAACTAGTGTTTTGAGTGTTGTTTTGGATATCCCAGGATTTCTAAAATCCCTGGGATCCTGGGGCCTTGGGTCCAATTTTGGATTTGGGCTTCCTTCAAAAAGTTTGATCGAGACTTCGGTTCCTAATCAACTTTTTGGCCCTTTCATGAATTTTGGCCAAAGTTTGTTCTCTTTCCCATTGTTTTATGACCCTTCAAGACTTTGGGCCCCTATAAGTCTTCTAGCCACTTTTGGGTCAAGGTCCAAAGGTCAACTTTTGTCCCGCATCCCCAACCACCCACCACATTAATGGAGGTTCTTTTCAATTAAAGTCCATAGTATAAGGTTTTGAATGACCTGTAAAATTCTCATTTTGTCTTCCATTGCAAATTTATCGGATCCCTAGAGTGTGTTAAAGCATTTTAAGGGCAAATTGCTACCGGTTGATGATTAATCTAGAGCATTTTTCTAGTGTGCGCATGTGATTGGGCTGTTTGTCTTAGCTTTCATTTCCCCATGTTTTTGTCCCTTGAGGTAGGGTTTCTCTCCCTATTTCTTTTTTGTTGTCATTTTTCACTTTTTGTTAGATTCTAGGGTTTGTTTTGTCATTGTTGTTGACTATGTTATTCATTTAGGGTTTAATGATTAGGTTTTGTAGTTAAATTTGGTTTTTGTTTCCTTGCCCTTTGTTTTGTTTAGGGTTTTGTCTTAAAATAAATAATTTCAAAATTTTCCTTTTTCTTCAATTAGTTGGGCTATTGACCAAAAAACTCTTCAAATTTCAAAAGTACCCATTTTTACCTTGGGCCTCGAAAGAAAAATAAGCTCTTGAAATAAGCATTTCATAAATAGTCATAAAGCCGATCAGAATCTTAGGTCTTGATCAGCCCTTTGGCCATTAAACTTCAAAAACTAAAAATTGAATTTATTCTCACCTCTCGTAAAGTCTACAGAAACATAAAGTTGTGATAACCTTTTAGGACCTTAGGCCCTGAAAGGTCTTTTGGACCTGAACTTCAAAGTGCCTAAAACCAAGTTTGTTCCCATGTCTCACCAATGAATGTGATAACCTTTTGGGGCCTTGGGCCCCAAAAGGTCTTTTGGATTTGAAGCCTAATAAAGCCAAAAACTAAGATTTTCCTGACACTCTGCTTCCCATAACATCCTAAACCTAGCAAAAGGACTGATTGGGACTTCGGGTCTAGATCGACCTTTGGGCCCATTGAATCAATTATGCCTAAGAACTAAATTTCCTCCACTGACCCACTAAGCTAAGTAGGACTACAGGCCCTGAGTCCACTTTTGAACCCAAGTCCAAAAATCCAAAATGGTCCCATAATTCCGCCAGAGCATAGAAACATTCAAAATGCTTAAAATTTAATGTTCTCTTCAAGTTTTCTTGGATTTTTATACATCCCTTTTTCTTTCTTTAGGTCAATTCAATGTTTGAGGGTGAGACATCAGCCTACCAAAGTGAGGGGATTTTATCATATTTAGATAAGTCTTTTGAAGAAACTAAACAAGAAATAATAGGTGAAGGATCAGAACATAAACCCAAGAGGCAACAAAGACAAAGAGTGAAGAAGGAGCAATTGATAACAATGAAATACCAATTTCAAGGGGTTCCTAAAGAATCAAAGTTCAAGAGTGAGCTCATGAACATGACTGACATAGATCTTGGACATGTGGATATAGAAGAATTCAAACATGATACATTTGGAGATGTTACCCCTAAAGCAAAGAAAATTACAAAATTTAGATTGGGGCATGTAGCAAGTTTCCCATTAGTTTTTTAATGTTCAGAACTTATCCTCACTCTTTCTCACCATTACAATCAAGAGGAAAGGAAATGTTTTGATTCAAGTGGGAATCTTTTGCTAGACATTATAGCTCCAATTATCATATTAGTCTCTGATATTCTAGTATATAGGGAGGTCAGTTTGTTGACTATTGTCGAAGCTGCTAAACAGTATAATTTGGATGTTAATGGCAATAAGGGATATTTGAATAGGCATTGGTTGTCAAACCCCAAGAAGTTTGTTTCTAAGATACCTTCCAAGTTGACAAGGGCAAATTTTAAAGGAGAAATTGCTGACATTATTACCTTTCTTAGTAGAGCTTTTAGTAGAGAAGAATCTAGGACATATGAGACTTTACCATCAAAGGGGAGACTCATCTGGCTTAGGGAACCATGGTATCAGATACCTTACATGCATAACTCATATCAGTTGTAAATACTAAAAAGTTTTATTTGACATCTTATATCATTTGGTTAGCTGTGAGAGCTAGAAATTTTCCAAGGTTAACTATTGTGGGTGGAAGAGGAGAAGGCCGTAAAGAAAACAAAATTGGGGATTTATTTCCTTAATTGGAATTGAAAGAGGTAGAAAAATATTTCATAAGAGTCAGTGATGCATTCTTATATGTAATCATTTTATAGTTGACAGGTGATCTGGCTTGGAGGATGTCAAGAAAGACCATGGATTTGATTAGAACCTAGGAACAATGGTTTATTCAGTTTCCCCAATCCACTTACATCATAATTTCAAGATTCAAGAGAGCACCATTTCTCCTTTTGAGGAATTGTACTGCTAGAATCATTTTGATGGAATTTTCTTGAGAAATTAGTGAAGTACATTTGAAGTTATCTAGAAAACATAAATCAGGGGTAAAATATCCTTTTAAATTGGGATTTGATGAATGCCCCTTGATTGTGTTAGCTACAACAATAGCAGAATTGCTAAACGCTCTTAACTTGAAAACTTATGAAGCTAGGGAAGATTTTGATCATGTGGGTAAACTTAATCATTTGTTTCCTATAATGGACTTTAAACACAAGAATTCTCTCAAAGATTTTTAGGCCAATTGTAAAGACAATTTTGATGTGAGGAAGAAATAGTATACTAGTCTTACTACTTTCCAAATGAGAGAATATGGCTTGAGGGATGATATACCAGAGAAATTTTCTGATGATGGTGTTGTTCTAGATCCTATATATCATTTAGACACTATTGATAAAAAGGAGTTAGACCCAATTAACTGGTCATTGTAAAAAGAGAATTCCATAAGGGAATTTAGTGCCAATGTGATTGAAAGAAGCATTACTTGGTTAGATATAAGGCTTTGTAACTTTGTGCCACCTACTCCCTAGGACAAGAAAAGAAGAAAAGATGAACCTTTGTCTTCAGGGTCACAAGCATCCAAAAGACAGAAAACACTGAAGAAGCCTCCAAAATCTGCAAAAATTAGAATTTCAATTGATACTGCTTCTCTGGAGGATGTGTTGAGGGTAGTAAAAGAGATGTTTGATGAGACCTCCATCACCTATAAGGAAGGGGTTGTAGAAGTAACATCTAAGATAGGGGCTAAGCCTTTGGCTCAAATTATTCCTCCAAGGGAGTAAATTAGCCAACACCCAGATGCAAGAGAGCAAGTAGTTGGAACAAAAACATAACAAGTTACATTTGGTACTATTGTAACTCCATCTTCAGCTCATCAAGTTTTAGAATAGATGCTTGAAGAGAAAATTCAAGAAGTCACTGAGGAAAATCAAAGTTCTGGTAAAGAAAAAGGAGAGGAAGAAAGTGAGAAGTTTCAGGATATAGCATAAAATATTCCATT
Organism: Cunninghamia lanceolata; assembly: GCA_027924645.1. Lineage (NCBI taxonomy): Eukaryota > Viridiplantae > Streptophyta > Pinopsida > Cupressales > Cupressaceae > Cunninghamia > Cunninghamia lanceolata. The sequence goes on from BSBN01000007.1 coordinate 876,494, forward strand.
TGAACAAGAAGGAGAAGATTTTCAAGAAGAACATGTGTTGACAATTGAATAACAACAAGAATCGATCAAAGCTACAGATATGAAAGGAAAGTTTGTTGTTCCTTCTGGTAGTACTAAGTTTCCAAAGGATATGGAAGATCAATTTCTTGAGAAGGGACAGCCATAGGAAACAAAAGTGGAGAAAGAATCTGGTGAATAGAAAAAAATTGCACAAAATCCAATTGATCAATCTCTGTGACAGGTTCCTACATTGCCTTGGCTAAATTTGAATTTGGAGAAAAGGAAATAAGTAGTCATCAAGCCTTTAAATTTCTAGGATATGATTGTAGAAATTGAAAAGGAAAAACCAAGAAAGAAGACAAGGACTTTATTAGCATTTTAAGAAAATGATCAAGGGGAAAAGATTGTGGAGATTACTACTCCTATAGATGATAAGGATGATTGGGAGCTCTTAGCTGATTATTATGAAATCAAGAAAGTGAATTTGGGTAAACAAACTCATGCGGAAGAGATAATTTCATTTGACTCTGCTTACAATATAGTAAAATCAAGAATGTAGAAGGACAAGAAAACTAAATATGGTGTAAAGCTGCATTTAAGTCAAATGAAATCCTTTGTGAAAGGACTCCTAGCACCTATCTCAAAATAGCCAACTATGGTAGATATTCCAGTGCTAATGACCAAACAAGAAGTTGATGCTTTACAGACTATGAAATAAAAATCATCTATAATTGATAGATGAGTGTCTAAGTTCTCAAAGGAATCTTTTGGTATTTTTGACAAGTATTATCTGCATTATGATGAAGCTTGCAGGTTGGAGTAGAGAAATAGACACTTTCGTGGAAAATTCCAAGAAAGATGGAAAAATGGAATATATTTTGAGGACATTGAAACAAATCAAAAGTATGAGTCAAGAAGAATTGTCAAAATCTAACATTTTATAGGATGAAGATCCAAGTTTTGTGGAGCTCTATATAAAAGTTACTCAAAATAAGATATAGTAGATAGTTGAATATTGTCATGAGTTGTTGAGCCTGCAAAAATAAATATATGAGTATTATCGTTAGGGGAAAAATCAAGGCTATGAATCATAAACAACAATCAATAAACTGTAACAACACAGTGAAGTACAAGATCTAGCATAGAAATCCAAACCATGAAAGCAAACTAAAACAAATCTCTATGGTAAGCTTGGCTCTCCTCCATTGCTCTTCTCAATCTTGCATCAGAATGCAAAATATCTAAGGATGACTGTTGATTGCTCACTATTTCAGCATCATAACATTAGGAGGAAGATGAACGAGAATGGAAATCCTAGAGGAAATTTGATAGCATAAGGCTACTTACAAATTGATCCCCCCAAATGGCTTGGGTGAGGGTTGATTTATAGGAAATGAGTGATTTGAATCAATGACTAGGATTGAATGTTGATTTGAATGATGTGGACGATTGACATTGAATAGGGTTTCCCACTCCACGAGGAGTTGTAGTCATGTGACAAGTCTAGGGTAGACCTAATTTAAATAATGTTTTATTTAAATTAGTGGGACATGTGAAGTGTATTAAATGAAAAATGTAGTATGTGACATGTGCTGCAATGAGGTGAAAGGTGAGGATAAATTCAAATATTTTATTTGAATTAGTTGCAACATGTTAGAAGGAGATTAATTAAATAAATAAGATTTATTAATTGGAAACTGGGATAAACTAGATTGGGAGTGGGATTAGGACAAAATGTCATATGATGTCTCTAATAATGTATTGACAAGGTGTGTTGCAAGACATGGACAATTTTAAGTGACTACAAGTATATTGCTATTTTTAAAACTTTTATTAAGGTAGTTGGTGACCCTAAAGTATATTCACATGACAAGCATAGACTGGAAGCACTGGATAAAACAAAAGAAGTCTTCAAGAGTAAAATGGATGGCTGGTTGAACACTCCAGGTTTTGATGAACATGTGCTAGACAAATTTATAGACCCTAAATCTCATTTTAAATTGGCAATGATGGATGTAAATAATATGGAAAGAAAATGTGAACATGTCTCTTAGCATTTTGATACATTTAAATTTAGGACTGAATATTTGGATGAACCAGATGTGGATAGAGTAAGTCAGCTTTTGTCAAATTTTGCTGAGTATAAATAGACAGTCTTCTATAGCAGAGATTAGTTCTCATTGAGTCTATTTTTGACTTGGATAATTTTTTTTGTTAAGGAATCTTGTATATCCAAATTTTGTAAAAAGGGAACCATTATTCTATAAAGTGGGCCCTATGAAACTTCTTTGTTTTCCTTTTTTTTGCATGTCTTTGAGTTGAAAAGTCAAACTTAGAGATTAACATGCAGAATCAATTCTATTGTTAGAATTGTTTTTGAGTTGCATGTGATTGGTGATAGAAACAAAGGACAAAGGTATTGCATGCATTTTAAGACTATTGTGTTGTACTTTTTGGGTGCCTATATAAGGGAGGTACCTATTTTGTTCAAGGGTTTGAAAGTTGAAGAATTAGGTTATCAGTCCATATTTAGCATTTTCAAGTTTTCAGCAAATTAGTTAGGTTTACAACATTTTAGTTTAGAGGAGATGGTTCTTTTGAAAATAGATCTGTAATTCTAGTGTGCTCTTTCTGGATTTATATCTTGTACTCAAATTTAAAGAAATAAATACAAGATGGCTGTAAATTCCTTTGGATTGATCTTTGTGCATCTAGTATAATTCTTTAAACTTCAATCTTTACTTCCATATTTGTTTGAGAATTTCTAAATCTAAGCTTAAATTATAGATTTTTTTCTAATTTTCATGTGAAATATAGTAATCAAAATATAATTCAAGTTATCATCTTGAAATCCTTTGAATCTTGCACTAGTGGTATGAACAATTGAGTTTATAATAGATTTGTTGATATAAAAGTAGAAATATAAGTGTTGTACCAATTATCTCTTGCATTCCTTATTATCTTTTGAAATTTCTTTAAAAACAATAGTAAAATATAAATCAATTCCAATCCATTTTGAATAATTAGAAGTAAACCAAGGCCTCTTGTTAAAATGTCCACATTTACCCTATGTTTGCACAACATAGTTGTGACCCAATGCACTAGACCTTGGGGGTATTTGATCCTTTTCTAGATCAGTTGTCCTTAAATGAGTGACAAGTTAAATCTCATCTTCCCTGTGTTGCATGTGTGTTAATAAGACCATTAATAGAACTAGCACTAGAAGGAGGGCCTTTGAATTTACTTCATTAAAACTTCAAACTGGAGCACATAAATTCCTTTTCTTCTGAAATATTTAGGAGAATCTTGAGATCTTTACCTAACAAGGGAGATTTATTTGAGCTAGGGTTTCCCACTAAAGCAAGAAGTATTTAAGAGGAAGACATAACAATCAATCACATGCCTCTTCATTGAATCAACAACCCATAGCTAACCCTGTCATTCCACCTATCTTGCCTCAACCAATGGCTTTCTTTCCTTATGAAATTCCCCTTTAGGGACTGTACCTAGAGGGATTCATGATTTACCTAGGAATACCAAGGAAAGTAAGATAGCAAAGGAACACATACAATCCTTTAAAGATTCTATGATTTGATCACAAATAGCCCATTAAGATGTGGTTTGTAGGTTGTTTCCCTATTCATTAGGAGATTTTGCATATGTTCAACACTAGATTCCAAAGGTTATACAAGAGATTAGCTACACCATGTACACAGTAGTAGAAGATGAAGCCATTTAGGTCTATTTAAAGGTAATTGACCCTCTGACCGGTATGTTCTTGAGAAGGACTCAAACCCTAGCAGACATAGACACCTTGGCTAAAACATACAAATTGCTTATTGAATTGTAGCACCAGATTGATCCTTCCCTGTGGGTATTAATGGTTCTATGCCTTCTTTAGGATACTTAGGAGGACCAACTTAGCCACCTATAATAAACAATGCTTTGGCTAGTAACATTCCCTTGCTAAGCCCAATACCTCTAGTCATGTATTAGCCAATAGATCAAGCATTTGGAACACCTGCAATAACTTGGCCTAACTTAAACCAAAATAATCATCAACTGCCTATTATCAATAGTGGGAACTCATTTTTCAAGAAATCTACCATGACTCAGATAGCTCCAAACAATGTTCAGGCCAACACGCAAGTGAGTCAACTAGATGCTGATCAGACTATGCATTTGACATCTGAAATAGAAGCATTGAATAAGACATTGACCTATATCACAAATGAGCTCACTTAGTTTAGGTTAAATCCACACAATCTAAAAATCAAAACAACTTTTAGAATCAAGGTAAATTCCAAAACTAGAATAAGGATTACAATCAGAGACCATTCAACAGGCAATGGAATACAAGGCCTAACAATGGGGGAGTGACAAATACAGGTAACAACCCAAATGAAGGAAACCAAGGGTCTGCTAATACATCCAACACAATAAACATGGTTGAGTTAAACCATATGGCTAATTGGTGTAGGTTACATGATATGACAGATCATTTTGAACTAGATTGCCCCCAAATGGAAAATATGGCTAGAATTGCATGCACAGACACACAAACTTCCTACAATGTAGTCCAAGAGAATAATAACAACATAATTATAGCCATGGTCTTGGATAGTTATGTTTTCCCATTCGAAGAGGATAATGAACCATATGATGAAACTTATGAGGTCTAGACCTTTCAAATAGGAAAGAACAATTACTTCCTGAGGAACAAGTCCAAAGGTCCTTTTACCATAGGCATACTGCCTAGTAATGGATCCACACCACCTTATCCCAAAGCCAATAAAAATCAACTACCACCTAGAGCCCAAACCGAAGGACAACCAAGGTCAAATCCTATGATACTTATGAAATCCTATGCAGCTACAGATATGAAGTATGATATAATGGAAGACCTCAAGAAGACAAAGTCCCAACATGTTAATTTTTGATGTTCTTCAAAACTATCCTAATTAGAGAGAAAATTTGATAAAATTTCTAGAAAAACCAAATGTGGCTAAAGAAAAAGAAAACATAGTAGCTACTATTGATGCCTTCACAATGATGTATAGAGGAAAATTAGACTCTCCTCCCTTTTTGCTCAGCATAAGAATATTTGGGAAGAATTTGCATAATTGCCTAGTGGATTCAAGAGCATCTGGTAATGTGATGCCTTATTCAATGTGTAAGAAGCTTGGAATGACACCAACCCCACCCATAAAAAGGTGATACAACTGGATAAAATAGATGTTAGCATAATAGGGGAGATTAAGGACATTCATATCCAATTAGTTTTTGACCTTAGAATCCAACAACATATTGATATACAAGTGGTAGATATTCCTGAAGCATATGGAATGTTGTTGAGTAGAGACTGGTCTAAAAGTTTGAATGGATATTTTGCAACTGATTTCTCCCATTTGTGGCTTCCTTGGAGAGGAAATTAGAATCATATTAGAATTGAAAGTGAACCAAGGTTGAAAAATATGATAACAGAATATAATCACCACAATGAGGTGGCTTATATTGAAATTGAACCAGACATTTATAGGGTGGATGGAATTTTGACCACCATTGTATTTTCTCAAGGCACCATAGGTAATAAGAACATTAGAAGTATGGATTTGCACTCAAAATGTGAGAAATTTGTATAGAAGCTAGAAAAAGATTAGGATATGCTAGGAGACAACATTAGTATCAATGATTTATTACTCCTGAACTAGTACTGAATTCATTAGTGTGATCATTCAAAATTAACATGTGCAACTTGTGTATTGCTATTGTGAGAAAGTATATTCATAGGGAATCACATCTAGAATCCTTACCAATAAATGATATCACCTTAGGCAACACAAAACTACTGGTTAGACAAGACAACAATAAAAATATGGTTGGCATAAATAGTGACCAATAAATAAGACAAGAAGATGTTGATCCCATCAAACCTATAGACAGACAACCTAGTGTTGTTGTTATGGATGAAGAAGTAATGAACACACCTGAGAAAACCTCCTGGTGGCAAGTTCAAGTAGACTATACTAGGTCTAAAGAAGACTTGACTATCTTGATAGAAGAAATTCTTTCTTCAGAAGAAAGCAAAGAGTAGCCAAGTTTGGTTGCCCCAACAGTTGAATGGATACCTATTCAATAGATTTGTAACATAAAGCTAGTCCATAAGAGACAAATATCATCATAAGATAAGATGTGTACGTTGAGATTTGATGGCTTTCATTCCAAACATAGAGCTGGGGTGGGAGTGGAATTAGTGAGCCCCAAAGGCAAAGCATTTTTGGTATCTTATCGATTACAGTTCAACTATACCAACAATGTGACTGAATATGAGGCATTAATCAAAGGATTAATTTTTGCACACAAGAAAGGAGTATAATGCCTAAAGGTACAAGGAGATTTAGAATTAGTGGTAAAGAAGGTGAGGAGTCAATATGCTTTCCATGACAAAAGACTTGCAGCTTATTGTTGTCACGTAGAATTGCACCCTGCTTGGAGAGAGTCCAAGCATTCTAATGACACAATGGGAATGATCTTAAAGTGTGGGACCTTGCGAACTAAGATCAAACCTCTGGAGAAGGCCAACTTCCTCTTTCTAAGCCTAATGCTTAGAGGAATATATCTAAACCTAGTACTAAATGCTATGGGGGAAAAGGGGTAGAAGGAAACTGAAATGGAAATTAGGGTGATGCACTAGATTCATTGAGTGATGGTGATCTTGGTTTAGACACAACAATGATTTCAATGATGAAGGGGATTCACACAGACTTATGAGACTGATTGAGGCTTTGGTATGAAGGTCAAACCTATAGAGGAGCTGTTTTACTCACAGAATAGACTATAACTCTAATTAAAACACAGAAATCAGGACACAAGAGAGGCAAGAAGTTATGCATATATTAATCATGAAGGTCAGAAACCATTACATTATAGAATATTTAGTAGCAGAAGTAGACATAATATAGCTAATCACATTTATTTGGTGGATAAAAAGAAGACAACAGAGGCCAGATTTAGGCACAGTGAGTCACATTCCCATACCCTGTAATTACACTAAGAGGTCTGACTACAGAAAAAAGCTAGCATAATAGCACAAAATAAAACCATCCTCTACCTTTGATGAGCTTGGTTATCTTGATATCTACGTCATATTCCATGACTTTGGTAATCCAACCAACCCTTTTCTCATTAACATCCTTACCTAATAGAAACTCTTTCACACCAAGGTGAGCAACCATCAAATGTACCTTATTGTTAGAAATAAGATGCCTAAACTTCTTGAGACTCTTTATCACTACAAGGACATGTTTTTCAATGAAACTATAACTCTGTTCATACTCCTCCAGTCCTTGACCAAAGAAAGCAATTGGCTACTCAAAGCCTTCACTTTGCTGCTGTACTAGAATTGCAGAAATTGTATCTATACTGCCATAAGCATACAAAATAAAATCTTTTGAGAAATCAAGATTTAACAAAGTTGGTGCAGCCGTTAACACTTCTTTTATGGACTCAAAGATGAGTTTGTCCTCCTTTGTCCAACTGAAAACTTCATTTTTCTTTAACATAGAAGTCAAAGGCTTCAATAAATTTGCAATGTCAGGTATAAATCTTCACAGAAAATTAATTCTCCCAATAAAACTTTGAAGTCCTTTCTTATGACTGGGTAAAGGCAGCTCCAAAATAGCTCCTACTCTTTCTATATCAATAGCAACTCCCTCTTTTGACACAATGTATCCTAAAATCTTGCTTTCATGCACAACAAAAATGTATTTCTTGGGATTGAGAGATATCCCAAACTCTTTACATCTCTCAAATACTTGTTTCAGGTGGGATAAATGTTCAGCTACATCCTTAGAGAAAATTGTGATGTCATCAAGGTACACAAGTACCAATTTATAAAGCAAACCTTTAAAAGCCATAGCCATAGCTCTCTGAAAAGTAGAGACAACATTTGACAGACCAAAAGGCATCATTTTGTAGGCCATGGTGCCCCATTTGGTGGTAAAAGTAGTTTTAAACTGATCTTCCTTCTTGACTAATACTTGATTATAACTGGAATATCCATCAAGTAAGGAGAATCTTTTTGAACTAGCCACTACTTGCAGAATTTGCTCCATTGAGGGCAGCAGGTAGTGGTCCTTCAGGGAGGCTCTATAAAGGTCTCTAAAGTCAACGCACAACCTAATCTCTCCATTCTTTTTCCTCATAGAAACAAGATTCGAGACCCAAGAAGTGTGCTTGATCAGAAAAATGATATTTCCCTCGATCGGCTTGGTTAATTCCATAATCATCAAAGGCTCAAGTTTTGGATTTAAAGGTCTTTGTGTTACATCCCCTTTTTGGATTCAATATTACTATTTACTTTTTCTTAAATAGTACAGTTATGTGGATATGTTTTTAACATCATAGGAACTGATGATGTAGATAGAGAAAGTTAATTTTATGAAATTATGGAATCTATTTGATTATGATCAATATGATGTTATGAATTGGAATGTCTTTTCGATATGAAAATGAAATGATTTGATTTAAATGTGCTTTGATTAGAATATTGGTGCTTTGACCACAAAATTGTATGTGAGATTGTCAATGTAGGAATAGACAGAATATGTTCACTAGGAAGAAAGAAGAAGAGAAAGTATCTTTGAGAAAGAGAGAATAGACTCTGGAATAACCATGGGTGCTTGCCACTGAAAATGCATATTAGGTAGATAAACCTTGATGCCTTGAATATGGGCTAAGTCAATTTTAGTCAAGATATCGACGTCTGTTAGAAAAGGTCTTCGTCGTTTAGAGTATGGGAAATCGACGTTAGTGTTGTAATACTCTAAAATGTGTCGTCAAATAGGAATGACTGATATATTGATTATATGTAAATATATGTATTTACTTATGGTTGAGTTGTAAGTTGTATCTTGTTGTTGATCAGTGCAAGAGTCGAATTTGTGCGTAAGTCGATCTCAAGTCTTGTTCTGCATTTGTGCCCAATCCATCATTATTGTCATAAAATGCTTCAAGCGTATGTCGTAAACACCTCTTTGCAAAATTTGACAGATGTTGAATTGTTCTTTGTTGGGCTATTGTTGATTACTATAGGGTTTGAATAATGTTTTAAAATTTCAAGACCATGGTGTGTAGTACCCTTGGTCATAAAGGTATTGGAATATCTAATATTTTGGTTAGTTATAGTTTGAGCGTCACTTTGAGATAATTCCTTTATTCTTGAATGATGTCAATAATCAAGTCGAAGCTCGAAAAGGGACACATTTAAGTTCTTTTTATGATGTCTTTCTTTTCGAATAAGTCTTTTTGCCTTCTAGTTTAAGACCACAAGTTAGTCATTGGTCTAACCTTTATTATAATGTTTGCATTTGTTAATTTTGATAAACAGTTATGAGTAGTGGGTCAAATGGTTTTATCTGGTAGCCGCCACCTTGCTAGGTTTAGAACTCCATTATGGAGAATAACCGCAAATTGAGTGAGGCAAAACCATAATTCTTGTAGTGGTCGTATTTGGAGGAGGATGTTATGCATGTGTGGGTGGAATCCTTTTGTTCAGGCATGGTTTTTGTGAGTGGGAATTGGTTACACCTTCGCAATGAGCAGGGATAAAGAGAGTTTTGATTTAGTTTTGTAGTTAGAGATCACTAAGGAGATCAAAAACAGGACTGAGCAAAAAGTTTCAAGAGGAACGGCTAAGGAATTATCAAGTATTGAGGACCAATTTGCAAGTGAACTCTAGAGACCAATTTTAGGTTCTCTACCTCTCTTCACTATGCAGACTTAGATTTCTATTGTATTGTTTTAAGTCATGTCTTTCTTGCATTCTAAAAGAACTTCGTTTGTTAAAGTCGCAAGGTGTTAATTACTGATAACTGTAGCTGTGAGTTTTGAACATTATTAAATGGTGCAATGTTACATCTTCTACACGGCACTGCACTACACCATAGTAGTGAATCTCAAAGCCTATTGCTTTGCTATACAAAGGTCAGAATTTCTATGAAGTTGAGATTCAACTTTAGGTGGTTTTTGTTTGGTGTAGAGTGTAATTTAGATTAAGTTTTTGGTCAAAAGAAGTTCTCAATTAACATAGATCACGGTGTCAAACCTTTGTCGATGTAGAATGAATACTCATGTGGACAGCTGAATACCTTTGTTTGATTCTATCAAGCTTTAAAGGTCATCTAGTCTAGAGTAAAAGATTTGTTAGTAGCAACCAATGACTGAAGAATATCATTATTAAGAAGTATAAACTAAAACTTACAAGACTTCTTAATCGTTCTTGTTTTTGCTGAGTTTAAAATGGGTCGACCGTGGTGAAAATATTAACCATCTTTAGACCATTTTTTACAGTAAATAATTCTTTTGCATTGAAGTATTTAAGCCATTTTGTTTTCGAGAGGAGATTTACAATTAAACAAGTTAATAGAATGAAGATTTAGAGCAATATAACGAGTCTTTAGTCAAGTCTCAAGTTTAGACTTACATGCAATCTAATTTATTAGAAGAAAATGTTATGGCAAGGGTTTCCAATGTATAAATCGACAAGATTATGCTATGTCGAAGATTTCAACACGTCGAAATAGTACATTATGAGTGTTAAATTTTAACGTAGGGTTTTCAAACATTGTATTCTTGAATTGTCTTTTAGAGAAGCCCTTCCAAAACGACAAAGATAAAGTTATGTCGAAGAATCAACAGTTGAAGAAGATTCCTTAGAATGTTTAATTTTAAACTTAGGGACTTCGAATATTTATGTTCTATAAATTTGTTTATTGTAATCTATTTCCAAAAACAACAAAGTTGGGTTTAGTGCCCACTCAAGAATGGATGAAATAAACAATGCGATAATTTTGAGATTATTATAACAATATTTAGCATTATTCAAAAAATTGATATGCTAGGAAATCGTTCATTTATCATGTAGATGGAGATGTTTCCATGAGATTGTAGAGAGAGAGAGTAAACCTCAGTGCCATGCACTAATGCATGATGAAATTCTAACACCTTGAGGTTATCGAGGTTGTTATATGGAACTTATAAATAGGTAACTGTAGGATTGTGATTAATTCAAGTCGAGTGGGGTGGGTGAACTTAATTCATGCGTTAATACAACACTAAATAAATTCAAATCCTTTGGCCAAGGTAATGCATGATCCTCAAGTGCATTGAATGTTCACTATGACTAGATGGCATAGCTTGTGGAGTAGTCATGCATGACTAGAGGGTATCTAGGCGATTGCATGATAACAAGTCATGTAGGTCACAACACCAGAGCTCAAATGGCAAACACCATTGGTTATCCTAAGTCTATCCTCTTGAGTAGGGTAGGGCCACTTTCGGTTAGGAAGGAGTGTGGGAGACCGACGGTCTGTGGTTGGAGGTTAACCTCCTTGAAGATACTTTCTCTTCTTAATTCTTGAGGAATGCTGAGACTTGAATTTAGATGGTCGACAATCGAGATGTAGTGACATTGGTAAGTTCCTATTTTGGATTTGTTTTAAGTAATTTTTAACAACATATTATTTAAATGTTTTGGATGATTATTTCCTTTTGGTTTACGAATATATATTCATGATTATTGTTAAGTCGATGGATGAATTACTTGTTTTTAGTAATTACTTTTCTATTTTAAATTTCAAATATATATATATAGATATATAGATATTGCCTTTGGTTAAAACTTAGTTTTAGAGTAAATTCAGAATTGGGTGTTACATATGGTATCAGAGCTAACCAGGTTCAACACTAGGGCTGATGAGTCCACTAACCTGATTAGGAATCAACATTATGTAGGTAGCTAATGATTTGATTTACTATGCCAGGATGGTATGTATCAAGAAAACCGCAAGGAAGTCCTTCGCTAGTAAGGAATGTTATTTGCAAGCTAAACAGAAATGACTTGTGATGATCAAGACTATTGAGAAAACAAATGATGAAAATGAAATTTGGCTAGATGATGTGGAAACTTTTGCCAATGCTCTATCACAACTTAAACGAATGAAAAGAGAACTCCTAGAGACAGCTAGGATGACAGCTTGAATCATGGTCAATTGCTGCCCTATTAGTGTACCTATGAGTGTACCTATGAGTGTACCTATTAGTGTACCAATGATCACTAGGGATCCCCGTATAGAACCTAGAGCTGAAATCATTGTACTATCATCTAATAGTGAGTCTGAGGGTTATACACCTTGTGATTATGTGTCAGACAATGAATCCGAAGGTTACACCCCACTTGTAAATACCGAGTGAAACATGAGATATGTCTATCTTTAAAGAATGTATATACAGTTTTGCAAAGTATAATAAAGACAAATTTTGGTTTGAGAATAATTATGGTTATGAGCGATTCTTATGTTTTGATAATATACAAAATGATAAATCATAGAACTAATTAGTATTTGCTTAATCAGGTGAGAAAACAAACAATCATGGATCAATTAGAGTTTAATGAGGGGGAAGATTGGGAAGGTCACAACTCTTAGGAAAACTCCATTGATAAATTGGATAGAATTCTTAATATGCTTACTGAAGCTAAGAAAAGGTTGGGAAAATTGGAAAAGAAAGTGAATGAAACTGGGAATAAGGATGGTGAAAATGAGAATTCTAATAATGCAATTAAAAGTAAACAATGGGATCATGGCACGTCAAGTGAAAACCAAGATGATAGTGAAGCTCAAAGGGAGACCAAAGACAAACTTGCACTGGAACTATCTAAGGATATGAAAAAGATTATCCCTCCCAAATTTGATGGAACGAAAACTGATGATGCAGTAGAAGAATGGTTAACAGAAATGGAGAAATACTTTGAAATCAAAAATTACTCTGAGATTACAAAGGCACTGAGGGGAGCATATCAGTTATTTGGAGAAGCATCCACTTGGTGGATGAACAAGAAAATGGAACTAGAATTAAGTCCCTTGAAGGTGACATGGAATGAATTTATGGAACTTTTTCAAAAGAGGTGGTTACCACAGCTATATTTTGATCAAAAGTTAATAGATTTCCAAAACCTCAGGAAAGGTGATCTATCTGTGGTTGAATATGCAGAAAAATTTACTAGATTGTTGAAGTATGTTCCTCAATACCAAAAGGATGAAAGATTTTGGATAAGAAAATTTATCATGGGACTCAATCCTCAGATTGGCGGTGAGGTGGAGGTGCATGGTCCAAACACAATGGACCAGGTGTATGAGAAAGCAATTAAACAAGAACAAAAGATCAAATCTATTTTTGCTTACTGTGAAAAGAAACGTAAGAGATTTGATAAGAACTACAATGATCAGACGTATAAAAGGAAGAATGCAAAAGGATTTGGAAACAGGAGGTTTGATAAAGGAAATCAAAAAAATAAAGGGGGATTTGGTAATGAACCTAGAAATGAAGATTATAAGAAAAATGACAATTTTCAGAAGAATGATGATGCTATGAGTAGACCATACGAGAAGAAAGGACCAATTGGAGGGTGTTTTTCTTGTGGTGGAGATCATTATGCTAACCGTTGTCCTAATAAAAATAAGAACATGCAGCCTAGGAATACAGTACTTCCTTTGCAGCAGGAAGTGTTTCAACAAAGGATTGATGCCACCCTTGACAATCAACAAGCTAAGTATCAGATTACCCCCATTGAGATGACAGGTACATTATTTGGAGTTCCTATTTCTATTTTGTTTGATACTGGTGCAACAAATTTTTTTGTGTCATCTAGAGTATTAAGTAAATTTCCTAGAAGAGATGGTTTTATGTCGAAACCGTGGACAGTTGAGTATGCAAATCACTCAAAGGCTCAGGTAGAGCAATGTTTGTTCAAAGCTAAGATTGATATTTCAAACTTCTCCACTGACGTAAATTTATATGTAGCACATTTAGGGTCCTACGATGTCATCTTAGGAATGAATTGGTTGTGGAGACATAGGGCCAAGGTAGATTGTTTTCATAAAACAATTGAGTGTCTGGATGATAAAGGAAATATAGTTAATTTTCAAGGTATTCAAAGGGAAATAAGGATGAGATCTATTTCTTCAAAACAATTAAATGGGCTAGACGTAAGGGATGTCAACTTTTTACAGTTAAAATGGATCTAGTAGAGGAAGCCTTAGAGAAGAAAACATTTGAGGAAAAATATCCATATCTTTGCAATTTCAGTTATGTATTTCCTGAGGAACTACCAGGCTTACCTCCAAAAAGAACCTTTGATTTTGCCATAGATATCAAACCAAGATCTGAGCCAGTATCTAAAGCTCCATATCAAATGACCACCACTGAACTTATGGAATTCAAGGCTCAATTGCAGGAGCTATTGTCTAAAAATCTAATTAGGCCAAGTGTATCACCATGGGGAGCCCTAGTTATATTTGTCAAGAAGAAAGATGGAACCCTTAGACTGTGTATAGATTATCAGATACTTAATAAGGCAACAATAAAGAATAAGTATCCACTGCCACGTATTGATGATTTATTTGACCAAATGCATGGTGCATCAGTCTTTTCTATGATAGATTTGAGATCTGGATACCATCATCTAAGGTTGAAAGATGAAGATATTCACAAGACTACATTTAGAACAAGATATGGTCATTATGAGTTTACTGTGTTGCCATTTGGATTAACCAATGCACCTACCACTTTCATGAATCTCATGAATAGTGTTTTTAGAGATTGTCCTAATAAATTTGTCCTAGTTTTCATAGATGATATTCTGATATATTCCAAAAATGAGGAGCATAGACATCATCTTCAAATTGTTTTGCAACGATTAAGAGAACACAAATTGTATGCGAAACTCTCAAAATGCACTTTCTTTCAGAAAGAAGTGCAGTATTTGGGACATATAATATCAGCTGAAGGGATATCAGTTGACCCAACCAAAATTAAGGCTATTATGGAATTGCTTGTACCTTCCAATGTTTCAGAGGTACAAAGTTTTATGGGATGGGCTGGATATTACAGAAAATTTATTTTGAATTTCTCAAGTATTGCTAGTCTAATTACTTCCTTGCAGAGAAAAGGAAAACGGTTTGTTTGGACTGAAGAATGTCAAAAGGCATTTGATTTGTTAAAAGAAAAGTTAACAACAACACCAATCTTGAAAGTTCCTGATCCTGAAGGACATTTTAAGGTTATTACTGATGCCTCTGGAGAAGGGTTAGGTGTGGTTATGGAAGATGGATGTGTAGTAGCCTATGAGTCGAGAAAGTTGAAAAACTTTGAGCAGAATTATGCTCCTCATGATTTAGAACTGGTAGCAGTGATTCACGCCCTTCAGATGTGGCAACATTATTTGTTGGGAAATACATTTATACTAAAATCATATCATCAAAGTCTTTGCTACATATTTACACAACCTCATCTCAATGCAAGACAAAGGAGATGGTTAGAATTAATATCAGATTATGAATTTGAGATTTCTTATATCAAAGGTAAAGAAAACTGAGTAGCTGATGCTTTAGGCAGAAGAAGACACAGCTTCTATAATCTCTATTCATGCTAATTTTAAAGTTTATCTGGAGATGAATATTATGAGCAGGTGAAACAAGCTCTGGAATTAAACCCTAAGGATCCAAGATATGACAGATTCTATTTTGAATCAGATGGATTGATGAGATTTAAGGGAAGAATCTATGTTCCTAATTCTGTAGAACTTAGAAACCTTGTTTGGAAGGAAGTTCATTGTGCACCTTATTCTGGACACCCAGGAGTAACAAAACTTTTAGCTAATGTCAAGCTGCTATATTTCTGGAAAGGAATGAAAAGTGACACTGCAAGGTTTGTAGCAAGTTGTTTGGAGTTTTAGAGAGTGAAGGCAGAACACCAACATCCTACTAGATTGTTTTACCCACATGATATACCAGAATGGAAATGGCAGGTTGTTAGTATGGATTTTGTTCAGGGGTTACCAATGTCTAAGAATAGGCATGATGCAATATTGGTTGTTGTAGATAAACTAACCAAGGTAGCACATTTCATACCAAGAAATTTGACAGATGGATCTCATATTTTGGCTCAAAAATTTGGGCAAGAAATATTTAGATTACATGGGGTACTTGAAAAGATTATATCTGATAGAGATGCTCGGATAACCTCTTAGTTTTGGCAAACTTTATTTTCTGCATTAGGGACTAAACACAATGTGAGCACCACTTATCATCCTGAAACTGATGGAGAAATAGAAAGGGTTAATCAGGTCTTAGAAGATCTTTTAAGAATGTATTGCATGGATCAGCAATATAGATGGGAGGAATATTTACCTCTTGTTGAATTTGCCTATAACAATTCCTATCATTCTACCACCAAGATGGCACCATTTGAAGCATTATATGCAAGGAAATGCAGAACTCCTATAAGTTGGGATAAGATGGAAGATATGATAAGCATTGGACCTAAAATGTAGGCAGATATGGAAGAAAAAGTGAAAATGACTAGGAAGAGGTTGGCAGAAGCCAATGATAGGCAAAAAAGTTATGCAGATGGCAAACGGGTGCCTAGACATTTCTCTGTTGGTGAGAAAGTTCTTTTGCGAGTAAAACCCCATAAAAGCTTAATCAAATTTGGTAAATCATCAAAGTTAGCTCCTCGATATGTCAGACCTTTTGAATTTCTTGAAATTATCAATCCAGTGGCCTACAAAGTTGCTCTACCTCTAGTCTTGTCCAAAATGCATAATGTTTTTCGTGTTTCGTACCTAAAGAAATATTTTTTAGGTAATGATCACATTCTTAAATGGAATTCTTTATAGATACAAGAACCCGGGGTGGTTGTGATTGAGCCACTCAAGGTGCTCGAAATGCGTAAACTTTGTTTACGTAATCGAGAGGTTTTGCAATGCAAAATTTAGTGGGACCAATATGGCGAGGATAGCGCCACTTGGGAAGACTATGAAAACATCTACCAAAGATTTGCTTATCTTTTCAAAAACATTAATGTTAAACTATAAATGTTTGTTTTATGTTCAAATTTTTCTTGGTAAACTCAATCATCGGGGATGATGATTCTATAGGGGAAAGATATGTTACATCCCCTTTTTGGATTCAATGTTACTATTTACTTTTTCTTAAATAGTATAGTTATGTGGATATGTTTTTAACATCATAGGAACTGATGATGTAGATAGAGAAAGTTAATTTTATGAAATTATGAAATCTATTTGATTATGATCAATATGATGTTATGAATTGGAATGTCTTTTTGATATGAAAATAAAATGATTTGATTTAAATGTGCTTTGATCAGAATATTGATGCTTTGACCACAAAATTGTATGTGAGATTGTCAATGCAGGAATAGATGGAATATGTTCACTAGGAAGAAAGAAGAAGAGAAAGTGTCTTTGAGAAAGAGAGAATAGACTCTGGAATAACCATGGGTGCTTGCCACTGAAAATGCATATCAGGTAGATAAACCTTGATGCCTTGAATTAAGCCTTGAATATGGGCTAAGTCAATTTTAGTCAAGATATCAACGTCTATTAGAAAAGGTCTTCATCATTTAGAGTATGGGAAATCGACATTAGTGTCGTAATACTCTAAAACGTGTCATCAAATAGGAATGATAGATATATTGATTATATGTAAATATATGTATTTGCTTATGGTTGAGTTGTAAGTCGTGTCTTGTTGTTGATCGGTGAAAGAGTCGAATTTGTGCGTAAGTCGATCTCAAGTCTTGTTCTGCATTTATGCCCAATCCATCATTATTGTCGTAAAATGCTTCAAGTGTATGTCATAAACACCTCTTTGCAAAATTCGACGGATGTTGAATTGTTCTTTGTTGTGCTATTGTCAATTACTATAGGGTTTGAATAATGTTTTAAAATCTAGAGACCATGGTGTGTAGTACCCTTGGTCATAAAGGTATTGGAATATGTAATATTTTGGTTAGTTATAATTTGAGCGTCACTTTGAGATAATTCCTTTATTCTTGAATGATGTTGGTAATCAAACCGAAGCTCAAAGAGGGACACATTTACGTTCTTTTTATGATGTCTTTCTTTTTGAATAAGTCTTTTTTCCTTCTAGTTTAAGACCATGAACTAGTCATCGGTCTAACCTTTATTATAATGTTTGCATTTGTTAATTCTGATAAATGGTTATGAGTAGTGGGTCGAATGGTTTTATCTGGTAGCCGCCACCTTGCTAAGTTTAGAACTCTATTATGGAGAATAACCGCAAACTGAGTGGAGGCGAAAACATAATTCTTGTAGTGGTCGTATTTGGAGGAGGATGTTATGCATGTATGGGTAGAATCCTTTTGTTTAGGCATGGTTTTTGTGAGTGGAAGTTGGTTACACCTTCACAGTGAGTGGGGATAAAGAGAGTTTTGAGTCAGTTTTGTAGTTAGAGATCATGGAGGAGATCAAAAATAAGATTGAGCAAAAAGTTTCAAGAGGAACGGCTAAGGAATTATCAAGTGTCGAGGACCAATTTGTAAGCAAACTCTAGAGACCAATTTTAGGTTCTCTACCTCTCTTCACTACGCAAACTTAGATTTCTGTTGTATTGTTTTAAGTCATGTCTTTCTTGCATTCTAAAAGAACTTAGTTTGTTAAAGTCGCAAGGTGTTAATTACTGATAACTGTAGCTATGAGTTTTGAACATTATTAAATGGTGCAATGTTACATCTTCTACATAGCGTTGCACTACACCATAGTAGTGAATCTCAAAGCCTATTGCTTTTCTCTACAAAGGTCAAAAGTTCTGTGAAGTCGAGATTCAACTTTAGGTGGTTTTTGTTTGGTGCAGAGTGCAATTTAGATTAAGTTTTTGTTCGAAAGAAGTTCTCAATTAACACAGATCACAGTGTCATACCTTTGTCGATGTAGAATGAATACTCATGTGGACAACCGAATACCTTTGTTTGATTCTATCAAGCTTTAAAGGTCATTAAGTCTAGAGTAAAAGATTTGTTAGTAGCAACCAACGGCCGAAGAATATCTTTATTAAGAAGTATAAACTGAAACTTACAAGACTTCTTAGTCATTCTTGTTTTTGCTGAGTTTAAAATGGGTCGACCGTGGTGAAAATATTAACCAACTTTAGACCATTTGTTATAGTAAATAATTATTTTGCATTGAAGTATTTAAGCCATTGTATTTCCGAGAGGAGATTTACAATTAAACAAGTTAATAGAATGAAGATTTAGAGCAATATAACGAGTCTTTAGTCAAGTCTCAAGTTTAGACTTACATGCAATCTAATTTATTAGAAGAAAATGTTATGGTAAGGTTTTCCAACGTATAAATCGACAAGATTATGCTATGTCAAAGATTTCAACATGTCAAAATAGTACATTGTGAGTGTTAAATTTTAACATAGGGTTTTTGAACATTGTATTCTTGAATTGTCTTTTAGAGAAGCCCTTCCAAAATGACAAGGATAAAGTTATGTCGAAGAATCAACAGTCGAAGAAAATTCCTTAGAATGTTTAATTTTAAACTTAGGGACTTCGAATATTTATGTTCTGTAAATTTATTTATTGTAATCTATTTCCAAAAACAACAAAGTTGGGTTTAGTGCCCACTCAAGAATGGATGAAATAAACAATGGGATAATTTTGAGATTGTTATAACAACATTTAGCATTATTCAAAAAATTGATATGCTAGGAAACCGTTCATTTATCATGTAGATGGAGATGTTTCCATGAGTTTGTAGAGAGAGAGTAAACCTCAATGCCATGCGCAAAAGCATGATGAAATTCTAACACCTTGAGGTTATCGAGGTTGTTATATAGAGCTTATAAATAGGTAACTGTAGGATTGCGATTAATTCAAGTCAAGTGGGGTGGGTGAACTTAATTCATGCATTGATACAATGCTAAATAAATTTAAATCCTTTGGCCAAGGTAATGCATGATCCTCAAGTGCATTGAATGTTCACTATGACTAGATGGCATAGCTTGGAGAGTGGTCATGCATGACTAGAAGGTATCTAGGGGATTACATGATAACAAGTCACATAGGTCACAACACCAGAGCTTAGATGGAAAACACCATTGGTTATCCTAAGTCTATCCTCTTGAGTAGGGTAGGGCTACTTCCGGTTAGGAAGGAGTGTGGGAGACCAATGGTCTATGGTTGGAGGTTAAGCTCCTTGAAGATACTTTCTCTTCTTAATTCTTGAGGAATACCGAGACTTGAATTTGGATGGTCGACAATCAAGATGCAGTGACATTGGTAAGTTCCTATTTTGGATTTGTTTCAAGTAATTTTTAACAACATATTGTTTAAATGTTTTGGATGATTATTTCTTTTTGATTTACAAATATATATTCATGATTATTGTTAAGTCATTGGATGAATTACTTGCTTTTAGTAATTACTTTTATGTTTTAAATTTCATATATATATATATATATTACCGTTCATTAAAACTTAGTTTTTAGAGTAAATTCAGAACTGGGTGTTACACTTTGTTTCTGCCTTACAGGTTTTGTACTTGGTTCTAACTCTATAGAGTGCTAGGCAATATGAGGGTCAAACCCCTTTAAGTCTGAGTATTCCCAAGCAAACACAATCCACATTTCTTGCAAAAGATCACATAGAGCCTTATGTCCCAAGTGTTGTTAATGCAAATTGTATTATTTTTGATGATCTTGAGCTTGTTGCTACTCAAGAACTGCAAGCTGAGAGTATACCAGAAGTGTTGTTAAAGGAGTGGGCATTAGAAAATATTGCGGATGATCCTGAGGGACACATTCAAGAAATTGGTATGGGGGTTTACATGTTGCATGAACCTAAAACAACAATTCCAAACCTTGTAAAGAATGCAGAACATTAGATAGAACAACAATATGAGGTATCAGTTTTCTTGTTATCAGCAGGAGGCAGAAAATAGAAGGGTGTATGAGGAAGAATACTTGAACATGCAACTTGCAGCCAAGGAGAAACAAATAAAATAGTTTCTTGCTCAAGTGCAAGAGCTCAAAGTAAAACATTTCTCTCCTATTCCTAGCTTCAAACAAATCCATCCTTCAAACCAAAGTGAATCTATGAAAGAGCCTCAAACTTCTCTACAATGGCAGCCTTCTTAGACCAAGTATCCTAGTTACAAAATACCAAACCTTGTAAAGTCCAATCCTCTCATACCAATTCAAAATCAGGAAGAAGAAAAAGTTTTTAAGGTCACTTTAGAAGTGGATGATGCTTCCCTACTTCATGAGCTACCTGATTATGTTGAAGATGAAGGCGACAGGTAGCTGGTCATGGATATGCAACAACATGGGGACTGTAAAAATGATGGTAGATTGTTGCAGGTTGAGGCTGAGCATGACAGCGAGGTTCCAAACCATAAGGAAGGGCAAGCATGTTGCCCTATGCTAGATGATGCAGAGGCTGATGATGCTGATATGCTTGAGGAGCTTCCATGCTTTATTGAAAATAATGAGGAGACTAAACATGGGCAAGAGCAAATTGAAGATTTCTTCTTTATTATCCAATAGGGATATCAGCTTCTTGGTGGGGAGGTCTTCTCTTTTGACCATGTGCATGGCTCATTTACTAAGCCTAAGTTAGAAAATCATGAGCATCTTGTTCATGAGGTAGAGACAACCATATCTCTAATTGAGATACAAAAGCTAGAGTATTCAGACTAGCTAGAAGAGAAAGAATCACAACAGAGACATGAGATCAACCATGATGATTTGCATGTCACTTCAAGGGGATGCCCAATTAGGCATCTAGCCCAATTGGAGACACATCAAGAGGAGTCACCACTTGTCATGCTTACCTCTAAGCATGAAGTTCAGCATCAAAATGGGTGGAATCAACCTATTTATTCACCACAAGTTAGCAGCATCAGCAATCAGTCTAGGTGGATAGGTGAGTTTATCTCCATTTTGTGGGGGATGTTTTATCAATTTGTCATATGCCCATCCCTCCCTCACCATTTTTTAACTACCCACATGCATGAGAAACATTGTAAATTGTTAAGGAAGGGTAGTTACTTTCAAGAACCAGTTAATGGCTTTGTTTAAGGCCACCTCTAACTGGTTAGTTTAGGATTAGAGTAGGTTTTATTTTAGTTTTAGGTTTCCTTTCAATAAGTGCCCTTGCACTTTGTTGTATTCTCATTAGGAGATACTTGCTTGCTTGTTGTTTTTTGTTTTGGCTTGGTAGCTTGCTCAGTGTTCCATCTCCTCTATTCTTGTTGCAGTCTCTTTTGACTCCATGCTCAATGGATGTATAAGGCCACTGATCAATTTGTTTAGTAGGCAAACATCCCTAAGAATTTTCCAGAATGTTGACCTATTTTCCTCTATCCAGAGTTAAATAGTTCACCTTGTCTATTCCTTGAATATCCTTTAGAAAATGCCTCTACAAAGCTTAAATTCTTCCAAAACCCATGCTCTTCCTTGCCAAAAATCCCAAACACTTACCTTGAGAATCCTTGTCAAAAACCCAAAAAAACCCATAAATCTTTGTCTTCGAGTGTCTTCCATTGCAGATATTTCTTAGTTTTATACTTAATCATTTTTGTATGTACCGTTGTATGTATATATGTTGTATTGCATATACAATTGCATATGCAAATGTATATACAAGGCAATATGCAAAGGGCAAATATAAGGTCACTTGTAAAGGTCAGATGCAATGTTTATATGTATATGTGATTGTATCATCCCATATACAATCTTATATACAATTGCATATACAAAGGTTTGATACAACATGGATATACAATGCGAACCTGACTGGGAAATTAAATTTGGCAAACTCCGTGGTGGGGTCCACAGATTGTATATCACATGTACAAGATCCAAAAAGTGTAACATACAAGAAGGTAAGATACAAATCCGGACCTGATGTTAATCTCAATTTGCTTTATAAAAATGTTGGGGTCTGCCTTTGTATGTACATGAGATTGTATCACATATACAAAGTCATATGCAAAATCAAAGATACAAGGTCGAATCTATTTCAATGATCCAATATGGTTGATAATCCTTTGAGTTCCACAAATGTATGTACATGCAATTGTATCTCATATACAATCACATATACAAAGTCACATACAAAAGATTTTCGACGAGACAGGCCTTATCGACGGCTCAGTTTGAGGTCTCTTCGATGGCCGATAAAGATGCAAATGTTCAGCGATGGGTCCCGGGTTCAGCTCAGTAGCTAATCAGATGGTGCCACGTGTTAGGAAGATTCACAGATAGATTCAGAGGCCAATTTAGATGGTGATTCAAGTCACATATACAACGGTTGATACAAGATGAAATACACATCGGTGAGGCACTTTCTGAGGTCTCCCCGACAGCTTGATATATACAAAGGTTGTATATGTAGAAAAGGGAAGGATATTTTGTATGTTGCACCAAGTGAACCTAAAAGTGCAAGATACAACAGTATACAATTGTAAATGTAAAGAAATATATAGATGCAAGATGCAGTTGACTGTAACTTTGACCACTCATATCTCCTTCATCCTGAAGAATTTCTGCATGGTCCAAAAGGCAAATGTACTTGTTTTTGCCTCCTCTTTCATCTGGCGGGCTTTGAGGAGGATATATTCACTTGGATATTTTAGTGACTGATTTGGCATATGCAAGGGCTGATATTATTGCATTTATTCTAGTTGGTAGGCTTTGCAACTAGATTCATGGTAGATGGCTTCACTCTTTAATGCGTATGGACTCTGTGTCTTGCTGGCAGATCTTCATGTGTTTGGCAATGACTTTGGGGCTCTTCTCTTCAATGCCCTGTCCTATCTTACATTTGGGAAACCATTTTTTGATGGTTGTGGACCTGCCAACGACATGGTTCCTATCCTTTCACCATACCCCTAACTTTGCGCCCCTATTCCTGCATTAATGAATACATTCTGCATTCCTGGGATCCAGTGCAACTGTTTCAACATTCCTGGCACATGAATTTGATATAAATGACATTGTAACTTCAATTTGAAGAGGATGGTTTTATTTTGGGCTATTATGCTACCTTTTTTCTATAGTCAGACCTCTTAGTGTAATTGCAGGGTATGGGAATGTGACTCACTGTGCCTGAATCTGGCCTCTGTTGTTTTCCTTTTATCCACCAAATGAATGTGATTAGCTATACTGTGTCTACTTCTGCTACTAAATATTCTATAATGCAATAGTTTCTGGCCTTAATGATTAATATATGCATGACTTCTTGCCTCTCTTGTGTCCTGATTTCTATGTTTTAATTAGAGTTATGGTCTGTTCTATGAGTAAAATGGCTCCTCTGCATATTTGACCTTCATACCGAAGCCTCAATCAGTCTCATAAGTCTGTGTGAATCCCCTTCATCATTGAAATTATTGTTGTGTCTACACCAAGATCACCATCACTTAATGAATCTGGTGCATCACCCTAATTTCTATTTCAGTTTCCTTCTACACCTTTTCTCGCGTAGCATTTAGCACTAGGTTTAGATATATTCCTCTAAGCATTAGGCATAGAAAGAGGAAGCTTACCTTCTCTGGAGGTCTGATCTTAGTTTGCAAGGTTCCACACTTCAAGATCATTCCCATTGTGTCATTAGAATGCTTGGATTCTCTCCAAGTAGGGTGCAATTCTATGTGACAATAGTTTATGGCATGCCCAGTGGGACAGATTGGACTATCATAGTCCACAAGTCCTTTATTCATTGTTGATATTTGGTGTGTATGTCAATAACATCAGCTTGTAGAGGCAATATGGCAATATTCACACACCTAGCAACTCTACAAGCGAAGAATTAGCTAGTTTTAGCAGTCCAAGTATAAACAACTAATGAGGTTGGTGCTACTTGTTACTTTTTCTACCATTTGAAAGTATTTTCTCAGCACTTGGTGACTCTATGTGGTGTTCTAACACACATCCTAGTGTTTCAAGCCCCTGTTGTCCATATTCATTCCTATTCTGTTATCTAGACTTGCCTATGCTTCATGCTTTACCCTTGCAATGTCTAGTTATCAACACCACAAAGGTTTTTCTCCTCCGTTTCATGAGAATTCAGACTTTTGGCCTGCAAATAGCTCTTTGCCTCATTATAATTAGCATTACTAGCAGGAGCATTTTCAAACCACTCTTGCTTATCCTTATTTGAAGCCTATTCATTCCTATAGTCAGCCTTGTGAAACCTATTCTACTCTAAATCAAACATGAAACCTCCCTAGTCAGTCCCAAAATGATGTTGATTTGGGTAGCATTGATAGTTTGTTACTGAATTTCTAAAGGCAAATTTTAGAAATAGATAGAGAAGCACAATATAACATGCAGCAAGAGGAGTTGTCCTATCAGTTTTCTTGTTATTAGTAAGAGGCAGAAAATAGAAAGGTGTATGAGGAAGAATTTTTGAACATGTAACTTGTAGCCAAGGAGAAACAAATAAAATAGTTTCTTGCTCAAGTGCAAGAGCTCAAAGTAAAATATTTCTCTCCTATTCCTAGCTTCAAACAAATCCATCCTTCAAACCAAAGTGAATCTATGAAAGAGCCTCAATCTTCTCTACCATGGCAGCCTTCTTGGACCAAGTATCCTGGTTACAAAATACCAAACGTTGTAAAGTCCAATCCTCTCATACCAATTCAAAATCAGGAAAAGGAAAAAGTTTTTAAGGTCACTTCAGAAGTGGATGATGCTACCCTACTTCATGAGCTACCTGATTATGTTGAAGATGAAGGGGATGGGCAGCTGGTCATGGATATGCAACAACATGGGGACTATGAAAATGATGGCAGATTGTTGCAGGTTGAGGCTAAGCACGACAGTGAGGTTCCAAACCATAAGGAAGGGCAAGCATGTTTCCCTATGCTAGATGATGTAGTGGCTGATGATGCTGATATGCTTGAGGAGCTTCCATACTTTATTGAAAATAATGAGGAGATTGAACATGGGCAAGAGCAAATTGAAGATTTATTCTTTATAATCCAGCAGGGATATCGACTTCTTGGTGGGGAGGTCTTCTCTTTTGAGCATGTGCATGGCTCACTTTCTGAGCCTAACTTAGAAAATCATGAGTATCTTGTTCATGAGGTAGAGACAAGCATATCTCTAATTGAGATACAAGAGCTAGAGTATTCAGACCAACCAGAAGAGAAAGAATCATAACAGACACATGAGATCAACCATGATGATTTGCATGTCACTTCAAGGGGATGCTCAATTAGGCATCTAGCCCAGCTGGAGACACATCAAGAGGAGTCACCACTTGTCATGCTTACCTCTAAGCATGAAGTTGAGAATCAAAATGGGTGGGATCAGCCTATTTATTCACCACAAGTTAGCAGCATCAGCAATTAGTCTAGGTGGATAGGTGAGTTTATCTCCATTTTTTGGGGGATGTTTTATCAATTTGTCATATGCCCATCCCTCCCTCACCATTTTTTAATTGCCCACATGCATGAGAAACATTATAAATTGTTAAGGAAGGGTAGTTACTTTCAAGATCCAGTTTATGGCTTTGTTTAAGGTCACCTCTGACTGGTTAGTTTAGGATTAGAGTAAGTTTTATTTCAGTTTTAGGTTTCCTTTCAATAAGTGCCCTTGTACTTTGTTGTATTCTCATTAGGAGATACATGCTTCCTTGTTGTTTTTTGTTTTCGCTTGGTAGCTTGCTCAATGTTCCAGCTCCTCTATTCTTGTTGCAATCTCTTTTGACTCCATGCCTAATGGATGTATAAGGCCACTAATCAATTTGTTTAGTAGGCAAACATCCTTGAGAAGTCACCAGAATGTTGACCTATTTTCCTCTGTCCAGAGTTAATTAGTTCACCTTGTCTATTCCCTGAATATCCTTTAGAAAATTCCCCTATAAAGCTTAAATTCTTCAAAAACCCATGCTCTTCCTTGCCAAAAATCCCAAACACTTACCTTGAGAATTCTTGTCAAAAACCCAGAAAAACCTAGAAATCTTTTGTCTTCGAGTGCCTTCCATTGCAGATATTTCTTAGTTTTATACTTAATCATTTTTGTATGTATCGTTGTATGTATATCTGTTGTATTGCATATACAATTGCATATACAAATGCATATACAAGGCAATATGCAAAGGGTAGATGCAAGGTCACATGCAAAGGTCAGATGCAATGTTTGTATGTATATGCGATTGTATCATCCCATATACAATCTTATATACAATTGCATATACAAAGGTTTGATACAACAGGGATATACAATGCGGACGCGACTGGGAAATTAAATTTAGCAAACTCAATGGTGGGGTCTACAGATTGTATATTGCATGTGCAAGGTCCAAAAAGTGCAACATACAAGAAGGTAAGATAAAAAGCTAGACTTGATGTTAATCTCAATTTGCTTTATAAAAATGTTGGGGTCCGCCTTTGTATGTACATGCGATTGTATCGCATATACAAAGTCATATGCAAAAGCAAAGATACAAGGTCGAACATATTTCAATGATCCAATATGGTTGATAATCCTTTGAGTTCTACAATTGTATGTACATGTGATTGTATCTCATTTTAAATCACATATACAAAGTCACATACAAAGGATTTTCGGCGAGACAGGCCTTATCAGCAGCTCAGTTTGAGGTCTCTTCGATGGTCGATAAAGATGCAAATGTTTAGCGATGGGTCCTGGGTTCTGTTCAGTGGCCAATCAGATAGTACCACATGTTAGGCAGATTCAAAGGCAGATTCAGAGGCCAATTTAGATTGTAATTTAAGTCACATATATAGCAGTCGATACAAGATGAAATACACATCGGTGAGGTGCTTTCCGAGGTCTCCCCGATAGCCTGATATATACAAAGGTTGTATATGCAGAAAAGCAAAGGATATTTTGTATGTTGCACCAAGTGAACCTAAAAGTGGAAGATACAATAGTATACAATTGCAGATGCAAAGTGATATACAGATGCAAGATGCAGTTGACCATAACTTTGACTGCCCATATCTCCTTCATTCTGAAGAATTTTTGCACACTCCAAAAGGAAAATGTGCTTGTTTTTGCCTCCCATTTCATCCGGCAGGATTTGAGGAGGATATATTCACTTTCAGAATTTAATGCAAATCTACAGGCTTGATCGACTGGACATTTCAACGACCAATTTGGCATATGTAGGGGTTGATATTATTGCATTTATTCTAGTTGGTAGGTTTTGCAGGTGGATTCATGGTAGATGGTTTCACTCTTCAATGCATATGGGTTGTGTGTCTTACTAGCAGATCTTCATGTGTTTGGTGATGACTTTGGGGCTCTTCTCTTCAATGTCCTATCCTATCTTGCATTTAGGAAACCATTTTTTGATGGTTGTGCACCTACCGGTGACATGGTTCCTGTCCTTTCACCATGCCCCTACCTTTGCACCCTTGTTCCTGCATTAATGAATACATTCTGCATTCTTGGGATCCTGTGCAACTATTTCAACATCCCTGGCACAGGAATTTGATATAAATGACATTGTAACTTCAATTTTGAAGAGGATGGTTTTATTTTGGGCTGTTATGCTACCTTTTTTCTATAGTTAGCCCTCTTAGTGTAATTGCAGGGTATGTGAATGTGACTCACTATATCTGAATCTGGCCTCTGTTGTCTTCCTTTTATCCACCAAATGAATGTGATTAGCTATACTGTGTCTACTTCTGCTACTAAATATTCTATAATGTAATAGTTTCTGGCCTTCATGATTAATATATGTATGACTTCTTGCCTCTCTCGTGTCCTGATTTCTATGTTTTAATTGGAGTTATGGTCTGTTCTGTGAGTAAAATGACTCCTCTACATGTTTGACCTTCATACCGAAGCCTCAATAGTCTCATAAGTCTATGTGAATCCCCTTCATCATTGAAATCACTGTTGTGTGTACACCAAGATCACCATCACTCAATGAATCTAGTGCATCACCCTAATTTCCATTTCAGTTTCCTTCTACCCCTTTTCCCTCGCAGCATTTAGCACTAGGTTTAGATATATTCCTCTAAGCATTAGGCTTAGAAAGAGGAAGTCAACCTTCTCTAGTGGTCTAATCTCAGTTCGCAAGGTCCCACACTTCAAGATCATTCCCATTGTGTCATTAGAATTCTTGGACTCTCTCCAAGCAAGGTGCAATTCTACGTGACAACACTTATAAAAAAAGAGTATGGAACCTGATTGAATAGTTTGAAGCTTTTGACATAAAAGTTATTCTGAGAAGGAAGAATCATATTTCAAATGCACTTGCAGTAGCTACTAGTACTCTTGAACCAATGACACATTCAAGGTTGAGATTTTTTGTGGAATTGGTCCCAACACCATCAATACCAAAAATGTACGGAAGTTCCTAGTCATTTAGGATGATCATCATATCTTTGAATTCATTACTAATTCAAGATTCTTTGAAGGACAAATTGTGGATAAATCTGATAGAGAACCTTTCAAAGAGGATGATGAAGGAGTGATTAACTTAAAGACCAATAGCATACCAAAAGGCATGGTGGCCTTTGAAAGGATTTTGGATTCAGATCCAAGAGCTAAACAGAAAATGCCTTCCGATTCTGAAGGCAGTAAGTATGACACTTATAACCTAGGGGAAGTTAGAACATAGAAGAATATTTTCGTTAGAAAAAGTTGTTGTAAAAGAGAAAGGAAGGATATTATTCATGCATTGAAGAACTATAGGGACATCATTTCCTAGGGATATGAGGATCTGAAAATGTTTGACACTTCTATTATCACTCATACAATTCTGCTAAAGACAAATATAATTCCTTTTCGACAAAAGAAAAGACCTGTCAATGCTCTAATCGAATCTTTAATCTTTAAATAAGTCCAAAAGTTGTTAGCTGCTAAGATCATCTTTCTAGTAAGACATTCTCCATGGGTAGAAAATTTGGTACCCATCAAGAGGAAAAATGGAGAAATAAGGTTGTGTAGACTTCTGAAACCTGAATAAAGCATCAGGAAAGGACAACTACCATCTTCATCATTGGATGAAGTGTTGCAAATTGTGAATGGGTCTCAGATGGTGTCCTTCTTGGATGGATATTTTGGATACAACTAGGTTATTGTAATATACAAACATAGAATGAAGACTACCTTTACAACTAAGTGGGGAATGCTAGCCTATAGGAGGATGTCCTTTGGCTTGGTAAACGTTGGTGTCACCTTTCAACAAGTGATGGACACAACATTTGGTGATCTAGTGGGTAAGTGTATTATCATTTATATGGATGATCTCACAATGTTATCCAAAGATAGGAATAACCATGCTGCAGATTTGAGAAAGTTACTAGAGAGGTGTAGGCAATATGGCATATTGCTAAATCCCAAGAAGTGTATTTTTTGAGTTATTGAGGGGAAGTTGCTGGGCCATGTCATATCTGAGAAAGGAATTCAATTGATCAAGAAAGGGTGGAGTCTATTCTAAAAATACCTATGCCAGACAGTAAAAAGGAAATGAGATCTTTCTTTGGGAAGATAAATTTTGTGAGGAAGTTCATAATAGGATTTGCTGAAATCCTAAAGCCATTGAATGATATGATGAAAAAGGAAGCAAAGATTGAGTGGAACATAGAGGATAAATTAGCATTCACTCAGATCAAGAAATCCGTCACTGAAGCACCAGTCTTAATTATCCTAGATTATTTACAACCATTCTATATTTATTCATTTACATCCAAACATTCATGCGTAGCTGTTCTTACCTAGAGGAAGGAAACTGGGGATGAAAGACCCATTGCTTTTATGAGCTCCCCATTTAAAAATGGTAAAGTACAATATCCTTACTTGGAGAAGTAGGAGAGCAGGTAAGAAATTCAGGCATTACATTCTTAGAAGTAAAATCTTTGCAATTGTCCCAGACCACGCTGTGAAGTCTCTTTTGATGCAAAGTGAGTTAGGAGAGAGGAGGGGCAAATGGATGGCAATTTTGCAGGGGTTTTACTTAGAGATTCAACCAATGAAACTCATAAGAGGATAGGGACTATCCAAAACTATGGCTGAATTTGATTCTCAAATAATTTGTCAATAGTATACAGTCGAATCCATCACCAAGGATGAATGGTATAATGATATAGTATACTTTATCTTGAACAACAATTTCCCAGATATCTTAAATTTCACTTAGAGGAGAGCTCTCAGGTTGAAAAGTGCTCATTTCATGATTAATAATGTAACATTGTTTTGAAATAATTTTGAAGGAGTCTACTTAAGTTGTTTGACTGAATAAGAAGAAAGACAGGTTCTTTAGGAATTTCATGGAAAATATGGCACAAGACATAGTTCATAAGATTCAATAGCACATCAAATTCTCATACTAGGTTATTATTGGCCCCATATCTTCAGAGACATGCATCAACATGCCAAAACCTATCACGTATGTCAAATGGATGCTTCTAGAGAAAGGAACCCTACTATGCCTCTACAACTGGTATACAAGGTAAGACCGTTCACCCAATGGGCCTTAGATTTTGTAGGCATAATTAACCCAAATTCATCTGTAGGCCATAAATTCATCCCGACTATGATGGATTATTGTACCCACTAGACAAAAGCACAACCTTGCAAGAATTGCACAGCCAATGTGGTTATCAAGTTTCTTGAAGATAACATCATTACAAGGTTTGGGATACCTTTCGCTCTAGTATGTGACAATGGTCCTTTGAACATAAAGTAGTTTTGAAGTTTTCTTCTAACTATTACCCACAAGGTAATGGAGTGGTAGAATCCATGAATAAGAACTTGATTGATGTCATTAAGAAACTACTTGAGAAGAACCCTAGAGATTGGCATACCTAGCTTAAGATTGCCTTATGGGAAGATCAAACAAGAACTAAAGAATCTTTAGATACCTCTCCATACCAACTTGTGTATGGAATAGACCTAGTCTTTCCAGTAAACATTTAAATCCCAGTACTCAAATTTATGAAAGAATTCCTAATTGATGAGGACAAGATAGAAATTAGGCTCATGAACCTGCTGAGTCTAGAATAGAAACAAGATGCTTCCCTACAACACTTTGTCAAACATTAGGCAATTTTCAAAAGATGGTTTGACAAAAGTGCTAAAATAAAGGCTTTTAGAATTTCTGATTTGGTTCTATTGTGGGACAAAGCCAAGGAAAAGAAAGGTGACCATTAGAAATTTGAAAAACTATGGCTTGGTCCTTATCAAATCTCTTAAATTCTTAGGGAAAACACTTTCAGGATTAGTTCTTTAACTGGAGAACCTATCCCATTTCCTATCAATGGGAAGTTTCTCAAGCATTACTTTGGTCCTTGAAATTGCTGTGAACTATTTGTATTATAGTAGAATAGGATTTTTTGGTCATTCTTGGTTGTCCTTGTTCCTCTTGTTTTGTTTGGTGTCTCTTTCTCCTGCTTGTTCGCCTATTTCTCAGTCCCTCCCATTTTTGGGCAGGGTTTATATGTAGTTTAATATCAGGCTAACTTTACTAGGGTCTAGCTACTTAGTATTTTTTAGTGTATAATTAGCTATTTCCCTTTAAGTCTTTTTTTACTTCCATTTTTCATTAACTCTAGAACACAAAGCCTTTATAAACACCTAGATTGTTGTGAAGATTGAGAGACATCGTGAGATCTTGCTACCTTGTACACACATCTTAATACATTCATAAGTTAGTTGGGATTCAGATATCATAACAACCTTCTTCAAGTGAAAATCTTAGTGTTTGTATTTTTTAGAATAGGGAATTCACTTCCATGATAGGTAATTCATCTTAGTGTTGCAAAAAGTCTTATCAAAAAGGGTGTAATTTTAGATCACTACTCATCACTCATAAGAAAGGAAGCAACTCATTGAAACTTAGTATTGATTACATCAAATAAACTAAAAAGGAGGCTTTACCTATGATAAACTATATTTTAGATATCAAGATTTAATTATCAACACACTACAACCCACATCATGTGTTGTGTGACAAGTCAAGAGTTAGTTGTTTAAAGTTTGGGATAGGTGATAACATAGATGAGATCTTGTTGAGCCAAAAGTTGTTGTAGTTGTCAACCTCGTATCTAAACATGAAATTTACTCTTTTGAATTCTCAACTTCAAGATTGAGTTTCCCTCATGGTTCACAATTCCATACTTCAGGTATGACAAAAATAGGGCTATCTAGAAATTCTTTTTCAGCTTTTAAGAGAAATTTCTTTCTTGTCCATGAATATCAACAACAACAAGAAAGTTTGATTAACCAAGGTAAATGTATCTATCTAGGTTTATTGGAGTAAGGTTCTTCAAATGTTCTTATCATCATTCCATTTTTCCTTTCCATCAGCCACCTATTCCCAAAAAGGTGTCCCTTGTACCCAATTTAGTTAACGCCATTATAAAATCTGTTGACTATCATGATTCAAATATTCATCTTATGCAAGGATAGTCCAAGAACATTTAATGATCTCACCTTTTTGGATCATTGTTTAGAACATCAAATTGGGGAATATTTCATCTCAATTATAAGATTCCTCACCTACCATGTACCTCTTATTCTATTAGATGCTCAAAATAATTACTAGCAATAGGCTACTTCCAAAGGAGGAACCTGGAATACCATTATTTTTCATTATCTGAACATCCCCCCATCATTTAGGTAGTCAAGAGGACACTAATACCTCTAAGAAGAGAGGAAAACATTCAAGTTTTTTATTAAGATCTATGTTGCCAGCCTTCCATTCACACCATACTGCCCATTATCTCTTCTTTCCTAACGTGTTTTCCCTAAGAACATTGAAGAATCCTTATGAAGGTAGACCCTTTTGGAGATGGCCAACTTAGTTGTTGAGATAGTTTGAAGTAGAATGGGTCCAAGTGTTATTCCAAAGTATCAAGGAACTTTAGAATGTTAGGTTCATATTGAAGATAGGCCAATCTTGTCTCTTAATAGAATACATGGGTGCCCCATCTTAGATTAGCTATTACAAGGATGTTCCCTAAGGAGTATGATTTTTTGGACAATCTACCATCAGATTCATAGAGGCATAAAAAGTTTTGCAATCGAGTATATTTTGACCTCTTTGCTACAGTTGTTGTAAGAGCCAAAAGTGAAAAAGAAACAAAAAAAGATGAAGAAAGAAAATGATAAAGAGAAAAATCATCCTCTGGTGAAAACCATGTTCATGATGCCTTGGACAAGTACCATGATGAAACCCATTTACAGCCATCATTCGTAGAATATAATCATTATGAAATAGCTTGATAAAGTAAGTTGTAGTGTTTTGGATCCAAATGAAGCTTTTGAAGGAAATGAATCACATGCACACAATTGTAATTCTCAAACTTTGTCTTAACATCATTACAACAATCCTCTTGTTTATAGGGTTTGTTTTTTATTGATCATGTTTGATGGATTCAAACTTAGGATTTTTGAGAAATTGAGGATTCTATATTCCAAAATGTTGTGGATCATTTTCTAGTTGAGTCACCATTTGTTATGCTTTGTATAGCCACCCCAACTTTGTTTGCCGATCGGGGGCCCCTTTTTATTTTTCCTCCTTTGTGTTTCTTTTGTCTTGTATTTTTCCCTTTTTAAGTCTGGTGCAGGAGAACCAAGATATCTATGTTTTGGTTAATCTTCAAATTGTTTTGTTTGGTTTAGTAAGGTCTTGGAGACCATCTACATGTTGTAATAAGGCTTAATTCCATGTTGGTAATAGGACTATGTCCAAGTAACTAGTATCTATTTCCATGTTGTAATAGGTAGTTGCAAGAGTCAATTATGTAAGCCTTTGTTGAGGCATATAGGATAGTCATTTAAGTTTTAGTGTTGGTAAGCCTTTAAAGGCATGTCTAAGGTTAGGAGGTATGTTAAGAACCTTGTCAAAGGTTAACCTCATGTTAAAAAGCATTATGAAACCATAAAAACAGAAAATGCAGCCCAAGAATGGATAGTTACTAAATCTATCTTTAATGCTGCAGTTAAACAAATCATGAAAAGCACGATGGTGGGGTAGTTATCTTGGACCCCAAATGACTTCATGCAAGGTATGAGGCTTATTTGAAGCCAAGAAGGATTCTTTTGTGAGGAGAGATCCAATGAAAGTGAAAAAGGAAGAATAAATCACTATTTTCCTAATTTTTCTATTTTTTTTGTGTTTTTATGTTATTTTTTTGCCATATCCACACCTGTACAGATTAGACATAGCCCATTTGCTTCTTGGATGGATAGTAGGAGTTAGCTTTTATTTGAGTCTTGTTTGGAATCTTGACAATGATCTAGATGGAAGATATCGTTAGTTTCCCCAAAACTAATTTTTTAGATTGTTGTCTCTTCCAATAATTCACTATTTTCTGCATTATTCCATACCTGTACAGCCTGGTGGTGGATGGTGCTAGTGATGGTTGGTTAGGTTGTTGAGTTACCTATCATTTGCAATTTGTTTGAGCTCTTGACACCCTTGTATATCTCTGCACTTCTCCTTTGTTTGAAAGTGGGTCTAAAAAACCTAATTTAGGGCTTTTCTGAGTAGCTCGATGGATTATTCCCCATTCCATTGACCTTTGTCTATCCTACTCAATGGAATGGATTGTATGATAGTTAGGGCAAGGTCTTGTGTGGAATGTGGAGGTAGGAGAATAGTGTAGGATGGATTTTACCATGTAAGAGACCCTGCAGACCCATGTGTTGGGATTGAGTGAAGGATAGCAGCAGATAGGTGTTTATCCTTGACTGTAAACAGTGGTCAACTAAAGAATGCCATGCCTTGTGATCAATACAAAGAACTCTTGATCTAGCAATGATCCTATGGTAAGGAGTAGAAGGAGGTTTCTTGGAGAAAGTAGTCCACTTGCCTTGTTCTGTCTCTGTCAGTCGTCCAGGAGACAACCACCACAAGGAAGACACTAGGTAAGTGGTATGTTACTGATTTGGGAAGGCATTAAGTATGTTGGCATGTCATTGGTTTGATAGGTTGGATAAGATTGAGTTGTCCTAATGGAGATCACCATAAGAAGGATATGGTGACTGTTATCCCATTGGAATAGGAAGATTATGACTGTCTTTTGAAGACATTGGCAAGACTGCTATCCTGCAGACCCTGTACAGTGGGCTAGATGAAGTCTTGATTTGACTTAGATACCCTAAGATAAGTGTCCTGAAGTCCCTCATGTTGCATGTCAAGAACAAGTTAGTATTGTGTTGAAGCCCTTCATGGTGAGGAGTGTGAATTTCTAGAGAAAATAGTGAACTTGAGAGTTATTGCATGTGGAGTTTAAATCCATGTTTCTATTGTCCTAGATGCTCTACATCATTTGTGGTATCAGAGCCACTAGTAGGTCCTTGAGGGAGTAAAGGATCTTGTGAAACAGTAAGAGTTTGTGAGAGGTGTAAGGATGCCTCCTAAGAATCAGATGGCTAGAGAGAACAATGAGTTGAGAGAAGCCTTAGAGGCAAGAGAAAAAGAATTGAGGGACAGAAGAGATCAGGATGCTGCAAGGGAAAGAGAGTTGAGGCAAGTAAGAAGGGAGAATGCAATAATCTTGGCTAGATTGGAAGCATTGGAGAAGAATCCTAGAAAGGATGAGCAAGATGATCAAGAAGGAGATGAGGAGGTAGATGAGAATCCTCTTGAGGATGAGTTGGATGCTGAAGAAAAGAAATTTGTGAGATTGCTGAAGGCAGTCCAAGGAAGTGGAACAAAGGAAAACATAGAGTTACCTATCTATTAGGGGAAGATGGATAGTGAAGAGCTGTTAGGGTGGATAGATGCCCTGGAAATTTTTTTTGAGTATGAGGAGATGAGTGATGAGAAGAAGATCAAATTTGCAAAGACAAAATTGAGAGAAACAACACTTACATGGTGGAGTAGTGTGCAGACAGAAAGAATGGCTAGAGGTGCATCAAGAATCACTTCTTGGGGTAGGATGGAGGATATGATGAAGGACTAATTCCTTCCATCTGATTACTCCATTCAGACAAAGAGGATCAGGTAGGATCTGAAGCAGAAGGACATGAATGTTATGTCCTATACTGAGCAATTTCATAGGCTTAGTATCAGAGGAGGATTAGAAGATGAAGAAGAGAAAGTGGCAAGATACCTTAATGGGCTTAGGTATAACTTGCAAGATGAGATTGGTTTGACAGTACCAAAATCACTTGGGGAATGTTTTCAGTTAGCCATCAGGGCTAAAGAAAGGGTGAAGAGGAAACAAGAAAGACAAGGAGGAAGTGGAAGAGGATATAGAGGTAGGGGCAGACCTACTAATGAAGTTCAGAACAACAATGAGAAGGGTAAGGAGATTTCTGCAGATCAGAGAGGTGGATATAGAGGTGGAGGTAGATTTGGATCAGGTAGAGGAGTGTTCATAGGCAGATGTTATCACTGCAATGAGGTGGGACACACATCTTTCAAATGTCCTAAGAAGCATGATGCTGATAAAAGCAAGGATAGAAGAGTTCACTTGGCACAAGAGGAGGAGAAGCCAGAAGAACCAGAAATGTCGTCAGCCTCTCCAGTAATGGTTGGAGAAATTCTCATGGTGGAAAAAGACAAGATGCAGCAACCACCACAGGTATCTATTTTCAGAACTGATTGTTTAAGCCATGGAAAGATATGCAAGTTGATTGTAGATTCAGGTTCTCATGACAATCTAGTTTCCTGGGAAATGGTGCATAAGTTGGGATTGAAAACTTTTGATCATCCTAGTCCTTACAATGTCACTTGGGTGAGTCAAGAGTAGCAAGTAAGGGTTACTAAGAAGGCATATGTTGATTTTACAATTGGTCCATATCAGGATTATGTTTTGTGTGATGTCATTCCAATGACATGTGGGCATATTATTTTGGGTAGACCATGGCAACACTTGAGGAGGACAATTCATGATGGTTATACTAATAACTATGTGGTGCATAAAGATGGTAAGAAGTTCAAACTGATACTTTTACCTTGTGAAGAGAAGAAGGAACATGTCACTATTTGTTTTGGAGAGAAACTACAGTTGAGTATGCAGGTTAATGATGATGGGAAACAACAGGAACAGCTGCAGCTGAAGAAGGTGGATGATAGTCCTAAAGAACAACAGGTTTGGGACTTGAGTTATGTCAAGGTTGGAGACATTGAGTGCCCTATAACAAGGTAGAAGAAGGAAGGAAAACAACATATAGTATAGAGGGGAACAAATCAAAACCTCCAATTGAGAAGAACAAAAGTATTGCAGCAGCAGGGTCCAAGACAAGGACACCAAAACAAGTTTTATGGTTCTAACACTATTTACAGGAGCCATGCAGGATGGAGAAGGAAGAAACTCACTCTTGGAGAGTTCATGTTTCCTAGTCAGAGGAACATCCCAACAAGATCGACGAATGGTTGGAGCAGACCCCATAACTCTTGGGACAAGAGTTTTCATATTGCCGGGGAGTATGGTGCAGGAGCACCAAGATATCTAAGTTTTGGTTAATCTTCAAATTGTTTTGTTTGGTTTAGTAAGGTCCTGGAGACCATCTACATGTTGTAATAAGGCTTAATGCCATGTTGGTAATAGGACTATGTCCAAGTAACTAGTATCTATTTCCATGTTGTAGTCCTAGGTAGGATAGTCATGTTGTAATAGGTAGTTGCAAGAGTCAATTATGTAAGCCTTTGTTGAGGCATATAGGATAGTCATTTAAGTTTTAGTGTTGGTAAGCCTTTAAAGGCATGCCTAAGGTTAGGAGTTATGTTAAGAACCTTGTCAAAGGTTAACCTCATGTTAAAAAGCATTATGAAACCATAAAAATAGAAAATGTAGCCCAAGAATGGACAGTTACTAAATCTGTCTTTAATGCTGCAGTTAAAAAAATAATGAAAAGCATGATGGTGGGGCAGTTATCTTGGACCCAAAATGACTTCATGCAAGGTATGAGGCTTATTTGAAGCCAAGAAGGATTGTTTTGTGAGGAGAGATCCAATGAAAGTGAAAAAAGAAGAATAAATCACTGTTTTCTTGATTTTTCTATTTTTTTGTGTTTTTATGCTATTTTCTTGCCGTACCCGCACCTGTACGGATTAGACATAGCCCATTTGCTTCTTGGATGGATAGTAGAAGGAGTTAGCTTTGATTTGAGTCTTTTTTGGAATTTTGACAATGATCTAGATGGAAGATATCGTTAGTTTCCCCAAAACTACTTTTTTAGATTGTTGTCTCTTCCAATAATTGCTATTTTCTGCATTATTCCGTACCTGTACAGCCTGGTGGTGGATGGTGCTAGTGATGGTTGGTTAGGTTGTTGAGTTACCTGTCATTTGCAATTTGTTTGAGCTCTTGACTCCCTTGTATATCTCTGCACTTCTCCTTTGTTTGAAAGTGGGTTTGAAAACCTAATTTAAGGCTTTTCTGAGTAGCCCGATGGATTATTCCCCATTCCATTGACCTTTGTCTGTCCTACTCAATGGACTAGGTTGTATGATAGTTAGGGCAAGGTCTTGTGTGGAATGTGGAGGTAGGAGAATAGTGTAGGATGGAGTTTACTATGTAAGAGACCCTGCAGACCCATGTGTTGGGATTGAGTGAAGGACAGTAGCAGATGGGTGTTTATCTTTGACTGTAAATAGTGGTCAACCAGAGAATGCCATGCCTTGTGATCAATACATATAACTCCTGATCTAGCAATGATCCTGTGGTAAGGAGTAGAAGGAGGTTTCTTGGAGAAAGTAGTCCACTATGCCTTGTTCTGTCTTTGTTAGTCCTCCAGGAGATAGCAACCACAAGGAAGACACTAGGTAAGTGGTATGTTACTGATTTGGGAAGGCATTAAGTATGTTGGCATGTCATTGGTTTGATAGGTTGGATAAGATTGAGTTGTCCTAATGGAGATCACCATAAGAAGGATATGGTGACTGTTATCCCATTGGAATAGGAAGATTATGATTGTATTTTGAAGACATTGGCAAGACTACTGTCCTACAGACCCTGCACAGTGGGCTAGATGGAGTCTTGATTTGACTTAGATACCCTAAGATAAGTGTCCTGAAGTCCCTCATGTTGCATGTCAAGAACAAGTTAGTATTGTGTTGAAGCCCTTCATGGTGAGGAGTGTGAATCTCTAGAGAAAACAGTGAACTTGAGAGTTATTGCATGTGGAGTTTTGATCCATGCTTCTATTGTCCTAGATGCTCTGCATCAAAGTCTTAGGTTTTTTTACTTAGGCATTTCTTTTGTCATCCTTAAAACTAGTGTTTTGAGTGTTGTTTTGGATATCCTAGGATTTCTCAAATCCCCAAGATCCCAAGCCTCTGGTCCAATTTTTGATCTAGGCTTCCTTTCAAAAATTTTGATCAGAACTTTGAATCTCGATTGAATTTTTAGCCCTTTCATGAATTTTGACCAAAGTTTTTTCTCTTTCCCATCATTTTGTGACCCTTTGGGATGCCCCAATCAATCTTCTAGCCACTTTTGGGTCGGGGTTTGAAGGTTTGCTTTTGTCCTGCATCCTCAATAACCTACCACATTAATGATGGTTCTTTTCAATTAAAGTGCATGGTATAAGGTTTTGAATTCCCTGTAAACTTTTCATTTTGACTTCCATTACCAATTTCTTAGAGTCCTAGAGTGTGTTAAAGAATTTTGAGGATGAATTGCTACCGGTTGAGGATTGATCTGGAGTGGTTTTCTGGTGTGCGCATGTGAGTGGGGTGTTTGTCTTAGCTTCCATTTCTATCCCTTGAGGTAGGGTTTCTCTCCCTATTTCTTTTCTATTGTCTTTTTTTGCTTGTTAGATTCTAGGGATTGTTCTATCATTGTTGTTGACTGTGTTATTTGTTTAGGGTTTATTAATTGGGTTTTATAGTTAAATATGGTTTTTTGTTTCCTTTCCCTTTGTTTTGTTTAGGGTTTTGTCTTAGTATAAATGGTTTCAAAATTTTCCTTTTTCTTCAATTATATGGGCTCTTAACTAAAAAAAACTCTTTGAATTTCAAAAGTACCCATTTTTGCGTTGAGCCCCAAAAGCAAAATGGGCTCTCAGAATGAGCATTTCATGAATAGTCATTAAGCCAATCAGAATCTCATGTCTTGATCAGCCCTTTGGCAATTAAACTTCAAAATATGAAAACCAAATTTAGTCTTACCTCTCGTAAGGTCTATAGAAACAAAAAGTTGCGATACTCAAGCCTTGAAAGGTCTTTTGGACCTAAACTTCAAACTTCCTAAAAGAAAGTTTGTTCCTGCGCCTTGCCAATGAATGCAATAACATTTTGGGACCTCAGGCCCTAAAAGCTCTTTTGGACTTGAATCCTAATAAAGTTAGAAACCAAGATTCTCCCAACACTGCACTTCCCATAACATCCTAAACCTAGCGAAAGGCCCAATCGGGACTTCAGGTCCAAATTAACCTTTTGGCCCTTTGAATCAATTAAGCCTAAGAGACAAATTTCCTCCACTGACCTACTAAGTTGAGTAGGGTTGTAGGTTCCAAGTCCACTTTTGGACCAGAGTCCAAAAATCCAAAATGGTCCAATTTTAAACTTTTGGCCAAAGATGTTTAAAATTTAATGTTCTCTTCAAGTTTTCTTAGATTTTTATACATCCATTTTGCTTTCTTCAGGTCAATTAAATGTTTGAGGGTGAGACATCCTCCTATGAAAGTGAGGAGACCTTATCATATTCAAATAAGTCTTTTGAAGAAATTGAACAAGAAATAATAGGTGAAGGATCAGAGCAGAAACCCAAGAGGCAATAGAGATAGAGTTAATAAGAAGTAAACAATAACAATGAAATACCAATTTCAAGGGGTTCCTAAAGAATCAAAGTTCAAGAGTGAGTTCATGAACATAACTAACATAGAGC
Organism: Cunninghamia lanceolata; assembly: GCA_027924645.1. Classification (NCBI taxonomy): domain Eukaryota; kingdom Viridiplantae; phylum Streptophyta; class Pinopsida; order Cupressales; family Cupressaceae; genus Cunninghamia; species Cunninghamia lanceolata. The sequence continues at coordinate 918,156 of BSBN01000007.1, forward strand.
TAGGACATGTGGATCTAGAAGAATTCAAACATGATACATTTGGAGAAGATGTTACCCCTAAAGAAAATAAAATTGCAGAATCTTGATTGTAGCATGTAGCAAGTTTCTCATTAGCTTTTCAATGTCTGTAACTTATCTTCACTCTTGCTCACCATTACAATCTAGAGGAAAGGAAATGTTTTGATTCAAGTAGGAATTTGTTGCTAGAAATTATAGCTCCAATGATTAGATTAGTCTTTGATATGTCGGTATATATGGAGGCTAGTTTATTGACTCTTATTGAAGATGCTAAATAGTATAATTTGGGTGTTAATGGGAATAAGGGATATTTTAATAGGCATTGGTTGTCAAACCCTAAGAAGTCTATTTCTAAGATACCTTCCAAGTTGACAAAGGTAGATTTTAAAGGAGAAATTGCTAACATTATTACCTTGCTTAGAAGAGCTTTTGGTAGAGAAGAATCCAAGACATATGAGACTTGGATGTTCTAGTTTATCTCCTTTATTATCAAAGGGGAGACTCATCTGAATTGGGGAACCATGGTATCAAATACCTTACATGCACAACTCATGTCAGTTGTAAATACTATAAAGTTTTATATGACATTTTATATCATTTGGTTAGCTGCAAGAGCTAGAAATTTTCTAGGATTAACTATTGTGGGTGTAAGAGAAGGCCCTAGAAACTTTTTTTGTGGGATATCTTTCCTCAATTAGAATTGAAGGAGGTAGACAAGCATTTCAAATGAGTCAATGATGCATTCTTATATGCAATCATTTTATAGTTGACAGCTGATCTGGCTTGGAGGATGTTAGAAAAGGCCATGGATTTGATTAGAACCTAGGGACAATTGTTTATTCATTTTCCCCAATCAACTTACATCAGAATTGCAAGATTCAAGAGAGAATCATTTCTCCTTTTGAGGCATTGCCATGGTAGAATCATTTTGATTGAATTTTCTAGACAAATCAGTGAAGTGCATTAGAATTTATCTAGAAAGCATAAATCAGGGGTAAAATATCCTTTTGAACTAGGATTTTATGAATGCCCCTCGATTGTGGTAGGTAAAACAACAAAAGAAGAGCTAAATGCTCTTAACTTGAAAACTTATGAAGTTAGCAAATTGTTGATGATTGTTTTTACACATTCATAACAAAAGTTAAAATTCACAAAATGAACCTAAACTATCTTGAAAGATGTTGAAGAAATCACTTAAGAGTTCTTAATCCCAAGTTTCTGTATGGTCAGGTCTTGACCTTGTGGACAATTTAGTAGGTTAATGAGAAACTATAATATGCAAGGGGCCTTACTTGATTTAAGGTGATCTACGACTCACTAGACTTGAATTATGCAAATTGATGTAAAGACAAACGAATTATTCACTCGTTGCATAAATTTACCAATGTATTATAAAGCTTTGCATGATTTATGATGAAATAAGCTTTTCTCTTCAAATTACTATGAAAACTGTCAAATATTAACATAATTCTACATCCTCTTTTCAAATGTTAGACAATTTCCTTAAAATCTTTGCGTTGAGCTAATTATTTCAAATGTTTGGGGAAAGGTTAGAGAAATTCAAATTGAACATCACACTACCATAGGATGTAAATGTTCTATTAGCTATGTTGTAAGGAATATGTCAAACTTAATCAAATCAATAGATTAAATCTCCAAATGTGAAGCCCTGAGTATTTTCATGAACACACATCCAAGATTGCAAGATTTTAAAGAGGTAATACATTCAAATATAAGTAAAAGTCAGAAAATACTCAGAAGATAGATACAGAATTCCAATTTTACTTGTATTTAAAGTATATAGTCATGTATGGTTTACAATGTATGAATAACCAGCTTGTTTCATTAATCAAATCAAGAGAAAACTTACAAACATCTTACATATACAATAAGGAAGATAGATATTCCACGCATTCCTCAGTGTAGACATAAGAGACCTCCTTCTATTCTAAAGTAAAATGTTCCTCTATTCAAAATGCTCAAACAAATTACAATTGCTAGCTCTATTTCATAAATCCCTATGTAGGTACTATGAAAATAGTAAAGCCTCTTATATAGAGTTTGAAGTTGCATTTTTCTATAGCTACAAAACAACCAACGGTCAAGATCCATCTATTATTGATCGAGGGTGCATATTCATCTCTACCACCTCTCAAAATATCTAAATGGGATCTTTTCTCCCTCAAAGGATGCCATTGGAATCTTTTCAAAATAAGATTCCCCCTTTTCCTTGACTTATGTCCGCAGATACTCTTTACTTGACTTTTTCCAAAACCATTGCTTCCTTTACAATTTCTATTCCTTCAAATATGATTTGAAATTATTAATTACACCTTCTATAAAGGTGCGGTCTCCTCCTGGACTCTTTGTCCATACAAATTCCTGCATTGTAATTCCATCTTTCAATTTCTTTGCTTCTTTATCTGAATCTATAGTTTTCTTCTTGTATTTCCTCATCTTGGAATTCTCCTCCATCAATGAATCAATCATCTATTTTCTTAGATATGCATCCAAATTTTCCATGCATGGTGTAAAAATAGCATTAAATTTTGTCAATGGCTTCTCTATTTCATACACTGGTGTATCCATGCATTCATGATCCAAGAGTTTTTCCATTATCCTTTTATGAATTTTGATCATGTCATATGCCTTTTCTCCTAAGTCCTGAGCAATTGTTATGCACTTTTTAAGATTGTCCTCTTCAAATTTTAGTTCTAACCTCACTTGAGAAACTTGATTTGCCATTGAAGGGGTAATTACTCCTTCATTTATCAATTCTTCTACACTTTCCTCAATTTCCTTTAATTGTTCCAATTCAAATTTACATTCTTCTCTTCTAAATTGGCCATTATGTATAAGTACACTACATTTATTCTTTTCCCTTGCAGCTACTTCCCATCTTTCTACTACTTGATTTATTACATGTTCTCCTTCTTGCATGAAATCTTTGAACCATTCTTCAAACACATTGGCTTTAAGCCTTTTCTTTTCCATGTCTTTTATTTCATCTTTAGATACCACTGCTATATCACTGGGCAACTCTGGCACTATTGTACTGGGATCAAATATTCCCTTAATGAATTGTTGCAATTGGACAAGGTGTCCTTTCAAATATTCTTGTTTATCTTTATCTTTTCTCAACATTTCTGCTATTACCTTGTGCATGTCTTCCCACTCAGTTATGTGTTGCTCCCTTGTAGTATGCCCTAGGTCAAAATTGAGTATTTTATACTCATCCATAGTTATTTCTCCCTTAGCCCTCTCCCTTTGTGGTATGGCTAGGTTCAGTGTCCTAGATCCATCTGGACCTCTTTGTATGGCTGACATTGTTCTGGCCTTTCTCTTTTCTTTCCTTGGCGTTGTATTACCTAGTAAGCTCTTAATATCAATAGGTGCCAATTGTACCTCCTTCTTTTCTTTCCTTATTTCTGCCCCTAACTAGGTTGGGACTTCCTTTATGCCTTCAGTAGTTTTTCTTCATCAATTACTTCTTCTTGAGTTTTTTAGTTTCTCCCCATTGTTCTTGTTGTTGTTGTTGTGGAGGAGTTTGCTGTTGAGACTCACCCTCATTTTCTTCTTCCTCGATTTCTGTATCCCCTCCTACTCCCTCTTCTTCTTTAGGACCTTCTCCCTTTGATGACTCTTTTTCTTGGTCTTCTTCCCTATTGGTTTGCTCTATGTTTGTCATGTCTGTATCTTCTGCTTGCTTCTCAATTTTATTTCATCAATGTTCTCTATATGCTCTTCACCTTTAGGTTTCTTGGCTGCTTCTTCTGTATTTTCACCTTCTATTTGCACTTGTTCTATATGTGCAGGTGAACTTATCATTGTATCATCTTCTTTTGCTTCTTTTTCCTATTCTTTTGGGTTTTTTGTATTCTTCTCCTCTTCACTCAGTTCATCATACATATTAAGCATATTTAATTCATCTACACTTGAGGTGTTTATTCCTGTTTCTTCCTATGCTTGAGCATGTTTTTATTTTACTGTCTCCTCAGGTGCATCCTCCTTTTCAAAGTCCTCAATTTTATGTGCTTCTTCTTGCACATCCCTTATTATTTCAGGAGACACTAAGGTACAAAATGGATCTACTATTCTTGATTCATCTTGTACCCTTTTAGACATTGAGCCTTGTTCAGTTTCCATTTCAGCCTGAGTGTTGTGCTCCTCTTCTTCACTTAAGAATTCACTAGATTCTTCTATTTCAATTTCTTTTCCTGCATACATTCCCCTTTCCTCACTTTCCCTATTGTCACTTCCAATGTGAACAGTATCAGTGGTTTGTTTAGCTTCATCTACTTTTGACCCTTGCAGCATTTCCCTAGCCAATTCTATCTTTAACTGAGCATATGTTTGTCTCTTTTCTGCTGAGGTGGATGCACTAGGTACATCACTCAACTTGTCTCCCACCTATTGTGCTCCTATGAATTCACTAGTTTTTTAAGTCTCCCCTTTTGATATGCTTATTGGTATTGCCTTTTTAACCTTTTGTCCTGTTGCTTCCTTGGAGGTCTGTGCCTCCTTCATACTAATATCATGACTCAATGATTTCACATCCACAAATGTACCAGTTGACACTACTACTATCACTCCCAATGCATAGGGATCTATTAAAGTAGCATTTTTATCTTTCTCTACAATTTTGGCTTCTACAATCTTTCTTTTCTTCTCATAAAAACATTGGGGATCATCACTAGGCTCTTTTACAATGTTTCTCCCTTTATTTGGATATGTGATTTCCCTCCCTTTAGCTTTGAGCTCTTTAATATTATCCTTTAACCATGTTTTTGAAAACAATACGACTGGTTTGGACAATGTGTCCAAAGAAGTATTCCATGGTTGTGACCAATCAGGCTCTCCAATAGGAGCAGGCCTAGCACTTTCATAACTATGATGCAGCACATTTCCATCATCTTCAACTTCTAGGGGAACATATATATCTCCCATAGATCTCATTTGATCAACTGTTAGTCTTTTATGATCCCTCTTTCTAACTTCTCTATATTTCTTGCAATTTGACCAAAAATCTTCAATATGTATTTGATGTTTAAACTTTTTATCAATTGAAGTTTGAATCCAATGAAAGGGGTCAAACCTTTTGGCTAGATCAAACTCTTCAAATCCATAATATCTCAATTCCTGCTCTACATAACCAGCAACTTCCTCACTATAGCATGAATTTCTACTAATTGACCAGGGTAGTTTAAGATTTCCCCTACTAAATTTCTTCTTGTACATTCTAAACGCATTCAAATTTTTCCTTGAAAACTCTAGAACAATCAATTTATTAGACGGATACTTGGGTAGCATGAAAGGTTTTCCCTCAAATCCCTTAGATTTGATGTAAGTAAAATGCTCAAATTAAACATACCATGAACTGTATAACCCAATTGTATCCTTTTCATCCTTAGATATCCTTTTATTAGGCTCTTCCCTTAAAATTCTAACCATATAGGTATAGAATACATCATTAACTAGAGCATACTTCTTCAATGCATTCTCTTCCTGCAGATCAAGATAATGCTCATATACCAGTTTTTGACCTGGACCATTGTCCAAGGTTCCAACCCTATCTATCCCATGTATAAATGGTTGAACCTCTGCTGCACATGAATCTAACAAGTATGAAGACAGATAGAAAGGCATCAATTTTTGCTTCCTTAGCATCGCCTGCTTCCATATGTTTGTGCTTATGGTCTTGGCCTAGTGAATTTGTCCCTATTCTTTTTTCGCTTCTCTTATGTACTGGATGATATTAAACATCCATGGCTCACACTTAGTGCCCTCTCTCAATCCCACCAATCTACTTAACATTGTAATCATCAGGTATATTTCCTCTTTGAAGTATATTCAAATCAAATTCTTGTGCACTCTTGCCACAGCCTTGGGTTTGTTTTCTGGACTGTACCAACTGTAAAATATCTTGCCCTTGCACTCCCTTTCATTAATACATAAATCTTCATTGTATTGATCTATGTCAATATCTACCATTTTCTCATTGATCCCTAGACCAAATGTTCTCGCAATCCCTTCTGTGGATAAATCTGCAATGAGTCTATCATAAAACATTAACCTTCTAGTATTTATGTCATATAAAGTTATGCAATCCAGACACAAATCTATGGCCTCCATTGCCAAAGGAAAACCCACAGCTCTATACAATCCACTCTCCCATATACACCTCATGTCAGGTGTAGCATCTGATGCTATGATTTTATGTAGAATGTCATCCACATCATAATTTCCTATATTTGTGTTTGTGCCCACTCCAGTGTAACTAATCAATGTTGGGTACCCTCTGTGTAGTGACAACTCTTCTTTTTCTACATCCTTGCGTGGCTTTCTTTCATTTTTAGCTTCACCTCCTATATCTACCTTTTTCTACTTTGGGGCCATCCTGTAGAAAATGCATCTTTTAAACTTCTTGTTTTACCTTCTTACCTAGGGTTTTACTACGAATTTTCTATGTTTTTACCATTTTACCCTAACCCGTTTGTCTTTTCCCTTTTGACTTTCATATTTGTTTAACCCACCCCAGTTAATTAACAATTAAACCAGTAATCTTAATGAATGTTTACATTTCAAAAATGAAATCACTGAAACCTACTTTGCATTTTTACCAAATGAACTACAATGACATTTTAAGATAAATACCTGTATTTCTTGACAACTCAACTTTACGGTGTTGACTTACTTTTACCATTTCTTACTCTGTCTAGCTTCTGTAATTCTATCGCTTTGATGAATTCTGTCCAATTTTCTATAACAATTCCTCTTTCTACAGTTTAATTCTTTACAATGTAAATCTGAAATAAAAAATGACTTTAAATTTACCCTAACCCCTTTGAATTTTACTCTTTTCAGGTGCTAGCTTGGCATTAATTACAACAATAAATGCACCTAAGGCTTCAGCTTTCTATTTAAGTATTTTGGTTTTGAACTTTTTGTCTGTTAGTTCATTCCTGCATACATCTCTTTTCCTTGTATCTTTCCTTGTATGTTATTTCTTTGTATCTTTTCAACATACAAAGCTATATGCAATGAACCATAACTAATTTTATTTCCTTTTTCCTTTTTATCTGTACTTGTATCTTTGATTTGTATATCACTCTTTGTATGTTTTGTTAGATACAAGTGCACATACGACCAACCCATACAAGTCCTTTTTTACCTTTATCTCCCGCGATGTCTTTTATTTCCTTTTATGTCAGATATGTATATCATTGACATACAATTTTCCTAAACATACAAAGACTTTCCTTTATTTAAATTCCATTTCGAATCCATCTTGCATCTTCGTTTGTATCCTTCCTTATATGTCGGCTTATATACCGTAAATGTATATCATTAACATACAAGCCCAAGATGCAACCTGCGGGACCCACTTTACTTTTCCCTTGTATTTCATCGATACAAAAATACTTGTATATGATCCTTAGATACAAACCCTGATACATGCAAACTCATTTGTATCTCTCTTTCGAACTTCTCATCTTTTATAAACCACGGTTCATAATTCTTCGGCTCCACATGCATGTATATAAAGTGAAATGCATCTTTCAATATGCATTAAGGTACGATACATCACTTATATTAGGTTTTAACTCTTTTTGATTTCCAGGTTGCATGTATATCGAAATGTATGTACCCAAAGTATACAATATACAAAAGATGAAACATACCTCGAGAAAACCAAATTTAATATTTTTTTTGGGTCCATGACATGCATATTACAATGTATGTCACCTTGTATCTTTACTTTGCACCAAACATACAACCCAATATACAACCGGTGGACCTAACCAATTATCCATTCCACTTCTAAATCCTGTCGGGTCTGACTTGTATATAAAGCATAAAACATTAACAATATGCATACAAGTCAAAAAGTTCATACACTCGACAACTTTATGTGACTAAGAAAATGAGTTCACACACAAATGACCTTGTACATGCAACATACAAACCCTCCTATAGTGCATTTTACCAAAACATTCATATCTTACAAAATATTAGGAATTCTGAAATGATTCAAAAAGTAACCCCCATTTAGTTTTGACAAAGAATTCACCTCTATCCTACCCTGGTACTTAATGCTTATTTTCCTCTACCAACAAGGTTTGTAACTTTCACTTCCTTTTCCCTTTTACCACCAAGAAGACCCACACACAAGCAAAAAGCCACAGCCACAACAGGGGTCCTCATTTTGCTAAGGAGTAAAATGAGGCATGTTGTGAGCATCACAACATGAATATTTTGATCCTATGGGTAAACTTAATCAATTGTTTCCTACAATGGACTTTAAACAAAAGCATTCTCTTAAAGATTTTTGGGCCAATTGTAAAGACAATTTTGATGCGAGGAAGAAATAATATACTAGGCTTACTACTTTCCAATACAGAGAATTTGGCTTGAGGGATGATATACCAAAGGAATTTTCTAATGATGGTGTTGTTCTAGATCATGTATATCATTTAGACACAATTGATAAAAATGAGTTAGACCCAATTAGCTGGTCATTGAAAGAAGAGAATTCTATAAGGGAATTTAGTGCCAATGTGATTGAAAGAAGCATGACTTGGTTAGATATAAGGCTTCATAACTTTGTGTCACCTACACCATAGGAGAGGAAAAGATGAACCTTCATCTTTAGGGTCACAATCATCCAAAAGATAAAAACACTAGAGAAGCCTCCAAAATTTGCAAAAATTGGAATTTCAATTGATACTACTTCTCTGGAGGATGTGTTGAGGGTAGTAAAAGAGAAGTTTGATGAGATCTTTGTCACCTATGAAGAAGGGGTTGTAGGAGTAACATCTGAGATAGGGGCTAAGACTTTGGCTCAAATTATTCCTCCAAGGGAGTCAATTAGCCAACATCTAGATGCAGGAGAGCAAGTAGTTGGAACAAAAACATCATAGGGTACATTTGGTACTGTTGTAACTCCAATTTTGACTCATCAATTTTCAGAAAAGATGCTTGAAGAGCACATTCAAGAAGTGACTAAGGAAAATAAAAGTTCTGGTAAAGAAGAAGGAGAGGAAGAAAGTGAGAAGGTTCAGGATATAGCAGAAAATATCCCATTTGAACAAGAAGGAGAAGATTTTCAAGAACATGTGTTGACAATTGAAGAACAACTATAATTGATCAAAGATGTAGATATAAAAGGAAAGTCTGTTGTTCCTTCTGGAAGTACTGAGTTTCCAAAGGATACAGAAGATCAATTTCTTGAGAAGGGATGACCATAGGAAAAAAAAGTGGAGAAACAATTTGCTGAACAATAATAATTTGCACAAAATCCAATTGATGAATCTCTGAGACAGGTTCCTACATTACCTTCTTGGTTGAATTTGAATCTAGAGAAAAAGCAGCAAGTAGTCATCAAGGCTTTAAGTTTCTAGGATATGATGGTAGAAATTGAAAAGGAAAAACCAAGAAAGAATCCAAGGAGTTTATCAACATTTTGAACAAATGATCAAGGGTAAAAGATTGTGGAGATTCACTACTCCTATGGCTGATAAGAACGATCGGGAGATCTTGGCTGATGATTATCGAATCATGAAATTGAATTTGGGTAAACAAACTCATGTGGAAGAGATAATTTGACTCTACTTACAGTATAGTAAAATCAAGAATGCAGAAGGAGAAGAAAACAAAAGATGCTTTAAAGCTACAAATAAGTCAAATGAAATCCTTTGTGAAAGGTCTCCTAGAACCTATCTCAGAACAACTAGCTACGGTAGATATTCCAGTGCTAATGACCAAACAAGATGTTGATGCTTTACAGGATATGAAAGAAAAATTATTTGTAATTGATAGATGGGTGTCTAAGTTCTCAAAGGAAGATTTTGGTATTTTTGACAAGTATTATCTACATTGTGATGAAGCTTGTAGGTTGGAGCAAGAAATAGACACCTTCGTGGAAAATTCCAAGAAAGAAGATGGAAAAATGGAACATATTTTGAGGACATTGAAACAAATAAGAAGTATGAGTCAAGAAGAATTGTTAGAATCTAACATTTTATAGGATGAAGATCCTAGTTTTGTTGAGATTTGTATAAAAATTACTCAACATAAGATAGAGCAGACAATTGAATATCGTCATGCATTGTTGACCCTACAAAAAGAAATATATGAGTATATCACTATTTTTGAAACTTTTATCAAGGTAGTTGTTGACCCAGAAGTATATTCACATGGAAAGTATAGAATGGAACCTCTAGATAAAATAAAAGAAGTCTTCAATAGTAAAATGGATGGGTGGTTAAACACTCTAGGTTTTGATGAAGAAGTGCTTGACAAATTTATAGACTAAAGCACATTTAAACTGGCAATGGTGGATGTAAGTAAGATGGAAAGAAAATGTGAACATGTCTCTCAGTGTTTTGACACATTTAAATTTAGGACTGAATGGTTGGATGGACTGAATGTGGATAGAGTGAGTCAACCTAAGTCAAATTTTGCTAAGTATAAAAAGACATAGTCTTCTACATGAGTGACTAGTTCTCATTAAGTCTATTTTTGGACTTGGATAATTTTTTGTGTTAAGGAATCTTGTATATCTAAATTTGGTAAAAAGGGAACCCTTATTCTATAAAGTGAGATGTACAGAACTTCTTTATTTTCCTTTTTTTGCATGTCTTTAAGTTGAAAAGTCAAACTTAGAGATTAACATGCGGAATCAGTTCTATTGTTAGAATTGCTTTTTGAGTTGCATGTGATCGGTGATAGAAACAAGGGACAAAGTTATTGCATGTATTTTAAGACTATTGTGTTGTACTTTTTGGGTGCCTATATAAGGGAGGTACCTATTTTGTTCAAGGGTCCAAAAGTTGAAGAATTATGTTGTCGGTCCATATGTAGCATTTTCAAGTTTCCAAGAAATTAGTTAGATTTACAAAATTTTAGTTTGGAGGAGATAGTTCTTTTGGAAACAAATTCATAATTTTGGTGTGCTCTTGCAGGATTTATATCTTGTACTCAAATTTGAAAAAATAAATATAGGATGGCTATCAATTCCTCTTGATTCATCTTCGTGCATCTAGTGTAATGCTTTAAACTTCAATCTTTACTTCCATACTTGTTTGAGAGATTTTGAATTTGACCTTAAATTCTGGATTTTATTTTTGACTTGTATGTGAAATATAGTAATAAAAATATAATTCATGTTATCATCTTGAAATCCTTTGAATCTTGCACTAGTGGTATAAACAATTGAGTTTATAACTGATTTTAATACTAAAGGTAGAAATATAAGTGTTGCACCAATTATCTCTTGCATTCCTTATTATCTTTTGATATTTCTTTAAAAATAATAGTACAATATAAATCAATTCTAATACAGTTTGAATAATTAGAAGAAAACCAAGGTCCCTTGTTAAACTGTCCACATTTACCCCATGCTTGCACAACATAGTTGTGACCCAACTCCCTAGACCTTAGGGATAGTTGATACTTTTCTATATTAGTTGTCCTTTTAGGAGTGGTAGGTTGAATCTCATCTTTCCTATGTTGCATGTGTATTAAAAGGACCATCAAGAATTGGTAATACCACAATGCAAGTGTATTGAATTCCAAGACCACAACACACGTGTGCTAGTTTCTAAATTCATATTGATTTAATAATTTATAATATGAGATATATAGGCTTTGTTTTAACATCAAGTGGCTATTAATATTCACCCAAGGCTTGAGGAAATGCAATTAGGCATTGGAAAATCTATATATATGGGAGCATCCAAGGCATCAATGTTTGAATAATTGAGAATTATTGTATGTTTTTGTTTATTCTAGTAAAAGTAATAGGAGTAGAAGGTGAGATTTCCTACTTATTATATAGCTCTTTTCCATTGATAATGGAGTGTAGTTAAGGCACATTGCCACTACCAATGTGACTATTTTTTCCTCCACATTGGAGGTTTTCCATGTTAAAAATGTTTGTGTTGTGGGTTTTTGTTTAATTTGACACAATAACCTTATCTCTAAATAGCATGTATTTTCATTTTCAAGAAAGTAGAAAGTAATCAAATTTGTGATTAGTTGTAAATTCCATTGTTATCAAAACATTGGAATGATCATCAATAATATCAAAATAATCAAATAAACTCAATGAAATAAGAAACAAAGAAATCAATCAAACAAATAACTTCAAACCTTTGCAAACCTATTCACTTCATGGCTTCCCTTGATTGCCTATTGCAAATGATCTTGTGTATGAATATGGCTCTCAGAAGGTCCACTTCCTTGCTATTCCAAGATGTCAAGTGGGAATGGCTATGATAGTTTATTGCAATGAAAATGAGCTTCACAACAATGGTAAGGGTATGGTAACAAGTTGATTGCAAGAAAATGGAATGACTTAGGTGCCAAAGGCACGCTGTACTTCCTATAGAGTAAGGGTACTAAAAGTTTGGATGAATGAAATAGAGGAATTGGGTTCAATTTATAGACTTGTGAGAGAGAAGATCAACGGTATAGAAAGAATGAGAAGATCAATGGTATAGAAGTCTTGAGTGAATGTGTGTGAATAGAAAGAAGACAAGTGTCACAAAAAAGTTGTTTTGTTTGAGTTAACTGCTTTCTTTTATAAAGATAAGATTTGATTTCATAAATTAGAAAGTTTTTTTCTAATTTAAGAGTTATTGATAAAAATAAGATAGACTAAGCCAATTAACTCAACTTATGATTTTCTTTTTGCATGATTTGAGAGAAATTAAATAATAAATTATTTAATTTTGTGTGCATGAAGAAGAAGATTTATTTTTAGAAGATTTGGAATATTTTTGAGGAATTAGAAGATAAGAAAGCAAATTAAAGAAATAAACTTATTTAATTATTTGTACATGATTTGGAAGAATAAATAAAATATTTTATTGTATTTTATTTTTAGAGATTGAGATAATTTAAATAAATTTGATTTATTTATTTAATTACTTGGCAGAATTAAATTCAATAAAGGATTTTATTTAATTTTGACTTTAGAAGAGGTAATTAAATATTTTGATATTAATTAATTTATAGGGATATGAATTGAATAAATAAATAAATTGATTTATTTATTGATAGAAGAATTATAATGAAATAAGTATTAAGAATATTTATTTAGACTAAGTCATGTCACTTTTAGATGTATACATTTTTCCCCTCTTTGATGTGATGTTCGAGATGATGAGATTTGTGTTGAGTAACATCATTTCAAAGAAGCTAAGGTATGGACAGAAGAAAAAGATGGTAATAGAAAGATAGGATGAGGATGCCCCCTTGGGAGATTGGACGAGGAGAGTTTTGAGGGCGTGAGATGGACAATCTCACAATGAAGAAGGTGAAAAACAGGTTAGGATGAAGAAAGAGCCGAAATGATATGCTATGCAAGATAAAATGATAACACACACAAGCAAGCAAGCAAGTATGCACAAATGATACAAGAACAAACAAGGTATTGCCCCTGTCAAGCGGTAAACCAAAAGATAAACAGATAACGATTTACTATAGTGTTATCATGGCAGGGAACGATAGGTCCCTAGAGCAACACAAAGGATTGTATTATCATGGTGGGGAATGATAGATCCCTAGAGCAACACAATAAGCGTGGGAAATGTATCTCCCAATGATAATTATGATTGATTGAGTTGATTTATGACTAGACAAGGATCAATACCACTAAATGTGATTGGATCATTTGACAAGATTGACTTGACTTGATTGGTATGGATTAAGGATGGACTTACATTTGGATCATTGCTTGGATTGACTTTGACAAGGATGAAAGATACAATGATAGATAGAAGATTGACTAATAGAAGAAATGTGAATGAAAGGATCACAAGATTTTGTTTGTAAACATTGATACTCTGCATAGGAATTTTTTATTGCATGGGATATGGATGCTTTGTGGATGCTTTCTGGATGCAAAAGGTTTTGCCATCTTGACATTGGAAGTAGTTTGAAGTGCTAATTTCATCATTGGGCAATTTTTTGGGTACTTTTTCCAAATGTTGTAAGAAAATACAAGCATCTAGGTATAATTGAACCAAGATGACCTAAGTATCGCTTACATAGATTTTGATTTACCAAGTTAATACAAGCATCTAGGTATAATTGAACCAAGATGACCTAAGCATCGCTTATGTGGATTTTGATTTAGCAAGTTAATACTAGCATCTAGGTATAATTAAACTGAAAAGACCTAAGCATCACTTACATGGATTTTGATTTAGCAAGTTAATACAAGAATCTAGGTATAATTGAATTGAGATGACTTGAGTATTTCTTGCATATCAACATACAAGCATTGCTCCCTTTCATGTTAGACTTCTGAAGTCCTCAATGATCTTTTGTCGATCATGTCGTTAGACAAAAGTTGTCACATTACTAAAGATTAATCCACAAACAACGAATAAAGAAAATAATCATGCCCCCATCATAGCATCTCTATCTTTTGGTATTCTTGAGTAGCATAGGAGACATGATAACAAAAATCACGATGCTGTAACTTAACTTGATCACAAACACAAAGAACTCTTGCATTAGATGTGTTTTCTTGCCATAATTTAGATAGAATTAGTTTGACTGTGTAGGTGTACTTGTTTTCTTTGCCTTGGATAGGTTGATGTCTTTTGTCAAAACTTCTATTCGAAAGTGGGTTTTTGTGTGTGCTTACATGCGTGCCTGGTGAAACTGACCTTAATGGACTGACCTAGTGCCTCAGGGGCACATTTCTAAATGGCCTTGCCTACGTGAGGATGCAGAGGAAATGTAGTTCAGGGACTTGGACCATGTGGATGGACTAGAGGATAGACGACAAAGTACGGGACGGATGGGAAGTGGAGCCTCGGGGGTGCATTGACAATGGCCTTGCCTATGTGATGACACAGAGGCAAAGTAGTTTGGGAAGGATAAGACACTAACAATAGACGTTGACAATTTTGATGCTCCTAGGATTTTTTGGATAGCCCTAGTGATAGATACTGATGACAAGGGAACCTCATAGATAGGCAGATGGATGGGTGATAGGGTATGAAACAAGTAGATATGAGGATGGACAATAGTGGATAAAAGGAATGTACGTGGAAAAGGGGAAGGATGTGATCACCAAGGACTAAGTCGCATAGGAATAACATGCCCCATTGTAGGTAGGATACTTAGGATTTTTCATGACAATGCTTGTGATGGTAGGAGGATGAGAGGATTGTATTGTTTTGAAAAAGACAAGGTATATCAAGAGTTTTTCCAAAGCATGTTTCAACATTTTGCCCCCGTATCTATATCAAGATCAGAAAGAGGAATGGAGGATGAAAGGACTCAACACGATAGGTATATGCAGGATATAGATGATAGGAGGGTATGGTAGGATGGAAAGTGATAGGGAAAGAGTGATATGCTGATGAGAGAAGGTGCCTCCAAGTGTAGGTGATGTAAAAGATCAACTTACACATGACAGCTATTTGCCAGGTTTTCATCATGGTACTTATCCAAGGCACCTGTTTGCCAGATTTTCACCGTTGGATGAAGGGATTTTTTTTACTCTTTTGACTTTTTTTTTGAATATTTGGATAGGAGAAGGTGGAATACAAACAAGGACTCAAGAGTTAGGTTCCATGAAGGTGATAGTGTTCCGCTAGATGGATGTCGTCGCATGGACTATGTCAAGTGATCTCATAGATGTTGGTAGGGGATTGCATGAAAGTGAGATGGTGTAGGTAGATAGAGGATTATGGAAGGTGTGATAGTGGATGATGATGCAAATTATGTAGGACTTATGCAAGTATGGAGGAAAGGTTTATGCAAAAGCATGGACCATAGGAATAAGACGGGGAAGATATGTAGGATAATAGTGGAAGGAAGGGGGGATGGAGGTATATGGAAGTGTCATGGAATGGAAGGGAACCATGACCAATGGTTGCAGATACCATGATAAACATGGAAGCATATGATAGAAAGATGGTGTAGGAAGCAATGGAGAGTTTTGCTTGCTGGATGAATGATTTAGGCATGTAGGGATCCACATAGACTTCCTATTGTTTGGATTTTTGCTTGTCATGTGGGATGGAAGGATTTGAGACTTGTGGATGAAATGGGATTTTTGGATGAAAGAGGGGAAAGTGGTTGGTTGGAATTCATGAGAGGTGGATTCCTCATGTAACTTGAGGGCTTTTCACTTAGGTACCCAAACCATTTTTCTTTTAGATTGTACCTGTGAAGGTATAGGCTTGGGTATATGTAGGGTTTGTGCAGTTCAGAGGTAATTACTTATTTCTTGGGGACCCATGCCTTTTTCAGTTTGGCATTGAGGTGTGTGGGTGTATGTAACTTTTGAGATGGATAACTCTTTGATTCTTGGCTTTTGTATCTATAGGCATGAGGACCTTTAGGTTTTTTGACTTGATAGGTAGAGGCATCCAATTTTTTTTTGTTGAATTACCTCAAGATGGTGGAAGTGGAGTTGGTGGAAGCTCTTTGTTTAGACAACATGTGCATTTGTTGGCCATGATTGGGATATTTATAGGATTTATAGATGGATGGATAAGGTGTTAGAAGAAGTGGTGGTAGAATGCATGGAGGGGTGTTAGGAGTTGGGAGTAGTGGAGGTAGATTAGATGGTGGAAGGTGTATGGTCACATGCTTTTAGGAGGTATATGATAAGGGAGGTGGAATGGTGACATATGTTATGGGGATATGATAGGATTTGTGATGGAAAGTGGTGGATTTGGAAGGCATGGAGAAAGTACCAACATCTTGAGATTGTTCACCTTGGTGTGTGTATCCAAGGCCATATGAGCAAGGAGGGACATTGACCTAGACTGGCTCCAAAATGCCTTGTTCATGAAGGCCTAAGCTTTTACCTTGATAGTTCATATGCTGGAGTATGTGGTGGACAGTGGGATTATGTATAGGTGGAACACTAGACATGAGCTCCTTATTGGATGGAGGAGGTGAGATAGAAGATAATGGTTGTTGGTGTTCTAAGGAGGAACATTCATGCATGAAGGTAGTGAGACCAAGGGGATATGATAATGGATTTGCAATATGGTCGATAATGGATGGTGAAGGATCATTAGGATCTTGATTATCATTTTACTTACTAAGATCCAAGTTATTGGTTTGATCATCTATGTGCACTTGGGAGGCAAGTCTCTCATCAAGGAAAGTGGGCATTGTTGGATCATGGATAGGACTATGTGGAATATGGATAGGAGTAATGGAGGTTTCTTGCATATGGACGGTTATGGGGTTATCAATAGAAGGGGTAATAAGCTCATGACCATGGAATGCATAAAGTTGGCTAAGAGGATCATCATGGTCTGCTTGATCATAGACATGCTCTTGATCATAGACAGGCTCTTGATCATAGATGGGATCTTGATCATAGATAGGATTAAGCTTAATGGGATGAATGTGTTCATGCATAGGTTCTTCATCAACGATACTATCTTGATCATAGAAAAGATATAGGTAATGGGGAGGTTGGGATTGGATCTTTGGCTCATGTATAGGATCAAGTTGCTCATGGATAGCTTCTTCGTAGGTGATATCTTGATCGTGGAAAAGATAAAGGGTATGGATGGATTGGAATGGGATCTCTTTCTCATGTATAGGATCAGTTTGCTCATGGAAAGGCTCATAATCATGGATAATATCTTGGTCATAGAAAAGATATAGGTTATGGGTGGATTGGATGGGGCTGCTTTGATCTTGATTTAGATAAAGGGTTGATGTTTTCACATGCTCGAAAGTGTACTCTTGACATAACTCTTGATTTTGTTGAATTGAAGTGGAGGTAGAAGACTCTTGGATATGCTCAATAGGCTCTTGGTCTACAACATGAAGGTATGATGGACCTTGACTTTGGTTCATGGTAGGAGGTTCTTCAATAAGCTCTAGGGGTTGCAGATTACATGACGAGGTTGGAGGAAAGGATATGTTATTGGAAGGATCTTTGATAAGGTCAAGGACCAGAATTTGGGGACATGGTTGACTCTTTGCTAGTAGCCCTTGGATCACATCCTTCATAGGTGCATGGGTAGATGAAGGAGGTAATCATGAGTGGATTTGGCTTGTTCCATATTTGTTCTTTTGTTGCTCAAATTTGGAAAATGTCTTTGAAAAAGATGTTTTGAGGATTCTGTGGTTGTCGGATTAGATCTTGGGGAACTTGATGTTGGTGCTAGTGTAGGACTATTATGCTTTGGGCTATGCCTTCTAGGGGATGGTGAAGGAGGACTAGTAGAAGGAGTGGTATATGATTTCCAACTTGAGGTAATGCTTCCCTTGTCAAGAGTATCATTAAGATGGGAAAAGAATGTACAATTGTGGTGAGAGGCATAACTAGTACTGGCTTCCTCATGTTGGGAGGGGTTTGGTATCTTGGCCAAGCTCTTATCAAAAGTATAAGGAGATATGCCCTGTGGCGAACATTGCTTTTTGGAAGATTCAGTTTTTAAGATTGCCAGTTGCTATTGTAGGGCTTGGAGTTCTTGAGAAATTTCTTCTAATTAGTTTGTTGTGTCCTTAGAAACTGACACAACACCAAAATGGGTACCCAGAAAGGTTGAAAAACTTTCTCAAAAGATGTGGAAAAGCTCATTGTTGTGGATGCACAATAATAAATGTACTGAAATAGAAGGTATACACACAACAGGTCAAGATAAATGTGCAACTATGGTGAAGATAAAAGCACAGTAACAGATGAAAAATACATAGGAAGTCGTAGTAAATGTGCAGTAGGTCGGAATGGATGCGTAGCTTCAGAGGGTATATGCGCAGCTCTAGTTTTCTGATTGTTTTTACAATTTTTTTAGCATATTTTTTCAATGTTTTTGGTTTCTTGGTTGCAAGTTGGTCTTTTGTTCTAATTTCTCAATTATGGCAAGTAAAACATAGCAAACATAAAGAAGTTTTCATGATTTTTTGGATCTTTATTTTTTAATTTTTTTGGACTCTTTTTGACTCAAAAGTAAGTACAAATCCTAGGTTGGCTAGGATAATATAAATTGAATTCTCACTATTTCTAGATGAGGCATCTTTAGGAAGTGATAATCACCCTTCCCTACACCGGCTTATAGGGGGTTTTGGCTACTAAAAACAAAGGATGATTAGTAAGTGCAACCGTTCAAGTGGTTATACGTGAGACCGTGCTACTCTCTGTTATGGAGTCTCCCAGCCTTCAAGGGTTGCACCTTGGAGGGTTTTGGGGGAGGTTGGCTCTCTGTATAACACAACAACACTCATTGTTTGAAGCTTTTGCTCCAAACACAATTTATTTATAGTGGCTTGGCAAAGCTTGGCTTTAGCTTGTTACCACTTAATGTCATTCCCACGTGGATAGAAGGATATCCAAGGGTAGGCCTCTCTAAGGGTTTAACACATGTGAAATGATATGTCTAGCATTTTGGTCACCCAAGATAGGGGAAAGCATAGGCCTAGTATCATTCCAAAAACATGAAAGACAATGGTTATTTTCCCCTAATTAAAATGAAAAATACTAAATGTGTTAAGCTACTTGGACACACATGTGAGTTGTTAACTTTGAAAGCAAGATAGTAATGGTTTAATTTTATCCTCCTAGCATTGGGACTATATTCAATTTGTTGATGCAACAATATCAAATTAAAGTCCTCCTAGTTAGAACTAAATGAGATTTGTATGAACATCCATTTACTATCCTTGCTAATTAAATCTATGATGTGTGTTAACAATGCAACTAGAATGTCTAAACCAGCCCCTAACCTGCAAGTAGATTAGAGAAAATTCCTACGAGAAGTGTCAACATTAGCAAAATCACAAGAAAACCCAAAAAGTCACTATCAGAATCAGATGTGCAGGTACAGAGATTAGATGCACAGAGATAGAGGTCATATGCATAGCCATTACAAAAGCACTAAGACAGAGGTCAAAAGTGCAGAAATAGAGAGCATATGCGTAGTTTCAGTAAATGCACCATATCAGAACACAGATGCGTTGATATAGAGTCCGGATGCACCGATCTGTCAGATGCATGGAAATAGAGCTCAGATGCATGTTAGAAATGATCAAATGCACAGAATCCTCATGTGTTCAGAACCTAACGCACATAAACTTAGTTTTTAGATTAAATCAGGGCAAGGCCCCATGGTGGGCACCAAAAATGTTATCAAAAAATTGGAATGATTATCAATAATATCAAAATAATCCAATAAACTCAATGAAATAAGAAACAAAGAACTTCAAACCTTTACAAACCTCTTCACTTCATGGCTTCCATTGATTGCCTATCATAAATGATCTTGTGTATGAATATGGCCCTCAGAAGGTGTACTTCCTTGCTATTCCAAGATGTCAAGTGTAAATGGCTATGATAGTTTATTGCAATGAAGATGAGCTTCACAACAATGGTAACAGTATGGTAACAAGTTGATCGCAAGCAAATGGAATTACTTGGGTGCCAAAGGCGTGCTGTAATTTCTACAAAGTAAGGGTACTAAAAGCTTAGATGAATGAAATGGAGCAATTAGGTTCAATTTATAGACTTGTGAGAGAGAAGATCAACAATAGAGAAAGAATGAGAAGATCAACGGTATAGAAGACTTGAGAGAATGTGCATGAATAGAAAGAAGACAAGTGTCACACAAAAGTTGTTTTGTTTGAGTTAACTGCTTTCTTTTATAAAGATAAGATTTGATTTCATAAATTAGAAAGCTTTTTTCTAATTTAAGAGTTATTGATAAAAACAAGATAGACTGAGTCAGTTAACTCAACTTGTGATTTGCTTTTTGCATGATTTGAGAGAAATTAAATAATAAATTATTTAATTTTGCATGCATGAAGAAGAAGATTTATTTTTAGAAGATTTGGAAGATTTTTGAGGAATTAGAAGATAAGAAAGCAAATTAAATAAATAAACTTATTTAATTGTTTGTGCATGATTTGGAATAATAAATAAAATATTTGATTGTATTTTATATTTAGAGATTGAGATAATTTAAATAAATTTGATTGAATTATTTAAATTTGGAAGAAGTGATTTAATTAAATAATTAAGAATTATTTAATTGCTTGGAAGAATTAAATTAAATAAAAGATTTTATTTAATTTTGACTTTAGAAGAGGTAATTAAATATTTTGATATTTAATTAATTTAGAGAAATATGAATTGAATAAATAAATAAATTGATTTATTTATTGATAGAAGAATTAGAATGAAATAAATATTAAGAATATTTATTTAGACTGTGTTGTGTCACTTTTAGATGTATACATCTATAAGTTAAGAGTTTTTATATCAATTTGGTGTTAAGAGTGATTTAATCTTTTATGGATTTTTGGAAGGATTTACATGACTATAAAAAGAGATGAAAAGGAAGCCATGGAGGAATTGAATGCATAGATGATGGCACTAGAAGGCCACATGGATAATCAACAAGAGTTATAGTAATAAAAAGAGCACATGAGTAGGTAACAAGGTAAAATGGAAGAGGAACAAACTTACATTAGTGAGTTGGTAAAAGTTATTGCTAAGAAATCTAGTGTTATTGAGGATGATATGAAAGAACAAGAATTTTTTAATGACCCTAATGTATAATAAAATAATGTGAGTATATTTAAGGTGGAGATAATAGTAAAAATTAAGCCTTTTTATGAATAAATTAATGTGGAAATATTAGATACATGGATTGAGCAATTTGAAGTCTATTTTAGTGTACACAAAATAAATGGGACTCAAGCAATTAATTTTGTATGCCTTTAGATGATTGATAATGTTCCTATATGGTGGGAAACACATGTTGCAAATTTTAACAAAGGGAAGAAGCCAATAGTTGGTAAATGGGAAGAATTTGTAAGATTAATAAGAAGAAATTTATATTCCATAGGTCATAAGGTTGATCAAAAATAAAATAAATGTATAACAAACAAAAAGAAATTTAAAGTGTGTAGGATTAAAACATGGAATTTCAATGACAAGCTATAGCGAATGGCATGAATCATGAAAAGGAAATGATGACAAAATATCTCAATGAAATCCATACTCTCATATGAAGAAGCGTGGTCACTACTAATCCAAAGGGCTTGCAATCAGCATGTGTTCAATAATAGACTATTTAAAGGAGGAGAAAAAGAGGTATGAAGATGATTCTTCTAAATTCAAAAGAAAATATAAGGAAAAATAGAAGAAATCTAATACACTAGTTTAAAAGGAAAATTTGAAAAGGAAAATGATGATAAAAAGGACCCAAAGAATCATTGTACTCATTGTGATGTAGATGGACATATAAATTTAAATGTTGAAAGCTTCATCCTGAACTACATCCTAAGAGTAAAAATAAAGGCAAAGAAAGTAATACAAAAATTCTATTCTAATTATTCATGAAGGTGAAATGGAAATGGAGGATAGTTCAATTATTGATGACAAATTTGGATGCATGACCACTAGGGAAAATGAAATTCAAGTGATGAACAAAAATTTTATCTTGAAGTTACAAATAAAAAAGAATAGGGTCAAAGCTTTGGTAGATCCAATATTGTGCAATGCAATCTTATTTTAGAGAATTTGGTTAAAAATATTGGGATATAAACATAGGAACATCCACATCCATACACATTGGAATGGGTTAAAAGAGGTGTAGTGATACAAGTGGATAAAAGATACAAAGTAAAATGTGGGATAAATGCACAATACAATATGATGCTCAATAGAGGTCGGTGTCATTCCCCTTGATGATTTTGATATTTTTCTTCATAATCTATGTTCTCATGTCAAAGATGTTATTTTATCAGAGGGGATAGTAAGTGCTAGTGGGTCAAGGATAGACTCGAGTACATAATCAAAGGACACCAAAGTAGCTATGGTGAGTGCTAACCAAGCAATAAAATTATTTCAAGAAACTAAAAAAAATTGTTTAGTTTTTCTTAAAGATAAGAATGAAGATGGGATTGACATTTCTACCATGGATAACTC
This sequence comes from Cunninghamia lanceolata, assembly GCA_027924645.1. NCBI lineage: Eukaryota > Viridiplantae > Streptophyta > Pinopsida > Cupressales > Cupressaceae > Cunninghamia > Cunninghamia lanceolata. The sequence goes on from BSBN01000007.1 coordinate 941,104, forward strand.
AAAATTGAAATCCTTGGAGAAAGTCTTGTCATATTTTCAAGAAGTGTTAGCAGAACAAAAAGGGTTGCCACCAAGAAGGGAGGTGGAGCATGAGATTCAACTCCTACCAAAATCTTATCTACCAAACATTGACTTGTATTGATAGTCCTTATTGAGAACAACAAATTCAAGATGTAGCTACAAGAGCTATTAGAGAAAGGAGAGATTTTCCATAGTAGTTCACCTTGTGGGTCATCCATAGTGATGGTGTGAAAGAAATATGGTTCATGGAGAATGTGCATAGACTATCAAGTTCTTAATAAAATTAAAAGTAACAATATATATCCTCTCCTAAGGATAGATGATTTGTTAGATCAACTTAGACATACTAAGTATTTTACTAAGTTGGATCTTACGTTAGGTTACCATCAGCTGCAAATTAAAGAAGAGGATACTTGGATGACTACTTTTAAAACTAAGAAAGGAATTTATGAATGGTTAGTAATTCCTTCTGGATTGAGTAATATGTTTGCTACTTTCATGAGATTGATGAATAATTTTTTAAATGAATTCATAGATAAATTTGTAATAGTATATCCAAATTATATTCTAATATTTAGTGGTACATGGGAAGAACACTTAATCCATATTAAGCTTGAGTCTTACAAAGGTTAAAAGAGAAACAACTACTATGCAGTCTAAAGAACTATGAATTTCGTAAAGAATCATTGGTATATTTAGGGCATGTTGTAGGAGGGCGGGAATTAAGAATAGATCCATCTAAAATTGAAGCAATTGTAAATTGGCCTACACCAAAGACTACTATAGAAAGTAGGAGTTTTGCAGAGGCTACACAATTCATGAAAAAAACTATTCATTCTTTTACCTACATAGTTGCACCTTTACATAAAATTACATCATAAGGAAAGAACTTTAATTGTGGTAATGAACAAAATGAAGCATTTGAAATATTGAAGTATAAAATAATTCCTTTAGTTTTAGCTCTTCCTAATATACAAAATCCATTTGAAGTAGAAAAAAATGCTAGTGTATATGTAATGGGTTCCATCTTGCTTCAAGATGGTAAGCCTATTTGTTATCTTTTATAGGTTTTTACTTTAACAATTAGGGGTTATGAAACTTATAATAAATAATTACTTGCACCAATTTAGGCATATTGATCACTGACCTCTATAATATTTGCAAGCACAAAGTAAATTACAACAAGAAAGAGAATAAAAATGGATGGGTTTTCTTCAACAATTTCATTTGGTAATCAAATATAAAAAGTGACTAACAATGTTTTGGTAGATCCGTGTTATCTAGAACACCAATTTCAGCAATGGATATGGTAAATCACTTGAAACATTTTGCAAAGGAAGCATATGTTGAAGAATATGAACATAACAAATATTTTGGTGCAAAACATAAGGAACTTCTTGTAAGGAAAGCATAGGTGCGGAATACAACTTCCCTAATGTCAATTCAAAGGGGATAATGGAGATAGGTAACTTTCAATTCAAATAAAAAAATGAACACACCAAAAAAAAGAATAAACATTCAAGACAACAAAGAATGACACCAGATTTACGTGGGAAAACCCTTTCGGGTAAAAAACCCACCACCACAAGAGAGTCTATCTTTATTATAGTAAACTTGATAGTTACAATAAAGATCCCAGCTCTTTTTCTCAGGTATCGATTCTCTACAATTATACAAAACTATTCACTTCATCTGTACATCTACAAAATAAACTGTATAATTGAATCTATTCATCAAAACATCAACGACACCAACACATCTGTATTTATTTCTAGTCTTCAAGAGCAAAACTGTTATTCTACTTTTGCCCTAACTATTTAATCTAACTTCCCCAGCATTGCTTCCTTCCAACTGTTGCAACTGTTCACATACTCGCGAGACCATTAGTCCCACATGCACCAGGTTTCATTGGACATCCTATTTAATATCCCCAAACACTCATTAAGACCATCGTCGGCAATTTTGTTGCCGATGATGCCAAACTGAAGACTCATCGGAATAACCCACACCATTGGTGACTGCTTCACTTCCTGTAACCATAGATCCATGTCTCAGTGACCAAGTCCTCCATCAGAGTCACCTCTACCATCGGCCGAAAGACTTTACACTACGCCGATGAAGGTTCTCTCACCGATCGTCTGGAACTTCACGATCACTGATATCGTTAACATCAGAAGCACTGATCAAGGCTGGCCGATATAAGTTCTTATGCTGATACATTCTAATGCCACATTTCCATCAGAGTAGCACATAACTATCAGAGCAACTTCCACAACCTTCACCGACATCCAACCTTAGGCTGATAGCTCACTCCCCTCAGTGAGACCTTGTAGATCGGTGTAAAGCTCCCAACTCCCACCGATAGTTAAAGTCTTTCCAATGATAGTGACTATCAGTGAAACACATGCCATCGGAAGAGCCTAACAATTATATGCTGATAGTGTTCTGTCACAGCGATGACTGTTCACATTAAACCTTGAACCCGTTGAACTCTTGAGTGGTTCAATGAACCCTTGAACCATTGAACCTGATGAACTCCTGAACGGTTCAAAGAACAACCAATGACTAAAAATGAGGTTCAAGCAGTAATTTGAGACACTAGTTCTCTTCAATCTCCCACTTGTCGAAGAGATTACTGCTATCTCTTAATCTTCATTTGATTATTGAGAACTATGAGCCCAAAGACCCATTTCATCTGAACACCATTTGAACTTGGCCATGCTCACTGGTTTAGTTAAGGCATCAACAACATTTTCCAAAGTGTCAATATTTTCCAGCTTCACCTTCTTGTCTTCCATCATATCATGAACAAAGTAATATTGGACATCAATATGTTTTGTCCTAGCATGAAATGTAGGGTTCTTCACCATACATATAGCACTTTGACTGTCACAGTGTATTTGCATTTGCCCTACATTAAAACGAACATCAGAACACAACCTCTTCAACCAAACAACTTCTTGGCATGCATGAGTAGCTACCATGTACTCTATCTCTGTTGTGGACAAAGCAACTATAGCCTGCCGCTTGCTCATCCAACTGATAGCACCACCATTTAACGTGAATACATATCCACTGGTGGATCTTCTACTGTTAATGTCCCCTACCCAATCAGAATCAACATATCCCTAAATGCTTATAGATCTCTGAGATCCAACTGAGTTTCCATGATAGAAAATAGCAAGGTTAGATGTCCCTTTCAAATACCTCATAACTCTTTTCACAACATCCCAATGTGATCTACCGGGATTCTCCATAAACTAGCTCAAAACTCCCACTACTTGGGCAATGTCTAGTCTGGTATAGACCATTGCGTACATCAAACTGCCAACATCACTTGCATAAGGCACTTTTTTCATATCGTCTACTTCATTTAAAGATTCTGGACAATCTTCAACAAATAGTTTTGTTCCCTGCAAAACTGGAACAACTAACTGTTTAGAATCAGACATATTAAACTTATCAAGAACATTCATAATATACTTGCTCTAGCTGAGCCAAAGCTTTCTCTTAGATCTGTCCCTTTTGATTTCCATTCCCAAAATGTACTTTGCTACCCCCAGATTCTTCATTTCAAATTTTAAGGACAACTAAGATTTTAAATCTGAGATGATCCCCTTACAATTGCCAATGAACAACATATCATCCACATACAGTGCAATTATAAGAATCTGATCACCTTCAGTTTTATAATAGACATAATGATCAGATTTAGATCTCACATATCCCAAAGATAAAACATACATATCAAATTTTAGATACCACATTCTGGGAGATTGCTTCAAACCATAAAGATACTTTTTAAGTTTACATACCAAATGTTCTTTTCCTTTTACCACAAAATGCTCTAGCTGGGACATATAAATTTCTTCTTCAAGGTCCTCATGAAGAAATGTTGTCGTCACATCCATCTTCTCAATTTCAAAGTCATATGCTGCTGCAAGTGACAATAGAAATCTAATGGATGTCAGATTAGCTACATGAGAAAAGATTTCTCCATAATCTATACCTTCCTTTTGGGAATACCCCTTAGCAACTAGTCTTTCCTTGTACTTATCAATACTACCATCTGGACCATATTTCTTTTTAAATACCCACTTACAGAAGGTTTTCTTCCTTCAGGCAAGGGCACCAGATCCCAGGTTCCATTTTTCTCCAACGATGACATTTTATTATCTATGGCTTCCAACCAAGAATCTAAATCAGGTAAACTAATTGCTTCTTTTATAGTCCTAGGTTCATCAGTATCAGTAAGCAAAGCATAGGCACAACTTGAATCAAGTACTAAAAACCCATACCTATTTGGTTGTCTTCTTTCACGTGTAGACCTCCTCAATGGCTGAGGTGCAGGTTCAGGTTCTTGCTCTGGATCTAAATCTTTGGAGCTACTCGAACTCACATCTGAATTATCTACACTTGGTGCTTATTGTTCCTCTTTTACAGGGGTCGGAGGAATATTCACAATACTCTTTTCTTTCATCTTTTCTGTCTTCTCTGGATGAGGATCAATAACCAAAGGTTTTAGCTCTCTGAAAATTACATTCCTGCTATAAATTACTTTTTCAATTTTAGGATTCCAAAGCCTGTACCCTTTAACACTAAATCCATAGCCAATAAAGATACATTTAACTTCCTTGTAATCCATCTTAGATCTTTTTACCTCAGGAATATAAGCATATGCCTCACAGCCAAAGACACAAAGATGTCTTAAAGAGGGCTTCTTTCCAGACCATGCTTCCATAGGCGTCTTATCAACCAATGCCAAAGTAGGAGAATGATTCAGTAAGTAACAAGTTGTAGCAACTGCCTCAGCCCAGAACCTTTGTTCGAGACTAGCATAACTCAACATACTTCTTGCTTTCTCCATCAATGATCGATTCAACCTTTCAACAACTCCATCTTTCTATGGAGTATAAGGTGTAGTCTTATGCCTTTTTATACCATGATCTACACAATATTTATCAAAATCTCATTGCAATATTCACCATCGTTATCTGTTCTCAAGCATTTTATTTTTCTACTAGTCTGATTTTCCACAAGAGTTTTAAATTCTTTAAACCGATTGAATACTTCTGATTTATTTTTCAAAAAATATACAAATGCCCTCCTTGAATAATCATCAATAAATGATACGTAGTATCTTGATTTAGACAAAGAAGAAGCATCAACTGGACCAAAAACATCAGAATGTACATAGTCCAGAACACCAAAAGATTTATGAGAACTAGAGTAAAAAGAAACACGGTTCTGTTTTCCATATATATAGTGTTCATAGAAATCGAACTCCAGATTACAATCAATCAACCCATCTACCAGGGTTTTGTTTTTCAAGGTTTTTAAACCTTTTTCACCTATGTGACCAAGTCTATGATGCCAGAGCATTGTTTTCTCTATAGGAAGTTTAACTTCCATAGAGTTTGCATCACATGTTACAATAGTAGATTTTTCAGATTTTACAGAGACACTATTACAGAACACTGGTTTAACATCTAACCTATACATAGTTCTAATGCGTTCACCCTTTTCTAGTATAATAGAACCTCTAGTCATCTTACAGCCACCATTCACAAAAGTAACTTGCACTCCAACATCATTAAGCTTACTAACAGAAAGTAAATTTCGAGCCAGACCTAGTATGTGTAAAAATCCATTCATTCCCTTTATTCTGCCATCCAAGAACTAGATTCTGACTCTTCCTTGGCCAACAATTTCCAATGTGGAATCACTTGCTAGGAACACCTTCCCACCAGCGTACAGTTCATACTTGGTGAACCATTCTCTGTGAGATGTCATATGAAAAGATGCTCCTGAATCCACCAGCCATACATCTTCAGATGCAGGTGTTGCCAAGGCAACAATGAAGGCATTAGCATCACTCTGAGAAGAATCATTGTCAGAGAAGTTCTTCTTCTTCTTCTTCTTCTTCTTCTTCTTCTTCTTCTCCTCTTTACAACCTCTTCTAATGTGTCCTTTCTACCCACAATTCCAGCACTTCACCTTGGACTTTGTACCAAGAGATTTTGATCTCCCCTCTGACTTGGACTTAGACTTCTTGTCCTTCTTCTTGCCTCTTTCCTTTGATCTACCTTGAACAGATAGGGCCTCTTTGGCCATCTCAGAAGATTTCCTCCACAGCTCTTCAGATAACAGTGAGGCAACAATAGTTTTAGTTTTAAACATGGTTGTTGTACTTCTAATAGCCATCACAAGATGATCCCATGACGTAGGTATAGAACACAATAGAAGCATATAGCGGTCCTCCTCTTCTATTTTTACACCTACATACATTAACTATGCAACAATCAAATTAAATGAGTTCAGATGGTCTGCTACAGATGCTCCTTCATCCATCTTCAGAGAGTACAACTTCTTTCTAAGGAAAAGTATATTCACTAAGGACTGGCCCTGATAAATATCTCCCAACTTTTTCCACAAAAGATTTGTAGTTTTCTCTTCATGAACATTCAATAGAATAGAATCTACTAAACTTAATCTTATCAGTCCTCTGGCTTTCCTATCTACCAGATCCCAATCTTCTTGCTTCATGGCTGCAGGTTTAGTTGTAGACACAGCAACCCAAAGATCTCTATTGACCAGCATATCTTCAACTTTAAGCTTCCACAACTCAAAGTTTGTGCCATTGAACTTTTCAATGTCTATTTTTCCTGATGTACTTGCCATATGATTTAATAAAATAGACCTCTACAAAACTCCCACTCACAGAACTAACACAAAAAACCCAACCTACCAACAAGGATAACACAATTGGCTAGGCTCTGATACCACTTGTAAGGAAAGTAGAGGTGCGGAATACAGCTTCCGTAATGTCAATTCAAATACAAAGATGAACAAACCAGAAAAATAGAATAAACATTCAAGACAACAAAGGATGACACTAGATTTACGTGGGAAAATCCTTTCGGGTAAAAACCCACCACCACAAGAGAGACTATCTTTATTACAATAAATTTGATAGTTATAATAAAGATCCCAGCTCTTTTGCTCAAGTATTGATTCTCTACAATTATACAAAACCGTTCACTTCATTTGTACATCTACAAAATAAACTGTATAATTAGATCTATTCATCAAAACATCAATGACACCAGCAGATCTGTATTTATTTCCAGTCTTTAAGAGCAAAATTGTTATTCTACTTTTGCCCTAACTATTTGATCTAACTTCCCCAGCATCACTTCCTTGCAACCGTCGCCATTGTTCACATAATCATGAGATCATTAGTCCCACATGCACCAGGTCGCATTGGACATCCCAATTAATATCCCCAAACACTCATTAAGACCATGATCGGCAATTTTGTTTCTGACGATGCCAAACTAAATCAGAATAACCCACACCATCGGTGACCGCTTCACTTCTTACACTGATAGATCCATGTCTCAGTGACCAAGTCCTCCATCGGAGTCACCTCTACCATTGGCCAAAAGACTTTACGCTGTGCCGATGAAGGTTCTCTCGCCGATCGTCTGGAACTTCACCATCGGTGAGATCGTTAACATCAGAAGCACTGATCAAGGCTGGGCCGATATAAGTTCTTATTCCAATACATTTTGATGCCACATTTCCATCAGAGTAGCACATAACTATCAAAGAAACTTCCACAACCTTCGCCGACATCCAACCTTGGGCCGATAGCTCACTCCCCTCGATGAGACCTTGCAGATCGGTGTAAAGCTCCCAACTCCCGCTGATAGTTAAAGTCTTTCCGATAGTAGTGACTATCGTTGAAACACATGTCATCGGAAGAGCTTAACAAGTATATGCTGATAATCTTTTGTCACAGCGATGACTATTCACATTGAACCTTTAACCCGTTGAACTCTTGACCAGTTTAATGAACCCTTGAACCATCGAACCCGATGAACTCCTGAACGGTTCAAAGAACAACCAATGATTAAAAATGAGGTTCAAACTGTAATTTGAGACACTAGTTCTCTTCGCTTCTATCACAAGAAATTGTAAAAAGTGAAGAAGATTTTTATCTTCAAAATGAGTTGCTATGTAAGGTAGGAAGATTATGTGTACCAAAAGTACAAACACTTCTACTGATGATGGAGATACATACCTCTAGAGTGGTAGTGTGGGAAAAATAGTGGCTCATTTGCAAAGGTATTTCTATTCGTCCAAAATGTAATGGGAAGTAGCAATATTTGTTAAAAGTTATAAATTGTGTTGCACTAGAAAATCTAAGACAAGAAAAGAAGGAATGTATTACCTTTGCCTATTTCTACAAGGCCATGGGAAAGTGTTTCTATGAATTTGTAGGGGGTTTACCTATGAGTAGAGATTGGCATGATTTCTTATTTGTGGTAGTTGAAAGGTTTAGCGAGATGTGTATTCTAATGGATTTTAAAATGACTATCAAAGGGAAAGAAGTAGATGAAATTTTGTTTGACAGTGTATGCATACATTTTGGGCTACCTAAGTCCATTATTTTTTTTTATAGGAATACATGATTTTTTAGTAATTTTTGGTATATAGTATGGGGCATGGTGAACACCAAGCTAAAGAAAATCATGACCTTTCACCCACAAATAGATGATCAAATAGAGGCGGTCAACAAAACACTGGTAGAATTCAATAAGGGTTACAATAGTAAGTGTTCTCAAACATGGGATGAATCTCTTCCATACATTGAACACTAATATAATAGAAGTTTGCATTCTTCTACTAATAAACTGTCACCACTAAAGAATGTTTGGGATATTTGCCTTCTAGTCCACTTGATGTGGCTATTAATAAGCAAGATGAACAAGTAGGGATAGATAGTGAGGTGACTAAATAATCTAAATTTTTTAAGAGGATTAGGTAAGTCCAACTCCAAGTAAATTAACATTTGGAAAGAACACAACAATTCTATAAATAAAGACATGATCAACATAGGAAGGAGCACAAACTCAAAGTGGGAGGTAAAGTTTGGATTTATTTGCATAAGGAAAGACTTCAAAGGCAAGAGAAAAAAACCATTAAGGTATGGACCATTCACAATTTTGGAAGTCATAGGTGAAAATGCATTCAAACATGATCTTCCTCTTTTTCATGAAGATACATTTAGTGTAAATTGTTCAAGTATTTTTAACTTTATGAACCTTTTGTTAAACACACTAGGACACTGAGAGGGGGGGTGAATCAGTATCTAAACAATTCTTCAAATTTAACAACTTCAACTTATTCAGAGTAGATCAGAACTTAAGAATTACAACATTAACATGAATATTAAAGATTAACACAATGCACAACAACACATAACACCATATATATGTGGAAAACCCTAGAAGGGAAAAACCATGGTGAGGATTAACTCACAATATATGAAGCTCAAATAGTAACTTTGTTTTAGGGATTTTAACCCAGGGAAGCTGCTACTCCCTAAGTAAATTTGGTTTAGGTCACTCCCAAGGAAGATTCTACTCCCTGATAACTTTTTTTATGGGATTTAACCCAAGGAAGCAACTAATCCCTAACATGAGAACAAACTCAGAAAAGATTACAGTATGACAATCTTTTAACTGTCTAAAAACTATCTTTTAAGCTCACACATGATGATTGCACTTCTGTCTCTTCACACTTTTTCTTAAAGATCTGATCAATCAAGCACACTCTATACTTGATCACTATTTCAAATAAGTCTTCAAGAGGAATCTCGACAGCATCAACAACAGCTGCTCTTTCTCCCACTATCGCACATTAAAATGTATTTATTTTGCCTTTTTCTGCTTGTGAAACTTTTTAATCAACATGTAATCATACCTTCCACACTCAAATTGATCAACTATTTATACATGATATTACATTCATTACATTTCTTGTTGGCTAGATACAACATGAAAATCACATTTACAAGTTGGTCAAATAACCAACAATGTGAAAGGTGTAGAATATAGGTCTATTTAGGACAACACATTACACCAGTAGAATACTCAAGCTTTGTGGACCCCAACACTTTCTTAACCAGATCCAAAACATCCTTCACAACTTTAAACATCAAGGAATTACCTCTGTACACTCTACTCATTTGAAAATAGGACAACTTTAGGGTAAGCTAATGAAAACTTGAAGAGTAACAAGCATATTAACTAGGAAACCTTGTGCGGTACTGGAAACAAGAAAGATCTTTGTGAAACTCTTCCAGATGAGTCCACATAACTCATACAACATCCCCAAACACTCCATTGGCACTGTACATTAAAGAATTGTACCGCACACCTTCAATTATCAACTCTGAGAATATTTTTTCATCTGGAACACACTGCAACATGTTGTCAATTGAAAAACTGAGCTGTGGACCACCAAGAAGCTTGAAACAAGAAAGAAATATGAAATTCAAAATCAAGATTATGTTCACCAAACTTCAAGTTCAATCATTTACTTCCAAAGGAATGTGGAGCATTCTAATGGGTCTTCACCACTGCATCATCCTGTCAGAGCACATATCGGTACATTGTCAATCATAACTTTCATTGCGGAGGGAATGATGGTCTAGAACTTTGGAATAAACACATTTAGCATCCTTTGAACACAGATCCCAGACAGTAAAGCCACATCTACAAATGCAGAGGAATGCGGAGCATCCCATTTTCATGTAGTGATTGTCTTCCCAAAACCAACACTGTCTTCATTCCATATTTTTCCAAAACAAACTTTCGGTAAAACAAACATCATGAAACATGGAATATGAAAGATTAACCATTACATAAAGCTATATTCTAGTCTACGAATGCCCAAAGACAAACTGATGGAAATGCCAAACAATTTCCCAGGCAATCTTTAAAAGGTGTTCATTCTAAAACAGAGATTGTCACCAACTTCTAGAGGCTTAATATTCTTTGTATCAACATATACATCAGTGTATCTTCAAATTTGAATTCTCATCTTAATATATCTTCTTTAGGAGCACTATATTTAACTATGAATAGTATTACACATACATAATTAGTGTTGACATCAATGACAATCAATACAACCATAGGAATCATATGTGTAACACCTTTTATGCTAGATAAATATTGAAAGAACAAGTGCTACCATCTCTAGAATACTTGGGTATGGAAGGAAGAACCATACTCCATGTGGATGTGGTACAAGAAAAGTGAACAATGGAAACAAGAAATAAAGTTTAGGAAACTTGAAAAATTGGACTTAAGAATCAAAAGGTAAGCCAAGCCAAGTGGTACTCTAAGGAGAGAGTAGGAGAACTCTTTCCTTATTTGATGCCTCATTAAGATTTTGTGGGACCAAAAACCTTCATAAGAAGGGAGGTGTGACCTCAAAAAATCTAAAAAATATATGTAATAGGAAAAACATGAATAGAGAACAAGTTTCAAGTGTAAGGACAAGTGTTTGACAATACTACAAACTATATCAAGCATGGATGACAACGTGATTGGAAAGATGACAATGCAAGTGCACTGAAGTCGAAGAGTATAGTGCAAGTGTGCTAGTGTCCAAAGCCATATTGATAATAATTTAGAATATGAACCATACAAACATTAGTTTAAAAATCTAATGACTATCAGTCTTCACCTAGCGCCCAAATCCGTATTGATAATAATTTAGAATATGAACCATACAAACATTAATTTAAAAATCTAATGACTATCAATCTTCACCTAGGGCCCGATAAAATTGAACTAAGCACTGGAAAATCTATAACTAAGCTTGTATGAGAGCATTGAAAGCATCAATGATTGGAGAATTGAGAATTATTGTATGTTTCTATTTATTGTAAGAGAAGTAATAGGAGTAAAAGGCAAGATTACTCACTTATTATATATATCTCTTTGTCATTAATAAAGGAAGGTAGTCAAGGCACATTGCCACTACCAAAGCAATTAGTTTTTCCTCCACATTGGTAGTTTTCTAGTGTAAAAATCCTTGTGTTGTGATCTTTTTTTGAATTTGACACAATAATTGTATCTCTAAATATCTAGTACTTTCATTTACAAACAAGTAGAAAGTAATTGAATTTTTTGTTGGTTATAAATTTTGAAAGTTAAAAGTTTATAGAGAAAAAGTTTAGCAAAGCCTAAAGTGTAGAGAAGGTGTCCTGTCTTGTTAATTTAACCATCCACTCTTTGATGATGAACTTTTCCTATCTATCTAGGTTAAAATATTGTTTCCCTTTCCTTGATATTGAGTGTTTTCTCTAGAAAAGTGGAGCTATAGTGTTGACAACCAACACAAGCTACAAGTCCCACATCACCATTGCTCCACAAGTCCAATCCTAACCTTAACCATCTCTTCTACATATAATCTATCTCTAGCATCTTCTAATTGATGCATGAATTTAGGCTCCGATACATAAAAAGTATCCTGCACAGCTTTCACTTACCTCCTTAAAATGCTTGATGGGCACACTACATTCAATTACAATCATGTTTGTTAGAATATAATGAATAATTAAGTGTAAGTGCTGGCAGTGCTGTCAATCAGTTGTTTTAGATGTGTCAATAAGAGTTTTAGTTGTGTCAAATTAGTTTTAGTTAGGTGTTAATCAATTGTAGTTAGCTGTCAAATTAGTTAGTAGATTTGTAGGAAGCTGGTAAACTTATCTGGAGTTATAAATGTAATCTTCTTTATTGAATAATATAGATTGATTTGTGCAGTTGTAATATTTGTACTGTTGTTCATATTTTTCTCAGTATTTTAATTTGGTATCAGAGCGTAGGGGGAGATAGTTTCAGGCCTTTAAGTTCAATGAATTTGTTGTATTTAGTTTTCTCCATCCTCTGAGTTTGTTGGTTTGATCTGGAATGTGGCGTGTATGAAAACTTGCTTGGGTGGTATCATTCAAAGGTTCTGGACAAAGTTTTGATATCTCTGTGAATGTCAAATGGTCATCCTCAGGTATTTGTCTTGGCTCTAGTCTTTGCAGTCGCTCACCTCCACAGAAGTCATCGGCATTCAGCACACCTTATTTGCACGCATCAGAGAGGCGTTTTGAATTTGGGCGCTGCAGAATCTACAAAGAGAGAGCAACATCTATGTGAAGCAGATTGAAGCCATTATTGCAGTGAGGTGTTCATCTGTACTGGTTCGTGGGGAGTTTTTTATTTTTGCTACAGTGTTCTGCTGGTTTAGGACTGATTGTCCAAAGTATATTGTGGTGCTATAAAATGGCTCTAGTACATGTGGATAAATTTTTAGGAGAAAATTTTCACACATGGAAGGTTAAGATGCAACTCCACTTAATAGAAATGGATTTGTGGAATATTGTCCAAGGGAATGAGCTGAAGCCTTCTGTAAATGCTGGAGAGATAGCTAAGTGGGAAACTAAGGACAACAAAGCCAAGTCTTTTATTGGTTTGGGTCTATCAGATTCTCAATTTCACTTAGTAGACCTGTCCAAGACATCAAAAGAAGTATGGGAGGCACTTGGAAATTTTTTTGATCCAAAGACACATAATGCCAAAGTGCTATTGAAGCAACGACTCTTTGACTTAAAAATGTCACAAGGTGAGAGCATTACTGACCATGTTAACAAGCTTAAGTCTTTGATGACACAACTTGCAGGTATTGGAGCGGTTGTAGATGAAGATGATGCAAAGGCAATTTTACTCAAAAGCATGACACCAACGTTTAGCAATGTGGCATTTACATTGGGGAATCTACCATCACAATCTCTTGGGAGCATGATTACAACACTTCTTGAAGAAGAAAGGCATTCAAAGAATAATGGTGAAAGTTCAATGAATAATCCTGTTGCATTATATTCCAAGAGTGGTGGATCAAGTTTTGGTGCAAGAAAAAACACTGATAAATGCTACTATTGTGGCAAACAAGGACATAATGCTTGGGATTGTAGAAAAAGGGCTGCAAATCTACTTAAAAGGAATGCAACCAATGGTGATGAAGAAGCAAACTTCATGAATCATATTGTTGATGAGGCTGATGAAGAAATTGTCCTATTTTAAATTTGTTCACATGATAGATAGTTTGAAATCATCAAAGCACATTGAAAAAAGGTTGTGGAAATATGGGTTCCTCGAGATGCCTCCATTTATGGTGTTGGAGGAGGAGTGGTGCATGAGATTTCAAAAGAGCAATGTTGTGCTCATGTGAGAGTTGGAGTTATTTTAAGTTATTCATTAAGAGTGGATGTTAGAATATAATGAATAATTAAGTGTAAGTGCTGGCAGTGCTGTCAATCAGTTGTTGTAGATGTGTCAATAAGAGTTTTAGTTGTGTCAAATTAGTTTTAGTTAGGTGTTAATCAATTGTAGTTAGCTGTCAAATTAGTTAGCAGATTTGTAGGAAGCTGGTAAACTTATCTGGAGTTATAAATGTAATCTTCTTTATTGAATAATACAGATTGATTTGTGCAGTTGTAATATTTGAACTGCTGTTCATATTTTTCTCAGTATTTTAATTATGTTGGCTGTTAAACAGTATCCTTCTGCCTGGGCAATCAGATTCGACTTGAACCTTCTTACTGCACTCTACTCTGTAAGTTTCTATAATTAAACCTGGGCATGTATTTTTTTATAACATTTGGAATAACGCTGCTTAAACAGCCAGTCCGTTTGTTATTTGAAGTCAAGACCCCAAAATAAAAAACACCGTATTGGCTGTTTAAACTTTACTAACTGTAATGCTATTAATTATTGCAGGCAGTTATGGTTTCAGCAATCATGGACACCATTATTCTTCATCAGAGCACCAGGTTTGGCTGGTTTGTTTTTTTGCAATTTGGTGTTTCAATAAGTAAATTTATATCATAGTATTCCATTGTTCTGAGACCTAATTTAATGCAATTGAATGCAGCGTGGTAGGAGTAGTGGTGATAGTGGTAGGATTGTATGGTGTTCTGTGGGGTAAAGTGAACAACACAAATCTGTTCACTGGTGCAAGCTAGAAAATGAAGTCAATCAGATAATGATAAGAACAATCTTGAAAATACAGAAATGTGTGGAGTGGCACTTCCTGACAATGCTTCTCTCAACATCAAAGATGACAATCCACAGAAGTGAGAAAAGAGTGGCACTTCCAGTCAATTGTTAGTTGATGTAGAACACTGGGTGGTATAGGACAAAGGTGGAGAAAATGATTTCCTCATCCATATTCGCTGCCGTACATCCATCGAATGTGACGCGAATGCAATGTTTCGAGTGCTTATATCTAATCCTATTGAAAGGATAAGATGATGTTGAAATATGTGTTCAGTTATCCTTTTAGATTTATTCTCAGATTTAATCATTTAAATTAAATTAAGAAATAAAGAGTTGAGGTTGCTGTTGCTTATTTAAAGGAAATGTGTAACATAAGAAAAGAGAACCAAGCATGCTTGTTTTCTAATGGTGGGAAAAGAGATTGGTGAATGAAGGGAATTAAGACAAGGATTTGCATTATTGGACTTAGGTATCTGTAAGGTACAATTTTGTCCTTTTGGTAATACTAGTGTTTTCTAGGGTTGTGGTTCTATTTAAAATGACATTTCACTGTCTTATTTTGACTCAATGGCATCACTTGCAATTTCTAACAACAAACCTATAAGGGTGTCACTAAATAGACAAAAGCATAGCACATTAGTTCATAATGGTACTTAATATTAAGACCAAGGGATAATAAATTAGGTAAACAAACTATATATAAATTTATCTCTCTTTACTTTTGGTTTGCTAATTATATAGGGATTGCATATAGATTTGTTGAGTCCAAAGTGGGTGAAATGATGGAGATGTCTATACATCATAGAGGATATGTAATTTTGTTTAAAAGAGAGGGATTTGACCTATGTACACCTTGTAGAACAATATATAAGGTAATGGGAAATAAATCTCCTTGTGGACATCTACAAAGGAGGTCTCTTATGTAAAATTAGTGTCTCATTAGAAATTATAATAAAAATATATTTACCCTTTTTAACCATTTCTAAATATCTTTTTTTTTTCAATATGTTAATAGATACCTTATTTAAAGGACTGCAACATGATAGCACTAAAGAAGAATATTTTAATTTTAATGGCTAGATATGAGATAGGTCAATTATTTTTCTAGTTTCTTACATTTTATTCTATGCACAAGTCTCAAATTATTTTCTTGATCCAAATATGTAAAGGAAGTCAAGAATGGTCACATATTCACATCACATAGTTACCCTTAAATTTTTCAATTATATTTTGGATCTAGAAATAAATTATTATAATATAAAAATATTTTTAATGTATTTAATAATCTCTTATTAAATTTCATTCGAACTTTTCTTTTGGATCTAGGTGTGATAGTGGTGGAAATAAAATGTTCAGTTGAACATATGAGGGGTACAAATAAATAGGAGTATAAAAGATATCATTAAAAAAATAGGTGACCTTAGGATATGAAGTAAAAGGAGAGAATATTTCAATAGGAATTGTGTACTAGGAGGAGGTATAAAAAAATAAGATATAGAAGTACAAATGATGATTAGAGATATTATTTAAGATTCTATGAGATAAATTTTGCTAGAGAATTCCTAAGGGTGTGTGTAACAACTAGAAAACAACATTATGCAACCTCTCACTAATATCCATTAACCCCTACACACCCAAAACTAGAAACACACAAACAAAACATCATCAATATAAACTCCATCAAAAAATTAAAACATATAGAAACCTCAATTATTCTATCCTAGGATTCTAGCATGCCCAATAAGATTTGTTCACATGACACAACCACACAAACTAGAACACCTTCATGTAGAGGTGGGAAACCACAACATGAAATTTTGATGCCATCGTATGGAAGTTAGACACCACTATACAAGAGTAGACACGAGCATACAAAGCTTGGACACAATTATGAGATCATAGACACTACTACATTACTCAAAATCCACAAAAACATTCCTACTTAATTTTTCCAAAATTAGACATATTAAAAATACTCATAATGACAAATTCTCATACTTGTTTGCCCTCTTGACATTTATTTGGCACACCCACACCTAATTCACCTTAGTCCCCACAAAATATCGTCATTGTGACATCATGATACAATTTTCCAAAACCCTTGAATACCAAAGTAAATAGTAAAAATGAAATTAGTTTTTCACTTTTCTATTTTCTATTAACACCCCTTCCAAATTTAGCCTCTTCTTTATTTAAATTTCTCCCTAAAATAAGTTTTCTTTCCTTACCTCTTCTCTACTTAATCAAATGTTGTGGAACTTATTGTTCTCCCTTTCTCAACACACTACCTTTTCTTTTAACCTCCTCAATGAATCTAAGATTCACAATTTTCTTAAACATTATTCACACTAGTCACCATATATTTTCTAAATGTACATAATATTCTTCTACCCAATTTAATGATAAATATTTTATAGTGGATATTCTTGGAGCAACATATTTGGGGCCTTAACATCCCTTCTCACCCTATTTGTTGCACTTCACTATTCCTTTCTTTCCCCCTCTTGTTCTATAGGTTGATGCACTCTCTTATTTGGCTTATCTTATGTTCACTTGTCTTGCATTTCACAACTTTGTCTTTCCTTTTGCCTTTAAATAATTTTCCTCTTTCTTAGAAAATCAATTTGAGGGGACATATAATCTACAACAAATTTCTATATGCATCTACATCATGTAATGGTTGAAGTGGCCCTTCATGTGCATTACATTGCATACTTAGCTAAAGCAACCCTATGGCATGGGTCCTACAGCATGCATAATGGTTAAAGTGACACCTTCATGGGTCCTATACTAGGTAATTATTAAACTAATTCTACCATGGGTTCTACACCAAACATTCTTCCTTACAGTGCTCTTCATGAACCCTAAAATGTTCTAATTCAAGTGACCCTTTATGTATCCTACGCCAACCATTCATCATGGATTGTATCCCTCATTGAGATTTTAACTTAGTAACAACTTCATGACTATCACATACAACATGGTCCCTTCTATGAGCTCAACCTTTAATTTTAGGTTTCATGCAAACTAACTTGATTACATTTTCATGATTCCCATCCAAATTTAGCATGATAAAATTTAATTCCTTAAAAATGTGTAGACTTTTTAGAATGTTTTTATTGTATACTCTTCAATTTTTCTTCTTGTGTGTTTTGTATGCTTGAAGACAATGCTTGAGTAAAGACAAACCAACAACATCAAGTGAGAACTTTGCAACATCCTTTTTATTAGGTATAATGCAATTTCTATTTTACTTTAGCATACTTGATCTATTTCAAAGCATGAATGATGGCCATTTTGACCACTTGGAATACCAATTGTCTTTAAAACCATACCATGTATCTAATTAAAACCTATTTCATACCTAAACATATTCCCCTTGTCACTATGAACATTTCTTCCATCTTAAATGCTAGCACACCATGCTTCTATCTTAGAACATAACTACTCACAATCACATCCAATAAATTCAAAAACTATTTTCCTACTCATTTTTTCCTCCTTAGCATAAAAAATACTAATCTACCTCTCAACAATAGAAAAAGGTTAAGCTCAACTTAATAAAAGGGGTTCATGGAATGAAAGTGAGAGCACTAAAAAAGGCACTTATTGATCACTTGAAACACTAAATGAACACTAAAGGCACCATAGAAGAGTCCAAGGCATACAACTACACACTCTAATGATCTCCACAGGTTGACCTCCATTGTTGTAGTAGCACACAATTGTCTTTTTATTTAGGATTCACACACACCAAGCATTTCCAAATACTCCTATTGAATTAGCCTAAGGATCTAATTGAGGTGAATCCCTAAATGTGCCATAGGCATCAACTTATCCCAAAATAACAATTTTCAATGTAAGTATAAGTGTAAGGTTTGATGTTTAAGGTTGCAGGGGTTGTCCTCACACCAAAGTAGGGCACCAACAGATTATTTTGGACAAAACTATAGGCCTACCAAACACTAGTACAAACACTAAACAAAATTGTACAAATATAGATACCACAAAGTGGAATAAAATACCACTGCTTATACTCCTTCCTTGACAACACAAAAACAAAATTCTAAGAACAAAACCTAAGACCAATAATGCAAATCCTTCTCTTGTTTCCCTTAAAATACTAGCCTCTTTTTCTACCATTAAAAATTATAAATATGCTTTCTTCTCTTCTCTTACATTACACAATTACTTTAAGTAACCACAATCTCTACTTTTTAATTCTCAATTTAATTTAAAGAAATAAGATGAATATGTAGAATAGTTGTTATTCCTTCCCATACATTGCTAAATGATTAATACCAGGAACAAAACTCAAAGGATAATAACTAGACACATAGTCTAAACATCTTATCCTTTCAATGGGATTAGATATAAGCACTCCAAACATTGCACTCGGGTCACATTCGATGGATGTACGGTAGCAGTTATGAATATCAGGAAATCATTTCTCCAGCTTTGCCCTATAGCCACCCAATATTCTACATCAACTAACAATTGACTGGAATTCCCACCCCTCTCACTTCTGTGGATTGTTATTTTTTATTTTGAGAGAAGCATTGACTGGAAGTGCCACTCCACATATTTCTATATTTTCAAGTTTGTTCTTATCATTATCCGATTGACAAGTGGGAAGCACTTCCGAGCTTGTACCATGGGACAAATTTGTGGCCTTCACTTTGCCCCACGAACACCATACAATCCTTCCACTATCACCGCTCCTCCCACCACTATCCCACTCCTCCCAACATGCTGCATTCAATTGCATTACGTTAGGCCTATGAGAAAAATGGAATACTATGATATAAATTTACCGATTGAAACATCAGATAGCAGAAAAACAAACCAGCCCAAGTTGATGCTCTGATGAAGAATAATGGAGTCCATGATTGCTGAAATTATCTTACTCAATGGAATGATAATTTCCAATCCCGGAACCCACAATTGCCTGCAATCATTAATAACATTGCACGTGGTAAATTTTAAACAGCCGATAAGTTGTGTGTTATTTTGAGGCCTTCACTCCTATATCAAACAGGGTGCTGGCTGTTTAGTTTTATATTGCATTATACAAGTGTTATAAACATAATACATGACTGGGCTTAATTATAAAAACTTACAGAGTAGACTGCTTAAGTCCAGCTGTTGTTCATCACCAAGCTTAAAAGTTAACCATGTTTGCAGGTTATAAGTATGTTTAAGAAGATTTATCCTTGTTAGTTTGCATGCTAAATAAAATTTATCCTACTTATATATAATGGGTTGTTACCCATAGATTATATGTTTAAGTGGTTTAAGTTACCTGAAGAGAAAACAAAGCAGCCCAAGCAATTGTTGCAATAATTAAACTCATGCAACCATTAATCATATCAGAGTCACCATCATGATAGGCAGAAGCATTTGAGGACTGACGACTGATGTGAAGATTAAGGCATGAGAACTATATGTATGTTTTTTGTTACACCAAAACTTGTAAGTGTTAGTGAACTTTCCAAACCAGCACCTTCACTTAGACCCAGAGTGGTGGTTAGTCCATGAGATCAATTTCCAGAGGTGTGGTGGTTAGTCCAACACCCCCTGTCTGATGCAACTCAGGGGAATTAAACCTGTGTTGAGGCTCTGATACCAAATATAGGTTTTCCGTTACACCAAAACTTGCAAGTGTTAGTGAACTTTCCAAACCAGCACCTTCACCTAGACCCAGAGTGGTGGTTAGTCCACAAGACCAATTCCCAGAGGCGTGACGGTTAGTCCAACATGATAAAGTCATCAGCATTGCTCGACTCACACACCAGTGTTCTCCCTATCTTTGGATAACTTCGTATCTCTGGAATTTTTAGTCTCTCCTTTCTGAATAATACAACACATATCCAATCTTATGTTTAGAAACGGCTACATATCTCTGTACTTATATGTAGTATCTGTAATGTATTTATCTGAAGCCCCTGAAAACAAAGTGCAAAAACCTGAACAAACATGTGAAAACTGATTTTGGGTCGCACAGTCCTTGATTTCACGGGGTCAAAATGGATTAATTAGATATACTTGAAGAAAAAGAAAAGTTTTCATAGTGTCAAGTCATGGGTTTATTTAAAATAATATTTACTTTTCAAGGAAGAAAGCAAAAGGAGCAAGGATAGCCGTTGTGATTGTACCTGTAGACTACCAAAACAAAGTGGCTCATTCCATTGTTAAGAGGAATATTAGTAATTATGGCCATCCCCGGATAGCTTGGAAACTGCATCCACGTCATTTCTATGTAGGGTTTTGCCTTGTGAAACATCTCCATTCCCATTGAAATAAGTCTCCAAAAGCTCCCTCATATCCTGCACTTCCATTTTATGACTTTTGTAGTGCTTCACTTCAAACACCACATTGAAGATAAATAGTATAGTCACTAAATCTGCAAATCAAATGGTAAGTAATAAGCATATCACTCGTTCTTGATTCCCAATATGACATTTTGGGGCAAGGACAAGACAAGGGATGCACGAAATTGCACACCATGGAATTTTATCTTTATATATTATCATCTTAATATGGTGGAGAATCAGCCATACAAAATAAGTGCCTCACTGAATCTAAAAATTTCAAAAGCAGTATCATTTCAATATGGTGGGGAGTCAACCATACAATCATTTCAGTACAAGTTGATATGTCATACTGTAAAAGGACACTGTTTAAAGCCATCTATTGATGTGGCTATTCCCTGGTAAGAATAAACAGATCCCCAACAAATGATAAGACATGATATATACTCGATGCCCAAACAAAGCCTGGTCCCAGATAGCTAATAAGATGAATGGATCTAGTCCTCCTGTATTAACAACCATAGCCTTTAGATTGAATTCTGCCTACATTCATTTTTCATTGTCCAAGCATGGCCCACACAATAATTTATCAGTAGCAGATCACTGGCTCTCTTCTATTGAAAAAAGATTAGTCGACTTTTACCCCAGCAGGGAGGGAATAAGTACTATTTTGCTCAAATGGTATACGATTCAGAGGCTCTTACCCCAAGGATTGAACTAAACAAAGGGGTTCCTATACTTTTACTGATTTGAGTGAAATAAAGGAAGCATTTTCTTTAAATAATTCTGAGGTCTTTTATCTTTGTTGATGATATTTTTGATTTGATCATACCCAAAAATTATAGAATACTAGAAAGTCTGGAATATTTAATTTCGAAGCCTTGTCATTTGAAAGAATTTTGAAGTGCTTAACATGTTGTAGTTATAACGTATCAGTACTTTACACTGTTGGTAGTCCCATCGTAAAATGTCAACACGACAGCTTACAGTGAACATTTTCCCTCCACATCATCTTCATACATTTTTATTATTCTCAACGGATATGTAGCCCTCCATATTTTATATTGTCATTTCAGTTGGGGATTCCAATCGCCCATACATGACAGCACTATCTAATGGCAAAATTATTTTCTTGTTAACCAATCTTTTGGGAAGAAAGGAAGAGAATCTACCTAGTTTTGATCCTGCCACGAACCCCTTACAAAGCACGCACAGAATGGATAACTAAAATGCATCTCCTTTCTTTGTGCTTGGTTTGTCAGATTTGTTTTGTTATGGGAAACATTCTATTCTTTTCACATTTGCTTTTGATCAACTAGGTGTTGATATCTTCTTAATTTGATTTAAGTACAATTTGAAAACTATAAACTATATCTGCTAATACCCATGCAACAATTCATATTCTCCCAACATTCAATTTTGAACATGGGCCACCAATGTCCAACAATGTCACATATACCTACAAAAGAAAATGATATGAATCATCACACCATATGTTTTATAGAAATATTAACAATACAATCCCATGGCAACATATATTTCTAATCTATATTTTAATAATAATTATAAAAATATATTTCTAATCTATGTTATAAAAAAATATATATTTCATTATAAATGGATAGCTCTTTTTTTTTAACTCCCTTTAATTTTGTCTTGGGATTATATTAGGTTTGGGAATCCCAATTTACTCTTTCCACTTTTTTATAGACTTTTCACAACATCACTCTTTTTTGATATTGATAATTTTTAAAAAGATACAAATTGGATAAAATGAAAAAGGTATATCTAGGAAACTCTCAAGATTAATAGTATATTATATTTCTCATTACAATTTTAATAGGTAATGTAAGCATATAGATTCAAAACCACAAAAGAAATCAAAATAAAATACTAATTCATGTTCTAAACCCAAATGCAACCCTCTAATCAAGCATGATTAGGATTTGCTCATGCTTCTACGAAGTTTGGATGCTCAAATGAATGTGCAAGCTTCTTGTAGCATATGCTTAGTGATTTCTTCGATCTTTTGGTAATTTTTGGTACTTCAGTCATGTTCTGTGTTTTACTGATCCTTCATTGATTGAGGAAAAAGAGAAATTTATAGATTTTTGGATGAAGATATGAATGGTCAAAGATTGAATTAAAAATAAATGGTGGAGATTGATTGAGATAAGTGACATTAAAAGGAGAATCTTCACTCACTAAAATAGTCAAGTCAAAGGGGAGTTATGATGGCTTTTAGTGGGTTTTAATTAAAAAGAAAAAATAGGTTAATATAATTAGCTTTTTTAATTAATTAGTTGTGCATGGATTAAAAATAGAAGTGAATCATGGAGGAGTTATGATGGCTTTTTGTGGGATTTCATGGGTGAGGATAATTAGCTAAATAATTTAAATTTAGTCATGATTAATTAATTAATTATGAAAACGTATGTGAGGGGGATTTAATTACGATTAATAAATTAACATAGTGTAATTAATTAATCAACAATGTGAATTAAGCATTAGCATGATTAAATTAATAAGTTAGTGAGATTATGAGATAATAGTAGGATGACAACAAGATTAGTGAACAAGATAAATTGATTACGACATTAGGGTAGTGAAACCTAGGTATCTATACATTTTCCCCTCTTTGAAAGGGTGTTACAACTAAAAGAAGTAGTGGCTTTTAAAAGAACGTAGATGAATAAAACAAAGAATGGATGCATGAGGATGCCCCAAGTAGTATGATGGTTATAGAGATGCCACCTCAATAGTTCATGTGGGGATGAAAGAGATTAGATGCGTGCTCAAAATGAGAAGAGGGATACGGCTTGGAAGAATTTGTGCTAGAATAGATGGGTGAAAATCATTAGTGGTAGGTGGGCGTTAGAAGAAACATGTTTAAGAAAGAAAATAATTACAATTGATGAGATATGGATGAATGTCATGAAGATTGCATGAAATTTTAAATGTTTGAGCAACCTAATTTATTATAACATATAATATGATGCACCATGATATGGAAAATCGTGATGACATGATTGCTAGATGTTGTAGGACTAACTCAAAATAAAGCTCACAAGTAAGCATATGGCAAGATGCACCATGTTATGGAAAAAACATGATGACACAATTACAATAAAAGGCCCCAAAGACCAATATAGATGCAAAACAAAACAATAAACACACAAGTAAGCAAGAAACTATACAAACAATAAGAAAGAAGAAAATACACACAAGACCTACCCCTATTCAAGATGAAAACCAAATGAGTGATAATGATGATGATAGATTTGCATTATTATCAAGCAATAATATATGCTATGGGTCAAACTAGGAAGGATACATCCCAACAAAGCTATTGTAGGATTAGGAATGATATATCCAAATGATGATGTAATGATTTGTTTAAAGTCAAACAAGGTTTTAATAGGACTTTTTAAATGGTTTTTAAGTATTTTTGAATTTATTTGTTTTCTATATATTTTCTTTATGGACTTTTTAGATTTTGTGATTGTTTCAAATTTTTGGATTTTGCAATTTTTTACAAGGTGCCCCAACTTGAAATTTTGTCGTAGTGCATCTTGGAGAAGAGTGGATATACCAAGATTTTCCTAAAATATGACTCAATATCTACTTTCCATATTCATAACAAGGTCAAAAAGGGGATAAAAAGGAAGCAGTGTGATGGATGACATCAAAGATGAACTAGAGTACCAAGGGTTGGATGGAGAGGGGCCTACCCCTAAGTGTACGGTTCTTGCAAATAATAAAGTACTCATGATGTGAAACACTAGTTTTCATCATGGTACATGCCTAAGGTTCCATAAGAATGGTTTTCACCCTTAGACATTTTTTTCTTTCTTTCTTTTTTTGAATTTTTTTTATTTTTTAACTTTT
This sequence comes from Cunninghamia lanceolata, assembly GCA_027924645.1. Taxonomy (NCBI): domain Eukaryota; kingdom Viridiplantae; phylum Streptophyta; class Pinopsida; order Cupressales; family Cupressaceae; genus Cunninghamia; species Cunninghamia lanceolata. The sequence goes on from BSBN01000007.1 coordinate 966,233, forward strand.
TTGAATTTTTTACTTTTTTATTATCAACATCAAATCCTTCAAACATAAGAGAATTTGGGATACATGATGTTGATATGTTCATCAACCTCCTATCCATCTTGCATGGCAACTTATATGCTCTTGATCTAGATTTGGTGGTGATGACATAAGGACCCAATCAATTAATGTCAAACTTGCCTTTTTGTTCACAATCTTGATTGGTGTTTTTTTATTTTCTTTAAGGATGAGGTCACCAATTTGAAAATATCTAGATTTGATACACTTGTTGTAGCTTCTATGTAGCCTATTTTAATATGCTTTCAAATGATTAAGTGCATTAAATAATTTTTTATCAAGAAATTTCAACTAATGAAGACATGCAACTCTATATTCCTCATCATCAATCAAATTATGCAAGGAGATGCACAAGGAGGGTAGCTCAATCTCAATGGGTAAGATGGATTAAACTCAAAATATAAGGGAATAAGATGTGGCTCTTGTTGGTGTGTAGATACTGGCATGATGAACCCATAAGACAAGATAAAGTTGAAGGTGCTAATCTAGATCGATGTTATTGATAATATTTTTAATTATTTTAATGAGGGTTTCATTGTAATCTTTCGCTTGGCCATTACCTTGAGGGTAATAGGGTGTGGATCATTTATTATTGATATAAAATTAGTCATAGAGGGGCTTTGACTTCTTAGTTTTTGAAGGGCTTACCATTGTTAATAACGATGGCCAAAGGAATATTGTAACAACAAATAAGGTGATTAAAGATGAACTTGGATAATTGTTTGATAGTTTTATATGTGAGGGGAATGGATTCTACCCATTTGGTAAAGTACTCCGTATCTATAATAATATGTTTGTGTCCATCAGAGGAAGAGGGGTTTATCTTTCCAAAGAGATTGAGCCCTCAAGTAGAGAAGGGGCATGGAGTTATGATTAGCTACAATGATTGGGAAGGTGCATGAATAAGGTCTCCATTCTTTTAATAGGAGATATATTTTCTAACATACTAATAAGCATATTTCTCCATGTAAGGCCAATGGTACCCTATTCTAAGAAGTTTCTTTGCTAGAACCATGCCACTAGTGTATTCTCCAAAGATTTTGTTCTGAGCTTCTTGGATTGCTAAGTTGGCATCTTCTAGATTTAAATATCTTAAGAAAGTACCATCATAGCCCCTAGAATAGAGGGTGCTACTAAGGAGGGTGAAGTGTGATGCACATTGGATGAAGGATTTGCATTGGTTGTGTGAAAGAGAAGAAGGGAGGATGCTTTCATGAAGGTAAGTATAAATGTCATGATACTAATGGGAATTGGGACCAATAGTCTTACACACCATTTCAACTTCTAGAACATCATATGCTAGGATCATTATCTATTCAACCAAAAACTAACACTATTAGGTATCCTTTCACATCTCAAGAAATGAACCAATGGTAGCTATGGCATCTATAGATTTATTGTTTTGCATAAGGAACATGTTCAAATGTCATATGCTTAAAATAATCCTTTAAACTATCAACCATTCTTTTATAAGGGAGGATCTTGTCATCTATAGCTCAGTACTCATCATTGACTTGTTTTATGATGAGTTGTGAGTCACCATATATTGAATGTTCCACTGAATTGCTAATTTGAGGCTCAAGATGAGTACTTCATTTTCAACAATACTATTTGTGTAGGGAAAACCAATTTTTAATGCTTTGGGGATGAGATCTCCTTATGGTGTAAGGAACAAAATTCCTCCCCATGAGACATGAGTAGTGAAGGAGCCATAAAAATAAATTTTCTATTCAAGAGACTCATCAAGAGATAGAATGAACTCATTTGGCAATTTTGTGTCTAAAGGTTGATTGTCCTATAGTGGTGCTTCTACAAGGTGATCTACAAAGATGTATCCCTTAGTAGATTTCTGATTTACATACTCGATGTCAAACTCATTAAGAAACATGACCCATCTTTATATTCTTCCTATGAGGGATGATTTTGATAGAAGATATTTTAGAGGATCAACTCTTACAACAATTTTAGTTTTATTATTGAGCATATATTGTTGTAAGTTATGAAAAAATAAAAATAATAGCTAAACATTACTTCTTAATTTGAGTGTAACTAAGTTCATATGCAACCAAAGTTTGTCTTAGATAATAAAAAACATGTTATGTTTCTTGATCATCGTGCTTAGCCAAAAGAGCTCCCAAGTCAAATTATGTTGTTGAGATTTAAATTAACCAAGGTTTCATGGAATGGGTGGGACTAGTACCAGTGGATTTGAAAGATATTGTTTAAGTTGTTCAAAAACCTACTGACATTCTTTATTCCAATGAAATACAGTGTCCTTTAATAGATGTGTGAATGGTTGACATTTACCTACAAACTGTGAGATGAATCTTCTGATTGCTTAGATTTTTCCATGTGAAATTTATACTTTACTAAGGTTTAAGGGAGAAGGAATTTTTGTGGTGGCTTTGATTTTGGCTAGATAAATTTAAATTCCTCTTCTAGACACTATAAATCCCAATAGTTTTCTTGTTGTGAAACCAAAGACACACTTTTTAGGATTTAGAAGAACCTTATATTCCCTCAATCTTTCAAAAAATTTCCTTAGAATGGTGGGATGTTTTTCAATAGTATTTTATTTACCCAATATGTCATCTACATAATCCTTGATAATATCATTACGCATTTTATGGAAGATAACAACCATAGCTCTTTGATAGGTTGCACCAACACTCTTCAAGCCAAAAGGCATGACTTGGTAGAAAAAGGTTCCCCAAGGAATAGTGAATGCTATTTTGTGCTGATCCTCGGGTGCAATTTTAATTTGGTTTTATCTTGAGAAACCATCAATTAGAGATAACATTGCATGCCATGTTGTCGAGTCAACAATCATGTCAATATTGGGTAAAGGAAAATCATTCTTTTGACATGACTTATTGATGTAGATCATAAGTCTAGACATACTCAGATACCTATCAGTTTCTTGTTGATAGGAACAATGTTGGATATCCATTCAAAGAAGTCAATGGGTCATATAAACCTAACCTCCAAAAGTTTTTGAAGTTCTTTTTTGACAAGAAGATCTACCTTTGGATGCATATTTCTTAATTTTTTTTTACTAGTTTAGCATCTTTATGTACAACAAGATGATGGACCACAAGGGATAGATCCAATCTAGGCATCTTTGCATACAACCAAGAAAAAACATTTTAAAATTCTTATAGGAGAGAGATAAAAGTTTCTCATTCTACAGGACTAAGAGTAGCCCCAAGATTAATTATTTTATAATTTTCTTTTGTTCCAATATTCACATCAATGGTATCCTCATCAAGCAACTTGGAGCCATCCTATAACTATGTTGGTATAGCGGGGAGATTGAGTTCCTCATATATTAGTGCATCAAAGAAGTTTTCACCAATAAACATGCCTTGATTTTCTTTATTTTGATTTTTTAGGTTTGATAGTACCTTAGAGAGGTTTTCATCATGGGACTTCATTTTTTTCAATTTTTGATGCATTTTGACTAAGGAATTCACTCTTCTCCCCAAAATACACTAAAAAATCTAGGTTGATTTAAAAACCCTTTTTATGATCTCCTAGTAGGATGCCATCTCAAAGCCCTATGAATTCCACAATAGCTTTATCATTCTAAAAGAAATCCATTGGCATGTGATGTTTCTTGTCCCAGTCAATAAGATGAGGGTATCAAGGGTCAAGGTTAATTATGAGGATAGCAATATCATTGAAAAGAATAGTGTTGGCAAGATCTTCATAGGAGCTATAAATAGACCATGTTTCAATTTTTTCAATGTCATAAGGAGTTTTCCTAGAAATCATACAATTATCACTAATATCATCAGATTTCTAATCAAGAGACATATATCCTAGGCCACACATCCCTAGATTTTCATGAATATGTTAGGATCTAGAATTCATTTCTCATGGAGGCCTAGTCCATTTCCTTTGTAGTTCATGAATTAACACATCTTCTTTGCTATAGGATATTAATTAAATTGAAAACAAATTGCTAACTCGTCATCATAGAGTTAAGATTCCTTAGAGATTTCAACTTTCAAATCGACAAAAAAGCCTAATATAATGAAAGAGGTAGTACCAAACTAATGGGATATCTAATATGTCTTCTCACTCATGTTGGGCTTGCCACAAATTCTAGATGAAAGGGGAAGTTTACCAACTTGAAATGGTATTTTGGAGGTGGGATTTTAGATGTGGATGGGAGGTCATTTGGATGTATGTAAAAAGATTTCATTGGCTCAAGTGTTGCAAATTTGTCTATTTTAAAGGTAGTTTTAGTAATGGGACACTGATTAATTTAACAATATCTTGCTTCCAACATTTTATAATACTAAAAACATTGAAGATCACTAGAGAAAATTACTTCTATCCCTAAATGTGAAATTTTGATACAATGATGGAAGGTGGATGGGATAGATCGCATAGCATGAATCCATTTTTATCCAAGAAGAATATTGTAAGGGAGGTTGAAAGATGAATGACATGTAGCAAAGTGTGTTGTGTGACAACCTAAACCATGATACGAAGATGTATAGTTCATATTGTTTTCCTTTTTGAATTATCATATATGCTTTGATGGTGATGGTATTTGGATTTAATATCACTTTAGATTAACCAAGATGTTTAATTAATACTAAATTGAAAATATTTAGGCCTAATCCATTATCTACAAGTATCCTTTTCATTTTACGTCTAGTAATGATGGCCTTGATGTATAAAGGGAGATTGTGGGATGGATCAATAGGAGGCATTCCATTTTAGGTAAAGATGCATTGATGATTCAAAGATAGGTGTCCAATGAGGGATTGAAACTGGGATGGGTCAATATTATTGGGGACTATTGACTCTTGAAGGACTTTTGTATAGTATATCCTTCTGAACCATGGATCCTTTAAGAGAATATCCATGATGGAGATTTGGGTTGGAGTTTTGTCAAGCTATTTAATAAGGTTATATTATCTTTTAGGAGTAGGTAGGGGAGGCCCTTAGATAATGACCTTGTTTCACCTAGTTGCAATAGCACAATCTAGGGTTTTAGTTCTGATGGTTGTGACACAGTTGTCTAAATGCTCAATGTGAATAATAAATGAATCATGGCGATAGAAGTATTTGTTGTAACTAACATTCTTTGATTGGGCATTTTAACCTTGATTGGGAGTTATACTGATCATGCTTTGGATAAGGGTCTTGATATATCCCTGGATTTTGATTCTTTGATGTGGATGCACTTCCCTCAATTTCAACATCTCATCTATCAATCAAATCTTAGATGTAAATTTTTAATTTCATGCACTGATTGGTTGAATGCACTTGGATTTTGTGAAACTCGTAGTAATCATTCTCCTTATATCATGTTGGTTTACTTTCATCAAAGGGTTTATCTTGTGGGAAAATGATCATATTTGCAACAACTAATTTATAAAAAATAACTTCCAATGGTTCCCCTAGAGGAGTATATTTCCTTTTGTGATCTCTTATTTAGGTTGAAACATAGGAATAATGGCATTAGGATTACTTTGAAAGTCCTAAATGTGTTTTGAATCCATAACTTTGTCATTAACAACATTCTTGTTTTTTCTAAAGAACATTGGTTTGTATAATTATGTATGATTTGATTTGTCTTGATAATAAAGTTTAATCAATCCCTTAGCAACAAGGGATTCTCAATCTATACCCCTTTTTCAATGATTTCATTAAAGGTTGTAGCACAATGAACCTATAAATGAAAGGCCATTTCTAGATTAAGATTGGCCATGAAAATATTGACCAACTATTTTTCTAGGATTGAACAAGGAAACTTGCTTCCTAGACTTATCCATCTTTGTAGGAATGATAAGGAACATTCTCCATTCCTCTATTTAGTGTTACATAAATATATCATGTGTATGTTCATGGTCAATGTCATAGGAGAAGTGTTTGACAAATCTTTCAACTAGGTCTGCAAAGGTTGGAATGGACCATTTAGGAAGATGTTAAAACTACTCTAGCACTTGTTCTCCTAAACTTTGTGGGAAAAATCTAATCAAGCACATGTCATTATAATCCACTTCCTAACATGTCATAAAAATATCTTTCACATGCTCTCTTGGGTCACCCTTTACCTTATATTTATCAAACATAGGAATTTCAAAGTAATAGGAAAACAATATTTGTGATATTGATCAATTGAAGTGATAGGAGCACAACTCCTTGAATTTATACTTCTTGTTTTTGTTAGATACACAAGTATATCGAGAGGGGGGGTGAATCAGTATACAACCAAATTTTACTTTCAACAAATTCAACTTATCTGGAGTAGATTAAACCTTAAGTATTACAACATTAACATGAGCATGAAAGAATAACACAATGCACATCAACACATAACACCAGATATACATGAAAAAACCTAGAAGGGAAAAACCATGGTGAGGATTAACTCACAATATATGAAGCTCAAATAGTAACTTTGTTTTAGGGGCTTTAACCCAAGGAAGTTACTACTCCCTAAGTAACTTTGGTTTAGGGTTACAACCAAGGAAGTTCCTACTCCCTGATGACTTTGTTTTAGGGTCACTCCCAAGGAAGCATCTACTCCCTAAAATGAGAATACAAAAGATTACAATATTTAACAGTCTTTTCTTACTATTTGAAAAATGTCATTGAAGCTCACACCTTTGATGATTGCACTTCTGCCTCCTCACACTTTCTTCTGAAGATTTGATCAATCAGGCACACTCTATACTTGATCACTATCACAAATATGTTTTCAAGATGAATCCAGAAAGCATCAAAAACATCTTCTCTTTCTCCCATAGTCACACATCAATAATGCATTTATTCTATTTTTATCTACTTGTGAACCCTTTTCATCATCTTGCAATCATGCCATACCTCACTCACTTTGATTCATTAGTTATACATGATATTACATTTATTACATTACTTGTCAGCTAGATACAACATGAACAATACATTTACAAGTTGGCCAGACAACACACACTATGAAACATGTAGAGGATAGGTCCTAATTGAAACAACACATTATACCAATAGAAGATTTAGGCCTTGCAAACCCCAAGACTTGATTAACCAAGTCCAAGCCATCCTTTATAGCTTCAAACACCAAGGAATGCCATCTGCACACTCCACTCATCTGAAAATAGGATAGCTTTAAGAAAAACACATGAAGACTTGAAGTATAATGGCCAAATCAACTTGTAAACCTCGTCTGGTACTGAAAACAAGAAAGATCTCCATGAAAAAAATTCCAAATGAGTTCACATGACTCATAAAACACCCCCATACACTCCTTTGGTACCACACATCAAAGAATTATGTCACACATCTTCAAACATTTACTCTACGAACACTCTGTTATCTAGAACACACTACACCATGCTGTCAATTGAAAAACTAAGTTGTGGACCACCAAGAATCCTGAAACATAAAGCAGGCATGCAATGCACATCCAAGAACATGTTCACAAAACCATAAGGTCAATCATTCGCTTCTAGAGGAATGTGGGGCATTCTAGTGGGTCTTCAATACTACACCATTCTGCCAGAGCACATTCTGGTGTTCCATCATACATAACTTTCACAGTAGAGGGACATATGATTTGAGACTTTGGAAGTAGTACCTTTACTACCTTATTGACACAATATCAGAACCACATAGCCACATATACAAATACAGAGGAATGTGGAGCATTCCATTGTCATGCCAGAAACATCTTCACAGAACTAACTTTATCTTCAATATGTCAGTAGAAAAATATCCTTTTGGTGTTCAAAACACACCGAAACTTGGAACGTGCACAAAATGACATTGTATGAAGCTATGTTCCAAACTCTAGAAGCTTGATAGCACAATGATGAAAATGCAGAGCAATCTTCTATACAATCTTCAAAGAGCAGGTATTCTGAAACAAAGACTATCACCTCCTTTCGAAGGCCAAGCTTCCATTGCATTACCACATACAAATTAGGATCATTAGGATAGATCATACACCATACTTCAAGCCATCAAGCATCCTTCCTTAACAAATGATTCTCTTAGTGCTTCATATTCCCATATTAATAAGGCTTAAAACTCAACTCTACTTTGATTAGGAATGTAGCTTTTATGACCTCCAATCATGAGCTTTCTCTACCTTACGAATATACAAATATGAAAAGTATCTTGCTACACACACTAGGATACTAAGAGGGGGGGTGAATAAATATCTAAACAATTCTTCAAATTTAATAACCTCAACTTATCTGGAGTAGATCAAAACTTAAGCATCACAAAATTAACATGAACATGAAAGATTAACACAATGCACAATAACACATAACACCATATATTCATGGAAAATCATAGAAGGGAAAAACCATGGTGAGGATTAATTCACAATATATGAAGCTCAAATAATAACCATTTTAGGGACTTTAACCCAAGGAAGCTTCTACTCCCTAAGTTACTTTGATTTAGGGTCACTCCTAAGGAAGATTCTACTCCCTGATGAATTTGTTTTTGGCACTTTAATCGAAAGAAGAATATACTCCCTTATTTGAGAACAAACTTAGAAATGATTACAGTATGACAATCTTTCAACTGTCTGAAAATTGCCTTTGAAGCTCACACATGATGATTTCTCTTATGTCTCTTCACACTTTCTTTTGAAGCTTTGATCAATCAAGCACACTCTATACTTGATCATTGTCTCAAATAAGTCTTCAAGATGAATCAGGATAACATCAACAACATCTACTCTTTCTCCCATAGTCGCATATAAAAATCTATTATTCTATTTTTGTCTGCTTGTGAACCTTTTCAATCATCCTACAATCATATCCTCCACATTCAATTTGATCTCCTATTTATACATGATATTATATTGATTACATAGCTTGTCGGCCAAATTAAACATGAAAAATACATTTACAGGTCAGCCATACAATACACAATATGAAATGTGTAGAAGATAAGTCTAATTAGGACAACACGTTACACCATCAAAAGACTCAAGCCTTGCAGACCCCAACACTTGCTTAACTAGGTCCAAAACACCCTTCACAGCTTCAAACATCAAAGAATTACCTCCACACACTTCGCTCATTTGAAAATAGGACAACTTTAAGGTAAGCTCATGAAACTTGACAAGTAACAACCGTATCAACTAGGAAACCTTGTGCGATATTGGAAACAAGAAAGATCTTCATGAAACTCTTTTAGATGAGTACACATGACTCATACAAAATCCCAAAATACTTCTTTTCCACCACACATCAAATAATTATGTCGTACACCTTCAATCATTAACTCTGACAACACACTATTATCTGAAACACACTGCAACAAGCTGTCAATTGAAAAACTAAGTTGTGGACCACCAAGAAGCTTCTAAAAGGAAAGAAACATGAAATGCACATTTAAGAACATGTTCACAAAATTGCAAGGTCAATCATTTACTTCCGAAGGAATGTGGAGCATTCTAGTAGGTCTTCAACACTGCTCCATTCTATTGGAGCACATACCAATACTTTATCAATCATAACTTTCACTATGGAGGTAATGATGGTTTGGAACTTTGGAAACAACACATTTACCATCCACTGAACACAGATCCAGAACTGCATAGCCATATCTACAAATGCGGAGGAATACGGAGCATTCCATTCACTTTTCAACATTACATTACACTGTCAGAGCCTGAACCAAAACTTAGTCACTTATATCTTTCACTGCGGAAGATCAAACACTCTCAAAATTAGCATTTAGTATATTTGCATCATTCTCAACTTAACTCTTGAACCGCAAGACCATAGCTTCAAAATTAGAGGAATGTGGAGCATTCCATTGTCATGTTAGAAGCATCTTCACAGAACCCACACTGTCTTCAACCTGCTTCTAGAGGCCAAGTCCTCTTTACATCACCATATATAGCTCAAGATAAGTAAGAATGATCATAAAACATGCTTCAAGATAGGAACACATCCTCAACATCGGCAACACAACTTGATTCTTCTAGCTCATATTGATCAAGCTTCAAACTCAACTCTGCTTTGATTAGGAATGTGACTTTTAGGATCTTCAATGATAATCTTTCTTTTTCTTAGGAACATGATATCCAACCATTAACAATATCTTACTCTTATGATAATGTTGACATCAGTGCATGCTATGTTGGCATCAATGAATTCTATTGTTTGACATCAATGACAACACATATGGCCAACATATCTTACTTTCATGATAGTGTTGACATCAGTGTATGCTATGTTGACATCAATGACAACACATATGGCCAACAATCTCACCCTTTGTCATTGATGGCAACATATGCTTACCCTTAGATGCTCTCCCCCTTTGACATCAAGCACAAAGGAATCTAATACCTGTTCAGTCTCCCCCTTTTATCAACAATCATATATCTGCAAAATTTTTCTTGCAAGCTCCACCTATCATCAGTCACCACTACCTACTCCACTTGAGAGGTAGCCATCATCAGTCCAGGATAAAGATATAGCATGAACTCCCCCTGGATAGATGCACCACTATGCATCTTTAGCAAGAAGAGGGAGGGACAATTACCCCTAACCTCTGTAAGAGATCCTCGGAGATGTCTTTCGCAAGGGTCTTTGTAAAGATATCTTAGATTTGATCCTTTGTTGGGACATATTCCAACTTCACTTCCTTATCTACAACCTTCTCTCTCAAAAAGTGATACATGATTGCTATGTACTTGGTTCTAGAATGCATCACTAGATTCTTGGAACTATTGATAGCACTTGTATTATCACACAAAATAGGAATAGGCTCATCATGCAATACCTTGATATCCTTCAGAGTTTGCTTCATCCATAACACTGTGTACAGTAGGAGGCTGCTGCAATATACTTTGCCTCTGAAGTAGCTAAGGACACTGAATGTTGCTTCTTTCTTTTCCATGAGACCAATCTGCTTCCTAGAAAGAAAGCACCACCACTTGTACTTCTTCTATCATCAACACAACCAACCCAATCAACATCAGTGTATGCACTCAAATCAAGGGTCATTACCTTTTGGATACCATAAACAATAGTTAGGAGTTCCTTTCAAGTATCTAAATATCCTTTTCACTACCTTCTCATGTGTTTTCTTAGGATTGGCTTGATATTTAGCAACCACACATACTGCATGCATAATGTCAGGTCTAGAAGTAGTTAAGTACAATAGTGCTCCAATCATAGACCTATAGGCAGTCTAATGTAACTCTAGAGACTCATCATCTTTTCTCAAGTGACATCCAATGACCATGGGAGTACCTACTGGCTTTGAATCCTTCATACCAAACTTCTTCAACAATTCTTTGATATACTTGAGAAATAAAGAGACCACCATCTAGCTGCGTAATTTGAAGACAAAGGAAGAAACACATTTCACTAATCATGGACATTTCAAATTCTTATTGCATCTCCTCTACAAACCTCTTGCACATATCATCATTTCCACCAAAAATTATATCATCAACATAAAATGCAACTATCAAGATCATGTCTCCTTCTTCCTTTATGTAAAGATTGCTATCTATAGTACCTTTCTTGAAGCCTTGCTAAACTAAGTACTTGTCTAATCTTGCATAGCAAGCCCTAGGTGCTTTCTTGAGCCCATACAAAGCCTTCTTGAGTCTGCATACCATGTCTAGATCTTTTGATATCTAGAAACCATCTGGTTGTTCAATGTATACTTCTTCTAGGTCACCATTGAGAAATGTTGACTTGACATCCATCTGATACACTTCGAAGTTCTTGTGAGCATCAAGAGCAAGGAACATTTTGATTGCCTCCATCCTAGCTATTGGAGCAAAAGTCTCCTCAAAATCAATGCCTTCTACTTGAGTATATCCTTTACATACTAATATTGCTTTGTTCCTTACAACTTCACCTTCTTCATTTAGGTTGTTTTGAAACACCCACTTTGTTTCTATAACATTCTTATTAGCTGGTCTGGGAACCAATTCCCATGTTTGATTCTTTTCAATCTGATCCAGTTCCTCTTCCATTGCTTTTATCCATCCATCATCTTTTTTGGCTTCAACAAAGGTCTTATGTTCCACTTTTGACAACAAACACAAGTTTGCTTGTTCACGTGTCTTGGCAAACCTTCTCCTTGTCTGTAAATCTTAATTTTTGTCTCCAATGATCTGTTATGTTCAGTGGTTCTTCTAAACATACTTTGCTAGGGTCTTGGGCATCTATTCAAGTTCATGTTCCTTTTTTTCTTTCACTTCTTCTACTTCATCATCTTCAATGAAAGGAAATATATCAGATTTGGTGTCTTTTGAATCTAGTGTGAACTGATACAAGTCTTCATCTACTTTGACATTTGTTCTTTCAATCATCTTTCCTAGCCTTTTGTTGTAGCATCTATAGGCCTTGCTTTTGGTTGAGTAACTGAAGGAATCAAACTTTCCTAGGTCTTCTTCATCTCTTTTGATATAGCATTTGATGCCAAAGATATTGAAGTATCTGATAGAGGGAGATCTTCCATACCAAAACTCATAAGGGATCTTAGTGCTATTGATCCTTAACTATACTTTGTTAGTTAGATAGAAAGTAGTGTGAATTTCTTCCTTCCAGTATACATCAAGTAGATCTGCATCTTTCAACATTGCCCTAGACATTTATTGCATAGTCCTATTCTTCCTTTCCACTACCCCATTTTGCTAAGACATTCTAGGAGCAGACAAGTGCCTCCTAATACCATGATCTTCACAAAAATTTTCAAATTTATTTGAAGTAAACTGACCTCCTCTATTAGACATTAAACATTTGATTTTAGTATCCATTTCATTTTCAACCAAAGATTTGAAAACTTTAAACTTATCAAGGGTATCATATTTTTTTCTTAAGAAAGCAACCCAAGTAATTCTAGAATAATCATCAATAAGAATAAAATACCTTTCACCTTGTTGACTTCTTACTCTTGTAGATCCACATAGGTCTGTGTGAATCAGCTCTAATGGCTTTGAAGAAGAGTACTCCTTGCTTTTAAAACTTGTCTTTGTCTACTTTCCCATTTGACATTCCTTGCATACAATGTTTGTGGCCTTGATTATCTTAGGCATATCTCTTACTGCATGAGTAGAGCTTATTCTTACCATATTATCAAAGTTGTTGTGTCCCATTCTTTTGTGCCACAGCCAACACTCATTGGATCGAGTCAATAGACATGTTCTTTCATTTGCTTCTTTCAAGTGATAAATATCACATGTCTTGATACCTTCTACAACTAGCTTTCTGGATCCTACCTTCCTGATTTCACAACCATTAGCATGAAAAGTAAGATTGTAAGCTTTCCTACACATTTGAATGACATTGAGAAGATTATGTTGTAATCCCTTGACATAGAGAACATCCTCAGTCTTGTTCTTTCCATCAATAGTTATGACACCTTTTCCACAAATTTGAGCTTACTCATCACCTCCAAACTTAACAGCTCCACCATCCAACTTCTTAAGGCTAATAAACTTCTCTTTGTCACCAGTGATATGATTTGAACAACCCCTATCAATAACCCAAGCTTTGGTTTCTTCTTTTGCATGGAAGGTAGTCCATACAACCATTGATTTTTCATTGTTTTGAACTATTTGCAAGGTATCAATTTTTCCACATTTTCCAACCTCATTCTTTTTGTCACCAACACTCATGGCTAAGAAAAGTGTTTCATCATTTGAATCACGATCCTCATCTTTTGAAGAACAATTGTCGTCTAAGGAGAACATACTCTTTTTGAATTTACTATTTGTGTTACTTCTCCTAGCTTCTTTTAGAGGACATTTAGAATCAAAGTGGCCTACTTTTCCACAATTAAAACATTTGAAGCATAACTTACCTTTATATTTGTTAGATCCTTTCTTCAATGTTCTTACAAAATTTTCTTTAGCATCATTAGGACTTTCATCTTCATCAGCAGATTCATCCTTTATCTTTTTACTAGCTTTGAAGGAAGCTTCTTTCTTTGGAACATCACCGTCAAATTCTCTCATTTCAAAAGTAGTAAGAGTCCCAAAAATTTGGTCTAAAGAGTATTTATCCAAGTCAGTAGTCTCCTCAATAGTTGATATCTTATGACTGTAAGACTTGAGAAGAGATCTCAAAACCTTCTTCACAATTTCATCCTCTGTTATTTCACCACCAAGACCTTTGATTCCATTGACCACTTCATTCACTCAGAGCATATATCCAACAATGTTTTCATCCTCTATCATCTTTAGAGTTTCAAGTTTACTGTTGAGAATGTACATCTTAGCTTGCTTTACTTTCTTATCTCCTTCATAAATGGTTTCAAGTTTCTCCCAAACCTCTTGAGCATAACTACAACACATCACTTTTGAAAGTTCTGAATTAGATAATCCACTCATGATGAAAAACTTTACTTTGGAATTGCTCTCATACTTCTTGACTTCATCTGCATTTGTAGGAATAGTAGCAGGAACAATTTAACCTTTCTTGACAGAATCCCAAACTCCACACCCTAGAGAATTGATGTAGGCTTCCATTCTTATCTTCTAAAAATCATAATTTGTTCCATCAAACCTAGGTATCTTACTAGATCCTCCTTGTTCCATCCTAGACCTTCCTCAAGAGGTTAAGCTTCCCTTAGAGGAAATTGGCTCTAATACCAATTGTTAGACACACAAGTATACTAAGAGGGGAAGGTGAATCAATATAAAACTAAATTTCATTTTCAACAAATTCAAATTATCCGGAGTAGATTAAGCCTTAAGTATTACAATGTTAACATGAGCATGAAAGAATAACACAATGTACATCAACACATAACACTAGATATACGTGGAAAGCCATAGAAGGGGAAAAACATGGTGAGGATTAACTCACAATATATGAAGCTCAAATAGTAACTTTATTTTAGGGGCTTTAACCCAAGGAAGTTGCTACTCCCTAAGTAACTTTGGTTTAGGGTTACAACCAAGGAAGCTTCTACTCCATGATGACTTTTTTTTAGGGTCACTCCCAAGGAAGCATCTACTCCCTGAAATAAGAATACAAAAGATTACAGTATAACAGTGTTTTCTTACCATCTAAAAATTGTCATTGAAGCTCACACCTTTGATGATTGCACTTCTACCTCCTCACACTTTCTTTTAAAGATCTGATCAATCAAGCACACTCTATACTTGATCACTGTCATAAATATGTTTTCAAGATGAATCCAGACAACATCAAAAACAATTGTTCTTTCTCCCATAGTCACACATCAATAATGCATTTATTCAGCTTTTATCTGCTTACAAACCCTTTTCATCATCTTGCAATCATGCCATACCTCACTCACTTTAATTCATTATTGATACACGATATTACATTTTATTATATTGCTTGTCGACCATATACAACATGAACAATACATTTACAAGTCGGCCAGACAACACACACTATGAAACATGTAGAAGATAGGTCCTAATTGAAACAACACGTTATACTAGCAAAAGATTCAGGCCTTGCGAACCTCAACACTTTCTTAACTAAGTCCAAAAAATCATTCATAGCTTCAAACACAAAGGAATGACATCCACACAATCCACTCATTTGAAAATAGGACAACTTTAAGAAAAACACATGATGACTTAAAGTATAATGGCTATATCAACTTGTAAACCTTGTGTGGTATTGGAAACAAGAAAGATCTCCATGAAACATTTTCCAGATGAGTTCACATGACTCATAAAATATCCCCATACACTCCTTTTCCACCAATTATGTTACACGACTTCAAACATTTACTTTGCAAACACTCTATTATCTAGAACACATTGCAGCATGCTGTCAATTGAAAATTTGAGCTACAGACCACCAAGAATCCTAAAACAGAAAGGAGGCATGCAATTTATATCCAAGAACATGTTTGCACAACTGCAAGGTCAATCATTCACTTCCAAAGAAATGTGGACTAGTCCAGTGGATCTTCAATACTACACCATTCAGACATATCACATTTTGGTGTTCTATCATACATAAATTTCATAGCAGAGGGACATATGATTTGAGACTTTGGAAATAGCACCTTTAATTCCTTCTTGACACAATCTCATAACCATATAGCCACATATACAACTGCAGAGGAATTCAGAGCATTCCATTGTCATACTAGAAACATCTTCACAGAATCAACTTTATCTTCAAGCTATCAACAAAAGAACATCCTTCCAGTGATCAAAACATCATGAAACTTGGGGCATACATAAAATGACACTGTATGAAGCTATGTTCTAAACCGCAAAATCTTAATAGCACAATAATGAAAATGCAGAGCAATCTTTCGTACAATCTTCATAGAGCAGACATTCTGAAACAAAGACTATCACCTACTTCCAGAGGCCAAGCCTTCATTGCATTACCACATACAACTTAGGATCATTAGGATAGATCATACGCCATGCTTCAAGCCATCAGGCATCCTTCCTTAACATCTAATTCTCTTAGTGCTTCTAATTCCCATATTAATAAGGCTTCAAACTCAACTATTCTTTGATTAGGAATGTAGCTTTTATGACCTCCATTCATGAGCTTTCTCTTCCTTAGGAATATGCAACTATGAATAGTATCTTACTTTCATGATAGTCTTGACATTAGTGTATGCTATGTTGACATCAATGACAACACATATGGCTAACAATTTTGATTTTGGTTTCCTACTTGTAGTCCTTGGAAGGCATCTTTCATTAGTTGGAACGTTAGGGGAAATTTAGATTAAAAAATAGGCCTCCTAAAAATTCCTAAAAAGAAAAACATGTGATTGAAGTGGTAACGCATATTTCTATTATAATTCCTTAAAGAATTCAATTTCACTTTTCTTTTTTTATATTATTTTTTTTCTTGATTTATTTTTTTCTTTTAAAAGTATTTTATTTTTAAGTTATGTTTTAATAAGCTACACTTTCTAATTTTAAAACAAACTCTTCATGCTTTAAACTCAAGTTTTACTTAAAGAATGTAGTTGAAAATAATTTGAGTTTATTTTTGAATGCATATAAAAAATGAAAAAGGATATCTTACAATAGTTCTTTATTTTACTTTTTCTAAAATATAAATAATATTTATTAGATTGTTATATTTCTATTATAATTCCTTAAAAAGATCAATTCCACTTCTCTTTTTCTTATTTCATTTCTCAATTTCTTCTCTATTTTGAAAAATATTAAAGTTATATTTTTAAAAGCTAAACTTTCTAATTTTTAAAAAAATTCTCAATGTTTAAGTTCAAATTTAAGTTTAATTTTTTGAATGCATATAAAAAGTAAAAAGGAATATTTTATAATAGATTTTTTATTTTCCTTTTTTCAAAATAGAAATAATATTTATTTTTTATTAAGTTTAGTTTGGAAAAGGGTCCTAGTCACATACAGTATCATTTTTAGAAGCAACAGTCCATCAAGTAAAACATATTACAACCATAAAACCCCAATAATAACCCTAACTAAGCTAGGGAATCAGTGAAGACACAACAAGATAACAACAACCAGAAAGACACAACAAAAAAACTAAAAACTAAAAATCAAACTACTGACTAGATTAGATACTGGTATTATCCCAATCCTTGAGCATTTGAACTATCATCTACTCCCAAGAAGAATCTCCCATCTAATGCTGCTTCCTTTGTCTTTTACTAGAATCTTACACCTTGTCCTGTTGAGCCTTACATTTCTATAGCTGAGCACGAATTTCCTTCACATCAGAGACTATTTTCATCATAATATCATTAGAGAAATGATCCAGGTCCTTAAGACCCTGTTCCAACTAACCACCTTTTTCTGATACATCTGCATCATATCAAACATATTGACCTAGCTATCCTAGCATGTAGTAAAATCCATTCTCCTATGAAAGATCTTTTCCATCTCTTCCATTATTTTAACCAGATCATTAATCTGATTATCACTACCAACTTTAACCTTCATCTTACTCTTGTGTAATTCATTTTCAAAAGTACCAATATCATTCCCCGCATCTTCATAATCATTTTCTCCATAGGAGTTACCCCCTATATCCCCTTGATCGAATTGATAGGTCATGTTACATTCCTCCCTCAGCTCATCCTCTTCTTGTTGTGGTTACTCTTCATTTTTATCCTTCTCCTCTACTTCATCCCCCATCTCAACCCAGATCTCTTTAATAGGATCTAAATCTAACTCTTCTCCTTGTTCATCAGCCATCAAAGGAATATCATCAAAAATAGTATCTAAGGCAATCTCCTCAATAGAGATCTCACCCTTCTTGTTACCTTTAGTGTTTTTCTAATTATTCTTTGAATAGTGGCTTTAGCAATCCTAGTTGATCTTCTAGCCATAGTAGCAACATGAGAGTATATATCCTCCATAGTTTCCTATGGCTCAATTTCCTCAAACCTAGCATCAAGGTTAACTTTAGCAGAGGTAGATTTGATTTTCACATTTTTATTTTTCTTACCCGAGCCTTTGGTAGAAGGATCCCCACCCTTCCCTTTACCTTTCAGAGTAAAGTATTCTTAGGGGAGTCAAGATCCCTACTAGCCATAGATCTACCTGACTTAAGGGTCAGAGTATGAGGGGAAGGGTTTTTATCAACAGAGACCCTAACATATTTCTCTGTGTAATTGTGAGAACCTTTTTTAGGATTAACCCCATGAGCTTTTTTCTTTTCCTCATCATGCCTGTTATACATCCTAAGCTAATCTTGAGAATTACCAGTATTGTGACCCATAACCTCTTCATCACCCTTCTTATTACCAGCTTTTTCCTTTCCCTTTCTTGATATAATAAGGTTTCCAACAATTTTGTTCTGGGGTATCTAGGAGGGTTAATAAGAAAATTAAATTCATATAAAATGAGCATAAGTCCCTAATGAAGAGAAGGATTAACCCCTTTGTTCATACTCTTCTAAAGTGAGGAAAAAACAAAAAGGGGAAAGCTAATATAATTTCCATGCCTTAAGTGGTCTAACAAAGGAAAATGATAGTTGTGAATGGTTTCATACCTTCCTTTGAGGGTAAAGTACTTCATAAGATAGTAACTGACAATTCCCTAATGAGGAAGCTCCATGCACTAGTAGACATTTTGATGTCATACCAAGGTCTCTTTCCCTTCAAAGAAGATTTCTATAAAGCTCTTGTAATCACCATTACCAACCCTATTGACCTTTCTCCCACTATTGCTCAACCCATTAACTTTGGCAATAAGGTCTTCAGTGACCTTGAAGGAAATTCCATTTGCAAATACCACTTTGTTTCTCCAACTTGTTATGGAGTAAAAAGTGGACACATACCTTTTTACCTCCTATTTTAGCTCCTAGGTCCTATTTTCTTCATTATGCATTATAATTGATCATCTCAGAGAAAAGAGCCTGACACCCATGTGAATTGGGACCTTGTGATGCAGGAGAATCTAGTGGTGTAAGGGAAATCTTACATCACCCAAAAAGAAATTAATTCAAAATTATTGTAGTTGTTTCCATTTCTTTCCATAATTAGTGTTTTTGGTTCGATAATATCCTGAATAATGATGTAGGACTTTCAGTTTTTCTAAAACTGCTAAAAATAGCAAACTGCTAGTTTTGGAAAGTTTACCTGCCATTTTAGGAAAGTTTGCATTTGGACATGGATTGAGGTGAAAAGTTACAAAAAGATTCATAACTGAAATATACGACCTTTGGCGAAGGAATCAAGAAAAGATCATTTGTGAGCTGAAAGATATTAAAGTTTTTGTTTTCCAAAAAGCCCCTAAAATTTTCTAAAATGAGATATGAGGAACTAAAACATCCTATAGCATCCCAAAAAAGTTGACAGAAATCCATTTACAATTTTTTGGTGTGATAGTTTACATCGCGATCTTTCTAGTGCTTAAAACGGTTCGTCAATCGGACACCCAGATCAAAAGTTATGCTTCCCAGAAGTTGACCTTCTTTTGGAGGGAGTTGCAAATTTCAAAATTTAGCTGGAGGCCACCAAAAAGTGCTATTTATGACTATTTTGGGAACCCTGGGAAGTAGTAGAGTTAAGAGGGGAAAGTGTAGAGTCAAGAATAGGCGGGAAAATAGAAACCCTATTTGATTTGGGGTTTACACAAGGCATATGATTCTAGAGTCTAGAGATAGGAAGTTGTAATGTGATGCAACTTGTAGAGGATTCATCCTCTGATTGTATTTGAGCTTCTGTAATGTAATGTTTTTCCCATATCAATAAAAGATCATTCTATTTTCTATTTACAATTTCTTTTATTGTGTGTTTTGTGATTTACCCCCTTCATCACCTTGGGCCCTTCATTTAACTTACCCTAGACCTAATTTAGGCCCATAGACTTGGGCGTCAACTACCCAAGTCTCCCCTAATTGGTCAAGGCTAATTAATAGCATGTTGACCTAGGACCTTTAGAAATGTTCCTATTTGTTATCTTTTGTGATTTAATTTCATAAATATTAGCAGGAAAACATATATAAGTGAGTTTTTCATTTCATTTTAAACCTAGATGGATATTGCAAACTTATGATATTGGAGAAAAGAGAATTCAAGGCATTCATTGTGTTATTGTTGTAGAATTGTGTTTGTATTTGTGTGTTTGTTGTAGATTTGGCATCATCATCCATCTCCTTATGACTTGAAGACATTTCATTCTCGTAAGGAATTCACCTCTAAGGTGACATCATTTCTATTTGAATCATTTCATCATTTGGATTATCTTTAGCCTCTACCCTGCAAGGGAACACTCTCTCTCTAACAACAATGTTGGGAAAGCTTGAATGCTAACCTGAGATTTAACCGAGGAAAATTCCTAAACACCATAACCCCCAAACCCCTCTCTTGTCATCTTGTGTGTAGGTTACAGGTATAGGTTTCAGGAAAAGTGGAGCTACAACAAGGCAATGCAAGAATTAAGGTTTCAAGATTTGAAAATAGTTTTGGAATATCTCTTTAAAAAGAATTAGGTAGTTGGTGCCTTAGTCTACTGGGATTCTAGGTTCTAGATCTAGTTTTTGAGCATCATTTGCAGCATATTCTCAGTTTTGACCTTCAGAAGATTCTCACTTCTAGACTTGGGTGGTTATCGAATTTGTCCTCTAACACCTTTGCATTTAGGAGATAGGTTCCAACATTTTACTGATCATCTATATACTTTTAGATTCCAAATTACTATTTTCATTTGTCCATTTCAATTTGATTATCTCATAACTAGGGTTTTACTCATACTTAACCTAGGGTTGGATAAAATGCTTGGTAGAATCTTATCTTTACTTGACAAACAAGAGCACAAAATTAATAGTTGAGTCCTCTTCCATCTTTTAGTGACTTGGCTTGGTTTTGTCCTTGAATGTTGGAATGAAAGGAGGGTTTGATCTAGTGTATTTACATGCTTACATTCATCCCTTCTCTTTTACTATATAACATTTTGGCGAACTCATAGAAGTAAACATTTGCATCTTGTTGAGTGTTGAAATTAGTCTTTGCATTAATTCATATCATATTTGTCATTCTACATTGGAAAATCTTGCATAAATTTGAAAAATTTGGAAAAAATAAGCATTTTAGGCTTGCATAAAGGCATAGTTTTGCATTATTTCATTGCATATCATTGCAAACATTTATTTTTTATGATTTACACATCAGATCTGAAACACATTATAGAAATTAATCATTACATGATATCACATATTACATTTACATATATCATTTCTAAGGGTTTTGTTAAAAACTTGCATTTTTTCATATAACCTCTTTTTTGCAAAAGCTAGGGTTGGTAGTCAAAATCTTATTTCAGATTTTACAGCTCCTTTAAACACTCATTCAAACCTAATTTTGAGTTGTAGTGTTTCTCATTGTGTGTTCTTGCATTAAAATTTCATTTTTTTTGTAATTACATAATGTGTATTTCAACATTAAGGGTTTTTACACACTTTCTTCACAACTATTTGAGCAAATTTTATAATCATTAATATTTCCTTGTCGTGAAGCATTATTCACATCATATTTACTTTGTTTGTAGTGAAATTAGTGTGTTTTTGACATTCAAAAATCCAATTTCCTCACACTAGTGTGCACTGAGATTTTATACTTTCATCATGGATGCTTCTTGTTATTCATCTTTGGAAGCTTTGTTTGCATACATCATAGATATTGCTAACTTCACCAAATTTACTAATAAGTATCCTGAAGTCTTAAAACAAATAGCATACATATATGATGTTGACATTTTTATGTGTTCCACATATGAAATCCTTTGTTATATATCTGATTGATAGCTTCACAACTATCATGGGTATATACCCTTTGATATTAGAAAACCTCACTAATTTCATCTCCATGAATGATCATGACAAAGGTAATGATGAAGACATTCCCCCTTCTCTTACTACATCTCATGATGATATAATGGACATCATCTCTAAGACATATGAGGTTAACATGGCCTTGTGTACCTCCTACAATGATTTGGAGTCTTCTCCTACCATAACCCCTCCTTATGAGGATATGGTAGCACAAGAAGAAGAAGTCATTGAGACATTCCTTAACAACACTCTACCATCTCTTCATTCTAATGCTCTCCCTGGCCAAGATGAAGTATTGGATGATGAGGTCTCTCTTGGTGAACAACTTCCTCAACCTATTGACACTGGAAGTTCATCTATTAATCTTAAAAATCTTCTTAACCACATCTTAAATGAAGAAATAGATTACCCACCATTGCTTAAACATTTAAGAACCCTAGATGTCTCTAATGATGTAGAAAACATGAATGGTTCTCCTAAAGTAAATTC
Organism: Cunninghamia lanceolata; assembly: GCA_027924645.1. NCBI lineage: Eukaryota > Viridiplantae > Streptophyta > Pinopsida > Cupressales > Cupressaceae > Cunninghamia > Cunninghamia lanceolata. The sequence goes on from BSBN01000007.1 coordinate 989,014, forward strand.
TTTAGGGAGGGATGTTGAACATACTCACAATGAACATACTATTCCTACACCACCAATTGAAATAGGAATGTTTTGGCTCCTTCTCCACCATCCTTGCAAGAGAGAAGCTTTCCTTTATCAATTCCTATGGTTTCCTCCTCACAAATATAGGAAAATGCAGACAACATGATTCAAAGGGAAGGAAGAGCAAGGGACAAAGACTTAACAATAAATGTAAAGATCAAGGTCAAAGATAACAGGTAAGTATTTCTAACCCTTTTTAGCCCCCTTTGATGTAGCATCTCTTCGAGTACCTCTCTTACGTGGCCTCCTCTTATGTGTTGTGCTCCCCCATATTGTGTTATATGTCATTTTTTAGGTCTCTTTGGATTACCCTTGATACTCTTGTAAGGTCAAGGATACAAGGAGACTGCCTCTATTGTGACCATTCTTCTATTTTTCTCTATATTCTTCTATTTCCTCTCCTCTATTTTATTGTTGTGTTGTGCCTTGGGGGCATAACATTGTGGAGGATGTCTTGGGGGAGTCTTCCAATGTTGTAAACCCAAGTCACTCTTGTCTCCTCTCTCATTTTACTATTTCCATTCTTTAGTGACTCTACTAGTTAGCAGATGATGAAAACAAATAAATACTAATAAAGACTGCATGTCTCTTCAACAAGAAAAACAAAAATAGACCTAGTCCATATATGAAGATGGGGTTGATATATATATCTGACACTTAACTAGTAGAATCACTCTGTGTTGTGATTTGAATCATGATATTTTGGTTGTAACAAACCTTTTTCAATACTCTCAATCTCCTTCTATGCACTTTGGATTGTTTTGTATCTCACCTTGTTTCTACACATGGTTCTGAGATACCTACAATATAACTTAATGGCTATACTTGGTTCCAAACCCGCAAGTGTAGCCTTGGTCTATCATGTGATCTGATTTCTTTATAACTTTCATGAATTGATTTGGTTATTATCTTAGAGAAATATTTTCAAACTAAAGCTTATATCTTTTTGATTATCTTAGCAACTAATCTCGATGTGTTTGTGGGAACATTTGGTGATTGTGGCACATGTCACTTTGGGACATGGGCTTTGTGAAATCTCTTGTTCCCTTGTGTGTTTCCATCTACCTTAATGTGCTTGATACTGGAAAGAGGGATCAACCACCTTAAGGTGGGGGAATATATAATAGTAACTGTTTGATTACTTTTGACACTAACAAAGCATGTTTGAAATCCCTCATCATGAGGTGGGATGGTGTATCTCTTGAGCTAGTGAATATCCTTTTCAAAAAAATCCCTCATCATGAGGTGGGATGGTGTATCTCTTGAGCTAGTGCACATCCTTTTATACAAAGCCCTCATCACGAGGTGGAATGGTGTATCTCTTGAGATAGTACACATCCTTTTATACAAAATCTTCATCATGAGGTAGGGTTGGATCTTGATTCATTCACCCTTAAGTGTGTCTTTGGTAGTTGTGGTAGCATATCTCAACCATTAGGTGTGTTTGGTATGTCTTATAAACTGGAGTGCAGTGATGAGCTCCTTCCTATCCCTCGTTTTTGTCATGTATAAGATGTATAGTGTATCGATGATATACTATACGGTGCTCATGTATTATGTGTGTCTTTTCTGTGTTTTATGTGCCTTCTTTGTGTGTCTTGCATGTCTGTGGTGTTTTCTAAAGACATGTGGCAATGAGTCCCCCATGCTATGTGTATTTTATGTGTCTTTTGCATGTATGTTTTATTTGCTTTAGTTAGCATTATATATAGATATGTTATTTCTTAATCATGTCTTCTCTTCATGTCTTCTTTGTGTATTATGTGACTGTATTCATGTCTTCTCTATGTATTGCATGCTTCCACTATCTTCTTCATGTATTGTGTGCTTCTTTACTATATTCATTGTGTCTTATGTGACTCTTAAGTGTTTTATTATGTCTGCCTAAGCTTGGGGGCTAGCAATAGTATTTAAACATAGGGTGTGTTTGATGTGTTTGATGTGCTCTAACCATACTTTAATGCATGTATGGATTGTAAGATCATACACACATTAAAGTGGGGGATAAATGTTATGGAGTAAAATGTGGACACATGCCTTTTTACCTCCTAGTTTAGCTCCTAGGTCCTATTTGCTTCATTATGCATTATAATTGATCATCCCAGAGAAAAGAGATTGACACCCATGTGAATTTGGGACCTTGGGACCTTCATTTAACTTACCCTTAGACTTGGGCACTAACTGCCCAAGTCTCCCCTAATTGGTCGGGGCTAATTAATGGCATGTCAACCTAGGACCTTTATAAATGTTCCTCTTTATCAACTTTTGTGATTTAATTTCATAAATGTTAGTGGGAAAGCATATATAAGTGAGTTTTTCATTTCATTTTAACCCTATATGGATATTGCAAACTTATGATATTGGAGCAAAGAGCATTCAAGGCATTCGTTGTGTTATTATTGTATATTTGTGTTTGTATTTATGTGTTTGTTGCATATTTTGCGTCATCATCCATCTCCTTGTGAGTTGAAGAGATTTCATTCTCCTAAGAACTTCACCCCTGAGGTGACATCATTTCTATTTGAGTCATTTGATTCATTTCATAATTTGGATTATCTTTAGCCTCTGCCCTGTAAGGGCACACTCTCTCTCTAACAATGGTGTTGGGAAAGCTTGAATGCTAACCTAGGATTTGACTAAGGAAAATCCCTAAACACCATAATCCCCAAATCCCTCTCTTATCATCTTGTGTGTAGGTTACAAGTACAAGTTTTAGGAAAAGTGGAGCTACAGTAAGTCAGTGCAAGAATTAAGGTTTTGAGATCCAAAAACAATTCCAAAATATTTCTCCAAAAAGACTTGGGTGGTTGGTGTCCTAGTGTATTGGGCTTCTAGGTTCTGGATCTAGTTTCTGAGCATCATTTGCAGCATATTCTTGGTTTTGACCTTTGGCAGATTCTCACTTCTAGACTTGGGCAGTTACTAAATTTGTCCTGCGACACCTATGCTTTTGGGAGATAGGTTCCAACATCTTAATGATCGTCTCTATACTTTTAGATTCTAGATTACTATTTTCATTTGTCCATTTCAACTTGATTATCTCATAACAATGGTTTACTCATACTTAACCTAGGGTTGGATAAAAGGCTCGGTTGAATCTTATCTTTCCTTGACAAACAAGAGCACAAAATCAGTAGCTAACTCCTCTTCCATCTTCTAGTGACTTGGCTCAATTTTGTCATTGAATTTTATAGTGAAAGGAGGGTTTGATCTAGTGTATTTACATGTTTGCATTCATCCCTTCTCTTTTACTATATAACACAACTATTCACAAACTATTCTATCACCAACTGGTCATGACCCCGCATGGACTGAACATAGGTAGAAATGCCCCCTTCCTCGAAAATACACCATATTTGAGAATTATTCTTAAGAGCCACATAAGAAGTAGGTTCGACCCTTAACAACTGACCACCCATAATCTAAAGATTAGGAAAATTGCATGGGATGTGTCAAATGTGGATTTTGAAATGCAGGATGGTAGAATGAAGAATCTCAAAGCAAGGAATAATGAAGTAATCCTCATTACTACTTTCAAGATCAAAATCATTAAAAATACACAGATTACCTCCCCCTTCTACACAAGTGAGAGAATAGTAATTAGGAAACTTAATCCCTTTTAAGTCCTTGTCCTTGTCCCTGAAATTTGGACCATCAACACTTAACATACACATCATCCTCTTAAGGCAATGCAAAATTTTTATTGGTTTATTCATTAATAATAATGTTGTAGACATCCCTAGGAAGGTCATCAAGTTTAGTGTAGTACCACCAATCATGAAATTGAAGGCCAAAATTGGCAATCTTGTCCACAATAAAATTCCCTTCCTGTTAAATATGTTGAATTTTTATTTTCTTTAATCTCCTTAGGAAATTTTTAATGCCTTCCACATAATCTCTTAGTTGCCAAGGGGTATTAGAAGTTCTCATTATAAGATCTAAAATGACCTTAGAATCACCTTCTATCTCCACATCCTAAAAGTTGTGATAATGAATTCTATTTAGTCCCCACCATAAGGCATAGAACTTAGCCAGATTGTTGGTTTCCCTACCAATAGATTTAGCATAGCATTCTATCAAACAACCTTTATGATTTCTTATTATACCTCCCACTACTAAAGGGCCCAGGTTGCCTTTAGAGCACCCATTTGTGTTTTTTTCTCCAACAAAGTTACTATTATGAATATTTGTTATCTTTTTTTCCTTTCTCTAATATTTTTTAAATTTGTTGTTCTATAATACATATGGAAAGTATAATTTGAAGATAAATTTAAAAAATTTATCCTTATAATTTTAGGTCTTTAAAATTTATATTTTATATTTAAATTTTATTTATATACATTTTTATATTAATTTACGTCTCATATTATCATTTTATATTACATAAATTTATGGTTTTATTTATTTATGAATTAATATATTTGTAATTTATTTATATATATATATATATATTGATCCATAATATAGGCATAAGGGAGCCGTACCTCATAAAAAATAAAAATAAAAATAAACCAAATGCAAGCCCTAAGAATAGGGGTGCAATAAGCAAGTGGCAATGCTTGCATCAATCCAAAAATCATTAACAAACTCTGACTGCCCATTAAAGCATGGGCACAAACACAAATTATGATTTTGAAACTTCTACATTCTGGATACCCAATGTGCAAACCTAGGCTTTCTAAGAACTACAATCTTGCTTAATCATTTTTGCATAAGAGCGCTGAGTCATGTTACATTTCTCACTTCCAGTAATTTTGTTTTTCCATTTTACCTCTATCCAGCTATTATCCTCCCCAAAATCATCTTTGGGAATTAATGCTTCATCTAAATCCTTCACTCTTGAAGGTGAAGTAAACTCCTTGTTGCCTGATGCAATAATACCTGGTGATTTTGTAATCTCTAATTGGGAAGGATGTTCGTTTCCTAATTTAGTGCCTTCCTTATCTGTAAAGTGAGCACTTCTTGCCTGAAGAGGGGGGAATGAAGGAGATTTGTTTACCTCTATAGATGAATTTTCTTTGCAATCATGGAGCTGTGAAGAGACCTTTTTTTCCATAGAGTAGTGATGAACTGAGGAGTCTTTCCACCAAGTTGCATGACTATCAAACTTAGGTTTGAGGCACTTTGCTACTACATGGCCAGTGCTGAAGCATTTGCAGCATCTAAAAGGAAGGACCTCATAATGCAAAATTTGGCTCCAATTGTAATTCATTATTTTTAAAGAAATCTCAGTTGGAAGGTCTTTGCTAGTATCAATATCCACCAAAATGTGAACGAAGGTAGTGTGGTAGAAATTAGAGGAGATTTTTTCCACAAGTAGAAATTTTCCCAGCTTGTTGCCTATAGCTTCAAAACATTCTTCAAACTAAAACTGAAGCGGGAGGTTCGGAAGTCGAATCCAAGTAGGAGTAACCACAAATGATTCAGAATTTGGATTAAATTCGAGGTGCCAGGCTTTGAGCATAAGTAGATGTTCATTGCAGCTCCACTTATAATCACAAATTATAGTCTTCATGTCTTGGATATTACCAAAGACAACAATGAAAAAACCTTAGCTGTAGGGGTAAATTTGGAGATTCGCTTTCAGAATTGAACCCCAGGTATTGATGATCCACTTGTGTAGAACAACTAGGCTAGGCTAGGACTTGGCAAATCACTTAATTAAGCCCTTTTCAACAAAGAATTTTTCATTTTCTTTGACTTCCCTTCCAAGCACATCGCTAAATTTGACAATTGGATTGTCTGCTGCATTTTGTAGGGGTTTGACCAACGAAAGAGAGGCTGGGTCTTTGGCATTTGTAGAGTTAAGGAAGAGTGAATCCTTCCAGCATTCTTGGGGGAAACCACATGTCATGTTGCTAGTATTGAGAGAATGTTGATAAATCTCTCCCTTCTCCCAATTTCACCAATTCCATGGGCGATGGAATCCATATTCTAATGGGGGTTTTTCAATTTTCTAGACAGTAACCCTAACCTTCATTGAGAAACCAAGATCTGTCACTGGAGGATTGGGATACTTCTTTAAATCTACCACAACATTCTTTCCATCCATTCGGGGTTGATTTTGCACATAGCATGGCCTCCATGGATAAGGAAACCCTTCAATAGCAGTTGGAGCCTGCGATGAAAAATCCTTACTTTCTGAGCGATTACTATCCATACCCAGATGTGATCTTATGGCTGAAATCTATGTATTCCCAGCATCTTGATCACCATATCTGTGAGGATCAGGGCACCATACGGGCTCCTTTGCCGAGAAAACCAGAGTTGAAGATTTCCCAATGTGATTTGGGCGTTTAAAACCAAACTCAGAGCCCTTATTAGCACAACATTCACCTTTTCTATCCATGGTGTATTGTTTCTCCTCTAAGAATTCAAAAGAATTAGAAACCCTAGCTTTAGAGTTTTTTAGTAGTGACATAAAATTATTTCATACTAATAATTGAAATTTGTAATTTAATATACTATGTATCGTGAAATTTAGACTTATTATTTTATATATATTTGAACATGTTATGATTTACAAATTGATTTCAAATTAAAACAATGTGGAGAAGTACAACTCTACAACATATGGTGTAGAATTTGAATTTCTAGTTGAGTAAGAAATTTTTTCCATGATGGGTGATGGGTTGGGGGCTCCTTGGAGGGCTCCCCTTTCCTCCACATGATGGCACAAATTTTTTTTTAAGGGACATAATGGCAAAAAGGACCAAATATATGTTGGTTAGATGTGGTTAAGGGGTCTACCTATTCTAAGAAGTTTACATTGAGGGATTTCCATTAAGGAGAACTGAAGCTCCTAATATTTTACAAATGGAAGATGGTTTGCCTTTAAAATTAATAGATTCATTGGTGGATCCAATATTATTTTTTTGATGGAAACAACTTGATTACATAAATATAATCATCTCCATCCTTTTATGAACAAGAGGATTGCAACATGATGAGTAAGCATACATCTAAACTAGAAGTTATATTTTGGCTAAGCAACCATGAGCAAGGGGATCCCATCTGTCAAAGTCACTCAGGGATTTGAACCTTGGTGGATGGTATTATCAACACAAACCATCTTCCTCACCAATTGTGCTCAACCAATTGAGCTACAACCCCTTGGTGATCACATTGTTTTGAAGATGGAAAATTTCCTTATTGATAATTTTTTTCTTTTTGACCTAATGTTGACTTAGTGAGGAAATGGGTTAATTATGTCTAGAACTTCAAAGGTAGTGTAATGATGAGTCCTATGTTGGGAGGTTTGTTTTTGTTTTGATTTTCTTCTCAAGAGCACTTGTGCAAGGTTCTAGTTGATATTCATTGGTCTTATGGTCACAAAAGTCTTTCTTTGTACAAGTGGAAGTTACCTAGATTCAACCCCTCTACCAATCTTTATGTTGTTATCTTGAGTTGGGTGCATCTACCAAGATTACCTTTAGAATTGGGTTTAGATTATTATTGAAGGCATAGCTAATTCTTTGGTCATTTCCTTATTGTTGATAAAGTCACAAAGGAAAAAGATAGACTAGTGTTTGCAAGATTTTGCATTAATGTGGAGACAAATAAGCCTCTTCCCACACAACTTATATTAGAATCAAAATATGGCAAATGGACCCAACAAATTTTGCATGAGAAATCAAGATTTTTTTGCCAAAACTACTCTAGGTCTAGGAATATGATAGAAAATTATCCTAAACCCTCTTGTAGAAGGGAGGAAAGCAAAGATAAGGAGGTGGGCCAATCCAAACAATAGGAATCTTATTCATTTGAACAAGATCTAATGAATATTTTAGCCTCCCTAGGTGACAAGATAACTATGGACACCCCTTCAAAGGATGGAGTAGGTGGTTCAAGGATAAATAAGGATACAATAGAATCTCCTATACACCAAGTGCAATAATAATTGCCTAATATTGTGGCCACCTCCATTGAAGAAGGTGAGATATCAGAAGCAACCCTAGAAACTATAGGCATTGCCACTATAAGTACAACTATGGAGGAAAAAGTTGAGAGTTAAACATTGGATGCAGATAATAAATGAAGCATTATGGAATCACATATCAATGACCGAGATACTATTGTTTCACCAAAGAAGCCATGAGAAAAGGAATTATTTCCTAAAAAGTTAGAGTATTGTCACTTGACTCCAAGGAACAAAGGCAAGGTATAGAAATCCAAGGATAGTAGCAAATCAGTAGATGTTGGGCATGCAAATAAGGTGGGTAATATTTATCAAAGAGAGACCAAATTGAAGGAAATAACATAAGAAGTTGTGAATGGTAGACATAAACCTTTGAGATGATAGCCTCCAAGAAATCCCAAAGATGAAGATCTTATCCTAAAACATAAGGGATTTGAAAAGCCCTTATAAGTATTTTTTTCTCAAAAGCCACATTGTTAAAAATAAATAAGATATTATGCTTGTTCAAGAGGTCAAAATGTTTGAGGTTTCCTTCACTAATATTTATAATAAAATTTTTCTTGGTCCTACTTTTTGTATCAATGCTTCTGAAGGTGCTTTTGATGGTATTGTCATGATGTGGAATCCAACTTATTTGGATTCAAGGGTTTTTGGTTCTTATAAGCATATCCTTGAGGTTTTATTTTTTGACATATACTATAAGGAAGAGTGGATTCTCTCTAATGTGCATGCCCCCAATTCTAGATCTACAAGGAAAACTCTATGGGAATAAATGTCTAAATATTGATATTTGTAAACAAGGTCATATCTAGCTTATTTGGATTCAAGGGTTAGTTATTATAAGCATATCCTTGAGGTTTTATTTTTAGACATGAACTCTAAGGAGGAATGGATGTTCTCTAATGTGTGTTCCCCTAATTCTAGATCTACAAGGAAAAATTTATTGTAAGAAATGTCTACCGGTATTTGTAAACAAGCTCTTAAGTGGACGATAGCTAGAGATTTTAACTCTCGTCTATTACCTTTTGAGAAATTAGAAGGTCTAAAGGATTTATCTAATAGCATGCTTGATCTTGCTAACTTTATTGCTAAGACAAGTCTTATGGATGTTGATCTTGTTGTTAACCCTTTTACTTAGTCTAATAGCGTGTTGGGGACAATCTCATTGAAGTCAAGCTGGACCATTTTCTTATTTTTACACTTAGGATATTACTACTAGTCTCTATCTTTTATTCTTCCTAGACTAGGCTATGATTATATCCCCCTACTTATTAATTGGTCTTCCCATTCAAGAAAAGGGTCATATCCTTTCTAGTATGGGATCATGTAGGCTTCCTATCTAGATTTTAGGGATTTAGTTGAAGATTGGTAGAAATCCCCCTCTAAAGGGTTTGATATGTTTCAAATGGTATAGAAGATTAAGCATGTTAAGGAAGGTCTTAAGGGATAGAAAAATATACTTTTGTCATATTTTCAAACAAAATGAATATATCTCTAAAAACCTTAAGGATATTCAATAATGCATGTCTTCTAGGTAGACTGATGATGACACTTGTCAATAGGAGAAATATCTAAGAGATGACTAGCATAAACTTGTTTTAAGGGAAGAAACTTTTTGGAAGAAAAAGTCTAGAATTTAGTGGTTGACTGATAGGGGTAGAAATATCAAGTTATTTCATCAATCTACTCTTAGATATAGGAAAAGGAAAACCATCTCAAAGCTTGTGTCTGAGGATGGTTCTAAGGTCACATCTAAAGAGGAGATAGGGGAAATTAGTACTTAGTTCTTTCAAATTGTCTTAAAGGCATAGCCCCATGATAAAAGGTATAGAAATGATCATTATTTGGATCTTATCCCTCCCATTTTGTTTGAATAGGATAAATAAATCATGACTAAGGAGGTGATTGGAAAAGAGGTCAAAGCTGTTATTTCTCTTTTGGTGCTTTTAAAGCTCCTATCCTTGATGGTTTTCCACCTTTTTTCTAGAATTTTTGGGATATTGTGGGAAATAATGTTACAACTACTACAAGAGAATTTTTAAATTAGGAAGACTACCGAAATAAATCAATAACACTTTCATTGTTCATATTCCAAAGAAACAAGATGCTACTTCCATATTTGATTATAGACCTATAAGCCTTTTCAATACTATCTATAAGGTTTTATCCAAGAGTTTGATCTTTCATATTTATCCTTTCCTCTCCAAACTTATTTCATAAAATAAAAGTAGTTCTTTCTAGGAAGACAAATTATTGATATAGTTCTTACTACCCATGAGATCTTTCATTCTATGGAGAAAAGCAAGAAGTAAAGTATAGCTTTTAAGTTAGATATTTATAAAGATTATGATAGAGTCTCCTAGAATTTTCTATTTGGTGTCTTGAGAAAGTTTGGATTTAGGGGTAAAATGCTTCAAATGATTTAAGAATGTATTTCCAGTCCTAAGTTTTTTTAAACATAAATGGCATTCCAAAAGTGTTCTTTAGTAGTGAGAGAGGCCTTAGGAAGCAAGATCCTATTTCCCCCAACCTTTTCATCATTGTGGTAGAGGTTCTTAGAAGAAATATTTCAAAACTTATTGCTTCTAAATGCTTTGATTGGTGTTAATTTTTCAACTAATTGAAATCCTTCATCTCACCAATAGTTTGTTGATGACACCATCTTGTTTGGTAATTCTTTTTTGGTTGAAACCCATGTTTGGAAGAATGTGTTGAATGAGTATTTTGTAGTCTCAAGACAACATATATAAACAATGAATCAAGTGTGCTCTACTTATTTAATATTGTATTTCCCTTTCAAAAAAAAAATTGCTAATGCTTTGGGTTGTGTAAGAGATGACTTACTTTCCACTTATTTGGCTTTGCCTCTATCTATGAAGAAGATGTCTCCAAAGTTGACAACAACATGTAATGAAATGAAAGCACTTCTAGTTGAACACAGCATTCACCAGTACATATCCAGAAATCAACATGAAGATTACGTAAAATTTACAATTAGGATGTAATCTGAAACTTCATATCCATTCAGTATGCTCAAGAATAGGTACAATTACAGTGATCTGAAGAAAGAACCTTGACATTTCAACAATTCTATCCTCATTAGTCTCAGTAATCCGATCTCCTAATTGATTCTACAGTAATTGGCCTTATTGCCAGATATATCTATCTATATCTGCTTTTTTATAATGTCCCGTTTAATGTATCAGGAGCGAAGAAGGTAAGTTCTAGCGATAGAAGGATTCCCTTCAAAATATTCCAGTTTATTTTCTATCTTGTTCAACATTTCAAAGTTTATGGCAGAGAAGATTGAGCAATTCAAAAAAGGTTTCTTTAAACTGGGCTAGAAGAGAAGAAAAGACTTGCCCTGGTAATTTAGGATGCTATTTGTAAACATAAAGGAAATGGGAGTTTTGGGTTAAGGAAAATGTAATTGTTTAAGGCTTATATGGCTAAGGTTGAATGGAGTTTGGCTAAGGACAATAATGATTAGGCTCTTATTATGAAAGTGAAATATCTTCAAAATAGAGATATTACTCATTTTCCAACTCCTCTAATCTTACCAAGGGTTCTATCATTTGGAATAATTTGATCAAGACTAGAGAACTATTACACAAACACACCCAATGGAAAGTGGGAGTGGGGGATAAGATACATTTTTGGGAGGACATATGGATGGATTTTAGCCCCCTTTCTTATATAAAATTTTCTCAATTAATTCAGCCTCTCTCAAACCTCTTTAGGATTTTTTTTGAAGGCCATGTTGTCAAGGATGGTCTTAACACAAGATCAAGGAAATTTCAAGACTATCTTCCTACTGATAACGAACATTTTGGGGTCATTGTTGAGTTTCAAAAGTGCCTTAATTTTATTCATTATTTGATCATAATAGAGTTGATGAGGTTATATGTTGCCCCATCCTATAGGAAATTATTCTATTGCTTCTAGGTATTCTTTGATCCTCAAGCTACCAAGGTTTGCATCAAATTGGAGAATAATTTGGAATCACAATTTGATTCCCAAAATTAATTTCTTTTGGTGGATTACATATCACAATAAAATCCTTATGATAAATTTTTAAAAAGAGGTTTTCAATTTCCTAATAGGAGTTCCTTATGCTACTGTCAAGAGGAAAGTGTGAATCATATGCTCCTTGATTGTATCTTTTAAAGGGAAATATAGGAAGCGATCATTATTAAATTTGAGATGAATTGGGCTATGCCTAGGGATGTCAACACCTTAGTGAATATATATAATTCTAATTCTCCCTTCAAGCATCCTTTTTTGAGGAAATTATGAAATAGAACTCCCTTCATGTAGATCGAGGCATCCAGAAAGAAAGAAATAATTGGGTTTTTACGGATGTAAGTAGGAATGCTATGGAAGTGTTCCACTCTATTTGTTGTTCCATCCATGAAAACTGTTACTAAAATTAAAAAACCAAAGTCCCTTCCTTTAGCTCAAGAAGTTAGAATTATTCATAATTGGGCTATTAATAAAGATGTGTAACATCAGAAAATGTCCCCTTGGGGGATTTTCCCTCATAAGGTTTAGCTCCTGGGTCTTTTGCATTCATTTAGGACATCTTAGTTCATAATTTGGCATCCTGATGGAATGAGCCCTAGGTAACATGACAAATGGGACCTAGGAGGACCCCTTGAGTTGTACCCTACCCAAAATAGGGAGGAGGACTTGGGCGCCCGTGCCCTAGTCCAGCCGTATTTTAAGGTAGTCCCAATTTCTGGGTGTCAGTTTATGACCATTATTTGGGTTCTTTGCTGACACGGTAAGTTTGAATTATGAAAATCATGGCAGGAGTGTTTGTAGTTGCATATAAAAGCATGTTTAGGCATTTATTTGTAAACTAGATGATTACTAGGAAGCTATTGTGTTCTCAAGGTGATTTAAGGCTTTCATTGTGTTGCAAGAGAAGATTTGTGTGGTTTATGTGTTTGTGTTTGCAGATTTGAGCATTCATTTCATCATGGAATGAAGAGCATCTTCCTCCCATGATATATTCACTATAAGGTGACATTATATTGTATTTTCATCATCATTTCCTTTAATTTTTGCCTTTGCCTCATGAAGGCACACACTCTCTATCTAACAATGGTGTTTGGAGACTTAAGTGTTCTCCAGGGCTTGACTGAGGCAAGCCTTTAAACAGCACAACCCCCTTCTAAAGTTTTCATGGTTGTAGGTTACAAGTTACGGGGCTAGAAAAAGTGAAGTTGCAAGAAGGCATCTTAAAGTGTCAAGATTGTAGAAAAAAAGGAAAAACAACACCCTAGACTTGGGTACCCACTCATTAGTCCTCCAACATCCATGAAAGGAAAATCTCTAGAACAGCGGGACAGAGTTGCAGACTGAGTTCCCAGATCCAGACAAAAAGCAGGGCATTAGACTTAGGCACCCGCTCTTTTGTCTCCAACTTTTCTGCCTTGGAACCTTGAAAATAGGTACTCTGTGATTTGATATTTTACTTCCGTCTGCAAGATCATTTTCTGTTATTCTTCTATTTACAATTGTATTTGTGAAATTAGGGTTTTAATGGTCAATTAAGCACAAGAGAAGGAAAATTGATAATTAAATTCCCTAATCCAAGTTTCCCTACATCTCACAGTGACCTAGGGTATGATAGTGAATTGCCACTCGACCCTAGATCCTTGAATGTATAGGGTGAAAGGAGGATTCAAACATCTAAACACTTAAACTTTAAACAATCCAAATTTTACCCTAAACATTTTGGTGATTATTGGGGTTCATTAGATTTTAATCCTTGCAGTACAGGGGAATATAAATTTAATAAACCTAACATATAAAAAGTCACATTGATCTCATCTAAACAATCTTTTGAAACATCTCAGAAAAACAAAGTTTCCTTGGTTGAAAATGAAGACAATACTCTCACTTATACTACAAATTATGATACCTACGAGGCTTCACCTTCTTCTAAGTAACTGGATTTTCTATATGGATTTCAAATCTTGTACAAACATAATGAATATGTAGGCAATGGTTGTGGCGTAAATCAAGTAATTAGAGTACCTTTACACATTGTTGGGATTAAATACATGACCAGTATAGGATACTGCTCTTTGAAACCCACCAAAGCCTCTTGTTGTCCTAAACTTAATATAATATCAAAACAACATGAGAGATATGCTAGATATGTACATTCTTAACGATGGTTCTAATAGGTAAGTATTTCTAACCCTTTATCTCTCTCGTGATTTGCTTCCCCCGTGATGTGTTATGTGTTGTTTAGGCCTCCTAGGATGACCCCTGATTCTCTTGTAAGGTCCAGGATATGAGGAGACCGCATCTGTTGTGACCTTCTATTTGTATCATCGTTCTTCTATATTGCCTCTTTCTCTGATTTCATTGTTGTGTGTTGTGTCTTATGGACATAGCATTGTGGTTGATGACTTGGGGGCACCCTCCTACATGACTATCCCTAAGACACTTGTTTCTCCTCTCTTATTTATTGTTTCCCTTCCTCTAGTGTTTCTATCTAGCTGGCAGATGATGAAACAAACATTTATACTTATGTAGACCTAGTGTCCCTTTCAAGAGTAATAAAAAATTGGACTTAGTTCCTAATATGATAATGGGGTTGTATATTTTATCTGATGCTTGGCTAGTGGAAGCACTCGTGCTTTCTGTATAGTGAATTTCATGATGTTTCTATCATATTTACAAACCTTAACAATACTACTGCTCTGTGCACCTTTGTTTTTCTTTGAATCTTGCCTTGGTGGTACTTCATTTGTAGAGCTTTGAGATATAGCCCTATGGTTATCCTCAAACTCTAAATTCATTGTATAACCTTGGCTCTTTGTGTGGTTAATCATACGCATTAATGTTGATGTTTATCATGATTTTGTAGACACTAACATGTTTCTTGCAGGGATGTGTTTGTGGGAACATTTGGCAATTGTAAAGTACATGTCACCTCTGAGGGGGCATGGGCTTTGCGAAAGTTGATTTTCCCTTGTGTGTTTTTTCCTACCTTAACATGCTTGATATTGATACCTAATATCAACCACCTTAAGGTGGGGGCATATATAAGGTAAGTTGTTTATTGTAGATGTTAGCAATGTGTTTGTCCTTAGATGCAAAGACCTGCGTGATGAGTGCATCATGCATCCTGCATTTGTTTGCAATCAATCAATCAATCATGTAAGCCCTCTGTGGAGGCAAGATATCGAGCATATCCTTTTTCTTAAGTCCTCTGTGGAGGTGGGGATGGTGTATTTCTTAGAGTAGATTGCATCATCCTGTCAATTTCAAAAGTCCTCTACAGAGGTGGGGAGCGGTTTTGTGACTAACTCAACCCTCAAGCGTGTCTTCAGTGATTGTTGTGGAGAATCCTAATCATCGGTGTGTGCCTGTAATGTGCCTGAGATGGTGTTGGACCCAGAAATAGGTACACTCTATCGCTTGTCTACCATGTTTTCTCTATGTCTTCAAGTGTGTGTGTGTTTTGACATGCTTGCTTTGTTTCACGTGTTTGTTGCCCCATATGTAGTATAAAGATCAATGCCTTAGGGTTGTGCTTCCTGCATTTTGGGAGGTTTCGCATGTCTTGATTATGTGTTGCCCCATATATACAAAGACCTATGCAATGAGTGCATCATGTATTATGGGAGATTTGTTTACTTTTTAGTACTTGCATCTGCATTTCATATATATGAGAAAAAGAAAAGAGAAGAATCATGCCTGTCTTCCATGCATTAATGTGCCTTACATGCATTGACTGTCTTCTCCATGTTTTGTGTGCATGTTATTGTTTTCTATGTGATTGGTGTGTCTTCTCTATGCTTGATGTGTTTGTTGTGTTTGTGACCTTACTTTAATGCATGTATTGGCCTCACATTTATACATACATTAAAGTGGGGGCTAAATGTAATGTTAGAAAATGTACCCTTGGAGGTTTTCCCTCATAAGGTTTAGCTCCCTGGTCTTTTGCATGCATTTAAGACATCTTAGTTCATAATTTAGCATCCCGATGGAATGAGCCCTAGGTAACATGACAAATGGGACCTAGGAAGACCCCTTGAGTTGTACCCTACCCAAAATAGGGGGAGAGAACTTGGGCGCCTATGCCCTAGTCCTGCCCTATTTTGGGGTAGTCTTAATTTATGGGTGTCAGTTTATGACCATTATTTGGGTCCTTTGTCGACACGGTAAGTTTGAATTACGAAAATCTTGGTGGGAGTGTTTGTAGTTGCATAAAAAAGCATGTTTAGGCATTCATTTGTAAACTAGATTATTACTAGCAAGCTATTATGTTCTCAAGGTGATTCAAGGCTTTCATTGTGTTGCAAGAGTAGATTTGTGTGGTTTATGTGTTTGTGTTTGCAAATTTGAGCATCCATTTCATCATGGAATGAAGAGCATCTTCCTCCCATGATATCTTCACTACAAGGTGACATTATATTGTAATTTCATCATCATTTCCTTTGGTTTTTGCCTCTACCTCATGAGGGCACACACTCTCTATCTGACAATGGTGTTCAGAGACTTAAGTGTCCTCTAGGGCTTGACTAAGGCAACCCTCTAAACACCACAACCCCCTCCCAAAGTTTTCATGGTTGTAGGTTACAAGTTGCGGAGTTGGAAAAAGTGAAGTTGCAGGAAGGCATCTTGAAGTGCCAGAATTGTAGAACAGAAGGAAAAATAGCACCCTAGACTTGGGTGCCTACTCATTAGTCCTCCAACTTCTGTGACAAGAAAATATTTGGAACAGTGGGACAGAGTTGCAGACTGAGTTTCTAGATCTGGACTAAAAGCAAGGCATTGGACTTGGGCACCCGCTCTTTTGTCCCCGACTTTTCCACATCATAACCCCAAAAATAGGTACTCTATGATTTGATATTTTACTTTCATCTGCAAGAGCTTTTTCTATTATTCTTCTGTTTACAATCGTATTTATGAAATTAGGGTTTTAATGGTCAATTAAGCACAAGAGAAGGAAAATTGATAATTAAATTCCCTAATCCAAGTTTCACTACATCTCACAATGACCTAGGTATGATAGTGAATTGCCACTCGACCCTAGATACTTGAATGTATAGGGTGAAAGGAGGATTCAAACATCTAAACACTTAAACATTAAACAATCCAAATTTTACCTTAAACGAGATGTATATAATGTTGATTTCAAAAAGGAAATCATTAGTAAACATACAAGTGTTGCATTTGTGTTGGCATTGATGTCAATAGTGCTATGATGAAGAAGGATGAAGGTTAAGTTATTAGAGGTAATGACAGTAGTGGTATGATGTGCTAATATGGTGTACTGATTAGTAGTGTTCAGAGAAGCAAAGTGATGAGTATATGCTATGATGATTAGAGAAGAAGACAAAAGTGTAATAATTAGAGATGGATGAGAGAAGTTGTAAAGTAAATGGTAAGATGATGGAAGTCATGTATTATGATTAGATTAGTATCATCTGTACACAGTTGTACCCTATCTTTTGAAGTTCATTGACAAAAGTTGTGCTAAACATGAAGACTCTTGTTTTAATGAAAAGAGTTGTGATTATTGTTTTATAATGTTGTGAATAATGTCTCTAGTATTGTATATGTTATATTCATTGTTTCTTGATGAAAAGCATTGCTTAAATCTTAAAAGAAAGATTCAAGAAGTCTAAGGCATTGGAAGTTTGCACTGAAGTATCTCAAGAGAATGCTCTGCATTCCTCCGCATTTGAAGATATTGCCTTGCAGTGTGGAAGTTTGATAGAGAAAGGTATGAAGAAGATATATTCCTGATTTTAGAGCTTGAATGTTATCACAGAAGATTCTATAGCTTGCAGAGTGAAGACAAAAGATCAGGATGGTTACAGTCAGGATGCATCAGAGAACTGCTTTGCATTTCTTTAACTTTGAAGATATGATCCTGTGGTTTGAAGGATAGTTATTTATGATGAGAAGATGGTTTTATTCAAGTTTTAGTTGATAAGGTATACTGTAGAGGTTCTTTAGGGTTAATAGAACAAAGACATATCATGTTGTTGATTAGGTTGTCTGGAGGAGAAAGAAGAAGCTACCATGTTTCACCATAGTTCATCTTTTGGCTTTGATATTTGGAGGATGAGTTCATGTATTTAGTATGTTTGTTCATTTTAGGTTTCTAGTGCTGAAGAGCACTACAAGTTGGTTTTTCAATGCTTTATCTCAAGAATATGTGTTTAGTGTTCGTGTGTGATGCCAGGCTTTGTTTTTTATTGTTTGCGCCAGAAAGAAAACATATATTTCTATGGAAGAAGTGGATGAGAAGGTTGGTATGAGTCTTTTGTTACCTTTGTGTTGATCCACATGATCATGTTAATTGAACCCTCTAGTATCACTTTAGGTCTGGACCTATCTTGTGGAAGAATAAGTGTTTGTTGGACTGACTTCATGTGTTTTTAATGATCCCGCCAGATGACTTGAAGTGTGCACCAGCTTGGAAGAATGTGTTAAGGAAGAATAGGTCATGATTATCACTTGACTAGAACTGCATTGGATTTCTACATGATTTAGGAGCTGAATTGGTGTGGTCATGCACGTTTCATGTATACATGTTTCATTTTAGCCGACGTAGGAGAAATATTTTGTAATTTGTGAAAGGTATAAATGAAAGATCTTGTTTGAGGTAAAATGTATGAGAGTGTAAGAGTGTGTGAGGATGTTTATGAAAATGTGAAATTAAGTATGTATGTGGAAGTGTGTTGAAGATAGCAGAGTTTGTTGTGTAGAGGAGTTCAAGATTTGTTTCAGTGTGAAGTGTGTTGATGTTGCGAAGGTGGTTGATCAATGAAATTTATCAAGTGTATTGTACAGAGGTTATAGCCTCATTCTGTAAGTTCTTTTGTATTGTATTTCAGGGAGTTGTAGCTTCCTTTGGGTTGTATCCCATAAATAATATTATAATCTTGTTTTTACTTATGAGGCTAGATTTGGACAATAGATCCAAGCAGCTTGCTAACTGTGGTTTTTTCCTTCTTGGGTTTTCCACATAAATTTGGTGTTGTGGTTGTGTGCTTATGTGTTGTGCTTTAATTGGTTTAATTTTCTAATCTTTTGATTAAGGTAGTTAGAAGTTTTGGATGACAAAGTTAAATTGGAATAAGTTTTAATATATATTGATTCACCCCCCCTCTTAGTATATCCTTATTTTCTAACAATTGTATCAGAGCTGAGTTCCTTGGTGCAACCTAATAGCTGAAGGTAGATATTGGAATAGAATAAATGGATTAGAAATAATCCTCTTCTAAAGCTTTGATGTTTGATGGAAGTAATTATGATTTCTAGAGTGTAAGGACAGAAGCCTATCTTACCTCACTAGAGTATGATGTCTGGAGAGTGATCATGATAGATTATGTTGAACCCAATCATCCCATTTATGATTCATATGTGAAGAAGGCTCATGAAAATAATGATAAATACAAGAATGCCATATTAAGTGGTTTTAATAGTTTAGAGTTAGTCAAGGTTGTGTAGTGTAAGATGACAAAGGAGATATGGGAAAAGCTCAAAGGTCTCTATGAAGGAAATGACACTATAAAGGAAGCCAAACTATAATCCTACAAAATAGTTTTTGAGAATATAAGGATGAAATAAGAAGAGAACATAGCTAGCTATTTGCACCAGATTGATGAAAAAGTCAATGGAATCAAAAGTATGGGTGGAGATATAGCTGACTCGTTGGTTTTTAAGAAAGACTTGAGATCTCTCCCTCATAGATTTGATTCAAAGGTCTCTAAAATTGAAGAAGCCAAGGATTTGAAGAAACTCACTATGGAAGAGTTGTTTCGATCCCTCACTACCTATGAGATGAGAAATGAAGTCATAGGTCCATGTCAAAAAGAAGCTACTTTCAATGTTGTGAAGAAAGAAGGAGCATTTGATGTATGAAATGAAGTTGATGAAGAAGAAGCAAACTTTGTAA
Source organism: Cunninghamia lanceolata (assembly GCA_027924645.1). Lineage (NCBI taxonomy): Eukaryota > Viridiplantae > Streptophyta > Pinopsida > Cupressales > Cupressaceae > Cunninghamia > Cunninghamia lanceolata. The sequence continues at coordinate 1,008,933 of BSBN01000007.1, forward strand.
GAAAGTTGAAAAGAGGATTAGACAATTATAAAGGTAAGCTACCTTTCAAATGTTTCAAATGTTGTAGAATTGGTCATTATGCCTCTAAATGTCCTTTTGGAGAAAGTGAAAGTAGTAGCAAGGGTTTCAAGAGAAACAATTTTAAGAGAAACCTTCTTTTAAAAGAAGACTACAGCTCCAGAGAAGAAGTAGATCACTACTCATCTGATGAGGATAGAGAAGAATCTTTATTCATGGCCATGGTGATCTCAGTTGGTTCAAATAAGGCTGGAGATGAAGAAGAACATGAAGTTGATTTTGAAGGTGAACTTGTTTCTTCTCTTGAAGACTTGGATTGTGCAAGGAAGGAGAATCAAGAATAAAGAGCTCTGATTGAAGCTAAGACAAAAGAATGTATAAAACTTGAGAAAGAAATTTAGTTACTCAAAAAGAAGTTGAAGGAAAAAATTGGAAGTCTAGATGATATAGAATGTACAAATCTCATCTTTCCTCAAGGATGATCTCTCCATGCAAGACAATTCTCCATGAACATGTTCAATCATGTTTTCTTTGGTTATTGTTTAATCTACAATGAATTTGGGCATAAGGCTAGATTTCAAGTCTGAAATAAATAGAAGAAATCTTGTAAGTAGAAACTCTTTTGCTTCACTTGTGGATGCCAATGTGGTATGTCAAATTGACAACAAGTTTGGACACATTACAAGGTATTGCAGCAATGGTCTTACAAATTTAGAATCTCAAATAATTGATGTCACTGAGCAAGGCAAGAAGAATGACAATGGATTTGAGAACTCTATGATTGTCCAAATAACATTTCATGCTTAAGGACAAACCAATCTCTGGGTGATAGACAACAGATGTACAAATCACATGACTAGTGATAAGAGCAACTTCATCAATCTTGGCAAGTGGAATGGTGAATTAGTTAGGTTTGGAGATAACTATTTTGCAAAGATCACTAGAAAAGGTACTATAAGCATTGATGGAAAGTCTCAGACACATGATGTTCTTTATGTAGAAGGTCTCAAGCATATTCTTCTTAGTGTAAGTTAAATGTGCAGCAAAGGATATAATATCACATTTCATGATCAAAGGTGTGAAATCAGGAGAGCAATGTCCGGAAAGTTGGTGGTAGAAGGATTTAAGATAGAAGGTAACTTGTACAATCTAAAGGTAGTTAATGATATGACTTGTCTTTTAGGAAAGACAAATGAATGTTGGTTGTGACATAAGAGAATGGGACACATCAACTTTGATAATATTATGAAGATCAACTACATACAAGCAGTAAGGGACATGCCAAAGATCATCAAGCCTGCAAGCATCATATGCAATGAATGTTAGATTGAGAAGCAGACAAGGATAATTTTCAAGTCCAAGGAATATTTTACTACAAGGCCTTTGGAGTTGGTTCATATTGACTTGTGTGGACCAACTAGGACAAAAAGCCTACAAGAATTTTGTCAAGAACATGGAATCAAAAGACACTATGCAACTATTAGAACCCCTCAACAAAATGGTTTTGTAAAAAGAAAGAATATAACTATTCAGGAAATGGCTAGGATAATGTTGAGTGAAGCCAAACTACCTGCTATATATTGGAAAGAAGCAATTCATATCGTAGTCTACATTCTTAACAAAGGATAGCTAACAAAGAAAAACACCAAGACACCTTATGAGATTTGGAATGGAAGACCAACAATAGTCAAGTATTTTAGAGTTTTTGGAAGAAAATGTTACATCAGAAGAGATGAAGAAGGTCTGGGAAAGTTTGACTCAAGAGTAGATGAAGGCATTTTCCTTGAATACTCAACTACAAGTAAAACCTACAAATGCTATAATAAAACCCTGAGGAAGATAGTTGAGAGTACAAATATTAGAGTAGATGAAGAGGCACATCAAATTTCATATGAGCAAGAGTAATGTTAGCTAGATGAACCTGCCAGCATAGAAGAAGTTGCATAAGTTGAAGAAAAGGATGAAATTCAAGAGAAGATTGCCAAGACTCTAACCAAGTATGTTCAAAAGAATCACTCAGAAGATCAAATCATTAGAGACAAGAATGAAGGAGTTCAGACAAGAAGAAGGTTTGCAAGAACAAATGAATAGGTAAATTTTGCTTTACTATCAAGAAAGGAACCTAAAACCTTTAATGAGGCTAGCAAGGATGAAGGATGGATACAAGCTATGGAAGAAGAGCTAAATTAGATAGAAAAGAATTAGACTTGGGAGTTGTTGCCAAGGCTTGCAAACAAGAATGTGATAGGAATAGAATGTGTATATTCATGAACAAATTAAATGAAGATGGAGAAGTGATCAAGAATAAAGCAAGGTTAGTTTGCAAAAGGTTATTCACAAGTTGAAGGTGTTGACTATGAGGAGACATTTTCTCCAGTGGCATGAATGGAAGCAATGAAAATGGTTCTTGTATTTGAAGTGAACAAGGGATCCAAGGTCTATCAGATGGATGTCAAATCAACCTTCCTGAATGGTGACTTAGAAGAAGAGGTTTACATAGAACATCTTGATGGATTTCAATTATAAAAAGACCCAAGCATGGTGTGGGGACTTAAGAAGGCTTTGTATGGTCTCAAATAAGCCACTTGGGCCTAGTATGCAAGATTAGATAAGTACTTAGTACAAAAAGGTTTTAAGAATGGTACCACAGAGAGTAATCTTTACATCAAAATTGAAGGTGAACAAATTTTAATTATTTCTATGTATGTTGATGACATAATCTTTTGTGGATATGATGAGATGTGTAAGAAGTTTGCAAGAGAGATGCAGAAAGAGTTTGAAATGTCTATGCTAGGTGAACTATATTTCTTTCTTGGATTTTAGATTTCAATCAGATGATGGTATCTTTATCTCTCAAGAAAAATATTTCAAAGAAATGTTGAAGAAGTTTCACATGGAAGATAGCAATCCTATGAGTACTCCAATGGTAACTGGTTGCCATTTGAGTAAAGATGATGTGATGTAGGAGAAACCCTGGTTCAATAGAAATCTTACATTAACCAAAAACATTTGCATTCTGTTAGGGTAAAATGCGGATTAATCAATTTAACAATAATAAACCCAAACATCAATAGAATAATGAAATCAAGAAAGATTGAATGAAATGGAGCAATGAATAACACAATGCAAACCTTCCTTGTTTCAAAGCTTCTATTGTTTGCCTATTAAAACCGTCCTTGCTGGTATGAAGTGGGCCCTCAGTGAGTGCACTCTTTTTGCTGTGTTGTAGGATGTCGATAGTAAATGGCTATATTGATAAATATGCTGTGAAGAGGAGCTTCAAAAGCAAATGGTGATCTCAAGTAGATTGTATTGGGGGTGCCAAAGGCACGCTGGTGAATTTCTGTAGAGTAACAATACAAATAACCTGGATCATTAGAATGGAGGAATGAGGTTTCTTTTATAGACTTAGAAGAATGAGGATCAATGGTTGAGAAGAAGTATGATGATCAATGGCTGAGAATGGTTAAGGAATGTGCAACCAGTAGAAATATGACAAGTGTCCCACCTCCATCATGAAAGAGGGGATTTGACAACATTGATTGGAGAGTTAACTCTCTTAACTAATCAGTTAACAAACTTGATTAGTCAGTTGGAAGAATGGATTATGGAATTGACTGAATTGATTGAGGAATTAACTCATATGACTAGTTAGTTAACACTTTTGATTGATTAGTTAACTAACTTTGATTTAAAGAAGAAATAGGACATGTGGGTGAGGGAAAATTAGATAATTAAATATTTAATATATTTAATTACATGTGCAACATGGTGAGGTGGACAAGGTGAGGTGGATTTTTGAAATTAGAACTTAGGATAGGGGGATTTATGAACAATTAAATAATTTAGGATTATTTAATTGTGTGAGACATTAGAAGAATTTAGGGAATTTAATTAAATAAATTGATTTTATTTAATTATGGAATAGTGAACTGATTAAATAAATTTAGAATATTTATTTAATTGATAGAAGAATGGAATAAATATTTAGAATATTTATTTAGAATGAATCGTGTTATTTTTAGGCGTATACACATTCCAGTTTGTTTGCATTTCAGTTTGTTTCTTTTCATTTTCCAGTTTAGTTCATGTAGTTCAGTCAGTAGCAGTTTCTATACTTTGGTCTGCATTCTACCATAGTTATATTTTATATCTTGCTGAGCTGGAATTAGCATCTAGATTCATTCATGTACATCATATCCAATTTTCAAATCATTTGGATCAATTATCAGAAAGATATCGCTATCAGAAGATTGATTGTTTTCTCAGAACAGAGCATCCTAGCAGTTTTAGATAATCAGCTAAAGGAGAAGACTTGCAGATATTTCTTGACTTGCATAGCTAAAAGACACATCAATTAATTTTTATTGGTTTTTTGCTGACCTTCACTGAGATCCACACATCATTCCATTTATTTGCAGAGGAGTTCTATTCATTTAGGTCTGACCTATCCATGTACACACGTTACAGCTCTTCATTAGAGTTTGTAAACTTCCTTGGATGACATAGAGAAATCTTTTGTACCAAAGATGATATATATTGATGTAATAGATGCCTAGGAAAGTAGTTAACATAATCTAGAGATCGATAGTTTGAATTCTTTGTGAAGGAGATTTAAAGCTATATCTTGTGTATATCTTGATTTTATGTAAGCAGACCTATGAGCCCTAATTGTAAGCCCGCATGTTGTCGGCTGATCTATATTTGAATTCTATAATATACTAAATGAATCAATCTACATTTGTTTCATATATTTGAGTTGTTTTCGTTGTGTTTACTATTGATGCATGGTCTAGACAGTTCTCTTGAGGACCTTCCTAACTGTGACTGCTCCAAGTGGTATTAGAGTGAAAGTTTGAATATTTGGGAGCAAATTGAGTGAATTTGGCAAAGGATTTCCATAAGATCTTGTTATGGACAGACCGCTAAATCAAAGTGTGAGGCCGATTTATTTCACTTCCCTATTTTGATCATTTTAAATTACAGTTGGTGATATTATCAGACATTTAAAGACTTGATTTCCCTTTTGCAGATTTAGACTATATCTCTTGATTTGGATTAGTTTTGATTAGTTATGTGGTGATTGGATTAGATCCTATTTTTATTCTATTATAATGCTAGACATGTGAGATACATTTGATGTTTATTATTGATGTGGATTATGAGCTCATTTTGTGGGATGGTTATTGGATTATGATTTTTGGGATATTAAATAGAAAATGTAATTTTAATTTTAATTATGATGTGAATGATTAATGTTGTATGCAATGACATGCTTTTAATTTATGTTGCTTTGGCTATGATTTATCTATGTTGGATTGACCGTTTGATCAAGTTGCATAGGTGATTTTCCAGGCCATAGAAAATTGGAGGCAGTTCTCACACTTATGTAATCCCTTGTTAAGCCAATCCATTCCCAAGAGGGATGAGGATCACGTTTGATCGAATGATGTTTTCATATATGCTTGATTTAATTATTTGTCCTAGTTCACCTTTTTTAAATTGATTTAAATTATGTGTTGTAAAATTTATGTTTTGGTTTACACCATTTGGTGTTATTTTATTTATGGGCCATTTAAAGTGATTTTACACCTCCCTAAGTGTTTAATAGAGCTCCAAACTTACCCTAGGTGGTAACCCTAGGGTCTAGGGCCCATTTGGACCTACTAAACCCTAGGGTAACTCACATCTAGTCACTCTAAACTTGGGTTTAGTAAATGTGACGAAATTTAAAATGGCTAAGGGTGGCAGATGAGCCATGCCTTGGAAAAGACCCATCTCCCTTCCCAAAGCTTGGGGATTCCTCCACCAAGAAGACAAGGGAGGTCTTCAAGACCCCCAAGTGTGTGGGATCTTCCTCCAAGACTTTCACACACATGTGAGAGCATCTTGAAGGAATAGGGCTCTCTTGGAGGATAAGAGGATGACATGTGTCATCCCTTATCCTAATGGAGACTTCAGGAGAGTTGCCACCTCACCACTTGGTCTCTCACACGTGTAAGAGCACAAGTGGATAAGGTGAGGGTTTGAATGGATTAGAGGGTGACACTTGTCACCCTCACACTCCTCCCTTTCAAGTGGCATGGGATGAGGAGAGAGAAGGTGACAAGTGTCACCTTCTCTTTCCTCAAGGCCAAATTTGAAGGCCTATTTTATCTCCTCTTGGAGAGGAGTTGGGGGTTCTTGCTTTTTGAAAATTGTTTCTATTTTTGGAGGTTTTGGGAAGTGTTGGAGAAATTTTTGGAAGCTTGGAGACTTGGAGAAGCTTGGAGCTCTTCTTCAAATGTGCTTCCATTGTTGGGTTCTTAAGGTAAGCCCTATGGCAATAGTCATTTCCTTATGCTTGTTCATTTTTTTGTTGTGTGCTTGAAATTTATGTTGGGTGTTATTTTTCATTTTTGTGTGGGTTTGGGTGTTGGTGAGAGCATCTCCATTTGGAGAAAAGGCTCAACTCATATAAGGTGGGGAAGAGTGAACCTCCTTGAGGTCACCTCCTAGTGTTGTTCTATTTATAGCCTTAAGGGCAATCTATGGTGTTTGGGAGCATTTTTTATTTGGCATGAGTGCCATAGTGATTCTTTGAGTATTGTGGAGAGATTATTTTGGGCTTGAGGCCTTGAGTTATTGTGATTTTTGGAGTTCTTGGAGTGACCTCTTGAGTTGAGGGGTCCACTCCCCTACCCCTCCAAACTCATTTTAATGAGTTTAGTTTTGTGCAATTCCTTGGGTGGCTTTTGTGTTGTTTTTGTGATCATTGTTGTGGTGTGAAATGAGAACCCATGTGATAACTACCTCCCTAGCTCAGCGGTGACCCACTAGTGGGTCTATGGTAGGGAGGAGGGTGATTTGTGTGGCCTTGGTTCCCCTTCTTTGTGTTTATATTTTTGCAATCTATTTTGGACCCTTGGAGCTTTGGAGAAGAGTTTATTTCAGCATTATTTACATTATTTATATTGGTTGTTTGAGAGCCATGGCCTTGAAGGCCTTAATGTATTGTTGTCAAAATATTGTGCTCCCCATTGTTATTGTTGTAGAAAGAATTTTCAATGTGTAAATCATATTGTAGTGCTTTCAAAAATGCGTATTATGTTGCTGATATGTATATGAGTTGTGGAAAGTTTACAAAAAGGAAATATAGTTTTCTGCCACTTTATTTTAGAAAGAAAACATATGTTATCATTTTGTTTTTTGTGATATGCTAAAATAGATGGGAGAGTAAATCAGTTCTATTGGAGTGGATTTGGGAACAAGGAAATATGTTTAAAGCTTCTCATGAGAAATCATGTTTCAAGCAATGTATTTATAGGAAACTGTTTAAATTATTTTGTTGTTTTAAAAGTAAAGAGTTTGTTCTATTTAAATTACTGTCAAAAGAAAAGTAGAAATAGTAAATTTGTTTTATTTATTTTGCAAAAAAAAAATGTATACAATACTAGTTTAAGTTATGTTTCAAATCTGGTCACATTATATTATTAGGTGATTGTGTATATATATATAGATATCTATATTTCTATTATATATTTAATTTAACCCACTGATAACACTGTGTATAAATAGTGTATATATGTCTGTATATATATACATACATATGTGTATACTACAAATAAATTACAAACTGTTTAAAATAGTAAATAAAATAGATCATAGTTATTTTTTTAGCTGCTCTTAATACAGTAGACACAAAAAAAATGTAACGAGATTCTTTTTCTACCAAACCCCATTTGTCTGCCAAGATTGGAGTTAAGGTTTTTTTTAGACAAAGAAAAAAAAAAGGGGGTTGGGGAATGGTGGACTGGCTGCCACCCCCCAAACCCTTGATGCTCATGTTTATGGTGGTGGAGGGGGATGATCCCCCCACCCACCTCCCACTATATAGTGGGGGGTGGGTGGGAGGACCGCCTCCCCCACCCCAAAACCTTTCCTTTAAACTTAAACACTAGCAGGAGAAAGTATGGGCCGTCAGCCTTGCTCAAAGATTTGTCCTCCTTCCGCCCCTTAATCTACAACGCCATCCATTAGCTTCTGCGGTGGTCTCTTTTAGTGTATATATATATATATATATATATATATATATATATATATATATATATATATATATATATACAGCAGTCTCTGTTATTACTTAGAATAAATACAAACATAAAAAAAAGAGAGGGGTTCTTCAGATCTGTCTTTTATTATTAAGTATATATATATATATATATATTTGTGTGGGTGTATGTGTGTATACATACACGCATATATATATACACACACACACATATATATATATACACATATATATATACATATATATCAACAAAAGAAGACCTCTTGTATATACATTCGAATATACCTCTATGCAAGAAGACCTATGGCAGCCATGGACGTGAAATCCATCCACCTACAAGTGAAAACAAAAGAAGAGAACAAAGTGAGGAGAAGGAAAGAATGGAAGGAAGAGATAAGTTAGGGTTGGCCTTGAGGAAAATAATAAAATAAGATTAGGGCTATCTCTTTTAGAAAACTGATAAATTAATAGATAGGGCTGAGTTGGAGGCTGTGTAGGAAAGTAGAATGTTATTTTTTGTTTAATCTTTTATTTCTCCCATGTGCACGGGAATTCTTATTTTCCCTCTCTTTTGCTTTTGTTGACTTTTTTGATTTATTTTGCCTTCCCTAGTGTTTTTATTTAAGTTGATTTAAATATCTTTTGGGGGTTAGTTTATTTCCTTGTGGATTTATTTTAATGGGGATTGGGATTTTTGATTTAAGTGGAATTCTTTAACCCCATGCAAGTTATTTAATCATTTGACATCCTTATTATTTTTCTAGTGGAGTATTAATCTAAATTTTGTGGGAAACCTTCTTAATTAAGTTATTTTTTAATTTAATCAATTTTTATTCCATAGGGACATTTTAATTTTTCCTCTTCTAATTTTTTTTAACTTGAGTTATTTAATAAATATAATTGTTGCAATTATAATTATTAAAGGACTTAATTATTGAATTTGATTTTGGTCATTTAATTAATTTTTGAGTTTTATATTTTGATGAGTGGTGAATTTTATTTTGACCCTTGGAATTATTTAATTTATCCTTATACTTTATTTATTTAATTTTTACCTTAATTATTTCATAGGAATCCTTTTTTAAAAATATTTATTTCAAATGTTGAAAATGCATTATGCTGCCAAATTTTCTTAGGATTTAGGGTTTTATTTGATTGAATTTTTTGTGACATTTATTTTATCACTCCATTTCATCATGCAACCATTATGTTGTTGAAGCATTATTTTTATTCGATTTCATTTATGCATTAGAATTAGGGTTTGATTTTGATTTAGTCAAAACTATTTCACTCACCTAGGAAACTTAGGGTGTTGAATTAAATTGATTCTAACCCTAGTAGCGTCGCTCATCACGTTGCATAGCCCCCTAGTCAGCTATCATCATGTAGGGGATTGCGTAGGTAGATGCATTTCCCTGAGTATCGATTGACATGTTTACACCTTATGCGTATTGCCACTGAGCATGCTGACTCATGCGAGGGCATTTCTAGGGACATGTGGAAAAGTTTTTGATATTTCATGTCATGACCACATGACAAATGTGGACATGACATGTGTGTTACATGTCGTGATCTCATGGGAAATGTGGACATGACACTAATGCAGCCTATTTGTGTTGTCAACCAATCACCGATTGTGAGGTAGTTGTCACCTTGTAGCCAAATCCCTGAAATTGAGGTAGTTTGCACTTGATCCTAGGAAAATGTCATTGAGGAGTGGTGCAGGAGCACCTACCTGACAGCTGGCCTTCATGAGGCAGTTAGTTAGTTTGAGTCTTGTTTATGTTTTCAAGAAGGTCTGATAAGACCAAATGCATGTAATAAGGTCATGCTGATCATATTAAGATCATGCTGACCAGGCTTTGCTATTTTTAGTTAGTTTGTTAGAACAGCTGTCATGCTGTAGGTTCGGTTGGACCTCCCAGCCGCCTGGAGAGATTTCCCAGCCGCTTGGAGTCGGGTCAGTAGTACTCGTAGGAAAATCTATTTTAAGCATGAGGATCGGTTGATATTGCATATAGATATATATCATCGATCAGGCTTTGCTGAGAGAGAGAGCGACTGAATATTGTAATAGCATCTTTTGAAATCGAATAAGAGATCCTGTTGTCTTCATTTTCTGTTTGGTCTCCTTTGTGTAATCAATTTGCTGGTTTGGGTGGTTTCATGGATTCACTGATCCATTCCACCGGTTGATTCGTCGAATCGGTGGAATGGTTATGTACAGTAGGGTAGGTGTTAGTTTGTTTGTTTGCATGCAGGTGTGCAGGATCGCCGTCGAGAGATGTTGAGAAACCCTAGCATGGGCATGTGCTAGGCCGAGCTGATAGATTAGAGTATGGAAGATCACCCTGGAAGTGGATCGGGTCATCCCAGGAGGTTCGGCGGATCAGAACAGTGAAAATCCGCTAAGGTTGAAAATTCGTTAAAACGGCATCATCAGGATATTTTGGTGAATATCCTGCAGTCGCTTCGGGCATCGTCATCCAGATAAGTGAAGATGAGCATGATGCAGTTGAGTGCATAAAGTGAATGTGCGTCGGGGTGATCATCATCAGGAGGTGCCGAGAAGGAGTGCATCGGCGTAAGGTAGAAGATCGGGTTGATCGCGGGCCGAAAAAGCTAAGTTTGGCCAACAGCAGGATATGACGTCATCATCATCATGATATACGTCATCAGGATATTTCAGAGCAACAGGATATTGAGGAGCTGCCGGTGATGTCATCGTCATCAGGACATCGGGGTGACGTAAGCATCGAGGGGACAGTGCGAGGAGTTAAGGATTGTCATCATCAGGATAAATGGAAGGAACCGGATGTTCTTTATCCTGCTGATTATCATGATGTTGAATATCATGATGCTGAAGATAGTGAAGACGGAAGTTGTCGCTGAAGTGAACAGTGGACGTCAGGAGGATGTTCGCGCTTGCCGAACATGATGATGCTGCCGGTAGTCGAATATGATGATGCTGCTGACAGGCGAACGGGCGAGGGCTTGTCTGTAGGAGGATATCAGTCGGCAGAGTAAATATGATGATGCTGACAGTGTTAAGCAAAATATGATGATGATGATGATGATGATGGGCTGCAGACATCCATGCTGTATGTCAAGGTTATAGTGTGGATGCCTCTGCATCATAGTGGTATCAGAGCTCAGCAAAAGGTCTAGGCTGTTGTGAGTTGATTCTGTCACCGAAAGGGCAGAGGTAGAGTTGATTGTGTGTTGTGTGTTGAGTGAGAGGTTGACAAAATGCCTCCGAAAGGTAGTGGTACTGCAAGGGAATTGCAGGAGATGAAGGAAAAACATGCCAGAGAGATGAGGAAGATGAAGGAGCTTGCTGAAGCACTTCAAGCCAGGCTTGTAGCCCTAGAAAAGAACAAAAAGAGGGAAGTGGAAGACAGTGAGTCTGAAGAAGATGAAGATGCTGTTGAAGAGTATGAAGAGGTAGCTGAAGAATTGGATGCTGAAGACCAGAAATTTGCAAAACTGTTAAAGGCAGTGCAGGGTGATAAACCTAAGGTAAAGGTTGATGTTTCCAAGTATAATGGAAGTTTGAATGAAGATGAGTTACTGGATTGGATTGCTGCACTTGATAATCACTTTGAATGTGAAGATGTTGCTGAGGATCAGAAGGTAAAGATTGCAAAGACCAAGTTAGGAGGTCATGCTTTGGTATGGTGGGATTATGTACAATCTGAGAGAAGGAAGCAAGGGAAGTCAAAGATCACTTCATGGGATAAGATGGTAGCAAGGATCAAAGGTAAATTCTTGCCTAGGGATTATGAGATTCAGATGTTTAAGAAGCTGCAATTTTTAAGGCAGAAGGAAATGGATGTGAAGGCATATACTGAGGAGTTTTATAAGTTGAGTATGAGATCTGGTCATCATGAGAATGAGGTAGAAAAGGTGGCTAGGTACTTGGCTGGTTTGAGATTGAACATACAGGATGAGTTAGTTTTAGCTAACCCTAAGAATGTGGAGGATTGTTATCAAATGGCAATCAGGATTGAAGAAAAGATGAATAGGAGACAAGATAAGTCCATGAGAGGAAGAGGCAGCAATATGAGGGGAAGAGGAGCAGCCCCTACAACAAGGCAAACCAATGAGGGTCAAGAAGACACTGGTAAAGGACAGGGACAGTCTGATTTCAGAGGTGGATGGAAAGGTAATAGAGGTAGATTTGGAGGTGGTAGAGGTTCTACTACATTTTCAGGAAAGTGTTACACCTGTGGTGAGTTTGGTCATCCATCTTTCAAATGTCCAGAAAACAAAGGTTCATCATCCAGAAATGATAGAACTAATGACAAGAGAGTACAACTTGTGCAAGAAGAGACAGTAGAGCAAAGTGTGCAGAGTTCAAACACTTATCAAAAGGATAAGGAGCCTGATAATTATGGATACCCAGAAAGTGGAGAATCTCTAATGATGAGAAGAACAGTGACTACCATGAAGGTACCTGACAAAGAATCCCCACAAAGAAGAGCTCTTTTCAAGACCACATGCAAGAGCAAAGGTAAAGTATGCAAGGTTGTCATTGATACTGGTTCAACAGACAACATGGTATCCCAGGAGATGGTGGATAAACTGCATTTGGAAAGGATTCCACACCATCACCCTTACAAGGCATCTTGGGTGAGTGATAGTCAATCACTTTTTGTCTATGAACAGGCATATGTGGATTTTCAGATTGGAGCATATCATGATAGAGTTTTGTGTGACATTTTGCCCATGGAATGTTGTCACCTACTGTTGGGTAGACCATGGCAATTTGATAGGAGGGTACTATATGATGGGTATGCTAATACCTACACCATCAAGAAAGATGGGAAGACTATGAAGTTGATGCCATTACAGGCAGATGCTGCAGTACAGGGGGCAGCCAAAGTCATTTTAATGGGAAAGAAGGAGTTTGTGCAGAAGCCTATAGGAGCAGGCATAAAGGCAGTTGAGGACACTGCAGGGAAGGAAGTTGTTAAAGACAACAAGCTGAAGAAAGTTTTAATTGTGACTGACAGAGGTCAGCAGCAGGTGCAGAAACAGGTTTGCAAACAGCAACCAGTTGATAGGGATGACAAGGATGTTGTCATAGTTGGGACTATTGTTTGTCCTATAAAAGTTGAAAGAAAGATAGGGTTGAACATTGTCGAAGTTCAAGAGGCAGTTCAGACAGAGGTTCTGGTCAGACAACCTGACAAACACAAGGTATGTGAGAGAAGGGCCTACATTGACAGGCATGAGGATTTACTTGCCAGAAAGCAAGTTACAGTTCTGAAGTCTTGGAGCAGCCAAGAGCCAGCAAAGGATAAAGCTGGAACAGGGCAGAATATTGCAAAGGCAAAGTGTACAGGTGGAGGACTTCCACATACTAAACTCATGGGACATGAGTTCTTTTCTGTTGGGGAGTATGGTGCAGGAGCACCTACCTGACAGCTGGCCTTCATGAGGCAGTTAGTTAGTTTGAGTCTTGTTTATGTTTTCAAGAAGGTCTGATAAGACCAAATGCATGTAATAAGGTCATGCTGATCATATTAAGATCATGCTGACCAGGCTTTGCTATTTTTAGTTAGTTTGTTAGAACAGCTGTCATGCTGTAGGTTCAGTTGGACCTCCCAGCCGCCTGGAGAGATTTCCCAGCCGCTTGGAGTCGGGTCAGTAGTACTCGTAGGAAAATCTATTTTAAGCATGAGGATCGGTTGATATTGCATATAGATATATATCATCGATCAGGCTTTGCTGAGAGAGAGAGCGACTGAATATTGTAATAGCATCTTTTGAAATTGAATAAGAGATCCTGTTGTCTTCGTTTTCTATTTGGTCTCCTTTGTGTAATCAATTTGCTGGTTTGGGTGGTTTCATGGATTCACTGATCCATTCCACTAGTTGATTCGTCGAATCAGTGGAATGGTTATGTACAGTAGGGTAGGTGTTAGTTTGTTTGTTTGCATGCAGGTGTGCAGGATCGCCGTCGAGAGATGTTGAGAAACCCTAGCATGGGCATGTGCTAGGCCGAGCTGATAGATTAGAGTGTGGAAGATCACCCTGGAAGTGGATCGGGTCATCCCAGGAGGTTCGGCGGATCAGAATAGTGAAAATCCGCTAAGGTTGAAATTCGTTAAAACGGCATCATCAGGATATTTTTGTGAATATCCTGCAGTCGCTTCGGGCATCGTCATCCGGATAAGTGAAGATGAGCATGATGCAGTTGAGTGCATAAAGTGAATGTGCGTCGGGGTGATCATCATCAGGAGGTGCCGAGAAGGAGTGCATCGGCGTAAGGTAGAAGATCGGGTTGATCGCGGGCCGAAAAAGCTAAGTTTGGCCAACAGCAGGATATGACGTCATCATCATCATGATATACGTCATCAGGATATTTCAGAGCAGCAGGATATTGAGGAGCTGCCGGTGACGTCATCGTCATCAGGATATACGTCATCAGGACATCGGGGTGACGTAAGCATCGAGGGGACGGTGCGAGGAGTTAAGGATTGTCATCATCAGGATAAATGGAAGGAACCAGATGTTCTTTATCCTGCTGATTATCATGATGTTGAATATCATGATGCTGAAGATAGTGAAGACGGAAGTTGTCGCTGAAGTGAACAGTGGATGTCAAGAGGATGTTCGCGCTTGCCGAACATGATGATGCTGCCGGTAGTCGAATATGATGATGCTGCTGACAGGCGAACGGGCGAGGGCTTGTCTGCAGGAGGATATCGGTCGGCAGAGTAAATATGATGATGCTGACAGTGTTAAGCAAAATATGATGATGATGATGATGATGGGCTGCAGACATCCATGCTGTATGTCAAGGTTATAGTGTGGATGCCTCTGCATCAAGGAGAATCCCTACTATTGGAACAATGGCTAGTAGAATGGATGAGATGATGAAAATAATGAAAATTAGACTAGATGTTGTTGAAGAAGATAGAAGGAAAGGACTAAGCCCTAGAATTGATATTGAAAGTGATGATTAAGAATTTCAATCTGAGAATCAAACTAAAGAAACCCTAGGAGGTGAAGAAGAAAAAGAATCAGATCAAGTGAAGATGTTGTGAGCTATTTCAAAGATTGGAAAGAGACCTAGAGTTGATGCACCTAACTATACTGGCAATTTGAATCATGAAGAGTTGATAGACTAGATAATTGACATGGAATAATACTTTGGGTATGAAGAAATTGAAGATCTGGAGAAGGTGAAATTTGCAAAGACAAAGTTGAAAGGGCATGCTTCTATATGGTGGAAAGAAGTTTAGTTGGATAGAAACAAAAGAGGAAAATAAAAGATTACAAAGTGGGATAGAATGGTGATAAAATTGAAGAATCAGTTTATACCTCCTGACTATGAGTTGGAACTATTGAAGAGATTGCAAAACCTAAGACAAAAGGAGAAATCTGTGAAGGAGTATATTGAAGAATTTCATAAGATGATCATAAGGATAGGACATAGTGAAGCAAACAAGGAGTAAGTGGCTAGATACATCAATGGATTGAGATTGAACATTCAAGAAGAACTAAGTTGGTAAGGATGACAACATTGGAAGAAGCATATCAGTTTGCCCTAAAAGTTGAAGAGAAGTTGAATAAGAGGCATGATCAGAGACAAAGAGGTAGAGGAGGTAAATTTTAGAGAGGTAGAACATTTTCTGGAGGAGAGAGATCATATGCAGAGCAGAACAGATAAGAGAACACATTCAAGGAGGACAAAGATAATTATTCCTACCAGAGAGATGACAGAAATTTCTACTGTAGAGGAAACCCTATTCCATACCAGAGTGAAGGATATAGAAGAGAAGGAAGAGGACTTAATAGGAGAACGTTTAGAGAAACTTGTTTCAAGTGTGGAGGTGAAGGACATAGAGCATTTTAATGTAATCAAGGGAGTACAAGAAAGAGAACAAAGAACAATGGAAGAGAAACCTATGTGGAAGAAGAACCTGCTGGATCACCTAGTACAGTTGGCAAACCTAAGAAAGGAGAATCACTTGTCATGAGGAGAGTACTACTTCAAGAAAAGACAAATGAGGAACCACTGCAGATAAAAAGTTTATTCAGAACTAGATGCAAATCAAGAGGTAAATTTTGTAAAGTTGTAATTGATAGTGGTAGTTTAGATAACCTAGTTTCAGAAGAGATGGTGACTAAGCTGAAGTTGGAAAGATTGAAACACCCTAAGCCCTATCAGATAGCATGGAGTCAGGATGATCATAAGGCACTAGTGAGTGAACAATGTTTGGTGAAATTTCATATTGGATCCTATCATGATGAAGTCTTGTGTGATATAATGCCTATGGATGTATGTCATATCTTGTTGGGTAGACCTTGGCAGTAGGATAGAAAAGATAACATGATGAGAGAAAGAATACATACACTATAACATCAAATGGAAAGATAATTATTTTGATTCCTTTGGAAGATGATCCTAAGAGTGAAGTACGTGGGAATGCTAAAATATGTTTGGTAGATGGAAGAAAATTTTTGGATGGTTTGAGACATGAGATTATGTGTTATGTTTTGATTCCTAAGAAACCTGAAACATTGAAGAAGGAGAATGAATCACAACTAGAGGAGATCACTGAATTGCTGATAGATTATGAAGACATCATATCAGATAATGTACCTGAAGGATTGCCACCAATCAGAAGTATTACTCATCACATGGATCTTATACCAGTATCTAGTTTGCCTAACAAAGTACCACACAAAATGACACCGATAGATAATGAAGAATTGAATAGATAGATACAAGAGTCATTGAGGAAAGGTTTGATTAGAGAAAGTTTGAGTCCTTGTATAGTACCTATAGTGTTAGCACCTAAGAAGGATGGAGAATGGAGAATGTGTACAGACTCTAGAACAATAAACAAGATCATAATTAAGTATAAATTTCCTTTACCTTGGATGGATGATATCATGGATTGGTTGAATGGAGCAAAATATTTCACAAAGATAGATTTGAAGAGTGGATACCATCAGATCATAATCAGAGAAGGCTATGAATGGAAGACTGCTTTTAAGACAAATGAAGGATTGTATGAGTGGTTAGTGATGCCTTTTGTATTGACAAATGCACTGAGTACTTTCATGAGATTGATGAATGACATTTTGAATAAATTCTTGGGTTTGTTATTGTATATTTGGCTGATATTTTGATTTTTAGTAAGACAAAAGAAGAACATTTGTGGCATATTAGACAAATATTGCACAAACTGAGAGAAGAGAAATTGTTGATAAACATCAAGAAGTGTAGTTTCATGAAGGAAGAGTTAGTATATTTGGGAATTGTGATTTTTGTGGAAGGATTGAAGATGGACCCTAAGAAAGTGAGAGTAATTGTTGAATGGCCTACACTGAAGAGCATTGGAGAAGTCAGATCATTTCATGGATTAGCTAGTTTCTATTGGAAGTTCATCAGAAATTTCAATTCAGTTTGTAACCCTATGACATAGACAATGAGAGGTGATAGAAAATATTTTAAGTGGACATCAGGAGTAGATAAAAGTTTTGAGTTGTTGAAACAGAAAGTGATAGAGCAACCTGTGTTGGCATTACCGGATTCCAATAAGGTATTTCATGTAGATTTTGATGCAAATGGGAATACAATAGGAGCAATGTTAAGTCAAGAAGGTAGAATGATAGCATATTTTAGTGATAAGTTGAATGATGCAAGGAAAAGATATTCAATTTATGATCGAGTTCTATGCCATAATTCAAGCCTTGAAGAAGTGGAGACATTACTTGTTTCCTAAGGAGTTTGTGTTGTATATAGATCATCAAGTTTTGCAATATTTGAACAGTCAAGGAAAGTTGAATTAGAGACATATGAGGTGGGTAGAGTTCATGCAGAGCTATACTTTTGTTTTGAAGCATAGGAGTGGGAAGTCAAACAAAGTTGTAGATAAATTAAGTAGGAGAAGAAACTTGTTGACAGAGATGAGAGTTGAAGTATTGGGATTTGATTAATTGAAGAACATTTATGAGGAAGATCTTGATTTTGCAAAACCTTGGAAAGCATGTAAGGAACCTGTTGTGACCGATAGGAGTAAGTGGTTGGACTATTTCATTCACGAGGATATGTTGTTTAGAGGAAATCAGTTGTGCATACCTAAAAGTTCCATGAGAGACAATTTGATCAAAGAATAGCACAGTGGTGGATTGGGAAGACATTTTGGCATTGATAAAATAGTGGCTTTGATGAGTGAACATTGATACATAAGGATGTTAGGAAATTTGTGTAGAGTTGTAGAGTTTGTCAAGTTGCAAAAGGGAGTAGTCAAAATACTGGATTGTATAAACCTTTGATAGTAATGGAGAGACCTTGGGAAGACATAAGTATGGATTTTGTAATGGGATTGCCTAAGACATAGAGAGGACATGATTCTATATTTGTAGTGGTGGACATATTTTCAAAGATGGCACATTTCATACCTTGTAAGAAGACACCTAATGCAGTGTATGTAGTTGACCTATTTTTCAAGGAGATTATGAGATTGCATGGGTTACCTAAGAGCATAACTTCAGACAGAGATACAAGATTTCTTGGATATTTTTGGAGGACACTTTTGAAGAAGGTGAAAACAAATTTAAATTTTAGTTTAGCATTTCATCAACAGACTGATGGACAGACAAAGGTAGTGAATAGGAGTTTGGGAAACTTCTTGAGATGATTGGTTGGAGAGAAGGCAAGAAATTGGGATTTGATTCTTTCACAAGTAGAGTTTGCATACAATAATTCAGTGAATAGGAGTACTGGGAGAATACCTTTTGAGATTGTTACTAGAGTAAACCCTAGAGGAGTTGCAGAATTGAGAGATATCAGTATGGAAGAAAAGAGAAGTGCAGAAGTAGAAGAATTTGTAGGACATATGGAGACAGTGCATAATCAAGTTAAGAAACATTTGGAAGAGATAAACAACAAATACAAGGAGAAAGAAGATGAGAAGAAGAAACACAAAGAATTTGTAGTTGGAGATGAATTGATGGTATACTTGAAAAAAGAAAGATTTCTAGTTGGGACATATAACAAGTTGAAGATGAAGAAGTTTGGACCTTGTAGGATACTCAGAAAATTTGATTTAGGAAATGCATATGAAGTGGAGCTACCGAAGACATTGGGTATTTCACCTATTTTTAATATTGTAGACCTATATCAATATCATGAAGTAGAGTTTAGTGACAACATTGAAAAAGACTTAGAGAAGTCGTTACCACAACAAGCATCGAAGTAGATTAAAGACATTTGTTGGATGCACCACCAAAGGAAGACAATACAAAGAATACCTTGTGAAGTGGAAAGGCGGACCGGAAGAAGATTCATCATGAATTTCTCAAGCTAAAGTGGACTATCTTGGTTTTCCTCTAGCCCCAGCAAAGTGAGGGACTCACTTTTTCAATAACCCTAGATGTCTAATGCAAGAGAATCCCTAGTTCAAGAGCAATCTTGCATCAACCAAAAATATTTGCATTCCAGTTTGTTTGCATTTCAATTTGTTTCTTTTCATTTTCCAATTTAGTTCAAGTAGTTTAGTCAATAGTAGTTTATGTACTTTGGTCCACATTCTACCACAGTTGTATTTCAAATCTTGCAAAGCTAGAATTTGTATCTAGATTCATTCATGTACATCATATCCAATTTTTAGAGCATTTGGATCAAGTACCAGAAAGATATCGCTATCAGAAGATCAACTATGTTCTCAGAATAGAGCATCTTGGCAGTTTCATATAATCAGCTACAGGAGAAGACTTGTGGAGCATTTCTTGACTTGTGAAGCTAAAAGACACATCAATCAATGTTTATTTGTTTATGGCCAACCTTCCTTGAGATCCGCACATCATTCCATTCATTTGTGGAGGAGTTCTATTCATTTCAGTTTACACCTCTTCATTGGAGTTTGTGACCTTCCTTGGCCAACACAGAGGAATATTTTGTACCAGAGATGATATATATTGATGTTTGATAGTTTGAATTCTTTGTGAAGGAGCTTTAAAGCTATATCTTGTGTATTCTAATTTTTTATAAGCAGGCATGTGAACCCTAATTGTAAGCTCGCATGTTGCTAGCCGATCTGTATTTGAATTCTATGATATACTAAATGAATGAATCTGCATTTGCTTCATATGTTTGAGTTGTTTCCATTTTGTTTACTCTTTCTACACAATCTGGATAGTTGTCTTGAGGACCCTCCTAATTGTGACTGCACCATGCTGAGTCACTTAAAGATGATCAGACTCAGTACAGATCTATGATTAGAGTCCTACTATACCTAACAACATCAATGCTTGACATTATGCAAGTTATGTGTTTGGTTGCAAGGTTTCAAGCCAATCCTAAAGAAACACATGTGAAAGCAGTCAAGATATTTGAAGAGCACTCTAGAACATGGGTTGTGGTATCTAAGCGGTGATGAATTTTCCCTAAATGCTTATACTAATGCTGACTAGGCTAGTAGTATTGATGATAGAAGAAGTACCAACAGAGGAGCTTTCTTTTGGGGGGATAGATTGGTCTCATTGATTAGAAAGAAGTAGGATTCGGTATCCCTATCACCTGCAGAGGCAGAGTACATTGTAGTAGTAGTTTGTTGTACTCAAGTGTTGTGGATGAAGCAAACATTGAAGGACATCAAGGTAACATATGATGACCTATTCCTATTCTTTGTGACAATACAAGTACCATCAATATTTCAAATAATCCAATGATGCACTCTAGAACCAAGCACATATCTATCAGGTATCACTTTTTGAGAGAGAAGGTTGTAGATCAAGAAGTCAGATTGGAGTATGTGCCTATAAAGGATCAAGTTATAGACATCCTCACCAAGGCACTTTATAAGGATGCCTTTGAGTATGTCAGATAGAAGTTAGGGGTTATTGCCCCTCCTTCTAACTAGATTTATAGATGGTGCATCTATCCAGGGGGAGTAGATCAAGACATATTTTTATCCTTGGATTGATGGGGCTACCTCTCAAGGGGAGCAGGAAGGCATAAGGTTATGAAGGATGACAAGAAATAATTAGTTAGGGGTATCTGATAGATGGGGAGCATCAAATAAAATCAAGAAGATTGCAAATAGGGGGAGCTAAAGGAGAAACAATTTAGAGGTAGACTGCTAGCCCTTTGTCCTTGATGTCAAAGGGGGAGAAATTTGCATATTAAGTTAAGTGTTTCCGTCAATGCCAAAGGGGGATATTGTTGCATTTGTGTCATCATTAATGTCAATAGTGCTATGATGAAGAAGGATGAAGGTGAATTTATTAGAGGTAATGATAGTAGTGGTATGATGTGCTAATATGGTCTGCTAATCAGTAGTGTTTAGAGAAGCAAAGTGATGAGTATATGTTGTGACGATCAGAGAAAAAGACAAAAGTATAATAATTAGAGATGGATAAGATAAGTTGTGAAGTAAAAGGTAAGATGATGGAAGTCATGTATTATGATTAGATCAGTATCACTATACATAGTTGTACTCTGTCTTCCAAAGTTCATTGGTGTAGTCACGATCAGAAGGTTCACAGAGTGAACTATCCAAACCATGCAGCTAGAGTAAACACAATGGAAACAACACAAATATAAAATACAATGGAAGATTCAAATGCTTAATATATCATATATTCAGAATGCTCATATGCTGGTAACATGCGGGCTACAATTTAGGGCTCACAGGCCTAATTTTCTAGTTACAATAGATATTGCTTTGAAGCACTTTTCAGAACAAAACATCTAATGATCATGAACTAAGAACTATATACTAATTTTCTTCTTCTCTAATATATATATATATATCATCTCCAAGATCATGAAATTCTCTATGTTGGCCAAGAAAGGTTATGAACTCCAATGAAGGAATGTAACATGTAGAAACAAATAGATCAGGCTTAAACATCTGGTAATGCTTTGCAAATGGATGAAACTTGGTACAGACCTCAACGAAGGTCTATCGAATCCATATGTGTTGTGTATGATGTTTCAATAGGCTTCACTAGTCATAGAAGTGTTCTGCAAAGATGAACTCCTTCAACTGATTGTTTGAATGCTCTGCTCTGACAAAATAGGTGATCTTTTGATAGCAATAACTCTTAGTAGACAAGTCCAAATGACCTAAAATTTAGATATGATGTAGATGATAATATTTATATGCTAAGTCTTGCTCCATGAGCTCTGATATGAAGATGCAAAAAAATATGGTACAAAATGTTGAAACTACAACTAACTTAACTGAACTAAAAAATGAAAGAAAAGAAAGAATGCAAAATGTTTTTGGTTGATGCAAGATTGCTCTACAACCTGGGATGCTCCTGCATCAGACACCTAGGGTTGTTGAAAAAAGTGAGTCACTCACTTTGTTGGGGCTATAGGAAAACTAAGGTGGTCCACCTCAGCCTAAGAAATCCATGTTGAGTCTTCTTCTAATCTACCTTTCCACTTTACCAAATATTCTTTGTATTGCTTGCCTCTAGTACTGCGTCCAACTCTATTGTCCAAGATGTGTTCTATCTACTCTAGTTGTTGCTGTGGTAACTGATCCTTCAAATCAACTTCATTGTTGTCACTTGATTCTCCTTCCTGATACTGATATAGGTCTATAATGTTGAATATATGTGATATACCCAATGTCTCTTATAGCTCCACTTCATATGCATTGCCTGAATCAAATTTCCTGAGGATCTTACATGGTCCAAACTTCTTCATCTTCAACATGTTATATGTCCCTACTAGAAATGACTCTTTTCTCAGATATACCATTTACTTCACCTCCCATCGAAAATCCTTTGTGTCTCCTCTTCTCATCTGCTTGCTCCTTATACTTACTATTCATCTCCTCCAAATGCTTCTTGACTTGATTATGTAATGTCTCCAAAATAACCTCCAAACTCTTTTGCCTCTACACTTCTCTTATTCTACATGTTAATGTCTCTCAGCTTTGCAACTCCTCTAGGTTTCATTCTAGTCACAATCTAAAAAGGTGTCTTCCTTGTACTCCTATTCACTGAATTATTGTATGTAAATTCTACTTGTAGTATAATTAGATCCCAATTTCTTGTCTTCTCTCCTACCAAACATCTCAACAAGTTACCTAAACTCCTATTTACCACTTCTATTTGTCCATCTTTCTATGGATGAAATGTTCAACTGAACTTTAGGTCTGTCTTCATCTTCTTCCACAATGTCCTCCAAAAGTATCTAATGAATCTTGTATCCCTGTCTGAAACTATACTCTTAAGCAATCCATACAATCTCACAATCTCCTTGAAAAATAGGTGAGTCACATGCACTACATCATTTATCTTCTTACAAGGTATGAATTGTGACATATTTCACAATTTGTCTACCACTACAGATATAGAATCATGTCCTCTCTATGCTCTTGGAAATCCTAATATGAAAGCCATGCTTATATCCTCCCAAGGTCTCTCCAGTACTGTCAAAGATTTGTACAAACTAGTATTCTAACTACTCCCTTTTGCAACTTGACATACTCTACAACTTTGCACAAACTGAATTAGGTGATCCAACAAGTTCTTCTACATAAGTTGTTCTTGCACTATTCTCTATCTTCTTTCTTATACTTCCTTGATGACATTCAAATTCTCTGTGTCCTTCACCTCCACACTTAAAACAAGTTCCTCTAAATGTTCTCTTATCAAGCCCTCTTTCATCTTTCATGTACCCTTCACTTTAGTAAGAATTATGATTCCCTCTATGGTAGAAAGTTGTATCATCTCTCTGGTATGAATTGATATCTCTATCTTCCTTCTTGAATGGACTATCTTGTTTTTTCTACTCTAGATATAATCTGTCTCCTCTGAAATAAGTTCTATAGGTTCTTTGAAATTTACCTCCTCTACCTCTCTGTCTTTGTTCATGCTTCTTATTCAACTTTTCTTCAATTTTCAGGGCAAATTGATACGCTTCTTCTATTGTTGTCATCCTTACTAGACTCTATTCTTCTTGAATTTTCAATCTCAGTCCATTCATGTATCTTTCCACTTTCTCCTTTCTTTCTTCACTATGTCTAGTCCTTATGATCATATTATGAAATTCTTCAGTATACTCCACAGATTTCTCCTGTTCTTTCAGGTTTTGCAATCTCTTCAACATTTCCAACTCATAGTCAGCAGGCATAAACTGATTTTTCAACTTTATCACCATTCTATTCCATTTTGTGATCTTTTATTTTCCTCTCCTATTTATATCCAACTAAACTTCTTTCCACCAAATATCAGCATGTTCTTTCAACTTAATCTTTGCAAATCTGACCATCTCTGGATCTTCAATTTCTTCATATTCAAAGAATTCTTCCAAGTTGTTTATCCAGTCAATCAATTCCTCTAGATTTAAATTAATAGTATAATTTTTTACATCTACTCTAGGTCTCTTTCCAATCTTTAAAATAGCTCTCACAATCTTCACTTGATCTGATTCTTCTTCTTCTTCTAAGGTTTCTTCATTTTGATTAGCGGATTGAAATTCTTCATCATCACTTTCAACATCATGTCTAGGGGTTAGTCCTCTTCTTCTTTCTTATTATACATCATCCAATCTAATTTCATTTTTTTCATCATCTCCATCATTTCATCCATTCTTTCAGCCATAGTACCTATAGCATGTATCCTCCTTGGTGGCATCTCTTCCTAGGATCTGGTGCAACTGCCTCAATTTGGTGATCTATCTACAAGGTGGCAACTCCCTCACACTTGGTAATCTATTGACAAACACAAGTAGACTACCTCAATTTAGTGATCAATTCACCACAAGATCTTCCAAAATGCCTTCACTTCCCAAAGGATTCAAAACTTCACTCCGATACCACTTGGTCCAGTCATGGTCAGAGGGTTCATAGAGTGAACTATCCAAACTGTGTAGCTAGAGTAAACACAATGGAAACAACATAAATATAGAATGCAATAGAAGATTCAAATGCTCAATATATCATATATTTAGAATGTTCATATGCCGACAACATGTAGGCAACAATCTAGGGCTCACATGCCTGATTTTCTAGTTACAACAGATATTGCTTTAAAGCACTTTCTGGAACAAAACATCTAATGATCAAGAACTAAGAACTATCTATTAATTTTATTATTCTCTAATACATCCTAGAGATCTATATATATCATCTCCAAGCTCATGAAATCCTCCGTATTGGCCAAGAAAGGTTACAAACTCCAATGAAGGAATGTAACATGTAGAAACAAATAGGTCAAGCTTAAACATCTAGTAATGCTTTGTAAATGGATGAAACTTGGTACAAACCTGAAGGAAGGTTTATCTGATCCATATGTGTCGTGTATGATGTGTCAATTGGCTCCACAAGTCACAAAAGTGTTCCACAAACCTTTTCCTTCAACTGATTGTCTGAATGCTCTACTCTGAGAAAACAGGTGATGTTCTGATAGCGATAACTTTTAGCAAACAAGTCCAAATGCCTAAAATTTGGATATGATGTAGATGATAATATCTAGATGATAAGTACTGCTCTATGAGCTCTAATATGAAGATGTAGCAAAATGCAGTACAAAATGTTGAAACTGCAACTGACTAAACTGAACTGAAAATGAAAGAAAAGAAAGAATACAAAATATTTTTGGTTGATGCAAGATTGCTCTACAACCTAGGATGCTCCTGCATCATTAATTACAAAGGTTATGCTAAACATGAAGACTCCTATTTTGATGAAAATAGTTGTGATTATTCATGTATGATGTTGTGAATAATGTCTCTTGTATGGTAAATGTTTTATTCATTTATTCCTGATGAAAAACATTGCCTAAATCTTAAAAGAAAGTTTCAGGAAGTCTAAGGCACTAGAAGTTTGCACTATAGTAGCTTAGGAGAATGCTCTGCATTCCTCTACATTTGAAGATATGGCCTTGCAGTGTGGAAGTTAGAAAAAGAAAGGTGTGAAGAACATATGTTTCTGATTTTAGAGCTTGATCGTTAATGCAAAAGATTCTAGTGTTGGCAATATGCATTGTCATTGATGTCAACTCAATATGCACTTGAGGCCATGTTTACATAGGGATTGTGTATAGAAGTTGAAGAGAATAATAAATGATTAGAGATAGGTTGATATAGTTGATTGATTCAGTGGAAGATTTGAGAGAGATAGTTTGACACAGTTAGAGACGTGGAGTTAGCATGCTTAAGGCAAGTCAGTTTAGAAGACCTAGCAGATGGAGAGAAGTTGTCTAAGTATGAGGAAGAATGGTGATCAATATGATGTCTAAGTGCGATATAGAGGTGAATGCACTTGTTTCAATATGTTTCCAATATCTCTACATTGATATCTTACCAGTGTGGTGTACCAAACTAAGAGATAGGTTGTTGAGGTTTTGCTAAGGCATTCACAGTGTATACTCTAAGACAAAGCCATGGTATTTTGGTCCACATCCTTTCGCAAAGAAATATTTAGTATTACAGTTTAGAAGATATGTTGGTTGAGATGTGAAGGTGTTATATCCAAAATTTCAAGTCATTAAACCTTCTACAATAAAAGTTATAAGTGACAGAGTTTTGACCTATGCTTTGGCAGAAGAAAACTAATGATGAATGATTGTTGGAATATTCTACATTCCTCCAAAGTGATAGATATATGGCTATGCATATTTAGGGATATGTTCAGAGCAGTGTAAGTGTGCATTCATATGTGTTTCATATGTTTTGGTAAATTGCAACACAATATCCTAAGTGTTGATGGGTCATAGTCAGTCAGGGATGCTCTGTTCTTAGTAGTTCAATATGTTTCTATTCTTGCGGTAGTATACAATGATCAGATACTTTAGGAGAAGGTTGTAAGGGTACAATTTATAAATTATATTACTCACATTTTGGTTGGCATGATGTTTTTGGTCTCTCCCTGGTGGTGTGAAGATAAACAGTGGGTAGTGTTGATGTTGTTTAGGCCGACAATCTAGTTCCCTTCATTTATGGTTGATTCTTACCAATTAATTTTTCCTTGAAGGATATTTTATGATGTATTTAACTCTATTGTGCCATGTGTTGTGATCCACAACTCATTTTCTCTTCATAATGCATGTGTTTTGAGACAACCTATACAGTATCACACATTTCATCTAAAGATCATCTTGGTGCTGACCTAATTGAAGTTTTGAGTTGTTGCGGAGGCTATTTACAAAAGAAAAAAATCATTTTTGAGAATATAGAGAAGAGATTGAGGAGGATTTTAAGTATGAAGTGTATGAAGCCAAAGTGATGGAGTAATTGTGTGAAATAAGAGACTACAACATTTGTTGAATGCACAAGACAACTGAGAGGGGGGTGAATCAGTTGTATCTTAAAACTTCAAAACCCACATAAAGATTCAAATCCACATCTATTCAATTAACCCTTAATCTATTAGAATGATTATTCTTGAAATAAAATAATAAAAATAGAACAAAATCAACATCATACACAAGAAAACACCAGATTTATGTGGAAAACCCAAGGGAAAAACCATGGTGAGGATTAGCTCACAATATAAAGTAATATCAAAACTGGATATAATAGGGCTCACTATCGGAGGGCTCACTACCCAAAAGAAAGAAAGGCTCACTACCAAAGGCTCACTACAAGAATAGAAAAGAAGATAGAGAAGAATGTTACAATGATAAAACCATCTCAATGCAATAGAGAAGTCTACCACAGCATCACCAACACCTTTGTAATCTAACTGATGAATTGCAAACACCTTCTGCTCACTACATCCAGTAATCTAACACATGAAATCTTGTACTACACTTTACAAACTTGCACTTTACAATTCACATCTCGCTCATCACACACATCTCCTTCACATGCCTCAACAACTCAACACTTATTTATACTATCCTCAACTTTGAAGGTGGACCACAACACACCTTAGCTTGGACCTAAATCTACCCATACATTCCACGCCATGCTTCCACAATCATTGAGGAAAATCTGCAATTAGTGTAAACACCCTAGATTGGTTGAACCTATGTTAACATCATAATCATTTAAGTACACACTTCCTCAAAACCAAAGATGACTTGCAGACAACACACCATGATTGAACACAATCTAGAATATCCTACAAACATCCTGAAATCCAACAAATTCCTTCACAACAACTTTCACATGAAGAAAGCACACACCCAGTATACTTAAAGATCTATGACATACACTGCAACTTGAGAAATCATCTCGTAGAAAACCAAACCACAAACAACTTCAACTAAAGGTAGCTATGAACCTTATAAACATACTTCAGAACCACAAGACCTGAAACCACTCTACAGAGAAATGCAGAGCAAAAATATTTCTCCCATACACCTCTGCAATACACAGTTCACACGCTGGTGAACACACCTTCCTCTGCACAACAATGTAGCACACCAAATTATGAATGCAACACCTATGAACACCTCTGATCAAAATACCCAAAACCACATGAGCAGATATTCAACATAGAAGAAATGCAGACCAAGTCTAAAACACCACTCTTGTATGCCATAACACCTTTACAACACATTGTTTCCTCTTTTATTCAAATTTTCTCAAAAGCACTTGGAAATCAGCACCAGAAGCATATCATCAATATCTTCATCACTTCCTCATGATCAGAGACAACATCAACACAATACCAACTACTCACACTCTTGCAATAATTTCTTTCTCATATAGTTGACACCAATGACAACACAAACTTGTTGACATCAATGACAACACTAACTGTACATACTTGTAATAATCTCCCCCTTTGTCATTGATGGCAACACATGATGTGAAAAACCATCAAAACAATAGCATCCTCAATACTCTACTTTATACCAACTCTTTCTCTTTCTCTCCCCATCAGCTTACTACTCTCCTTTTCTCAACTAACTCTTTCCTTTTTTACATTATTCTCTCTCCCCCTTTAACATCAATGGCAATGGACGACACATCTATATCTTAGTCTCCCCTTTAGAAATTACTCATACTTGTACCTATTCACCACTACTTTGCAACATCTTTTATTTTACTGCTCTGAATACTCCCCCTTAGGAGCACATGACGACTGTAATAGTTAGCAATCACAATAGATATCCTTTGACACAACCTACACACTAGAACTTGCTCCCCCTGACTGTAATAAACAACAAAGCCACTACATACTCCCCCTAAGAGGTAGCCTCCAACATCAGTCTAGAACAAAGAATGAACCTTGAAATCTTCTATATTGATGCATCTTCTTATTTGTCTAGTTTAAAGGAGGGGAAATATCCCCTAACTTCTCTCAAAGATACTCAAAAGTATCCTTAGGAAGACCCTTAGTGAATATGTTAGCAACTTGATCCTTTGTAGGTACATGCTCAAGCTTCACTTCATTCTCTACAACCTTCTCTTTCAAAAAGTGATACCGGATTGAGATATGTTTTTTCCTTGAGTGCATCACTAGATTCTTTGAAATATTAATAACACTTGTTTTATCATAGAAGATAGGAATTGGTTCATCATATACAACTCTAATATCCTTCAAGGTTTACCTCATCCACAACACCTATGTGCAGCCAGATGCTACTATAATGTATTCTACCTCTGCAGTAGATTAATACATTGATTCTTGTTTCTTGCTTATCCATGACTCTAGTCTGCATCCAAAAAAGAAAGCACCACCACTTGTACTTTTCCTATCATCTACACAACTAGCCCAATCTGCATCTATGTAAGCACTTAGAGTAAAGTCAGTATCCTTTGGATACCATAAGCCATGATCTGGAGTGCCCTTTAAATATTTAAATATCTTCTTCACTGCTACAACATGTGACTCTCTAGGATCTTCTTGAAATCTATCCACAAGATGAACTACATTCATAATACCCGGTCTAGTAGCAGTTAGATATAGCAATCCTCCAATCATTGATCTATACCTACTCTGATCAGACTTAGGAGTTTCATCATTGTTTCTCAACTTGCAACCAGTAACCATAGGGGCGCATACAGGTTTAGAATCTTTCATTCCAAACTTTTCCAACATTTCCTTGACATACTTTGATTGTGAAATGAAAATGTCTGTATCTATCTGATTGATTTGTAGCTAAAGGAAGAGATTCATCTCCCTAAACATTGACATTTCAAATTTTTTCTGCATCTCCTCTACAAATTTCTTACACATAGCTTCATTTCCTCTAAAATAATGTCATTTTTAACTTTAAAGTAAAGATTACTATTTGCGGTACCTTTATTGAGTCCTAGATGCAACAAGTACATATATAACCTTGTATACCAAGCTCTAGGGGCTTGCTTCAATCCATATAGTGCCTTCTTCAATCTACAAACCATATCTAATTTATCTGATAACTGAAATCCTTCTGGTTGTTCTATGTATACTTCTTCCAATTCACCATTCAAGAAAGTAGACTTCACATCCATTTGATATACTTTGAAATCCTTATGTGTTGCAAAAGCCAAAAACATCCCGATGGCTTCCATTCTTGCCACCAGAGCATATGTTTCTTCAAAGTCTATTCCTTCTACTTGTGAGTAGCCTTTACACACAAGCCTTGCCTTGTTTCTTACCATTTCTCCATTCTCATTCAGTTTGTTTCAGAATACCCACTTAGTTCCAATCACATTTTTGTTTGCTGGTCTTGGGACAAGTTCCCAAGTCTAATTCTTTTCAATTTGCATTAGTTCTTCTTCCATAGCCTTGATCCAATACTCATCCTTGCATGCTTCAATCATTGTTTTAGGTTCAAATTCATAAAGTAAACATAGATTTACCTATTCTTCAAAAACTTTCCATATTGTTAGTACACCTTTGCTCTTGTCACCAAGGATTTGTTCTTCAGAATGATACTTCTGTACATAATTAGGAGTTCTAGGAATCTTTTTCGGAGCTTCTTCCTCTTCAATGTACAATTCTTTTTCCTTAGCTTTTTCTTCTTCTCTGCAAGAAGACTCATATGATTCATATCCATTCACCTCTGAATTATTCTATAGGTCTTCATCAATCTTAACATTTGTACTCTCAACAATCTTTCTTAGCCTCTTGTTGTAGTATCAGCAAGCTTTGCTTTAAGTAGAATATCCAAGAAAGATACCTTCATCAAACCCTGCATAAAACTTTCCTAAATTTTCTTCATCTCTTCTGATGTAGCATTTTCTTCCAAACACTCTAAAGTATTTGACAGTAGGAATCCTTCCATACCATATCTCATTAGGAGTCTTTGTGTTGTTTGCTCTTGCTTGCACTTTATTCTATATATAAACAGTAGTATGAATTGCTTCTCTCCAGTAGACTTTCAATATATTTTCTTCTTTTATCATTGTCCTTGCAACTTCTTGAACAATCCTATTCTTTCTTTCAACCACTCCATTCTACTGAGGAGTCCTAGGGGCAGATAAATGCCTCTTTATTTCATGATTCTCACAAAACATGTTAAACTCATTAGAGGTGAACTCTCCACCTCTGTTAGACCTCAAACATTCAATTTTCATATCCATTTCTTTCTCAACCATGACTTTGAATGCTTTAAACTTATCTAGGGCTTCTAATTTTTATTTAAGAAAAGTAACCCATTTCATTCTAAAACAATCATCAATTAGTAGCATGAAATACATATCACCTTGAAAACTCCTTACTCTGGTAGGGTCACAAAGATCTGTATGCACCAATTCTAACAATTCAGTAGAAGATTGATCTTTGACTTTGAAACTTCTTCTTTCATGCTTTCCAACTTGACGTTCCTTACAAACAACATTGCTAGAATTTGTAATCTTTGGCAGATCTCTCACATCTTGAACTAAACTTATCCTCACTAGGCTATCAAAATTGATGTGACACATTCTTCTATGCCATGGTTAACTCTCACTTATCTGAGTCATGAAACAATAACCATCAACACCTTTGAGATTATAGACATTTCCATTTGTCCTCCTTCCAACAACAATCACAATTCTAGACTCTTTTTTGATCTCACAACCATCATCCTGAAACATAAGATTGTATCCCTTGCTACACATTTTTCCAACACTCAAGAGATTATGTCTTAAACCCTTGACATAAAGAACATAATCAGTGTTATGCTTGCCATCAAAACTAATTGAACCTTTTCCACATATCTTAGCAGATGTATCATCACCAAACCTGACTAGTCCTCCTTCATATTTTTCAAGTTTAACAAACTTACTCTTATCGCCATTCATATGATTAGAGTATCCATTGTCAATGATCCAGTAGTTCTTTTCTTTTCTAGCATGAAAAAAAGACATCAAGGTGCCTTCAGCATTAGTACTTACTTTCAAAGCCCTTTCCTTCATACATCCCTCAAAGTTAGTAGAAATAGTATCATCTTTTAAAGCTATGAACAAACATTCACCATCCTCATGATCTTCATAATTAGATTCATCATTAGATATACTTACATCTTCTCTAAAATAATAACTTTTCTTAATCATCTTACCTTTATTCTCCTTGTTTTTGTTATTTAAATCTTTGTTTGGATATCTTGAAGCATAATGACCTATCTTTCCACAACTGAAACACTTGAAAGGTATCTTACCACTATACTTTCCAATACCCTTTTTAATTCTTCTCACAAATTTGGCTTCCACATCATTAGAATTCTCTTGATGTTATTTCACAGTTTTCTCTAATTTGCTAGCCTTAAAAGAAGTCTCAACTTTTGCACTATTTGTACCAAATTATCTCATTTCAAAATAAATTAAAGAACCATACAACTGATCTCTAGTATATTGATCCAGATTTTGCAATTCTTCAATAGTAGAAACTTTATGACTATAAGCTTTGGGAAGAGTTCTGAGTACCTTCTTTACCACTTCTTTTTTTTCCAGTTCTCCACCAAGACCTCTAATGCCATTGACAACTTCATCAACCTTCTACAAGTAGCTTGTGATGTTTTCATCTTTAGACATTCACAGGGTCTTAAACATGATCTTTAGATTCTACATCTTAGCTTGTTTGACATTATCATCTCCTTCATAAATGCCTTTTAAATTTTCCCAAATTTTATTAAATGTTTTCATATTCATAACTTTCACCAATTTAGAATTAGTAAGACCACTTAAAAGAGCATACCTTGCTTTACCATTGTTTTCATAGGCCTTGATCTCATTAGTATTACTCAAACCATTCTCAGGTATAGTGTATCTAGACTCAATAGAGTTCTAGATTTCATATCCAAGAGAAACTAGATAACCTTCCATCCTTATTTTCTAGAATGCATAGTCTGATCTATCAAATAGGGGAACATCTTTCTTGTCTGCCATCCTAGATATTATACCTCAAGCGGTTAAGCTTACTTCCAAGGAACCTTTCTCTGATACAAATTGTTGAAAGCATAAGACAATTGAGAGGTGGGGGGTTGAATCAATTGTATCTTAAAACTTCAAAACCTCACAAACATTCAAATCCACATCTATTCAATTAACCCTTAATCTGTTAAAATGATTAATCATGAAAGCAGATAATAGAAACAAAATCAAACCAACATCATACACAATAAAACACTAGATTTACATGGAAAACCAAAGAAATGAAAAACCACGGTGAGGATTAGCTCACAATATAAAGTAATATCAACACTGAATACAATAGGGCTCATTGTCAGAGGGCTCACTACCCAAAAGAAAGAAATGCTCACTACCAAAAGAGAAAAAAAGATAGAGAAGAATGTTACAATGAGAAAACCATCTCAATGCAATAGAGAAGTCCACCACAGCATCACCAACACCTTTGCAGTCTGATTGATGAATTATAGACACCTTCTGCTCATTGCATCTAGTAATCTAACACATGAAAGCTTGTACTACACTTTACAAATCTGTAATTCATATCTCTCATCACACACATCTCCTTCACATCCCTCAACAAATCAACAGTTATTTATACTATCTTCTATTGAAATACATAGGACAATTGAGAGGGAGGGTGAATTAGTTGTCACAAAACTTAACTTCATAAACCATCAATTACTTAATTGCTGATAATCAAATTTATCCTTGAAAGCATGAAACCATAGACTTAATCACAATCACACATTTAACACAATAGACACTAGATTTTTACGTGGAAAAACCTAAAAGGGAAAAACCATAGTGGGTGTTAGCCCACAGAAAATATATGAGTTATAACAATACCAAAAAATAAAGGTTCACTACCTACAAGGCTCACTACCCAAATTGCTCACTACAAAGAACGGCTGACTACCAAAATCGTGAACTGATTAAGTAGCATCTACTCCATGCCTGGGTTCAGTTTCATTGAAGCACAATATAACTTCTCTACTCTACTCTTTCACACCTTCGCACTTATCTCTTCATCTTCACACACACCATCTTTTTCGTAACTCTATTACATGCTTTTATACAACTCATCAACCTTTGAATGTACATCAAAGTTGGCATTACATTCATCAACCATTGCAACATTCTCCAAGGTCGTCATTACAAAACATACACAGAAATAGGTCTAGACCTATTACAAAATTTAGCTAAGGAAAGATGTAGAGAAGTATGATGAACATGCCATGCCTTAGCGAGGACTCAAACAGAATCCTCCACACCACAACACGCTTCTACAATCTTCAATGCATCTCCACAAATAGTTGAAACAACCAAGTCAGCCAAGACTGGAGTTAACACTAGGTCTTCTAAGAACATTCTTCTTTCACAATCCAAACTTCTCATTGTGAACCAATCCAAAGGTAGGAACATGATTAGGAGACATCCACAAGCACATTGTAGTCACTAAGAACAACTACACGATCTCTAACCACTCTGTCAAGAAGATTCTTCAAACTGGAGCACATAACCAACACTGCAAGCCATTGTCATAAACAAAAGATCGCTTGCAAACCACCAAATCATGAACCATGGGAGTTAAAGGCACATAACATCATCTCAGACTTAACTCTAGAACCACAAACAAACATAATTCAATGTGGAGCATAATACTTTCTCCCTGTCATTGTCAAACATATAGAAAAAGGTATTTTCACTCTGGTGAACATAACTCACTCAATTATTCATACCAGAGGCTCAAACTTGGAACATAGCATCTTCAGATGTGCCTCTAAATAAATTCCAATCTAAAAATAAAGATATTCATCTTTCATAAAATGTGGAGTAATCTACTAGACTATTCTGTAATACACAAGAAACTCTGCAACACACTATTTCCACTGGAGGAGCAAATTTTCTCAATATCCTCAATATCTGGATCTCCAATACTTACATAGGCAAATATAAAGCATCTAACTCATTACAATCAAAAAACAAAACAAGAGCATAGTTGATACTAATGACAATGTGTTGATATGTTGACATCAATGACAACACGGATTAGGCACATACTTGCAACAATCTCCCCCTTTTGTCATTGATGGTAACATATGATGTGAAAAACTGAAAGACCATCAAGACAAGATTCTCCCCCTTTCTTTTTACACATCGGAATTCTTTCTTCTCACATCTACATTCTTTCTTCTCCTAAGTTTTTCACATGATTTCTCTACCCCTTTGATATCAATGGCAAAGGGCACATACTTGCATTATGTTGCCCTAATCTAACTGAACTATTGCCAACACATCTAGCTACTCCCCCTGAGAGGTAGCTCCCAAAACATCAATCTAGATCAAATAATGAGACTTTGAGCACTGTTGGATTGATGCATTCTCATGCATCTTAGTTTA
Organism: Cunninghamia lanceolata; assembly: GCA_027924645.1. Taxonomy (NCBI): domain Eukaryota; kingdom Viridiplantae; phylum Streptophyta; class Pinopsida; order Cupressales; family Cupressaceae; genus Cunninghamia; species Cunninghamia lanceolata. The sequence goes on from BSBN01000007.1 coordinate 1,044,662, forward strand.
GGGAAGGAGGGGTAATGACCCCTAACTTTTCTCTGAGATACTCAAAAGTATCCTTAGGCAGAGGCTTGGTGAAGATATCTACAATCTAATCCTTTAAAGACATATATTCCAAGTTTACTTCATTCTCTGTCACCTTTTCTCTCAAACGGTGATACCTTATAGATATATGCTTTGTTCTTGAGTGCATCATTGGATTATTGGAAATATTTATTGCACTTGTATTGTCACAAAAGATTGCAATTGGATCTCCATAAATAACTCTTATATCCTTCAAAGTCTGCTTCATCCATAACACTTGAGTACAACATGTTACTATAATATACTTTGCTTCTATAGTTGACAAAAAGATTGAATCTTGTTTCTTGCTTAGCCATGAAACCAATCTATTTCCCAAGAAGAAGGCACCTCCACTTGTACTTTTCCTGTCATCAATATCTCCATCCCAATTAGCATTTGTATAAGCACTAAGAGTAAAATCATTATCCTTTGGATACCATAAGCCATGATCTAGAGTGCCTCTTAAATACCTCAACATTCACTTTACTACCATCACATGTGATTCTCTTGGATCAGCTTGAAATCTTGCAAGAAGACAAACTGTATACATAATATCAGGTCTAGTTAGAGTTAGATAAAGTATTCCTTCAATCATTGATCTATATGTTTTCTGATTAGTCTTGGGTGATTCATTAGTTTTGCTTACTTTGCAGCCAGTCACCATGGGAGTACATACCAGTTTAGAGTCTTCCATTCCAAACTTCTTTAACAACTCTCACATAATTAGACTGAGATATGAAGATTCCATTATTAGATTGATTGATTTGCAGACCTAGAAAGAAATTCATCTCACCAAACATAGACATCTCAAACTCTTTATGCATTTCACTAGCAAATTTCACACATACCTTCATTTCCTCCAAAGATGATATCATCAACAAAGACTTCAACAATCAAAATTTGATCACCATTAATCTTGAAATAAAGATTACTGTCAGTAGTGCCTTTACTGAATCCTAACAACAATAAGTATTTATCCAACCTTGCATACCATTCCCTACGAGCTTGCTTCAGTCCATATAATGCTTTCTTCAATCCACATACCATATCATCTTGATTTGATAGTTGGAATCCTTTTGGTTGCTCAATGTAGACTTTGTCTTCTAACTCACTATTCATGAATACAGACTTCACATCCATCTGATACACTTTGAAATCTTTGTGAGTTGCAAATGCCAGAAATATTCTAATTGCTTCAATCTAAGCTACTAGAGCAAAAGTCTTCAAAATCTATTCCTTCAATTTGAGAATATCCTTTACACACAAGTCTTTCTTTATTCTTTACAACTTCTCCATTTTCATTGAGCTTATTCCTAAAGACCCATTTGGTTCCAATAATATTTTAGTCAGCAGGTCTAGGAACTAATTCCCAAGTTTCATTCTTCTCAATCTGTATTAGTTCTTCTTTCATTGCCTTAACCCAATTTTCATCATTGCAGGCTTCATTCATAGTTTTTGGTTCAACTGTAGAGAGAAAATAGTAATTCACTTGTTCTTATGCATCTCTTTTCCTTGTCAGTACTCCTTTCTCTTTGTCTCCAATAATTTGATCTTCAAAGTGGTTGATTCTTACATACCTGGGAGTCTTAGCAATTTCTAGAGCTTTTTCTTCTTCACGTTGATTGTTTTCTTGTTCAACTTTTTCTTCATAAGTTATATCAGGAAGTTCATCTGACACATAGCCATTCTGATCCAATGTTTTTCCTTTGCCTTCATCCACCTTCACATTTGCACTCTCTACAATCTTTTTCAACCTTTTGTTGTAGCACCGGTATGCCTTACTCTTGGTAGAGTATCCAAGGAATATTCCTTCATCACATCTTGCATCAAATTTCCCTAGGACTTCATATCTTCTGATATAGCACTTGATTCCAAAGACTTTGAAGTATCTTACTACTAGAATTTTTCCATACCACAATTCATAGGGGGTTTTAGTACCATTACCTTTCACATGAAATCTGTTTTGAATGTAGATAGTAGTATGTATAGCTTCTTTCTAGAAAACTTCTAGCAGGCCTCCTTCCTTCATCATTATTCTAGAAGCTTCTTGAACTATCATATTTTTCCTTTCCACAACTCCATTTTTCTAAGAAGTCCTAGGTGTGGACAATTGTCTCTTTATTCCTTGCTCTTCATAGAAATTGTTGAATTCATTTGATGTGAACTCACCTTCCTTATCAGACCTCAAGCATTTGATTTTAAGTTCTATTTCATTTTCAACCATTGCCTTGAAGGATTTGAACTTCTCTAGGGCTTCAGATTTGTCTCTTAGAAAAGTAACCCAAGTCATTCTAGAATAATTATCAATAAGAAACATGAAGTACCTGTCATCTTGTAGACTTCTTATCCTTGTAGGACCACATAGATCTGTATGAACTAGATCCAGTAAACTGGCAAAAAATTGAACTTTACTCTTGAAACTTGTTCTTGTCTGCTTCCTCAATTGATATTCCTTACAAATAGTATTGGTGGGTTTCACAAGTTTTGGTAAATCTCTTACAGTCTAACGTAAACTTATCTTTACTAGATTATCAAAATTTATATGACACAAACTTCTATGTTACAACCAACTTTCATCTACTTGGGCTAATAAACAATAATCATTAGTTCCTCTTAATTGATAGATGTTACCTCTGGTCTTCTTACCAGTAGCAATCATAGTTCCGGAGCTTTCCATTATCTTGCATCCATTGTCTTTGAATCTTAGATCATAACCTTTGTCACACATCTAACCAACACTCAAAAGATTATGCTTTAAATCCTTCACATATAGAACATTGTCAGTGTTATGCTTTCCATCAAATGAAATAGATCCTTTTCCACAAATTGTACCAGCTACATTGTCTCCAAACCTAACCAGTCCTCCATCATATTTTTCCAAACTTACAAACTTACTTTTATCACCGGTCATATGATGTGAGCCTCCACTATCAATAATCCATTCATCCTTATCCTTCTCAACCTGAACAGCCAAAGCACTTTCTTCCACTATTTTTTCTTCCTTCACATAGCTAGCAGGATTAGTAGACACATGTTCTTCTTTAATAGCAATAAACACGCATTCATTTTCACTAGTACTAGCATCATCGGATTCATCATCAGTCACACCTTCATCATCAAAATCTCTAACATAGTAGCATTTGTTTGGAGCTCTGGGCATGTTCTCAAATCTTTTTCTGTTCCTTTCAATTATTTCAAGACATCTGGAAGCATAATGACCTACTTTACCACATAAAAAACATTTGAAAGGTAGTTTTCCTTTGAACTTACCAGAACCTCTTTGCAGTCTATCAACAAAGTTGGCTTCAATTCATCAAGATCATCATCAGGTTCCACCTTGTACTTTTCTACTTTGGAGATCTTTTCTAAAGTATTGGCTTTGAAAGCAGTTTCTACTTTTGGCAGAGCATCACCAAACTCTCTCATTTCAAAAGCAGTAATCTTACCAAGCAATTGATCCTTATTAATCTTTTTCATAGTCATTATTTATTCAATTGCAGCTACCTTGTGAGCATAGGATTTATGTAATGACCTAAGAATTTTCATCACAACTTCAGTTTCATCAATAGTTCCTCCCATACCTTTGATTCCAGTAACAAGTTCATCAACCATTTGTATGAAGGATGTTATATTTTCATCTTCTCCCATTTTAAGACCTTCATATTTAGCTTTCACTCCCTATAATTTTGCACTCTTTACAGATTCATCTCCTTCATATAGATTACTCATCTTATCCCAGACTTCTTTAGCAGACTCATAATCCTTGAACTTTATTAAATCAGAGTCAATCAATGCACTCAGCAGAGCATCTTTGGCTTTTATATTTATATCTCACATTCTTTGATTTCATCTTCAGTTGTCAGACCATTCTCCAGCATGATATATTCAGTTTGTGTTGCTTGTCATACTTTATGGTATATTCAGTCTATGTTTCTTGTCATACTTTATAACCAAAACAAACAAGATGGCTTTTCATGCAAATCTTCCAAGTTACATAATTCGTCCCATCAAACTGCAGAGCCTCCTTCTTGTAATACATCCTAGATCTACCTCAAATTGTTAACCTTACCACCAAGGAACTTGGCTCTGATACCAATTTTTGAAATACACAGGACAAATGAGAGGCAGGTAAATCAGTTGTCACAAAAAACTTAACTTCATAAACCATCAATTACTTAACTACTAATAATCAAATTTATCCTTGAAAACATGAAACCATATACTTAATCACAATCACACATTCAACACAGTAGACCCTAGATTTTTATGTGGAAAAACCTAAAAGGGAAAAACCATGGTGGGTATTAGCCCACAGAAAATATATGAGTTATAACAATATAAAAAAATAGAGGCTCATTGCCCAAATTGCTCACTGCAAATAATGGCTTACTTCCAAAGGGTGGGTCACTGCCAAGGGGTGGGTCACTGCCAAAATGGTGAACTAATTAAGTAGCATCTACTCCATGCCTAGGTTCAGTTCCATTGAAGTACAATATAACTTCTCTACTCTACTCTTTCACACCTTTGTACTTATCTCTTCATCTTCGCACACATCATCTTTTTCACAACTCTATTACATTATTTTATACAATTCATCAACCTTGGAATGTACATCAAGATTGGAATTACATTCATCAACCATTGGAACATTCTCCAAGGTCGACATTACAAAGCATACACAGAAATAGGTCTAGACCTATTACAAAATTTAGCTAAGGAAAGATGTAGAGAAGTATGATGAACACACCATGCCTTAGTTGGGACTCAAATGCAATCCTCCATGCCACAACATGCATCTACAATCTTCAATGCATCTCTGCAAATAGTGAAAACAACCAAGTCGGCCAAGACTAGAGTTAACACTAGGTCTTCTATGAACATTCTTCTTTCACGATCTAAACTTATCTTTGTGGACCAATCCAATGGTAGGAACATGATTATGAGACATCCACAATCACATTGTAATCACCAAGAACAACCACACGATCTCTAACCACTCTGTCAAGAAGATTCTTCAAACCGGAGCACATAACCAACACTGTCAACCACTGTCATAAAGAAAAGATTAGTTGTGGACGACCAAATAAAAAACCATGGGAGTTGAAGGGACATAACATCATCTCAAACTTAACTCTAGAACCACAAAAAAAAATAATTCAATGCAGAGGAATGCACAGCATAATACTTTCTCCCTGTCATTGCCAAACATACATAAAAAGTTGTTTTCACTCTAGTGAACATAACTCACTCAATTCTTCATACCAGAGTCTCAAAATCTGAACATAGAATCTTTAGATGTGACTCTAAATTGATTCCAATCCATAGACAAAGATATTCATCTTTTAGGAAATGTAAAGTAATCTACTGGATTGTTCTGCAATACACAAGAAACACTGCAACACATTGTTTCCACCAGAGGAGAAAATTCTCTCAATATCTGGATCTCCAATACTTACACTGGAAAATACATAGAATCTAACTCATTACAATTAGGCAACAAAACAAGGGCACAGTTGACACTAATGACAACACCGATTAGGCACATACTCGCAACATCTTCAACCTTGAAAACATTCTACAAGGTCGACAATGCACCTTAACCATGTAAATTCAAATTAGGTTAGCACCAAAACATTACTACAATGGAAAGGAATGAAGGAAGACAACAACACACTATAGCTTGGACCTAAATCCACTCATACATGCCTTGCCATGCATCCACAATCATCAAGGCAAATCCACAATTAGTGTAAATGCCCAAGGTTAGTCGAACCCGTGTTAACACCATAATCTTTTAAGTACACACTTCCTCAAAACCAAAGACAACTTGTGGACAAGACACCATGCTTGAATGCAATCTAGAATATCCCACAAACATCCTAAAATCCAACAAATTCCTTCGCAATAACTTTCACCTAAAGAAAGTAGACACCCAGTATACTCAAACATCTCTGCTATACATTGCAACTCGAGAAATTAACTTGTAGAGCACCAAACCATGAAAAAATTCAAGTGAAGGTAGATATGAACCTTATAAACACATTTCCAAACTGCAAGACCTAAAACCACTTTACGGAGAAATGTGGAGCAAAAACATTTCTCCCAGACACCTTTGCAATACATATTTCACACACTGGTGAACACAGCTTCCTTTGCACAATGATCAAGCACACCAAATTCTAAATGTAGCACCTCTAAATGCCTCTAATCAACATATCCAAACCACATGAGCAGATCTTAAACATAGAATAAATGTGAAGCAAAACCATAACACCACTCTAGTATACCAGAACACCTTTACAACACACAGTTTCCTCTTTTATTCAAATTTTCTAAAAACCACTTGGAAACTAAGCACTAGAAGCAGATCATCAACATCTTCAACACTTCCTCAACATCAGAGACAACATCAATTCAATACCAACTTCTCACATTGTTGCAATAATCTCTTGCTCATACAGTTGAAACCAATGACAACACAAACTTCTTGACCTCAATGACAACACTAACTGTACATACTTGCAACAACATCAGCATATATCAGATGCCTTCTTTATAATAGTTCATGTTCTTGTTTTCATTGTAATTCTCATGTATCATGCTATTAGACAGTGAGTCCCTTTAGCAAGTCTTTGTATCTTTCCTAAAGGTTGTATCATTAGTCTACAAGTTCAACAGGGAGTAGTAGCTTCCTTGGGTTGTAGCTCTAAAACAAAGTTGTAATTTTTATAGCAGTGAGCTTCATATATTGTGAGTTAATCCTCACCATAGTTTTTCCCTCATTGGGTTTTCCATGTGAAAATCTTGTTGTCCTTGACTGGTTCATGCTTTCCTTTCTGTTCTTTTTCTTTTGGTTAATGTGATTTGATGCTTAAAGTTGTAAATGGAATTGATTTAGAGTTTAACAATAGACTAATTCACCCCACCCTCTTAGTCTCCAGATGTGTTCAATAATTGGTATCATAGCTATGTGCCTTTAAGAAGCCTAATAGTTCAGGTAGATCCTGCACTTGAACACATGGAATCTGAAACAATGCCTACTGATATGTTTTCTCTAGAACTAGATCTAGAGTCAATGGAACCTAAAGGTTGGGACTTAAATCTAGATGATTGTGAGGTAGACTTTGAAGGAGAACTCTAGTTAGATCTTAAAGATCTGGATGAAGCAAGAGAACTAAATTTGAAATATGAGGTCATGCTTGAGAAATGAAAGGAGACAATTGTCAAATTGAAGACACAAGCTAGAGACTCAAAAGAAGAAATTCGCAGATTGAAAGCTTAAATAGAAGGAGACAAAGGATGTGAAATTAAACTCAAGGAGGTAGAAGATGTGATCTCCAATTTAAAATTCAAAGTTGAAGAAGGTCAGAGGATTGAAGACTGCTTAAATACCAAGCCCAATGAGAAAGCAACTAAATGTTCAAAACTTGAGGAAGAAGTTATCACTTTGAGAAAAGAACTGGAAAAAGCAAAAGAACAAATTAACAAGGGTCTAAAAATGAAAGGAAGTTCTGAAATTCTTGATGAGTTAATTAACTCTCAAAAGCCATCAAGAGAAAAATATGGTCTTGGTTTTGAAAAAGGGAAAATTCCTATAACCACTACATCTGCAAACTTATATGATAACTTCAAAGCAAAAGGAAAGCCTAAAACAAAGGAGGAAAAATCTTGCATTGAAGATCCTAAAAATAATTCCTTTGGAGATGCAAAATAAGATGGATTTATTCTTGTGTAGAGACAAAGAAGATTTAGAAGTCGTCCACCTACAAGACAATAGGCCCCTACCAGGTTTAATCAATCTTTTCAAGGTCGTTGTTTTTCTTACAATAATTTTGTGCATAAGTTTGTTGATTGTAGACCTAGGAAAAGAATAAATAATTAAATGAGTAGAAGACCATTTGTGCCTCAAAGATATGGTGTTGTTTCATTTTATGGTCAATTCTATGCTTGCAAAAAGGTTGGTCATAAGGTTAATGACTATAGAAGTAAAGTGATGAGGAATAGTTTCATGAACAAGAATAATGCTATGACTTCTCAATTATTCTATGGTTATTGCTACACATGCAACAAGTTTGGTCATAATGTTGCTAATTGTAGATCTAATGTGATAAGAGGTGATTATGCTCTGTAATCTAGTGTCACATGATACAATTGCAATAAATTAGAACACATTGCAAGGTTCTATAAGGGAAAGAATGTAACAACTTCTGTTCCTCAAAAGAAGATTGACACTGATCAGCAAAAGAGGGAAATGAATAAGATGCGGAAGAAGAAGGAAGAAAGTGAAGTAAGGAAGGATCTATACCTCTTCCTAGTGCAGATCAATCTTTTGGTAACTAAAAGAAAGTATTGAAAGGAAGCTAGGTGTGCGGAAAACGCTTCCTACACTAATCTAGTGAGGAGAGGGCTATGCAAATCCAACTTTATCCTAACTATTACAACAATGTTAAACCATTAACATGAGATATTGCAGCAAAACACAAGAACCAGAAAGAAGACAGAAGAGAGAGAGACAAGATATACGTGGGGAAAACCCTTACAGGTGAAAAATCCCACACTCCAAAACATAGCTCAAATGTATTACAGTAAACAATAACAAATTACAATAAAGTTTTAGAGCCAATGCTCTTTTAGGAGTCTTTGAATGTCAAATCTAGAGATATTCTGGCAGCATAACAGTACTTGTACCAAAGTTATCTATCTCCCATCCAAGCACCTGTTTATATAGAGTTGACAAGGCAAATATAGAACCTTCTAGAGATGGGTGTCCATCTTGGACTCATGCCCCAAAACCCATGCCTAAGGACACTTGTCCAACATCCCATCCTGAAGTAGGTGCCTAGTCCTAAGATAGGTTACGACAGATGCTCTTACGCACCTTACAACTATCATAGAATCCATCATACATTGACTAAAAATATCATATTCCTCTTACATGTCATAACCTCCCTTGACCGCCCAAAGATGCCTTTCTCTCGTGCAAAGATACTCACCGACACTTGTCATTAATTAAAAATCATTTAAGGTTTTGGGGGTGCTGCCCCCGAGCCCCCATGAGGGCACTACCCCTCGATCCCTCCCTGTACCACGACAGGGAGCGTGCTAGGGGCGCTACCCCTGGACCCCGCAAAGGGCTACGCCCATTGACCCTGTCTTGGGGGCACTGCCCCCAAACCCCCATTAATTATTCAAGGGGGAAACCACAACTGCCAAAGTCACCAAAATTTACCCTGCTACATATACACAAGGTGTTGACTATGCCAACTCAACATGGGATAAATAAATACAACATTAGGAATTTGCAAAGGTTGAGACACCTTGATTCCCAACAAGTATTGGCTCAAGGGGACTTGCAATTGCAAATCTTTTCAAATCTTTGTAAAACATAAGATGCTGAAATCTTTAGCATAATGGTTAATGGTGACATGGATATGTTTGGCAAGTGATATTATGACATTTTTTCAAATTTTTGAAGCAAAAACACTCTCTACAGAAGTTTTCTAAATGATCATGGATCCCTGTGGTATCTCAGGATATTTTGTATCAAGAACAAAGAATTGTATTTAATGCAGATAAATTAGGGTAGGTGTGAAGAATATTTAGTCCCTACTTGATCAAAATTGATCTCATTTGAATGAGATCAAGTTTTTGCAAGAGCCAAGGAAGAGAAGAAGGTTTTTAGCGAATCTTGCATGTAAACCCTATTGAATACACAAGACAACTAAGAGGGGGGGTGAATCAGTTGTATAAAAATTTTGAACCCTCACAAACATTCAGATCCACATTAACCTTTAAACTTGTTATGATGTTTTAGAATGAAAAGAAAATAACAGAAACTGAATCATAGCATAACCAAACACATGACAACATTAGATTTTACGTGGAAAACCCAAGAAGGGAAAAACCACAGTGAGGATTATCTCACAATATAATGTAGTAGCAATACTAAATTACAAAAAGGCTCACTGCCAAAGGGCTCACTACCCGAAAGAAAGAATGCTCATTGCAGGTGGACTCACTATCCAAATGGACTCACTATCCATTGAGAAAGAAAGAGAGAAGAGAAGAGTCACTCACTGCCAGGATTTAAATTGATATAATTGAATATAACCTATGCATGGAGTTTAGTTCCAATGAAACTCAATATCCATCACAACACAAAGAACATCTTCGCAGCATCACTGAAAATAGTAGACACCTTCTGCGCATTGCATCTAGTAGCCTAACACATGAAATCTCTCACTACCCTAATCAAATTTGCATCACAAACATCATATCCCTCGCATACTCACACATCCACGACTTCTTGACACCTATTTATACAATCAGAAATCATGAAAACATTCTCCAAGGTCAACAATACAACCTAATCCATAAAATTCAAATTAGCTCTAGACCTAAACATTCCCATGGAGGAAGGGGATGAATGCAGACCACATCACACTTTAGCATGGACCTAAATCCACTCTTACACACTATTGGCAATATACTCAAGAGATAATACAAATTGGGTAATGTTGTCATTGATGGCAATAAGAAAAATAGAGCATGATGCAGCTAAGGATGATTGGGAACTCAACTTGGAACAACTTGCATACAAGGTTTTGGACTGGACATAAATGACTAAGGCAAAATGGCTAAGTACTGACAACATAGAGTCAATAGTAGAGACTCAAGTGGTATTCCTCTACAGTTGAATGTCAAGGTATGCAATTCAAGTATGTTATTTAGAATTGTTTGAGGGTGCTATGTTCAAGATTGTAAATCCTGATGACTTCTAGAATTTAAGTTGTGATTGGTCTAAGTCTAGTTAAACAAAATAAAGGCAAGAATAGTGCACAGTACCAGAGTAAAAGAGTCTGCATTCATCTGATGTTGTATATTTCATCATGTGGTTCTGATGGTATACTAAGAGATCCAAAATGAATGTTGATTGTGAATCTTTGAGTCTCTTATGGTCTGCAGTGATAGTCATGATGTGATAGATGAATTGGTCAAGCATGTTCTTGAGTGACAAACTGACAGACATGATAGATCTTTATGCAAAGATGATATATTGTTCGAACAATCAATCTAAGTGGTTGAATGATTGGTGCTAACCTATATGAAGACTATTGAATGATTGTTTGGGTCTGTATTGTAGATTGTATACAAGTCCAAGCTGACACTCATCGTATACAAATGTTATATCTTGTCAGCTAACATAATATATTGTAATTCGGTATTGTGCTATCATAATATATTGTGAGCTAACACTCATCATGGTTTTTCCCTTTTTGAGTTTTCCACATAAAAATCTTGGTGTCTATGTGTTATGTATTTATGGTTTTTGTTCTTATGTTTGTTCTTCTTTCATGTTATTGAATTTGGAAATTGGATTAAGGAACAACAAACTAAGTGGTTTTGTAGAATACTGATTCACCCCCCCTCTCAGTATTCTCTGTACTCAGCAATTGGTATCAGAGAAAGGTTCCTTGGAAGAAGCCTAATAGCTTGAAGAAGATCTGGGAGAGTTCACTCATGGCAGCCACAAGATTTGGAAATTTCTCATCTAAACACAATGTTGAACTAGAAGCAGCTCTTATTGATCTTGAAAAATTTGAAGCATAAATCGGGATCTAAAGGATAACATACAAGAAGATGATGAATACATTCTAAAGCTAAAGGAACAGGTCAAGAAGTTCAAAGAAAAATACAAAGAGGTTAGTGAACAATTGATATTAGCAAATGAAACCATGGATGATTTAAAAGTTGAAGTTGTAGAAAGAGCTAAAGTAGAAGATGATCTAAATATGTTGGTAAAAAGCAAATTAGAAGAATGTGATAAACTTGAAAAAGAAGTTGTAAGCCTAAAATTAGATTTGGAGAAAGCTAAGAGTTATGAAGAAAAGTTCAAGATAAGCTTTGCAAAGCTTGATGAGATGATTGCTAGTCAAATGAGTTCAGATGACAAGAAAGGGTTGGGTTTTGAAAAAGGAGAAAGTTCTAATTCAAGTCAGGAAAACCTTGAAATGAAGAAAAATAAAGGCAACCAGTTTCAAAATCAAAGAAGAAGACCTAGAAGACCTCCGATCAGGCAGTGAAATGCTCAGAGGTACCCATCTTTCAATGGCCATTGTTTCAATTGTAACATGTTTGGCCATAAGGCTAATTAGTGTAGGAGTAGAATAAATTAGATTGTTCCATCATTTTCTGGTCATTGTTACAATTGCAAGAAAATTCATCATAGATCAAATGAATGTAGAAGTATGGCAAGGAATGATTTTTACAATGCAAGGAATATTCAATCATTCAATGGAAAGTATTTTACATGCAATAGATTTGGACATATGACTAATCAATGCAGATCAAGAACAAATCCAATGAATAGAAGGAATCAAGGACAAAGGAATGTGGTATGCTACAATTGCAATAAGTTTGGACATGTTGCAAAATTCTACAAAAGCAAGAATGAGAAGAGAGACTATCCTACAAAGAAGAGGAGAATAGAGCAAAGAGAAGATAAAGGAAAGAACAAGATTGATCTAGTGGAAATCAAGAAGGAAATGCGCAAGGTATGGATTAAGAAAGGTGTTGATAATATTAGGGATGGATCCACACCATTTTTTGGTGCAGATACTTCCTCAAGGAAGTAGATGGTGAGCTCTGGCTTAGGGGGAGTTGAAATGAAAATCTTAATCCCCTAGCCAGATTGTTAATGCTGGGATCTAGCATGAAGATATGATGAAAAGGTACATATGACAGACCCTTTGAAAGAAATTCCAGTGAAAAAGACTCAAGTGCAGAGTATTACGGAGCAATCCTAATAGACTGCATTTTATAGAGATGTGTTTGACAACTTTTTCAATAGGGGCATTTATGGCAATTAGGTCAAGATAGATAAAGAATTAAAAAAGGGGCTCATTCGACAGAAAATTCATTCAACATTTAAACTTTCAAGTGTCTAAGGTGAACTGAAGCGAAATTCTAAGCAAAATAAGACAAGATCAAGCAAAACCCTAATTTGGCAAAAAGAGGTATTTTTTAGATTCGAAACCCTACTGTAAATTCATTTGAATCTTTACAAAAATGGCAACACCACATGTGATTGATATAACTAAAAGATCCTGGTCAAAATTCAAGAAGCATCCATTCGAATCAACAAAGGTCGATCCAAAAGGTGCATTTTTAGAGATTTCATTTGGTGTGATGCATTCGGAAGATGTTAGGGCCTAAATTCATGTTGCCCTAGAAGAACATGGTGACAACAAATTCTCTGATCTATACCTAAAACATTTAAGTGGTAACAAATTTGAGTTGAAAGAAGAATACAAGGCTTTGGAAGTGAAGAAATTCATTCAGTACAAAGAATTCCCTACATTTACGGAAGATGAATGGGTTTGGTACATGTTGAGTAGGATCCACAATGAGTTCATGTGGCTAGAAAAGCCCTTTAAGATCACCAAGGATGTGATTAGAGCTATGACAAGATTAAACTCTACCAATAACGTGCCCCTGTTAAAAGTTGTGAAGAATAACACTATAATAGAAGCAACTGGAGCCTAATTTGACAAGAGGGCATTAACAGTCAATGATATTACAAACCATGCAGTGAGGTTTGGATCGATGGTAATTGGATATAAGATCTATTTCTCTAACTAGGAGAAATCTGTCTCTAGTACTACTATTTACACTATTTATCAGATGATTAAGGAAAATACAAACTATGATCTATGTGAATTGTTATGGCAACAGCTAATAGAAAACTTGAAGAAATCAAAGGAGAGCAAATACCCCTTCAAGTTTGGTAAGTTGATCATCTATTTATTCTTCTACTTCATGCAAGAATTACCCGAGATGAAAAACTTGTTCTGGTTAAACAACCAACTAGTTGCAGTGCAAATTAGAGATCATTTAAGCAGTATAGGAAACCATGAGGAACAAACCATAGCCCTCTGGGGCTACTTCAAAAAATTTCAAAAAATTATGCAATCTAGAGAAAGGATTCCAAAGGAAATTGTTGACAAATACAAAAATGACATATGCTTTATTGTTAAAAAAGACCAATGTATGATGGAGGTTGTTGAGCCCATGAATATTTGGATAATGCCAATGGGGTATGAGGTAGATGGACAAATTCTAGATAACTATGACCAACACATGTTAATCAAACCTAGGGACTCCAAAGAGGAAAGATTTGGAACCTATGAGGAGTTGTCAACAAAAGTATTTGTTGAGCAAAGAAGGCCCAGAAAATGGTAGAAGAATATGCACAAAGCAAAGGTTTCACCAAAGAACAAATATCAGCTACAAGAGCTAGAACTGAGGTAGCAAAAGTAGCTAAAGAAAAGGAGAAGTAAGAAAAGGAAGCAAATAAAGCTCTAGAAATTCAAAAGACACAACAAGAGGCACCTACTACACCAAAAAAAAGAACAAGAACTACTGGTTCAATATCTAAATCTTCCGATATTCCTTCCACAACAACTACAAAAGAGAAAACAGGAAAGAGGAAGAAGACCAAAGGTCAAAGAGTGTATGTCAATGTTGATCCAATTGATGATGAAGAAACTAAGACTGATGAAGAATTGAAGAAGATGGTGGCACCAAGTACACTTCCCTTCAGTTCTCAGCAAGGTAAAACCTCCGATATCACAAAAGGGAAGACATCTAGTAAGAGTAAAGAAAGAAAGAAAGATAAGATTGTAGTACCTACAAAAGACCAGACTGGAATGAGCTTAGAGGAAGTTTTAATGGATATTACAACTGATGGCAATCTAACAGCCATTCCTAAATTCTATGATGAATACAATGATGTAGATAAAAGAATCATTGAAGATGCTATTGTCAAATATTTGTGCATTTACAATAAGGCCCTCATTGAGATCATTACTGATCTTCCTAACTCCTTGGACAGTATCATGTTTGCAAGGAAAGAAGCTGCTATGACAAAGGATACCAAACTCAAAGAACACATACTAATAACGTTATGCCCAGAGATCACTCCTGAAGACAAAACAAAAATTTCAAAAGTGCTTAGCAAGGAGTTTAGAACAAAGAAAAGAATTAATTTTCTTATATCAGATAACATTGAGAAAGTAGTAAAGGAAACTAAGGAAATCACTTTGAGAGTACTAAAGGAACATCATCTTCCAACTATAGTTGATAGAGAAGAAACAAATATTGGAGATGATACATCTATTCTTGATATGCACATGGATCAAGGTGGTGCAGAGCCAAAGGAGAAAGAAGATTCGGTTCATGTTACTGGTCCGAAGACTATCGTTGAGGATAAATCTAATACTGAGGAATAGAGCAAAGAAGATGAACAAGCTAAGATGATCTCTACTTCGAAGCAAAAAGATGATGAAAATAAAGATATGGATTTAGATCCTCTAGAACAAAGCCAAGATGAAGTCTCTGGTATAGCAAGAGACACTGGGGAGTCTATCAAGGAATTCCTGGAAAGAGAAAAATAAGTCTTGGATGAGCCTGAGTTTTTGCAAGGACTAATAAACTTGGACTCAATGTCCCTAGTACAAAAGTTCAAATTAGTATCAATTGTGTAAGAAAAGGCACAGGAAGAAATTTTGAAGTCACGCACTCAGGACAGTGAACGGATTGGTGAGGCATCTAGCATTTTGGAGAAGATGATGCCATCTTATCAAAAAGACACTTCAATGTCTTCAATAAATCAACTCAAGGGACTCATAAACTCTGTAAGTATTCATTTTAAATCTTTTGAAAAGTCTATTGAGACAAAAGTGAAGAAAGAGTTTGATGAGAAAAGATTAGTTGAGTTGAAGTCCATATTAGCAAATGACAAAACTCTATTGGGCATTGGACTAAAAAATATATAGAGTGCCATCAAAGAAGCCTGTGACTTATATAAATTTTGTGTATCATGGTTGGAAGCCACATAGAAGTTAGGAGAAAAGATCAAGGATCTAGAATTGCAATTGAAAAATATCTCTAAGTCAATTAACCTAGTAGTTGAGTCAATAAGTTGTAAAGAGATGCAAGTTATCAAAATTCACAATGATTTAAGTGATTTAGATATCAAGAGGGGCCAAATGAAAAGTAGAATGTGTCAATTGAGAGGATTGATATGTCCCCAAATAAATTCAATGAATAATCTTGTAGAAGAAGCCTTGAAAGCAAAAGCATTAATTGATACACCTTTAGATGTGTAAAAGGCAGAGAAATTAGTTTTTCTGGTAAAGGGTCACAGTCAAATTTTAGAAAGAGCTAAGAAATGATGGGATGAAGAGATTACACAATTGAAAATTGTGTACAAGGATATTCTTTTACCTATAACTAATTAAGTTAAAAATTGTATGTGTACATATGTGGCAGAGTATGAAAGTTTTGCAGTTTTGACAAAATTTTGACTCTTGTACAAACACCTTTGCAATTGATGTCAAAGGGGGATAAGAAGACTAGTGAAAAATCAGAAAACACTTAAGGGGGAGTGAAAGAATAGAGGGTATATAGAAAGGGGGAGAAGATACACATTTTTCACTAAGTGTTGCCATCAATGCCAAAGGGGGAGATTGTTGTCATTGATGGTAATTGATGGCAACAAGGCAAACAAGTCAAACAAGGAAACTCCATTGTATGCTAATTGGGTAATGTTGTCATTAATGGAAACAAGGAAAATAGATCATGATGGAGCTAAGGATGATTGGGAACTCAACTTGGAACAACATGCATACAAGGTTCTAGTCCAGACACAAAAGACTAAGGCAAAATGGCTAAGTACTGACAACACAGAGTTAGTAGCAGAGACTCAAGTGGTATTCCTCCGTAGTTGATTATCAAGGTATGTAGTTCAGGTATGTCATTTAGAATTGTTTTAAAGTGTTATGTTCAAGATTGTAATTCTTGATGACTTCCAAAAGTTAAGTTGTGATTGGTCTAAGTCTGGGTAAACAGGGTAAAGGCAGGAATAGTGCATAGTACCAGAGTAAAAGGGTCCGCATTCCTCCGATGTTACATATTTCATCATGCGGTTCTAAAGGTATACTAAGAGGTCCAGAATGAATGTTGATTGTGAATCTTTGAGTCTCTTATGGTCTGCAGTGAGATTTATGATGTGACTGATGAATTGGTTAAGCATTTTCTTAAGAGACAAGCCATCATGCATGATATATCTTTATGCAGAGAAGATATATTGTTTGAACAATCAATCTAAGTGGTTGAATGATTGGTTTTGACCTATATGAAGACTATTGAATGATTGTTTGGGTCCGCATTGTAGATTGTACACAAGTCCAAGATGACAAGATATAACATTTGTATACACAGTTCATATTTGGCTTGCCGACCTAACCATGAGATAAATCTTGTAGCGGATATATATACTCGATGGATTTCAGTGTTGAAGCATGAAGAGATGGTGTGGTGTGTGTGAATTCAATGTGTATGTGATCTAAAACAAAGTTGTGACCAGAAAAAGATAGAAAGGGCAGAAGATCAGAGTGTATGTAAAGCACAGTAAACATTATGAGCACTTTTGAGTCTTTATACTGAGCTGTAACTTGAATTGTACCCCAGCATTCTGTAGGTGTATTTGTAGCAGTCATATTCTAGAGTGAGCCAATCCTTCTTCTATCTTCTTTTCTCTTGGTAGTGAGCCTTTGTGCAGTGAGCATTTATTCCTTGGTTAGTGAGCCCTAGGTAGTGAGCCTTCTTGTAATTTGATATTGTGCTATCGTAATATATTGTGAGCTAACACTCACCATGGTTTGTCCCTTTTTGGGTTTTCCATGTAAAAATCTTGGTGTCTATGTGTTATGTCTTTATGGTTGTTGTTCTTATGTTTATTTTGCTTTCAAGTTATTAAATTTGGAAATTAGATTAAGGAACAACAAACTGAGTGATTTTTTAGAATACTGATTCACACCCCTCTCAATATTCTCTGCACTCAACACATGCTTCATCACACTTTCACTTTCACCAAAGCACAATAGCAAATAGTGTAAACAACCAAGTCGGTCATCCTTATGTTAACACCATGAACTTTTAAATGCATGCTTCCTCAAAATCACACGATGACATGGGGACCATGCACCAAGCTCGAACATGATCTAGAAACATCCACAAGCACATGAAAACCAACAAATTCCTTTACAACATATTTCATTTGAAGAAACTTCACACTTGAGTACTTAACTAGCTATATCATGCTCTATCATCATCTGCAACTTAAGAAGTGTACTTGTAGAGCACCAAACCACAAAAAATTGAAATGAAGAGATATAGACCTTATAAGATTAAATCTAGAACCACAAATACAAACACAAATATGTGGAGAAATGTGGAGCAAAAGAGTTTTTCCCAAACACTTCTGCATAACTCAGAAACACTATCCGAACACTAGTGAACATAACTTTCTCTATACAATGAACTGAAGCACAAAATATGAAACATAACATCTCTAAAAACCTCTGAGCAACATATCCAAACTATACAATCAGATATTCAATTAGGAAGAAATGCGGAGCAAAATTTGATCACAACTTTGTTAAGCTAGAACACATCTTTAACACATTGTTTTCTTTATTAACCAAATTTTCTCAAAAGCACTTGGAAACAAAGCAACAAAAATATATTCCTAACATCTTCATCACTTTATCAAGGGAATCACATCATCCTCAACATAGAAACTCAATCAAACAACAATAGCAACAACAAAAGACACAGTTGACACCAATGACAACACAAGCTTGTTGACATCAATGACAACACTGATTAGCACATACTTGCAACAATCTCCCCCTTTGTCATTGATGGAAACACATGATGTGAAAAACCATAAAGACACAATTATGAACCAACTTCTTTTCTTTCTTATTCTCCCCCTTTATTTTACACATCTTACTCTCTCTTTTTGATCATTAATTCTTTTTCACATTGTTCTCTCTCTCTCCCCCTTTGTTTTTCATGAGAACTCTCTCCTCCTTTGACATAAATGGCAAAGGGTGACACAACTTTCCCCTTTTATGATACTACACATACTTGTACTACTCACTACTTCTCTACAACACCTTTTTCTTTCATTGTTCTGAATACTCCCCCTGACTGCAACAATCATCATGACCACTACCTACTCCCCCTGAGAGATAGCCTCTAATCATCTCCTTATGCATCTAGTTCAAATAGTGAGGAGCCATAACCCCTAACTTCTCCCGAAGATACTCAAATGTATCCTTAGGAAGAGCCTTAGTGAATATGTCAGCAACCTGATCCTATGTAGGCACATACTCAATCTTCACTTCATTCTCTGTAACCTTCTTTCTTAGAAAGTGATACCTCATTGAGATATGCTTTGTCCTTGAATGCATCACAAGATTCTTTGAAATGTTAATAGAACTTTTATTATCATAGAAAATAGGGATTGGCTCATCATACACAACTTTGATATCCTTCAAGGTTTGTCTCATCCATAACACCTATGTGCAACATGATGCTACAACAATATACTCTGCCTCTGTAGTAGATAAAGACACTAAATCTCATTTCTTACTTAGCCAAGACACCAATCTACATCTAAGAAAGAATGCACCACCAATTGTACCTTTCCTATCATCTTTGTTCTTTGGTCTTGGGACAAGTTCCCAAGTTTGATTCTTCTCAATCTACATTAGTTCTTCTTCCATTGCCTTAATCCAATACTCATCCTTGCATGCCTCAACCACTATTTTAGGTTCAACTTTAGAAATTAAACATAGATTTACCTATTCTTCAGCAACTTTCCTTCTTATCAATACACCTTTTCTCTTATCACCAATGATCTAATCTTCAGAGTGATGCTTCTGCACATACTTGGGAGTTTTAGGGATTCTTTTCAGAGCTTCTTGTTCTTCAACCTATACTTCTTTTTCTTTAGTTTCTTCTTCTTCTCCACAAGAAGACTCATATTCATATCCATTCACCTCTGAGTTCACATGTAGATCCCAAACACCTTCAATTAACATGAAAACTACTCTTTACTTGAAACAATTGCGTTCTGTCAAGCTAAAATTCTCTTACACACTACTTTCAAGCCAATCATCAAAATCAAAAAAAATTATGGATGTTGATGTATCCAATGATTATTAACCATATGCCAAAACTGTAGATTAATATCTTCAATAGCGGACCAATGTGAACCAAATTACCAAAACAATGTAGCTTAATTTTACCAGACATATACTTAGCCAAAATTCATAATATGTCTTCTTGCTTGATCAAATTTGCACAAAAAACTTCTTGAGGAGGATGAGACCCTCTTGCAAGAATACCAGCCAAGCTAATCTACACAACTCTACCTTTATCCTTTGTAGTCACTGTCTCTATTCTAACTTAAACCTTTGTTGCTAATCCTTAACCTTAGTTCTTTGTGGTGAGGCATCAACACTATTCCTTTGGCAGGGGAGAAAAGATTTTCAATTTAAGGCTCCCCTGAGCCAAAGCTTTAATCTTAGTTCCCAGAGGGAACATCTACACCAGATATCAGTACAGGCTCATCCTTAACCTCTGTTACATCCTTGTTTATCTAGATCTTATTCATTTCCCTTTTGTCTCTACTAGATCAACCCTTTGTACTGGTTCATTCTTCTCTACCAGATTATCCTTCTTCATCCTTCTACTTCTGCAAAACTTAGAGGAATGTCCAGATCTATTACAATTGTAGCATACAACATTTCTCTAACAGTATTCCTTCTATTCATTCTAGATCTACATTGGTTAGTTTTATGCCCAAATTTATTGCATGTATAATAGTAGCCACTAAAATATTTAACTATCCTATCCTTTCTATAGCCATTTCTTATTTGACTTCTACACTCATTAGCTCTATGTCCCATCTTATTGCATGTAAAAACCTAGTAGAGTTCTGACTCACTTTACTTCTACAGACATCAACTCTATGACCAACTTTGTTGCATGTGAAGCATTGACCAGAGAAGGATGGAACATTTTGATTCCTTCTACTTCTACATTCTATTGCTTTGTGTCCATACTTATTGCATAAATGACAAATCCCAATGAAATATGGATACCTTTGAGCATTTGGTTGTCTGACCAAAGGTCTTCTATCTTTACTCTTTTGATTCCAGATCTTCTTGCCATTATTTCTCTAATTTTCATCTTTTTCAAATCCTAAACCCTCTTTATCATTGAGACTTTTCTAACTTGCAATCATCTCATCAAGCCTTACAAAACTTATCTTGAATTTTCTTCATAATTCTTTGCCTTCTCTAGATCTAATCTCAGATTCACAACTTCTTGTTCAAGCCTTATACCTTCTTCATATTTGGCTTTCACCATCAAGTTTAGATATTCCTCAATCCTTATCTTTTCTTCAACTTGCACTTTCAGACCATTCATAGATTCAGTTACTAGCCTCAATTATTCACTGACCTCCTTGTTTCTTTCTTTGAACTTCTTGACTTGCTCTCTTAATTTTCTGATACATTCATCTACTTCTTTAACATTCTCCTTTAGATCTTTGATTTCTTCTTTAGTCCTCTCTAGGTTTTCAAGAGCAATCTTGAGTTCTTCACTACTAATAGACCTGCATTCATCTTCTGAAGATCCATCAACTAGGAGAACATCCTTCTTGTATGCCATCCCAGATCTACCTCAAGCTGTTAAGCTTCCTTCAAAGGAACTTGGTTTTGATACCAATTGTTGAATGCACAAGACAAATAAGAGGGGGGTGAATTAGTTGTATCAAAATTTAAAACCCTCACAAACATTCAGATCCACATTAACCTTTAAACTTGTTATGATGTTTTAGCATGAAAAGAAAATAATAGAAATTGAATCATAATAGCACCAAACACATGACAAGACCATATTTTACGTGGAAAATCCAAGAAGGGAAAAACCATGGTGAGGATTAGCTCACAATATAATGTAGTAGCAATACCAAATTACAAAAAACCTCACTGTCAAAGGGCTCACTGCCCAAAAGAAAGAATGCTCATTGCAGGTGGACTCACTGTCCAAGTGTACTCACTTCCCACTAAGAAAGAAAGAGAGAAGAGAAGAGTGGCTCACTGCTAGGATTTGAACTGATATAATTGAATCTAATCTATGCATGTAATTTAGTTCCAATGAAGCTCAATATCCATCACAACACAAACAACATCTTCACAACATCACTAAAAATAGTAGACACCTTCTACTCATTGCATCCAATAGCCTAACACATGAAAGCTCTCACTACCCTGATCAAATTCACATCATAAACATCGTATCCTTGATGTACTCACACATCCACAAATTCTTGACACTTATTTATACAATCACCAATCATGAAAACATTCTCCAAGGTTGGCAATGTAGCTTAACCCATAAAATTCAAATTAGGTTTGGAACTAAACATTCTTGTAGAGGAAGGGAATGAATGTAGACCACATCACACTTTAGCATGGACCTAAATCCACTTTTACATGCTTCATCACGCTTTCACTTTCACCAAAGTACAACCGCAAATAGTGTAAACAACCAAGTCAACCATCCTTGTGTTAACACCATGAACTTTTAAATGCATGCTTCCTCAAAACCACATGATGACATGAGGACCTATTGATGAGAGTTTTTACACACTCACAACATAGTTAAAATTCACAAAAGAACCTTAGCCATCTTGGAAGATATGTAGAATTAACTTGTAATTCTCAATCTCAAGTTTCTAGATGGTCAATTCTTGACCATGTGGGATAAACCAACAATTCGTTGTGAAGCTATTATATTCAAGGGGCCTTACACAAATTAAAGTAATTAGTGACTTACTGGACCTTAAATTATGCAAATTGTTACAAATATCAACAAAGTATTCATTCTTTTGCATAAATTCACTATTATATCACAAAGCTTTACATGAATTTCAGTAAAACAAACTTTGCCTTTCAAATTTATATGAGAATTGTCAAAGATCGTTGCAATTCCTCATTCTTTATTCAAGTGTATGACAATTTCCTTCAGATTTTTGCATTTAAGCTAATTATTTACCAATTGTTGGAGAAAAGTTAGAAATACTCAAATTAAAATACCATTCCATACAGGATCTAAATGTTCTACTACTCACTTATTAAAGAATACAGTAATCTAAACAATTCAACACAATCAAATCTACAAATGTAAAGTCCTGAACATTTTCATGAACATACATAAGAGATTGCAAGATTTCAAAGAATAATACTTCAAGTAAAAGTCTAAATCAGAAAACACTCTGTGATAGATGCAGAATTCTGAGTTTACCTTTATTTAAAGTATAAAGTCATACAAAATTTACAATGTAATAATGACTTCTGTTTCATTGATCAAATCACCAGAAAAACTTACAAGTGTTTTGACAGATACACTAAGGAGACAAAACATTCCACACACTCCTTAATGCAGACATAGGTGAACTCCTTTCTAAAACTAAAAGAAATGTCCTCTCTATTTCAATAGTATTTGCCAATTACAACTCTAAACTAAAACTCAAAATCCCTGTGTAATATGATACAAGTAACAAAGCTTCTTATATAGACTTTGAATCTTCTTCCTAATATGGTTACAAAATCAATCTAACAGTCAGCATTCAAATCTTCTAGATCAATGGTAGGAATCATTTCCTAACCGTTCCCAAAATATCCCAATGGTATCTCTACTCAGCTCAAAGGATGCCTTTAGAATCTTTTCAAAATATAAGATACCCACTGACCCTTTCCTTTTTGTTGACTTTTGGCTAATGATACTCTCTAAGCACATTCTTGTTTAGCATATCCTCTTTTTAATATATTTCTACTTCAAGTACTCTGCAAAATTGCATGTCACTCCCTTGATGAAAGTACGATCACCCTCTTGACTTTTTGTCCATGTATACTCTTGTGCTTTGATTCCTTCTTTCAACTTCTTTTCTTCTATTACCAAATCTTTAACCCTTTTCTGATACTTCTTGATCTTAGCATTTATTTTCATTATTGAATCAATCGTCTCTGTACTAAGATGTGCTACAGGGTTCTCCAAACATGGTGAAAATATAGCCTTAAATTCATTCAATGCCTTTTCCAAGCCATATGCTGATACCTCTAAGCATTCATGCCCAATGAGTTTTTCTATTATTTTCATATGATTTCTTATCATATTGTTAGCGACCTCTTCTAGGTCTCTAGTACTTATGATATAGCTCTTAAGAATGTCTTCTTCAAATTTTAATTCAAACCTTGTTGGTGGCAATTGGTTAGCCATTCGGGGAGTAATGTCTCCTTCATTTATCAATTCTTCTACTCTCTCCTCCATTTCTTCAAGTTGTTTCAATTCTGATCTGCATTCTTCCTTTCTAAATTGACAACTATGTAAAATAACATTACATTTATTCTTCTCTGTCAAAGCCATATCCCAACATGTCACTACTTGCTTTGTTACCTCCTCTCCTTTATGTATAAATTCCTTGAACCATTTCTCAAAAATATTAGCTTTAATCTTTTTATTCTCCATCTCTTTCACCTCATCTTTTGATAATACTACCATTTCAATAGGTAATTCTGGCACGATGGCATTGGGATCAAACATCCCCCTAATGAACTGCTGTAGCTGGACAATATGTCCCTTCAAATAATCATGTTTATCTTTATCCTTCTTTAGTATTTCAGCAGTAGCCTTGTGCATATCTTCCCATTCATTTATATGTTGCTCCCTGGTCATGTGGCCTAAATCTATATTAAGTAATCTATAATCATCCACAGTCATTTCTCCTTTGGATTTATCCTTTTGTGGTATAGCTAGATCCAAAAGGACCTCTTTTAATTTCTAACATAGTTCTAGCTTTTCTTTTCTCCTTCTATGGTGTAGAACCACCCAATAAACTCTTGATATCAATGGGTACTAATTTTACTACTACCTTCTCTCTTCTAACCTTAGAGCCTAACCAAGGTGGAGCCTCCTTGGTAGCTTCTACTATTTTTTCTTCATTTATTACCTCTTCCTAAGGTTTCTCCATTTCTACCTATTCTATGTGTTGTTCTTGTTGTTTCTGAGGTGGTTGAGGTTGAGGACCATGCTCTAGAACAAGTGGATCATCATGCTATTGTGATTCTCCCTCATTATCATCTTCTTCTATTTTAGTATCCCCTCCTTGCTCATCTTATGGGTTCTTTTTTTTTCTGAAGATTCCTTTTGTTCTTCTTCTTCTTTATCATTTTGTTGCATATTTTCTTTTTTCTCTTTATGCTCAGTATTATCTTTAGAAACATTTTCTATATTACCTAATCTTTCTTTAGGATTACCTGATATCCCCACCGATTCCTTTGCTATTTCAACTTGTTCTTGTACCTTTTCAAGCATATTTGTTTGCTCCATTTGTGAGGGTGAACTTGTGACTTTATCAGGTCCTTCTACATCTTTTTCCTTCTCAGTTTTGCTCTATGTGTTCTTCCCTTCTTCTATATTTTCTTCTTGTTCACTTTGTTCATTATACATATTAAGAATATCTAGGACATTAGTACCAAAAACATTCATCTCTATCTCCTCCTTAGTTCGGACTAGTGTTTCTTTTATAACTTTTTCTGGTGTTTCTTCTTTCTCAGATTCTTCTATTTGTTGTGCCACATCCTGCACTTCCTTTATAATCTCAGGTAGCACTAGTGTACCAAAAGGATCAACTATTTCTGACTTGCCCTGTACATTTTGTTCTTCTGATTCTGGGTTTTGTTTTGTTTCCATACAGACCTGAGTATCCTATTCTTCCCCTATATTAGAATATTCACTTACTTCTTCGTCATTCCTTCCAATTTCCCCGTTGGCACTAGGATTCACCTCCCTAACTTCACTCACTACTGTCATCTTCCACATTGACCATCTCACTTACTTTTTTGACTTCATAAAGTTTTGACTCTTGTTGCTTCTCTTCAGTCAATTCTTTCTTAACCTTTACATACCTTTGTCTTTTCTCTTCTGGTGTGGATTCACTATGTATGCCACTCAGCCTAGTACCAACTTATTGAGCACCTATAACCTCACCCTATTCTAATGCTTGTCCTTTTGAGGTTTCAATTGTTATGGCTCTCATAATTCTTTGTCTTGTTGGCCTCTTAGCAGTTTGAGTCTACTCTGTACTAATGTTATGTCCTATAGACTCTGCGTCCTTGAATGTCCCTGAAGATACTACTATTGTAACACCCAAGGCATAGGGATCCATTAAGGTTGCATTTTTATCCTTTTCACTGATTTTATTTTCTAAAATTCTTCTTTTCCTTTCATAAAAGCATTGCAGCTTAGCTTGATTCTCTCTTATCCTCTTCTTACCCTTTTTCTGAAGTGTAAGCTCAATCCCTTTAGCTCTGAGTTCTTCTATTTGATCTTTTAACCATGTTTTAGAATATAAAATAATTGGTTTGGATAATACATCCAAAGATGTTCCCCATGGTTGTGTCCAATCAAGTTCACCAATGGGAGAAAGCCTTGTGTTCTAATAGCTGTGGTGTAACAACTTATTATCATCTTTAATTTCTAAGGGCACATTAATTTCTCCCATAGTCCTCATCTGTTCTACAGTCAACCTTTGATGAGCTCTTTTTTGCACTTCTTTGTCATTCTTACACTCTAACCAATAGTCTTCAATATGCACTTGATACTTATATTTAGAATCAATAGTTCTCTAGATCCTATGGAAAGGATCAAAGCATCTAGCTAACTTAAATTCTTCAAAACCGTAGTATCTCAACTCCTTTTCTAAATAACCAACCACCTCCTCACTATAACAAGAAAACCTTCCAATAGCCCAGGGGAGTTAGATATTTCCTCTGTCCCACTTCTTTTTAAAATCCTAAATCCATTTAGGTTATGTCTAGAAAACTCCAATACAATCAATTTATTCAATGGATACCTAGGTAGCATGAATGGCTTCCCCTCAAAACCTTCAGTTCTAATATATGTAAAATTTGAGAATTGTATATACCATGAACTATGTAGCCCAATAGTGTTCTCTGCTTCTTCAGATAGCCTTTTATCTTTTTCCCTAATTAAAATCCTTACCATGTAAGTATAAAACACATCATTTACCAAGGCATACTCCCTCAATGCATTATCCTCTTGCAAATCTAGATAATGATCATAAACTAATTTCTGATCTAGGCCATTCCCCATGGTCCCAATTCTATCAATCCCCATTATGTAGGGATGGATCATATATGCACAAGAATACAACACATATGATGACAAATAAAAATGCATCATTTTCTGCTTTCTTAACATAGCTTGCTTCCATATGGCTATACTAATAGCCTTAGCCAGTGAGTTTTCCCATCTTCCTTTTTTGCTTCCCTCATAAATTGAATAATAGTGAACATCCATGGTTCACACTTGGTTTCATCTCTTAACCCCACTAGTCTACTCAGCATTGTAATCATTAGATGTATTTCCTCTTTAAAATCTATCCTGTGAAGGTTCTTTGGTACTCTTGCTACAGCCTTAGGTTTGTTTTCTGCATTGTACCAGCTGTAGAAAATTTTGCTCTTGCAATCTCTTTCATTATTGTTAAAATCTTATGTATATTGGTCTATGTCTATATCCACCATTTCCTCCTAAATCTCTAGACCAAACATCTTTTCTATCCTGTATGTGGACAAATGTACAATAACCCAGTCTTCATGTATTACTCTTCTGGTATTTACATCATATCTATTTATGCACTCCAAAACTAGACCCTTAGCCTCCATGGCTAATGGGAACCCTGCAACCTTGTACAATCCCCTATCCCAAATGCACTTCATATCAGGGGTAGCATCTAATGCTATAATGTTTTGAAGAACATCCTCTGCATCATAAGATTCTACATTTGTATCAGTAGAGACCCTGCTTGTGCTAATCAAGGATGGATATCCCCTGTGTATTGGCAATTCCTCCTTTTCTATTTCCTTCCATGGCTTTCTTTCTTTCTTTACCTTTTCTTCACCTACTAGATCTGTTCTCTTTTGTTTCAGAGCCATCCTATATGAAAAATTGCATATTTAACTTCCTATTTTACTCGATCTACCTAGGGTTTTACCATGAATTTTTTACATTTTACATTTACCCTAACCCTTTTTTGTCTTTTCTCATTTTAGATTTCATGCTACTTAACACAATCAGTTAATTTCTTTAATCAGATGTAGTCATTTTCCATTTACTTGCATTCTTAATGAAATTACTCATAACCAATTTGCATTTTTTATTAACTATATTATAACAATGTTTAAGAAACATACCTATATTAGTGACAGCCCAACTTTACAAACGTTGACCCACCTTACCATTTTTACCAAGCCGTTCCCATTTTGAAATTTCATTTAGCTATGGATTGTCTGTTTAATTTGTGCAATAATCTCCTTTCTCTACAATTTTAGTTTTCACGATGTAATTATGAAAAAATAACAATCTTTACTTAACCCTAACATGTTTAAATTCATCCTTTCATTGTTAGTTTTGCATTAAATGCTGCATTCAATGCAACATACGGACTTGGCTCTCTATTTCAACCTTCTATTTTGAACATTGTATCCATTAATAATCTGCCCTTTGCATTTGGATTTCACATATCATTTTTTTTGTATATCGCTTTGTATATCATTTTTTGTATATCGCTTTGTATATCGTTAATATACAAGTCCAAATATGCAATGGGTTATGAAATAATGTTGCCCTTTACTTCATGTTTAGCTTTGTATCTTCTGTTTGTCTATCGTAATGTATGTATAATAGATACAAACCATTATACAAATGCAACTGATACCCTAGTTCCACTTTACTTTCCCTTTATTTCCTGACAATGCACTTTTATCTTTTTGTATATCAGGATTGTATGTATACAATCTTTCATATATACAAGAGTATTGATCTTATTTCATCATTTTTTAAAATCTGCATCGAGTTTTACCTTTTACATCATTTGTACCACCCTTTTGTATCTCTCTTTTGTATCTCCCCATGTATATGCAACATACAACAATGGGATACCACCATGGGCCCCACTCTACTTAACTGCTTTTATCTCTTCAAAGAAACAATAATTGTATTTGCCCTTAGATACAATCACTCATACATGCAAATGTTTGATACAACCATATTTGAATTTTGACTTTCATTAACTACATTTCATAATCTTTTTGAGTTCATGCATGTATATCAAGTGAATGCATACTTGTCCAGAATGTGTCAAGAAACAATGTATCATTTACATCGGATATAAATAACCTTTAGAATACGTAATTACATGTACTTTAAAGATGCAAAGTTGAGACATACAAAAATACAATACTACATAAAGTACCTTTTTCACCTTAATAAACTACATTGTATACTTCCCTCGGGTTCGTGTATGTATATCACCCCTATGTATATAGATTGTGCTTATATGAACATACATACAAACCGATATACAGCGCGGATGTGACACTTTATTCATTCAACTTTTGAACACCTATTGGGTCCAATTGGTATACAAAGGGCCTAAACACTGGACATATGCATGCAAATCACCAAGATACAAAACCTGATTGCACCCAACATGACCTATACAAAGACCTCACATACAAACTAATTTGTATATGACATACAAACCTCCAAAATGATGCATTTCACCAAAAAAAGTAAATCTCACAAAATACTGGGAATTTCTCTCTGGTTTAAAAAGCAACCCTTACTCATTTTTCACAAAGAATTCACCACTACTTCTGCTTTGTACCTACTACTAAGTATTTTCAATTTTCAACATGGTTTGTAATACTTACCTCTTTTTCCCTTTACCACAAAGCACAAACACACACAAACCAAAACTAATAGCCACAATAGGGTGTTGGTAGGTGGTGACTGATTAGGAAAGTATTGTACACTAGCCATGTATCCTTGCCGGGGTTCGGGGTCACAACCCCTGAAATTTTTTTTAGAGCCAACATAAAAAACCCTATTTTTGTAATCGACATAAAAAAACCTATTTTTGTAACCGACATAAGGCTTGATAAAAAGCGGCTAAGGGTTATGGTTTTGGTTGAGATTGTATTGTAGCATTTACAATAGTATTGAGTTGCAGGGATTGCTGGTTGTAATTGGTTTGATTTACTGGATAATAATATTGGACTCTCTGTTGGTGGATGTAGCCTGAGTTTGGGTGAACCACTTTAAAACTTGTCTCTCGCTGTTATTATTTCTGTGTATTTCCATTCCTTTGTTTAATCTTTATTTGCATTTAGTTGATATCTTTTGTTGGCTAACCCTAACAAGTGGTATCAGAGTGAGGTTGTGTTCAATTATCATCTGCAGGAAGGTCTCATGGTTGAGTGGGAGTAATGGCGGACAAGGGTAAATTGAAGGTCGATTTATTCAATGGGCAGAACTATTAGTTATGGAAGATGCAGATGGAGGATTACCTCTATCAAAAGGATTTATGGATGCCGTTGGAAGGAGTAGCCAAGAAACTGGCAACAATGAGTGATGAGGATTGGAATCTTCTTGATAGAAAGGTACTGGGAACCATTCGGTTGTGCCTAACACCATCAGTGGCATTCAATATAACAGAAGTGAAGACAATAGATGGTTTGATGAAAGATTTAGCTAAATTGTATGAAAAACCCTCAACCTCAAATAAGGTATTTCTCATGAAGTGTTTGTTTAATCTGAAAATGGTAGAAGGTGGATCTGTGACAGATCATTTAAATGAATTTAATATGATTGTCAGTCAATTGACTTCTGTAAATGTAAAATTTTATGAAGAAGTTAGAGCTCTCTTGATATTATGTTCATTGCCTGAAAGATGGAATAGTTTGGTAATGGCAGTTAGTAACTCTATTTCTAGTTCAAATACCCTGAAATTTGATGATGTTGTTGGTGTTATTCTGAGTGAGGAAATTCATAGGAAAAGCTCAGGTGGATCCACATCAGGCAATGTTTTGAACGTAAAAAGTAGGGGCAGATCAAAGGAGAGAGGAAAAGGTTCTAGAGGTCATGGGAAGTCACGAGGAAAATCAAAGGATAAGAGATCCCAAACTAGAGGACAGAAGGATTGCTGGTACTGTGGGAAACCAGGTCATCTAAAAAAAGATTGTTGGTCTCGGAAACATAAAGGAGACAAACAAGAAGGCAATAAGGAGGCAAATGTGGTAAATAATAAATCTGAAGATGATGCTTTGATTCTTTCCCTAGATAATGCTGATGATTCATGGGTTTTAGATTCAGGGGCCTCATTTCATGCTATGCCCCATAGAAGTTATTTTCTTGATTATGTCCAAGGAGATTTTGGGCTAGTTTATTTGGGAGATAACGAACCCTATCAAATTGTTGGAAAGGGAAGAATCAAGATTAAGTTGCATAATGGGAATCATTGGCTACTACAAGAGGTAAGGCACGTTCCAAGGATTAGTAGGAATTTAATTTCAGCAGGGCAGTTAGCTAAAGAAGGTTGCATCATTACATTTACTGATAAAAATTGGAAGGTTTCAAAAGGTGCCTTAATAGTAGCAAAAGGTGTGAAAGTAGGCACCTTATATCTTTGTACAGGTCATACTGTTCCTTCTACTTTGGCTATTGCAGAGAAAAAACAAACAGGTTCAGGAATAGTTGCTGCAAGTTTGTAGGAAGAAACTGAAACAGTTGTTGCAGGTTTGCAGGAAGAGACTGAAATAGTTGCTGCAAGTTCTGAGACAACACTGTGGCATAACAGACTTGGGCATATGAGTGAAAAAGGTATGAAGGTACTTCATTCTAAGAAAGTTTTACCAGGTCTGAAATGTATTAATATGGATTTCTGTGAAAGTTGTGTGTATGGAAAACAAAAGAGAGTCAATTTTCTCAAGGATGGGAAGCAAAAGAAAAATGAAAAGTTGGAGCTTGTGCATACAGATGTATGGGGACCAGCTTAGGTATCTTCTCTCGGTGGCTCTCAGTATTATGTTACATTCATAGATGATGCAACTAGGAAGGTATGGATTTATTTCCTTAGGCAGAAATCTAATGTATTTGAAACATTAAAGGAATGGAGAAGCTTGGTTGAGAATGAGACAGGTAAAAGATTAAAATGTCTTAGATGTGATAATGGTGGTGAGTATTGCAATACATAATTTGAGGATTATTGTTCCTTTAATGGAATTCGTAGGCAGAAAATGGTTCTAGGGACTCCACAGGAAAATAGAGTGGCTGAATGCATGAATAGGACAATAATGGAGCATGCAAGGACCATGAGATTGCATGTTGGGCTACCTTTAAACATGTGGGCAGAAGCTATCAACACTGTTGTATATTTAATTAATAGAGATCCTTTAGTTCCTTTGGGCTGTGGTATTCTAGAGGAAGCATGGACAAGTAAGAAGGTGAGTAATTCTTTTATCAAAATCTTCAGATGTGAAGCATTTGCACATGTAGATTGTGAAAATAGAACCAAGATGGATGCAAAATAAAAAAAGTGTACCTTCATTGGATATGACATTGATGAATTTGGTTATAGGCTTTGGGATTCTAAAAATCAGAAAATTGTGAGAAGCAGGGATGTTATATTCAATGAGGTTGTACAAAGATCAGTTGCAACAGCATGAGAAGAAAGAAAATGATTATGTGGTGCTAGATGATACTCCAAATAGTGATGTTCCAGTGGTTCCTCATGCTCCGCAATAGCAACCAGAAATACCACAAACTCCAGTGAATGTTAGACAGTCAACAAGGCTAAGTAGGCCTCCTGAAAGGTTTTCTCCCTCTTTGTATTCTATTTTGTTAACAGATGTTGGTGAACTAGAAGGGTATGATGAAGCTATGCAAGTGGATACATAGGTTCAGTGGGAGCTTGCAATGAAAGAATAAATGGACTCCTTGCTAAAAAATCAGACTTGAGAATTATGTAAGTTGCCTGTAGGTAAAAAGGCTTTACCAAACAAATGGGTTTATAGGATGAAAGAGGAAGATGGAGGTAAAAAAAGATTTAAAGCCAGGTTACTAGTAAAAGGATTTGCACAGAAAAAGGGCATTGATTTTGATGAGATTTTTTCTTCGGTTGTCAAGATGACTTCTATTCGTACTATTTTAAATATTGTGGTTGCTGAAGATTTGCATTTGGAACAGCTAGATGTGAAAACTACCTTTCTCCATGGTGATTTGGAGGAGGAGATATACATGGACCAGCCCCAAGGATTTGAGGTCAAAAGTGGTGCAGGAGCACCTAGAAAATCATGTTTTCTTTTGTAATAAGGTCTATTGACCAATGCATTTTCATTTCAGCTTATGTCTAGGTTTATTTTGTAAGTCCCAAGTGGCATTTGACTATTGTAATCACCTAATGCTAAAAATAGTAATAATTCCAAAAATAGGCAGTAGTGTTTCCTGGTCGCTTGGGATCAGCCTCCCAGCCGCTTGGAATGGATTTGGTACTACTCTGGGTGAATCTATAAAAACCTAGAGAAATGAATTGAATGCATATACAGATTAGGGATTGAGATTGTAATCAGTCATATGATATTGTGATTGTAATCAAGCTTTGTTAAGGAGAAATCAATCTTTTATGTGTTGTCAATTTTGTTTCCCATCCTCTGTAAATACGAAATTGCATAGTTGTAGATTTTCTTTCTTTTATGTTTTCCCATTGTTGTAAAATGTCGATATGAAGCATTCCACTGATAAGATTTCTGTTGAAATTAGTGGAATAGCTTCGTTGTATATTTGTTTGTTTTCATTTCTTGTTTGTTTCATTGTTTCGATAGCACAGATGTTCCACATCACGGGTTATGCTCAGTAGTTCGCCTAGCATTTCCATGTGCTAGGGTTTGGTGAAGGCAAATTGAGCAACAGTGTGTGGGACTAGCGGCATAAGAAACCCCATTGTTCACCGATGATTGAAACCTGGCTGACGAATGTGTTTGAATGTGTTTTGTTGGCGTGATCGGTGAAACAAGGACTCTATGGTAATCCCAACCGATAATCCAAGTCCCACCAACGAATGTGATTCGAATGTATGCTGCGAATGTACATTGAGATTGTATGTGGTGGGACATACAAGAAGCAACTGGGGTTAATGGTGAATTGGTGCATGTGTCCACCATCAACAACCAGTTCAGCAATGTACATGAGTTGATTTGATCTATTTTGGTTTGCTTCTGTTGCGCGCTCTGCATCATTTTGGTATCAAAGCCAATGAAAGGTCTGCATCAAGTGTTGGCATTGTCTATGAATGTTTATGTCAAATAGAGAAAGTGAAGGAGGGGCTAGCGAGATGCCTCCAAAGGGAATGACCACAGAAGTGGTCAAGAAATTCAAGGAGATGGAGGAGCTAATCAAGACTGGAGTCAAGGAAGCACTCCAGCCTGAGTTGAAGACCTTGGGAAAAGGTAGGAAACCAGATGAGGAGTCTGATGAAGAAGAAGAAGATGGGGAAGAGGAAACAACCCCAGGATAGACAGATATATCTGCAGATCAGAAATAATTTCTGGAGGCCAAAAATCACTTGGTAAGGAATCGTCTGATTCAAGAATGGAGATTTTGATGTTTAGTGGAAAGATGGACATAGAAGATTATATTGAATGGGTCAAGGCTTTGAACAATTACTTTGAATACAAGGAGATACTGGAGAATAGAAGAGTCAATTTTGCAAAAATGAAATTGAAAGGTGTTGCACTCACATGGTGGAACTACACCCAGGGAGAAAGGGTGAAGAGTGGAAAGAGCATGATCTCATCCTAGAGTCAGATGGTAGAGAGGATCAAGGCTTAGTTCCTACCAGCACATTATGAAGTGCAAATATACAAGAAAATGTAGAACCTCAGGTAGAAGGATATGGATGTATCCACCTATATAGAGGAATTTCATAAATTGTCCCTAAGGTACGGACATGCTGAAGATGAGAAAGGAAGAGTTGCCAGGTATATTAATGGCTTGAAGTATAGTATACAAGATGAGATTACCATCTTGACACCAGAAACCGTGGACAAATGTTTCTAGGAGGCATTGAGAGTAGAAGAGAAGCAAAAAAGAAAAGGAGAACAGTAGAACAAAGGCAGAGGTGGAAAGAATTTCAGGGGCAGAAACAACTTTGGTGGCAAAAATTAGTTCTAGAAGAATCGAGGGGAGTCCAGTCAGCACGAACACAGTGGAGAATCTGGTTCCAAAGAGGGTTTTAGAGGGAGGAGACCCAATGGGAGAGGCAGATTTGGTGGACCAGGTAGAGGTCCTAATGTCTTCATGGGAAGATGTTATAATTGTAACCAAATTGGGCACACAGCAGGTAGGTGTTCGGAGAAAGCCTCAAGCTCTCATGGAGGAGAGAGAAGGAGCTAGTTGATTTAAAAAGAAGATTGTCAGAGTGTGAACTCACCTATGGGAAGCACAGCTTCAGCACAAGATGGAGAGAGTCTCATGATGAGAAGGATGATGCTGAAGGTACCACAAAACAAAGAACCACTGCAAAAGAAAACACTGTTCAAAACTCTGTGTAAAGTTTTCAGCAAAAGGTGTAAGGTAATTGTTGATTCCAGTTCAACTAAAAATTTAGTTTTAGTAAAAATGGTAGAGAAGTTGAATTTGAAAAGATTGCCACATATGAGTCCATACAAAGTGTCATGGCTGAACAAAGGGCAACAAGTCTTGGTTGATGAACAAGCTTGGGTCGAATTTCAGATAGGGGAATATGGGGATAAACTTTTGTGTGATATAATTCCCATGGATGCATACCATTTATTGTTAGGTAGACCTTGATAGTATGATGTACAAGTCTAGCATGATGGTAAGTCAAATTCTTTTGTGATCACCAAGAATGGTAGATAGTATAAGATGGGTCCTTTACCAAAAGAAGATGTAGACAAGAATGTAGGATCAAGTATCATGTTAATGAGTGGGAAAGAGTTTCTCCATACTCTGAAAGAAGAGGGAACCTAGGGGTATGCTCTGATTTTGAAACCTAAAGACAGTTCTGATTTGTCTAAAAATAGCAACAAAAAAATCCCTAAGGAAGTGCAGGAATTGTTGGACAAATATAAGGGTATCATGGTGGAAGATATGCCCAATGTACTACCCCCTATGAGAGACATAAGTCATCAGATTGACTTCATCCCAGGATCCACATTGCCAAATAAGCTAGCTTATAAAATGACACCTAATCAGAATGGGGAGATTGCTAAACAAGTACAAGAACTGTTGGATAGGGTTTGGTGAGGAAAAGTCTTAGTCCATGTGCTGTACCCATAGTTTTAGCTCCCAAGAAGGATGGCAAATGGAGGTTATATACTAATTTGAGAGCCATAAATAAGATCACCATCAGATATAGGTTTCCTATGCCCAGAATAGAGGACCTTGTGGATTGTTTGGGTGGGCTTGGTATTTTTCTAAAATTGATCTCAAGAGTGGATACCATCAGATTAGGATTAGACAAGGGGATGAATGGAAGACAGCCTTTAAGACCAATGAAGGTCTTTATGAGTGGCTGGTGATGCCATTTGGTCTGTCCAATGCTCCAAGTACTTTCATGCATCTAATGAATGAGGTATTGGAAGATTTTATTGGCAAATTTGTTGTTGTCTATCTTGACGTTATTCTAGTTTTCAGCAGGACAAAAGAAGAACATTTGCAGCATTTGGAATAGGTGTTGAAGAAGCTACATGAGGAGAAACTGATGATTAATATGGAGAAGAGTATCTTCATGAAGGAAGAACTTACATACCTTGGATTTGTTATATCCCAGGGCAATTTGAAAATGGATCCAGAAAAGGTAAATGCTATTTTGTCTTGACTAGCAATTTAAATAGTAAGTGATGTAAGGAGTTTTCATGGGTTGGCAACTTTTTATAGGAAATTCATAAGAGGATTCAGTCATATTTGTGCACCCATTCTGGATCCATAAAAGGAGGACAGAAATGTAAGTTTGTTTGGAATAGAGTAGCTGATGAGTCTTTTGAGATTCTCAAACAAAAAATAGCAGAGAAACCCATTTTGGTTTTGCCCGATTTTAATAAGTTGTTTACTGTGGAATGTGATGCTAGTAACCTTGCCATTGGTGTTGTCTTGAGTCAGGAAGGCAGACCTATTGCTTTCTTTAGTGAAAAGTTGAATGATGCTAAACAAAAGTATTCCACATATGATCTAGAATTGTATGCAATGGTTCAAGCATTGAAAAAATGGAGACATTATCTCTTGCCCAAGGAATTCATTATTTATACTGACAACCATGCTTTGAGTTTTCTGAATTCACAGGAGAAGCTAAATCACAGGCATATGAAGTGGGTTGAACAACTTTAGGTGTATACTTTTTCCATCAAACATAAGAAGGGACAAGCCAACAAAGTGGCAGATACTTTGAGCAGACGAGTGTGCACTATACAGGAAATCCAGTTGCAAAGTGTGGGAGTGGATTCTCTCAAGAATATGTACCAAGATGATGAGGACTTCAAGGAGACATATGCAGTTTGTTCACAATTTTTAGATTCCTATCATTTTGATTTTTCTAAATATTTGTTACAGCAAGGGCTACTATTCAAAGGTAGCCAACTGTGTGTACCTAGGTGTTCCATGAGGGAGAACATCATAAAAGAGCAACATTGTGGTAGTCTTGGAGGTCATTTTGGATTGGACAAGATGTTGGAACAAGTGAGAAGGCTTTATTTCTGGCCTAAGATGCAAACAGATGTTAGGAAATTTGTGAAACTTGTAGCATTTGTCAGAGGGCAAAAGGAACTTCATCTAATGCAGGCCTCTATCAACCACTTCCAATTCCTCAAAGGCCATGGCAGTTCATCAATATGGATTTTGTTTTGGGTCTTCCAAGGACTCAAAGAGGATTTGACAATGTGTTTGTGGTTGTTGACAGGTTTAGTAAAATGGCTCACATTGTGCCATGTAAATGTACCAATGATGCTTCACATATTGCTGGATTGTTCTTCAAATAAATAGTTTGAATTCATGGATTGCCACTGAATATTGTCACTGACAGAGATCCCAAGTTTGTGGGACATTTTTGGTGCACTTTGTGGAAGAAATTAGGCACTCAATTATCTTTCACGTCAGCATATCACCCTCAGACAGATGGACAAACTGAGGTGGTGAATAGATCACTAGGTAATCTTTTGAGGTGTTTGACTAAATAGCATGGAGAAGCATGGGATATGATCATCCCACAAGTAGAGTTTGCATATAATGATTATGTTAATAGGAGCATAGGAAAGAGCCCTTTTGAAGTTGTATATGGGATTTATCCCAGGGGAATTTTAGAGCTCAGGGATCTCCAGAACATGGAGAAAACGAGTGCACAAGGAGAAGATTTTGCAGTCATCATGAAGGATATCCATGATGCTATAAGGGACACTATCCAGAAGAACACAGGGAAATACAAAGAGAGAGCTGATCAAAGGAAGAGGGATATACAGTACAAGGTCAGAGATTTGGTGATGGCTTATCTAAAGAAGAAAAGACTTCCTAAGGGGCAGCCAACAAAGCTTCTTATGAAGAAGATAGGTCCATGTAAGGTTGTACACAAATTTGGGCCTAATGCATACGAAATTGAACTTCCTCTAGGTTTAGCAATATCACCCATTTTCAATGTGTCAAATTTGTTTCCATTCAACAGAACCAATACAGCAGAGATGGGAGCAGAAGATGCAGAATGGATTTCTAATCTTCCACCAAGTCAGCCAGTTTAGTTGGACTGTATTTTCAACACAAAGGTTCAGAAGAAGACCAGACACAAAACCTACAAGCAGTATCTGGTCAAGTGGCATGGTTTACCTGATGAGGATGCAACCTGGATGAGTGAGGAAGACATCATCAAGCATGGGGTTCATATTTCAGACTTGGTTCCTCAAGGGACTTGAGTTCTGTTAATCCCAAGAGTATGGTGTAGGAGCACCTAGAAAATCATGTTTTCTTTTGTAATAAGGTCTTTTGACCAATGCATTTTCATTTTAGTTTATGTCTAGGTTTATTTTGTAATTCCCAAGTGACATTTGACTATTGTAATCACCTAATGCTAAAAATAGCAATAATGCCAAAAAATATGCAGTAGTGTTTCCCAGCCGCTTGGGATTAGCCTCCCAACCACTTGGAATGGATTTGGTACTACTCTGGGCAAATCTATAAAAACCCAGAGAAATGAATCGAATGCATATACAGATTAGGGATTGAGATTGTAATCAGTCATATGATATTGTGATTGTAATCAAGCTTTGTTAAGGAGAAAGCAATATTTTCTGTGTTATCAATTTTGTTTCCCATCCTTTGTAAATACGAAATTGCATAGTTGTAGATTTTCTTTCCTTTCTATTTTCCCATTGTTGCAAAATGTCGATATGAAGTATTCCATTGATAATATTTTTGTCAAAATTAGTGGAATGGCTTCGTTGTATATTTGTTTGTTTTCATTTCCTATTTGTTTCATTGTTTCAGCGGCACAGATGTTCTAGATCGTGGGTTATGCTTAGTAGTTCATCTAGCATTTCCATGTGCTAGGGTTTGGTGAAGGCAGACTGAGCAACGGTGTGTGGGAGTAGCGGCATAAGAAACCCTAGTGTTCACCGATGCTTGAAACCTAGCTGACGAATGTGTTTAAATGTGTTTTATCAGCGTGGTTGATGAAACAACGACTCTATGGTAAGCTCGACCAATAATCCAAGTCCCACCAACGAATGTGGTTAGAATGTATGCTGCGAATGTACATTGAGATTGTATCTAGCGGGACATATAAGCAACAACTGGGGTTAATGGTGAATCAGTACGTGTGTCCACCATCAACAACTAGTTTAATGATGTACATGAGTTGATTTGATCTATTTTGGTCCACTTTTGTTCTACACTCTGCATCAAAAGTAAGGAGAAACTGGTGTGCAGATTGAAGAAGAGTTTGTATGGCCTGAAACAAGCACCTCGGCAATGGTATTTGAAATTTGATAGTTTTATAGCTGAGCAAGGCTACAGTCAGTGTAATTCTGACCATTGTGTTTATTTTAAGAGGTTGGATAATGACAGTTACATTATTT
The DNA here is from genome assembly GCA_027924645.1 of Cunninghamia lanceolata. Classification (NCBI taxonomy): domain Eukaryota; kingdom Viridiplantae; phylum Streptophyta; class Pinopsida; order Cupressales; family Cupressaceae; genus Cunninghamia; species Cunninghamia lanceolata. Next base: position 1,084,639 of record BSBN01000007.1, read on the forward strand.
TATGTTTATATGTTGATGACATGCTTGTAGCTAGGTCTAACATGGATCACATCAGAGAGTTAAAACAGCAGTTAGCACAATCATTTGCTATGAAGGATTTGGGGGTAGCAAAACAAATCCTTGGTATGAAAATTTGTAGAGATAGGAAGAATAGAAAATTGACTCTATCTCAGGCTGCTTATGTTGAAAAGGTGTTGCAAAGATTCCATATGGAGAATGTAAAAGCTGTCAGCACACCTTTGCCTAGTCATTTGAAATTGACTAAGGAGATGTGTCCTAAGACACAAGAGGAGGAAGAAAAAATGTCCAAGGTACCATATGCTTCAGTTGTAGGAAGTTTAATGTATGCCATGGTATGCACGAGACTAGATATTGCACATGTTGTAGGAGTCATCAGTAGGTATATGAGTCATCTCGGATTGGAGCATTGGAATGTGGTAAAATGGATTCTTAGATATTTGAGAGGTACATCCAATAAACACTTATGTTTTGGGGGCTCTAATACTGATTTAGTAGGTTATGTAGACTCATATTTGGCAAGTGATATTGATACCAGGCAAAGTACTACAGGTTATGTCTTTACTGTAGGTGGGACAGTAGTGAGTTGGATCTCACATTTGCAAAAGGTGGTAGCTTTATCCACCACAGAGGCAGAGTATGTAGCTGCAACAGAGGCAAGCAAGGAGATGATATGCCTGTAATCTTTCATAGAAGAATTGGGCAAACAACAGGATCACAGTTCTTTGTATATAAACAGTCAGAGTGCCATACATCTTGCAAAGAATGATGCCTTGCATTCAAAGACCAAACACATATAATTAAGGTATCACTTTATTCAGTTGGTGTTGGATACTGGACAGTTAAGGCTGGAAAAGATACATACATATGAAAATCCAGCAGATATGTTTACAAAGGCAGTGACAAGGGAGAAGCTAAGCTCCTCTTCAGCTTCCGTTGGTCTTCTAGACTAAAAACAACAAAAATAGAACAACAGAGTCCAAGGTGCTTATTTCTAGTGGGAGCTACACGTGTAGCAGTGTTGTTCGGGATTAGTCTCCAAGTGGGAGATTGTTTGGTGTGGAGCCTGATCAGTCACCAAGTGGGAGATTGTTGCTAGGTGGTGACTGATCAGGAAATTTTTTTTAGAGTCGACATAAAAAAGCCCTATTTTTGTAACTGACATAAAAAAACCTATTTTTGTAACTGACATAAGGCTTGATAAAAAGTAGCTAAGGGTTAGGGTTTTTGTTGAGATTGTATTGTAGCATTTGCAACAGTATTGAGTTGTAGGGATTGTTGGTTGTAATCAGTTTGATTTACTGGATAATAATATTGGACTCTTTGTTGGTGGATGTAGCTCGAGTTTGGGTGAACCACGTTAAAACTTGTCTCTTGCTGTTATTATTTCTGTGTATTTCCATTCCTCTATTTAATCTTTATTTGCATTTAGTTGATATCTTCTACCAGCTCACCCTAACACAAGGGTCCTCATTTTGCTAAGAGGTAAAATGGGGTGTGTTGTGAACATCACAATAGGACCATGCACCAAGCTTGAACATGATCTAGAAACATCCACAAGCACCTAAAAACTAACAAATTCCTTTACAACATCTTTCACCTGAAGTAACTTCACACCGGAGTACTTAACCATCTATATCATGCTTTATCATCATCTGCAACTTAAGAAATGTACTTGTGGAGCACCAAACCATGAAACACCTAAACTAAAGAAAGATATAGACCTTATAAGCATAAATCAAGAATTACAAAGCCAGAAACAAATATGCAAAGAAATGCGAAGAAAAATAATTTCTCCTAGACAATTTTGCATAACTCAGAAACACTATCTACACACTGGTGAACATAAACTTCTCTGCACAATGAATCAAAGCACAAAATATGGAACATAACATCTCTAAACACCTCTAAGAAACATATCCAAACTATAGAATCAGATATTCAATTAGGAAGAAATGCAGAGTAAAACTCGATCACAACTTTGTTAAGCTAGAACACATCTTTAACACATTGTTTCCTTTATTAATCAATTTTTCTCAAAAGCACTTGGAAACCAAGCAACAGAAATATATTCTTGACATCTTCATCACTTCATCAAGGCAATCACATCATCCTCAACATAGAAACTCAATCAAACAACAACATCAACAATAGAAGACACAGTTGACACCAATGACAACACAAGCTTGTTGACATCAATGACAAAATTGATTAGCACATACTTGCAACAAACCCTAATGGCAGTATTCATAGGTATTCCTCAAATTTGCTTGTGAAACCCTAGCTTTGAGAAAGAGTTATCATGGCAACACCTATGGTTATTGACATTGTAGAAAGGCCGAGGCCAAAATTCAAGAAACGTTCATATAAATCTATAGAGATTGATAAGGATGGAGCATTTTCTTGTGTTCCTATTAATGTATTACATACAAAGGATGTCTTCATTTATATTCATTTGCAGCTAGATGAGTACAATCATCTGAAGTTGGAATAGTTCAAGAGCGATAATCTCATGGGTGATGATTTTGAGCTCAAATCAAAGTATACAAATGTTGAGGTAAAACAACTAGATGTATGGAAGGTTTTCCCCAACTTTTGCCATGAAGATGAATGGGTCAGAATTTCTTTGAGCCGGATTCATGAAGATATATTTTTCCTTGATCAAACCTACATGATCACAAAGTAATACATCAGTGTTGTGACTAGATTGTGCTCCTCTGGACCTGTGCCTGCACTAAAAGCTTTGAAGAATGAAGAGGTTATGAAGCTTATAGGAGCAAAATTTGACAAATGAACCCTAACTGCAAATGACATCGTTGACCTAGGGGTTTGGTATGCCATGATGGGCATTGCATACAAGGTCTATTACACAAATAGAGAAGGGTCTACTACCGCCATCTACATTTCTAATTAGATGGTGAAGGAAGGAAATGATTACGACCTTTATGAGCTCTTGCAGGAGCAATTGATGGATAATTTGAAGAGAACCAAGGAGACACTACAAATTTTGGTATGGTTCTTTGATCATTTGTCTTATGTTCTATTTCCTAAAGGGATTTCCTAGTTTGAAGAATGTGGTCTAGAGAAGAGACATTCCCGTTGCTCATCAGATTAGGGACCACATGCATAGTTTCTCAGACACTAAATAATGTAACACAATGTTTTAGGGATTCTTCAAAACATTCCAAAATAATATGCAAATGAGGGATAGGATACCACAATGAATAGTGGAGAAATACAAGAATGATATCCCTTTTATGGTGGATAAGGACAATTGTTACATGGAGGCAATTGAACCAAGAACGGTGTGGATAATTACATTGCCCTATGACGTCTCTAGACCTAACTGTATTGGATATGCTAAAATCCTTCTCAGCAAACCTAGGGATCCCTCTACAAAGAGATTTAGCACATATGATGAGATAATTAACAAAAGAGTCAAGAAGGATGTAGAGGAAAAGATGGAGAAGATGAAAACAAAATTGGATAAGATGTTTGATACTCCTAAGGGTAGTACAGAAGAATCACAAACCACTTCTGCCACACCTACTCCTAGAAGGAAAAGTAGGTTTACATTTGCCACTACCACTTCTCCTAAACCTTCTGGACCTACTTAAAAGCCTCTAAAAAGGACTGCTACTAATGTACTAGTGCAAACCAAGACTGGAGAGAAGAAGAAACCAAGGCCTAAGGTATAGGCAAAGAGGGGAAAGGTAAATCTGGTGAATGTAGAAGATGATGAAGAGGATGAAGAAGAAGAAAAGGAAGCCTTTGTATTGAAGAAAAGAACTAGACAAAGAGATGAGGAAGGAACATCCAAAGGAAAAGGTAAAGAAAAGACAATGAAAATAAAGAAGACTCCTTTGGAACAAGCTGAATATTTGCCTTTATAGCTTGAGGCTACTATTAATGCAATTGTAGAGCATGAGGCACTAAAAGGAGTTGCAGACCTTTATGATGAAATGTTTCATACTGACAAAGATACCATTTAAAAGGCCATAGTTATGTATATGATGGGATTCAATGTGGCTTTAAATGAAATCATTGATCAGCTTCCAACAAGTCTTGTAAAGACACTCAACAATAAGAGGAATGAAGTTGTGGTGAAAGAAGCTAAAATGAGGAAACAATCACTAGAAAAGGTTGATTCTTCCATCTCTCATGAAGAAAAGGTTGAATTAGCCCAATGACAAGCATAATAATTCAAAACCAAACATAGAATAAATACTCTAATGGGGAAGGACAAAGAAGAGATAGAAAGAATGGAGAGAGACTGAAGAAAAGACTGCCAAAATCATTGAAGAAATGAAAAGGGGTGAGATGATGTTGAACACACAGTGATGCTAATAGGGGGGGTGAATCAACATATATTAAAACTTGAATAATTCATTTGCAGATCAAATTCATTCACTTAGAAAATAGAAAGTAAAAACATGCAAGGCATTCATCAACACAATAACACCAAGATTTTATGTGGAAAACCCAAAACTAGGAAAGACCACATTGAGTGTTAACTCAAAAAATAATGGTCACTGCTATATAAAAGTTTACAAAATTATTTTAGCGCTACAACCCAAGGAAGCTACTATTCCTTGAAGTAAGCTCACTGCCTCACTGCTATATAAAAGTTTACAACATTATTTTAGGGCTACAACCCAAGGAAGATACAACTCCATGCTGACTTTGTTTTAGGGCTACAACCCAAGGAAGCTACTACACCTTGAAGTAATCTCACTACCTCAGTGCCATATAAAAGTTTACAACATTGTTTTAGGGATACAACCCAAGAAAGATACAACTCCCTGTTGACTTTGTTTTAGGGCTACAACCCAAGGAAGCTACTACTCCTTGAAGTAAGTTCACTTCTACAAAAAATTACAAGGATAACTTAACTATGAATTGCTATGAGAGAAGCATCTAACTCATGCTAATATTCCAGTCCTCTTTTCTACCCAATTACTTCATTAAATTGACTTCGCATACTTCATACTACTCATTCTTCTTTATTACATTCACACACCTTTCTAAACCTCACAAATCACTTTGATTTCCTATAAATACCCTCTGCAATACTTTAAGACATTGATCAGGTTGGCACTAAAATAACTTTTGGATGAAACATGTAACTCTTCAAAGGTTGGCTTCAATACATACAATATGTTAAGGAAACTTGTTGTAGACCTTAGGACTTCATGAAAGGATTCAAGGAACATCACTTCACATTTTTCAAAGTCAAAACAATTGATCAAGATCCATCGCATATAATAGAAACTAATCTATCGACCCAAACTATACAAACACTACTAACTGTTTATCTTTATAGCACTGGGGAGAATCCAAAACATCATGTAGACCAAGAATTCAACATTATACCACCTCAACATCATTAAACCACCTTTCTACTGAAGTATCAGATCAATCTATACATCTGCAAGACAAGAGATATGATGAATTGTTGGAAACAGAGTATTCTAGACTAACTATGCTACTCCACTATTTAGGATATGGCATTGTGGTACATCAAGAACCCTGAAGCCTTTAGAGATGAACTTAAAAATCATTACATGCATACTCCTAGATCCACACAACCTCATCTATCATTTCTGGAGAAAAATAAAAGCTAGACTAAGGTATACTAGAGTCCAGGGAACAAGGATATACAACTTTTCATTAATTGACTTACATGTCTTGTGTGGTACCAGAAACAAGAGATATTTGTGTATGTTTCAAACATGAGGTATATTGGAGCATGTAGAACCTCCATACAGTCTTTTATGGTTGATATGTATGTATTTAATCTTCTGTAGATACGTAAACATGTGTTCTTCTATTACTTGAATGCTGACCTTATGGACCACCATACCACTTGAAGCTTCAATATAGTATACCTTTTATATCCCTGAGCCTATCCTCAAAATTGCACGACCAAAAAATTTCTTCCAGAGGAATGTAGAGCATTCCAATAGGTCTCCACCATTGCTTCGCCACGTCTAAGTAGTAACTGGTACTCTATCACTTGTAACTTTTTTTGCTGAAGGTGTGGTGACTTGAAATCTTGAATATATCATGTTAATATCAAGATAAAATTATCTTTTGAACCACAAGACTAAATATTTCTCTCCAGAGAAATATGAACCAAAACATTGTGACTCTGCCTTAGGATATGCACTGTGAATGCCTTAGTCAAATTTATGCTACTTATTACTAACTGTGGTACTCTAGACTGATGAGATGTACATGTTTTTGGAAATGTGTGTTATTATTGATGTCATCATAGTATATGCAAATGTATAGATAGACTTGTACAGAGGAAGAGTTAGTATGGTCAAGGCAAACTAGTCAGGGAGGAGAAAACAATCTAAATATGGTAAGGTGATCAGTTTGGTGTTTAAGCATGATGCAGAGGTAAATACTCATGTCCTTGTATAATTCCCATATCCCCACATGTATATCTTATCTATTGGGAATACCACACTTAATGACATGAAGCAGAAATCTAAGGAATTCACAATACATATCCTAAGGCAGAGTCACCTTGTTTTGGTTAGCACTTCTCCGCAAAGAAAGATCTAATCATGCAGTTCTAATGAAAGGCTAATAGATGTTTTAGGAATGATATGACAAAGTATCAAGTGGCCTAGTGGTCCACAAATAAATCACTCAAGTGATAGAGGCAATACAGTCTGTTTCAGAGATTAAATACACAAGTCTGAGTTTTGCGGCGGATGACATATATATAGTTGTGTTAGGGTTCAAGAAGATCAAAGTAATAAACATTAACAATTCTATGCAAATTAAATAATCCAAATATAACAATGAAGAATAACACAAAAGAGATCAACAAAGAATTTTAATGTGGTTCACCCAACATGGGCTACATCCACAGAAACTCAGCCATCCAATGATTTTATTATCCAGTGTAAAATAAATTACAATATCACGAATTCCATCTCGTAACATACATCCCAGTCGCTTATAAAAATCTTTTTTGATGCTTCTAGAATTAGGGTTTTACAAATTCATTTTTCATTTTTCAGTTAACAAAAATTAACTACCGACCCTCAATGTGCAAAAAAAGGGAAAAAGGATACGTCACGAGTGTACAATATTTGCATGATTAGTCGCCACATACCAACAAGCTGTTATGTTAGAAACTGTACTCCTATATGGATTAGCACAATTTTACATAGTTTAGCTCCTCTCCTTTGGTGTCTTATTGCCCTTTTTGTTTATGGCCTACCTAAACCCTGATTAACCTAAACCCTACTGAAGAAATGTCATATTCTGAAGTAATAACTGACTGAACCTAAAAACAAAGTTTGGATTTTGGATATTCTAGACCCCCTTAAGGAAGATCTAAAGTGAAAATTAGTGTCTAGAATTAGGTGCCTGTGCCCTACTCATGCCCTATTTTTTAGGTCCTTAATTTTGGGGTAGTGTCAGCTTGTTCAATGCACCTCAAGATTTTGATTTCAAATTTTGGTTTTCACACAATGTCAGTGTATTATTTTAAATATTTGCATTTTTAAGGTTAGGTATTTAAAGAGAATTAAAAATTATTTTATCACACATAATCTATATGCAAGCTTACTATGCCAAAATTCTGCCACTTTTTCTATTGAAGATCAATAGTTTGTTGAAGCTCTTCAAAGTTATTGATGTTTTCTATCATAGAGATATTTGGTGGAGATTAGGAATCAAGATCTTGAGTCTATCTTTCTCTTCCTAGGGTTTTGTCAAGCCCTTTGTATGATTGGGAAAAGGGTTGAAGCCTCTAACTTGAATTTGGGAATCCTTTGTAGATACAACTAGCTTGCCTTCTTATTCTACAATTCTTCATTGCTATCATCTCCTTGAGGTGATGTTGTTGTTATTTCCTTAAGTGAAGCAATGTGTTGATCTATCCTTAATGCTTGAATCATCTAGGGTTTTATATTTCTACATACACATATGATCTATGAGCACACACATCTACAGATCTTTATCATTGGCTATTGTTGAGGTAGAAATACCAAAGGTAGGGTTTGACTAAGGCAAACTCCTATATAGCCACAACCATATTTCTCCTCCTTTTGTATGTGTAGGTCATATTTGAAAAGATCTAACAAAAAGGAGTAGAAGGAGAACATGTACTACAGATACATTCATCGTAGAACTTTGAGTTTCAGCACCGTGAAATAATCAGGACACTAGGGTGGGCACCCTAGTCTAACTGAGTTTCATATCCTGGATCTAGAACCCTTTGTAGACAATCTAACACTAGGTAAAATAGATTTCAGCTGTCAGAAACTTTCGGGACACTGGGGCAAGCGCCCTAGTGTAGAAGGCCCTTAATTTCTGGGTACATACTCTCTGTGATGTTTTCTCTACATTTATGTAATCTGTTTGTTAGTGTCTATTCTAGAAATCAGTCTATTATCACTTACCTTGCAATTATGGTTTCATGCTAGTTGGTTGCTTGAAGCTTGTGAAAACCTAATTGAGGCTTTTATTCAGTTACAACAAGCATAAAAAGGTCATAGGAATTAGTAGCTTGATCGTTCATAGTGAGAAAGTGATGCAGAACCAAACACCCTGACCCACATTCCCCTTTGTATATCCACATTTTACTTGCCTATCAGCTTACTCAGGGATTCTACCACCTATCTACATCTCTGTCCGATGTACCGATCACCCCGATACAACCAACGGATACATACATGATGTGACCTATGGGTACCGGTCTCCTCCACCATCGCTGCCAGTCACACTTTGCATCCAATACAATGTATTTGCGCAATGTATATGCTCAATATACATTCAAAACATACAACCCAAATATGCATTCAGAACATGCATTTAGAATAAGCATTCAAACATGCATTCAACCAATGTCTTATCCCAATGTATGTCCTCAACATACAACCAAAAGATACATTTGTGGAATGTACATTTGACCATTGACTCCTTTGTATATAAACCTGATGTACATTTGCAATGTACATTCACAACATGCAATTCAGATATGCAGTTGATGGGTTTGACCGAACCGTTGACTTCCTTGTATGCCAATACACTTGTACATTTACAATGTACATCCGCCACATACAACCATGATAGACATCTACAAGATACTCATGAATAGACAACTGCAATATACACACAAGATGTATATCTGACATACAACTGTGATATACACACAAAATGCATACTTAGTGAAACAATGCGGAACTTCACCGATTTGATCCGCTCCAAACCCTCTGATTACACAGATCTATTTCTCCTACAATCATACAGATCTTTCCACCCTGCCAACCTAGCACATGATGGCACTAGGATCTATCTACACTCTGCATGTGATCCTACAAACATAAAATCAGACAAAACATAAAACACAAAATGAAAACACTATACAGCCATTCCACCGATTTCAAAGAAATCTAACGATGGAATGGGCTAAGAACCCATCTCTGCCTCATAACAAAAAGTTGATTTACACAGAGAAAGAAATGAACTCGAATGCCAGAAAGATATACAACACAAACATGACCTTGTTTATTATGCTTTCAGAAATGTATACAGACGCTCTTCACAGTTGCACAACTCAATACAATTCAATATGTCTGCCATATGATCTCAAATCAATCTGACCTTGGGGTATTTATCTACTCATTTTCAGTAGTACCATTCAACTCCAAGCTCCTGGGAGACAACCTACAAGCAGCTAGGAGATAACCTACAAGCAGCTAGGAGATCCAACTGCCTAACAACTTCCTAATTGTCTAACAACCTTGCGCTTACAGATTTACCAATTGTCCTTGGAACTTACAACACAAACCTAGATACAACCTAAATTAACATGCATTGGTCAAATAGACCTTATTACATCGAATGGTCATGTTAGGACCTTATTGGGAACATCAAAATGAACTATAAATAGTTAATGTCTTATGGAGGCCACCATGGATTGGGTGCTCCTGCACCATACACCCCACTTCGAAAAGAACTCATGCCACATGAGTTAGGTCTTTATCTGGCTCCAGCTATATATCATGTTGTCTCATGTCTTCCCCATGTTCTCTAGACTACAACCTGTTGCCTTGAAAGTAAATACTCATGCCTAGCATTGTAGGCTCTTCTCACACCTTGCTTTCTTACTGTCATCTCTACTTGAACACCTGCATTAGAAACCTTGGTAAGTGCTTCTTGTAATGTTGCTATGGCAGAATCTAATTTCCTTTCAACTCTTGTTGGTTCGAGAGGACAAACAATTATCCCTACAAGGATAGCATCCTTGTCTTTCCAATCAACTTGTAGCTGCTTATAAACTTGCTCCTGGACCTTTTGCTGATCCATTTGATCTCCATCATTCAAAACTGAAACCTTCTTCAAACTGTGATCTCCATTCCTTGATATATCCTCAACTGTTTGTGTCTCTGCTTCAGTGATCTGCACAAACTCTTTATTTCCCATCAAAATAATTTTGGCTGCCTTCTTTGCTTTAGCATCCTCCTACAATGGTGTCATCACAAAATTTCTCCCATCCTTCTTGATGGTGTATGTGTTAGCATATGCATCATACAATGCTCTCTTATTAAATTGCCATGGCCTACCTAAAAGTAGGTGACAACATTCCATGGGCAATATGTCACACAAAACCCTATCCTGATATTCTCCAATCTGAAAATCAACATATGCTTGTTCATATACCAAAAGTGATTGACTATCACTAACCCAAGATGCTTTATAAGGATTTTGATGAGGAATCCTATTCAGTTTCAACTTATCCACCATTTCCTGAGATACCATATTATCTGTTGAACTCGAATCTATTACTACCTTGCATTTTTTACCTTTACTTTTGCAATTGGTCCTGAAAAGTGCTCTCCTTTGTATTATCTACTTGGATGTCTTCAAGATTGTTCTCCTTAGCATTAATGATTCTCCATCTTCATCTGGGGTTGCACTTCCCATTGGAGAGTTAACACTTTCATCTACTATCTCTTCTTGCACAAATTGAACCCTCTTGTCATTCTTCCTATCATCTCTTGATAATGAACCTTGCCTTTCTGGACATTTGAATGTTGTATGACCAATTTCATTACAATGATAACATCTTCTAGTGAAAACATTAGAACCTCTACCACCTCCAAATCTGACTCTTGTGCCTTTCCATCCACCTTTGAAATTAGACTGCTCTTGTCCTTTACTAGTCTCTTCTTGGTTAGACTCACCACTAGGCCTCTGGTTAGGACTTCTTCCTCCAAAACTGCCTCTAAAATTTATGTCACCTCTTCCTCTATTGTTTTGCTCACTCTTCCTCTTTATCTTCTCTTCAGCTCTTAATGCCATTTGGAAACACTTGTTCACTGTTTCTAGTGCTAAAATGCTAATCTCATTAGATGTTCATCCTTAGGCCATTTAAGTACCTGGCCACTTTCTCTGACTCTTCTTCATGCCTCTTTAATTTGAGACTAAGTTTATGAAACTCTTGTGTGTATGCATTTACATCAAGGTCTCTCTGTCTGAGGTTCTACAATTTCTTATACATTTGCACATCATAGTCCAAGGGTAAGAACTGTGCCTTGAGTTTGGTCTTCATCCTTTCCCGGGAGGTTATCATATTCTTCCCCTCCTTGACTCTCTCTCCTTGTTCATAATTCCACCATGCAAGAGCAAATCCCTTCAGTCTTGCTTTTGCCAACTTAACCCTCTTATCATCAGGGATTTCTTTATATTCGAAATGATTGTTCAATGCCTCAATCTAATCAATCACCTCTTCAGCTTCCATACTTCCACTATACATAGGTAACCCATCTATGGTGTCCCTATTGACTGACTTTAATGCATTTAAAAATGCCCTCTAGTCTGCTAGTATCTCCTCTACCTTTTTATTGGTTTCACCAATTTCTGTATCTTCTTCATCACTGTCACTGTCATCTTCCTTATCTTTGCCTTTGGACTGCTTGAACTATCCCAACTTGGATGCAAGTATCTCCTCAATCAACTTCTTGATGGTGTCCTGCGACATACTTTTGGGAGGCATCCTCTTTGCCTCTATCTCGCTTTCCTTGTTTGACATAAACATTCACAGACAACACCCAAACGCCAACACTCCTGCAAATCCTCAATTTGATTTTCTGCCCAAATCTTTTTTAGGCTCTAATACCACCATGATGCAGAGCCAAACACCCTAACCTGCATTCCTCTTTGTATATCCACGTTCTACTTGCCTATCAGCTTACTCAGGGATTCTCCCACTGATCTGCATCTCTCTCTGATGTACCGATCACCTCGATACAACCAACGGATACATACATGATGTGACCTGCAGATACCGGTCTCCTCCACTGTCACTACCGCTCATGCTTTGCATCCAATACAATGTATCTGCACAATGTATATGCTCAATATACATTCAAAACATACAACCCAAATATGCATTCGGAACATGCATTTAGAATATGCATTCAAAAGATGCATTCAAAACATGCATTCGTCCAACACCTTAACCCAATGTATGTCCTCAACATATAACCAAAAGATACATTTACAGAATGTACATTTGACCATTGACTCCTTTGTATATAAACTTGATGTACATTTGCAATGTACATTCACAACATGCAATTCAGATATACAGTTGATGGGTTTGACCAAACCGTTGACTTCCTTGTATGTCGATCAAAAACTTCAACTTTCTCTCCTTTGTATGCTGATACACTTGTACATTTACAATGTACATCTGCCACATACAACCACGATAGACATCTATGAGATACTCACGAATAGACAACTGCGATATACACACAAAATGTGTACTTAGTGAAACAACGTGGAACTTCACCGATTTGATCCGCTGCAAACCCTATGATTACACAGATCTGTTTATCCTACAATCATACAAATCTTTGCACCCTACCAACCTAGGACATGATGGCACTAGGATCTATCTGCACTCTTCACGTGATCCTACAAACATTAAATTAGACAAAACATAAAACACAAAACAAAAACACTATACAGCCATTCCACTGATTTCGAAGAAATCTAACCGGTGGAATGGGCTAAGAACCCATCTCAGCCTCAGAATAGAAAATTGATTTGCACAGAGAAAGAAATGAACTTAAATGCCAGAAAGATATACAACACAAACAGGACATTATTTACTATGCTTTCAGAAATGTATACAAATGCTCTATTTTCACAGTTGCACAACTCAATACAATTCAATCTATCTACCATATGATCTCAAATTGATCTAACCTTGGGTTATTTATCTACTCACAGTGAATAGTACCACCCGACTCCAAGTGGCTGGGAGATCCAGCTGCCTAACAAATTCCTAATTGTCTAACAACCTTGCACTTACAGATTTGCCAAGTGTCCTTGGAACTTACAACACAAACCTAGATACAACCTAAATTAACATGCATTGGTCAAACAGACCTTATTACATCGAATGGTCAGCTTAGGACCTTATTGGGAACATCAAAATGAACTATAAACAATTAATGCCTTATGGAGGCCACCGTGGATTGGGTTCTCCTGCACCAGAAAGATTGGTTCCTATTTCCTAATGTGATGTAAGTGAAAGAGGGCCTTGATTTTGGTTTAGGAAAACTATCATTTTCCTACTTTTTACCACATTGCATTTTAGTGAACCCATGTTTTAAAGAATTTGCATCCTTTTTAACATCAAATCTGAAATAGTTTGCTATCCTAAATAACATCTAGATTGCAAACCCTATTTTATGAAAAGTGTATGCATTGAATCTTGGTTGATATCTTTATCTTTTCATTAAAAGAATTAGAAATTATAACTTTGTGACTTGCATAGTGATATCTTGTTTCATTTTTTTTACAAAGTTTATGTTATCTTGCTTTATATTTAAGTGTTGGGTTAATTAGAACATGATATAATGTCATATTACTTTTTACAAGACTTTAATGTGTATGATGAGTCATTTAGTTGTGATGACTTTAATATGTTAGATGAAGCCCTTGAGGACTTTATCTCGATTGAATATTCCACTACAACTCCTAAACCATCATTGTTACAAAGAATAGTAAATGCAATCTATGTTCCTAAACCTCAAGAAGAACCTGTAAAGCCAAAAATCATGGTCAACCTATGTTCAGATGTGGTTCAACCACAATCTAAATTGGTGCTCACTATTAGAGGTCTTTTGCCTTCTTCTCATCTTCTTGATTACATCTATAACTATGCTAAACAAATAACACATTTAAGTCAACAAGAAAGATTGCAACAACCTAGTCATAATATGGTTGCCCATACATATAATATATGGAATAACAAACAAAGTAAACAACAATCAAGAATTCTAAAATCCTTACCAGCTTCCCAACCTATGCTTCCTCAAGAACCTCATTTAACACATAAAGTTGGTCAAGTTTATGATCTTGTTGAGCAGCTTCATGCTACTCCTGCTAAGATTTCTCTTTGGGAACTTATACAAACTTCACCTACATACCATGGAATGCTCTAATAATCTTTACAAAAGGTGATTGTACCACTTGCTATCAACCCGAATGATGTAGCAGCTCTTTTAGACTCTATGCATGCGACAAAAAAAATTCTATTTCAACATGAGTTGCCTTCTATTGATGTTCAAAATCAATATGATCCTTTAATTATTTTCATTACGATAAAGAAGAAATTGATCAAGAGAGTTATGATTGATAATGGATCATCTCTTAATGTTTTTGGTATTAATTTGTTACATAAGATTAAGATTGATACTTCTTTGATTAAACTAGATAGAATTAGCATGCATGGCTTTGATAATGTTGGGAGACAGTCTATAGGTAGTTTAACTTTACCTATACAAGTTGGGCATGTGAATTTATCTACCTTGATTCATGTCATGCCTGGTTCCTTATCACACAACATGATTCTTGGTAGACCTTGGATTTACTCATTGGGGGTAGTTCTATCTACCCTTCATTGTTCAATCAAGTTTATTTATAAAAATAAAATTCATACTATTGAAGTTGATCCTAAACCAGATAATTGTTTACATATTGAAATGTAAAAACAAGTTGTTCATCATAAGATTCTAAATAACTTGAAGGTTGATCCATCAACTCTTCTTGCCACAGATAATGTTGTGCAAGATTCTTAACAATCGAATGCATTCCTTGGTGATGACTAGGGTTCATTAGATTTTACTCTGCCTCTATGGGAGAATACAAGCTTAACAACCCTAATCATGAAACTTCAAATGTTGCATCGATTTCATCTAAGAACTCTATTAAGAAACCTAAAGTTTCTTTAATGGTAACAAACACATATAACACTCTTACTTACACTACAAATTATGAGACCTATGAGGCTCCACCTTCCTCTAGAGAAATGGTCTTTCTTTATGGTTGGGGATTTCATATCCTTTATAAGAATTGTCACTATGTAGGTAATGGTTGCAGTATTAATCAACAAGGAATTTGAGTATGTATAGATGTTGCTTTGTGACACTACTCAAGTGGCATTGGATATAATAGTTTCAAAGAAACCAAAGCCTGCAGATGTCCTAATCTTAATGTGAACATAATATCAACACTTAATTTGATATTTCCTGAGATGATAGACATGAATTGTCCTCCAAGAGATATTTCTTTAGATACCTTTTCAATGGATGAAGGAATAATTGGATTCTTGGGAGCTTATGACAATGTTCCTTGTTATCATCATAAGCGGGGATGACCTTATCATTTAAATGTTGATGCATACTTTGGAAAATCTACTGACTTGATAAATATTACTAATGAAGAGTCTAAAGAATCATCATAATCACCCAATCTCATAGACCCTAGTACTTTACTTAATGGAAAGACTATGGAAGTTTTTTATGGACAAAGATTATATTCAAATAGTTATTCCTATAGGTGATTGTTTAAGTACTGAAGAAAAAGAAGATATGACCAATCTTTTACATGAATTTTTTGAATTATTCACTTGGAATTATTCTGATATGCTTGGCATTGATCCTCAAATTGTAAAACATAATATTGTATTACAACCTAATACTAATCCGTTTAAACAAAAGATTTGTAAGATGAATCCTAAGGTTGCATTGTTAGTTAAGGCTGAGATAGAAAAGCTTCTACAAGCTAGTTTTATCTACCCTATTGATTACTTACCTTGGATTCCAAATATTGTGACTATTACTAAACTTGATAAACATATTCGAATGTGTACCAATTTTAGGGATTTAAATATCGCTTCTTTGAAAGATGATTTCCCTCTTCTAAACATTGATATGATTGTTGATTCAATAGCGAGCCATGTATTACTTTCCTTAATGGATGATCTTTTAGGTTATAATCAAATTTTCATCAACCCTCAAGATCACTATAAGACAACTTTTATAACCCTGTGGGGAAAATTTTGTTGGGTGGTCATGCCATTTGGATTAAAGAATGCTAGAGCAACTTACCAACATACTATGACTCTTATTTTTCATGATTACATGCATAACATCTTAGAGGATTATGTTGATGACATTCTTGCGAATTCCATTCATTACCAGGATCACATCACAATCCTCCATCAAATATTTGAGAGAATAAAGAAATACAACATGCACTTGAATCCCCATAAATGCGTCTTTAGCGTGGATAGTGGAAAATTGTTGGGATTTATAGTCTTGCATCGTGGTATTGAAGTAGACACAAAGAAAATTGATGCGATTGTTAATATGCCAACACTTAAGAACATATCTCAACTTCATTGTTTACAAGGGAAGATATAGGCCATTCGTTGATTTGTCTCACAACTCGCAAATAGGACTCACCCTTCTACTTAACTAATGAAGAAGGATTTGAAATTTCAATGGAATTTTGATTTTCAAAAGGCTTTTGAAGACTTAAAAATTTATTTAGCTAATCTTCCTATTTTATAGCCCTCTACTATCGATAAACATTTTCTTCTTTACACCTCAGCATTTAATAATGCTCTCATAGCTTTATTAACACAATATGATACTAAAGGCAAAGAACACATTGTATATTACATCAATCAAACTTTTCTTGATTAGAAAGTGCGATATAATGTCATTGAGAAGCAGTGCCTAGCTCTTGTCTTTGCAACACAAAAGCTTAGGCACCATCTCTTAAATGCTGAAATTCATGTCATAGTGAAATTTGATCCTCTAAAACATCTTTTTTCTAAAACAAACCTTTTATGTCACCTCACCAAATGGGTTATGTTATTAACATAATTTGATCTCAAATTTATTTCTCAAAAAGTGATTAAAGGACAAGCATTAACTAACCATTTAGCTGAAGTTCTTTTACCCTTTTCTATACAAAATTAGGAGACATTTCTTGATGATCAAATTCTAAATATAAATAAGATGATAAATGGGAATTGTATTTCGATGGTTCATGATGTCAAACTAGGTCCGGTGTTGGTATCATACTAGTACCTCCTTTTGGTATGTTGATTCCTATTTCTTACCATCTGAACTTCTCATGTACAAACAACATTGCTGAGTATGAATATCTCATTGCAGGACTTTGTGTTGCTTTGGCTCTCAAGATAAAAAATATCACCATATATGGTGATTCACAATTAATTGTGCGATAAATAACAAGATCATATCAAGCTAAACAAGATAAGTTATCTTAATATCGTGATCTTATCTTATCTTTACTAAAACAATTTACATCATTTTCAATTGATACTATTCCAAGGAAAGACAATCGACATGCAGATGCAATGGAAATGACAACTTCCCTTATATCCCCTATCAATTCACCTAACAAATATCTCTTTATCATTCATAATGTTAAAACACCTACACTAGATGAGGTTACACCCTCAGATACTGACCTCTATTGTAACATGAATTCTGATGAATGGTTCTCCCATATATTCTATTATTTGTGTGATGGTACCATTCCTAACTCAAAATCTAAGAACGCACGAGTTTGCTTACACAAACTCGTGGTGTGTTATATCATTCTATCTAATGTCTTATATAAACAAATCTATAGTGGTGTTATTCTCTGATGTCTTAGTAATTCAGAGATCCTGATAGCTTTAGAAGAAGCTCACTCTAGTGCTTGTGGAGGGCACTTTGGAGGAAAATCTTTCATACAAAAATTATTGCATATGGGGTACTATTGGCAATGCATGTAATAAGATTCCTTTGCATATGTTAGGAAATGCCCGCAATGTCAACAACATAAACATTTAATCTAAGCACCTACCCAAGAACTTAGAGCCCAAGAACTTAGATCCCAAGTTTCACCTTGGCTATTTTGTGTTTGGGGCTTGGATCTGATTGGTAAAATCTCTCCACCTTCTTCTCAGGTACATACTTTTATCATCACTGCTACCAATTACTTTATGAAGTGGGTTGAAGTTGTTCCACTGTGATCCATGACCGTTGAAGTAATTTGTCATTTTATACAGGATAACATCATCTCTCGATTTGGTATACCTTCCTCCTTAGTTTTTGATAATGGTACACCATTTAAGAACAAGGATGTGAAGAAATTCCATGAAAAATATCATATTCAACATTGTTTCTCGATGCGTTACTATCCTCAATCAAATGGCCAAGTAGAAGCTTCAAATAAGGTTATTGGAGAAATTTTACAAAAAACTATTAATAAACATCAAAAAGACTGGCATACTCAACTCTCTTGTGTTGTGGGCTTATATAACAAGTATTTGTATGGCTACTAGAACTACACCATATAATCTTATCTATGGCGCTGATACAATAATGCCTTAAGAGAAAGAAATTCCTTCATTGTGAGTTTCCCTAAAGGACATTCTTGACGATGATATGGAACAAGAAAAGAGATAACAAGAACTTGAGATGCTTGATGAACAGTGTATCAATGCTCTTGAGCACCTTAAGGCCCATCAGAAGAGTATCTAGCAATCATACAATAAGCGTGTCATACATCATTCATTCAACATTGGAGATTTAGTACTATATAAGAATCAACATAATGTGAATGCACCTGTTGGAGAAAAAGGAAAGTTCAGCCCTAACTAGCTTGGACTGTATGTTATTACTGAAGCCTTTAGATCAGGAGTGTATAAATTAGCTAATGAACAAGGTACACCACTTAAAGAACCTATTAATGTTGCACATCTTAGAAAATTCTATGCTTGAGATTGTATGTTAGATGTTATTTCATAAAGCAAATTTATTAGCAAGGATTTTTTTAGTGGCGATTCTTCACCAATTGGCAAATAGTTCATTTTTGTGAATGACGAATTGGCAAATACATTAGCACTGGTGGGGGGCCAATTCACCTAGTTTTTATGGATTTTTAGTCAAATGCGTTTCAATTCACCACCCTATTAATTTTTGAGTCATTTATAGTTAGTATTTTCACCACGGTATACTACGCAGTTCTAATGGTGATTCGCCTGGAATTTTGAAGGCATGTTTTAATTCACTGACTTATTCACCAATATCATTAAACGGTTGACATGCATGAGGACCCAATTCGCCAATATCATTAAGTGGTTGACATGCACGAGGACCAATTTCGCCAGTATAATAAAATGGTTCACATGTATAAGGACCAACTTCACCAATACCATTATAACTCCATGTTAATTGTAGGGCCATATTCGTTTAGAAAATTACTATATATGTGTTTGATGGAGGTCCATTTCACCTAACATTTATAAGTGTCCTATTAATAGTATACGATAATCACCATATTATTATAATAGCATTTGAAAATCCCACGTTATTTGCCAAATATGCATTGATATAAATGCATTTGAAACTCTAATTAATCCTTTAAGTTTACACATTTTGTTTAGCTCATCTCTCGAATCCTTGATTCATTTTAGATCATAGAGAAGTTATAGCTACAGGACTTGGTGAGTCACTGAAAGCTAAGTGATCATTTCTTTACAAGTTTACTGTGTAATAATATAAGATTAATGTTGATTATTTGTGTCTTTGTTACAGATGATATTGATTGAGTAGGAATTAGGACTAGGGAGATATCTTAATCTAGGAGTCTAGGACCTAGGGATCTATATTCTATCATCTATGATTGCATCTTGAACAAAATGACATTATTTCTATAGCTTTTAATTCGTGAGAGATGTCGAGCAAGAAGAAGTTGTTTGAGGGTGGTGAAGGGACTCAAGGTGAAGGGAGGTCAAGGCCATCACAATGGAGAAACAATAACATAAATTCATACTTTGGCAATGTTGGCGCTCCATTGGATGTAGCTACAACATCAGAACCTATACCATCTATTGACTTGCATCACAATGGCACAGATGATATTCTAAGGAATAGCCAATGTAGCAGGAATGATGACAATGACACCGATGATATTCCAGGGAATATCGAATGTACCGGGATTGATGAGAATGCCACTGATGATGTTCCATGGAATACCCAATGTACCGAGAATGATGAGAATGTTGCAAATGATGTTCCAAATCTAGGGAATACCCAATGTACTGGGAATGATGAGAATGCCATAGATGATGTTTGAGGGAATACCCAAGGTAGCCAAAAAGATGAAAATTACATAGATGATGTTCCAAGAACAAATGATAATGAAGCTAATGAAGTTATAGAAATCAATGAAGATGAAGATCCTACAAGTGCATGTAAGGGGAAAAGAAAAGCCAAATCAAAAAAGGGGCATGAGTGGGAAATGTCAAGGAGTTTTCAGATTGATTGGGTGTCAAAATTCCCATTCAGTGAACTAGTGGAGAATAAAAACAAAGATAATCCTCCCACAAAATGCAAGTGTAAGATTTGTAGTTTGAAATATCATAGGGAGAAGAGGTTTCAGTTAAAACTTGACACCATAGAAAAAGATATTGGCAAAGTTTATGAAAAACAAATCATAGATGGACAAGAAAAATCAGTGATAAGATGGAAAACAAAGGAATAATGTCTTCATGTAAAGAATGCCGTTGAATATGAAGTGCATTTGCAAAGAAAGGTGAAGATTCATGCAGGTGGAGGTTCAATTGAAGCTCAATTTGGAAAAATGATGGGCGAATTACAAATGGAAAAAACTGTTCAGTTGGGTGTTGTTTTTCATATTTTGAGCAGAGGGCGTCCTATGACAGACTACCCTGAATATAATAGTTTATTATCTTTTATGGGCATTCCTAATTTTCCCAACACACACTGGTCAATAAACAGTGGATGGGAATGGGCAAGTTCTCTTGTTGAAGTGGAAAAATGTGATTTATAGGAAAAAATAAAAGAGTCAACTTTTATTGCATTATCTCTAGATGAAGTTATAGCAATAAATAATACTTCCTGGGTATGTATACATGTGTATACTGTGGCAAATCATGTCCGCCAAACTCATCTACTCTCTATTTATAAAATGAAGGAGAATGCAACATCACAAAATATATTTGAGATAGTTAAGAAATCTTTGAAGGAAATTAGAGGTATGGATGACCACACGATTGCGAGAAAGTTGGTGTGTGTATGGGCGGATGGAGCTTCAGTAATGCAAGGTCATAGGAATGGTCTATGTGTAAAGCTACAAACTTCTATTTCACCATACATAATTGGCATTCATTGCATGGCCCATAGAATGAATTTAGCATTTAAAATTGTGAGCAAGTTTCCTGCAATATCAAAAGTTGAAGGTCTAGTCCGCGAGCTCTACTCATACTTCTACCAAAGTCCCAAAAGGTTTTTGAAATTTCAACACTGATGGAATAACTGCAGGAAACAAGCTTCTTAAGGATGTTGATACTAGATGGATATCCTTGCTTGAACTAGCTAAAAGAGTTTTGTAGAATATCAATCCTTGATTGGTTTAATGTACGAACATCGCTTCACAGTTGACAAGGCTCTTGACCTCTTACATAGGTTCAGTGACATAGAGACACTCCTTGTTTTACCTGGTATTCTTCCCATGCTAGAGAAAATGAGCATGCTTGTGAAAAAAGCCCAAGAAAGGACTATGTGTATTTCTGAATATACTAGACTGCGTAGAATGATATGCATGACCCTCGATAATCTATATCTATCAAGCCAGTTATTCATAAGTCCAAAATTTAGCAGTTGGCATTTGATAATAAATGTGACCAATAATGCTAATTTTTTACTATTTAATGGTAGTGGGGAGTTATGTGTCTTTGTAAAGGGATTTGAGATACCAATGTACTATTTAAACAAGGTCAAGTGCACTATCAGAGAAGACCCTATTTCAAGGTAAGATTTTGACAAGATTGTTAATTCTGTAAGTACTACTTTAAAGAGTATTGCGAGATCTCTTTCCTCAGAGATTAGAGATTGATTCCCTCATGATGAACTGCTTGAAGCCATGTCTATAGTGTATCCTCAATATTGGTTCAACTATGAGCCAACTGATTTTCACAACAAGATAAAGACCTTAACAAATCATTTTTGGAAAAGTATAGAATTCAATGGACAAGTAATAGAAGGAATTTCAAATCAAACTATTCTCAGTGATCAATTAGGTCGATTTGCAATTTCAATGAGGGAATAGTTTAAACTCATGGAGGCTCTCCACCAACATGGATCGATAACAAAACTTTGGCAAACCTTAAGTCAAAGAGAAATATTGCTGATTTATTTCAAACCATGATATTAGGGTCGGTGGAAGATGAGAGAGTTTTCAGTGCATTGGGGTTCTTGAAATCAAAGATAAGAAATAAACTTGACAAGAATTTGGAAAATTGCTTGAGGATGTATACAACTAGACATGATATCTCGAATTTTTTGTTTGATAAAGCACTTACAATCTGGAGGTCCTCATGTGAAAGAAGAGGGTTGTGCAACACTTCAAACAATAATAGCATACAGGACAGTGACACGATGGATACCAGTGCCACATGTAGTGGTAGTGGTGATGATGAGACGCTCTTAAGTGGAGATAAGGAGATAGAAGAAATTGAAGAACATGGTCAGGATGATTCTGGATATCATGGTCACAGGGATGATCGAGAGAATTTGAATGACGAGATGATTTGGCAATTTGAAGGGATTTAGAAGCTACTAGGTATTTATACTGTATTACATGTTCTAAAATCCAAAAATTTGTTGATGACATTTTATTTCAATTTGTCTATCTGTGATGTACATTTTTTTATTTTCGATCAAAAAAATTAATATTTTCATTTTTACCAGCATTCAACTAAATGTGAAGTAATTTTTCTTCTCTATAACCACAGTAGTGTTTCATTTGTTTTCCTTTATTGCATTGTGATGGTTTTTTAAAATTCCTAGGATCCATCTCTTATAAACTATAGAATAATGCGTTGCATTACCATACTTTGATCAATTCCTAAACCAACTCTACTTAAGAATCCTTGTAATCACTCAAAACACTCGATATCTTCTTAAAGCATTAAATTTACTTTGAGTATTAAGATAAATATTCAAGCACTAAATTTAAGTTCCTCAGTCATAGAGTTTTATCAATTTTAAAATAGCAGACCCTAGTAGATTGTTCCACAATGTCCAGCAGAACATCTTGGTGATGCTTCCTTAGGATTTAGGGCTTCTGGTTTGCTTGGTTTCATCTATTTGAATTTTGAATCCCTAAAATTCTAAGTGTTTATGCTTCATGCTTCCTACACTTTTTCTTCTTTCCATCTACTGAATGTCTGTCGAAGGTTACCGATCACTTAAGTCACAACTTAATGTCTTCACACCCATGAGTTGACCAGCCCCTAATCCTAGCCTTACCTGTTGTCACCCATAAAAATCAAATCCTTAAGTCTTAGGTTAAAGATTAATAAAGCACATTTCGCAACTTCACAGTGCCTTTTTCATGATGTCATACCCCCCTGCAATGATGCAAAATGACTACCATCTATCAACTGATATGACAATGGTCCATGGAAGAACTTTTGATCCAATGGCTATGCTCCATCATAGAGGTATCTCTTTGAGGGGAATATTCGCTACATTATCGCGAGATGGCGACACAGCGCTTCTCTATTAAATAATTGAAAAGCAAGGTCCCACACATCCGGTCCAGACAAAAAGGTGATGTGATCTATGAAGAGGGTACAACTGATTTAGCTTATTCTGATTGGTCAAGGTCTTTTCAAAGGTGGTGACAAAGATTTTCAAATCTAGTCAAGTGATCTCAGTCGTCGGTTGCAAAATGAAAGGAAAGGATCAACGGCCCCATTTCAAATTTCCTACGAATGAGGATTTTTCAACTGTCTGTGGCATGAACTTAGTAATGGTCATTGCCGCCACCATTAATACTACAGATGGAAAGAAATCCAGCATTATAAGGGCATAATTTAGGGCATTATCTGTCATTTTCAAGAGGACAATTGCATTCTTACCGAAAGGAGCTTCGAAATGAGCAAGTTGATGTGATTCCAAGCCTCTGTTAGTGTCAAAAACTAGTAAGTCGCTTTTGTTCCTCTGTGTCTCATCAATTTAGATATCCATTCATTTTGAAGTGTTAAGAAGTAATTTATAGTTGTAGAAGTCTTAAGTTAATTGCATAAACATAGTTTAGAAGGATGAGTTAGTCTAGTCAACCTTCCACCTCAAAACATAGTCTACATGAAGACCTCATGATCCAATGTCCCAGATCATTGAGGAAAGTTGTAATAGGACTAGGACAAGTAGGAAAAAATGATAAAATCTATGACTTGTGTGTGAATTGTAGAGATGCTAGGATACATGTATTAGCGTGGAGCCTATTTGAGCATTGGCATAACAGAGAAGACTATAGATCCCCTATTTGCCATGCTTGGAAGCTTGATTTGGCCAAGTTGATTTGCCCCAACGTCTTTGTCAATCCAGACTTGGTCAGAGCAATTGCAAGTAGATATGACCCCAAAACTAGGTCTATTCTATCTAGAAATGGTTCTGTCATAATTAGATTCACAAAAGCATATATTTCAACTGTGTTCAATTTAGACCCTACTGCCAGTATGCCCATTGACCTGAATGCCTTCAGAGAAAAGTATAAGATTGTCAGATATGCCTATAGATCATTCAAACTAGCCAAGTATAGACCAAGAAGAGTTGATGGAGGCCTAGTAAAAATTTTTGATAGAGAAGACGAGCCCTTCCATTGTAATTTGTTCATGGAACATTTTGTCAGAACTTACCATAGTTTATGCCATGTACTTGGGACAAATGCAGCTGATAGAATGCTAGTATCCTTGATGATGATAGAAGTTTGCATTCAAGATCTTGGAACCAGACATCCATATGACTATGCAGGTTACTTGGGTGAGAAAATGCACAAGTAGATGGTGACAAAAAAAAAACTGTATAATGTAGGTCCCCATGTGGAATTCACATGGTATTCTTTGATGTGCCACATGATCTTATTCTTTCTGTCAGGCCACTGCCAGTGGCATAAAGATTTAGATGTGAGGATGATAGATGAACAAGGCAACATGATGCCAGTACAAATGTGGATTTATATGTTAGACATGCATTTTAAGGATGCTAGTTATGTTGTTTTTTAGGAGCATTTTGTAAGGAAGGTCTTAGTTTTCTTAAAAACTAAGGGGGATAGAATATCTAAAGAAGTTAAGGATTTCTTGAGATCTTTGGAAAGAGCCCCACACTTGAACATAGAACACAAATGGGGGGATTAGTTTATGCATGCAAATACTACTTGCATTAGGATTTATGGGTGTGAGGCTCCACCTTACACTCTGCCTAAGTTTGTGCCCAAGAGGCTTGCCTTCATGGAAATCATAAGGCAATTAAATGAAGCTAACAAGGAGCATTTCAGAAAGCACAAGAAGGGGTCACTCATCCCTACTTCATTGAAGCTTAGTGATTTTATAACAATTGATAAGAATGGATTATATTAGATTGGCTCCATGCTTCAGTGTTATAGGATGGATACGAAGCAAGTGAGAGCATTTGACCCTAAGGGTTTTATTCACAAAACAAGGTTGAAGGTCAGTAGGCCTGGTTAGCCCCACCGAGTGATCTTCAATGAGAATATAGTAAGAAACTGCCAGTCAATGTAGGAGATATATGTTTTGAGAAATAAATGGAATGCAGTGATTGAGGGAGAGAGGATGAAGAGACATGCCAATCCTCCATACCCTAGGGCTTTTGATGAAGTTGAAGATCCCATAAGGAGAATTGAGATGATTTTTCCCAAGGCAGACGAACTGATAGCTAGTGCACCTGCAGGTGAGGAGAGACCATCTTACCAACCAAGTAGTTCTAGGGGTAAGTATGTAAGAGAAGAATCCCCTAATTCCCCTACTCCAAAGAGAGCAAAAATCATTGACCTTGAGGCAGAGGTGGAGACAAAAGTTGTGGAACAGATGGAAGAAGCAGCAGAATAACAAATTGAAGAGCCTCCTCATTAGGTGAGTTCCCCATTAAGGATAAGGCCATACTCTTCACCAGATAATAGATTGATAAGGTCAACAATTAACAATGAAGTTGATACAAAAGATATGAGAGTACTGGCATGTAACCAATTTATTGCAGATGATGCATTTGCCAGCACACCTGAATTCAGGTCATTCATGCTGAGGACAAAGAATGAAGAATTTCAAAGGAGAATTAAGGAAGCAAGGAGTGGTGCTGACCCTTCTGAGTATGATACTATTATTCAAAGGTTTTGAGTGAGGTTAATAAGGATATCAGTGCAATAACCCCAGAGGAGGGCAAGGCTCTTGTAGCCAAAAGCAACATCCTACTGCTACCACATTGGACTCTATCAGATGCAATTGCATTTGATACCATAATAAGGGATGACTTTGATGTGATAGAGGAACAAGTGAGCAAAGCTTTGCAGGGTGCTGCACTTGACCCAAGGTTTAAAACCTTGGCAATTTGGGCATTGGCCCCTAGTGATAAGAAACCAAAAGTTGGTTTGGAGGAACTGACTAGTAATGTCACAATTAGAAGGGTGTCACACACCCCTGCCCCTAAAGCTACCAGTCTAAATGTGCAAACTGCACAATTTGTTGAGGCAATGACAATTAAACTGTAGAAAGACTATAATGAATTGTTGGAGAAACATGCAGTGGCCATGGCCAGGTTGAGAAAATATGAAGGGCAACCACAATTAGAGATTGGTCCATCTCAGAGTCCCCCTATCATTTAGACTGTAGAGTCACTTCTAGTTAACACACATCCTCTCCTTTCAGAAATTAGAGAATTGAAGGAGGATAACAAAAAATGAAAGAAGAAAAGGAGAACAAAGTAAAGGACATGGTCACCAATTTGATTAAAAATAGAGTGACCAAAATCTTGGCCAAAGTGGAGGAGGCCTGGAGGACTTACTCAAAATTAAAGATAGCCTATGAGAAGCATGAATCTGATAAGTAGAGACTATCAAGTGTGAAAGCTAAGTGGCTACCAAGAACTTTAGAGGTTAGAGATTTTCTTAGGTGTTCTAGATTTGAAGCAAATGAACCTCCTGAGTTGAAATTGGTGTCAGATATACTGAAACATTTTGAGGATGTGGCTAGTTTTCAATTGAAATTGGATACACTTTTGAGGGAAAAGATGCAGGGAATAGAAACGATGGACACTAAATGGTTGCCACATATTTTGGTGGATGATGGGAAGGCTAAGGACCTGGACAAGTGGAAGAGAGAAATAATAGATAATGGTCATCAATTAATTCCCTCTTGTTGTGATGAAGATGATCCAACCATGCAGGTGTTGTGTTTATCAGCTGCATTTGGTTGAATTTACTTTTGATATATTCTGCAAGAATGTAAAGTCTATTTTGGATGTCAACTATGTTAGTCATAATGGCAAGATCATAGAGGTTATCTCATTTCTCTGGCCACTTGAAAATACATACAGTGAATGGAAGGACAAGTATGGGTCACATAAACAGGCCAACCACCTTTTCCCCAGCATTAATGAGGCAGATCTTTAGGCGGCTACACATCTCCCAAAGTCCATCTACTCCTCTTTTCTTCTTTCAAATGAAATTAATGTTTTCAATGCCATGTTGGTGGTGCTTTGTATCCAGAATCTATTTGAAATGACAATGTAATCAATGTTGAGTACATGTTCTTGGTCTATAAAAGAACCGTGTTAATCATTCTTGTGTGGTTGGAAGATTTTGGAAATTTTGAGAAGTAAATAAGATACAATTACTACTTTGTAATGTTGTTGGAAGATTGGGGAAGTTTTGAACATTGAAATATAATACAATTCTGATAGGTTGCCCATATTTCTGGAGTTGTAAGTTTTAGTTTCTTGCATGTTGCATGATTTTTCATGAGCATTTTATCAGTTCTAGATTGAAATATATGAATAATTCTGTAGCATATTATATTATTAATATACATAATTAGCAAATATTGAATATGAAGTGGGCAATTAAATAATACAAACAATTTCAACACATAAAAGGATTTTAATGTTATATTGATTTTCAAATAAACATTGAAGGTCCGAAGGAAATTAGAATACATTGAAGACTGAAGTATTACATTTACAATGTATAATAACTTGCTCAAAACCAACTCTGCACAATGCTCTGTTGGAACTTGGAAACACATGTTTTTGATTAGATAAGTGGCAAGCCAAGGGTGCCGAACCCATTACAAAGCAGCCCCTAGGGCAGTCTAGATAGACAACAAAAAGAACAAATGCAAAAAAACTAGAGACAACAGTCCAACAGCCTAGTCATTCTGGTATTGATGTCATTGGAAACACATGTTACTAAATCATTGTATCATCTTTTATAGAGTGCTCCTCTCTTCATCCGATGGAAGTGTAATTTTTCTTAACCCATGGTTACTGATTTGTAACTTTGATAATATTTAATAACTGATATTGTTACTTGACTTGAATGTATCACTCAAAGTTACATTCAAGGTTATCAGTGGTAGGATGGAATCCATAAAAATTGCCTCATCAAGATTTTGAGGAAACTGGTCCTTGTCAAAGTTCATTTTATCCTCCATCTTCTTTTTGAAAGCATCATTTCCAATGTATCAATATGATGGGTCAAAAGCCACCACCAAACCAAGCTTTTTGAAGTGTTCTACATTTATTTGCAGTTGCTTTGTCAATAATGCAGCTTCTACCAAAAGTTCATGTGCTTGTTCCAGCTTTGTACAATTTTCAATGATAGTTGAGGCCTTTATTCGGGCATCAATACGGTTCTGAATTCCTTTGGATTCCAATTCTTCACCATTAGCTATGTAGATTGATTGTAAAATTTTGTTTGCATCTAACTGTCTTGAAGTTGCCATGTCTCCATTTTCAGCAATGTATTGTTTGAGTGTATTACTACATGATACTAGATCATCAATGAATTCAAACATTTTAGACAAATCATCAATCCTCTTCATTATTTTCTCCCAAATGTTACTTTTTATATAAACCATTGTGTTTCTATATAATTCAGATACTTTATTTTGGTAGGATTTTATTTCATTCTCTGCATTCTTCAGTTTTTTCTACAAAATTTTAGAGAATTTTCTCTCTCTCTCTCTCTCTCCACATTTTCTTGCTACATATGTCTTGCTTTTTCTGATTGCTCCAGTTTGGTATTGGCTTCAATCAAGGATTGTTCTAATTTTTATGAATTGGTTGTTTGAATATCATAATTTTTTTTACTTTCACTTTACATTTTCTTCAGTTTATTCACTTTCTCCTCTGTCTATTTATTCATTTCACCTGTAGATGTAGAGTCAGATTTTTTTATCCTTTTATCTAATTCTTTGGTCTTGTTCTCTACTCCTTTCCTCTTGGTTTTTTCACTTGCTATGTCTTCTTGTAACTTTCCTATAAGAGTCTCCAACCTGTTGCGTAAATCACAAAGTCAAATGAAAAAGAACAAGATGAATGGAATTAACATCACTGAATATATTTTCCTTCTATTGTAACTCAATTACTGGAAGATGTGACCTGTCTATCTTACAACTCTAATTTGTAGACAATATATTCAACAAGGTTACTAGGAAATTAAAAACAATCATACCTCTCTCTCTCTCTCTTGCTTTAGCAATGATGTGTACACCACTTTGTTGTTCTTTTTTGATACATTAATTTTGTCACAATTTTTCATTCTAGAAAAATCCACTTGGATGGTGCTCACCTCATAGTCAGATCGTTGCATCTAGTCCTCTAGTTTATCTTGAACTTTGGGCACAATAATCATGTAATCCATTTTTTTGTTTTCTGGTTCAAATGTAGTCAATACCCTAGTTGTTGCAGGCTTTAAAGTTGCAGTAGTCTCTATCTCTAGCACTTGCTTCTTGTGACTTTTAGATAATTTTTTCTTCTTTTTAAACTCAACTTTGTAATTGTTATGAGACTTTTTCCCCAAAATGAAAAAGAAGGCTATTTTATGAATAAGACTTTGAAATAATAAGAGGATAAAGTTTATTTACCCTTTATAATTAAAAGGGATATGGAAAAATAAAGGATATTATGATCCTTTGGTTTAAAAAAGAGATAAATAAATAATTATTATGAAAAGCCCTTTTAAAAGGGAGGAATTATTAAGTTTGTTAACTAATTGTTAATAACAACCTTTGTGAAAGGGTGTGATGGTTTAGAAACCATCCCTTAAAAGGTTATATAAGGCATTTGTGTGAGACTTAGAATGAGCATGGAGAGATCACTCAAAAAACAAAGAAGAAGAAGATGGAGAAAACTCAAGGAAGATAAGGAAAGAAAGACAAGAAATCATGAAGGAGAAGGATTATAGATTTGACAGGCGGTGAGCATTAGAGAAGGGGCACACAACGTGTATCCAACTTGGGCTACAGTGTACACCTGGGATTGTCCTGGCCAGGGCTTGTGTGTGCACTTGTGTTGAGCATGTTTTGTTGAACATGACTTTGGAGCACTTGTGTGTGTGTGCTACAAAGCATGATGAGTTCTGCATAAGAACTTGTGGGTTCTGAACAAGAATTGGATTCCTCCTGGAAGTGCTCTCTTACTGAAAGGGGGTTGACTCTTTAGTCTATTCTCTGGAGTGACATTTGGAAGAACTCCCGAGATCCAAAAGATATGTATCTATTCTTTTCTATGATGGAAATTAATGAAGTACTGAACTTATATAAAAGATATTGTTGGGCTTTGATGTTAATAGGATTATGTGATTATGTTATCTAATTTTTTTTGTTAATGTTTTACATTAGAGATCTTATTAAATTATCAATGTTGTAATTTTCTTTTGTTGTTTACACATTATTTAATATTCTCTATTATCCTAACTCTAAATATCAACCATAATAATTCCGCTGCAATTAAATAACTCCAGGAAAAGTAGCGTTACATTTGGTATCAGAGTCGAAAACTGGGCTATTGTGTTGTTAATTGTTAAGTTGGTTATTATTTCTCTATGTCCTAGCAAATAGCAATAAAACCATGGGGATAAACACCCACGATCACTTATTCCAACCTCTTACTAAATTGAGATTTAATTTACATTCCTTCTTATTAGACCTATCTTCAATAGTGCAAAAGAATGATTAATTGTATTAGGAGAAAGGTTAGTGTTAGGTAAATTAATTCTTTTTCTCCTACTAAACTTTGGTGTGTATGCCCTACAAAATAAAAAATAAAATATTTTTTTAAAAAAAGTCTAATAAGAAAGTAAGCCATATTAATTCATAGTTATAGCACAAAATAGAACATAAAGAATCGCATCCAATCTATACTATTACCTTTGGGTTTAGAAACATATTCAAATTTTTATAATTTATATATTGTACTATACAAATAATATTCTAGATTATACTATAATCCTATATTTTCTCCTCTAATTCACTCTTCCTATGTTCACTACCCCCATGTTCTTTTAAAAAAATAATGTCCTCTTCACATCAAATATGCCGACCACCATTCGACCAACTTTTTTTTGAACGGTCGTGTCCTCTCTTTAAAACATGTTATTCATTTTGGTAAAAGATTACAATCAAACAAACAAAAGCATTTAAAAAAAACGTGTTATATGCGAGCCTTGCTG
Source organism: Cunninghamia lanceolata (assembly GCA_027924645.1). Classification (NCBI taxonomy): domain Eukaryota; kingdom Viridiplantae; phylum Streptophyta; class Pinopsida; order Cupressales; family Cupressaceae; genus Cunninghamia; species Cunninghamia lanceolata. Next base: position 1,116,562 of record BSBN01000007.1, read on the forward strand.
AAGATTTTTTAAAAGACTAAGTCCTAAAAACATTAAAACATGTACACACATCCTTTCTAAAGGAAATTCACTTTTCAAGGGAGGACCATCCGATATAAAAGGAAATTGTAGTTTTTTTTTAAGGGAGTTGATCATTTAATTTAAAGTAAATAAAGGAAGTCCTTTTTTAAAGAGAGTGTCATTATTTTATTTTATTTTATTTTTGATAGTGTGGTCATTTTATGAGTACACATCCCTTATAAAAGGAAAGGGTAGAGGCCTATCCTAATGAAAAATACAAGTTTTCACTCTCATTTTTTATGAATAGAAAAATGATGCTAAACATATGTTGTCTAAAGTTATAGAGGAATTGTTATTGTATAGTTCAATGAAGATTCAAAATGGTGGGAGGTGAAGAATAATAAACAGTAGATTTTTAAATTTTTAAAGTGTCCACAAGATTATAAGGTGTAGATTCATAGTTCTTGGAGTGCATGCATATTTTGTTATTAGTGAATATTTGAGTATCTTTAGGGAATTCCTATAAAATACATGTTAATTTTGAGGTGTCAATTAGAGTTTAAGAAGAGTAATGTAGATCATCCTTTCTTTACTAGTTTTGTTGTAATATATTGGTCAAGCCAAGTCAGTGTTGATCTACTCAATGTCAATCAAGTACACACATGTTGGCTCTAAGCATTGGTGTTAAATGTTGCTTATGGGGGCCTTTTCCAATCTTATTTATTCCTAGCAACCTACATGTAGCTCAATAAGTAATTGTGTTGAGTCATTTATGGGGGAAGTTTAGTGATTAAGGTTAAGGACTAGTCTTCCTGAAGAATACATGATGTTAGGTGTGTCATTCTAATGCTCATGGTCTAGTAATAATGTATTTAAATGTGTAGATTTGAGTTATTCCCTCACATGATTTAAACACTTATTATTGTCTCATTATAACTATTATTTTTCTATAATCATGTCATCATTAAGATCGAGGCACAACAACTAACTCAAGATAATATTTTAAGAGGTCATTAGGTTGGTACTTCTTTAGATGAGGGGATTATCTTACGTAACCTATTTTCATTGACCCATAAACTAAGATATAGTAAGATTGTTGAATAGGGGTTAAATAATGATGTAGATGGTGCCATTCATTTATAGTAGCTCTTAATGGTAGTATATGCACTGCATAATCTAAGGAAAGGATTACATTGCTTGAAGATATAGTCAAGTATACTTCTAAGGTGCAAAAGTATTTTAGAGGAGGTATTTTATACATATGGAGCATTATACAATAATTGCTATATGATAAAGAAATACATTCAAAATCTATTAGGGTAAACCATAATTAAAGGTTGGAAGAATATCTCTTTCTGATTTTTATTTCTTGACCACTTGTGAAGAGTGTTTAGAATCATAACTTTGATAATACACTTATGTAAGTATAGTAGCTAGTTTAATCATGAAGTTTTGGAAACATTTATTTAAACATCAGGAGATCTCAATTAAGAGATGGCAACTTTAGTTGTATTAAGTTTAAACCTTGCTAAATACTTTTTTTTATTGGGCTAGTACTCCCTCATACAAGGAAGTTGTCTTGAAAACATAGAGTTAATAAGTTACTTTTTTCTAATAGACAAATTTGTTAATCCATTCCAATTATCATTTAGCTTTATATGTCTATTTTAGAATTGGTGTTACTATACTTGTCAATAGCTAAAAAACAAAAAACAAGACACCTAGAATTGTATTGTAGGCCCATAACTCATAGGTCCCAGGATCATTTACACATCTTAAACTTTGGAAAATATGGTGTTGTTTAGGTGAAATGAAACAATACTTTTACAAGATATGAAACCAAAATGATTATCTTAGTATTTGTGACGAGGACATGTTGGAATTTACAAGGGGAGAGCCAATCCAAAACTCAAGCCATTCTTAGATTAAATAAAACCTTTTTTGATATGCAAGTTCCTTAAGAAGCTATTTGGAAAAGAGTTAGTTCATTTAGTGTTTAAATCTTCAACATGTTTTATATTTTATAGAAAATTTTCGTAAATTTTCTTATGTTTTCAAACTTCTAGAAACACATCAAAGTTATTAAAATTCATCAGGAATAAATTTTTTTGAGCTCATTGTTGTGAGAAAAGATCTAATCATCTTACACATCCTAGGCATATGGATATTTAATCAGAAGTCCTATGAGCTTACTATATAAAACACAATCCCAAGGAAAGGTACAAGATGATAAATCCATGATCATAGCTACCATAATTTAAGGACTCCAAGGGCATAGAAATATTGGTAACCCATCTTTTGAAATATTGAGTTTCAAACATTGTTTGGGGATTTGGGTTTGGAAAGTCAATCAACAGACTTTGAATTATGTCTTTAATTATATTAGGAAGTCATAATTAGATGGTTGTGAGATCAAACATGATGGAAAAGATGAGGATAACAAAGAAAGATATTCAATTAACCTAATTACTTAAAGGAAATACTAAACCTAGTGTTCTCTATGAAGTACTCTATGATGGTAATAGTTGTTGATGTTTTGTTGCTTAAGTTACCTTGTAAGATTATTTTGTACCATCTTTGTTTTTATTGTAATCCATTATTGGACTTGATCAACCCAATAACCTTGTACATGTTTTGATGTATTTGTTGCTATCCAATTGTATTCGGTATGTAAAAAGAGGATATTCATGTAGTCCGGAATGCATGACTATCATCTTATAATGTCTTTTGAGTATATGGCACTAAGTGATGAGTGACTACATAGTATGGGATATGCATGTCATTTAATATATAAGTGTTATGTGATTACATGATAATACTTTTTATATTAAAGTAACACCTAAAGATTGAACTATTGGTATTAAAGATAAGGTGACATATTAATGACCAAATTTAAAAGATTATTTGATAGGATATTTATTGTATATACTTGTATTAGTTTCTCATGTATAAATTCATAATCTATTTTAGGTGACAATGTGCTTATAGTTCTAATCATGTTATTGATTGACAACGTATTTCTATGGGATTTAATTGTGGTTTCCATTAAATTACAAGAGTTATTGCAAAGATCTAGAAAATTTGAGAAATATAATTATAAATGAAGTTAAAATGAAATAGATTCATTGGGATATTGATAGTGTTACATCCACACTTGACTAATTATTTTTGATGAATTATGTTATAGATTCAACTTAAGCTACTGAGGCCAGTAGCTAATTTATAGGGGGAGAGTTGTTATGAGACTTTTTCCCCAAAATGAAAAAGAAGGCTATTTTATGAATAAGACTTTGAAATAATAAAAGGATAAAGTTTATTTACCCTTTATAATTAAAAGAGATATGGAAAAATAAAGGATATTATGATCCTTTGGTCAAAAAAAGAGATAAATAAATTATTATTATGAAAGCCCCTTTTAAAAGGGAGGAATTATTAGGTTTGTTAACTAATTGTTAATAACAACCTTTGTGAAAGGGTGTGATGGTTTAGAAACTATCACTTAAAAGGTTATATAAGGCATTTGTGTGAGACTTGGAATGAGCATGGAGAGACCACTCAAAAAAAAGAGAAGAAGAAGATGGAGAAAATTCAAGGAAGATAAGGAAAGAAAGACAAGAAATCATGAAGGAGGAAGATTATAGATTTGACAGGCAGTGAGCATTGGAGAAGGGGCACACAACATGTGTCCAACTTGGGGTACAATGTACACTCGGGATTGTCCTGGCCAGGGCTTGTGTGTGCAGTTGTGTTGAGCATGTTTTGTTGAACATGGCTTTGGAGCACTTGTGTGTGTGTGTGTGTGTTGCAAAGCATGATGAGTTCTGCATAAGAACTTGTGGGTTTTGAACAAGAACCGGATTCCTCCTGGAAGTGCTCACTTGTTGAAAGGGGGTTGAGTCTATAATCTATTCTCTAGAGTGACATTTGGAAGAACTCCCAAGATCCAAAAGATACATATCTATTCCTTTCTGTGATGGAAATTAATGAAGTACTGAACTTATATAAAAGATATTGTTGGGCTATGATGTAAATAGAATTATGTGATTACGTTAACTAATTTGTTTTGTTAATGATTTACATTAGAGATCTTATTAAATTATCAATGTTGTAATTTTCTTTTGTTGTTTACACATTATTTAATATTCTATATTATCCTAACTCTAAATATCAACCATAATAATTCTGTTGCATATAATTAAATAACTCCAGGAAAAGTAGCATTACAGTAATCACAATCTGTGACACTTGACATAACTTTGAACGGTGAAGGAGTAGTTGTAGTTTTGATAGCATCTCTAATTAATTGTGGCTAAGTATTAGCCATTCTTGTCCTAGTCACACAAACGATAGGAGGGGAGGTGCCTTCTAGAAACAATTGCTTTGATGTGGATGTGGAATCAAAACCTACCATAACCTTCTACTTCTTAGTCTTCACATGGCCTTCCTCTATTAGTTTGTCTATAGTTTCATTTAATGTTGTTGATGGCCTTTTCTAAGTTTGTTGTTGCATCTCTTGCTGACCACCACCACTACTAATACATGTACCATCACTAGACTTGCCACTAGTAGCACTAGAATGTCCACCATCTCCTACAAGAAAAGAATGAGAAACATGTAGATCAAAAGACCCTTGTGGTACTGTTAGCGATTGAATCTCACTCTGAGGATTTAAAGCTGGAACAAATCTAATCTCCTACTCTGTATGTGTATGCCCTTTGGCTTGTTCATCACCTCCAATGTTGAGTAGAAGATCATTAGGTTTTCTAGGGTATACCTTTGGTACTATCCAAAAGCCTTCTCCTGTGGGTCCGAAACCACCACTTGCATAACCCAATTTTTGGGCTATTGATGCCCCTTTAGTATATGTTTGTCTTATTGTCTCACTCATATGAGGTTTGAATACATAGGCACTACGATCTTTGGGTTGGTTTTCATCCTCATCATCACTTTTAACATTAGTTGATTGAGCTTTAGAGGGATGCTCTTTATCCCACAAGTTGCTGAACTCTTCATCTTCTGAGACGTCTTCAAGATCTGTAGTAGCTTTTGGATCACTGAGATCCTTCCTCATAGACCAAAAGGCAAAATTTTTTTATGATGTCCAATGTTCCTCTGTACAAGCTTGTTTGAGAGTCTCTGAAATTTTTGTACACTTAGATTTTTCAGCAGCTTTTGTATAGAAATTGTTGAATCTCTTGTTTGCCAGTGCATCTCTTTGTGTTTGTGGAATTGGATGCAATCCGATTATTTCTGATGACAATTTTTTAAAAGAAATACCTCTTTGAGCAGCAATTTCTTCCATGACTTTTTTCACCTCCTCCCAAGAATTCTTGTTTTTCAACATTTCTAGTAGGGGTTTACTTTCATGTTGAATTTTAGTTGGAGCATTCTTATTGGCCACAAGCCTTCTTTTAATCATGTCACATGGGTCATACTGCCAGTGAGAGTTGACATCAAATTTAAAAAGTTGTAGAATTTCATGTGCCATAGTGAATGCTTTTCTCTCGAATCTGAACCCTCCACATGAAAAAGGTAAGAAAGGAAATATGCTCTTCTTTTGTTGACTAACAAAGTACAACTGATCAGTACTCTCCATCTATCATATGTATTCCAATGCAAAAACCCTCTCTGTCACATGTATTGGAAGTTTGTGGAGCTGTGCTCCTGATCCATAAAATCTTAGGACAGTATATTCCTCCATGAAGTACTAGTCAACCAATTGTATTTATTTTCCCAGTTGAATGCAATTTCTATAAGACTCGGGCAATCTAGGCATTGGAGTATTTGTAATGGTTTCATACAATGGAGCCAGAAAGTAGTCCACAAAATGATTGTAGTTCTTTTGATTATGATACATCTTTATCTTATGGGTCTAATCTAGTAGTCCAATTTTATCTTGTTGATGCTAAATTTGAAGTTTGTTGTCCTGAAACATCCCAGCAAACTGCACTAGAAAAAAATAGCACAAGTAGGTTGTGAACCTAAATGTCTTTCTATTGGTATTGAGAGTGGGAGGTTCACTTTGGCTTCATTTAATCATTAAAAACTAACAATGCATGGATTCTGTAATGTGCTCAAGAAATCTGTATTTAGTAGGTAGGATGAATTGATGGATATTGTATACCATTTCAAGGAGGCTTGCATCCACTTCACTATTATTATCCAATCCAAGGCCAAACACTATCATGGAAATAGTATCCTGGACCCATGATCTAAAAATATCAATTTTATAAGGAGGCTTATGATTCTGATTGAGTTGAACACCATCCAATGTTAGAGATTTGATCAATTTTATTTTGTTATTTTCACTAACTGCTTCATAAGTATTAGCAAGTTTTTCTAGGTTTATGAGGATTGCTCCACATTCTTCAGTGGTAAAACCCAACAATTTGCCAAAATGTTCTTCATTAATGGGAATAATTATTTCCTAGCTATCTTTTTTAACTATTGCTTTTCTTTTTTCATCATAATTCTAGGCACAAACCATGATAAATTTAGGGCAAGGGAAAACCTTAGATAATATCAAGTGTCCCAATACAACCACCCATGGTGCAGTCATCTCGTTAATTAGTAATGGTTTTTTTGGGTCAAGTTGCTTAGCTTGCGCTTGACGTACCTTATTCTCCAATGAAAAGTACTGAGGTAAACCTTTCAAAAATTACAGGGTCATAAATATCATGGTATTCATTTGTAAAACCTAGGGCTTTAAGTAGTTTGGCATAGTCTATTTTTTCTTTTTCTTTAGTTTTCCCAATTTTTGGTCTGGTAGTGCTGGTAGACATGCTTGTAAACACTCAACCCTAAACCCCAAGATTGAAAAAACTGAAGTCTCAAGGACAACAGTAACAACAATAGTAATAGGACTAAAGTATATTTGTATTTCACTTACCTGGATAAGATGAATACAAAGACTGGCACTGAGTGAATCCGTGGCATTGCACAATCGATATTAAAATTTTTGGTGCACTACAATCTCCTTGTCACTTGAGTCCTTGACCCTCTTGCTTCCAAGTAGTATCAATTAAAATTTCTAAATGCTAAGTGCCAATTGTGAAGTAAAGCGAGTGAAACGTGGTAATTTCTTTTATTAAAGTTTAGTACAAGTATGTAGTTTTAGTTGTACACTTGTACTGAGTACTCCCACTTTAAAGTTCAAATGAAATTTAAGGATAGCATGCAAGTCTGCAGCCTGAATTAATTATTTAATACAACACATACATCGAGCAGTGGAATTGAAAATTTGAAAACTATCGTATAATCTCAACCGTTGATCTTTGTAAATCTAACGGCTCTTGATTGATTCTGGAGGTTTGAGATCGTAAGTCTTGCACTCTGGACTTTCGTTCTAGAATTCAACTACACCCGTCCATCTGGAATTGAAACATTTAACTAGAGTCTGCAGCTCCTTTAATATTTATATGAAGTCAGGCCCACTTTGATGATATAATAACTAATAGAATAAAATGAACACATTGACATCATTGCATCAATAATAAAGTAGAAATTATATTAATACAAAAATATTTACACTTGGGTACTTATATTAATATAAAAAGATTTACACTTGCATAATTATATTAATACAAAAAGATTTACACTCAGGAAATTATATCAATACAAAAACCACTCCAGCGGTCAGCCCAAGCTCCAAAAACACATAGCACCAGAGAGGCTACCATAGTACCATAGAAATCCCTAGCCCCTTGATTGATCGACTCCTCAAAAAATTGCCACCCTACCACCCCAACACGGAAATCACCAAAAAAAGTGGCCCTGGGAACCTGACCACTCCTATAGCCACTACGAGTAGAATCCCCCCATACTCACAATGGCTGCGAAGTATTCAATCCATACCGGAGTCTCCTCTATGTCCATTCCAATTGCCCACTAAAGAAAGTGTCTCCCACAAGCCGCCCAAAACCTATGCATTCCTAGTTGTTGCTCATTCATGTTTAGTAGGAATGGCTGCCTAGCTACACCCTCCTGTCCCTCCTACAGCTTCTCTAGGTCTCTCAGTGATGGGATACCAACCCCCAATTTTGCATAAATCAACACATCTACATCATCCAAAAGAATATCTGGAGTGAATACCTCCCATAGAATCATTAGTGCATCCACCTTTGCCTCTCCTAGGTCTAAAAAAGAAGCCAAAAAGCATGAGGAAATGTCTAAATTTATCCTATGTCTATCCTTGGAGACTAAGAAGTCTTTACCAAGGACCATCTTCACTACCTCAAGGAAGAATTAGTTTTGCTAGTTACAAATGTTCATTAGTCTTCCATCTCTGATACGGCCCAGAAAGGCAACCTGGCGCTTATTGCAGCGAAGCCTTATGGGAGTCTCCATGCTATATTTTGAGCAAGCTAGCCGAGTGCCGTTTTGCTAGAGACCTCCAGGATTTAAAGGAAGATTGTTAATGAACACACGCCTCAACTAACAGATGCATTTATTCGTTATCCAAATTTTTTGTAGCGTCAATCTTTGACTCGTGTAAGGATCAACCAACAACGATTCTCTGAACTTGTCAAAACTATTTAATAAATTAAAAATTAATGCCTCGGAAAAATATTTTGGAGCCCACCAAATGAAATTGATATCAATATATAAATTTATAATAATATCATATTTTATATAATATAATTATAATTTATTATTATATTATTATTATCGTATATAATATAATATAATTATTATATATATTATAATATGTAATATCATATATTATATTATTATCTAATAACAATATAATATATGATGTTAATCATATAATGTAATTATTACTATTATATAGTCAGACTTAGAATAAAATAAAGGGGCTTGGGGCCAGTAACTTAGAGCAAAGGGGCCAGTAACTCAATGACAACCAAGGGGATAAAAGAACAACTTAAGTTGGGGAAACCAACTACATAGGTCAATGATGAATTAGAAGGATAAACCCTAAACACCTTAGACAAAAACAACCGCAGTGTTATTTAATATTGAAAATTTGATTCTTTGAAATATCTATGATCTGTATACATTGCAATTTGCCATTGAACTCATGTCAATTCCAAACCATAATTACTTCTATATTATTTTGTAAAATTTAACATCAGCCTTCAAAAAGATTGGGGAATTACATCGTACATGAACCTCTAACCAACCTCAAAGTTCCAAACAAAACTCCTATCCTTTGACCTTCAAACCTTGCTTTGATCCTGCAAAATCTTTTTGGTTCCTCTTTTCAACGACGCGTAATGAATATTTCATTGTAGTCCATAATTATCCTATTAATAGGCAATGGGTCTGGTACAAATTCAATTATGCCCCTCATTCACAATGACAGTCAATGATTCACTATAGACCCTTGCTTTATATGTACAAGAAACCACTGAGCATGGATAACAATAAGGCTAGTAAAGGAGAATTAAATTGATTTTCTCAAGGTCACTAGCAATTGAGTTGCAATATCAATTCCATGTGTCAATTCAAATTTCTAGTTTCCCATACATGCATGCATGTGTGGAAGATTCAACCCACCAATGAGAATAGAATGCATCATTTTCAAATGTTAAAAGTGTCGATTCTTGACACGATTTATTCCACTTGGTGAATGCTCGTATTTCTTCATTCTAAGACATGCAAAGCAATAACATCCTGCATAGCCACACACAAACAAAATTTTCCATCATCTTATTACTATTCTACATTTGTGAACTAAGAACTTTATCACACAGTTAAATTCAAAATCATGAATGATCACAAAATAAATACTTGGTAACTTACTTTCTTCGCACAATTGCTGTAATGAAAGCCATTACTTTGAACTTTTATAGTCTATTGATTCTTCTACTATCTGAAACTTAGTAATGCAATATAAGGTTGAAACAATAAAGACTATCATATCTACATTACATGTACTTCCATGACAAATGGGTAATAAATAACAAGCAACTCCATTTAATTGCCTCTATTGTACTGTGGAAAATTGCATTAGCTAATCTATGTGGTTAAGTGCATTTAATCAAATCAATTGTACCACCACTGACCATTTCATGAACCCTAGAATGAAAAATAAACAGTTGTAGTTCAATTCTAGAAGGTAGATCTCCAATGCTACACATTGCTAACAAAATCCTCTAAAATCAACTAGCAGCTGTTAGATATTATTAGATCAACGGTTGACAACTTGACATATATATAAAATATATAATATATTTATATTGATTATTGTACAAAGGTCAAGGTGGTAGGGCAGAAGAGCGCAAGTCCTCGACTGTACAACTACAAATTTGGGAAATTGGGTGTGTCAATACTTTTGCCCCAAATAGAACTTATGCCGTCGATTTGCGATCATCTGACAATCAAAATCTAACATAATATTTTCCATTTAATGACATCCACGCAGTGGAAGCAACCTCTATCCTTTCGTAATAAATAAGGAATGTCATGAAAAGCACAGTTAGATGTTTTTGGGAAGGCAATTTATGTGGCTCAAGTATGAATCATACAACAGTACATGCCGCTAAAAATTAATGCAATTTATGGAAACAATTTATTGGGTTTGCAACCCACGCAGACACATTATTTTACATTTTCAATTTTTCACTAGTGTAATTTGGACTCTTGGAGGAGCTCTGGACTACATCTTCTACAGGTGTTGAACACAAGCTTTCACAACCAAGTTGGCTAATTTGTTCTCTTTCTTGCCCATTTCTTATAGTGACAAATTTGAATACTTTAAGTCAACTGGGTGAGAATTGGGAAGAACAATTATTTTTCATGAGTCCAGACTATTTGTTTACCCAAAATCTTTTGGAGATTTATTTGGCATCCTTAGCAGTTATAGAAGCTTTTATTTACTGGTTTCTCAAACAAGTAAAGATGAAGCTTTTGTTTATTTAGAATGATTTAGCTAAGGTGAAGGATACCGATATAAGTAATATAGATTTCAACTTGGAGGATTTCTGGGCTCAATTAGAGAAAAACCCTAAGTCACCTATAGCCCAGAAAATCCTAACAAGTGGGTTAGCTCATGCTCAGGGTTTTTCACCTATTGTGACATGTCCAAACCTGTTGTTGCATGTGAAAAGAACTATTATCCTGATATTAAGGGGAAATTTCAAGAGCATTCTGGTTCTTCTTCTATGCATAAAGAATCAGGAACAAGAGAGCAAGGAACCTCCCAAGCTTCTAGAATTCAGAAAACTTCAACTGGTGTAGAGAAACCTCATCACAGAGTTGATTCACAATCTGGTAGTGGTGGGGATGGAGAGCAGCCTGAAGATAATAGGAAACTAAAAGTAAAAGGTGTATGTGAATAGGATGGTCAGCCTACATTCGTGAAACCACAAGTGGAGAAGAAGTTGGATGCCTTACAACAATTGCAAGCAAATCACATGACTTCTGTTGTGTCTCCTTCACCTGGTAATGATTCTTCCATTTATCAACAGATTGTTGATTGATGAGGGTACTTTTAGTTTTTGTTCCTTGTTTAAGAATCCAGCTTCCCTCATATCAAATGAAATTCTTGTGCAAGATAAGTTCCTAATTAGCCATAGAGTTGTCCTGGGTGCAAGTGAGAGCAGTATAGTTTTGTCTTCCCCTTCCTGGCTAAAGAAATTTTTTGAGAAAATGAGAAGATATCTCCCAATAATAGACATAAACGTTGACGTTGTAACTACACCTAAGCCTAAGAAGGCTAAGAGGATGTCTCGGATGGTAACAGATTCTTCCTTAGGGCATAGGATCTTGGAGATTGTAGACTCCATCGGGGATAAAAATGAAAATGAAGTCACAGAAGCAGATTTCAATATGACCAAGATTGACATGGGCCCTCCTATGGTGGAAGATGATTTATATCATTTAAAATTCTCTCAATGCATGCTAGAAAAGAGAGTTAAAGCTCAACAACAGGAGAATGCAAAGCTGCAAGCTTAGATGAATTCTTTGACATCTTTCATTCAATCTACTTTGAATATTACTTCTCAATCCTCTGATGCAACTCTGAGTGTTTCTGTTGATGGAATGGATCCTAGCATGTTGCAATAGATATCAAACTCTAGGTAAGGCCATTGAGCAATGGGTAGAGTGAGTCACCATTGATGGTTTGTTGTACATCGAGGAGGTCATGAAACTATATCTCCTCATTTCTGATAAAAGGAAAGGGTTAATTGCAGAGTTACAAAATTTAAAGAGGGAAGACAGAAATCTACTCACAGACTTTATAGAGATACAAGAAATGATGAAAATTGATACAAATATTCTTGTAGTTGAGAAAATTTTTAATAATCCAAATGAGAATGATTCTATGTCTTGGATAGATGCACTAGAGTGGAAGAGGTCTGTGCTAGGGGATTTTAGTGGACAAATAAGAAGAAGTTTGGCTCAACATTTCACTGATATAGCTGATCTTAAAAACAATTGTACCATCTTAGATGTAGAGATTTCAGATGAAATTGGAGAGAACTTGCTTGATGCCAAGGAAATAAAGCAAAATTTTAAGAAGAGGCTTACTGAAGAGCATGTTGCCACAGTTAATGGTGGATCACTAGGGAAGCTTGGGCACATAGCATCGTATCTCACAACTTTCAGGCATGGAACTGATGATGTCTGTATGAGAGTAACAGATGTAAAGAGAATGATAGATAAGTGGAAAGTTCAGGCAAAGAACACTTGTACACCAAGTTCTAGGACTTTAAAACCCATAATTAGTAGGTTTAGGAGATATAAGGTGAAACTAAGGGCACAGGTGGACTCAATTACTGCTAGTGAAGAAGACAAGGAAAATGAAGCGACTTGGGAGGAACATCAAATGACTGCTGCTGGTGAATAGGACAATGAAAACATAGCAACTCGGGAGGAAGACCAAACGACTGCCACATGATGGAATTTCTTAGTTTTATGTTATTTCTTTAAGCATGCTTTGAATAATCTAAGACTTTTGTGGAAAAAGACTTATTATTATATATTTCAATATTTATATGATTTAGTGTTACTATATATTTATGTTATTTTCAATATATGTATTATGAATGGAAGCTTGAGGAGTTGATTTTTGAAGTCGTAAAGTTTGTGTTATAGTGGATGAATCTGTATTCTTCTTATGTATCCTTTTGAATTTTCTTTTTTTAAATAATTATCTATTAATTTTTGTTAATCAAAATTGTTGTTACTTGACACTTGTCTCTATTCCAGAGATTTTATGTAGAAAGATGGGTGTGTCAGAATTGCAGCCCGGAATGGAACTTCAACCGATGCCATTAATTCTAATGCCGTTGATTTTGATACTAAATAAATGATAAATTCACCAAGAATATTAGACATTATAATATAGCATTTGATATTTTCACCAACCACACTATGACTTTTCAAAAAATTGCCAGCACAATCGCCAAATATTCTATTTTATATTTTTGAATATCTATTATATGATTCGCCACCTAATTTATTTATATTTTTTAATATCTATATAATTCACCACCCAATTTATTTTACTTTTCGGAATAGAACTATAATTTACCACCTAATTTATTAATTTTTTTGGAATACAACTATAATTTGCCAAGGAAATTTTTTTATAAAAAAATCTATCTTCAATTCACCAGCAAAAAAGACAATGTCGACAAATTTGAAAAAAATTGCCAATGAAATTAATTTTTTTTCCGAAATAGACATAGATTCGCCAGCATTTTTTGGTGTCGGGCTAGGATTTGCCAGGATTTTATAGGCTTTTTTAAGGGGGGTTCCTTAAATTTGTCCCTGTTTGTTAGTACTGTCAAGTTTAGCTTCAATTTCAAAAAGATAGATTATTTTGTCTTAATTCATTTGACATAAAATATTTTTTGATTAATCATTGTTGTATCTTGCTTAAACATGCTTTATTAAAATCACCTTTCCATTAACTGAATCTAACATAGTATTTTATTTATGTGTGAAATTCATTAATCATTGTGGGTTTTTACTATATATTCTGCAAAGAATTGTTTAGTATATGTCACATTAGCATTAATTACATTTCCACATAATCATTAACATTTATCACTAGTTGCATTTTTATAAATCACACGTGATAAATCAATAACATTACAAGCATTAATAGAAAACATCATATATATATAAGAATCAGTTTGAATAGACATCACAGTCAACTATTTTGTACATCAAAATGGGATGTCGTATCATATAAGATACATCACATAGCTAAACCTTGGTCACTGGTTCCCTCAGGACCTAGTGGTGTGCATGTGATGAAGGGCTTCCCATGTGTGGCCATGGACCATGAATGACTCCTAGAGACACTTCGTGACCATAGACCCCTAAGCTCACCTCTCAGACCCATCACTTCACCTTGCAACTCTATATACATCTAGTGGTACTACTCTCTCTCTGAATGATCCCTATCCCTATCAGCTCTCACTTGATGTAACTCAAGAAGTAAGATGTAAGTCATGATAGGATCTCTCTCAGATGAAGGTACTACTACAACTTGATCTCACAAATCTTGGAACTTAGCCTCTGTGCACTCAACTCTCTGGATCACCTAATCTCTATCCTTTGTAGCACGATCTAAAGTGGCCTCCATAGCCACTCTATATCTCACAAATGGCATAAATATCTTTGCATGCCACCCTGCAAAGTACTGTGGTGAATACCCCATCTGCACTCATTGTTCAACTGCATCAATGGGAACTATCTCCACTATAATATGACTCACAAAATTGTGCCATGAATCAGTACCGACTACAAAAAGAAAGACAAAGTTGATATCAATATCTCATCATGTGAGGCCTACCTTTTTCATTTGTGTTCCTTTGATTATTTACTTTATTGTTGCTGATACATTTAGACTTGTGGGACTATTGATCCTAAATTCCCAAACTATTAGACTTTATGATGTTATGGGAAAACTAATTGGGTGATGTTAGATAGATGCTTTATATCATGGGAAAACTAATTGGGTGATGTTAGATAGATGCTTATAGTAAGAGAAAAAAATTTGGGTGATGTTAGATAGATGTTTATATTATGGGAAAACTAATTGGGTGATGTTAGATAGATGCTTTTATTAAGAGAAAACAAATTGGGTGATGTTAGATAGATGTTTATATTATGGGAAAACTAATTGGGTGATGTTAGATAGATGCTTATATTATGGGAAAACTAATTGGGTTATGTTTAGATAGATGCTTTATAATAAGGGAAAACTAATTGGGTGATGTTGGATAGAAAAATTGTTTTGTGATTCAATCTTGGGATTGGATGTTTAAAATGCAGAAATTAGAACCTAAGTGTAATGTGATTTATCTTATGCTTATGTGAACTTATGATATTTTATGTTAGTGTATGTTTTAATTTGCTTCTGCTATTATATTTATATGTGGAATTAACTTTGCAATTGAGTGCGCAGGTATTTCTAACCAGCCACAGATACTGGAGATCATCCCACACTTGATGTTGTAATTCCTTGTAAAACTGATCTAGTTCCACGAGGAACTAAGATCAACTCTGTGTATGATGAAATGTTTTAATGTTAATTTGCATGTGGTTAATTGGGTTAAGTCTACCCTCTTTTAATTTGAATTATAATTTGTGTTGTAAGAATTTTGTCTTTGAATTGCATTTTAAATTTTTGGAGACCCTTTTCATGTGTTTTAACTTGACCCTGGGTGCTCTAACTAGGGTGAACTTGACCCTGGGTTATATCCCATGGGTCTAGGGTCCCTTTTGACTTGGGTAACCTTGGTAAAACTCCATATGGTCACCTTAACTTCACACTGAAGTGAAGTGACGAAATTGGAGGCATGAGAGGGAGAGGATGAGTGGTCCCAACACTCAACCCCATCCCTCTCCACTTTCCAAGTTAGGAGATGTCTCCAAGACCCACCAATTGTGGAGGACTTGACTTCAAGTCTCTCTCACAATTGGTGAGAGTACCCTTGGAGTTGTGTGGTCCTTCTTGAGAGGAAAGGAAGGGGACACATGTGTCACCCTTTCCCTCTTTAACTCATCTTTTCTCTCCCACATGTTGGAGAGAGGACATGTGGTAAAGGGTGAGGGAGACTTGGGGATGGGTGAGTGACATGTGTCAACACCCATCCCTTGGGACATGATTGTAGTGGGGAGGTGAAAAGTGTCACCTCCCCATTCCTCTAAGCTCATGGGTTGGGATTATTTTAATCCCACTTGGGAGAAGGTGAGGAGTTGTTGAATTTTTAGAGAATTTTAATTGTTTGAAATTGATTTTGGGGAAAAGATAGAGGGAGTTTGGTGGCTTATGTTGGGGAATTTGGAGAAGCTCTACATCAACTTTCTTCCATAATTGGGCTTTTAAAGGTTGGTTTTCAAGGCAAAGGCCTTCCCTTTGTATTTTAGTTGCTTGCAAGATGCATATGTGTCTGATGTATTTTCTTGAGTGGTATTTTGTTATTGTGGAGAAATTTTGTAGGGTGTTGTAAAAGCCTCTCCCACTTGGGAGAAAATGCTCAACAAGTGTGGGGTAGGGGAGGAGTGATCCTCCTTGAGGTCATTACCTTGTTTTGGCATGTTGAAAGCCTTGAGGGCAACTTATGTGATTTTGAGCAGTTTGATACATGGCTTGAGAGCTACAATATGGGAACTTTTGGAAAATTTTGTTAAACATGTTGGCTTGAGGCCATAAGAGAAATTGTGTTGGGATATTTTGAAGGAGTGGCACTCTAGAGTTGAGTGTGTCCACTCTCCTACCCCTTTGAACTCACCTTGGTTGAGTTCGTGTGTTATGAATTATCTATGGGTGTAATATTGTGTTTTGGATATTTGTGTGCCTTGTTGTGAAGTGGTATGAGACCCTAGGTGTGTGGATGACCTCCGTAGCTCGGGGGTGACCCTCTTGCGGGTCTACGGTAGGGAGGAGAGCAAGTTGTGTGGTTTTCTTTTCCCTTTGTGTGATATGCAGGTTTGATTGGAGCTTAGTGTGAAGTGAAAGAAACTCCTTGTTCTTGGAGAAATATTTTATTTTCCTTTACTCTTTAAGCTCTTGAGAAGAGCTTGGCCTATTTAGATCTTTCATCTTTGGTTGTAGTCCAAGAGGAGAACACAGTTCTCTCTCTCTCTCCCATGTTGTAAAAATTTATATTTTTTCATAGTTGTGTGTATGCTATTTACTTTGTAAATTAAAGATGTAATTTGTTGCTTAACTCTTATCCCTCCAAAAGGATGAATTGAAGAAAATTTATTTATAAGCTATTTCATTGTTTGTCATATTGTATTGTCAATTTGTTAAGTTGTGATTTCGTAGTTTTTTTTTTTTTTGGAAAAAGTGGTAAAACCACTAAAATTATATTAATTATATAATAAATTTACAAAATACCAGATTCAAGAAGGCATACCGGTAGGAAAGAATCGACAAAGAAAACCTCCGGTTGTAGCCCTTTTTAGACAAATTCAAAACAAAATCGACTCAAAAGGATGAGTCAATCCAAAAAGAGTCTGTAACTCAAAACCTTACAGGATGAATTCTGTGTCAAAACAGCAAAATTACAAACTAGTCACTTGATAATTACATCGGATATCAGAACTAAAACTTTCTGTTAACACAAAAATTAGAAATCCCCCTGCAAATCTTCACCATGAAAACCCTGTGGATCACGAACCACTGCTTCTGCCAGCTAAGGAGGAGGAGGAACATAATGCAATAGAAAGTTCAAAGCATTAAAAATGTCTATAGCCATGTCTACCAAATGATTCCCCAATTCTCGCCTGTGACAATGAATAGAATTCTGAAAGGACACAACACAATTGTTTTGGAGACCATGCATAAATGCATTGAAAAGGAAGTGAAGTTCAGAGCAGCGGAAGAGATTCCTACGATCAAACAAAACTCCAACAAGAGCAGTACTCGAATGCAAATCATAATCCTCTACGACATCATTGATGTGTCTACTAAAAAATGAACATTTTGAACAAACATAACACCCAAGTTCCTTACCCTATCACCACATTGCACAAAGTCCATAGCATTAGAAAGAAAATGAGATACTACTTCAGATGGATAAAAAGACCTAGGAGAGTGTAAAACCTACAATCCACAAACCTGAGTGATAGCTCTTTCTACTGCATCTTCATAAATCTTAAAGACATCCTGCATAGAATTCGGGTTAAGAAAACCAAGAGAGGGCTGCTCCCAATTCCAGATAGGCAAAAGAATTCTGTGATTTCGTAGTTGTAACAAATAAGAAAGTTGTAATTTGTTATTTTGGAAAGAATGAAAATTGGTTGTAGTTATGCATTAGAGGTTTTTTGATTAATTGCAAATATAATTATTTTCTTCCTTCAAAAATTGTGTAGATATAAATCATATAATGAATATATTTTTAAATGAGCTCCTTGCCTTATAAAGACAATTTGAATAAAACAAAATACATTTCTTGCTTATTGTTTCAAAGAGAAAAAAGAGGAAAATTTGTAAATAAATTGAAGGAAAGTAATAGTTAAAATATATAATTATATTTAATGTGTGTTTATTTAAATGAATGTGTTTACATGAATTAAAATAGAAAATTGATTTTAGTATTTTGCTTAATATACTTGAGAACTCATTATATATATATATATATATATATATATATTGTAATTTTATTATATTAAATAAACTGTATTTTGAGTGGGATTGTGAAAATGATCTGTGTCTCTATATATATTGATTTTAAATAAGTTAAAATAAAATAAAGAACATGAAATAAAAGCCACAAAAAATATAGAGGTGACTGTATTTTTTTTACAGTCTGAGAAATGTATCAAGGAAAATGCATTTACATATGGGTGGGGGGTTCGAACCCCCCACCACCATTACATTTGAGTATTTGTGTGTGGTGAGGGGGGCAGAGGCCCCACCCACACCCCATCGAATGGGATGTGGGTGTGGGCTCCGTCCCCCTCCCCACATCCCCACCATTTCCTACTCCCATGACCCCCGCCGTTGTGTATTACCTCTGCCACCGTGCTCCACAGACCCCGCGCTCGGCACCTCCGTAGAACCCTGCTCCCCATGACCTCTGCCTCTATGCAGTCTCCATAGCCCTTTCACCACCACCGACTCCATCATTCCCAACTGCCATTCAACCTCTGCCGTCGACCATTACCCCTGCGGCTGCTCCACTGCTAGCGCCGCCACCGCTCTCCATGAACCCTGTCCACAAACCAATAGAAACAAACAAGAATTTTTTTTAGGGTTTTGCCAATGGGAAATGAAATAAAAATATTTGTAGGGTAATAGCATCTTTATAAAAGAAAACAATATATATATATATATATATTTGAAGCCATCATATGCATTTCATATGTGGCCATTTAAACTTAACTTGCAACAAAATGATTAAATGACAAATTGAGAAAATGAGAAATAAATGAGAGAA
Source organism: Cunninghamia lanceolata (assembly GCA_027924645.1). Classification (NCBI taxonomy): domain Eukaryota; kingdom Viridiplantae; phylum Streptophyta; class Pinopsida; order Cupressales; family Cupressaceae; genus Cunninghamia; species Cunninghamia lanceolata. Next base: position 1,135,935 of record BSBN01000007.1, read on the forward strand.
AAAGAGAAAGAAAGATAAAAGTGAAAAAAAAGAGGAGAAAATGAGAAAATAGGGTTTTCACTCATTAAGAAAAAATAATATTTTATTGTTGGAATAATTTAGGGCTAAGAGTACTAATTAAAACTTAATACTCTTTTAAGCATGTTGTGGCCTATTTAATTAACAAAATTAATTCAAATGTTGATTTAAACCTTGAACAGAAACCTAGTAAACTTCATCAAATGAAGTTGGTAAATTCTGATTTCGAGATTTGATCTACCAAGAAATTAGGAATAATGTAAATGATGCAAAGATAACTCTGATTGATAGAAAATGTGAAGCAGAACAAATGTTCAAACTTTGTTGAGAAATGTTTTAAATTTAGAAAACGTGAAGGAGAACAAATGTTCAAACTTTCTTGAGAAATGTTTTAAATTTAGAAAATGTGAAGGAGAACAAATTAATAATAAAATTATAGAAAACATGAAGGAGAACAAAATATCAGACTTCGCTGAAAAATGTACAAATAACTTAATCAACTGTATTCCAATGTAATTAGGGAGATGTAAGAAATTTATTAACTCAAATCAGGGAACCTCTTAATCAAAATTGAGTTTTTAGTACAATAAACCCTACTCATTCCCGTGAGGCATTATGCTGCCAGATTTTCCCAGAATTTAGGGTTTAGTTAGGTTAGTAAAGTTTAGACCTATTAGCAACGTTAACCACATCATGATGACCCCCTTGATGGCCTTCTTATGATTGGTATGCACACGTGTTGGTATTACCCCACTTTGCAACTATTTTGTTTATGCCTTAAGTGTATGCCACCGAGCACACTTACACGTACGAGGGGGTTTCTAGGGAAGTGTGGAAATTTTTTGATATTTCGTGTCATGACCACATGACAAATGTGGACATGACACATGTGATGCTTGTTGTGACCTCATGTGTAGTCATCATGTAGGGTGCACGAGACGCTGGCTCTGCACCAACACTAGATCGATGTGGAAATCAACCTCTCTGCATGGAGGCATACCTGGTAATTCTGGCAGAAACACATCAGCAAAATCTCTCAGGATAGGGTGATCATCCAATGAAGTGTCAGGCTCATCCTCTGATCTATCACTGACCATGATAGCAAACAACTGACATCCTTTCTGCATGCAGGGCTTAAGCTGTAGTTAGAGGAGTTACTTGAAAAGGGGCACATCCGACCTAGCGTTTCACCATGGGGCGCACTGGTTATCTTCGTGAAGAAGAAGGATGGGTCTCTTCACTTGTGCATGGATTATAGGCAATTGAACAAGGTGATGGTGAAGAACCTTTATCCTCTGCCTAGGATTGACAACCTCTTTGACCAGATGCAGGGGGCTAGAGTGTTCTCAAAAATTGATCTAAAATTTGGTATCAGTAATTGTGCATCACAGAGGCAGATATTCATAAAACTACTTTTCAAACTAGATATGGCCATTATGAGTTCATAGTGGTACCCTTTTGTTTGACGAATGCCCCTGTAGTGTTCATGAGTCTCATGAATGGGGTATTCTGCACTTACTTGGATCGGTTCATGATCATCTTTCTTGACGATATTTTGATCTATTCGCATACCGAGGAGGAGCATGTGGATCATTTGTGTTAAGTGTTGCAGTGCTTATGAGAGTAGCAGCTTTATGGCAACCTGGTGAAGTGTGCCTTCTTTAGGACAGAGGTACAGTATTTGGGGCACATTTTATCAGGTGATGGCATCTCAGTAGATCCATTAAAGATTAGAGCAATTCAGGACTGGCCAGCACCCACCAGTGTGACAGAGGTCAGGAGCTTTATGTGATTAGTTAGTTATTACCATAGATTTATTGAGGGCTTTTCCAGATTAGCGCATCCCATCACTTCCCTTCAGCAAAAAGGGAAGGGTTTCACTTGGACCGAGCAGTGTGAGAGGGCCTTTGGGGTCCTCAAGGAGCATCTTACCAGCGCTCCCATATTAGTGGTTCTAGATCCTACAAAGGATTTTGTTGTTTGCATAGATGCATCATTAGAAGGTTTGGGAGTCATGCTTATGCAGGGTGGTAGAGTGATTTCATATGAATTGTGTAAGTTCAAGACACATGAGATAAACTACCCTACTCACGATTTAGAGCTTGCAACAGTTATTCATGCTTTTGTACATTGGAGACACTTCCTTTTGGGTCGACGCTTTGAGCTCCATTCGAACCACCATAGCTTGCAGTACATTTTCACAAAGCCTAATTTGAATGCCCGCCAGTGGTGTTGGATGGAGTTCTTATGTGAGTATGACTTTGATGTCCATGACATCAAAGGGAAGGAGAACGTGGTCACTGATGCCTTAAGTTGAAGGAGCCATGAGATCCTGACCTTGACATTGAGGGTGGACTTAAGAGAGTGTATCTTACAGCATCTGCCTGAGGACGAGTGGTTTCTTGAGGTGCAATAGGAGATCCAAAAATAGAGGGCCCTTAAGAGCAGATTCGCAGGATATACTCTTGATCTTGATGGTTTGCTTAGACATCGACAGCGCATCTATGTACCCCGTGTGGGTGATCTTCATGCAGTGATTCTTTTAGAGGCTCATAGAGCACCTTATGCAGCACACCTAGGAGTGAAGAAGATGCATGTTGATTTGTGAAAGTTATGCCATTGGGTAGGTATGAGACGAGACATTGTAGAATATGTTGCTTGTTGCCTTGAGTGCTAGAGGGTCAAGGCTGAGCATCAGCATCTAGCAGGACTGTTGTACCCTCACGAGATACCTGAGTGGAAATGGGACACCATTTCCATAGATTTTATTATTGGTCTACATATGTCATCACATCGCCATGATGCCATCATGGTGATGGTTGACAAGTTGACCAAGGTGGCGCATTTCTCACCTGTATGCACGACGTACAATGCACCATCTGTGGCGAGGATATTTTTAGATCAGATTGTTAGACTTCATGGAGTACCTCGCTGTATCATTTCTGACAGAGACTCAGTTTTCACTTTAGCTTTTTGGAGAGCCTTACAACAGGTGTTGGGCACACAGCTCAACTTCAGTTTAGCTTATCATCCTGAGACCGACAAAGAGAGAGAGAGAGTTAATTAGGTGTTGGAGGACATGCTTCGTATGTATGTTATGGACCTTCAGTCTACATGGGAGGAGTATCTGTATCTAGTTGTGTTTGCCTACAATAATGGGCATCATAGCTCGTTGGGTATGCCTCCTTTTCAAGCTTTATATGGTAGACCATGCAGGACACCATTGAGTTGGGATCGGATAGAGGATAGGGTTGCCATTAGTCCAAAGATAGTTCAGGATATGGAGTAGTAGGTCACATTGATTAGACAGAGACTTTAGGAGGAACAAGATAGACAGAAGAAGTATGCCGATGCTAAGAGAATTGATCAGAGCTTCTCAGAGGGTGACAGAGTATTTTTGAGAGTGCAACTACACAAGAGTCCAATCCATTATGGAAAGGGCTCTAAGCTCACACCACGGTTTGTAGGACCTTTTGAGATCTTGTAGCGAATAGGAGCTATAGCCTATCTATTGATAACTGAGAGGGGGGGTGAATCAGTTATCTTAATTACTTTAACATTCTAATCAATTAGTGCAGCATCAAATCATATAAGCAAACATACCCATGAAAATAGAAATAACATCAATACACATGAAACAATTATTTTTATGTGGAAAACCCTAGTAAGGGAAAAACCACGGAGTGATTAACCCAAGATTGTATTCTCTATTAAAAGAATAAGATTGTACAAAATGGCACTTGCCAATTAGGGCTCACTACCCAAGCATACTGCTCACAAGAGGCTCACTGCCTACAAGAGACTCACTGTCTACAAGTTATAAAGATAGTAATAAGATACTTGATCTAATGAGAAGCATCCACATATGCTGGAGTTTAGTTCTGGTTAGGCTCAGTACACTGATCTACTGCACTTCATTCTTCCTCTTCTTTGGTGCTGCTATCCTGTCACATACCGGACCTACCTTACTGTCTTCACTCTGCTCTTCTCCTTTTCTTCACACAACACAACACACAACACACACCTTCACATCCAAATCCATCTGGTATATATCTGCACCAATGATTTCAACACCTTTCTTGTTGGCATCCGAAATAGTCAATATTTTCCCAAACTCTAATATGTCAGCTGAATCCTTACTTATCAAGTGATGTGTATCAAAGAGATGCTTATAGAAGTCATCAATCATGTTGGCCAATCATGAATGATACCTTAAGAAACTTGATCACCATCAATAACTCATTTGGATTAAGGTCTGATGCTCTGTCGGTTAGTTCTTCCTCTATCAATTCTACCAAATAGGAACCCAACACCTAGGTGTTCATATCTCTTCACTCTTTCATCACTGGAGGCTCAATCTCTGGAATGTATCAGTCAAGGTACACCTATGATTTCCCCAAGTCCATACTTTACTAAGATACTTCCTATGAGAGATCCAGATTTGACTGTCAGACCTTGCCACATGCTCTATTCTTGCTTACCGGACCGCAACACTCTTCAATCTAACTTCCGGTATAGGCACACCATGTCCTACGGATGGGTGGGATGAACTTTGTTGCCATCAATGACAACACTCATGAAGCTATACTATGTCTCTTACCAACAATCTCCCCCTTTAGCATTGATGGCAACACTTAGTGAAAAATGACTAAGTGTCACACTATACTCCCCCTTAGCTGATGTGAAAAATGACTAAGTGTCACACTATACTCCCCCTTAGCTAATGTGTTGTTCTAATGTACACTTTACCAGAGCTCCCCCTTAGCTAGATTCCAAATTTTCACTACTCCTCACTCCCCCTTTGACATCAATGGCAAAGGGTAGGATTCGTATACCAAAAAAAATCCAAAAATCCAACTATACTTAACCACATAGGATTATATACAAATTATACTTACATATATTGAAGAATGTCTATAAAAGTTGTCTTCAACTGGACAAATTTTGTTGCCAAACTCTACTTCATTCTATCTAGGATTGAGATGTGACCACTCAATAGAAATGCAAAAGCCTCTGCCCTCTTCAGATTTGTTAGATCATTGGTCCGGGTTGTGGTCTAAGCATCAGTTAGAGCCTCATGCATGGCCTCTAACTTAGGGATAATTATGCCTCTGAGTTCACTTAACCTGTTTATTCTAGTTTTCTTCTCCTTTTCAAGCTTCTTTATTTCATTTAAGACTACAATAGTCTGGCACTCTTGTTTTATTATGGAGGAGGTGAGAGAATCAAAATTTTGAGATATACTTGACATTTTATCCTGTTGCTCTTTCATTTTCTTTTCAATATCCTTTGTTACCTTGGACCAGGATAGACAAAATTTATACATTTCTCTGCCATCTTTGAGAGTATTTTCTAAGCTCTTTATCCCAATATCCATAACTCTCCTATCATTTGTTATTAATCCTTGTACTTCAGAGAATATCTTTTCTAAAAACTCCTTCCAGAGCTTTTCTTCTGCTGACTTCTCTAAGGAATCAAAATGCGTATGAATAGAATTTATAAGAGACTTTATATTATCAGATGTGGAGGCCAAAGGATCCTTTTGGAAGGATGGCATGATCTTCTCCAATACACTAGATGCAGCTTCTATGAGCTCATAGTCTTCCATGTGAGACTTCAGGAGTTTTTCTTTTGCCTTTGCTTGAGTAAAGGATGCTAGCTTCATGGTTTGAACCAGGGAGAGGGAATCAAAATTGAATCAAATTCCATCATCTCTTTGGTCAATAAATCTTTAACTGCTTCTACTGTGTCTCTTGCCAGAGACAGAGTTTTCTCCCCTTCTTTAGCCTTAGCACTGTCAGCTGTGGTCTTCTCTGTCTGACCTTCTTTGCTTCCCTTTACTTGTTCTTCTTGACTAATGCTCTCTTCTTTTCTTTCTTCTCCTTCAATTTTGGAGTATGCAGGAGGATCTGGAAGAGAAGTGTCTTCTTCTTCATGAACTTCCTCTTCCAGAGTAGAGGAATCTAAGTCTTTAGCTTTCTCTTCACTTGTCTCCTTTGCCTCTTCTACCACTGTCTCAGTAGATTCTTCTTTGTCGTTCATGGCCAAGGGATCATCACCTAAGTCCTCTATAATAGGAATATTGAATCTTTTGTATGCATTCCAGATGATGTCTTCTGTTTCTTTTGCCACCTTGTTAGTTTCTCCAAGCATAAGCTGATTCATTGTAGCTTTGCTCTGGAACTCATCCTTGCAATCTTTGAAGATCATATTCTTTTGCTTAGGAGTGATGGAAGGATAGAGCTGAATGGCTATCTATTCCCGGATCTCCATATCCTTTGCTTTGGCATTATTCTTTCTCATTTCAAGTTCCTTCTCAAGGCTTTTAGGAATTAGAGATATGATTTCAATGAAACCTTTGTTGTAGATATTCAGATACCTGACTGTGGCATCTTGCAAGATCTTCTGGTTAGCTTAACTACATTCATTATAGAAATCTATTAATGTTTTTAGGTTTCCATCCATAGTGATTGCCTTGATGATATCATCAAGAGTATCCTTCTCAACACTTTTATCTGTCTTTTCTTCTTCGTTGTCTAGACCGGTAGAGGATTCTCTAGATACTTTCTTCTTCATCATCATCTTCTTGATCTCTTCATTAGATTATGTCTCTTCATCATCTTTGAGGCTTGTGTATGATCTTGCAACCTTTGTCTTTGTTCTCTTTTCTCCTTTACCGGATTATTTTTTTTCCGGTTTTGATGCCTTTGAGCTCTTAGCAATGGCAGGTGCAGAGCTCTTAGAGGATCTGGTCTGGGAGGGGGCTTCTACTGGAGTACTCTCCTTTTCTGCTTCTTCCTTTTCTTTCTCTGCCCTTTCCATCTTCTCTCTGTTTGCATCAAGTGCCTCTTTTGATATGCCATACCTTTTGGCAACATTCTCTACTTCTTTTCTCACTTTTCTCTTCATCTCCGATTGTCTAAGTTCCACATGAATCTTTACACTCAATTCTTCAAAGGTTCCAAACCTTTCTGCCTTAGGGTCCTTGGGTTGACTAAACATGTGTTGAACATGTAGCTCTACAATTTTCTCATCTACTTCATACCCCATTGGCATGATCCAGACTATCCTTGGTTCCACAACCTCCATTAGGCACTGATCAGTTTCTACCATAAAGCATATTGTATCCTTATACTTTTCAACCAATGATTGGGGGATTCTTTCTCTAGCCTACATCAAGCTTTGGAAGTTTTTGAAGTAACCCCACAGAGCTGTGTTTTGTGCCTTGTCATCACCAATCCCATGCAAATAATCCCTGATTTGGATGGCTACTGGTCTGTCATTTTGCCACATCCAACCACTGGATCCGAGTAGCTCATTCATGTAATAAAAGAACAGACAGAGTATCAAGCCACCATAGTTGAAAGAGTTCTTCTTGTCCTTCTTTCTCTTCTGTAAATTCTCCAAAAGTTGGTTTAGAAGGAGCTCACAAAGATCATAGTCAGCATTTTCTTTAAGCATTTGATAAGCAGTGTAAATTGTAGTTCCAGGTACTAAATTTTCCATGCTGGAATGATATATCTTGTAACTGATTATCATGGAGGCAAACTTGATATCCAGATCAGTGATATCTTTTATTTTCATTGCACTCTTATCAAATTTTGATCTTGTTGCCTCACTCACTGTCTGATTCTTGACTGACTTGAGAGCAGGTATCCCACCAGATGAGTGCAATTTGGTAACTGTCCTAATGGCATCCTTGGTTATTTTGAATGGTCTCATCAACCACATAAAGTTATCATGCAATCTACTTAGAACATACCGGACCCATTCATCTTCTGTAAAATAGGGGAAATGAATGTATTGTGCAAAATGCTTGTCTCGGATGGCTTCGTACTGAGGTTTTAGTTCAAATGATTCATCTATTAGCTGCTTGTGATATATATCCATCAACTTAGATTCCCCAAAATCCTCAATATTGGCATGAATGTATGCCCTAATGTCTTCAACATGTAAAACCCCATGCGGAATGCTAGAAAAGGCACATAGGGGATCAACTTCTAGGGATTTGTATGGATGTTTCTTGAATTTGGGATGCGGTCTATCAGTGATCTTCACAACATTTGGTGTAACCATCTTTCAAAAGATTCAGAGAGAGATTTCAAGAATGGAAAATACCTTTTACACTTTTAGGGTTCACAGAATGAGCCAAAAAGATCATCGGTTGACTTGAATTCTGCAGTTGATCCTTGAGAGAAATGTAGCAAACTTGTTTGCAGAGCTCTTCTTATCTTTTTTACTAATGCAAATGTGCAAATGACAAGCAAATGAACCCTTTTATCTCTGAGTAAACCTTAATTCCATATTGCAATAAATGCGCAACTTAAATCATTCTGGTTGCCTTGTTCTCCTTATTCTAAGAAAGATCTTTTTTGGATCACTAAGATATACATAGAGTTTTTCTTGATGATTAGTGACAATCTATCCTCCTTTCCCCAAACATTTGATCTACCCATAGATCAAGATACTTCAAGTTTGAATCATATCGGATCTGTCTATGAAAATCCTATTCTTACCGGATGACAGTTAAACCAGATTAATCTCAGATGATTAACCTCTTCAAATTCCTTGTAGATCATTCATGTCTTTCCCAAGGGTTATTTAGATGTTTCTCTGAGAGCCCTTTTACTCTGCAACCTTCCATGTGCCAATTTCAGTCACTAATTGACTGGCTGGGGGAAAATATTTTCTTTTGTGACTCCCCCTGAACCAGAGCTCATCTATTTAGTTTCCAGAAGGAATGTTAGTACCAGATTATGGTGTGGATCCATCCTCAACATTTTATGTACTCCTCTTCACCCAAATCTTGTTCATCTCCCTTTGAATTTCATTCACATTCACTTTTCCTTTTCCTTTGTCTTGGTTTTGATTATGATGTATCAGACCCTTATTGTTCTGATTCTTACTTCTACAGAATTTGGTAATATGACTGGATCTATTGCAATTGTAGCAAACAACATTTTTTTGCATATTTGGCTAATATCCTCTTGATCTACACTGATTAGCCATATGTCCCATTCTATTGCATGCAAAACATCTTCCATTGAATGAATTGTTCATTTGTGTATTTCTACACTCATGAGATTTGTGACCATACCTTTTGCAATTGAAACACTGTCTGGAGAAGGATGAATTAGTCTGATTCATTTTTCTTCTGCACTAATTTGCTTTATAACCAAAGTTATTGCAGTTGTTGTAGTATCCATTGAAAGATGGATATCTTTGAGCATTTGGTTGCCTTACCAGAGGTCTTCTAGGTCTGTTCCTTGGATTTCCTAATCCAAAGTTCTTCTGACTAGATCCAGAGCTTTCACCTTTCTCATACCCCAAGCCTTGTTTATCATCTACTCTCTTCTGGCTTTGAAGAAGAATTTCAAGTTGAGCCGAGCTTATCTTGAATTTCTCTTTGTATTCATTTGTTGTTTGAAGATCCCTTTTAAGAGTGTCAATCTGATTCTCAAGTTGTTCTTCATTATCTCTAGCTTCTTCAAGATCAAATTCTAGATGCCTGATTATTCTATCCATTTTGTGGCAGTCTTCTGATTTCTCCTTGAGAGATTGTCGTAGATCATCTTCAGTTTTTCTTTTCTCTTCAATTTCTTGGGTGAATTTCATAACTCCTGATTCCATTTCATGTCTTACCATAATGACCTCTTTTGATAACTTTTCACATAACTTGGTTTTCTCCTTCAGATCTTCATTTGTATCATTGGCTTCACCTTGACTTGCCAATTGTTGAAGTAGATCCTTTCTCTTTTTCACAGAGATACTCAGTTTCCCTTTTAGTTCATTTATGATATCATCAGCCTATTTGAGTCTTTCCTTCAATTCATTGACTTCGGAGTTAGATTTCTCAAGATCATCTAGGGCAGACTGAAGTTGTTCCCTCATACCATACACATCCAATTGAATTCCCAGATCTTCCTGAAGCTGTTAGGCTCTGTTTAGAGGAACTTGCCTCTAATACCAATTGTTGATAATTGAGAGGGGGGGTGAATCAGTTATCTTAATTACTTTAACATTCTAATCAATTAGTACAACATCAAATCATATAAGAAAACATACCCATGAAAATAGAAATAACATCAATACACATGACACAATGATTTTTATGTGGAAAACCTTGTTAAGGGAAAAACCACGGGGTGATTAACCCAAGACTGTATTCTCTGTTAAAAGAATAAGATTGTACAAAATGGCACTTGCTAATTAGGGCTCATTGCCTGAGCACACTGCTCACAAGAGGCTCACTGCCTACAACAGACTCACTGTCTACAAGTTATAAAGATAGTAACAAGATACTTGAACTGATGAGAAGCATCCACATATGCTGGAGTTCAGTTCCGGTTAGGCTCAGTACACTGATCTATTACACTTCATTCTTCCTCTTCTTTGGTGCTACTTTCCTGTCACATACTGGACCTACCTTACTGTCTTCACTCTGCTCTTCTACTTTTCTTCACACAACACAACACAAAACACACACCTTCACATCCAAATCCATCTCGTATATATATCCACACCAATGATTTCAACATCTTTCTAGTCGGCATCCAGAATAGTCAATATTTTCCCAAACTCTGATCTGTCGATTGAATCCTTACTTATCAAGTGATGCATATCAAAGAGATACTTATAGAAGTCATCAATCATGTTGGCCAATCATGAATGATACCTTAAGAAACTTGATCACCATCAAATACTCATCCGGATTAAGGTTTGATGCTCTGCTGGTTAGTTCTTCCTCTATCAATTCTACCAAACAGGAACCCAACACTTAGGTGCTCATATCTCTTCACTCTTTCATCACTGGAGGCTCAATCTCTAGAATGTATCAGTCAAGGTACACCTCTTGATTTCCCCAAGTCCACACTTTACTACGATACTTCATCTAAGAGATCTAGACCTGACTATTGGACCTTACCACATGCTCTGTTCTTGCTTAACGGATCGCAACACTCTTCAATTTGACTTTTGGTATAGGCACACCATGTCCTGCAGATGGGTGGGATGAACTTTGTTTCCATCAATGACAACACTCATGAAGCTATACTGTGTCTCTTGCCCACACTATTGTCTAGCCTTGCCACCTAGCCTGTCACATATCCACGATGTCTTTCATGTTTCAATTTTACGACCTTACTTCTCTGACTTATCTCATATATTAGATTGGAGTGCTCTTCAGATAGAGGTAGATGGTCAACTGGCTTTAGAACCAATTTACATATTGGCTCGTCAGACGTTGGGCCTTCAAGGTCGAGAGCTAGACTAGGTTAGAGTCCAATGGGACATGTACGATGAGGTCACTATGACAGAGGAGGATGCAGCAAGATTGAGGACTCTTTATACTCACCTCTTTGACAACTTCCAGGAGGAAGTACAATCTTGGGGGGGAGGATGTGAGGCCTACCTTTTTCATTCCCATTCCTTTGACTATTTACTTTACTATTGCTAATACATTTAGACTTGTGGGACTGTTGATCTTGAATTCCTGAACTATTAGACTTTATGATGTTATGGGAAAACTAATTGGGTGATGTTAGATAGATGCTTTATATTATGGGAAAACTAATTGGGTGATGTTAGATAGATTCTTATATTAAGAGAAAACAAATTGGGTGATGTTAGATAGATGTTTATATTATGGGAAAACTAATTGGGTGATGTTAGATAGATGCTTATATTAAGAGAAAACAAATTGGGTGATGTTAGATAGATGTTTATATTATGGGAAAACTAATTGGGTGATGTTAGATAGATGCTTTTATTAAGAGAAAATAAATTGGGTGATGTTAGATAGATGTTTATATTATGGGAATACTAATTGGGTGATGTTAGATAGATGCTTATATTATGGGAAAACTAATTGGGTGATGTTTAGATAGATGCTTTATAATAAGGGAAAACTAATTAGGTGATGTTGGATAGAAAAATTGTTTTGTGATTCAATCTTGGGAATCGATGTTTGAAATGCAGAAATTAGAACCTAAGTGTAATGTGATTTCTCTTATGCTTATGTGAACTTATGATATTTTATGTGAGTGTGTTTTTTAATTTTCTTCCTCTATTATATTTATATGTGGAATTAACTTTGCAATTGAGTGTGTAGGGATTTCTAACCAGCCACAGATACTGGAGATCATCCCACACTTGATGTTGTAATTCCTTGTGAAATTGATCTAGTTCCATGAGGAACTAAGATCAACTCTATGTATGATGAAATGTTGTAATGTTAATTTGCATGTGGTTAATTGGGTTAAGTCTACCCTCTTTTAATTTGAATTATAATTTGTGTTGTAATAATTTTGTCTTTGAATTACATTTTAAATTTTAAATTTTTGGAGACCCTTTTCATGTGCTTTAACTTAACCCTGATTGCTCTAACTAGGCTAAACTTGACCCTAGGTTATACCCCATGGGTCTAGGGTCCCTTTTGACTTGGGTAACCCTTGGTAAACCTCCATATGGTCACCTTAACTTCACACTGAAGTGAAGTGACGAAATTGGAGGCATGAGAGGGAGAGGATGAGTGGTCCCAACACTCAACCCCATCCCTATCCACTTCCTAAGGTAGGAGATGTCTCCAATACCCACCAATTGTGGAGGACTTGACTTCAAGTCTCTCTCAAAATTGGTGAGAGTACCCTTGGAGTTATGTGGTCCTTCTTGAGAGAAAAGGAAGGGGACACATGTGTCACCCTTTCCCTCTTTAAATCCTCTTTTCTCTCCCATATGTTGGAGAGAGGACATGTGGTAAGGGGTGAGGGAGACTTGGGGATGGGTGACATGTGTCAACACCCATCCCTTGGGACATGCTTGTAGTGGGGAGGAAGAGTGAGGAGGTGACAACTGTCACCTCCCCATTCCTCTAAGCTCATGGGTTGGGATTATTTTAATCCCACTTGGGAGAAGGTGAGGGGTTGTTAAATTTTTAGAGAATTTTAATTGTTTGAAATTGATTTTGGGGAAAAGATATAGGGAGTTTGGTGGCTTATGTTGGAGGGGAATTTGGAGAAGCTCTACATCAACTTTCTTCCATAATTGGGCTTTTAAAGGTTGGTTTTCAAGGCTAAGGCCTTCCCTTTGTATTTTAGTTGCTTGCAAGATGCATATGTGTGTGATGTATTTTCTTGAGTGGTATATTGTTAATGTGGGAAAATTTTGTAGGGTGTTGTAAGAGCCTCTCCCACTTGGGAGAAAATGCTCAACAAGTGTGGGGTAGGGGAGGAGTGATCCTCCTTGAGGTCGTTACCTGGTTTTGGGGTCTTGAAAGCCTTGAGGGAAACATATGTGATTTTGAGCAATTTGATACATGGCTTGAGAGCCAAAACATGGGAACTTTTGGAAAAATTTATTAAACATGTAGGCTTGATGCCATAAGAGAAATTGTGTTGGGATATTTTGAAGGAGTGGCATTCTAGAGTTGAGTGTGTCCACTCTCCTACCCCTTTGAACTCACCTTGGTTGAGTTCGTGTGTTGTGAATTATCTATGGGTGTAATATTGTGTTTTGGATGTTTGTGTGCCTTGTTGTGAAGTGGTATGAGACCCTAGGTGTGTGGATGACCTCCCTAGCTCGAGGGTGACCCTCTTGCGAGTCTACGGTAGGGAGGAGAGCAAGTTGTGTGGTTTTCTTTCCCCTTTGTGTGATTTACAGGTTCATTGGAGCTTAGTGTGAAGTGGAAGAAACTCCTTGTTCTTGAAGAAATATTTTATTTTCCTTTACTCTTTAAGATCTTGAGAAGAGCTTGGCCTATTTAGATATTTCATCTTTGGTTGTAGTCCAAGAGGAGAACATGGTTCTCTCTCTCTCCCATGTTGTAAAAACTTATATTTTTTCATAGTTGTGTGTATGCTATTTACTTTGTAAATTAAAGTTGTAATTTGTTGCTTAACTCTTATCCTTCCAAAAGGATGAATTGAAGAAAATTTGTTTATAAGCTATTTCATTGTTTGTCATATTGTATTGTCAATTTGTTAAGTTGTGATTTTGTAGTTGTAACAAATAAGAAAGTTGTAATTTGTTATTTTGGAAAGAAAGAAAATTGGTTGTAGTTATGCATTAGAGGTTTTTTGATTAATTGCAAATATACTTATTTCCTTCCTTCAAAAATTGTGTAGATATAAATCATATAATGAATATATTTTTAAATGAGCTCCTTGCCTTATAAAGACAATTTGAATAAAACAAAATACATTTCTTGCTTATTTTTTCAAAGAAAAAAAAGAGGAAAATTTGTAAGTAAATTGAAGGAAAGTTATAGTTAAAATATATAATTATATTTAATGTGTGTTTATTTAAATGAATGTGTTTACATGAATTAAAATAGAAAACTAGTTTAGTATTTTGCTTAATATACTTGAGAACTCATTATATATATATATATATATATATTAATTTTAAATAAGTTAAAATAAAATAAAGAACATGAAATAAAAGCCACAAAAAATAGAGGTGACTGTATTTTTTTTACAGTTTGCGAAATGTATGAAGGAAAATGCATTTAGATATGGGTGGGGGGTTTGAACCCCCCACCGTTGTTACATTTGAGTATTTGGGTGTGGGGGAGGGGGGCGGAGCCCCCACCGACACCCCATCGAATGGGATGTGGGTGGGGGCTCCGTCCCCCTCCCCACATCCCCACCATTTCCTACTCCCGTGACCCCCGCCGTTGTGTATTACCTCTGCTGCCGTGCTCCACAGACCCCACGCTCGGTACCTCTGCAGAACCTTGCTCCCCATGACCTCCACCTCTGTGCAGTCTCCATAGCCCTTTCACCACCGCTGAATCCACCGTCCCCCACTGGCAGTCGACCTCCGTCGTCAGCCATTACCCCTACGGCTGCTCCACTACTAGCACCGGTGCCACTCTCGATGAACCCTGTCCACAAACGAATAGAAACAAACAAGAATTTTTTTTAGGGTTTTGCCAATGGGAAATGAAATAAAAATATTTGTAGGGTAATAGCATCTTTATAAAAGAAAACAAAAATAAATATATACATTTATTTATTAAAAGAAAACCTAGTGTTATATATATATATATATATTCATAACTATTTGAAGCCATCATATGCATTTCATATGTGGACATTTAGACTTAACCTGCAATAAAATGATTAAATGACAAATTGAGAAAATGAGAAAAAAAATGAGAGAAAAATAGAAAGAAAGATAAAAGTGAACAAAGAGGAGAAAATGAGAAAATAGGGTTTTCACTCATAAAGAAAAAATAATATTTTATTGTTGGAATAATTTAGGGCTAAGAGTACTAATTAAAACTTAATACTCTTTTAAGCATGTTGTGGCCTATTTAATTAACAAAATTAATTCAAACATTGATTTAAACCTTGAATGGAAACCTAGTAAACTTCATCAAATGAAGTTAGTAAATCCTGATTTCGAGATCTAATCTACCAAGAAATTAGGAATAATGTAAATGATGCAAAGATAACTTTGATTGATAGAAAACGCAAAGGAGAACAAATGTTCAAACTTTGTTGAGAAATGTTTTAAATTTAGAAAATGTGAAGGAGAACAAATTAATATTAAATTTTAGAAAATGCAAAGGAGAACAAAAGTTTGAACTTTGTTGAGAAATGTTTTAAATTTAGAAAACGTGAAGGAGAACAAAAGATCAAACTTTGCCGAAAAATGTACAAATAACTTAATCAACTGTATTCCAATGTAATTAGGGAGATGTAAGAAATTTATTAACCCAAATCAGGAAACCTCTTAATCAAAATTTAGTTTTTAGTACAATAAGCCCTACTCACACCTATGAGGCGTTATGCTACCAAATTTTCCCAGAATTTAGGGTTTAGTTAGGTTAGTAAAGTTTAGCCCTATTAGTGACATTAACCGCGTCATGATGACCCCCTTGATGGCCTTCTTGCAATTGGTATGCGCACGTGTGCGTATTACCCCACTTTGCAACTATTTTGTTTAAGCCTTAAGCGTATGCCACCGAGCATGCTTACGTGTGAAAGGGGTTTCTAGGGAAGCATGGAAATTTTTTGATATTTCATGTCATGACCACATGACAAATGTGGACATGACACGTGTGATGCGTGTTGTGACCACAGGGGAAATGTGGGCATGACACATCACATATATATAACATCATAGATAATCATCAAAACAATACATCAACATAATAATGTCTCACCTGGATCACCATCCTACTAGGATGGATCCCAAACTGCTACTGGTATAATGAACTCTGCATTCAGCTCTGTAGTTGGGGGCATACGACTACTTATCTTCCCTTTCTTGAGACAACTCGATCTCCTAACACCAATAGAGGTTAGACCACGAGCTCTTGATCATGGCCTCACCTCACCCTCATTGTCAATGTCTACCTCCTGCTGATCTCACTATGGTCTCACTCTAAAGACATACTGTGTCAAGATCTCCTCCTCCTTCTCCTTCTCATCATCATCATCCTCATCTTCATCAAGATCATAGTATCCAGCAAAATCATTGACATCATCCTATACTCTTGTGTCACTCTCGTGACCTACCCATTGTTGTGGATCACCTATAGGGTGCCCGGTAGGGAAGATAGGAGCAGGTTGTGTTGTCTGCCACTAGGTTTGATATCCTCAGGTAACACTGATGTCATCTACATTAGATAGTTTCTCTACATCCTCTACACCATCATCATCACTCGCCACTACCTTAGTCATCATCGGTCATGGGGTGGCATTTGCCTTGACTGCACCGTGTGTTGAGCATGCATAGCTTAGACGTATCCTAGGAACATCCTATCGACATCTGAACTATCGTGCTACTCTATCAAAACAAAACTAGACAACTATATGATCAAGGTGATTGCCCATCAACTGATCCCTCTGCATCCTCACTAGCTCTCTGTACTGCTCCATCCATGGTCTATGGCCATGATATGGTCTCCAAACAATGTCACCCTGATGTAGCCTATCAAATACCACTCTCCAATATAACAAGTCACCATGTCTCCAACATCTGATGAGTGGATACGCATGCACACGTGGATATGTCAAAGTTGGCTCTATGGGGAAACATGTAGGCCATGTACACTTGATATTCTCAAACATCCACACCTGTAACAGGGTGCACACCATCAATCTCTATGTCTCATAATGGACATATCATCCTAAATCATGGTAGAGGTGCACAAGCATACTATGCCCCCACATGTACACTGTCCTATGCTACTCCATCGACCTGATAGTGTGAACAAGGCCCCCTTGAAGGTGAGTGCCTCATCCATCATGTTTGACTGCCAACATAATGGTAGTGATCATGATATGCCATACTAAGGGAATGTTAGCGCATCCCTATTCTAACCATCAGAGTGTAATGTGTCCTCCTCTGAGCTAAGTGACAATGTGAACTAAGCAATAAAGGTGACTCTCTCTGGTGTACTCTGAGTGATTCTCTATGATCACCACTGTCTCTCCTTGGACCAACCAACATAGGATGTGATACACATCCTCTAAAGTAACAGTCATCGCTCCTGTGGGTAGATGGAATGTAGACGTATCTACATCCCACCTCTCCATGAGTACCATTAGCATACTACAATTGAATCTCATGGTGGGAATCATAAATACCAACCATAGACCCACTACCTATAGGAAACCTTGCTCCTCATCAAAGATAGCACTGATGTGGTCCTGTAGTAGTGTCATCAGGTGGCCACCTATGTGTTCCCATGTCTTAGGGACATCTTGCACATCAAACATTCAAACTTGAATCAGTTCACATCATCAAATCATCAAACAACATATAACTTATCAATCTATGCCATGTCCCTAGGGCCCTTTTCCTTTCTAGACTTGGGTGACCTAGGAAGACCTAGGTGCCTTGGTTAGACTTGGGTGCCCTATTTGGGTACCATAGTCCAGATTGGTCTACAAGGTACACAAAATAATGAAAGTAATGAAAAAAAATAAGAAATTTGATAGAAGTGAAGTTTAAGATCTTACCTTTGGCTCGATACATCTGTTTGTGACTCATGATCGGACCACCTCTAGTCTTGAAAGCTGGTATGGACATTGAGTTGACATGGTTGGTCTCCTCCTTCTCTCCTCTATAGAATTAAAACAAGAATGAATAGTGAGAAAGTGAAAACTCCATTTACTTATAGTAAATGGATGAGAATTCCTATCACTATCTAGGTGCAAAACTATACAACTTTATTCACAAACCTCTATCTTGGGCTGTCGAACATACATTTTCGCACCGTTTATTGCATTGGAATCTCAGTTCTACCATCTATCTAAACCAATGCTCTGTGCTTCAGTGTTGTTTGTAAAAATGACCCTCACAATGCATTTCTTCATCACCTTTCACTAAAATCTGTGCTTGAGGATTAGCACCTTGTTTCTCCTTTTTGGACTAAGCAAGAAGAAACAAGGGGGACATATATCTCCCTCAATTTCCTCCCTCATCATTTCTCATCACTCAACCCCTTAGTGTTTATGATTGACCTATTTGTGTGTTGGTTGCAGGTTGATTTGGTTTTGATTATTTGACAAGTGTTCCTTTGCAGGATGTGGTTCCTAACTTTGTGGTCTTGCAGGATTACAAACTAAGGGCTCCCTCCTCTCGCATGACAACACTTTAGCTTCCTCTACAATATCATTTTACATATCATTTTCATGATTTATGTATTTACTTTCTAATAGTTGCATATGCACATAGTGTCATATGGCCACTAAAGTGGGGGATAAATCTTATGTCAAAAATTGTATTCTTGTATGGATTAGCACAATTTCACATAGTTTAGCTCCTCTCCTTTGGTGTCCTCTTGCCCTTTTTGGTTTTGGCCTACCTAAACCCTGATTGACCTATACCCTATTAAAGAAATGTTGTATTCTAAAGCAATAATTGACTGAACATGAAAACAAAGTTTGGATGTTAGATATTCTAGACCCCCTTAAGGTAGATCTAAAGATAAAATTAGGGTCTAGACTTAGGCACTTGCACCCTAGTCCTTCCCTATTTTTCTGGGTTTTGAATTTCAGGGTGGTGTCGGCTTGTTCCATGTACCTCTAGATTAAGATTTCAAATTTTGGTTTTCATGCGATGTCGGTGTATTATTTCCAATATTTGAATTTCTAAGGTTAGGTATTTAAAGAGAATTGAAAATCATTTTATCACACACAATCTATATGCAAGATTACTATGCCAAAATTCTACCACTTTTGCTATTGAAGATCAACACTTTTTTAAAGCTCTTCAAAGTTACTGATATTTTCTATCATAGAGATATTCAGTTGAGATTAGGAATCAAGATCTTGATTCTATCTTTCTCTTCCTAGTGTTTTGTCAAGCCCTTTGTATGAACAAGAGAAGGGTTGAAGCCTCCAACTTGAGTTTGAGAATCCTCCATGGATATGGCTACCTCACCTTTTTGTTCTACAAGTATTCATTGCTATCATCTCCTTGAGGTGATGTTGTTATTGTTTCCTTGATTGAAGCAATGTTTTGATCTATCCTTGATGCTTGAGTCATCTAGGGTTTTATATTTCTACATACACATATGATCTATGAGCACACACATCTGCAAATCTTTATCATTGACTATTGTTGAAGTAGAAATACCAAAGACAGGGTTTGATTGAGGCAAACTCCTATATAGCCACAACCATCTTTCTCCTCCTTTTGTATATGCAGATTGTATTCCAAAAGATCTTGCAAAAAGGAGCAGAAGGAGAACATGTATTCTAGATACATTCGTCACAGTACTTTGAGTTTTAGCATTATGAAATAATAGAGACACTGAGGAAGGCACCCTAGTCTAATTGAGCTTCATATCATGGATATGGAACCCTCTATAGACACTTTGACACAAAGAACAGAAGATTTCATCTCCCATAAACTTTTGGGACACTGGGGCTGGCACCCTAGTCTAACAGACCCTAATCTATTTGTTAGTGTCTATATGAGAAATCAGTCTATTATCACATACCTTACAATTAGGGTTTCATTATAGTTGGTTGCTTGAAACTTGTGAAAACCTAATTAAGGCATCTATTCAATTACCACAAGCATACAAAGGTTATAGGAATCAATAGCTTGATCCTTCATAGTGAGCAAGCTCAGTTCCTATTTCCTAATGTGATGTAAGTGAAAGAAGGGCTTGATTTTGGTTTAGGAAAACTATCATTTCCCACTTTTACCACATTACAACAACTTAACCATACAAGCTTGTGTAGAGGTCTTATATGCTTCAAGGTATCACTGGGATGATCCACACAAAGATAAATTCCTTTTTCTGGTACCGTATCAAGTAGTTAAGTCTGTAAGTGAAGGTTTGAGTATAATTGTTCTCTAAACTCATGGTTACCTTTGTCAAACCTTTGTATTCCTCTAGAATCATTAGATAAATATGTGCAGATTTAATAGGGAATATATAATGGTGTTTATAATCATTCTTAAAAGGTTTCAGGACTTGTACTGCATTGCAAAGCCATATCTTGAGTTATGAAGTACTCATGTGGTCTAGAATAATCTATTTCCCACAGTTAGTCAAGTTTCCTATTTGTGGATGGATAGATTGATATGATACTTCTTCTGTAAGGTGTATGAATAATGTTGAGATCATGTATGATTGAATTCTTGGTCAGCATAGAGTTTTTGGCTTCTCTCTAATAGTATGAAGACAGACAGTTAGCAGTTCTAAGTAGTTTGAGCCAACTGGTTAAGTACCTAATATATGTGGAGGATCCTAATTAGTTTCCTTAACTTTGGATGGTATGGAAAGATGTGTCTTGATCCCCTTCATGAAGTTTTGAGGTCTGCAACAAGCTTTTCCAATCATATTCTATGTATTAATGCTGACTTGTGAAGAGTTACATGTTTCATCCAATGTTGATTACGATGCTGACCTAATTAGTGTTTTGAAGTGTTGTGGATTATATTTATAGAAGATCAAGTTCATTTGTGAAAAGTAGAAGTGAGTGCGAAGATATGCAGAGCAGAATGGAAGATATGAAGTTGTGCAGAATCAATATGAAGGCATGTTTTGAGCAGAATAGGAAGACTGCATTACCAACATGAGACAAATGTTTACTCCATAGAAGTCCTTGTATTTATTATCTTTTTAAGTCCTATTATAGTGAGTAGAGTACTTATGAAGTAGTAGCTTCCTTGGGTTGTTGCCCTAAATCAAAGTTGTGATTGTTGTAAGCACAAATACAGGGAGTTGTAGCTTTCTTAGGTTATAGCCTAAAAATAAAGTTTTAATTCTTTTGTTGTGAGCATAATATATTGTGAGTTAATCCTCACCATGGTTTTTCCTTGTTTTAAGATTTTCCACATAAAAAATACTAGTGTTATGTGTGTTGCATGATTTCCTTTCTATTCTCTAAGTTATTTAGTTTCATGGGTAAACAACTCGTTAAATTTTAGTAGGTACTGATTAACCCCCCTCTTAGCACCTCATTGTATTCAAGAATTGGTATCAAATCCAAGTGCCTCTGAGAAGCCTAACAGCTGAGGTAGATCTTGCACTTGAACACATGGAATCTGAAGTTATGGATATTGATGTATTTGTACATGAACCAGATCTAGAAGCAATGGAACTTGAAGGTTGGGATCTTGATAGGTGTGAAGTAGACCTTGAAAGAGAACTCAAGTCAACTCTTAATGAACTGGATGAAGCAAGAGGACTAAATGTAGAATATGAGGACATGCTTGAGATAGGAAAAGAGACAATTGACAAATTGAAGACAAAGGCCAAATAATCAAAAGAAGAAATTAGAAAACTAAAAACCCTAATAGAAGGAGATAAAGAAGGTGACATAAAGCTCAAGGAGACTAAAGAAATGATCTCAAATTTGAAAGTCATGGTTGAAGAAGAAAAGATGACTGAAGATTGCTTAAACATCAAGCTCTTTGAAAAATTAGTTGAATGTTCAAAACTTGAGGAAGAAGTTGTCACTCAATGAAAAGAATTGGAAAAGAAAAAAGAGCAGATTGACAAAGAACTAAAATTAAAAGGAGGATCTGAAATCCTTGATGAGATAATTAACTTTCAAAAGTCCGCAAAAGAAAAATTAGGTCCTGGCTTTGAAAAGGGGAAGAGTCCTATGATCAGTGCCTTTGGAAACTTGTATGATAACTTCCAATCAAGAGGAAAGAATGGAATAAAGAAGGAAGAAACTTACACTAAAGATCCAAAGAAGTGTGCCTTCAGAGTTACAAAAGAAGATGAATTCACCCCTATCCAAAGACAAAGGAAGAATATGAAGAATAATTTTAGAGGTCCTCCACCTACAAGGTAACCTTCTCCCATCAGGTATTCTCAAGGTTTCAATGATAATTGTTATGCTTGTAATAAATTTGGTCACAAAGCTACTGATTATAGAAGTAAAATGAATCAAAATGTTGTAAGATGTTATACTTGCAATAAGGTTGGTCACAAAGCTGTTGAATGTAGAAGTAAGTTGAGTTAGAATCCTATAAGGTGTTATGCTTGCAATAAGATGGGACATAAGGCCAATGAATGCAGAAGTAAAATGTCAACCAATAATAGGGATAATGCTAAACCCTTTCATGGATATTGATACACTTGTAACAATTTTGGCCACAAGGTATCTAATTGTAGATCTAAGGTAAAGAGTAATGGAAATGCTCATCAATCAAAGTTCACCTATCACAAGTACAATCAAAGAAGGCACTCTGGAAGAAATGTAAGGCCTGCTCCATAAAAGAAAATTGATATTGCTTAGGAAAAAAAGGAAATGAGAAAAGTATGGAAGAAGGAGGAATGTGATGTTTCTGGACCTCTACCTAGTGCAGGTGGATCCTTCGGTAACTAAAAGATGAAGTACTGGTTTAGTGGGAGTTACAACTGCAAAATTCTTCAAACCCCTGAATAAATAAGATGCTGAATTTCTTAGCATTTTGGCTAAATTTGGTATGAGCATGTTAATATAATGATTTAAAGAAGTTTCATCAAAACTCTGGAGAACAATCTCTCAATGCGACATATTGTGAAAGTCTTTAGGGTTTTTAGTGATAAGAATTGCAACATTAGAAAATGTCCCCTTGGGGCCTTTTCCCTCATAAGGTTTAGCTCCCGGGTCTCTTAGCTACATTTAGGACATCTTGCATCATATTTTGACATCCTGATGAAATGAACCCTAGGTTTCATGACAAATGGGACTGAGGGGGATCCCTTAAACCTAACCTTTCCCAAAATAAGGGGGAGGACTTGCGTGCCTGTTCCCTAGGCTTGCCCTATTTTGGGTCAGTCCCAAATTTGGGTGTCAGCTTGTGACCGTTATTTGGGTCCTATGCCTACACGGTAAGTTTGAATTATGAAATTCTCGGCGGGAGTGTTTGTAGTTGCATATATAAGCATATTTAGGCATTAATTTGTAAATTAGATTATGTTCTTGTGATTTTGGCATTATAAAGGTGATTCAAGGCTTTCATGGTGTTGCAAGAGCAGATTTGTGTTGTCTATGTGTTTGTATTTGTAGATTTGAGCATCTATCTCCTCATGGCATGAGGATCTTCTTCCTCCCATGAGATCTTAACTACAAGGTGACATCATTTGTGCTTTTGAGAATTTATCATTTGGTTTTTGCCTCTGCCTCACGAGGGCACGCACTCTCTATCTAACAACGGTGTTCAAAAGACTTGAATGTCTCTCTGGGGCTTGACAGAGGCAAGCCTCTAAACACCACAACCCCTCCCAAAGTTTTCATGATTGCAAGTTACAGGTTGAAGCAACAGGAAAAGTGAAGTTTTAGGAGGGTAAAATAGAGTGTCAAAATTACAGATCAAAGAAGAAAATAGCTCCGTGGACTAGGGTACGCACTCATTAGTCCTCGAAGTTTCATGACGGGAAAACCTTTGGTACAGTAGGAACAAGTTGCAGATCTTGTTTGCAGATCTCAAAAAAAGAAGGGCAATGGACTTGGGAACCCACTCTTTAGCCCTGACTATTCCTCTTCTGAACCCTAAAAATAGGTGTACAGTTATTTGTCATCTTACATATTTATGTGGTAACATTTTCTATTATTCATCTGTTTGCTGTCGTATTTGCATAATTAGGGTTTTAAGGTATAATTGAGCATAAGTGAGCATAATTGACAATCAAATCATACAAATCCAAGTTTCCCTACATTCCCATAGTGACCTAGGGTAGGATAGTACATTGTAACTTAACCCTAGGTCCTTGAATGAAAGGGTGAAAGGAGGATATACACACAAAACTACCAAAAACTCAACTATCCAAATTTTACACTTTACATTTTTGTGAACCCATGTTATTGGACTTGTTTGCACCTTGCTGAGTGTTTTTCTTCAGATTTACAGTGATTTCATTCATTCATATAGTCATTCATCTTATTGCATTGGAAAACTTACAAATTTTTTTTGAAAAATTAGAAAAAAGGGAAAAAAACTGCATGCTAAGGTTTTTATTTTGCATCAATTAATTTGAATTTCATAAAATTTATGAGTTTTGTATTATATCTAAATTAAACTGTAGAAAATTACAAAAATTCAATAGTTTGCATTACATTTTCATCATAAAATTGCTAGGGTTTTGTTGAAAATTGTGAATTTTGCATATAACCTAGTAATTCCAAAATCTAGGGTTTGTAGGTAAAATCTTGTTTTAGATTTTTCTATTTATTTTAGAGGCTCATTCAATTTTTCATTTGCTTGTAGTCTTGCATTTTAGAACAAATTTGCATTTTTGCATAGAAAATTTCAACAAAAACCAGCATTTTCATTATTTTTCATTAGATTTGCACTTGCATTTTGCATGTTAGAGCATGGAAATCATTTTTAGATCTAATATAATTTAATTTTCATCATAAATCAGATTACAAGACATTCATATAGCATTTTGTATCAAGATCTCAAACCTAGGGCTTGAAAAACCTTGATTTTCACTAAATTTGGCCTTATCGACTCTCAAAATTTGCACCATAGGCATGTTGTGAAGAGTATTTTTGCACTAATTGGCTAATATCAGGGGTATTATCTACTTCCCCTCCTAAAATGTTTTACAACACCTTGTTATTGGCCTATTGTATTGAAATTTTGGTGAAAAATTGCCTATTTTTGCTATTTTTGCCCTAGGGTTTGGCCTAGTTTACACTCCAAGCGTGTTGTGATAAATTTTATGGATTGAGGTGACTGATATCATTGCTATTATTTTTTGTACCTCCTAAAATTATTTACAACACCCCTTTTTCTAGGTCTTGGAGTTGAAAAATCATGAAAAATTGCATATTTTGCTATATTTTCACTAGGGTTTGATCTTGAGTGGCACTATAAGTGTGTTGTGATGAATATTTTGGCATTAGATGGATGTTATTACTGATATAATTTTATTTCTATCATCATTTTCCTCACAACACCCTTTTTCATGCTCTTTTACATTAAGATTTGGTGGAAAAAAAATCGCATATTATAGTGTATTTTCACTATATTTTGACTTATCATCATCTTACATTTACATCAAGAGTGTGTTGTGATGAATATTACTACTGTATTGCACTGATATCAGACATATTATTTTCTACCTCTAATCAAAATCTTTGCTACACCTTTTCTTTCATATATTTGCATTGAAAAAATACAAAAAATCAAGCATTTTAGGTCACTTCTGCGTATAGTCTTGCACTTGTATTTGACATACTTTTGAAAAACTTTTAAAATCTGATTTGGCATCTCATTATAGCATCTTTATGTTATTCATCTCTGAAATCTTTGCATGAGTATATCCTAGATTTTGAAAATTTCTCTAATTTCACTAATGAGAATCCTCATGTTCTAGAGCACATAGCTTCTGCAAGTGGCATTGATGCTTCTATATGTTCTACATATGAGTTGCAATTACTTTTTTATACACATGATTTTAATAGATTCACACTATTGATAGGAGCATATCCTTTAATATTATAACATTTAACTAAATTCAACTCTAGGAATACTCATGAGAAATATGAGAGTGAAAATCCTTTTTCTGCTAATACTTTTAAATCAATGGCTAAAGAACATGATGATGATGATCCCATAGGTTATCCTACTAGAGATAGCTTTAGTAATTCCACTTCGCTCTGTGGCCAAAATGAATCATTAGTGAATGAAGAGCTCCCTTTCACAAAGAACATTCCATGGGTAGACAATGAGCATTCGTTTAACAATAATCAAAATCCTACCCTAGTGCACAGAATCTCTATGGATTATTCCACCAACCTTCTTCCTTTAGTTGATTGTTCACAAATCTTGGATATCCCTAAGGAAGAGAAGACCTATAGTGTCTCTCTTTTGATTGAATATTCAAATCATTTGACCATCACTAAGGATGTAGCACTAGTGGATGAGGAGAAGTCCCTCACATTAAATCCTTCAAGGATGGATGTTGTGATCACTCAAAATATTTTGCTTCTCCCACAACCTAAGAGGATAGTGAATAAGTATACTGATGAACTTCAACAAGCACACATTCCACCTAAAATTGAGTCAAACCAAGAAGCATTTAAGAATGAATAAAAGAATAGTGATAAGAACTTGGTAATGGTACCTTATGTTTGCGACTAGGAAGATAATGATTTGATGGTTGATAACTTCTAGCGTGGACCTCCCTAGAGGTAAGTATCTCTAACCCTTTATCTCTCATGATGTGCTTCCCCTGTGATGTGTTATGTGTTGTTTAAGCCTCCTGAATGACCCTTGATTCTCTTGTAAGGTCTGGGATACTAGGAGACCGCCTCTGTTGTGACCTTCTACTTGTATCATCATTCTTCTATATTGCCTCTCTTTGATTTCATTGTTGGGTGTTGTGTCTTACAGACATAGCGTTGCAGTTGGTGACTTAGGGGAACCCTCCTACATGATTGTCCCTAAGACACTTGTTTCTCCTCTCTTATTTATTGTTTCCTTTCCTCTAGTGTTTCTATCTAGCAGGTGGATGACGAAAAACATTTATACTGATGCGGACCTAGCGTCCCTTTAGCGAGAAATAAAAAATTGGACTTAGTTCCTAATATGACGATGGGGTTGTATATCTTATTTGATGATTGGCAAGTAGAAGCACTTGTACTTTCTGCATAGTGATTTTGATGATCTTTATCTCATTTACAAACCTTAACAATACTGATGCTCTGCACGCTTTGTTTGTCTTTGAATCTAGCCTTAGTGGTACTTGGTTCAGAGATCTTCATGATATAGCCCCACAGTTATCCTTGAACTCCAAATTCATAGTATAACCTTGGCTCTTTGTGTGGTTAATCATATGCATTGATGTTTTTGTTTATCATGGTTTTGTAGACACTAACATGTTTCTTGCAGGGATGTGTTTGTGGGAACATTTGGCGATCATAAAGTACATGTCACCTCCAGGGGGCATGGGCTTTGTTAAAGTCCGTGTTCCCTTGTGTATTTTCTTTCCACCTTAATGTGCTTGATATTGATGCATGATATCAACCACCTTAAGGTGGGGGCATATATAAGGTAAGTTGTATGTTGTAGATGTTAGAAATGTGCTTGTCCTTAGGTGAAGTTTAAAAACTAGTGCAATGAGTACTTCCTGCACTCTGAGTTTGTTTGCAATCAATCAATCCATTATTTAAGCCCTCTATAGAGGTGGGATATCACATATATCCTTTTTATTTTAAGCCCTCTGTAGAGGTGGGGGTGGTGTATTTCTCAGAGCAGATTGCACCATCCTATGATTTTCAAAAAGTCCTCATTGGGAGGCGGGGAGTGGTTCTATGACTAACTCAACCCTTAAGTGTGTCTTCAACGATTGTTGTGGCAAAGCCCAATCATTAGTGTGTGACTGTAATGTGTCTAAGATGGTGTTGGACCTAGAAATAGGAATGCTCCATCTCTTGTTTGCCATTTTTTCTCTGTGTCTTCAAAGTGTGTGTTTGGCATGCTTGCTTTGTTTGGCGTGTCTATTGCCCCATATGTAGTCTAAAGACTTGTGCGATGAGTGCATCCTGTAATCATGGGAGGTGTGTTTACTTTCCTGTACTTGTATATGCATTTCATATATATGAGAAAAAGAAAATAAAATAAATTATTCCTATCTTCTATGCATCTAATGTATTTTCTATGTTTTGCGTGACTGTAACTATCTTCTTTGTGTTTTGTGTGCCTATCATTGTCTTCAATGTGTCTGGCATGTCTTCTCCGTGCTTGGCGTGTTTTTTGTGTTTGTTGACCATACTTTAATGCATTTATTGGCCTTGCATTTATACATACATTAAAGTGAGGGCTAAATGTAACATCAAAAAATGTCCCCTTGGGGGCTTTTCCCTCATAAGGTTTAGCTCCTAGGTCTCTTAGCTACATTTATGACATCTTGAATCACATTTTGACATCTCAATGAAATGAACCCTAGGTTTCACAATAAATGGGACCTAGGGGGATCCCTTGAACCTAACCTTGCCCAAAATAGGGGGAGGACTTGGGCACCCACGCCCTAGTCCTGCCCTATTTTGGGTCAGTTCCAAATTTTGGGTGTTGGCTTGTGATCGTTATTTGGGTCCTATGCCGACATGGTAAGTTTGAATTACAAAATTCTTGGCGGAAGTGTTTGTAGTTGCATATATAAGCATGTTTAGGCATTCATTTGTAAACTAGATCATGTTCATCTAATTTTTGCATTCTAAAGGTGATTCAAGGCTTTCATGGTGTTACAAGAGCAGATTTGTGTTGTCTATGTGTTTGTATTTGCATATTTGAGCATCTTCTCCTCATGGCATGAAGAGCTTCTTCCTCCCATGAGTTCTTCACTACAAGGTGACATCATTTGTGTTTTTGAGAATTTATCATTTAGTTTTTTCCTCTACCTCACAAGGGCATGCACTCTCTATCTGACAACGGTGTTCAGAAGACTTGAATGTCTCTCCAAGGCTTGACTGAGGAAAGCCTCTAAACACCACAATCCCCTCCCAAAGTTTTCATGATTGTAGGTTATAGGTTGAAGAGACAAGAAAAGTGAAGTTTCAAGAGGGTACAACAGAGTGTCAAAATTGTAGATCAGAGAAGAAAATAGCTCCCTAGACTAGGGCACCTGCTCATTAGTCCTCAAAGTTTTGTGATGGGAAAACCTTTGGTACAGTAGGAACAAGTTGCAGATCTTGTTTACAGATCTCAACAAAAAGTAGGGCATTGGACTTGGCACCTGCTCTTTAGTCCCTAACTATTCCTCTTCCAAACCCCGAAAACAGGTGCATAGTTATTTGTCATCTTATATCTTTATGTAGCAACATTTTCCATTATTCATCTATTTGTTGTTGTATTTCCATAATTAGGGTTTTAAGGTATAATTGAGCATAAGTGAGCATAATTGACAATCAAATCATACAAATCCAAGTTTCCCTACATTCCCATAGTGACCTAGGGTAGGAATGTACATTGCAACTCGACCCTAGGTCCTTGAATGAAAGGCCCGTGAAAGGAGGATATACACACAAAACTACCAAAAACTCAACTATCCAAATTTTACCTTTACAAGAACATCTACCTAAAGGAAGCATGAACTTAGGGGGAGTTTTTACTACAAATTCTTCACCTCCCCTTCATGATGTTGAAAGCATTTAGCATACAAACAAGTTTGAAATAGATTCTAGAGCAATTGTATAACTTGCAGAGTATTACTGAGTGATTAATGGATTTTGTATATGAAAAGGGTAAATTAGGGAAAAACTATGAAGGGAATTAATGCATAATGAAATTGGTTGGTGAAAGGAGTATATAGGCAGTGTTTGATCATTTTTCAAGTGAGTTGTCAAAGGAAGCTTGGTGTGTGGAAATCGCTTCCTACACTAATCTAAAGAGGAGAGATGAGTGCAAATTCATTTTAATCTTTACAGTTACAACAATGCTAACATAACAATGGAAATATTGAAGCAATACACAACACAAGAATGTAATATAGAAGAGAGAGAGACAAGATATAACATGGGGAAAACCCTTATGGGTGAAAAACCCCACACTCCAAAACTTGCACAATGTATTATCTAAACAATGAAGTTTACAACACACTTGTAATACAAGTCTTTATAGGATTCTTTGACACTCATATATGGAGACAATCTGGTAGCATAACAGTACCTGTCAATCACATAATACATCTCCTCTCCAAGCACCTGCTTAAATAGAAGTTTACAAGGCAAAAATGTACTTTCCTTGAGATGGGCATCCAACTTGGCCTTATGGCCCAAAACCCACACCTAGGGACACTTGTACAACACTTCAACATGGTCATGAAACTTGTCACATCACCCCATCCCAATGAGGTCACCTATTCCCAAGTTGGGCAATGATAGATGCTCTTATGCATCTTACGACTGTCATAGAATCCGTCATAATTGACAGCTCTTACAACTGTAAGAGAATCTATCATAATTGCCTAAAAATAGCATATTCTACTTACAACACATCATCACCCTCCTTGGGGTACCCAAAGATGCCTTCTTCCAAGATGCCTTGCGACACATGTCTTCACCTATCATAGAACCTTCCATTTACGACTCTTACACATCATAGATTCTATCATAGGAATATGTCATAACCGTTTCGGTCAAGATTCACTTACACACTGGTCAAAGTGCCAACACATGGAAAAATACCTCTACCACTAAGTGGGATGCCTATCTCCTCATGTGAGGACAAAATTACATGTGTTCTCCTTCCATGTAGGATGACACATCACTGTGCCAACTCCCACAAGATGATGAAACAAGATGTATGCATCCAAAATACATTAATAGGCAATAAATAAATACACACAATTAATTAATACAAGGAATTACCAAGGTTGAGACACCATAATTCCCAACATTCTCCCACTTGTCAACATCTTGTAAGAGCCAATGGAAATGACAGGATTTAACTGCTATAGGCCGAGAGGCCAATAGACTTTAAACACCATCTAAACTTCTTTGTGCCCACTGGTTTCATCAATGTATCTGCAACATTCTTCAAAGTGTCTACCTTCTCCAAATTCATCTTCCCGTCCTCTACCATGTATCACATAAAATGAAACTGTACATCAATATGCTTTGTTCTGGCATGGAAAGTTGGATTCTTTGCTAGGCAAATCCTACTCTGACTGTCACAACATATAGTAATATATCCTACATCAACACCAATATCTTAACACAATCTCTTAAGCCAAATGGCTTCCTTGCATGCATGAGTTTCTGACATATACTCAACTTCTATGGTGGACAAAGTGACCATAGGTTGCCGCTTACTCATCCAACTAATTGTTCCACTGAACATAGTAAACACATAAGCACTGGTGGATCTCCTACTGTTAATGTCACTCGCCTAATCAGAATCAACAAATCCATGAATACAAACAGAATGCGGAGGTCCTATAGGATTACCATGATAGCATATGGAATACTCCAAAGCACCCCTCAAATATCCGAACACTCTCTTTACTGCATCCCAATGTACCCATCTAGGATTAGCCATAAATCGACTAAGGACTCCCATTGCTTGGGTAATGTCTGGTCTTGTGCAGACCATGACCATGACATACATCAAACTGCCAACAACACTAGTATAAGGTACTCTACTCATGTCCTCCACCTCAGAGGGAGATTTTGGACAATCATTAATAGATAACTTTGTCCCCAATGAAATAGGAACACACAATGGTCTATAATCTACCATGCTGAACCTATCCAACACAGTCTTAACATACTTACTCTGGCTTAACCAAAGTTTTCTGTTAGCTCTATCTCTTATGATTTCCATTCCCAGAATATACCTGGTTGCCCCTAGATTTTTCATCTCAAACTGTGCTGACAACTAAGACTTCAAATCATAAATCATATTCTTACCATTCCCAATTAACAACATATCATCAACATACAATGCAATAATGAGAATGCGATCATTGTCAAATTTGTAATACACACAATGATCTGATTTTGATCTCAAAAATCCAATTAATAACACAAAGACATCAAATTTCAAATACCACATCTTAGGAGACTGCTTCAAACCATACAAAGACTTCTTCTGTCTGCAAACTAAATTTTCTTTACCTTCCTCTATGTAATGCTCTGGCTATGACATGTAAATCTCTTCCTCCAAATCACCATGAAGGAATTCTATCTTCACATCCATCTGCTCCACCTCTAAGTCATAAGCTGCTGCAAGAGATAATAGGAACTGAATAGATGTTAGCTTTGCAATGGGAGAGAAAATTTCACCATAATCAATTCCCTCCAATTGTGAGTACCCCTTCGCAACCAATCTGGCCTTATACTTTTCAAAACTACCATCTGCACAGAATTTCTTCTTGAACACCCATTTACGTCCAATAGGTTTCTGTCCTTCAAGCAAAGGCACCAAGTTCCAAGTTTTATTCTTCTCCAAAGAAGCCATCTCATCTTCCATGGCCTCCTTCTAGGAACCTAGATCTTTCATGCCCATAGCCTTTGTCATAGTTCTAGTCTCATTAGTGTTAGTAAGCAAGGCAAACGAATAACTAGAATCAAGCAATGAATAACCAAATGTATCAGGTTGCTCCCTTGTTCATGTAGACCTCCTCAAAGGCTGAGGTCAAGAGGTTTTGCTTCTTCTTCTGAACTTTTAGAGCTTCTAGAGCTCTCCTCATCATCAGGTCTCACAGGGTCTGGCAGTTCAATCTTCTCAGGGGTAAAAGAAAACTAAATCACATCCTCTTTCTTTTCTATTTCTTCTGGTTGTAGAACAACGGAAGAAGGTGTTATCTCTCTGAAAATAAGACTTTTGCTATACAACACCTTTTCAGCCACAGGATCCCAAAGCTTGTATCCTTTCACACTGACACATAGCCAATGAAAATACACTTAACAACCTTGTCCTCCAATTTAGACCATTTCTCCCTAGGCACATGTGCATATGCCTCACAACCAAAAAAATGAAGATGTCTAACTGAAGGCTTCTTACTAGACCACACCTCCATAGGTGTCTTGCCAACAAGAGCTGATGTAGGAGACCTGTTTACTAAGTAGAAAGCCGCGGCTATAGCTTCAAACCAAAACTTTTGTTTGAGGCTTGATCCACTAAGCATACTCGTAGCCTTCTCCATCAGTGTCCTGGTCATCCTCTCTGCAACTCCATTTTGCTGCGGGGTGTATGGAGTTGTCTTATGTCTTTCAATCCCTTACTCTTTACAGAACTTATTGAACTCTGTCAAGCAAAACTCACCACCATTGATAGTCCTCAAACACTTAATCTTTTTACTAGTTTGATTCTCAACAAAACCTTTAAACTCTTTGAACCGACTAAAGACTTCAGACTTGCTTTTGAGAAAATAAATCCATGTCCTTCTACTATAATCATCTATGAAAGATACAAAATATATAGATTTGGAAATCAAAGGAACACTAACAAGACCAAACACATCAGAATGAATAAGATCCAACACACCAGAAGACTTGTGAGAACTAGAGTAAAAATGAACATAGTTTTGCTTTCCATATATACAATGTTCACAAAAGTCAAACTCAAGATTACAATCATTTAACCCCTCAATGAGGTTTTTATTTTTTAGGGTTCTAAGACCCTTCTCACCAATGTGGTCAAATCTCTTATGCCATAACATTATCTTTTCAGCAGGAAGTTT
The DNA here is from genome assembly GCA_027924645.1 of Cunninghamia lanceolata. Classification (NCBI taxonomy): domain Eukaryota; kingdom Viridiplantae; phylum Streptophyta; class Pinopsida; order Cupressales; family Cupressaceae; genus Cunninghamia; species Cunninghamia lanceolata. The sequence continues at coordinate 1,169,557 of BSBN01000007.1, forward strand.
AACTTCCAGAGCATGAGCACCCTTGGGTACCCAAAATGCACTGCCATCAGAATTTGTTACAACAAAATTTTTCATTGTCGATTCCAATGGTGGGGATGAAGTGATTGTAGATCTTTTCTTTGAGTCAAAAGAACTATTACACTATTAAGTGCATGCTTTTAGCTGAAACAAAGTACCTCTTCAAGTACCCTTCGAAAGCACCATAGATCCTCTAGTCATCTCGCATCTATCCTTCAAAAGACAACCCGTACACCTATATCATTCAACTTACTTATAGAAAGCAGTTTCTATTCCAAGCATGGGATGTGCATGACCACAGTGATCCCCTTCATTCATCCATCAGGGAATTAGATTGAGACTCTTCCATAACCAACAATCTTCAGATGAGAGTCATCACCTAGGTACACTCTTCCACCATCAAACTCTTCATACTTCATTAACCAGCTTTGATGTGAGGTCATTTGGAATGATGCACCAGTATCAATCATCCACACATCATTAGATGCATGGGTGGCTAGGGCTACGATGAAGGCATCACCATCATCTTGTGACATGTCAAAATCTGAGTCTGGGACATTCTTCTTCTTCTTTTTCTTTTCCTCTTTGCATTTCTTTCAGAAATGCCTAGTTTTTCCACAATTCCAACAAAGAGCCTTGGACTTTCTAGGAGATTTGGATCTCCCATGGGATTTGGATCTACCCTTCTCAACTTTCTTCTCCTTCTTTTTCCCTTTCTCCTTGGGTCTTCCACGAACTACAAGAGCCTCTTTGGCTGCTTTAGAGGATTTTCTCCACATCTGTTTGGATAATAGCAAAGATACCACTTCATCCATTTTAAAAGTGGATGTGGTGCTTCCAATAGCCATAACAAGATGATCCCACATGTCTGGCAAAGAACAAAGCAAGGTGATACAGCGATCCTCCTCCATCTTCACACCAACGAAAGTCAACTATGCAACTAACATGTTGAAAGCATTTAGGTGATCTACAACAGATCCTCCATCCTCCATCCTTAGAGAATACAACTTCTTTCTTAGAAAAAGCTTGTTCACTAGGGATTTGGCCTGATAAACATCTCCCAGCTTCTTCCAAAGATCTTTCGTGGCCTTCTCCTCATGAACATTTAATAGGATAGAGTTAGCTAGACTGAGTCTTATAAGACCCTTAGCCTTCTGATCTTTGAGATCCCAATCAGCTTGTGCCATTGCAGTTGGTTTTACACTGAAAATGTTTTCCCATAGGTCTCGATCAACAAGCATGTCTTCCATCTTAAGTTTCCATAAATTAAAATTTGTGACGTTAAACTTCTCCACCTCTAATCTTCTGGTTGCGACTACCATCTCCTTCTTGCAACAAGATTTCAAAATAATCTGCATAGACTCCCACTTAACCTAAGATTAGCTCAAAAAACCCCTACCCAGCAGCTAGAACCAAAACTGGCCAGGCTCTGATACCAATTGAAAGGAAGCTTGGTGTGCGGAAATTGCTTCCTACACTAATCTAAAGAGGAGAGATGAGTGCAAATTCATTTTAATCTTTACAGTTACAACAATGTTAACATAAGAGTGGATATATTGCAGCAATACACAACACAAGAATGTAAGATACAAGAGAAAGAGACAAGATATAATGTGGGGAAAACCCTTACGGGTGAAAAACCCCACACTCCAAAATCTACACAATGTATTACCTAAATAATGAAGTTTACAACACACTTGCAATGAAAATGTTTATAGAAGTCTTCAACACTTGTATCTGGAGACAATCCAATAGCATAACAGTACCTATCAATCACATAATACATCTCCTCTGCAAGCACTTGCTTAAATAGAAGTTTATAAGGCAAAAATGTACTTTCATTCAGATGGGCATCCAACTTGGCCTCATGGCCCAAAACCCATGCCTCAGGACACTTGTCCAAAACTGTAGCATGGTCATGACACTTGTCACATCACCCCATCCTAATGAGGTCACCTATTCCCAAGCTGGGCAATGATAGATGCTCTTACGCATCTTACGACTGTCATAGAATCTGTCATAACTGACAGCTCTTACAGCTATAAGAGAATCTATCATAATTGCCTAAAAATAGCATATTCTACTTACAACACATCATCACCCTCCTTGGGCCACCCAAATATGCCTTCTTCCAAGATGCCTTGTGACACATGTCTTCACCTCTCATAGAACCTTCTATTTACGACTCTTATGTGTCATAGATTCTATCATATGAATCTGTCATAACCATTTCGGTCAAGATTCACTTACACACTAGTTAATGTAACGACACATGCAAAAATACATCTACCACTAAGTGGGATGTCTATCTCCTCATGTGAGGACAAAATTACATGTGGTCACCTTTCATGTAGGATGACACATCATCGTGCCAACTCCCACAAGATGACGAAACATGACTTGCATCCAAAATACATTAATAGGCAATAAATAAATACATACAATTAATTAATACAAGGAATCACCAAGGTTGATACACCTTAATTCCTAACACATTGAAGAGACTGATAGGAGAAAAAGATTCTTAGTAAAGTGTTGCAGCAAACCCTACTCTTTGCATCCACATGTATTTCTCAATTTCACTAGTTAAAACCCTAATTCCTAAAGCTTGTATGATGGTGACACTGGTCATGATTGATGTGGTTCAGAGGCCAAGGCCAAAGTTTAAGAAACATCCCTTCAAATCCACTATGATAGATGAAGTTGGCACCTTCTCACATTTTCCTCCAAATGTATTACATACTATAGACATCCAAATATACATTCACTCATAGATAGATGAATATGATCACTTAAGGCTTGAAAAGTTTAGGACTAAAAATCTACTAGGAGATGATTTCCAGTTGAAACTTGAATTTGCAAACATTACTACTAAGCACCTGGATATTTGGAAGGGTTTTCCAAATTTTTGATATGAAGATGCTTGGGTGAGAATTGCCCTAATTTGAATTCATGGAGATTTCTTCTATTTAGATTGGCCCCATCTAATCACTAAGGATGCTATAAAGGTTGTAATTGGTTAATGTTCCTCCAAACTAGTGCTTGTTCTAAAGTCTATCAAGAATGAAGAAGTGATGAAGCTCACCAGAGCAAAATTAGAGAAGAGAACATTAATTGTAGATGATATTGATGATTTTAAGGTCTAGTATGCAACTATAAATATTGCATACAAATCTACTACACTAAGAGGGATAACTCTGCTTTGCAAAAACAATATACACTACCTGTCAAATGGTCAAAGAGGAAAAAGATTTTGATCTATGTGAACTTCTGTGGCAACAACTATTAGATAATTTGAGGAGGACAAAGGAGTCAAAATATAAATTTTGATATGGCTCTCTAATTATATGTTTTATGTTCTACTTTTTGAATGAATTTACTTCAATGAAAGGAATGGTGTGGAATTCAAATACCCCTATTGCCCACCAAATCAAAGACTACATGAGAAGTTTCCCTAATCATAAACACTGCAATACTCTATTTTGGGGGTTCTTCAAGACATTCTAAAATGAAATGCAATCTAGAGAAAGGATACCTGCTAAGGTAGTAGAAAAATATAAAATCACATAACATTCATGGTTGACAAAGACAACTGTTACATGGAGGCTTTTGAGCCTAGGACATTCTGGATTACTGCTCTACCCTATGAGGTTTCAGAGTTTTATTTGGTAGGATATGTTGATATGTTGCTTAGTAAACCTAAAGATCCCTCCACTAAAAGATTTGGGACATATGATGAGATTATCAACAAATCAGTGAAGAAGGATCTGGAGGAGAAATAAGAAAAGATATAATCCAAAGTAGAGAAGATGAAAACTAACTTGGAAAAGATGCTCAATTCCCTTGAAGGCTCTACAAGAGAAGCACAAGACATTTCCTCTACACAACTACCAAGGAGAACAAGCAGATCAACATCAGCCACAACATCTGCCTCTATCCCTTCTGGATCTTCATTACTTTCCAAAAGATGTACCATAGAGATCCTTGAACAAATCCAGACCACTGAGAAGAAAAATCCTAGAAAGAAGAGTCATGCCAAAAGAGGCAAGATAAATCCAGTGAATGTTGCATACATTGAAGAAGAAGAAGAAAAGGAAGAAGAGGTTGAGACTCTGACAAGGAAGAAAAGAACCATAGTAGAAACTAAAGAAGAAGAGACTTCTAAGGAGAAAGGAAAAGGGAAATCAAAAAGGGTAAGAAACTTGATTATGTTCCCTTGCAACTTGAGGCAACAATGAATGCAATTATAGAGTATAGTACCCTAAAGGAAGTTACGGGAATTTATGATGAAAGACCCTCCAATGACAAATCTACCCTTGAAGAAGCAATAGTCAGATATATGGTAACCAACAATTTGGCCCTAGTTGAAATCATAGACCAACTACCTAAAAGCCTTGGTGATATCATTACTAAAAGGAGAAATGATGCTTTAACTAAAGAAGCTAAGATAAAGAAAAGAGCAATTGAAAATATTTCTCCCTCCATCTCTAAGGAAGATAGAGTCAAAGTTTCTAAAATTCTAACAAAGGAATTTAGAACTAAAAGAAGATTAATACTCTGATGTCAAGGAGTGAGGAAGAGATAAAGAGATTGAAAAAAGAGACACTAAAGAAAATTGCTGAAGTTCTCAAGGAGATGAAAATTGATGTGGCAATTATTGAAGATGTTTTTGATCATTATACCTCGAAAGGCAATGAGTAAGGTAGTGATAAGCCTAAAAATAATTACGAGATTGGTCCTCCTGAGGTTACTAGAGCACCAGTCACAAGGGGACAAGACAAAACCAATCTACCTCCTCTGGATACCCCTGTAGGACAATATGTGCCTCCCACAGACAATCCTAATACAAGATATGATTCTTCTCATCTGGGGAATATGGGAAATGAAGAAGATACGAAAGAACATAAATCCAAGAAGGATAAAAAAGAAAAGAAAAGGAGTGATGAGGAACAAAAGGATGAAAAGCATAAGGGAGAAACTGAAGGAGAGAAATCAGAAGGAATGGATGACATAGGTCAAGGTGTATTAGAAACATAATCACTCAAAGATCTATTAGACATGCAACTATAGCTTCAATTAGTGGTCATCCCTCAACTTTTGCAGATTCCTACCCATGAGGGGAAAATAGGCCTATCAAGCATTTCACCTCTTCATAAGCTTCAACTCAATGATATACTGCATGCCTCTACAAGAAAAGAGTTTATACAAGAAAACTTAAAGAAATCTAGTGCAATAGAGGATGCTGTAAATTTGGTACAAGAAGGGTTACCAGAGGTAACCATTGACCCCTCACTACCTCCGGAGAAAAAGATCAAGTTGCTAATGGACTCCTTTAAGGATCAATCCTCCCACATAGAGAAAAAGGTAGAAAAAGAGGCAGCAAAAATAATAAATGACAAGAGAATGGCCGAGATTGACAAATGTGTCAAGGCATATAAAAAGATTAAAGAAAATTTGAAGAAATTCAAAGTTTGCATTGATGAGGCCACAACATTATATTTGTTGTCTAAAATGGCCAAGTTCCACAAAGAACATCAAAGCTCAGATGGACTCCATTGAGTCTCAAATATCTAAGTTGGCTGAAATTTATGATTTGTCAAAGGATAAGATTGGTGCAACTAGGGTACAAGTTGAGAACCTTCATGCATAGTTATCTCAACTACAGGACCAAAGAGAAAACCTAAAGAAATAATTTGGTCATTTGAGAGAGGTAGTAAATCTGAGACTTGACTCATTGTCTAGTCTACTAGGGGAAGCATAAAAGGTAGATCAAAAGATGAAGACACCATGTAGCATAGAGGAAGCTGAGGAGATATGCATGGAGTGTGAATGTCAGAACCATATGCTAGCCTCAAAATGTGTCAATTAGACTACAACTCTTCAACAACTCAAGGTAATTTACAAGGCTATTATACCATCCAAGTGAGTTATAAGAGTAATGTAATTAAGACAATTTTTGGTGTACATAGTATTGCAAAAGATAGTAGTGTCACATCATGTACATAGCATCCATTTTTGGGGAATCTTCATCTTAGGGGGAGTATAGTGTAGAAATTATTTTGTAAGGGGAAGACTATACAATTTTTTTTGGATTGATACAAGCGAACGATATCAATCCCTTTTTCCTTGATTTCAAAGGGGGAGACAAAAATATAGGTCTAAGGGGGAGTATATGTTTCCATCAATGACAAAGGGGGAGATTGTTGGCAATCTGTGTTCTCATTGATGTCAACAAAGTATATGAAAATGTATAGATAGACTTGTACAGAGGAAGAGTTAGTATGATCAAGGCAAACTAGTCAGGGAGAAGAGAAAATGGCCTAAATATGGTAAGGTGATTAGTTTTCTATTTGACCATGATGAGGAGGTAAATACGCATGTCCTTGTATATTTCCTATATCCCCACATGTATATCTTATATGTTGAGAATACCACACTTAATGACAAGAATCAGAACTCTGACTAAGGCAGAGTCACCTTATTTTGGTCTGCACTTCTCTGCAAAGAAAAATCTAATCATGCAGTTTTGAGGAAAGGTTAATAGATATTGAACACCTAGAATACTAAGAGGGGGGTGAATCAATATTATATTAAAACATTTACATATCAAACATTTAATCCATTTAAAAAATTTAACTACAGTAAAGGAAATTAAGCATAAAGAAAATAGCCACAACTCATAACACATGAACACCAGATTTACATGGAAAACTCAAGAAGAAAAAAACCATGGTGAGGATTAGCTCACAATATAAAGTAGTATCAACATCAAATTAGAAAAAGGCTCACTGTCGGAGGGCTCACTACCTAGAGTGCTCACTGCCCAGAATAAAGGCTCACTACCATAGGGCTTACTGCCTAGAAGAAAGGGTCACTACCAAAGGACTCACTATCTTGAAAGAAAGAGACAGAGGAGGTGGTTCACTGCCAGAGTTGAACTACTATAATTGCATCTAACATATGCAAGAGTACAGTTCCAATGAAGCTCAAAATACATAATCAATACTCATCACACTGCTCTGAAATACCAAACTACTTTGCTCTGCATTCTCACAATCCACATCTAAATGCATTTTTCACATTACTCAGATCACATCACAATCTACAGACACGATCACTATCCCTTGATACTTATTTATATTGTCATCAACCTTGAAAACGTTCTCCAAGGTGAACAAATCACCTTAACCCAAAAAATTCAAATTAGGTCTGGACCTAAACATCCCTGTGGTGGAAAGGAATGAAGGAAGACCACCACACACCTTATCTTGAATCTAAATTCATCCAAGCATGCCACTCCACACTACTATAATCACCCAAGTAACTCCGCAATTAGTTTAAACACCCAAGATCAGACAAATCTATGTTAACATAATGAAATTTTAAGTACACGCTTCCTCAAGCCCAAAGACAACTTGTGAACCACATGAAAGGATTCAACACAATCTAGAGTATTCCACAAACATCTTGAAACATTTTGAAATGCAACAAATTCCTTCGCAACAACTTTCACCTGATTGAAGTTCATAATAGAGCATTTAAACAACTCTGTCATACACAACAACTCAAGAAATCAACTTGTAGAGTACCAAACCACAAACAACTTGAAATGAAGCAATATATAAGCATTATAAGCTTAAATCCAAAACCTTAAAGCTAGAAATAAATCTGTAGAGAAATGCGGAGCAAAATAGTTTCTTCCAGACATCTCTAAACTACTCAGAAACACAGTCCACACATTGGTGAACACAACTTTCCCTGCACATCAAACCAGAGCACCAAATTTAGAATATAAGATCTCTTAACACCTCTAAACAACATATCCAAAGTGCAAAGATAGATCTTCAACATAGAGGAAATGCGGAGCAAAACTAGAACACTACTCTGTAAACCAAAATGCTACTTCAACATATTGTTTCCTTTATTAATCATTTTTTCTCAAAAGCACTTGGAAACCAATCAATAGAAACATATTCTCAAAATATTTAGCATGTTTACAAGCAACCGAATCATCCTTAGCAAAGTAACTCAACCAAATAGCTCATACCCTTGCAACAACCTTGTCTCTGCTCAACCATCCTTATCTCTAGTCAATCAGTTGACACAATTGACACTAATGACAACACAAGCTTGTTGACATCAATGAAAACACCAACTACACATACTTACAACAATCTCCCTCTTTTTCATTGATGGCAACACATAATGTGAAAAACCATCAAGACACAACTCTGCACCAAACTTATTTTCTTTCTCACTCTCCCCCTTTCTTTTACACATCTTACTCTCTCTCCTTAACCATTGACTTTTTTCTTTTTCGCATTGCTCTCTCTCCCCCTTTGACATCAATGGAAAATGGTGACACACCTATTCTTTCACTCTTACTAGGTCTCAACACCTTTTCTTTCATTGCACTAAATTCTTCTCCTTAGGAGTACACACCAAACTGTATCAACTCTTAGTCTCATTCCAGAGGACTTTAGGACCTGATACTTTGGATTTGGACTCTTTGAATATTTACTAGAAACACCTCACAACTACAAAGAAAAATATTTCATGCCAAAGAAATGTGGAGCATTCCATCACCTTCACAAAACAAACACTTCTGGTGATCAGATTCTCATGAAACTTGGAACATGCATAATGTGACACTTTATAAAGCTATATTTTGAACCACAACAACTAAGCATTAGTATAATGGAAATATGGAGAAATCTTCCAAACTATCTTAATAAGAGTAGTCATCCTGAAATAGAGACAAGTACCAACTTCCAAAGGTCAAATCTTCTTTATATCAACCCATGCATCTTCTTTATAGCAACATATCTTATCTTCTTGAGAATTCAAACTTAGCTCTACACTGATCAGGGCATGACATCCAACCATGAACTTTCCTTCTTCTTTAGGAACATAGCATATCATTTTGAAGACAAACTCTAGGAGATGAAATGAAACAAGATTTTCCCATTTACCTAATTTTGAAAACCTTTTTGCAAAGTGTTGTTGTGACAATATTTCAAACTCTTAATTTGCTATACCAACCATGAAACAACTTGATTTTTAGACCTATATCACTATTGTACCTACACAATCATAGCTAGAAATGGTCAAAGATGAAGGAATCAATATCTTGGAGCTGAATGAAAATGAAGTTTATAATCTTATACTTGAATTGCAGCCTTAGATATGATTGTTGTAGCCTTCCATGAGGTACCAAATTGTTTTTCTAGATTACAGATGTCTTGATTAAGACTGAAAATGGAGAAAACTTGAAGAAAGGAGGCTAGAAATGAAGTTTTGATGGTGAAATTAGTCATCTACAACTGCTTTTTGATGTTTGTAGTAGTTACTTGAAAAATGAAAATCCACAACTACATATGGAGGCGATAAAAGTTTTCTATAGATTCACATGTGTCAACCATTCAAATTTGTCATTTCATGAAAATCCTATATCTAACTAAAACTACAATCATGTGGCAATTAAGATCAAGTTATGTATTGAGGTATGAAACTACATTTATCATCTTTCTACCAAGAAAAACAATCATATATACTAAGAAATCAATCTATAAGATGTTACTGATCATAACTCAACTATTGTAAACTGATTAAGCATTAAAATTTTAAGTTTCAAAGTAGGAATGCATGCACATAAGGAATTTAAATTATATTATATATCAAGGTGTATATATATATATATATATATATATATATATATATATATATATATATATATTAAAATCTAGTCCAAAATGGTAGACATATACAAAAATTTGGCAAATATGCCAACTCAAAACATTTTTTACAAAATGTGGCATATGCCATATCTCAAAATCTATATACAATCTACATGCCAAATAGCTACATCAAATACTAAAGGTCCACTTGATCCTATGTCTCTAGTGAATCCTCAATTTGTGATGGATCCTCAAAAAGTGTCCTCTTCGTGCCATGATGTCTAGTAGCTGATAGAGGCAAAGTTGACTGCATTAACAAGTCAAACTACAAATTTGATTAATCTCTTCAATGGTAAATATAAATAAGTCAGAGTTAGTAAATATAATCTTATCTACTACAATTTAGAACTTTCATTTATTAGCATACATCTAAATCACTACAATCAAGTATAAGACCTCTATAAACTATCAATTATTTAGAAAAAATCAATTGAATTACCTCAACTCTTTCTTGTCATTCAGATAATTGTTCTATGAATGATTTTCTCTTAAGATGATTAGGTGTCCTACTGAAGCATGATGGAAAAGGTGGCACATCACTCAATTTCTCAAGAGACTGTAAAAGTAAAGTAGCATTGAAATAAATTAATACATAATCATTAAACAAAAAAGGAAATGCATACATTAAAAAAGGTTAGATGTGTTACACATAAACAATCTAGACTGCACTACACAAAAACTTATCTACTAGAAAACAAGAACATACCACCATCGCGGCCTCCTGCATTGATTGAGAAGGACTCATCATGGATGAACCAACTAATATCTCCTGTATGAAAAATGACAAGAATGTAAGACTCTATGTATACAAATAATCATAATAATTTTTAAATTAATAGATCAATTTATCTATTCTCTATTTTATTATTTATCTAAATGACTATAATAAAATATTTAATTTTTCTAAATTATCAATTAAAGTATAGTTCAATCGAATTACCTCCACTCTTTGTTGGCATTCATAAAGTCATTCTATGAATGATGGTCCCTTGGGTCGATCAAGAATTCGACTAAAGAGTATTGGCAAAGATGCCACATCATTCACATTTTGGATTGACTATAAAAGTAAATTAACATCAAGATATAAATTAATATATAATTACTCACAAAGAATTAAATGCATACAATAAAAAAAAGTTGATGTGTAGAAAAAATTATACCAGCAAGTTGAAGCAAAATTGGATGGCAGAAAGAGTTCCATGATGAACTTTTGCCAACTCCTCCTCTGTCATCAACTATTATCCCCCTTAGATACATTAGTACTAATATTTGTTTATATTATTCAAATGGAATACACCATGAAATTTAACTTTAAAATTTACCTCTATAAAATATTGGTCATGCACTTCTCCTTCTCTATGATCCACTAATGATTGTGCTTCTACTCTTGTCCCCGACCCCTCAACTTGATTTTTGGACCTCACTACCTCATCTCATGAAGGGACATCATACTCTGAAGTGTTCAAGGGTGGCTCACTACTCTCCATAAGAGGACCCTTGCACAATTGATTGCAAAAGTGTAAGGATGGGGCACACAAACATGTGTTGACAAGGAGGGTCTAGTAATATCAGGTGATCCAATATCACTACTAACATCATGTGGTTGTGCAAACTATAAAGTTTGTGTAATAAAGTGCTCAGTCAAAGAGTGTATGGCAATGAGGCCTTGTTGTGTTGCATTTGCAACAATGTCTGGGTACTGAATTAGGGGTGAAGAAGGGATAGCATGAGGGGGAATAAAAATACCTTGCACTTGTCTCATTTCCATAGGTCTATCTTGATGCATTCCCTTACCTACTCCCTGGAACTCTCTAAAATCAAAAGAATTCACATAGTGACCCATTACAAACTATGCATATAGTTTACAAAGAAAATACAAAGGTACATCTAATTGTTGGGTGGTTTGTCAAAAACCATCTACCAATGATCCCAAAAATTCTATCTAATAGCCTCATGTGTACACCATTTGATTGAATACTTAGGCTTACGAACATCAACATGCAATCTAGTTTTGGGATTGATAAAATATTGGGCTAACATAGCTTTGGTAATGTCTAACTCTTTCACTTGATCATATGATAAACCATCAACATATTTTGCCTTCTTGGTTTCTCGCCATTGCATAAATGATTCATGTTGGCTTGTGAGGGTTCAAACATGAGTAATAATCCCCTCTAAATTATATGTCATTGAAGACAATCAAGGGTGGTGGTGATACATTTCTATAGTCCTACTTATTTGATCAATGTTTCTTTAAATTTTCTCTTCGATTGTTGGAGGGGAAGGGTTTGGTGAGGGAGGGTTTGGGTTTTCATGTTTTTCACCCATTTTACCTATTTAAAATATAAAACATACCCATTTAGGATTAAAAAAAAAAAACTTGAATATACAAAACAAACAAAATATACAAGAATCATACCTGCTGGGATGGGATATCCATTCTAGTAGACTTTGATATCCATTTTTGAAGAGGTCTACATTTTGCAAGCCGCGGGTTTGCAAAATACAGCCTCTTTTTAGACTTTTTATGGTCTCCAAAATGGATATCCATTTTGGAAAATGAATATCTGTTTTGGGACCCAGAAAATAGATATTCTTTACACACCTTTAAGAAAGTCAAACTTGCCCAATTCATGATTTTGGCTAAGTAAAGACATGATTTTCTTTTCTATTGCCACTGTTTGGCCCATGATGATCTTGCACTCACCCATGGAGTAGTGCATTTAACCCTAGTTCCCCTATTTGTGGAGTCACATTAATATTAATGGAATTTTAATGTTTAGCTACAACCTTTTTGGTGCACTCCTTCATGCTCAGTTCTTCCAAAGGTAGATCTTATTTCTCTTTCTCTTCTCAAAATTCTTAGCATCAACCTCCTTAGCATGCTCAATTTCTCCTTCAATATAATTATTTGTAGCAACCCTCCTAGAGTGCACTCTAACTCATCCTTAGTAGCAACCCTCTTTCCATGCTCTAACTTAAGTTCCTTATCCTTCTTCGTTCTTTTGTAGTATCTTTCCTATCTCTCTTGAAACTTTTTCAATTTACTTCCATGTTCATCTCCATTGCAAATTTTATTTCTTTCCTAATTTCTCTTTTTTTGTTGTCTCCTTTTTCCATGGGTGTCCTTGATTTGGAGTTCCATTAGTCCTTTTGTGCATTCCTTAATGTATTAGTCTTGGTCTTCTTCTAAATGTCACATCTATTTAGAGATCCCTTCAGGATCCTCCCCTTTTCCATTCGTCATCCCCTATGTGCCTAACTCTCTCTCATGAGTCTAGAAACTAGATTTTTCTTCCAGATATCATGAAATATTATCTTCCTCTGGATGTTATCCTTCATTTTTTAAGTCTTCTCTACTTTAATTGATATATGTGTTATTATATCCCTTTTTAATCCTTGTATTAAGGTTCCTCTTTGCTAAAAATGCCATATTTGTAGTTCAGAGCCCTCTTTTTATCCTTTTACTAGGGTCCCTCTTTGCCACAAATTTTATATAGGTGTTTCAGAGCTCTTTTCTACCCCTTTTACTAGGATCCTAACAACAAAACCAAGATGTTGGCAATAATGGGCATAGACTAGAGATTTTATGCTAAGGTCCTTGAAATGTTGCATTTATACCCTACTATTAGGGATAAGAATAGAGTTTGAGTGAGTGCAGTAGGATATAAAAGGTTGCTGTAGGAAATAACATGTGCAACTATTAAAATGAAATTATTGACAACTATAACTTACTCCATGAAATATCACAAGTGAGTCCCAACAATTTGTGGTATCTTATATATATGAACAAGAGATTACATTTAGATTATATCATTTACCGTCCTTTCTTATTCTTGTACATCTATACTTAGGTATCAATCTATATTCTATCGACTACATATGCCTCATACATATTACACTTTCATGTTCTACAAGGTGTATTTTCCTTAATATTCCTTTTTTCTTATTCTCTTCTACTCTTCACTTTTTTTCTTCTTGTAAATAATACCCATGTATAAGTAAATGGTGTGTCTCCTTGTGTTTATTATTTCATTTGGCTTATTTACTAGTGTAGGACCCTTATGTAGTGGGTGATTGTTGTTCTAGTGTTGGCTCTATCCTACTAATAATGTCCTCCGCTTGCTTGATGAATATCTTTTGGTTAGACAAAATTTCTTTCAAAATTGTTAATTGATTATCTAGGATTTCCATATCACTAGCATCTTTATGCTCCCATACTTCTATGTCATTATGGTGTTTTGGAGATAAACAGTCTCTTAATTTGGATCCCCATATCTCGATTAGTAAAACTCTTAATTCTTCCAAATCCTCCCTGTTGCAAGTATGTGCCTAATCAGTGTTGTCATTGATGTCAACATATATTTGTTGGCATTGGTGTCAACTATGTCCTATTCTATTACTTGTTTAGAAGCTTTGTATGTTGAGGATATTGAGAAAATTGGCATCTCCAGAAGAAACAAGTGAGTTACAGTGAAGTGTAGTATAGACAGTGAGTTGTATGTTGAAGAACAGTTTGGTAGATTACTCCGTATTTCTTGCTTCTTGAAGATCTTGGTGTGTAGATTGGAAGTTATTTAAAGGGATGTCTAGAGATGATAAATCATGAGTTTGAGCCTCCAATGTGAAGAATTGAGAGAGTTTCATTCACTAGAGTAAAACCTACTTTCTCTGATTATTCTCTGGTGACAGGGAGAAAGTATTTTGCTTTGCATTTCTCTGCATTAAAGTGTTTTTCTCTGCGGTTCTAAAGGGAAGTCTAGGATGATGATAAGTGCCTAAAATTATAGTGGTTCATGTTTTGGTGGTCCGCAAGCTATCTTTCTTTTATGACAGTTGAAGATAGTGAAGTTCATGTGCTCTAGTGTTGTGAATAAAGTGGCTTGTGTTTGTGCAGTTTCTCCTGATGATTTCAATGTGCTTGTGGATTCTTCCTAATCATGTTCCTACCTTTACATTGGTCCATGCTAAGGAAATGAGATCATGTTTGAAGATTATTCCTAGATAACATAGCATGTAACTAGTATTGGCCGACTTGGTTAAATGCAATAATTGTGGAGATCCCTTGAAGATTATGGAAGCGTGTTGTGGCGTGGAAGATCATGTTTGAGTCCTAGCTAAGGCATGGTGTGGTTCGCATACATTTATACTATAATTCCTTAGAATTATTTGTATTAGGTCAAGACCTATTTTGTAAATGTTTGTAATAGCGACCTTAGAGATTGTTCCAATGGTTGATGATTGTAGTGTCGACCTTGATGATCATTCCAAGGTTGATCAAGTGTATAAATACTTGTAATTGAGTCATGGAAAAGATGTCCTTGTGTGAAAATGGGAAGATAAGGAAAAGGATGAGTAGATAAGGCGGAGTAGAGTAGAGGAACTATTGTACTTCAATGTATTAATCTCAGACATGAAGAAGATGGTGATCTTGGTAGTGAGCCAGACAGTGAGCCACCAGTAGGGTTTAACAACCCTTATTGTAATCTTTCTAGGTTTAGGGTTGAGGTAGTGAGCCTGTTAGACCTAGTTGTACTTCATGGCAGTGAGCTAGTATGTTCTGGGCTCGTGGAGTGGCCAAGCCTAAACATCATTTTTCAAAGATTACAATATATTTTGAGAGCTAATCCTCTCTGTAGTTTTTCCCCACCTTGGGGTTTTCCACGTAAAAATCTGGTGTCTCTTGTGTTTAATGTTGCATCTATATTTAAGTTTCTGATTTCATGCATTCTTTGTTTAATCATAATAAGTGCGGAGAAGTGATTAATGTTTAAGTGCAGAAGTGTTTGAGTTTTTGGGACAACTGATTCACTCCCCCTCTCAGTTGTCTGACACATTTCAACAATTGGTATTAGAGCAAGGTTCCTCTGAAGAATGTCTAACAACTTGAAAAAGATCCAAAATGTTTTATAAGAAGGAAGCGCCACATTTTGATGGGATGAATTATGCTCTTTGGAAGGCACGAATGAAAATTCATCTTCTTTATCTTGGTTACAAAGTATGGAAAGCTGTAGAAACAAAATACACCTTGGCTTAAAATGGTTTGATGACTGAAGATGAAATCAAGGAATATGAAGTGGATGTTAAAGCAAAAGATGCTTTGTTAAGTTCATTGAATGACTCAGTACTGACAAAAGTTGTGGATCTTGAAACTACAAATGAGGTATGGGGAAAGATAAAAAATCTATATGAGGGAGATGATTCTGTGAAGGAGGCCAAGCTACAAAGTCTAAAAGTGAATTATGAAAGTTTGAAGATGAATGAAGATGAAAACATAATAGCCTTTATGCAAAGAGTTGATGAACTTGTCACTGGAATAAAAGGTATGAGGGCAACTCTCTGTGATAAGGAAGTTGTGATGAAATTTCTCATATCACTGCCAAAGTCCTATAGTCACAAGGTAACTGCAATTGAAGAATTTATGCAAGTAAAAGCTATTGACAAAGATTAGTTGCTTGGTAAGATTGTTGCCTTTGAGATTAGAGAGTTTGGTGATGCCCTGCCAAAAGTAGAGACTGCCTTCAAAGCCAGTACTTCTAGGAAAACCTCCATATCAAAAAAGTACAAGGTAGAATTTGATGATGAGTTTACTGAAATTGAAGCCAACTTTGTGGGTAGGCTGCAAAGAGGATCCAGTAAGTTCAAAGGTAAATTACCTTTTAAATGTTTTTCCTATGGTAAGGTAGGCCACTTTGCTTCTAGATGTCTTGAAAGAATTGAAAGAAATAGGAAAAGATATGAGAATAGGCCTAGGATCCAAAAGAAATGTTATTATGTTGAAGATTTTGATGATGATGAAGGAGTATCAGATATTGGTGAAACATTTAATGTTAGTACTTCTAGAAATGAATGCTTGTTTATTGCTATTAAAGAAGAACCTGTGTCTACCAATCTCGCTACCTATGTGAGGAAAGAAAAACTAGTGGAAAGTGCTTTGGCTACTCAGGTTATTGAAGACAAAGATGAATAGGTCATTGATAGTGGCTGCTATCACCACATGACTAGTGACAAAAGTAAGTTTGTGAGTTTGGAAAGATATGATGGTGGACTGGTTAGGTTTGGAGATGATACAATTGGTAAGATTTGTAGAAAATGATCTATTTCTTTTGATGGAAAGCATAATACTAAAGATGTCTTGTATGTGAAAGGATTAAAGCACAATCTTTTGAGCGTGGGTCAGATGTGTGACAAAGGTTATGACTTAAGCTTCAAGGACAATGGATGCAAGATCAAGGAAATCTCTGAAACAGTCATTGCAACTAGTAAGAAGACCAGAGGTAATATCTATCACTTGAAAGGAACTGATAATTATTGTTTGTTAGCTCAGATTGATGAAAGTTGGCTATGGCATAGAAGATTGTGTCACATCAATTTTGATAACATTATGAAGATAAGTACTGCACAGGCTGTTAGAGATTTGCCTAAGCTTGTGAAGCTTGCTAATCCTATTTGCAAGGAATGTCAATTTGGGAAACAAACAAGAACAAGTTTCAAAAGCAAGGACCAATTAGTTGATGGACTACTAGAACTAATGCATACAAACTTGTGTGGACCTACCAAAGTGAGAAGCTTGCAAGGAGATATGTATTTTATGTTGCTTATTGATGATTATTCTAGAATGACTTGGGTTACCTTTTTGAAAGAAAAATTAGAATCTCTAGATAAGTTCAAGGCATTTAAGGCAATGGTTGAAAATGAGATGGATTTGAAGATCAAATGTTTAAGCTTTGATAGAGAAGGAGAGTTCACATCAAATGAATTCAAGTTCTTTTGTGAAAAACATGGGATAAAGAGACAATTATCTGTATCTAGAACTCCACAACAAAATGGAGTCGTTGAAAGGAAGAACAAAACAATTCAAGAAGTTGATAGAACCATGAAGAAGGAAGCTTATCTTCTGAAGTATATTGGAGAGAGGCAATTGACACTGCTATATATATCCTAAGCAGAGTCCAAGTCAAAGGTAACAGTTCTAAGACTCCTTATGAATTGTGGTATGGTAAAGTTCCTACTGTGAAATATGTCAAAGTTTTTGGTAGAAAATTTTATATCAAAAGAGAAGAAGATCTAGGCAAGTTTGATGCTAGGTGTGATGAAGGAATCTTCCTTGGTTACTCAACCAAGAGCAAGGCCTACCGGTGTTATAATAAGAGGCTGAATAAGATCATTGAGAGTGCAAATGTCAAAGTCAATGAAAGCAAGGAAAGGTCTCCAGAATCAAGTGGATATGAATCATATAAACCAGATGTTTCAAAAGTGGTACAGCATGAAGACAGACTAGATGAAGAGGATCAAGCTCCTAAAAGTGCTACCAAGACACCAAGGTATGTAAAACTAAATCATTCTGAAGATCAAATCATAGGAGACAAGAGTAAAGGAATCCTGACTAGAAGAAGAGTTGCAGAAGAATAAGTAAATTTTTGTTTGATTTCCAAGATTGAACCTAAGGTCCTATGAATGAAGCTTGCAATGATGAGAATTTGGTAAAGACTATGAAAGAAGAATTGATGTAGATAGAAAAGAATCAGACCTAGGATCTTGTTCCCAGACCAGCAAATAAAAATGTAATTGATACCAAGTGGGTTTTCAGAAACAAGATGAATGAGAATGGTGAAGTAGTAAGAAAAAAAGCAAGGTTGGTATGCAAAGGATACTCTCAAGTTAAAGGAATAGATTTTGAGGAAATATTTGTACCAGTGGCAAGGATTGAAGCTATAAGAATGTTTCTAGCATTTGTAGCCTACAAAGATTTTAAGGTATATCAGATGGATGTAAAGTCTACATTCTTGAATGGAGAGTTGGAAGAAGAAGTCTACATTGAATAACCAGAAGGATTCTAGTCATCACATCAGGGTGACATGTTATGCAGATTAAAGAAGGCATTGTATGGGTTAAAACAAGCCCCCAGAGGCTAGTATGCTAGGTTGGATAAGTAACTGATACAACTAGGATTCACCAAGGGTACCACCAACAACAATCTCTATTTCAAGATCAATAATGAACAAATCCTAATTGTTGCAGTCTTTGTTGATGACATTATCTTTGGAGGAAATGAAGGTATGTGCACAGTTTTTTCTGGAGAAATGCAAAGTGAATTTGAAATGTCCATGTTTGGTGAGATGAATTTCTTTTTAGGTCTGCAAATAAATCAATCATATAGGGGTATCTTTATTTCTCAGTCTAAGTATGTGAAAGAGTTGTTAAAGAAGTTTGAGATGGAAGACTCTAAACTGGTAAATACTCCCATGATAACCAGTTGTAAGTTGAGAAAAAATGATGAATCACCTATGGAAAATTAGAAAAGGTACAAATCTATGATTGGAGGATTACTTTATCTGACTCAAACTAGACCTGACATAATGCATGCAGTTTGTCTTGTAGCAAGATTTCAAGCAGAGCCTAAGGATTCACATGTGATGGCAATCAAGAGAATTTTGAGATACTTGAAAGGCACAATGGATTATGGTTTGTGGTATCAAAGGGATAATGATTTCACTCTTAGTGCATACACTGATGCAAATTGGGCCGGAGATGTAGATGACAGAAAAAGTACAAGTGGAGGTGCATTCTTTTTGGGGAAAAGGCTAGTATCTTGGATAAGTAAAAACAAGACTCAATATCTCTATCCACAGTAGAAGTAGAATATATTGCAGCAGCATGTAGTTGAACTCAAGTGTTGTGGATGAAGCAGACATTGAAGGACATTAGAGTTGTGTATGAAGATCCAATTGCAGTCTTTTGTGACACTAAAGGTGCCATAAACATATCAAAGAACCTAGTAATGCATTCAAGGACAAATCACATATCCATAAGATATCACTTTCTAAGGGAAAAAGTGATAGAGAATGAAGTCAAGTTGGAATATGTATCTACAAAAGAGAAGATTACAAACATTTTCACCAAACCTCTACCTAAGGATACTTTTGAGTATCTTAGAGAAAAGTTAGGGGTTATTACCCCTCCTGCTCTAAATTAAGATGCACAAGAGTGCATCAATTTGGTGGTGCTTAGATTTACTTCTTTAAGATCCAAATTGATGTTTTTAGGGCTACTTCTCAGGGGGAGTAGTCAGAGAGTTCAGAAGAGAAATTGAATCAGAGCAGAAGAGTGCAAGTATGTGCCATTTGCCATTGATGTCAAAGGGGGAGAGAAATCATGTGAAAAACTTAGAAGAAGGATCATCCCACAATAATGGGTTACACTTTTTGGCCAAACTTGACATTGAAATCAACATTTTGAACTAAATCTTGACTTTCTGACACCTATAGCTACTAAACCATTAGGAATTTGAAGATGATGCGAACTAGTGATTTGTGAGATTTTGTTTGTAGATTCTATATATATATATATATTAAATTGGACTTAAATTATAAAAAAATTTGAGTCTCCTTTGATAACTAGTTTTTAATAGTAAACAACATTTTTTTTAAAGTGATGTGTATTCTGTAGCACATAACCTTTTTTCTACAAAGGATAAAATTCTAATTTTTTTGAATTTAGATTAGTAACATCGATATATAGGGCATGCATTTGGTTTCATAATGTTTTGTTAAATATTTTTTTAATTAATTTTTGAAGTCAAACCAATTATAATTTAGACATAGGCGTATTCCGTACAACATAACTTTTTCTGTATGTATTGAAATACAATTTTTTTCTTTTTTTGAAACAAGGACATCAATACCTAGGGCATAGATATTTTTCAAAAAAAATTTCACTAATTTTCTACGTGTGTAGAACAAAGAACTTGATGTTCAATGAAAAACCTACATTGACAAAAAATAAAAAATAAATATAATAATCAATTTAAATATATTTAAATTATACTTTTTGGGAAGCTTATAATAAGGACTACATGCTTACCAAACATAAATTTTAAATGAATTCATTTGATCCCTCAAAAGGTAAATCAAAAGTGGTTTTTTATCAGCATTTTGATAGGTGTAGAGGAGACTCCATTATAGATATGGTTTAAAACTAGAGGGGTTCTATCCAAGGAGGTTTGAATCTAAGGGGGTTTGATCAAACCCTCTTTAATTGAAATCCTTTAAGTGGAACCTTTGAAGCCTTAAATCATTATATTTTCTAAAAATATGTGATTTCAGCAAAAATTAGGATGTCCCAGAAAGTGTAACCTATTATTGTGGCAACACCCAAGAAAGAGTGTAGATGTGTAAAAAGATAGGGGAGAATCAGAAGGAAAGAGTGAAGATGTGTAAAGAGATAGGGGGAGAATCTTGTCTTGATGGTTGTTGCATTTTTTCACATCATATGTTGCCATCAATGACAAAGGCGGAGATTGTTGCAAGTATGTTCCTAATCGGTGTTGTCATTGATGTCAACATATCTTTGTTCTCATTGGTGTCAACTATGTCCTATTCTATTACTTGTTTCGAAGCTTTGTATGTTGAGGATATTGAGAAAATTGGCCTCTTCAGAAGAAACAAGTGAGTTATAGTGAAGTGCAGTATAGACAGTGAGTTGTATGCTGAAGAACATTCTGGTAGATTACTCCGCATTTCTTGCTTCTTGAAGATCTTGGTGTGTGGATTGGAAGATATTTAAAGGAATGTATGAAGATGCTAAATCCTAAGTTTGAGCCTTTGGTGTGAATAATTGAGAGAGTTGCATTCACTAGAGTGAAACCTGCTTTCTCTGATTATTCTCTGGTGACAGGGAGAAAGTATTTTGCTCCGCATTAAAATGTTTTTCTCTATGGTTTTAAAGGGAAGTCTAGGATGATGATAAGTTCCTACAATTGCAATGGTTCATGTTTTGGTGGTCCGTAAGCTATCTTTCTTTTATGATAGTTGAAGATAGTGAAGTTCATGTGCTTCAGTGTGAAGAATCTCATGAATAAAGTGGCTTGTGTTTGTGCGGTTTCTCCTGATGATTTCAATGTGCTTGTGGATTCCTCCTAATCATGTTCCAACCTTTATATTGGTCCGCATTAAGGAAATGAGATCATGTTTGAAGATTATTCCTAGATAACGTAGTGTGTAACTAGTCTTGGCTGACTTGGTTAATTCCAGTAATTGTAGAGATCCCTTGAAAATTATGGAAGCGTGTTGTGGTGTGGAAGATCATGTTTGAGTCCTAGCTAAGGCCTAGCATGGTTTGCATACATTTATACTATAACTCCTTAGAATAATTTGTATTAGGTCAAGACCTATTTTGTAAATGTTTGTAATACCAACCTTGGAGATTGTTCCAATGGTTGATGATTGTAGTGTTGACTTTGATGATCATTCCAAGATTGATGAAGTGTATAAATACTTGTAATTAAGTCATGGAAAAGATGTCCTTGTGTGAAAATGGGAAGATAAGGAAAAGGACGAGTAGATAAGGTAAAGCAGGGCAGAGCAGAGCAGATGAACTATTGTACTTCAATGTATTAATCTCAAACATGAAGAAGATTGTGATCTTGGTAGTGAGCCTAGAAGTGAGTTGCTAGTAGAGTTTAATAGATTTTAGGGTTTAACAACCCTTATTGTAATCTTTCTAGGTTTATGGTTGAGGTAGTGAGCCTGCTAGACCTAGTTGTACTTCATAGCAGTGAGCCAGTATGTTTTGGGCCCATGGGGTGACCAAGCCTGAACATCATTTTTCAAAGATTGTAATATATTTTGAGAGCTAATCCTCTCCATGGTTTTTCCCCACCTTGGGGTTTTCCACATAAAAATTTGGTGTCTCTTGTGTTTAATGTTGCATTTGTATTTAAGTTTATGATTTCATGCATTCTTTGTTTAATCATAATAAGTGCAAAGAAGTGATTAATTTTTAAGTGCATAAGTGTTTAAGTTTTTGGGACAACTGATTCACCCCCCCTCTTAGTTTTCTGGCACATTTCAACACTCCCTTCCTCCCAAAGCTAGGAATATGTTCCATGAGTCTAGTCAAAAATTTTCTTTATGACCATCTTGAATGTCCTAGGTGAGGTGGCAAGTTATTATATCTCTGTAAGACAACATAAAATTCCATAGGTGTGATCCTCTTTGATGATTCATCACTATTAGTATACTATTATGATCCTATATATACCATAATTTTATTTGAATAATTATATACTATTTTGTACTAGGGATTGTGTATAGACCCCAAATGAGTTTAGCTCCTAGAACACTATTTTGTAATGTTCTTTGTCTCAAGATCATTCCTCCCAAATCCTTTGATGCACATATTTTTTCCCATCCTACAAGCAATAATGTTTTTAGACAAAATTTGCTTTCCATAAAAAAGTTCTCCATAAATTTTCTAATTCATTGTTGGTTTAAGCAAGGTTCTTAAGACAAGACATCAAGTAGATTTGAATGGATAAAATCATAGCTTTGAGCATGAGAATACTTCCCATGAAATATAATCATTTTCCTTTCCAATAGGTCATTATGTCAATACATTTATTGATGAGACTTTCCTATAGATTCACTTGGCTTGCCCTCTAAACATTGGTACTGTGAGGTACTTACTAAGGAGTGATTCAATTGAGAACCCCAAAAGTTTTATTTATGCCATTGTGTGGTGTGTTGAAAAAGGAGATCTTTAACTTTTCTATTTTAGTAGGCTATCCATTTAAGCCTTTTGTATAGTCATTTAAGACTATTTTCATCTATTGTGCTTCCTCCATAACTAGTGTCTTTCTTAAAGTGAATATTATCATTTGTGAATTACTGATGTCCAATGGAGTCTAATCCTTGAATCACTTTGAGACCTCTTTGTTGCAAGTATGAGGTGAACTAGTGTTGTCATTGATGTCAACATACTCATATTGCTTTGACAAGAAGGATTGGATGAGCTGTGTGATGAGGATATTGAGAAAATTAGTCTCAATCTGGAACAATGAAGAATAGTGATGAGAAGAAGGCAAAAGTACTCAATAGTTTGAGATTTAGAGGATACAAATTAAAGGGTTTGTAGATATGAGTCTTGAGATGATCCAGTTAAGATTTCAGAGGTCCGCATGAAGATGTGAAGAAGTTGTGATCAATCAAGTAGAACCGGTTCTGGGAGATGCTCCGGAGTGATAGAGCATTACAAAAAGGTCTGATGAGATCTGGAAGTGCATTGTCCTGTTCTACAGATTGGACAGAGTGTTTGGGAGGTCCTTGTAATGTGTCATCTCGATTGGTATGTGGTTTGGAGGTCCGGAAGCACCTCTAGCAGTATGACAGTGGTGATAGACTGTGTTCTTGAAGTTTCGGATGAGGAAGAGAAGAGATTCCAGTGAGTAGAGATTCCAGTGAGTAGAGGAAGTGCAGATGTACCTGGTCATTCAGGCAGGCTTGTGAAGGTTCTTGGATCATGTTGAGGTTGTGTTGTTGATTTACATTGGTGGTAGAGCCCGGAATTGAAGATATTCTTCCAGATGAAGTTCTTGTCCAGACTAGCCAACCGGATGAGTTGTTCATCTTGCAAATGTTCTTGTGGTGGCCGACCGGATATGTTATTCATCCTGCGAATGTTCTTATGGTTGATTATTGACTTAGATGATTGTTCCTAAGCTACTGTCTTGTATAAATAAAGGTTTGTGAGTTCATTTCATAGTGTGAGTTGTGGGGAAGATGAGTGTGGTATAGCGAAAGAGCAAAAGGCAGAGCAGAAGTGTTTCGGGCTTAATTGGAACTGATCCAGATATGGTGAAAATGTCATTCTCTAGTTTAAGGTTGTGATCCTTATGATCTTGTAGACAGTGTGTCTCTTTGTAGGCAGTGTGCCTCCTTGTGAGCAGTGTGCTCGGGCAGTGAGCCCTAATTGGCATGTGCCATTCATTTTATCTTATTCTTCTAACAGAGAATAATCCTTGGGTTAATCACCCCATGGTTTTTCCCTTAACCGGGTTTTCCACATTAAAAATCTTGGTGTCTAATGTGTTGATGTTTATCTGCTCCGGTGTTTATGCTTTCTGCTTTCATGAATGTTTAATTGTATGCTGTTAACTAATAAAGAAGAATCAAGTGTTTCAAGTAGAAGCAAGTTTTTGCACAATTGATTCACCCCCCCTCTCAGTTATGTCCTAGATCTAACAATTGGTATCAGAGCTAAGTTCCTCTGAAAGGAGCTTAACCGCTTGAGGAGATCCAGGATGTCATCATACAAGAAGGATAGTTCGAAGTTTGATGGAACCAACTTCACTCTCTGGAAAGGTCGCATGAATTGTCACTTGGAGTGTATGGGAAAAGCATACTTGGCCATGGTCTCAAAACCATATGTACCTCCACAGGGTGGTCTGACAACTCTAAATGAAATCACAGATGCTGAAAATAATTTGCGGACTAAGGAAGCTCTTCTAAGTGCATTGAATGACTCAGATCTCTCAAATGTTATTGACCTACCAACTGCATATGAGATTTGGACTAAACTGGAACTTCTGTATGAAGGAGATGAGTTTGTCAAGAGTGCAAGGTTGCAAAGTTTGAAAGGGAAATTTGAAAGATTGAAGATGAGAGATGATGAAAATATCACTACCTTTATGCCAAGAGTGAATGAGCTGGTATGTGGAATTAGAAATGCTGGTGGGACTCTAGATGAAAATGAGATTGTTTGCAAAATTCTCAGATCTCTTCTTGCTGCCTACAACCCACACAACTATCACAAGAGAACAATTGGCTGGCAAACTAACTGCATTTGAAATGACCGAGTTTGGAGATAATCCCCCCAAGACTAAATCTGCTTTCAAAGCCAGTGCCTATGTGAAAGGCAAACAGAGATTTGATCCGGGAGAAAACTCTTCAAGGAAGATGTCATGGTTTGATCAAGTAAGAAGAGACATGGAAGAGGAAGAAGCATAAACAACTCAACTTGAAGCCCTCATTGCAAAAAGACTACCAAGAGGATCCAATAAGTATGTAGGAAATTACCCTTTAATTGCTTCAATTGCAATAAGATTGGTCATTTTGCCTCAAGATGTCTGGAAAGATCTACAAGGTCAAATGCTAACAGACAAAGGTTTCAAAAGAACTGCTATTATGTTCATGAAGAAGATGATAATGAAGGAGTAACAGATGATGAATCAGAAATAGAAAGCAAATCCAGAAATGAATGGGTGTTTATTGCCATCAAGGAAGAAGATTCAATATCCTCTGAATCTGTCAATCATAAGGTTATAGAAAGAGCTTTGGCTGCCCAAATTGAAGAAAAGGATGATTGGGTTATTGATAGTGGATGCTCTCACCATATGACTGGTGACAAGAACAAGTTCTTAGATTTGGAAAAGTATGAAGGAGGAATGGTAAAGTTTGGTGACAATTCTGCTGGTAGAATCAGAGGTAGGGGAACTATTTCTTTTGATGCAAAGAGAAAAATAGGTAATGTACTATATGTTGAAGGATTGAAGCACAATCTTCTCAGTGTTGGTCAGTTAGTGGACAAATGCTATGATCTCCGGTTCAAGAATGGAAGATGCAGAATCTTTACAAGCTCCGGAACTAAAATTGCATCCGATACTCCAATAAAAGGTAATATCTTCCATCTAGTTGGTTCTAATAAAAGTTGTCTATTTGTTCAAGTTGATCAGAGTTGGTTATGGCATAGAAGGATGTGCCATGTGAATTTTGATAACATCATCAAGATAAGCAATACTCAGGCTGTAAGAGATCTTTCTAAATTGGTGAAACCTACAAATAGTTTATGCAAAGAATGTCAGCTAGGCAAACAGAGCAGAGTCTCTTTCAAAAGCAAGGATCAGTCCAGTACCAGATTGTTGGAATTAGTACATACTGATCTCTGTGGTCCGACAAGAATCAAGAGTATGCAAGGTGATAGATATTTCATGTTGCTAATTGATGACCATTCTTGGATGATGTGGGTTACCTTCCTAAAAGAGAAATCAGAAGCCCTTGAGAAGTTCAAAATCTTCAAAGCTATGGTAGAGAATCAAACTGGATTGAAACTTAAGTGTCTAAGGTCTGATAGAGGTGGTGAATTCACGTCCGGTGAATTCATAGACTTTTGTGAGAAGCATGGCATAAAGAGACAGCTGTCTGCTCCTAGGACTCCACAGCAGAATGGAGTAGTTGAGAGAAAGAACTGGACCATCCAGGAAGCTTCCAGGACAATGATGATGGAAGCAAATGTTCCTCAGATGTTTTGGAGAGAAGCTGTCAGCACTATAGTCTACAATCTTAACTGAGTTCAGATCAGAAGCAACACCGGTAAGACTCCTTATGAACTTTGGTTTGGTGTAACTCCTATTCTGAGATACTTCAGAGTATTTGGTAGCAAATGTTATATCAAAAGAGATGAAGATTTAGGAAAGTTTGATGCTAGAAGTGATGAAGGAATTTTCTTGGGTTACTCCACTCAAAGCAAAGCATACCGGTGTTACAATAAGAGATTGAGAAAGATGATAGAAAGTACAAATGTGAAGGTTGATGAAGGAATAGAGAAGCCCTCAAGATTCTATGAATGTGATGAAGATGATCAGAATGATCCTCTGGTGCAAGGAGCTCCATCTTCCTCTAAAATTTAGATCTAAACTGATCTGATAAATCAGGAAGAAGAAGTTTGTCTGAATGAGCCTGATCAATAATTAGTAGTGCAAGAAACTCCCAAAGTTCCAAGGTATGTAACTCTAAATCACTCTGAAGATCAGATCATAGGTGACAGAAGTAAATGGGTACAAACAAGGAGAAGAATTGCTCAAGATTCAAATGAATACTATCTAATTTCAAAGATTGAACCTAAGACCGTTAATGAAGCTTGCAATGATGAAAAATGGACCAAAGCAATGGAGGAAGAATTGATGCAAAATGAGAAAAATCATACTTGGGATCTTGTTCCCAGACCTAGAGACAAGAATGTGATTGGAACCAAATGGGTCTTCCGGAACAAACTGAATGAAGCTAGTGAAGTAATCAGAAACAAAGCTAGATTGGTCTGCAAAGGCTAAGTTCTCAAATAGAAGGAATTGATTTTGAAGAGACCTTTGCTCCGGTGGCAAGAATTGAAGCAGTCAGATTATTTCTTGCATTTGTTGCCTTCAAAGACTTCAAGGTATATCAGATGGATGTCAAGTCTACCTTCCTAAATGGTGATCTGGAAGAAGAAGTTTACATTGAACAACTGGATGGATTTCAATTGTCTGATGATGATGATATGGTCTACAAGTTGAAGAAAGCATTGTATGGATTGAAGCAAGCCCCAAGAGCATGGTATGAAAGGTTGGATAAGCATCTTGTGCAAATTGGATTCAACAAAGGTACTGCTGATAGTAACTTATATTTCAAAATTGATCATGAAAACATTTTGATTGTTGAAGTGTTTGTGGATGATATCATTTTTGGAGGAAGAGATAGTATGTGCAAAAATTTTGCAAATCAGATGAAAAGTGACTTTGAAATGTCTATGCTTGGTGAAATGAATTTCTTCTTGGGTCTGCAAATTACTCAAAGAAAGAAAGGGATCTTCATTTCTCAGACCAAATATGTGATAGAATTGTTGAGGAAATTCGGTATGGAAGATTCAAAGCCAATGAACACTCCTATGGCAACCAGATGTAAGTTGAGCAAAGATGATGACTCTCCGAAGGTAGATCAGACAAAGTATAGATCAATGATTGGTGGATTGTTGTATCTCACTCAGACTAGACTAGATATAATGCAGGCTGTTGGTCTTGTGGCAAGATTTCAGGCTGATCCTAGAGAATCTCATGTTATGGCAATCAAGAGAATTTTTAGATATCTAAAAGGGACAGTGGAGTATGGTTTGTGGTATCTTAGAGATCATGATTTCTCTCTTAATGCTTACACAGATGCAGATTGGGCAGGAGATGTGGATGACCGGAAGAGCACCAGTGGTGGAGCATTCTTTTTGGGAAAGAGATTGGTTTCTTGGCTAAGCAAGAAATAAGATGCAATATCTCTGTCTACAACTGAAGCAGAATACATTGCAGCAGTAGGTAGTTGCACTCAAATCTTATGGATGAAGCAGATGCTAAGAGACATTAAAGTTGAATATGAGGAGCCTATCACAATTTTTTGTGATAATTCAAGTGCAATTAATATTTCTAAGAATCTAGTATTGCATTCTAAGACTAAGCACATATCTATCAAGTTTCACTTTTTGAGAGAATAAGTGAACAAGGAAGAAGTCAGATTGGAGTATGTACCCTCCAAGGATCAGATTGCAGATATCTTTACTAAACCTCTTCCCAAGGACTCTTTTGAGTATCTCCAGGAGAAGTTAGGGGTCATGGCCCCTCCGGTGATGAACTAGGATGCACTGATGTGCATCAGTCTGGTGGATATCACAGTCATATCTTGTGATCCGGATTGATGATGGGGAGCTGCTACTAAGGGGGAGCAGCTGGTATGATTCTGATGTGTTAGAATTGCAAGGATGAGCCCTTTGCCATTGATGTCAAAGGGGCAGAGAAGACATGTGAAAAACAAGTGGTTGATGATCAAAGGGGGAGCAGTAAAGGAAGAGAAGACATGTGAAGAGTTGTTATTGATAGGGGGAGCTATGACAGAAAGGAGAAGTTCTTGTCTTGATGGTTTTTCACATCATATGTTGCCATCAATGACAAAAGGGGAGATTGTTGCAAGTATGAGGTGAACTAGTGTTGTCATTGATGTCAACATACTCATATTGCTTTGACAAGAAGGATTGGATGAGCTGTGTGCTGAGGATATTGAGAAAATTAGTCTCAATCTGGAACAGTGAAGAACAGTGATGAGAAGAAGGCAAAAGTACTCAATAGGTTGCGATTCAGAGGATGTGGATTAAAGGGTTTGTAGATATGAATCTTGAGATGATCTAATTAAGATTTCAGAGGTCCACATGAAGATGTGAAGAAGTTGTGATCGATCAAGTAGAACCAGTTCCAGGAGATGCTCCGGAGTGATAGAGTGTTACAAAAAGGTCCGCTGAGATCCGGAAGTGTATTGTCCTATTTTACGGATTGGACAGAGTGTTTGGGAGGTCCTTGTAATGTGTCATCTCGATTGGTATGTGGTTTGGAGGTCCAGAAGCACCTCTGGTAGTATGGCAGTGGCGATAGACTGTGTTCTTGAAGTTTCAGATGAGGAAGAGAAGAGATTCCAGTGAGTAGAGGAAGTGCGGATGTACCTGGTCATTTAGGCAGGCTTGTGAAGGTTCTTGGATCGTGTTGAGGTTGTGTTGTTGATCTATATTGGTGGCAGAGCCCAGAATTGAAGATATTCTTCTGGATGAAGTTCTTGTCCAGTCTAGCTGACCAGATGAGTTGTTCATCTTGCAAATGTTCTTGTGGTGGCCGACCAGATGTGTTATTCATCCTGTGAATGTTCTTATGGTTGATTGCTAACTTAGATGATTGTTCCTAAGCTGATGTCTTGTATAAATAAAGGTTTGTGAGTTCATTTCATAGTGTGAGTTGTGGGGAAGATGAGTGTGGTATAGCGAAAGAGTGAAAGGTAGAGCAGAAGTGTTTCGGGCTTAAATGGAACTGATCCAGACATGGTGAAGATGTCATTCTCCAGTTCAAGGTTGTGATCCTTATTATCTTGTAGACAGTGTGTCTCTTTGTAGGTAGTGTGCCTCCTTGTGAGCAATGTGCTCGAGTAGTGAGCCCTAATTGGCATGTGTCATTCATTTTATCTTATTCTTCTAATAGAGAATAATCCTTGGGTTAATCACCTCGTGGTTTTTCCCTTAACTAGGTTTTCCACATCAAAAATCTTGGTGTCTAATGTGTTGATGTTTATCTGCTCTGGTGTTTATGCTTTCTACTTTCATGAATGGTTAATTGATATGCTGTTAACTAATAAAGAAGAATCAAGTGTTTCAAGTAGAAGCAAGTTTTTGCACAACTGATTCACCCCCCCTCTCAGTTGTGTGCCCTAGATCTAACACTCTCCATATGTTTTTATTAGCTACATCTTCAATAGACCTACCAAATTCCTTAACCATGATTATAAAATGAAAAATGGAGATCAGATCAACTTGTCTTAAAAGCCTTAAGAGGAGGTGATTCTTTAGTCAATATTATCTTCTCTCTTCATCTTTTATATTCTTGTTCATTAGATATTTTCCAATCATGAACCTTTTATCTATTCACTTTATTCCGGATCATAAAGTATGTAAATTCACCTACACATGTAGGCCCACATATAATTCATGTTCCTATATATTGAAATAAATATATTACCATGTGCATTACTCTTAAAACCCTAAACTCTAGAAAAGTTACCTCCTTACCTAAGAAAATAATGGATACCATAAAGCATGCAGTCCAAACCTTAAGCCATAAAATTCAAACTGCAAGTTACTATATCCATCTCTTTTTTTAAACCCTAAAATTTAAAGAAACCTTTAACCCTAAATAATGAGGTAAAGGATAAACACTAAGCCCTCTTTTAAAAACCTAGGGAAATCTTAAAATTTAAACCCTAAACAAGTTATTGACCCTAAACCTTTTAAAATATACACCCTAGATACTATAAATCCTTTTACATATATGGTTTGAATGGTTGTATTGTTTGTCATTGATTTCAACACTATTATGAATTGATGCAATACGAACTTGCCCATACTTGCAAATGCATTCTCTTATACCACTGATGCAGTAGACAAAAAGTCTCACCTCACAACATAACACCATATCAAATCCACACATGGATTGCAAATATAAAACTCATAATATTTGTCATTTTTCAATCAAAATCTGATTATAATAACAGAACAAACCTTATATCAGCAACAAGATACAAATAAGGGCCTATCATGGCCATCCTTACATACATGTACTTCAGCATTCCTCAAGTCTTCCACTATATGTAGTCTTCAATTAGGCACTCAAACTTCATTATTTCCTCTATATATCTATTGTCCATATCTCCACACACAGGCACCTTCACCCAATTATGGCACTTATCCCTCCCCTCTATTTTTTTGTCTTTTAAAAATTTTAATATAGCCTCTTGAAAGAGGCGTTACATCCTTCCTCAAGGCATCTCATTTCTCATTATTTTAGAGCTTCCTAATTGAATGTATTTTCTGCCTCATATGAGGCATCTTAATTCCTATCTCTAGCACCTCTAAATGATGTGTTAAATTTTCTTTTAAACTATTACATTCTTTCCTAAGTGTGGCACCTCCATGCTACCAACCATTTCTAAGGTTTTTCCACTTTTAAAATGGTCACCTTCCTCATTTTCTTAAACATCTAATATGTGCTTCCATACATTTAGATTTAAAACTTCAGATTTGACCAAAGTTAGGCTCCACTTCCATCCATAATTAGGAGCTCCATTTATGAATCTTTGGCCTTCTATTTTAGCATTGCAATAAAGAACCACCTCAAAGAGGTGTTGAATACCTCCTTCCACACATGGCGCTAAGCATTGAATTTCTAAATCTTAATTTAGATTTATCTTCTTTTTGTTGTCCACCTAGAACCAATATGAGTTGTCATAGGAATTTGAAAAATATTAAAACCTACCTCTAAGGAAGATGTTACCATGCAGCCAACAAGAATATAATATTAAATGTTTTAATGTGCCTCATATCCTCTTCAGAAACCTACACCATCCACTAATTTATTTTTGATTGGATGCTCCTACAACATGAATGTGTAATAGTGTTCATAGTTGGATATAATGCTCTTGAAGAAGATATATAGAGATACAATGAGATAGGAATTAGATGCATGTCATGCTCCTGAAGAAGATACATTGAGATGAGAATTAGAAGTTCATATCATGCCTTGTTCATTGCAGAATTGAGTATGAAGTTATATTTAGAGGGGAATTAGAAGCATCAAGAAGACACATTAATATGGGAATTAGAAGCACTAAGATATGGTACTAATGGACTAAGATATATTGTATGCTCTCTTCTACTACATCCGTAAGAATGCATGTGTTAATGTAAAGAAGATGTAGCCTTTGGAAGTTGGTGATAGTCTTTGTTTCAGAATGACCACCTTTGAAGACTGTCTAGGAAATTGCTCAGCACTTCCATCAGTTTGGTTTTGGGCCTTTGCAGATTGGAATATAGCTTAATGTAATGACAAATCTTGCATATTCCAAGTTTTATGATGTATGGACTACCGATAGTATGTTTTGCAAAAGATAGAGTGAAGATAGTGTTGGTTCTGTGAAGATAGTCACTACATGGAAGCAGGATGCTCCACATTCCTCTGCATTTGCAAATTTGGCTATACGGTTCTGAAGATATGTTAAGATTCCAAAGAAATTGATAATTCCAGAGATTCAAATCATTTACCCTTTCATTATGAAAGTTGTGCATGATAGAGTACTGGCATATGTTCTGGCATAGTAGGCCAGTGTTGAAGGTTTGTTGGAATGCTTTGCATTCTTCCACAAATGAATGATTTCCCTTGTGGTTTTGAGGACATGTTTCTAGATTTGCATTATATGCTTTTTTTTAGTTTCAAGGTTCTTGGTGGTCTACAGCTCAAATTTTCAAATGATAGCATGTTCCAGTGTGTTCCAGATAATAGAGTGTTCTCGAAGTTAATGATTAAAGTTGTGCAATACAATTCTTTGATGTGTAGTGGCAAAGGCATGATTGGGGATGTTTTATGAGTCATGTGGACTCATATGGAAAAGTTTCATGAAGATCTTTCTTGTTTCTAGTACCACACAAGGATTTGCAAGTTGATGTGGTCGTTATACTTCAAGTCTTCATGTGCTTTCCTTAAAGTTGTCCTATTTCTAAATGAGTGGAGTGTGTAGATGTAATTCCTTGGTGTTTGAAGCTGTGAAGGATGCTTTGGACCTAGTTAAGCAAGTGTTAGGATCCGCAAGGCTTAGATCTTTTGCTGGTATAATGTGTGTGTTCACTTAGGACTTATTTTCTACACGTTTCATATTATGTGTTGTCTAGCTGACTTGTAAATGTATTTTTCATGTTGTATATGTCTGACAAGAAATGTAATAATACAATATCACGTATAAAGAGTGAATCAAAGTGAGTGAGGTGAAGTGTGATTGCAAGTTGATTAAAAAGGTTCACAAGTAGATGAAAGGCAGAATAAATGCATTATTGGTGTGTGACTAAGGGAGAAAGAGCAAATGTTGTTGATGCTATCTGGATTCATCTTGATGACATATTTTTGATAGTGATCAAGTACAGAGTGTGTCTAACTGATCCAATCTTTAGAAGAAAGTGTGAGGAGGTAGAAGTGCAATCATCAAAAGTGTGAGCTTCAATGTTAGTTTTCAGACAATAGAAAAAATTGTCATACTATAATCTGTTGTAAGTGTGTTCTCATTTTAGGGAGTGATAGCTTCGTTGGGAGTGACCCTAAAACAAAGTCATCAGGGAGTCTAAGCTTCCTTGGGAGTGACCCTAAATCAAAGTTAATTAGGGAGTAGCATCTTCCTTGGGTTATAGCCCCTAAAACAAAGTTATTATTTGAGTTTCTTATATTGTGAGTTAATCATGACTGTGGTTTTTTCCTTCTAGGGTTTTCCACGTATACCTAGTGTTAAGTGTTGATGTGCATTGTGTTATTATTTTATGTTGATATTGTGATGTGTAACATTTAATCTTCTTTAGATAAGTTGAAGTTGTTGAAATTGAAAATTGTTTAAATATTGATTTACCACGCTCTCTCAGTATTCTTGTGTGCCTAACAAAGCCCACATCATAAACCCTAAACTATACATTGTTTAAACCTAAACCCTAAATCCTTAAAAAACCTTAAACTCCAAACCCCAAACACTACATCATCTTTGGAGATTTATTATCACTCCCAAGGGAAATAAAGAGAGAAAACATATAAACTAAGAAAAAAACATTTAAACTAACTTATACATGTTACCTAAAGCCTAAAGCCTTTTAATTCTCAAAGAAACCTAAGTATCCCTCTATAATTAGGCAAAATCTAAATCCTAAACCCTCTTCTAAAAACCTAGACCTATATATATCCTAAAATCTAAACCATAAGTTGATTGTCTATCCTAGACCTTAAGTAAAAACCATGAACCCTATATCCTTTAAAACTATAAACCATATATACCATAAACCCTATATTGTAAACTGAAAACTCCTTAAAACTTAAAGCATAAAAACTTTGAATACCTTGAAAAATCCCAAACCCCACATCCTAAACCTAAACCTTCAATTTATTCTATAGTTCTCAAATCCCAAAACCTAAACCCTAAAACATGTACGTGCTAATCCCTATGAAAAATCCCAACACTAGAAACCTAAACCCTAAATCCTTTAAAATAAGTAAACTCCATTTCTTATCAATCTCAAGGGAAATAGAGATAAATAACCTAAGTACAAATCCTAGACACCCTAAACCCTACAACTCAACCATAGGTAAACTCTAAATCCTACACCACAAACCCTAATAATCATTATTCACCCTATTTCCCCTAGGTAGTGTTCTCTAAATGATAAATCAAGAAAATCCTAGACACTTAACCCTACATTCTAAAATTTATATCCAAACCCATTATCCCAAAAGAAAGTTACCCTAGAAATCCCAATCCCTACATACCCTAGTAAATTGAAAAACCTCAAACTTTAGATCCCTAATTTGAAATCTACAAAATGTGAAACCCTAAACCCCAAATCATAAACCCAATGTACATCCTAAATCATTTTCTCCAAACCTCAAATCCTTGAAACTCCAAACCTTATATTCTAGAAGCCTTAAGCCATAAACTATTAATTTATCCTTATGTCACATGGAAGAGTCCCTTATAACTTTAAGTTATCACTCTTTCTTTTCAATATACCTATACATTTAGTTTATAACCCAAACCACCCAATAGAGTAGAGTGAAACTAAGAGATATGGTACTAAAAGGTCTTGAGTTTGTCTAAGGCCTAGGTATTAGAGTCGAAGCCCTCCTCACTTCACTAGAAAATTTATAGAAAATCTAGGTTAATTGAAAATGACAAATCACTAGAAGAAGAAAGATGCTAGATGAGAAATCTCTAGGGTAAAAGTCTAGAGGAATAAGGGAGAAAAGTGTATCAAACAAAAATAACTTCAAGAAGAAGTTTTTGCATTCTCCTTATTACTCAGCCCTCAAATATAGCTCTGGGACACTACTTCCCAAGATGTGAGAAAATAATCTTTCTAAATGCTATGTTCGTGCATATCATAGAGGGGAATTAAAGAGAGAAGGATAAATTAAGAAGCAAAATCAAATGTATGATCAATGACCACATATTAATTACAATATATCTAACAAATTTAAATGTTAGTTACCACAAATATATATTAATAAAAATTCAATAAAATTTATACCTAAAAAACATATGATGATTATTATTACATCTCAAAGTATATATTATATTTGTAATTTTGTTTAGTTTAAGTTAAAAATATTCTCTACATTTTACAATTAAAAAAAATTAAATAAATCTTGTTTTTAACCAAAATGATTTCAGTCAACAAAAGGGTTTGGCCCAAAAAAATCCTTGCTCGCAACAAATCTGATAGTTTTAACCCTTTAATTTTATAAATTTTCTGAAACCTTATCTTTCAACGACCTTTTCTCAAATTAGGAAAAACAAACAATACGCTTTGCTAGATTCAAAGTCTATTATATATATATATATAATTTAGAAAAATATGATTCACTAGAATAGAATTTTTTTTTTAATTGAAAAAAATGCAAGACATAAAATGGTGGGCTATTGAAACTATTATGTTTTCCAAAATATATATTGATTTTTTATATAGAGTAAAAATTCAAGTTAACTAAATAGAAAAATTAAGAAAAAACAAATAAATTTATTATACAAAAAGTGGAGGGCCATGGAACCTCACTTTTTGAATTTCTTTTAGCAATTAAATTAGTGCCAATTTCTTTTAGCAATTGAAATATGGGTCGTGTTTGACTCAAAAACTACGCAGTTAAACCCTAAAATAAAAATATCATAATTAAATTAGTACCAATTTTATTAAAAAAACTACTTCTAAATAAATTTTTTAAAATATTAGAAAACAATAAAAAATTCACATTTCCTTTATAAAAATGTGACATAGTTATGAACTTTCACACCTTATTATATTATTTGATTAGATCTAGATTACTTAGTTGAGGTAAGTGTTCATTTTTCTCACATTAATTGGTGAACTTGACTTAATCAAACATGCTACTGACACTTTTACTCCATTTTAGACCACTTTGTAAACCTATTAAATTCATTCTTGTAGTCCCTAATTTGACCTATTTGGTGAACTAGGTGACTCATACCCCAAAACTCATCCATCAATTTTCATTACAAAACTCTCTTATCCAAACAAATCCATATCCAAAATTATTATCCACCTTGAACTTGAACTATGTTGTGTAGTGCATCCTAGTCCACCTCAACCAAAATCTAAATAATCTACTTTCATGCTCTAATCAATCTAAAAAAAGTCATAGTCTCTTAGTCTATATGAAAAAAATTCAAATTGAGTGAATAAAACTTATAGACATAACTAAATCATTAACAATCAACTTCATGAATCACATATAGAAGAACACTTCAATTCACTATAACTTTATAGTTACATCTATAAATTATCACCTTTATGAATCCCATATAGAGGAGCACTTCAATTCACTATACAACTTTAAAATTACATCTATAACTTTATATTTATATTTACATTGCATATGTAACATAATTACAAAATTGTGTATCAGTCTAAAGGCTTAAATTGCAACCAAGAAAAGCATATAACTTCTCTTCTTCTCTTGAAAGATACACAGTATACTATTTAAAAAATTAAAATTAAGATAAATTTGGTTTTGTTACTTGAATTAAACCTTTCCAAATTAATTCCCTAAGGAGGCTCGAATAACTCCTGTACAGGAAGGGGAACAGTGCACATGCACTTCAAGCTCTCTGGAATGAATCTACACCCCTACATTGTCCGGTTATTTGAGCCCCATTAGTAAAGGCAAATGCACTAAGAAAGAATCTTTAAAGGTGATGGTAAGTTGCCATGATAGAGATTCAAGATTCACGACCATATTGAGCTACACACGTGTCCTAATTTGCTACGATTATATAAAAAAATGCCCCCACTCAACCCATGCTCTACGAAGCATACTACACTCGATTATTGCTTGAGATTTGTCATAATTGTAGAAACCAAAAATAATTGATATTGAAGACAGATGTACATCCCACAACAAACTTAGTGCAAAATCTGAGCAAATATCCCAAAAGTGATTGTATATTGGCATTGCAATAAAGAAGATTTGATTTAGTAAAAGTAATTGGATTATATAGATATTTTATAGAGAATTATAATATTAAGAGAGATATATTTAAATTAGAAATTGTTTTTTGGTTAAGTTGTTATGAATGGAGGATCTAATCCATCAACGCCATTCAAGGTTAAATTAGTTCAATTCCACCTCCTAGAGATTTGAATTTTGGTGAAGGGTACAATCAAAGATTATATAAAAATAAATGTCACACATTCAAAAAGTATACTGATTGCATACTAATTTAAATAGGTAACAATGTACTTATTTATATGTAGTGCCTTATTATTTATGGACCCATGTATATATATATATATATATATATATATATATATATATATATATATTAAATTGTACAGATTTATATCAGACAGATAACAATATAATACATTGCTACTTTTTTACTATAAATACGTGTAGTGTAAGTCTAACTTAAATAAAGTTTGACCAATTTAAATATTATTTATTATTTAAAATATTTAAAGTTCTGAATATCAAATACAATACTGTGTTTATTTTCAAATATTTTTATATAACTAAATGTATTTTTATAAATAATTTTGTAAAAAGGTTTACCTTAATATTTCAGATCACACTCAACAATTTTTCTTCTTTTTATTAATAATGAATCACTAAATATAATAAAAAACATTAATAGAAACAAATTACAACTAGTAGACATCAGATTTCCACAGTCCATGATGTAATATCTTGAGTGCTTTGACTGTGTGAGTTTTTTCTTTCAACGTTTCAGATTACATTCAATGATGGGAAACTTTGAAAGAAAAAACTCTCACACAGTGAAATCCTGAAACACTCAAGATATTAAATTACAACTAATTTTAATAAAACAGATAATTTATTTTCATAGACTGTGAAGCCATTGTTGGTATATGATTTTCACTTCTCAAACATCTCCATCCCTATTGATATAAATTTATTGAAGATACCCATTAAAGTAACTAACTTCATACTAAATATTTAAAGAGCAGCTACACCTTTCCTAGAAGGATGATAGTATTAGTAAATAGTAAGAAAATCACAAAACGGCGAAGTACTAAGCACCAAGATTTTTTTGGACGTTTGAGCTAATTTGTCCACTAATCATAGGTATGTTTCATATTTAAGGAATGGATAGATGCAGAGAGTAAAAGCAAGTGAGAGCAAAACAGAAGAAAGATATGTGGAAATGACTCACTCAGCATTTGCCAAGTGAAGACGTTGTATACAGTCTTTTGCTGGACGCGGCAAATGGAGGTTAAACAATTGGTGTGGAGTGTTTGGTGAAAAGATTAGTGGAAGCAATAATGGTGATTACAACCTATATTTTTGCTCCATCTTCGCGCACTCTGTAGCTTTAATAGAGAAATGACAAAGACAATGATAAGACAGATGTAGGAAATGGTAGACCATGTGGAATGTTGTCAGAAAATAAAGTTTTGTTTCATTTCACTAGATCTAAAAACTTCTATTCAGTCAATCATTTCAAAATGCTCATGAATTAAGACGATGAAGCAATATCATATTATGACACTACGTTTTAGCTACCTAACATGCTAGAAGTGAGAAGTAGTTGCATTTCTTTAAAAAAAAATTAGAAAGTAAAATGAATTGATTTAATAAAAGTGGAGTGTACTATTGTAGGGTGAAAAATGGACTTATTTTGATTTATTTGTTCGTATGTGTAATGATTAGTATATAAGTGATATGTTTCTATATAGACGTTGTTAAATGATATGATTTTAAGTTGAATCTGACTCCATATATTTTATATATTCTTTTTATTTTTATGACTTAAGTCAAAATTTGTTTAATTCAACTCTAGTTGACCTTGTTTTTACTAGTTATTGGCTTGACTATGAAATGTGTGATTTGCACACCAAGGTGTTGTATAAAAGGACAAGCGCTAATTTGTTTTAGGGTACGCCAAGCATCTCTACTTCCAATCATTACATTATCACTTAAAGAGCACTATAGGGCATCATTACATCATTAGCTCTAGCATTAGCATTGTAGTGACATACTAGGCATATTTCATGGTTGTTTGGCATGTCTTTGATCCTTGTTCAAGTTTTTAGATCAACTCAAAGGGTTTGATAAAGGAGAATAACCTTGCATATCAAAACTATAACAATATTTGTAGATACCATTGATTTGTATTTACACATTTATTTAAATACCCAAGGTGAATATATTTTAGGTGACTAAGTACACACTAGTCATTTTCACATATGACATAGGTTAAATCCATAGATCAAGGTTGAGCCCATAGTTGAGGAGACTAGTTTTGGAACTACAGAATTGGACTAGAGCAAAGAACAATTTGCTAGGTAGTTTGTCAAAGTGCACAATTCTAGATCTAATCATAGAGTAATGAATTAGACCATTGAACATAATTTATAGTGAGAAGTCTATAAGTTTGACATGAAGATAAGTTCCTACTCCCTCTACTCCCTCTTTGTTATATCAAAAAGTGTGCTTGTGTTTAGTTACCATCTTGACTAATTACACTAGGGTAATTTAATTGTATTTGTTGAAATCACATTTATTTACCCTAGTTATTTGAAAAGAATCATTTTATTTCTTTTCATTTTGTTCCACCCCTTTGGGTTAGGCTATAGAGTTTATTTTCTAATTTTCTAATTTTTCAATCCAATCTAAAATTTACTTAAATTATTTATTTCTTCTTAAGGTTTGGCCTTTAGCAGTTGTTTTCTTATTTTCTGATCTCTTAATTTGATCTAAAATTCATTTTCTCTTAGGGTTTGTGAACTTGTGTGTGTATGTCAATGTTTTATTGTCCTCCCTCTTTTTTTTAGGAAGAAGTCCTTGCTATATCCTACCATAGCTGACTCATGTTGAGAATGGTATGAATAAAAATCTGAATATTACTACTTGTCCTAATTGGGAAGAGACATTTGATTGTGATACACATATAGAGAAAATGGATAAACATATATTGCTTTTACTACACAAATGATTTCTTCTAATCTTAGACAATTGACTAGTGAAGGTAATCCCACACACTTGGTTGATATTCTTTATGATTTGTTGATTAGTATGTCCTATGCATTACATGTGTTAAAATACATAGGTGAAAAGATTGATTCTTCAATTCCTTTAACTGGTGTATCTTATCCCCTCTCACCTAGGATTTGTCTTAGTTAGAGCCTCATCCTAATTTCACTCCTCTCTATGGTACAACTTTTCTACTCCTCAGATTGCGCCTCTCCTTGTCCCTACTTCTCACCTTGTGCCTACTTTCCCTCATCTTTTCATATTCCACTAGTCCTATGTTGTGGCCTCCACAATGCACCCCTATTCTTATAAAATTGAGTAAATAAAACATGTATTTAACATAGATATACCTAAATCATTAACAATCAACTTTAGGAATCACACACAGAGGAGCACTTCAGTTCACTATAACTTTAAAGTTACATCTGCAAATTTACAACAATTCATTACATTTTTATATTTATATTGTATATGTAGCATAATTACAACATTGTATATAATTATCTAAAGGCTTAAATTACAACCAAGAAAAGACTAGAACTTCTCTTGTATTGAAAGATAGCCCACTATATTATTTAAAAAAAGAAGAAACAATAAATTTATCGTCATAAATTTGGTTTTGGTACTTGAAGTAAACCTTTCCAAATTAATTCCCCATAGAAGCTTGAATAATTAGGGGATGGGAAATAGTGTACATGCACTCAAATGTATAAAAATAAATGTCACACATTTAAAAAGTGTGTTGATGTCAAAGGGCCCTTAGTCTGCTGGTGAAGTTGAAAGGTTCTGAATGAGCCCATCAAGATACCTAAGTTCAGCCTAAAGCAAAAACATCTTGTGAATGATCTCTCTATATATGGGTAACAATGAACTTATTTATATACAGTACCTTATTATTTATAACTAATTCTGTCATAAAATGTGGAAAAATCATATCTACTAACTAAATTACCGTCAAACCATTGTTATGTATGATTTTTATTTCTCAAACCTCTCTATCCCCATTGACATAAATTTATTAAAGCCAACTCTTCTCACAGGTTATGTGAATTGACCATTCAAGTAACTCACCTTATACTAAATATTCAAAGAGCAGCTACACCTTGCCCAAGAAGGATGATAGTACTAGTACAGTCACTTAGTAAGAAAATCACAAAATGGCAAAGTAGTAAGCAACAAGATTTTTTAAGGCTGCCCTGTTTTCTAATTACACGCCGGATAAATGGCAGCCAAAAGTGAAGACCCATATGTTATATACAGGTTTGATTTGCTTGACGTTCTTCTCCATTGACCTAATTTATCCACTAATTATATGTTTCATAATCAAGGAACGGATAAATGCAGAGAGTAAAAGCAAGTGAGAGTAAAACAGAAGATATGTGGAAATGACTCACTCAGCACTTGCCGTGTGAAGACGTTGTATACAGTCTTTTGCTGGACGCGGCAAATGGAGGTTAAACAATTTGTGTGGAGTGTTTGGTGAACAGATCAATGGAAGCAATAATGGTGATTACAACCTATATTTTTGCTCCATCTTCGCATACTTTGTATCTTTAAAACAGTAAATGACAAAGACAATGATGAGACAGATGCAGGAAATGGCAGACCATGGAATGCTGTCAGAAAATATAGTTTTGTTTCCTTTCACTAGACCTAAAAACTTCAATTCAGTCAATCATTTCGAAATGCTCATGAATTAAGACGATGAAGCAATATCATATTATGACCCTACACTTGTTAGATTAGCTGCCTAACATGATGGAAGTAAGAAGTAAATACCTACATTTCTTAGAAAAAAAAAAAAAAGAAGTGAAATGAAATGATTTAATAAAAGTGGAGTGTACTATTGTAGGGGTTGAAAGTGGACTTACTTTGATTTATTTGTTTCTATATGTAATGATTAGTATATATACCTGATATTTTTGTATATAAACGTTGTTAAATGATATGATTTTAAATTGAATTTGATTGATTTCATAAATTTTGTATATATTTTTTATAATTTACTGAAATTAAAATTTGTTTAATTGGACTCTAACTGACCTTGTTCTTACTAATTATTGGCTTGACTATAAAATATGTGACTTGCACACTAGGATGTTGTATAAAAGGACAAACTCTAATTTGTTTTAGGATACATCAAGCATCCATACTTCCAATCATTATGTTATCACTTAAAAGCATTATAGTGCATCCTTGCATTATTAGCTAGCATTAGCATTGTAATGACATACTAGGCATATTCCATGGTTGCTTGGCATGTCTTCAATCCTTGTTCAAACTATTAGATCAACTGAAAGGATTTCATAAAGGAGAATAATCTTGCATATCAAAACTCTAACAATATTTGTAGATACCACAAATTTGCATTTACACATTTATTTAAATACCCAAGCCAAATATATCTTAGGTGATTAAATACACACAAGTCATTTTCACATATAACATAGGTCAAATCCATAGATCAAGGTTGAGTCCATAGTTGAGGAGACTAGTTTTGGAAACTAAGAATCAAACAAGAGAAAAGACCAATTCATTAGGTAGTTTGTCAAAGTTCATAATTCTAAATCTAATCACAGAGCAATGAATTGGACCATTAAACACAATTTATAGTGAGAAGTCTATAAGTTTCACATGAAGATAAGTTCCTACTCCTTCTTTGTTATATCAAAAAGTATACTTGTGCTTAGTTACCATCTTGACAAATTATTCTAGGGTAGTCTAATTATATTTTCTTATTACATTTATTTATCCTAGTTATTTGAAAAGAGTTGTTTTATTTCTTTTCATTTTGTTACACCCCTTTGGGTTTGGCCTATAGGGTTTATTTTCTAATTATATTTTCAAATCTAAGTGTTTTCTAATTTTCTAAAATTTCTCAATCCAATGTAAATTTTATTTTCTCTTTACTGCCTCTTAGGGTTTGGCCTTTAGGATTTGTTTTCTATGTTTTTGATTTCTAATTTGATCTAAAATTTATTTTCTCTTTATTGCTTCTTGGGGTTTGTGAATATGTGTGTGTATGCCAAAGTTTTATCGTCCTCTCCCTTTCCTTTAAGAAGAAGTCCTTGTTATATCTTATGATAGCTATGATACATGTTAAGAATGGTATGAATGAAAGTCTAAATGTTACTACTCATCTTAATTGGGAAGAGACATTTGATTGTGATGCACATATTGGGAAAATGGATAGACATACATTGCTTTTACTACACAAATGATTTCTTCTAATCT
The DNA here is from genome assembly GCA_027924645.1 of Cunninghamia lanceolata. Classification (NCBI taxonomy): domain Eukaryota; kingdom Viridiplantae; phylum Streptophyta; class Pinopsida; order Cupressales; family Cupressaceae; genus Cunninghamia; species Cunninghamia lanceolata. Next base: position 1,213,738 of record BSBN01000007.1, read on the forward strand.
TATACAATTGACTAGTGAAGCTAATCCCACACACTTGGTTGATATTCTTCATGATTTGTTGATTAGTAAGTGGTATGGATTAGAGGTGCTAAAATACATAGGTGAAAGGATTAAATCTTCAATTCCTTTGAGTGGTATGTCTTCCCCCCTCTTACCTAGGATTTGTCTTAATTAGAGCCTCATCCTAATTTCACTCCTCTCTATGGTACACTTTTTCTGCTCATTTTGAGATTGAGCCTCTCCTTGTCCCTACTTCTCACCTTGTGCCTACTTTCCCTCATCTCTTCACATTCATTAGTCTTGTGTTGTGGCCTCCACAACACACCCCTATTCTTTCAAAATTGAGTGAATAAAACATATATTTAACATAGACATACCTAAGTCATTAACAATCAATTTTAGAAATCACACAGATGGAACAGTTCAATTCACTATAAAGTTACATCTACAAATTTACAACAATTCATTGCATTTCTATATTTATATTGCATATGTAAACTTAAATTTCAACCCAAGAAAAGCCTAAAACTTCTAGATTCTTTGTCTTGAAACATAGCCCACTATATTATTTAAAAATTTAAAATTAAAATTTAAAAAAGAAACAATTGAAATTTATCGTCATAAATTTGGTTTTGGTACTTGAATTAAACCTTTTCAAATTAATTCCCTATAGCTGTGAAAAAATTATACCTACTATTAGCCAATGTTGTGTATGATTTTCATTTCTCAAACGTCTCCATCCCCATTGACACAAATTTATTAAAGCCAACTCTTCTCACAGGTTCTGTGTATTGACAACTGAAGTAATTAAGCTCATACTAAATATTTAAAGAGCAGCTACACCTTCCCCAAGAAGGATGATAGTATTAGTACAGTCACTCAATGAGAAAATCACAAAACGGCAAAGTAGGAAGCACCAAGATTTTTAAAGGCTGCCTTGTTTGCTAGTTACACGCCTGATAAATGATAGCGATAAGTGAAGACCCATATGTTATATACAGGTTGGATTTGATGGACTTCTGACCTAATTTGCCCACTAATTATAGGTATGTTTCATAATAAAGGAATGGATAACTGCAGAGAGTAAAAGCAAGTGAGAGCGAAACAGAAGAAAGATATGTGGAAATGACTCACTCAGCATTTACCTTGTGAAAACGTTGTATACAGTCTTTTGCTGGACGCGGCGAATAGAGGTCAAATAATGTGGGTGGTGTGTTTGTTGAAAAGATCAGTGGAATCAATAATTGTGGTTACAAACTATATTTTTGCTCCATCTTCGCGCATTTTGTGGCTTTAATACAATAAATGACAAAGAAAATGATAAGACAGATGCACAAAATGGCAGACCATGGAATGTTGTCAGAAAATGTAGTTTGTTTTCTTTCACTATATCTGAACACTTCAATTCTGTCAATCATATCAAAATGGTCATGAATTAAGACGATGAAGCAATAACATATTACGACACTGCACTTGTTGGATTAGCTGCCTAACATGATGGAAGTGAGAAGTAAATACCTACATTTCTTTCCCCCCCACAAAAAATTAGAAAGTAAAATGAAATGGTTTAATAAAAGTGGAGTGTACAATTGTAGGTGTGAAAAGTGGACTTAAAATTTTGATTTATTTATTTTTATATGGAATGATTAGTATATATACCTGATATGTTTGTATATAAACGTTGTTAAATGATATGATTTTAAATTGAATTCCATTCCATAAATTTTGTGTTTTTTTTTACTGAAATCAAAATTTGTTTAATTGGACTCTAGCTAAGCTTGTTCTTACTAGTTATTGGCTTGATTATGAAATGTGTGACTTGCACACCAAGGTGTTGTATAAAAGGACAAACCCTATTTTTTTTAGGATACATCAAGCATCCCTACTTCCAATCATCACATTATCACTTAAAAGCATTATAGTGCATCATTGCATCATTAGCTAGCATTAGCATTGTAGAGACATACTAGGCATATTCCATGGTTGCTTGGCATGTCTTCAATCCTTGTTCAAACTGTTAGATCAACTCAAAAGGTTTGATAAAAGAGAATAACCTTGCATATCAAAACTCCAACAATACTTGTATATACCATTAATTTGCATTTACACATTTATTTAAATACCCAAGACAAATATATTTTAGGTGATTAAACTTAAACACAAGTCATTTTCACAAATAACATAGGTCAAATCCATATATCAAGGTTGAGCCTATAGTTGAGGAGAGTATTTTTGGAAACTATAGAATTGAAACTGAGTAAAGAGCAATTCATTAGGTTGTTTATCAAAGTGGACAATTCTAGATCTAATCACAGAGTAATGAAGTGGACCATTGAACATAATTTATAGTGAGAAGTCTATAAGTTTCACATGAAGATAAGTTCTTACTAGCTCTTTGTTATATCAAAAAGCGTTCTTGTGTTTAGTTACTGTAATATCCAAAATAATTCCAACTCTATAATCCAGTTTACCATGACGTAAAATTCGAAGAGGTAAAAGGTTGATAAAAGTTTTTTCACTTTTTCAAACTTTAAATTTTAATTAACAACTTATTTAATCACAAAAGGGTCCATTCAATTTCAATGAATCAACAATATGACATTTATATATATTATTCATAAGGAAAAAATTACAAAATAAAACTCACCAAGAGATCACTACAACTCGATTGTCGTCCTCCATGTCACAAGCCTCAGCTACCTTCTAGTTGAAGAGAGAGAAAACATCTTAGGAGAGCTTTACCTCCATCCACAGACCGACGGTCTCTCGCACACCTTCCTAACTAGAAGTGGCCCTACCCTACACGAAGAGTATAGACCTAGGATGAGCCATGGTATTTGCCATTAAAGTATTGGGGGTGTATCCTATGTAACACTATTGATCATACAACCCTAGATACCCTCTAGCTAGGTATGATCATTCCAATAGGTTACATCATCTCAGTGAACTATGTTTATATCCATAGTTTATCAATTCTAAATCAGTCTTTCCATCTTCAATAGGTTTTAAAATATTGTCTAGGTTCTATAATCCTTACAAATTAACTTTCCATACAAGGATTCTCATTGCATCTTTGCAATAGCTGAGATCCAAGACTTATCGACACTTAATGGGCTTTAAGTCAATTCAATGGTTACCTTACCTAGGTTAAGCATCATAGTCAAGGCAATTATGTCTTTTCACATATAAGATCAAATAAACATAACTAGGGTCCTTACCCCTTCATTTACTTATTCTAGACACAAACTTGTCTAAACGGTAAATCCATTCCAGTCAATCTGACTCAGATCAATCCTTAATCTAGAATATATTTGCAATATGAGTCCATGAAATTCATATAATTTCATTATAACTCTCAGTACCATCGTTCTTGGAACCTTAGAAACAACCTTCTAGGTTTCCCCAATAGAAAATGTCATCCTATCATTCTAACAACATCCTGCCATTTTTAGGTTGATATCCTCAGAAAAACATAGAGTATATACTCTAGTAGTTTGTGGAGGTAAAATCATCCACTAAGTGGTCTTTAGTTTCCAAAAGGATTGTTTGATATTTTGATTAAACATGATATAGTTATACAATTATAAAACAATAGTATGACTCTAATGGTAAAAACCCATTTTCGAAACCAACACTAAATATACAAGAATGGCTGCACCATTACTATTCAAAATTAATAGCAATCCTCAACCGGTCATAAGAAAATCAAATAATAGTAGTCATGATAAACTTTCATGTGATTAGTTTATATAATTAACCAATATCTATGAATAGATGATCAATGAGTAGAATAATTCCACATATAAGGATGCGTATGTGGATCCAGCTTAGTCATCAAATAATAATTCTTCACTAAGATCTATAATGTCATTATGTTATAAAGAATAACAATAAATCTCATCAAATCAAAACTTCAATAGTTGGGAACAATAATCTTATGCCCAAGGGTGTGTGCAAGAAGTTGTGTCCACTTATTAGCCAAAAAGTGGAAGTGTTTTCCCTAATTTTTAAAATTTGTCACATTTGACCTAAAAAATTGAAGAACTTAAAGGTGGAATCTTGGAAAAAGTCACTAAAAATGAAATGTAGTACTCAGAGTCTAGTTTCCAAATATGTATTTTTTTTCAATACCCAGATGATAGAAATTGATTTTGAATAGGCATTTCTAAAAACCACTATTTAAAAGTCATTTTTTTTACTATACCATGTACGTGTACGTCATCCATATCTTGACCTAAATAATCATATTTTTCAAAATCCTTTTGGAAAAAGATTTGTAACTCACTGAAGCACGTTTTCCATTTTTTTTGTAATTTTTTTTTGAATATTTTTTTGAATTAATTTTTTATTGGCCATTTTTGGTCTTTTAAAAAATCATCATGTACGTCATGCATAAGATGACCTAAACTTAACTTTTTTTGAAAAAAAATAAAATAAAATTGAAAAGAATTGTCTAAAGTACATTTTTCGTACAATTGTTTTTACAAAAAAATATTTTAATAAAAAATTATTAAAATACTAAAAACCCTGATAATTCAAGTTTATGGACCTATTTCATCAGAAATTGATTAAAAAATAGAAAAATTAATCCAATTGTAAAAAAAATTACATATTTAAAATCTACACTGTCTCATCTATAATGGGTTTTAATTTCGTCAAAATATTCTGCAAAATAGAACTTCAGATATATGCCCAAAATCACTATTTTGTTGTGACATTGATAGGACCTTCAAGTTGTAGGTCAAACTAGATCTAGAGGTCAGGGTTGGGTCCCCAAAGCATTTCCTGAACCAGGTTACAAAGAAAAACCCAAGCTTAAATAAAGGGATCCCGTTTAGTAAACGTGATCTCGTTTCTTACTCCATTGGTGTAAAATAAAACGGGATCCCGTTTATTAAACGAGATCTCGTATGAAACGGGATCCCGTTTCTTAAATGAGATCCCATTTATTATTTGTCTTTTTTTAATAAGACTGTATTATGACTGTCAGCCCTACAACTTGCTCTGCAGTACGGCCGATAGCGACACTTGCAGTATTCTCTACCATCTTTTTTTCTTTTGCAGGTCCATCAACTTGGAATCTTGTTTGAATTTTGATAGAAGTCATCATTGAGACATTGTTTGAGTGAAATTTTGTTGAATTGGTACTTGTTTGAAGGACTTGAACAAAGAAGAAAGTCTTTCAAGTTTTTGATATTCATTTGTACATGCTTCATAAATTTTTTAATCACGGGATCACAAAGTCATAATAAGAGGAAAGATAGGAAGCTATTAACTTCTGAAGAAAATGAAGCAAAGAGAGAGGAGACAAAAAGACAAAGAGATAGAAGAATAAAGATTCAATCAATGAATAATGCTGAAGCATCCAATTCCACAACTATTGAAGATAAAAACATTGAGGAGACCATGGATGTAGACGATGCAAATTTGCAAGAGGTGAATGTGGAAACTAATACGATTATACAAACTACTCCTGGTATGTCTTCAAATCCCTCTGTCAATGCTATGGAGAATGTTTCAATAGGCACAAATCCAGGTACTTCTTCAAATCCACCTTTGAATGAAATAGAAATAGTGTTGATAGGAGATTTAAAACAAGTTGGATATAACAATGTTGAGATTGATAATATTCGTAGAGATCAAAATTTGAAACAAATTGTTGTTGAAAATGAAAATGAAAACCATTTTGTTGTTGAAAATGAAAATGAAAACCGTTTTATTGTTGAAAATGAAAACGAAAATCCTTTTGTTGAAAATGAAAATGAAAACTATTTTGTTGTTGGAAATAAAAATCATTTGAAGTTGAAAATGAAAATGAAAATCTAGGATGTGATGTTGAAAATGAGAATTTTTTTTTCAAAATTGAAAGAGATGTTTTGGATAATCTTCTTGGTAAAATGTCTTGGAGATAAATAAGAACACATGCCAATAGATTATACAAGGAATTTTTTTATTGTAAAAAACTATCATTTCAATGTCAACTAATGATGCAATTAATGAGAATGTGGAAAATGAGAAAAGTAATGAAAATTTTAGGCATTTTTGTTAAACCAAGAAGAAAAGATCAATCACTAAAGCATGATATGTCTACTGTTGCTAGTGCCATTGAGTCTATTGGAAGTAATAGCCGATCCAAAGATAAGAATGCTGCAAGATGAGTTATAACAACTGCTATAGTGAATAAAACAATTTTGAATAGAAGAATGGTAAACAATATTAGTAGAATTCCAAAAATACATCCTAAAACATTGGTAAGAGTGGCAAAAATAAGAGAAAGTATAGAAAATGATCCAATTAACCAATGTTGGAGTTTTAGTGGTTAACTCCTGAGATCTGACATGAAACTGAATGTTGAAACCAGATCTTTGATCAAAAAATATTGGCATGATAATACTAGGGTATCATCTAATGCTAGAGATGTTTTAAAATTAAGAGTGGGGTCCAAAGTTCGTGATCCTCATCCAAAACACCTATTAGATACAACGCAAACTAAATTTTATAGAAAATTTTGTGATGAATTACTGTTACTTGGTAATATTAAAATAAGTCAAAGATCTTTTGAAAAATTCAAACCATGGTGTGTAAAGATTAATAAGGAATGGATATCTTGTTGTTGTAAAACGCATGTTCAATTTCGTTATTATTATGATGTGTTTCAATATATACGTTGTACTTTACATCGTAACATGATTATATAGGAATGTGATATTAATATGCCAACTGAAGCAATAAAAGATTTTATATCAAGTTTGTTCTGTGAAAAATCTAATAAAAAATTATTTTATTTAAGTTCATGTATTTCTGGACAATGCACTAGTTGTGGCAATCTTTCTTTGTTAAGAGTTTGTATGCATGAAAGTGTTGAAAATGATTTTGGACAACAATTAGTGGATGTTAAAAGATTTAAGAATGTTGAATATTCTTTAAAAGATAGAAAATTTAGAAAGCGTTGTGATTTAATTACATAAAAGGTTAGTGTGCATACATTTATATCAGAATTTAAGATTAAAATTGTATCAAAATATGTCGAGCACTCTCAACAAGCTCGATGGCTTGATGGACAATTTCATGAATGTAGAAACACATTTCCAGTTGGTACTATACTATCAGTGGTTGATTTTGTGGAAAACTATACTTTAGCTCCGCAAGAGGAAATTCAATCACAATATTACAATTCAGTGCAAGTTGCTATGTTTGTTCATATTGTTTATAGACATGTAGATGATAGCACAGAGAATGATAGAAAAGTTTTGAGGGATTATCATTTCTATTTGAGTGACAACCGGTTACACTCATCAAAGTTTGTTCAATATTGTTTCAATATATTTTATACAAATTTAAGAGAAAGAGGAATCCAGATGACTGAACATCTTATATGGTCAGATAATTGTATGGGGCAGTTCAAGAATGCTCGAATGTTCTATTGGTTAAGTAGGGTTCACAAGGAGAATAATATCCAACATATGTGGAATTTTTTTGAAGCTGGACATGGTAAAGGAGAACATGATGGAGCTGGTGCGTGTGTTAAAAGAATCCTTGCTAGACAACAATTAAAATTTGAGGATGCAGTAAAATTTAAAGATGCATGTGGGATTGTAGATTAGTGCAATACAAGATTATGTACACCTGGATCAAGTGAGTACTCTACAGTTTGTCAATTCTTTTGGTTGGTTGAAGAAGATAACATTCTACCTAGACTTGATTGCCAGACAATCAGTGGATCTACTAAATGGCATTCATTTAGGAGTTCAAATGCAAGTACATGGACTATCTGGACAAGGGATCTTGCATGTTTTTGTCAATTTTGTATTTCAGGAGATTGGGAAGCATGTGAGAATACAGAATGGGTTGAAGAGTGGAAGAAAAGACCATTGACACTTGCACAAGCACACGATCAAAGTGAAACAACAATTGAAGACAATGATCAACTATTTGCATCAGACGATTATGACTGTGTTTCAGACCTTGTACAAGAAGGTAATTTAATTCAAATTATTTCACTTCCTTACTAATTTGTAGTGCTTTTATTTATTTATACGTGTACATATGAATGTATGTATGTTGATTGGTCAAATTTTATGGACATGTGCAAGTTATTGAATCAAAATTTGTTTGCAGGACATGTGTATGTTGTTGTTGCACCAAAGAATAATGAAGAGGAAACAAAATATTGGTTGGTTTGTTGTGTGGAGACTAAACATAAGTTAAGAACACCTCGAGAAGATGATGATGGCTTTCCTTATCCAACAGGTTTGGTGATCCCCTTAAGACATCCCCTTAAGAAAATTTTGATAACAAGTCTTTGATCTCCTTAAGCAAATTTTAAGAACTTCTTTGATCCCCTTAAGCAAATTTTAAGAATTTATTTGATGATGGCTATCATTATCCAATAGGTTCGGTGGTGGTTGTTGGCACTTGGCTACAAAAATACCTAATAAGGAAGAATGGTTTGCCTGCATTCAAAGATTATGAAACAGATAAGAAGATTATACACTACTCACATTTGGTGTTGGCAACAAATATAAAACTGGAGAGGTATCGTGGAAAACCTAAAAATAAAGAGTTATGGATAATTTCTATGGAAGACCATGAGACAATCATCGATGCATTGAAAAAAAGAGAGGATGGAGATGGTACAATGGAATAAGTAAATACAGGTAAATATAGTTAAATAGATTTATATTGTTCTTTTAAATACATAAAATACATGTTTTGATATTTCTTGTGTGTTATTAGTTGAAATTGATTTAAATTGTCCTTTTATATCCTTAGGCCATCATCACAAATTCATCACATACTTTGAAACAAAAACTTGAGAAGCACTTGTAAATACAGGTACAAATTGTGTATATCTAGATAGTTTTATATAAATTAAAACACATGTTTTGATGATATATTGATAAATTGCTTGTATTATTTTTATATCAGGTGGCGTGAAGACCTGCTACATTCCCCACAAGTTTTGGATTTTCTTGAGATGGCATAACCACATTTTGTAAACATTATTTTGAGTTGGCATATATGTACATACACAATTACATTATTACACATTTTGTACACAATTTTATACTCTACACTTTTATATATCAAAATTATTATTCTATATATTTTATTTGTTAAATGCGCATGTTTTTCTACTTTGAATTTACTTTAAATTTGATTTTATTATATTGTTAAATTTGGTTGCCTTGGGCAACTTCACCAAATTTTGAGAACTTAAGACGTCCCCTTAAGACATCCAAAAAGTTAGCATCTTTGTAGGTTAATTAACATGGCCAATTTGAAGTTGTTAATGGACCACAGTACATCCTACATGAAGTTATGTTACTTCTATGTTTCAATAACCTCATATCTCTCAATCCAACCATTACACTATCATCTTTATTCTATCCTTAAAATTTATTCTTTATTTGACATGCTCAATAATGAAGATGAACTATTATATGTCCATGATGTGAATCATGCATGTATATGTCCTCTCTATGTTATCAATGATATGAAATTAACATATGTCACTACATCTAAGAGAGGGACTCAAAACTACATGGATATCACCTAATATACCTTCATCAAGTCTAATAATATACATCATATATCTAGAATGATGTAATTGATTAGTATTGGTCCTCAATTTCTTTTAATTGCTGAGTTTAAGAGTGGCTTTGATTAGATTTGTCTACTCAAAGATTCAAATTGAAGGACAATATAAAACAAGATCATTCTCACCAATTAGACATAGTTACATCAACATGCATGTTTTCAAACTATATACATTGGCCATGAAGCTTGACTACTATTAAGGAAGTTAAAATGGCATTTCATCTTTTTATAACATACTTCTAAAGGTACTTTTCAACACCATCAAGTTTTCATACATAGGTACAAACATGGTTGAACAAATTCTATAAGTCAAAAGAAGTAGTGGAATAATCTATGTGGTGACAAAGCCTTTGATGTTTAGATTTATAGTGATGACCTCTTCCCAATGGAAACAAAAAGTAATGAGAAAATCCATGATTGTCAAATAAATTCTAATCCAATAGCATAATCTAGATCTTGATTATCAAGCACATTTTAGATTAAATAATCTAGCATCAACCATATAAAATCTACAAAGAGAGATAAGCTATTCTAAGCCTCTTGTTTATATTTACATTTATGAGTCTCAACTCATTTATTTTATTTTAACTAATTAATAAAATTTAAAAAGCATTCTATTAGACCTAAATAACTATAGGCTATATTTATTTTCCTATACAATCCTAGACTAGAAAAAAAAAGATTTTTTTAAAATTAAAATAGATATTGTTAAGAAAATATTAACAATCAAAAAATATTATTATTAGCCATAATTAGAAAACTTGTCTAGTAAAGCCCATATGTGAAAGCAAGACATACTAGTACACATCAACACATGGCAGCCTTTTTGGGTGCTCATTAATAGCCAACAATCCTCTACCCTCTTCTATTAGCATTCATGTGCACTTATATAAACTAGAATTTGTGGTTGTTTTCCCTCACTATTTTCACATCATGTGATGCATAACCCAAGTGATTTATCTCATGATTTATAGTTCTCTAGTTTTTTGTTTTTTTTTGTTGTATTGGAAAATTTTCAAATATTGATGTGTTAATTTGTTGATATTTTCTAGAGTGAAGAAAAGGTGACAAAGCTTAGAAGCCCTAGTGAAGGATATCAAGAAATGGGGCACAAGGGTATCCAAAGCTCCACTAATAAATCTTACCAAGACAAAGCAATTGAAGAGTGTAGCTTCTCCTTCTCACCTTTATTTTGCAATTTTCTTATAAAATCTATTAGATTGGGATTAAGCTTAGTATTCTAGATTAGTATCTAGTCTAAGATGTTAAATTTTTACCATGTTTGAAATTGTTAAAATTCCTTGGTAGGACTTGTATGTATTCATGTATGAAATTATTAATGAATGTCTAAAACTGAACATGTACATGTTTGCTTTATCTTTCTTGCTAAGTAACAAGAATAATTGCAAGCAATGCCTTGTGTTTCATTCCTTTGATTTCATTGGAGCCCCTCATATGGGACAATCGACATCTACCACTATGTTATTCACACAAACCAAATTTTTTGATAAAGAACCTTGGGGGAAGAAGTTCCCTTTCAAGTAGGGAACAACTAGTTTCATTTATTATTGTGTCAAAATATGCATAAACAAGTGGTGAATCAATTTTGCACATCATCAACATTATTCTTCTATTGTTGATATTAGAACTAAGTAATTAATTCCTCATTTAATTATCATATTATTACTATCAATTTATCAACCTGACTCTAGATTTTATCTGGTTTAATAATGCTTGAGTATTTGCATTAGATTAATTAGCCTAGATAATTTATGTAAATCATTTATTTATTTACATTTATTAGTGAACCCAACATTGCTTACATGACTTAAGGTTCCCCCTTAGGGTTTCTCTTTCATTAGGGTTTTTTAGATCAATAATTTCTAATTAGTTTATCATATTTGGATATCTTGTTAGGGTTTATATGCTCTATTCTATTGTAATTTATAGTTATATCTTTATTTAGGTTTTCACGGATCATTGATATATCTAGTCTTTTACCCACTCTAACCACCATTACTTTGGCCTTCAAGGTTTGAAACCTCTTGCACTCATGTCTACTTATGAATCACACATATATGCATAACATATGTTAGCATATTCTTGAAGGCCCAGCTAGACAATCACTTGTATAAATACATGTTCTATATATAATGTATAGACAGAGAAGTTCATACCATTAAATTGTGGCATGTATAACACTATACAATTCTTCTTTCATCTAATACAATTATATTACAAAAGTCTTATGCTCATCTTGAATGTGTATTTGCATACTAATCTAGAGTTTTTTATGGATATTCTACAAATTCTATAACATAACACACTAAATTACAAGTTTGGACATACTCTAATCCTCCTAGGATTCAAATCAAATAAGACCTTCAAAACATGTTTTTTCAAGTGGTTTTTTTTGCATATACAAGTTTTGGAAAGAACTACTCATAAATTTGTTAAAATGAAATACTTTTCAACCAAACAAAAGAGTACAGAGGAAACTACCATACCCCCAAAGGGTTCTAGAAAAGTCAACATGAGGATCCTATCATAGGGGAGTAGATGCCACCACAAAACCCATGAATCTAACACAAAATCCAAGCTACCACTATAATTCTACAATTTCTCCTAAACTATAAAGAAAGATGAGACTTTTGCATATGTTTTCTACCAACAATAAGATTCAATTTTCAAAATTTGAAAACAATATTTTTGAAAATAACATGCTAATTTCACCATTGCTTAAAATGTACATAAATTATTCATTTACAACTTCCTTTATATAAAGTCACAAGGGGAAGATTACAAATATATATCCTTACAAAATCCATAATTATAAACTATAAATAAAAAAACAATATCCACAAAAAGAAAACAATGCCTACTTTGCTCAAATTCTTTGAGATCAAGAAAGGATTGTTTCAATGGAAGATGGACTAATATTACAGAAGTATGTCATATTAAGCAAGAAGATGCCATAGATGATGATTAATAAGGTTTCTTATTTTTGTATTCATTTGTTTATCCAAATAACCCACACAAGAACAAATAGAGGAAGGTTAGGTTGTATAAACTCCAGGTCCATGTTCAAAAAATATATAAAGTCCATGTTCAACAATATATATATATATATATATATATATATATATATATATATATATATATATATATATAAAGTCCATGACAAACAATATATAACATATTCCATGAAATAGTCAAATTATGTAGCCCATGTTCAATAACCTATCACATACTATCTCTATAATCAAGAGTCCTCTTCACACCATGAGAACTACTCAGATGACTTGAATCACTCTGTAGAAGAGAAAGATTTAGATGAAATCAAATGTAAGATGATTAAAAATGATTTCATGACAATTTTTAAATTTATAATTTATCATAAAATTAAATTATCGTGTGAGGCTGAGAGGCATGCTCTGGTGCACCTGGACCTGTCTCTACATGCTCTGAATCAATCTATTTAATACAAGAGAAAGTTCAAGTAGAAATTATATGTAAGATGATTTTAAAAATGATTTAATTCAATTTAATTTATAATTTATCATATTTAAATTATTATACCGTAAGAGGAACTTGTTGTGCATCCTCTATTCTAGGACCTATCTCTGCAGGCTTAGCTACATGACATGTCTCAAGCTATAAAAGAAAAAGAATTTTGAACACACATCAACATATATATCTATCAATAAATTTACTTTAAGTTCACAATATATATCTCCTCTGTCCTCCTGCTCTGCATGTGTTGTGTGTTGATGAAACGTGTCACTAACAAGCTCCTACAAGGTCATTTATAAGTTAGCACATGTGTGTACAAATTAGTTTTAAAACATATATATAATTGACTTGTGTACATGTTATACATTTTTGAACAACTTGAAATGCAGTCGACTCCTGATATAAACTTGGATTATCCAAGTGTACTGCAATGCCCATCCTCATTGTTGTGTCAACCTGCATAGATGTATTTTTAATATATATTAAATAATACATACATGTTTTCAAATACAGTGATATAAAAATAGAAAAATCTAAGTATATATAGTTTTTTAAAATAATATACATACTGTAAGAGTGTTATGTGAGATGCCCAATGATGGAGGAGTGCTCAAGACACCTTGAGATGGGGGATTCAATGTAGAAGAACCCTGAACCAGTTCATAAATATTTAATGTACACACATTCAAGACTGAATTACAAATTAAATTCAAGTAAATAAAATTAATATTTAAAATATAAATCATTGAAAATGTACCCCAAATGGGTATCCGAGATGAACAGGTGTTGATGAAAAATTAATTCGATCAATGGTCCCTGTTGCCATCATCTACACCAAACAATTCGATCGTTAAAATATTACAATTTAATTGATCTATGTGTTGATTAAAAACACGTGCTTAAAAAATTGTTATAAATTCAACATGTGTACATAACCTATATATACCTATTGTGAATGATCAGTGGGATGATCCTCAGCAAATAGATAATCAACAAATGATTCAATGCCCACATTATCAGATGATGCATGTGTAGCTAAAGTGGGTGTAACTACCTGATAAGGTCCATAACACAACTGATTGTAACTCGTACATGTATGAAGCATCGACACATGTGGAGTGGTACTAGAACCACTTCCATCATCAACTCCTCCATGCTCTCTAACCCAAGCTACCATCATAGAAGTCTACTCATGTAGGCTACCTGAGAGTGCACTCAATGTGCCTAGTGTGGATACCATTGCACGATGCTGGAAGGGCGAAGGAATGGCAGAAATAGGAGGGTCAATAAGAGGTTGAATAGGCACAGGTCAATGGGGATCAACCCATGCCCCCAACCTCTGTTGTGGCATGCCGCCATCAATACCCTAGAATGATCTAAAATCAAAGTAGTTGGGTCTTTTATTCAGAACAAACTCTGCATATAATTTTCTCAAAAAATATAAAGGAACCTCACAATTAGCATGAGGTGGATAATCAAACACCATCCACCATCTGTCCCAAAAATTGTTGTACATTCCTTCATGCGTACACCACCTGATTGATATTCTTTTCTTATTTGCAGGAATAGGTTCATTTGTAATGGGATGTCTAAAATATTGCTCTAAATGAGCTTTTGTGATTTTAAGATCCAAAATAGTCTTATAGGAGAGGCCATCAGCATAAAATTGGTGCCTCTCCTCTCTCCATTTTTGGAATCCATCAAAGTCTAAGTCAATAGACCTCACAGAATCTACAATGTTTTGCATCAAAGCTGCAAAATGTACCATGTGAGGTGGCATGAATTGTTCATTGTGAATGGAATTCAATTTTTCTTGTATGGAATCCACATTTTCATTAATTATGGCTCGCAAGTGAGCCTGGTCAGTTCCAGGTGGGGGTGCAGCCGAATCATCTTGTGCATTGAGGAAGTCCTCAACATCAAAGTGAATATCATCCAGATTCATGATATATATAAAAATAGATATGAACCTGCATATATACATATAAACATACAAACTTGAGTACACATTTAAAATTAAATCAAGAATATATATATATATATATATATATATATTATAAATAAACATATAATGTACATGTTCAAAAATTATAAATTATATGTATGTTTCAAGAAATTACACTTGAAATAAATTTAAATTAAACATACAGATACATACATGCATGCACAAATTTCAAAATGTAAGAGAGCTATTATATAGTGAACTAGATGTAATTTTCAAATTGAAATCAAGGGATTTTCATTCGAGAGCTAAAAATGATTCTTATAGTGAGGGAGACAAGAAAGATCAATTTAATACTATACATATCAATTTAATAGTAGGGCTATTAGGACTACGATAATGAATTTGTTCTCAAGGTTTGTTATCATATGTTACATCCAAGGTTTCAATTTTGTTAATTTTTCTATGGAGTTGCCTATTGGTTTGATGTTAAGTACTCATTCTAGGAGATCCAGCATTTCCTATGGCAAAGCTACAAATAGTTTGTAATGGTTTTGGATGAATTTCTCTAACTAAATATGACTAATAAGCTTGGTCAACAAACAATAGTCATGCTTGCATTGGTTTGAGTATTGGATCAATCATGAATTCATAAATTGCATATGTGTTCAAGAGTATGTGAAAATTTGAGTGAATCCTTACCATTTGACAGGAAAGAGGAAATCATTGAATGTGAACTTTAGTATCTTGTATAATGTTGTCATGAGCATTAAGGACTGAACAAATTAATTGTTATTAAATTCCTAGATTGTTATATGGACCTTTAAGATAGCCTTAAACCAATAACAGACTTGTCATGAGGGACAATGAACTACAAAGGGACAATGAAATTGTTGTTAAGATGTAAGACTCCTCTAGAGATTCAATTGCATTATCTAGATAATCAAAGAGACATATAACCATGTGGTAATGATTAAATCTTCCACTTTTAAGATAGATGATGAGATAAGAAGGTTAGGATGCTTTGTTTAACTTGTGATTGTAGGGATGATCTAGCTAGAAAAAGATATTAGTTGATGGTGAACTAGCTTGATTTTGTTTCCTATTTCCTATTTGCACTTGTTGTTTTCTATTTAGTTGTTAGTCACTTGACTCTTATGTGTGTTATTTATCTTCAGACTAAGCCCATTTAGTTTAAAGTATAAATAGTCTTAATTTGCACTAGATCTTAACACTAGATGATTGTCCCAAACCTTGAGAACAATTTAAAACTCTATTTTACTATCAATATATATCAATGAAGGGTGAATGTCTAGGATTAGGTGGATGGATAATAGGAGGAAATGGATTAGGATTGGGAGTGATCAAACTTAATAGAGAGGGATGGCATATAGGTTTGTCTTTGTAATATAGTTCATAGTACATCTATAGAGGTCATTTAAGAGAGGTGATTTAAATTTAGGATGTGAAGTTGGAGGATTAGATGGTGGTGAGGGTAATGAAGGGATTGATGGATTAGAAGGTGGATGGACCAATGAATTAGGATTGGGATTACATGGTGGTGTTGGGATAGGACTAGTAGGCTCTTGGATAGGCATTTGATTGGATGATGATGAAGGATACCCATAAGATGCATAATCTAGAGTGGTGTTCCCCTTGTCAAAGGTAACATAAGGACTTAAGGACACTTAATCTTGGTGAAAAGGGTAACTTGGACTTGCACATTCTTGTTGCAAAGGAACTTGATAGTCTTGTAAATGGATTTGATGATGAGCTGAAATGTTGGAATAAGTAGTTGGATGATATTTGGGTATGGATTGATATGGATTTTGGTTGATATTGAAATAAGTGGGATAGGTTGATGTAGAATTGACATGTGATATGTGGATGGACTAGGTTGGTATGATGATGGAGGTGACACATAGGATTGAGGTGGAATTTGTTGATGTTGTGGTTGTGTTTTTTGGGTTTGGGATTGGTGGGTGGCTAGGAGTTGTTGAATGAGGGCTTGTTGTTGTGCTCAAAATTGTTGTTGGGCTAGGATCTTTTCCTCTTGTGTTGGGATGTATTTCCACATATGTTGAAGTCTTTGTATTTCATCTTGTTGTTCAAAATATGTATCATGATCTACAAGGTTCTCATGATCATTGGGAGGAAATTGGGGACCTCTTAGGATTGTGACTTTGGGTTTGGCATGGTTAACTTGGAGAGGTTGTGTGGCATATCCCTATAAGAGGATGAAGGGTGATAGGAGGTTGTAGGATGGCTAAAAGAATTCACATGATGATAATGTTCAAGTTTATCAAGATATTCATCATGGTCTACAAGGTTCTCTTGTTCAAAAGGTTCATCATATTTTACAAGGACCTCATAATCATTGGTACCAAATTCAAGACCTCCTATTATGACCGGGGGTTTCCTATTGATTATGAGTTCAATAAGATTCTTTTTTATTGTCACAACCATTTTGGACAAAAGAAATGAATTAGAACAAATACATCTATGCTATTGAATGATGTCATAGAAACCAGTGGACTATCATACCACCTAGGTAGAATCATAATGAACATCTGCTTGAGACTATAACTAGACTTGGAAAACTATCTTGAGGTGGATATCTTGTGCATGCCACATGATCTGAAAACCTAAATTTGGTGAAGTTGCCTATGGCAACCAAATTTGATAATGGAGATCTAGGATTGACTACTAGTTGCCTAGGACTAATCTGAGTATGAAGATGAATATATATTATGATGATTTGTGATTTAAATGTAATGAAAAATTTGATTCTTTGATTAACTTGTGATTGTAGGGATTCAATCTAGCTAGAAAAATATATTAATTGATGGTTCTAGCTTGATTTTGTTTCCTATTCGTATGTATTTGCAAAATTATTGTTTTCTATTTAGTTGTTAGTCCCAACTCTTATGTGTGTTATTTAGCTTGAGACTAAGCCCATTTAATTAGTCTAAATAGTCTTAAAATTTGTACTATCTTAACACTATGATTGTCCCAAACCTTAAGAACAATTTAAAACTCTATGTAGTAGTCTACTTCTACATATACAAGTTTCTGTTAGGAGAAAATATCTTTTGCCAAATTTGTATAGAGTTGTCTATAGTGTGTTCCAGGGTAATCAAATGATGTAAATCACAATTTAGAGGGTTGAGGGATAAGTTTGTGTTGAGTCTACAGGAGGTGAACATTTCTTACACTAGACCTCTACATAATCTAGGTGTCTCCATGTCTAACTCAAATGTTTCAAGGGATACTATATCTAGATTAATGATAACATTTTATATATATGGTGATGAGATCCACGATCATATCAATGTTTGGTAGAGAAAAGTTATCTTTAGGGTATCCTTTTTTGATGTCTCAAAAGTTAGTACAAACATGAATTCCCTTAGTTTTCTTGCTAACTAAGACCACATTAGAGACCCATTTAGGATAAGTAATAGTCTAAATGAACCCCACATCCAAGAGTTTATACAATTCTTCTTTCACCAAGAGGGCTACTTGGGGGTGCATTTTGCGTAGCTTTTATTGAATAGGTTTGGCATTGAGGTGAACCACAAGATGATGCATGACTAAAGATGGAGTCTCAAGGCATATCACCATAAGACCACATGAATAAATCAACGTAATCTTTAAGGGTGATGGTTATGCCTTCTTTGATGTCAAGGTCCAGTGGAGTTGCTATCTTAGAGAGTTTAGGATCCTCTTCTATTCACAGGTTGATGTTTATAGCATCCTCAACAAGGAGAGGGGAGTCATCTTGTATCTGAGTGGTATCTAATGGAAGGTGAAGTTTGTCATTGAGAAGCTCTTGGGAAGTGTTCATTTTTATTGTATCATTTTAATCGATCACAAGTTTCTTCTTATATCTTGTTGCTATTCTACCTACTAGGGTGCCTAAGGACTAAAGGGTTCTTTTTTCTCTCCAAAATAAGCATAGGTGTTTAAAAGTATGGTGGAAAAGTCTTTCTTATGATTACCATGGGGATGTGGTCTTGACACTTCATAAGTTTCATGATGGCTTCATCATTTTGGAAAACATCAAATCATAAAGGGCAGTGTTGGTCCCAATCGATAAGCTCAAAGTATTATAGGTCTAAGGAGATGGTGAGGATATAGTGACCTATCATGAAAGAGGTTAGTGGTGGTAAGATCTTTGTAAGGATCATGAGTGGGGCCTACATCAATGTCATTAAGATTAGGGTAAGCATTACCAATGAGGTTAGGCTCGTAACACAATTAACATCATGATGTTCATCCCAGGGGCATAACCTAGCTAGTGAGGATAGCTACAATTGTCTCTAAAGTTACATTTGTTGGCTTGATTTCATTCTTGATTAGTTGGCTATCACAAAAACTATAAAATCTTCTCAATTCTTGATTAGTTGGTTGTCTCTAAAGGTTTGATTGTGAAGGAAGTGATAAAGGTTTTATTATGGTTTGTTGTAATTTTTTTACATGACAGCTACCTATTCAATAATGCCTTTAAAATACAATGACATACATTGATATAAGTAAATTTTATAAAAACCAAATATATATATCATCCCAATGCTATATAAATTTTGACAGTTTGTTCAAAATCTCTCCTTTCATATGATACAATCATTTCAAAATTTCAATTGTATGTTACAGCTAAAATGTCTAAATACAGCTATTCAACACTCAAATTGAAATCAAATTTTGACAGTTTGTTCAAAATATCTCCTTTCATATGATACAGTGTTTTCAAAATTTTAATTGTATTTTACAGCTAAAATGTCTAAATATAGCTATTCAATTCTCAAATTTAAACAAAATTTTGACAGTTTGTTCAAATTCTATCCTTTTATATGATATAGTCTTTCAAAATTTCAATTATATTTTACAACTAAAATGTCAAAATATAGCTATTGAATTCATACACAGAAACCCTAAATAACACTCTACAATTTCAATTTTGATTGTATTTTATACCAAAAAAAAGGAAATTTCAAAACATTCATTGCCAAATTGTAGAAATGGAAAAAATCCACTTACCTAATGTTTTTGATGGTGAAAATTGTCCTTCTTCAACTCGGGATCCTGTTATCACCTATCGCTTATCGCTGGGAAAAGTGGGGTCGCAGCCTTTTTTAAAAATTTAATACTTTTCAAAAATGAGATCTCGTTTCATAAAACGTGATCCCATTTATAAACGGGATCCCGTTTCATAAAATGCGATCTCGTTATAAATGGGATCTCATTTTTGGGTTCTAGGTTCGGGATCCCGCTAAGAATGGGATCTCATTTTTGATTTTAGGCTCCGGATTCCATTCTAAAACGGGATCCTGTTTTGTAGAAATGGGATCCCATTTTTAGTTACCCGATTTTGAATTTTTTTCTAACTCTGAAACTTCCACCTTAAGTGGACACAACTTCTTGCATTTACCCCCAAATGACAATATTCTTTATAGTCAAGGTATAAAGGTATTGATCAAAGAAGTAATAATAAGTAGTGAACTCACTCATTGGGGCATCCATATCTCTGCTAACCCTACCAAAAGTAATATTTAACATATTGAGATATCAATCAATCTCATCATATAATAACCATTAACCTTTATAGAGGTTGATATCATCATTATCCAAGGTTGAAAATTATATACAATAGAGGTTGATGACAATTGATGACTTTAGAGGCCAAATACTTTCATAGAGTGAGCCAAAACAATAGAACAATTCTAGGTCGACACCATTAAATTTGACCAAGCTGACAGTTTCATTATGTGCACATGGTTGACTTCTATACTCACATTAGCTAGCTAGAGGGCTCTTTAACTTTATCATAGAAAATCTAAATAAACCTATGGTAGTTAAGAGGATGTGTTTTCTCGATGCCCAAAGATCATATAGGAACACCAACTTAGGAGCATTTACATGGATGTTACTTTCTGATGGAAAAGATACATGCAATATTTTACTCACAATCCTCAAGAAGAATTAACACCAAGAACCTATAAAATACAAGACCAGTTTATTCAATGCAAATCCTTATTTATACTATCACTGACATCTTTCAGATAATAAAAAGGATTATGTCTCTAGCATCGCCGACGGATTTCTATGCAGGAGTATAAAGTCTTAACCATAACATTTGAGTGAGCTGCCTTTCGGCCAACTCGGGGGTTTGCCATACATCTAGTTGAAATAACAAACTGCATTAGAGCCACAGGGTATCGATCTTTACTAAAGATCATGGAGGCTAAAGACTCATTGCTAAAGAATGAGGCTCTCAGCTTTCCAAGATTATCAGCCTTCTAACGGCCTAAACGAATAATGAAACAAGTTTATAAAACTTCATCATCATTCTGAGATACAAAAATAATCAAAAACTATTTTAAGCGAGTGATAATATGAATGAGCATAAAGCCAGATATATGTTTTCATCATATAATTGATTAACAGTCAAATAACAGTGCGACAAAAGGATTAGACATCAGATTGATACTATACTATGACTAATTATAATTTTAAAGAGGAAGCAGAACCTGTTCGAGGTCTATACGTTGTAGCTCTTGTCAAATCCTTTCGTAATCTCCCGATTCTCTTTTTTGTTCTTTTCTTTGTCTTGCTCCGTTTTCCTAATAACTGATTCCATTCCCCCACCTTCAAGACTCTCGAATCATTAATATAAGGTGGCAAAAAAGAATGATAACCGCTTTTGACACCCTAACTACCTTGGTTGCAAAGAGATGAGTTTTAAAACATCTTCCCTTTTGTTAGCTACCATGTTGATCATCAATGATGGCATCGGTTCTACTATCGTGCTATCGTGACAAAATTAGAATGATGGGTTTAAGAGTGGGGTGGCAGGATGGTTAATGGATTTATGCCATCCATTAATGGATGAGGTAAGTATGATTACATACAATAACTTATTTTGACTTTTCTTTATTGACCTTCTTCAAATATTGGAAGGATTAAGGACAACAATTAATATTATGGTCCAATAAACTAGTGTTCAATCAAAGACAATACATTAATTATCGAAATGGAGCTATTGGTCACAGTGACATTTAAAACATAAACACAGATATTTTATTTATATCGTTTCTACATAATAAAAAAATGGTAAGACACTCAATACTCTTATAAACTTAAAACGTTGTTCAAACCTAATTCACATCCTTAACAAGATTAACTATACATCCATCATAATCCTAAAATACAACATTTACATTGCACGCTTGTAAGGTGTTACAATGACAATGATTTGGAACAAATATGTGATTGCAACGACAAAGAATACGATCGACAAACCATTGTCGACGTTTTACGTCGAGTAAACTTAATAAGACATAACATATGACACATTCCTGACATTTATACCTGTCATCCATAATTGGTGACATGAACTCATGATATTACGACACAATCGTCGATCAATCATACTCATCGTGACAACGATGTTTGGACATGCAATGTTGTTCTTCCACAACAACGTAACAAAGAGTGACTTACCCTTTCAATTCATAACGACTTCATCATTAACTTGACTTAACCAAAATTAAAGCTTACCTCAAGATGCTATGTTTCAATGTCCGATATCCGTTCTTAGTGGAAAATACCCTTTGGCGATCTAGAGTCTATACTCCCCTTCCCCGAAGATACTTTCTCTTCCCTTTCCTTCACAGAGAGTCTGATCCATCTATTCCTGTCAAAACATTCTCACATACAAATTGTGGTCAACGTACTGGTATCCCGGTCAAAGCATAATACAATCATAACATTTCTCTTTTCCATGTTGTAAAGACTTTTTAATTCATTTCATCGAATTAATCATATTTAAGAGATATATAATAATAATTCCATAAAATTATTTCTAATCATAACATTGATTCCCATGAATTTAAAGCACATTCACATGTCTATTCTATCCATGAAACAAATAAAAGTAAATAGTAAAACTAAATCCAAATAGGGGATGTAACATATCCTTCCCCTAAAGAATCATTGTCCCCAATGATTTAGTGTATCCAAAACGTGATAAGATAGAATTTTGTTTAACCTGCAAAAGTATAAACAATGGATAAAATCTTTGTTGTTAAATCACGGTAAATTTCTCTAGGTCATATTACCCTCTGCACGTTGTCCCACCAAACTTTGCAATGAGTAATCTTTCTTTTGTTTTGCAAGCAGAACTTGTGATCCTCGAACATTTATAAGCTCGTTCACAACCTCTGCTGGGTCCTATTCATGTATAACATTCTTAGGAATATAATGGTAATTTGTTATATACCTTTCAAATACAATCATAAGAGCATGTGCCTCCTAGAAATATAAAATGATTTTGTAATCAACCGAATGAATAACTTTGAGGGATTTGAGGAGTTTCTCATATCTAGGAACTTATTTAGAACACATTCCATACTTATGAAACTCTTCTTCCCTAACTGAGAATTGTATTAGTGTATGGTTGGTATTTACTTAAGATTTCTATCTATTATTAGCTTCCACCAATCTTTCCCGATTGGTTTTCTTTGTTTAAGCATTTCAGACACATTTCTGGACTAATGCTAATCCTATCTTTTAGCTTACCCAGCTTATAGGAGTTTGACATCTTCTTTTGTCCAATGTTTCAAATGGAGTCATCATGATAAAAGAATTATAGGAGTTGTTGAAATAAATTCTATAGGAGGTGGATACTCTTTTCACATGTAGCAACTGTCTACTACAAACATAGGTTTATCAAGAAATTTTTTACCAAAGTTTATTAACATTATGCATGTATGGTACCACTATTCGTTAATCAAGATACAAAGAGTAACATCATCTTTCACTTTTCTATCTGAAAAGGTTATTCATCAGCTACAAGTTTCATTCATTTCATACATCATTTAAATAAGCTGATAACTAAATACAAGAGAAAGGATCAAATTTTGTTATCTAGTTCAACTATTCTCCAAGACTTGGCATGCCACTGATGAGAGGGGAAGTGTTACTCAACTGTTTTTACCTCCAATCATTGACTTAAGCAGTTTCCCTAGGTCTTCCTACCTGGAAGTAGTCCTACCCTTCAACGAAAGGTTGTGTTGGAAACCCTCTTAGTTGCCATCTGAGCTCTGGTGTGTACTCCCACTTAACTAACTCTGTCGTACTACCATGGATACCCTCCAACCAAGTACGACAACTCTAGTTAGCTAAATGTATAGAGTACTATGAGCTGACAAGTGCATGTGGTGACAATGTCACTCACTATGGCCATAGTTTTTATATATGTTTCAGCATGAACGTAGTCATAGTTCACCACCTTGCTCGACTTGGAGAGACTATTAATCTAGGCTTACTGGACTACCTATCCGCCCACATACAATAACACAAGATTCAAAAGATGATATCAATGCAAGACCTTCTTTCGGTAGCTTACATAGTATATATATATATATATATATATATTATATATATATATCAATAACCCCAAAAGGGTTTGAAACATATTTCTTTCCACACAAAGTGTCTTTCTTCTGTAACATTAAGGACATATCAGGTGCATTTTCTACAATTTACTCGCTTACACAAACCATCAAAGGCCCATCCAGGACATGATAGTGATGAACATTACATAAAACATAGTGAACAACCAAAATGTTATTGTATAGCCACCACAATAACTTAAATCAATATCAAATTATTAACAATTTCAATTTTGATAATTAGTCAAAAGAACAAACTCATTCTGACAATAAATCAATTTTTGACCAACTGGTCATAAAATAAACAATCTTCAAAATTTGGTGGATAGACCATTTCAAAACAATTAGAAAATATGTAAATCCTTACAGGTATTAAAAGGAATTTTACCAAAAATCTAAAAAGTGTCAAAATCCAGAGACTCACTTATTATGCACTACGTGACTTGACTAAGTCACTAACAAGGAAGTAGATTGTTGCACTGTACTCAGGTTTTCCAAAACTTACAGTGGACTAGAGTTTGTGCTACAAGCACAACAAATAAATAAGCCCCTTAAGACTTTCATCATGTTCAAAAATTTTGCAAATAAGAAGGTTATAACACCTCCACTCCTATTTCCTGCAATATCTATCATTCATTACTTAGATGACATTGTAAGATTATGTTATCGCAATGCATTGACATTCCAGTTGGAACACAAGATTTTTCCCTCTTGTCCTGCTTTACAAAACTCTATTCCCTACCTCACGGAATAGGTTATTTATTCAAAACTTTAAACAACTTGACTAAACATTTCAGTAATGATTACCTTCACCATTGCAGTTGTAATGCCCCCTCATTTTTTTGGCTTGTGATAGTTGCTAGTTTCACATTACTCTTTGTCAGTTGTAAGATAGTTGTTAGTCTTTTCATTGCATTTAGACAGTCGGAGACATTTGAGTTATTAGGCTTATGATTTATACTTATTTTGATCATGTTGGACTATGTTCGACTGATATAGTTTTGGCATGTGTTATGAGTTTATGATGACATTATTATTATTCTAGTTATGATGAGATTGGCATGATTAGTAATGGTTTAATATTATCACGTTTTATTAGATTTGTTGATATCTAATTTTATATAAAAATGTTTATAATCTTGTTTCAGAGTAGGGATGGTGTAGTACTACTCGTTTCGAGCACCCTACTATGCCATGATTCTCTTACTCTATGTGTGTTTGATATATATGTAGTTGATCGTATACAACCTATTGTTCTTATGCAAGTTGCAGGTACTGGGCCTTGACTCCACCTGACTTAGCATGTCTAAGAGGGCCCTTACACCAATGGATAACGTTGATGGAGATAACATGAGGTTTATTCCCCTAGGTCAGTCTCAGTTTTCAGTTGTGGTCTTGTGTCGTGATGTGACATTTGATCCTCGCTTCATGTTGTTGGTTGTCACGTGTTGTGGAGCATTGTTGAGTTTTGTTTAAGTTATGTCTATGTCTTTCTTTTGGTAATACCTTAATGAACTATTATTATAATGATAATGCTATCTATATGTTAAATTTAACAGTATTTTGAGTAGTCGTAAAGTTTGGAATATTGCTTAAGTAAAATTCATTATTGAATAAATTAATGATTCTTTTAAGCATCTGAAGTTTTTCATGGTTAATAAATATATATATCTTTTAAAGAATAATATTAGGTAATAATTTAATGTTGTGAGTTGTTGAATGTGAATTTTCAAGATTTGGGGAAATCTCTATTATTAGTAAAATTTTAAATTTTTCTCAGAGGAGTGGGGATTCTCGGTAACAGATGCATGATTGTGGTAATTTATGAGATTAGCCATTTTTTTTTAAGGGGAGGGGGTTGTGTTGGGAAGAAGAAGATAGAAATTGGGGGAAAAAGTGTGACGAAAGCTAAAGAATTTTGGGGAGCTGAAGAATTTTGAGGCCTCGAATCAAATTTTGAGGTATGTTGTTCTGTTTGATTGAATGCTATCTAAATATTGGATTCGAACCATTCTCTCTCTTCTGTGCTTTTAAATCAATTTGTTTTGGTGATTGTTCCTATCTTCCAATCACTGTATGCCTTAAGGGTTCTTGTAAATCTTGATTTGACTCTCTATCCTGTGATCACCCTAATCTTCCCATATTCAATCATCTCTGCTGTTACCTTTGTAACTTTGGCCTTCCTCTGAAACCTAGCCAACAAGCTCTTGCAAGTATCTATAATATTCAGTAAGTTCTTTTGATTCTTGTACAAACCCTATAGTATTCTAGGGTTTTGTTCCTACATCTTTTCAAACCAAACCCATCTTTGGATGATCACCATTGGAGTAATCTAAACTTTACAAAATTCAATTTTTTTTTACTTATCTATTTATGGGGATCCCTGCTCTTCAAATTGTATGAGATCAATCGTGTTCTTCAAAATTTTATTTGTTTTCTTCTCTCTCTTCAAGATAGATCCTTCTTTTGTTTCTCTCCATTATATTTTTAGTTGCGACATCAATTGTTGACCTGGTGATGCATTTTTTTTGTGGTCCTTCTAGTACGTTTCCCTACCAAATCGTTCATTGGTTGCCTTAAACAAATGCCTGTAAATCATGGTTTCTGATCTTTTGTTAACCATTTTCCTTGATCAAATGCCCATTCTAGAAAAGGAGAGCAACGTTCATCTTTTCTTTCTGATCTGTAAGTTATTAAATTCTTGAACTTCTTTTCTAGTAGGATGCTCATTATTACTAGTTGCAATCATTGTTTGCATTTCCTTCTATCCTTGCAAACCTTTTTCCTTGCCTGAAGCAATTTCGATTATGTCTGATCACCATTATTGATAAGTCATTTTTTTTCATCTACTCTCTTTGACTTCTCTAAAAACTTAAGCAATTGTTAATTGTGTCCCTTCTAGTTTCTGCCTCAGCTCATGAGTCACCCTTAATCTCTTGCTCTGTAATTCTTTTCTCATGGTTTATTATCTATCAGGCCATATGCCACTTATTGTATTAAATACCTCTACAAACACCTTCCTGATGTTTATCTATTGCCTTGAGAAACCTCTCTAATGTTAGAAAAATTCCTCCATATTCTTGATAAACTTTAATTATGACAGGATTAGCAGGTTGAAAATATAGCAATCTAGCAAATAGGAAATGAATTAGATAGTTTCTTATGTTATTCAGAATAGTCTATTATTTAGATAGAATATTAGAGATTACTTTTTTTTTTCTTAATGATAATTCTCATTATTGGAAAACTTGGTTATTGATAATATTTAAGAGTTTATATGGAATTTAGCATTATAGTAAGAATTCTAGGTAGGTGAGAATGCTTGATATCACAAGAAATTAATTATGTTATTGTAATGAGAGTAGAATACTAGTTTAAGTTAATGGAATTTAGAATGTTGATTTTGAGTGGTTTAATAATTAGTGTATGTTATCTAACTTATAAGATTAGGTTATTAAATACTAGTCTAGTATTGGAAAGTGTAACACTAGTTCTATTACTTTAGTATTTTGGTTATATTATGAAATCTATCAATTGTATATTAACATTAGGATAAAGATTAAATTAATACCATTAGATACTATTTCATTATGTAAAAAGGCTAGTAAAATGTAGACTAGGATATTACAAGAACTTTAGAATCTTATGTTTGGAATCAGCAGTTGAATTATGCCAATAATCATATTTGAGAGTTGACTCTAGATATTGTAAGTTCATTTCACATTGTAACATATGTGCGTCATTAAAGTGGTTGCTTGCAATTGAGGATTCCAAGTCTGGTAGTTTTATTTTCTTAAGGCCTTGTTATGAAGTGTTAAGTGTAGCAATCATTGTGTCAAATGAATATATATTGTATGTAGTGGTGTGGATAAATTCCTCTTTAGACCATTTCTCTCTCTAGTAGGTCTTGAGCCAGTTTAGTGTGAGTTTTTTAGTATTGTCAACTCTAGGGGATTTTAGATTTGATTTGTGATCTTGATTTCCACATAGAGGAGGAAAAACATTTTTTTGGATTCTAGTATTTATTGTAAACTTGTTATGATATTAGTCTGCAGGATGAGTAATTCCTTGCAGTATTTCTGTATTTTGTCTTGATAGGGGTGCTAGTTTCATGCAAGAGGAGTGGCTGTCATAGTGGGGCCGGTGAACAAAGTGGCTACCTAGATAACCCTATGGAAGTTGTAAGAAAGTGATAACTAAATAATTGATCTAGGTGGGTTGGGTAGTGATCCATATAACAAGATAAGTATGATGCCTCACCCATGCCTTGAGTGCTTTCACAGGCTAAGGATGGGATGAGAAGGCCTGGTTGGCAAGGTCGACTTCCTTGTCTCCATGAGAGGAAGTGTTGACTCCACATGTGTCACCCTATGGGGCTGGTGCCTATAGAGAGGTTGCCAAGAAAACCATAGATCTAGGTGAGTTGGGTAGTGATCCATATAACAAGATAAGTATGATGTCTCACCCATGCCTTGAGTGCTTTCACAGGATAAGGATGGGATGAGAAAGCATGGTTGGCAAGGTCGACTTCCTTGTCTCCATGAGAGGAAGTGTTGACTCCATATGTGTCACCCTATGGGTCCAGTGCCTATAGAGAGGTCACCAAGAAAACCATAGATGGGGGCTGACTTCTAGTGAGAGATAGCCTAGAAAACCCATGCTAGGACCATGCGATGATAGTCTCCCTACTGCATCATAGTTACTTCATGTTTACCTTTTGGTTGTTACCTCTGGAGTGTAGACTTGTCTTTATGGTCAATCTTATCTTGATGATTTGATTTGTCTTGTTTTGGTGAGTACTATCTTGTCTATGTAGCCTTGTTATTCTATTTGTCTGCATAGAGTCTGTATCTTGTTGTTGTATTTGTTGTTGTAACTTTGACCTTGTGGAACCTCACTGTTATCTCCTAGCTCAGAGGGGTGGACCTCAGGGTTCCACATGGTTGGGAGGTAAAGCTATCCATTGGTCTTCTTAGATGTTCGGTTCGTGGCCAGTGTAGAAGTGTTCTTGTTCCAAATTTGTTTTACACTTTTTGAGTTGTAGTATTCATTCACAATTGTATTATTTTGTAAACCAATGTAATCAGCCTTGTAACCTTGTATGGAATCTTGTAATTATTTATCTCAGCAAATGTATAATGTAATATTCTTCTGTTGTATCATAATGCATGTCACTTGTAAAGTTATAATTTTATCTGATGAAGTTATGTTCCCTAGAAGTGTTTCTTGTTTATTTCATTTAATGTTCTTATCCGTGCAGTTATATTTATTGTATAATGGATTTCCTTACTTCAATTTTTTTTTTGGTAATTTTGTCTCTTGTTTAGTCTAACACTCTAGGGTTGCATGACAGGGCATCATAGTAGTTGTACTTTCTAGTTCTACATAAGGCAAGTACTTAGTTCTCAACCATTTGGCCAAGATGCCAAGAGAATAACTATTTTCTTTTCTTACAACTGTTATGAATTATCTTGCAAACTTCATGCCAATTTTTAACAAAAGTTTCAAAGAATGAAACTAATCCCAATCTTTATTCATCTCTTCTGATTCACAACTCTTTGTATAAGGCAATTGGTTTTTCACGAATCTTGGAAAAGAAAAGTATTTCCAAGTCCTGTTCCATTTTTCTCAACATTTTATGCCAATAAATCACTACTTGTCCTTTAATGACTATTTTATTCCTCTTGGCTCATTCCAAGCCATCTAGGAGTTAAACTAGAACCCATCTAATTTTGTATCTATGATATGGTGCTAGGATCTTCCCGTCCTTAAGTTCTTGATTTCATATAGACACAACTCTACCCGAGCTGTTAGTTTGATCTACAACTAACCAAGGTTTTACCTTTCTAGTCAAAGTTTCCAAAATCTTTTCACTACACAACCTTAGTAGAATTATTTTGCTCTAGGAGTTTTAATTCCTCATTTGGTTCTTTCTTAAACACTGACTTGGGTAAGTGTTGGGAAAACAATCTTCCTGATAGTTTTCATGGTTCTTCTCTATTGAATGTTAACAAGTTTTCTCATAATGATCTCATAGGTCCATGTGTTGAACCCAATTAGCTCTGATACCATATGTAATATCCAAAATAATTCCAACTATATACTCCAATTTACCATGAAGTAAAATTTGAAGAGGTAAAAGGTTGATAAAAGTTTTTTCACTTTTTCAAACATTAAAGTTTAATCAACAACTTATTTAATCACAAAAGGGTCCATTCATTTTCAATGAATCAACAATATGATATTTATATATATTATTCATAAGGAAAAATTTATAAAATAAAACTCATGAAGAGATCACTGCAACTCGTTGTCGTCCTCCATGTCATAAGCCTCGGCTACCTTTTGGTTGAAGAGAGAGAAAACATCTTCGAAGAGCTTTACCTCCATCCAAGGACCGACGGTCTCCTGCACACCTTACTAACCAGAAGTGGCCCTACCTTGCATGAAGAGTATAGACCTAGGATGAACCATGGTATTTGTCATTAAAGTACTAGGGTTGTATCGTACATGACACAATTGATCATACAACCCTAGATGCCCTCTAGCTAGGTATGATCATCCCAATAGGTTACATCACCTCGGTGAACTATGTTTATATCCATAGTTTATCAATTCTAAATCAGTCTTTCCATCTTCAACAGGTTTCAAAATATTGTCTAGGTTCTATAATCCTTATAGATTAACTTTCCATACAAGGATTCTCATTGCATCTTTGCAATACCTGAGATCAAAGACTTATCGACACTTAATGGGGTTTAAGTCAATTCAATGGTTACCTTACCTAGGTTAAGCATCATAGACAAGGAAATTATCTCTTTTCACAAATAAGATTAAATAAACATAACTAGGGTCCTTACCCCTTCATTTAGTTATACTAGACACAAACTTGTCTAAATAGTAAATTAATTCCAGTCAATCTGACTCAGATCAATCCTTAATCTAGAATATATTTGCAATATGAGTCCATGAAATTCATATAATTTCATTATAACTCTCAGTACCATCATTCTGGGAACCTTATAAACAACCTTCTAGGTTGCCCCTATAGAAAATGTCATCCTATCATTCTAACAACATCCTGCCATTTTTAGGTTGATATCCTAAGAACAATATATAGTATATACTCCAATAGTTTGGGGAGGTAAAATCATCCACTAAGTGGTCTTTAGTTTCCAAAAGGATTCTTTGATATTTTGATTAAACATGACATAGTTATACAATTATAAAAGAGTAGTATGAATCCAATGGTAAAAACCCATTTTTGAAACCAACACTAAATATACAAGAATGGTTACACCATTACTAATCAAAATTAATAACAATCATCAACTGGTCATAAGAAAATCAAATAATAGTAGTCATGATAACCTTTCATGTGATTGGTTTATATAATGAACCAATATCTATGAATAGATAATCAATGAGTAGAATAATTCCACATATAAGGATGCGTATGTGGATCCATCTTAGTCATCAAATAATAATTCTTCACTAAGATCTATAATGTCATTATGTTATAAAGAATAACAATCAATCTCATTAAATCAAAACATCAATAGTTGGGAACAATAATATTATGCCCAAATGATGATATTCTTTATAGTCAAGGTATAAAGGTATTGATCAAAGAAGTCGTAATAAGTAGTGAATTCACTCATTGGGGCATCCATATCTTTGCTAACCCTAAAAAAAGTAATATTTAACATATTGAGATATCAATCAATCTCATCATATAATAACCATTAACCTTTATAGAGGTCGATATCATCATTATCCAAGGCTGATAATTATATACAATAGAGGTTGATGACAACTGATGACTTTAGAGGCCAAACACTTTCATATAGCAAACCAAAACAATAGAACAATTCTAGGTCAACACCATTAAATTTGACCAAGCTAACAGTTATCATTATGTGCACATGGTTGACATCTATACTCTCATTGGCTAGCTTGAGGACTCTTTAACTTTATTATAGAAATGCTAAATAAACCTATGGTAGTTAAGAGGATGTGTTTTCTCGATGCCCAAAGATCATATAGGAACACCAACTTAGGAGCATTTACATGGATGTTACTTTCTAATGGAAAAGATGCATGCAATATTTAACTCACAATCCTCAAGAAGAATTAACACCAAGAACCTATAAAGTACAAGACTAGTTTATTCAATGTGAATCCTTATTTATACTATCAATGACATATTTCATATAATAAGAAGGATTATGTCTCTAGCATGGTCAACAAATTTCTGTGCAGGAGTATAAAGTCTTAACCATAACATTTGAGTGAGCTGCCTTTCAACCTACTCGCGGGGATGCCATACATCTGGTTGAAATAACAAACTACATTAGAGCCACAGGGTATCAATCTTCAGTAAAGATCATTGGAGGCTAAAGACTCGTTGCTCAAGAATGAGGCTCTCAACTTTTTAGGATTATCGGCCTTCTAATGGCCTAAACACATAATGAAACAAGTTTATAAAACTTCATCATCATTCTGAGATACAAAATAATCAAAAACTATTTTAAGCGAGTGATAATATGAATGAGTATAAAGCCGGGTATATGTTTTCCTCATATAAATGATTAACAATCAAATAACAGTGCGACAAAAGGATTAGACATCGTATTGATACTATACTATGACTAATTATAGTCTTAAAGAGGAAGTAGAACTTGTTTGAGGTCTATACATTGTATCTCCTATCAAATCATTTTGCAGTCTCTTGATTCTCTTTTTTGTTCTTTTCTTTGTCTTACTCCATTTTCTTGATAACTGATTCCATTTCCTGACCTTCAGGACTCTCGAATCCTTAATATAAGGCAGAAAAAAAGAATGATAACTACTTTTGACACCCTAACTACCTCGGTTGCAAAGATATGATTTTTAAAACATCTTCCCTTTCATTAGCCACCACATTGATCATCAACGATGGCGTCGGTTCTATTGTCGTTCTATCGTGGAAAAATTAGAATGATGGGTTTAAGAGTGGGGTGGCAGGATGGTTAATGGTTTTATGCCATCCATTAATGGCTGAGGTAAGTATGATTACATACAATAACTTATATTTGACTTTGCTTTATTGACCTTCTTTGAATATTGGAAGGATTAAGGACAACAATTAATATTATGGTCCAATAAACTAGTGTTCAATCAAAGACAATACTTTAATTATTGAAATGGAGCTATTACTCACAGTGACATTTAAAACATAAACACAGATATTTTATTTATACCATTTCTACATAATAGAAACAATGGTAAGACACTCAATACTCTTATAACTTAAAACGTTGTTGAAACCTAATTCACCGCGTTATCCTTAACATGATCAACTCTACGTCCATCATAATCTTGAAATACAACATTTACATTGCACACTCATAAGGTGTTACAATGATGATGATTTAGAACAAATACATGATCGCAATGACAAAGCATACGATCGACAAACCACTGTCAATGTTTTACGTCGAGTAAACTTAACAAGACATAACATATGACACATTCCTTACATTTATACCTATCGTCCATAATTGGCAACATGGACTTATGATATTACAACACAATTGTTGATCAATCTTACTTGTCATGACAATGATGTTTAGACAGGTAACATTGTTCTTCCACAACGATATAACAAAGAGTGACTTACCCTTACAACTCATAACGACTTCATCGTTAACTTGACTTAACCAAAATCAAAGATTACCTCAAGACACTAGGTTTCAGTGTTCGATATCCATTCTCAGTGGCAAATACCCTTTGGTGATCTAGAGTCTATACTCCCCTTCCCCGAAGATACTTTCTCTTCCCTTTGCTTCATGGAGAGTCTGATCCACCTGTTCCTGTCAAAACATTCTCACATACAAATTGTGGTCAACGTACTGATATCCCAGTCAAAGCATAATATAATCATAACATTTCTCTTTTCCACATTGTAAAAGACTTTTTAATTCATTTCATCGAATTAATCATATTTAAGAGATATATAATCATGATTCCATAAAATTATTTCTAATCATAACATTGTTTCCCATGAATTTAAAACATATTCGCATGTCTATTATATCCATGAAGTAAAAGTAAATAGTAAAACTGAATCCAAAAAGGGGATGTAATAGTTACCATCTTGGAAAATTATTCTAGGCTAACCTAATTGTCTTTGCTTATTATATTTATTTATCGTAGTTATTTGAAAAGAATTGTTTTATTTCTTTTAATTTTGTTACACCCCTTTGGGTTTGGCCTATAGGGTTTATTTTCTAATTATCTTTTCAAATCTAATTCTTTTCTAATTTTCTAATTTCTCAATCCAATCTAAAATATATTTTCTCTTTATTGCCTCTTAGGGTTTGGCCTTTAGGATTTGCTTTCTAATTTTTGATCTTTGGATTTGATTTAAAATTTATTTTCACTTTATTGCTTCTTAGGGTTTGTGAATCTATGTGTGTCTACCAAAGTCCTACCATCCTTTCTTTTAAGAAGAATTCCTTGTTATATCTATGATAGCTATGACTCATTGAGAATCGATACCAATGAATATATGAATGTTACTAGTCATTCTAATTGGGAAGAGACATTTGATTGTGATGCACATCTTGAGATAATGGATAGACATATATTGTTTTTACTACACAAATGATTTCTTCTAATCTTAAACAATTGACTAGAGAAGCTAATCCCAGACACTTGGTTGATATTTTTCATGATTGTTGATTAGTGAGTCATATGGATTAAATGTGCTAAAATACATATGTGAAATGCTTCCCCCCTCTCACCTAGGATTGGTCTTAGTTAGAGCCTCATCCTAATTTCACTCCTCTCTATGGTACACTTTTTCTACTCCTCCTAAGATTGAGCCTCTCCTTGTCCTTACTTCTCACCTTGTGCCTACTTTCCCTCATCTCTTCACATTCCACTAGTCTTGTGTTGTGGTCCTCAAACACACCCCTATTCTTTCAAAAATGCCTGAATAAAACATATATTTAACATAGACATGTACCTAAATCATTAACACCTAAATCATCAACAATCAACTTTAAGAATCACAAATAGAAGAGCACTTCAATTCACTATAAAGTTACATCTACATATATACAACAATTCATTGTGTTTATATATTTATATTGCATATGTAACATAATTACAAAATTACATATCATTATCTAAAAGCTTAAATTTCAACCAAGAAAAGCCTAAAACTTCTAGATTATTGTCTTGAAATATAGCCCACTATATTATTTTAAAAATTAAAAAAAACAATTGAAATTTATCATCATAAATTTGGTTTTGGTACCTGAATTAAACCTTGTGAAACCAATTCCCTATATAGGATTAAATAACTATTGTACGGGATGGGGAACAATGTACATGCACTCCAGCTCTATGGAATATATAAAAATGAATTTCAGCATACTAATTTAAATAGGTAAATATGGACTTATTTATATACAATGCCTTATTTATGGTCACATACCTACTTTATAGATACCACCAATTTGTATTTATACATTTATTTAAATACTTGACTTAAATATATTTTAGGTGATTAAGTACACACAAGTCATTTTCACATATAACATAGGTCAAATCCATAAAACAAGGCTAAATCCATAGTTGACGAGACTAGTTTTGGAACAATAGAATTGAACTAGAGAAAAGGTCAATTCATTATGTAGTTTGTCAAAGTGCACAATTCTAGATTTAATTATAGAGAAATGAATTGGACCATTGAACATAATTTATAGTGAGAAATATATAAGTTTCACATGAAGATAAGTTCCTACTCCCTCTTTGTTATATCAAAAAGTGTGTTTCTGTTTAGTTACCATCTTGGCTAATTATTATAGGGTAATCTAATTGTATTTGCTTATTACATTTATTTACTCTAGTTATTTGAAAATAATCATTCTATTTCTTTTCATTTGGTTACACCCCTTTGGGTTTGGTCTATATGGTTTATTTTCTAATTTTCTTTTCAAATTTGAGTGTTTTCTAATTTTCTAGTTTCTCAAACCAATCTAAATTTTATTTTCTCTTTATTGCCTCTTAGGGTTTTCCCTTTAAGATTTGTTTTCTAATTTTTTGATCTCTCGATTCAATCCAAAAATTATTTTCTCTTTATTGCCTCTTATTGTTTGTGAATTTGTGTGTGTATGCCAAAGTCTTACCATCATCCCCCTTTCCCTTAAGATGAACTCCTTGTTGTATCCTATGATAACTATGACTCATGTTGAGAATGGTATGAATGACAATCTGAATGTCACTACTCATTCTAATTAGGAAGAGGCATTTGATTGTGATGCACATATTGAGAAAATGGATAGACATATATTGCTTCTACTACACAAATGATTTCTTCTAATCTTGGACAATTGACTCTGTGAAGCTAATCCCACACACTTGGTTGATATTCTTCATGATGTTTTGATTAGTAAGTTGTATAGATTAGAGGTGCTAAAAGACATAGGTGAAAGGATTAATTATTCAATTCCTTTGAGTGGTGTGTCTTCCTCCCTCTCACCTAGGTTTCATCTTAGTTTGACTCTCATCGTAATTTCACTCCTCTTTATGGTACACTTTTTTTATTCATTCTAAGATTGAGCTTATTCTTGTCCCAACCTCTCACCTTCTACCTATAACTTTCCCTCATCTCTTCATGGAAAAGAGACAACATTAGGATATAGTACAAAAAACAAAACAAGTTGTGACAAAAGAATAAGATAAATAGAAACTAGATAATCAATTATTCATAGAAGAAGAAGTTGCGGCACTCAAACAATTTACATCACTAACACAATAACATAATCTTATAGAGAAATTTAAGCAATTTGCAAAATATTGGAATAAGGAGAAGATACCGTGAAATCAAATCAGGCAATTAGGCAGAAATGAAAGACATTGGAAGACAAGACCACTACCAGTGGATGCTCATATTAATCATAAAAAGGTCAAAAATATCATGATAGACTTGGTTACAGATATCAACATGATCACTAAGAAGCTTTGGGAACAACTAGGGAGACCTAGATTGTCTCAAACACCCTACAATATTACTTTGGCAGATGGGTCTAGCATGTCAACTATTGGAACATGGAAACAAGTAGAGGTAAAACTAATGGGCATCAAATAGGTAGTAGACTTTGTGGTTGTCACTATGAAAGAACAAGGAGATTCCTTTAATGCACTACTTGGATTAAGATGGTTTGTAGATGCCAATGGCATAGTGGACTCTCACAAAGAATAATTATATTTTGCATATAGTAATAAAAGTGTATTGATGCCTTTAGGATTACCCATGGAGGAGGCCTATATAAAAGAATCCAATCATGCAGAAGAAAATGATTACTACCCTAAGAACATTTATACAATATCAAGATTGGAAACAAATGAAATAGAAGAAGAACCAAATTCACGAGGAGAAATAGAGGCAAAGAATGATAATGACAACATTGATAGTGAACAAGTCCTAGAAGAATGGATAAAAAATGAACTAGAGCTCAAAACCTGGAGAATGATAGGATTTAGGATGATATGTATGGTTCAAATCAGTAAGGAAAATATATCGCGATCCTCCACATCAAAGGAAAATCCACCACAAGAAGTATGCACCATCAATCAAGACCAAAATATAGAGGAGTCTAAGATATCTCACTATATTAATCATATTATGAGAGGATTAGATCCCATATAAAACTACCTAAGTTCTTAGGGGTGAAAGACTTGCAACAATACTTGAATGAAATGGAGATAATCTTTTTAGAGGAACAAAGAAGAATAGAGGCAATACAACATACACTAGTATATAATGCAACAAATTGGTGGTCAACACAGATATTCAGTAAAGTATTGGTCCACATTTACTTAGCTTCTTATGAATGTGAGATACGTACTAGGGCCAGGAGAATACAAAGATATACCCAAATATGAAGGACAAAACCTACTGCAAGAACATTTAACCACTTGTCCAATAGTATGGGAAAGTAGAAAAGAACATAGCAAGGCTATATACACCCGTCTATTCTACTAGACATTGACACTAGTAGCCCAAACTTGGTATGTCAACCAAAAGAGAAGAAAGGAAATAAGTAATTGGGTGAAAGTACAAGATGAATTTATACATACATTTTCTTTCTATAGTCTGGTAAACTCTATACATAATGCACTTTTGAAAATAAAAGAAATAATTTTTCAACAACAGAGGAAGAGAGAAGAACTAGAGCACAGTACACCACCACCAAGATCTAAAGGAATATGGAAACTTGTGGAATGGATAGACCAATAGTCAAATATGAGCCAAAAATGCTATAAAACCACAAAAATGGATGAAGAGGATAATGAGGATCTAGACATTGATGTCCAAGAAGAAGAAAGAAAGCTAGAGGTATTAACTGAATGAAAGGATCAATATTACAATAAACCTCTTAAAATTAGAGAAGAGAACATTGCAAAGGAAGGCACGAACCAAA
The DNA here is from genome assembly GCA_027924645.1 of Cunninghamia lanceolata. Classification (NCBI taxonomy): domain Eukaryota; kingdom Viridiplantae; phylum Streptophyta; class Pinopsida; order Cupressales; family Cupressaceae; genus Cunninghamia; species Cunninghamia lanceolata. The sequence continues at coordinate 1,252,722 of BSBN01000007.1, forward strand.
ATTGGAAAAGATTAGAGACTACTAGGATGAGAAAGTGGTAGCACAAGTAACTAAGATTCTCTCTGAGTTTGAGGACTTATTCCCAAGGACATTTAGTGAAATGAAAGACATTAAAGAAGAAGTAGAGATAATGAAAATACAACTGAAAGGAGTTAAACCAGTAAATAAAAGGCCATATAGGCTCAATCCTAACATGAAGAAAAGAGTCAAAGTAGAAATTGACAAGATGTTAGCAGCAAGGATCATAAAACTTGTTGAGGAAGCAAAATGGATTAGCCCAATGGTAGTACAAAATAAGAAATCAAGAGAGATAAGAATATGTAGATACTATAGAGAGTTAAATAAAGCTTGCGTCCATGATCCATTCCCAACACCCTTCATAGAAGAGATATTAGAATCAGTTGTCGAAAGGGAAACATATTCATTCACTATTGGATTTTCTGGTTACCATTAAGTAAAGATAAGAGAAGAGGATCAGCCTAAAAAAATTTGCATTTGAATTGGGATCCTACATGTATACAGTGATGCCTTTTGGACTAAAGAATGCACCAACAATTTTCAATAGAATAATAGTAAATGCATTCAAAGAAATCATTCATGATTTCTTAGAGGTTTATCTAGATGATTGGACTGTCTATGTTTGCTAGGTTCTTTGCAAACCTTAAACTAATAGTCCCTTTTGAGTACGACTTCTCCGCCCACCAAAGCCTCAAGTTATTGATCAGATTATGGTCCCTTCACCACGTAGAATCAAATTTAAAGTAGTTCTTATTTGGTTTATTTCTTAAACAAAGGTCTATTCTTACTAGAAAATGATCAAATACAACCACTAGAAGAATTCTTGCTTCGCAAAAATATTCTGCATTTAACTACCCTTCTCTAACAAAGAATCTATCCAAGTGTTCAACTATATTAGTGAATCTAGCTCTTTAATTCATCCATGTAAAGGTACTAGTTTTGGGGATGTAGTCAACCACCTACATGGATCTGACAAAATCTTTGAAGTGCATCATTGCTTTAGTTTCTTTCCTTAGCCCTCCATTTTTCTCCTTCAGATTGGAAATAGCGTTGAAGTCCTCGCCCATTATCATTCTGTTATTTGCTAAAAATGCTACTCTCTTTTATTTTATTCCAAACTGCCATCTTATCCTCAGTTTTGATAGGCTAATAGACATTGATAAGGTGGAAGTCCAGATTCTTATATTTGCTTCTTACTTCACACATCATCCAATTCACATGCTCTTCACAAATTTTGATATCCAAACTATTTGGAGACCACATCATTCCTAGGCCTCTCACAGTTCTAGAGGCATCCCAAAAGTATCCAGTCCACTTCCTACAATGCCCAATGAATCTAACTCCTTCCACTTGGCTTATTTTCATTTCTTGCAAGAGAACTATGTCAACAGATAATTTTTTTAGGTGACACTTGACCAAGCATTGCTTGTTAGGGGCATCTAAGCTCCTGACATTCAATGTGAGTGTATACATTGTCCTCCAAGGGAGGTCTTTGTTCCCTTGGATAACTAGAAATCTTTAATACTCAAGATACTTTTTTCCAGTGCCTCTTCCTCTCACTTCTGCTTATTCAATTTTCTCCCCTTCCCTTTTTTAGCTCTGTGGAGGATTTTGGCAGCTGTCTAGTTGATATGGCATGGATCGATAATTCCTAGCTCTTTCTCTTCTAAGTGGTAGTCCTCAAAGTCCTCCTCCTCCTCCTCCTGATCAGATGCCAAGCCTTCATGAGGAGATACAACTTCATCCTTGCCATTTTCTGGTGGAACTAATTTTTCCATCAATATTTCAAGAGGTTGATCCCCCATCGATGGCCTACAACATGCCTCTAGATCTTGAATCTGATGCTTCTGAGGCTAGGGATCACTGTCATTAAGTGTTGTTGAAGAATTTATAAAATTCTCCTTTCTTCTCTCATCTTTCTTTGCCTTTGGGTCATCTGTAGGAACCGTATTGGCCACCAATTCTTTTGAATTCATCCAAGGGCACCAAATTGATTTCATTTTCTATGGTTTTTTACATGAAATCACCACGTGCTTTCTACTACCGCATATCAAGAAATAAAATCTATCCTCCTCCACATCAACCTAAAGCTGCCTGTGGTGACCGTCTACACATCCTTTGGAACCCTAGATATTACCGCTATTTGTAGCCTCACATACAGATATGAATCTCCTTCAATTATTTCCAAAGCAACATCCATCAGAGTCCCCGAGGTCCTTAATATATTTTCTATACAATCACCCACCTAGTATTCCAAAGGAAGGTTGTAGAGCTGAATCCAAATTGGTTTATCATATGGATCTGTCTTTACTAGATCAAAGTTAGGTCTCCATATTTGCACATAGATTGGCCACCCCTTCATTAACCAGAGATCACCTTGCATAATTTTCTCTCGATCCTTGGGTGAGGTAAAGATAGCAACAAAGAATCCATTTGGTATACATTTAACAATGGCCATCTTCATTTAGTTTTCTTCGAGCCAAACCCTAATCGACTTCTAATCCTTCTTTGGTAAAATTATCTAACAAATTATTGCCAAATCTTCTAGCATTATCTGGTCCTCTTGAGCTTCTTCCGAAAGATCAATTGTCAAAATTGGTCATGATCTGTCTTTAGGCAAACATCATTCTCAGGGGCATTTTCTTTCTTTTCCTCTTGACATTCACCCTGCTCTGCTGATTTTCACCATTAGGGAGCTCGCTCCATTTTTTAATAATATTTATATTAAATTATTGATTATACAAGGGTGATCCCACAATAGTGAGTTACACTTTTGTTGATGAAGAAAAATTGAAGATGCCAAAAAATCTCTAGCAGGCACCTTCGTTTGAAGGTCTTTCCTTTGAACAAAGGTCTTGTCAGCCAAATCAAAATTTAAATAATAGAACCTTTATTCAAAGGAGGTCTTTGAGTGAAGGTAATTGAATGCCAAATTAAAACAATAAAATAATGCCTTCGATCGAAGAGGGTCTTTGATCAAAGGCATTATTTTATTATTTTTTTATAAATAGGTTAAAACTCTCAAATGACAATTTTTTTGTCATTTGAGAGCGTAGCAGTGAAAGGAAGCCATGGACGAAGGCAACAAGCACCCGTAGATGAAGGCGATAGGGAACCCAAACAAAGGTGACAAGGACAAAGGCAACATGTGGGAGCTCTGCGATAGGCAAAGACCATGCATCAGTATACATGTCGTGCACATAGGTGCATAAATTTGCCACCATTTCTCCATGTATATGCAAGTGCAGTTTGAAATAGACGCTTGCCATGAACTCATGTATTTTCTTGCCAACATTTCAAGGCCCCATATGCTTGCCGACATGGGCTTCCATTAGAAAAATAAAATACAAAAAATTTGCTACTATCAAAACCTAGTTTACTAAACTAGACAAACTAGGGTTTGTCAATACAGTTAAGAAAATATAGAAAAATTCCATAAAATATAGGAAATTTGCTTGAGACAATGAAAGAACTATCAAAACCCAGTTTGTCAAACTAGGGTTTGTCAAACCCTAGTTTGGCAAACTGGGGTTTGTCATTATAGTTAATAAAATATAGAAAATTTCCATAAAATACATTGAAATCAACTTGAGACAATGAATGAACTATCAAACCCCAGTTTGGAAAACTAGGGTTTGTCATTACAGTTAATAAAATATAGAAAAATTCCATATAATACATTGAAATCAACTTGGGAAAATGAAAGAACTATCAAACCCCAGTTTTCCAAACTAGGGTTTGACAAACCTTAGTGTTGTGCCTTGCACACATGCCCCATTTTGCAAAACAGGGACCCCCTCTTCCAAAATTTTGGCCTAAGAGTACATCAGTTTAGTTCCTTGATTCCTAAGATGTCAAAAGATGGTCAAATTGCATTAAATGTCACTATGTCTTCTAAAATCCACTAAGTTCAAGTATTTCTCTTCATAGAAACCAATTCTGGAGTCCTTTTACACTAAAAACATGTCCTATTGACCCTTACACTAAATTTCCCTTCAACTGAGTTAGTGCTACATCCATCACCAACTGACTAAGCGCTAAAATTTGAGCCTACTGACTTAGTGCTGGAATCCTTATTTACTAACTTGCACCAAATCACTGCCTCATTGACTTAAGTCAGTAGATGACCAAATTCATGCAAGGTCAGATGACACTAGAAGTTACGCAAAGTCTAAAGATGTTTTAACTCGCGCAAGGCGCTGAGAAAGTAAGAGTCTGATCTTGCACCAAAATTCACTACAACCGAGCAAGTTGGTACAACTTCAAAGTCGCGTTGGGTCGATGACTTTATTTTTTTATGCAAACCATAAATTAACTCTGCAATATGCTGAGACACTGCATCATACCTCCTGCATTAATGGCGATTGAAGATGGTGGATAAAATGGTTTTCTACCTACATTTAAGCTCATTCTTATTATGAATTTGACTAAAGAGCTCTGCAAACGGATTGAGAAGCAAATTTAGGATGAATTGCTCATGGCTTCGAGTGACCAGAGAGCACTACAACCTACATTTTTCATCATTTCCTATCTCATTTTTTATGTAAGTGTCTTTATTCCACATTTAAGAGTTTCATTCCCAAACTAGGGTTTTGTATTAAGTTGCAGAATGTGTCTTCAATGAAAGGGTTTCAATTGCTAGTTTGAATGTAGTTTCAATTGGTTTGATTAATTAGTGAAATAGAGGTTCAAATCACATGTATATTCCATCTTAGGAAACCTTTTATTCAAATAGCCCTAGTATAGACTAAATCGGGTGCTTTCCTTTCTAGATTTAATCTTATGAAGCCCCCTATTGTGCAAAACCTATATTTGTTCATACAGCCACAACAAAACCTTTAGCAAAATCCCATATTGATTCGATGGTGCTAAATTTTTCCAACAGACCTAAAATAACCTTGCCAAATCATGAGTACGTCTAAACCTATAAAACTTTTCTTCAACATCCATTAAGTTGATTAGTTCTAGAAAACAAACCCTCTAACTTAGCGCTAGAAATGTCTTTGACTGACCCAAAAGCATAACCTTAAAACAAATCAAGTTAGTCAGAAAAATTTTGCCAAGGTCCAAATCAAACCTAGCACTAAAAACATGATCAGATGACTTAGCATGAAAACATGTCTCCTCCAACTTTGGTTGGACACCTTTGAAATCCCTGCTAAGTCTTTGAACACTAAAATCCTCGCCGATGGCAAAACCTTTGTCTAGTGGTAAGTCTCCACTCCACCAACCTGCGCGGAAAAATCCCTCTACCAACTTTTAGTTAGTCACCCATCAAATCCGCACTAGGTCCATCGCCTCCAAAACCTACACAAGGTCAGATGAATCTAAATCAAGCACTAGGTCAGATAATAATGAATCCTACACACAACTCCTACCTCTCGCCTTGGCGCTAAAATCTCTCACCTCTGACTTTCGTCGAATTGACTTTTGACCAACTCCCAAGATACAATGAGGTCAGTACCTTCAAAAACTTGCATAAAGTTGGTCCCCCCTCAAATTTGCGCCAAGGTTGGATGGAACCCAAATTAGCACTTTTTGACTAGGAAGTTTGAGACTCTCAAAATCAGCACAAACCTTGGTAAATGACTGTCTTTTGTGAAAATTTCAAAGGCAAAGGTCTATTGTGATTAAAACAAATGTTGCATTGATAGAATAATGATGTTTTGCATATTTTGATTCAAATTTTGGAGCATTTAAGTATTCATTGCATGATTTAATATTGATTGTAGTGCTATTTTATCTTCTTATCATGTAGTAAATGCTGTAAAATAGTAAGTTATCAAACTTGTGCATTTCTGAGGTAAACATTGATGAATTAGTTGGATAGATGTTAGTCTCACAAGGTATAGTATGACTTAGTGATATGTTAGTTAACTTGTTAATCATACAAACTTAGGAATTAGGAAGACTATTCAAAACTATCAAGACTCATAAGGTTCGGTCATGCAGGTTAAATGACTGCAAGGGCTCAAACCATGAAGTATGAGTTTAAAGGCATTCCTCCTGAGACTGAAATCACCTCTAGATGGAAAAACATAGGGGACACCAATCTAGGTCACATTAACTGAGATATCTTTAGAACCTGAATATTTGGACCCAATGCAACTCCAAGGGCCAAGAAGGTAAAGGACAGTGGGATTGCAAAGGCTACTGCCTTCCCTACTTCAACTCAGTGTGTAGAACTGATAGTTGCCTATGTCTGAGAGAGATGATCCACTGACCAGAACCATACAAACTCCCAATGGAGAAGTACTATCAGATTTGAGTACATCCATAATAGAGACCTTCAATACCCCATGCTATCCAATGTTAGCCATACTAGATAAAATAGGTGTAGAGGCAACATTTAGGAAAGATTTGGATACATGCAAAAAACATATAAATGATCATTAGATAAAGAGAAAAAGATCTTCTATCATCAAACTCCCCCAAACCCTATACAGAAGTGACTTCCATGATGAAATTGGAGACCAGGTGACTCTACTCAGTAGAATATATGGATTGGTCACTGCCTTAGAAGGATGGATGTTCATGATGATTGAAGAGATAATTAGTAAAGGGACCAAGTTTCACTGGGCTCAAATATTGAGAGAAAACATGCATGAGGCATTTTGAAACTTCAAAGATAAATAAATATTTAGGTGGACCTCCTATGTGGTATATTCATTGGCCAAGAGGAATGAATATGTTTGGCTGTCCAAAATCAAAGAAGTTTGCAATAGTGAACACTAGATAAAAGTCTATGAATGCTATGATCAATTAGTATTGTCTCAATCTCTCATCCATTATAAGAGAGTGAATGATGCATTCACAATGTATTTCACTAGATTGCTTCAAGGTACCATAGCTCTAAGAATATCTCCTGAAGCAATGAATGAGATCATGCAATATGGAAGGTGGTATATATAGTTTCAAAAGTTTACTATTTGAGAATCTAAGGCTTCACTAGTCTTCCATATAGACTACCACGGTATCCGACATATAAGGTGGTACTTTTGGAGTTGTCAAGATAGCTAATCACTTATGCTGAAAAACTAAAACACCTTCATAGAAATAATGCCAAATTTCCAATCTACTATTGGGTAGGGGTAATTATGCATGTGTCTCTCTTGGAGAAACTAAACATTTTGATAAGGAGCTACAACTACTTAACCTTCATTTTTATACAAAGAGAGATCATTTTGATCTACAAAGAATAATTGAGAGATATGTGAGAAAAAATCTATTCCACAAGATGCATATGGAATATTTTTGGGCTAACTGTGTGGATGACTATGATGTGTTAAAAAGAACTCACTCAAGGCTATCCCTTGGATTCATAAGGAAATTTCATATAATAGAGGCTCTAGATCAGTTGAATGATGATGATGATGATGATGTAGTGCAGAAAGGACCTTGGGAAGCCCAATATCAACAACTAGTCCCTCTTCCTAACTAGACCAATGTGGAGGAAACTTCCTTGGATGCAGTAATGAAAGAAACCATATTAAGGTTGAGTAAAGTATGGGTGAGGAATCAAGTTGCAGAATTGGAGAGACAAGGAGTGCAACTCACTTACACTGCTCTTGAAGCTGAAAAGGAATCTAGAGATGAGGAAGACACACCTATAGAAGTGTCAGAAGATCTAGAGAAACCTCAAGAGCCCTTGAAACATTCTGATAGTGAGGATCATAGACCTTTGGTAGAGAAAGGGAAGGCAAAGAAAGTTGTTCCAAAAGCTAAGAAGAAAGATATGCCTCCTTCCACAAGGACAAGGGAAACTAAGAAGAAGGATATGCCAAGTGGGTTGGGAGAGGGGTCCAAAACTAAGAGGCAAAAGGTTAAGAAAGCTTGTGCAACTATAGAAACATCTACTACTGCAGCATCAAATAGCACAAACATCCCAGTGACATCTTCACCTCCTATTGCTCCAAACACAAGTGTTGCCTCACCTTCTCCCACTACTGCCACCATTATTCAACAAACTACCTCTACTTCCTCTCCTCTACTAGTAACCACAATTTCCATCATCTCATGTACATTGGAAAATGACTCAAGTATTCCGAGTGGCCCCACTTCTCCTGTCATTGCCTCATCATTCCTTTCTATTTCTACCACATCCATGCATTACATTTCTTCTATCTCAGCTACTACCTCCTCATTGCCACCTATTTCTTCTTTACTTTCACCATCTTCCTCTATACCTTCCTTCTCCATCACCTCACTAATTGTCATTTCTTCCACAATACCTACCTCTTCTATCCCACCTCCTTTGGGGTTTACTCCATTTGCCAATTTAACACATGTTAATTTGTCTACATTTTCTACACATTCATTGGCTTCAGCCACAAGTTCTTTGGCCCCATCAAGTGTACAAGATTCCCTCCCTTTGGCTATTTATGCACTACCGGGAATTGAGAAGGTGTTGGAACAAATGGAATCCCTAGAGAAGGAGAAAATAACAGAAGTGTCTGATGAACCTCCTCTTGTACCATCTATGGAAGTTGAGATAATTGAAATACATGAAAGCTCGACTGATGAAAGAACTACAGAAAAGGTTTTGCAGATTGCTTAGTAGGCAGTAGTAGAAAATCTCTAGAACCTTGGGCATGATTCAAATGAAAGGGAGGATGATAAGTTATCAGGAGAAGAAGAAGAAATTCATGATGAATCACTTGGTAAGGAGGATCTCCAAGATAACACTCTTGCAACTTCCTCCACTACAACAAATTGGCTTCAACAAAGACTCACAGAGAAGGAGCCTCAAGTGGAAATGATGCAGCTAGATTTGAATGCATTCTTGGTACAAGTTGAAAGGCCAAAGAAACAAAAGAAGAAAAAACTATAGTCACGAATATACAAAGATGCATCAGGCTCAAGAATAGTAGAGGTTGTTGTCCCTCCTGTTGGTGTTGACAAATCAAAAGTTAGGGCCGAAGATTCTATTGTATCTATTGTACACTTGGGTCCCATATTGAGAAAGCAGAGAATTGACAATTTCATAGGTTCAGTGTCTTCCATAATAGAGCAATTGGATAAGGATGAAATGACTAAACAAGAATTGAGGAAGCAAAATGAGGATTTGCGAACCTACATAAGGTCAGTACTAAGACCATTGAATTTAGAAGGGGAACCATATGCAACTTCAGCCTTGCCATCAAAGTAAGAGTTAGCCAAGTTTGATGACATCAAGACAAATTTTTCCAGAATACAGGAATGGTTTAATAAGGTGTACAATGATGGTTGTGAGGCAATTGATTTTTCTATCAAATTGTACAAGGACTTTATATTGCTGAAAGAAGAATGAGATTAATTACACGAGGAATATGAGCCATCTGAAGAATATTACTATCACATGTTCCCAAGAGTACAAGCAATCAGAAATTTGCCTGACTAGATTTTATTGTGAGAAAACATTCTTTCGATAAAGAGGCTGCACAAATTTGTGGAGTGGTATCAACAAATGAAATTGAAGAAGAAAATCTTTGATAAAGTCAGGGAATTGCATGGGGAGGCAAATGAACAAGTAGTTACTATAATTTATGAAATAAATGAATTTTTCCAAGAATGTTTGGATTCTAGTTTTGATGATCTTTCTCTATGGGATGCACAATGCTGCAAAGATAAATTGTATCAAGCCATTCATGGAGATTCTACTCTGAATGCAGTAGGAAAGTTGGAGAAAGTTAGCAGTCTACGGGCTTCTTTCGTCACATTTCAGAAAAGTAGAAGAACAATAGAGGACATGTATACTGAGTATTATTGAGGTTGGGAGAATCTCAGATTGAGAGAAAATTATGTCAAGGATCCAAATCCCTCAGATATAAATCCAGCATTATCTACTTGGGTAGCATATAATAACAAAAGGGCTAAAGAAGACAAGATAGACTTGGGAGAAGATGCATAAATGATAAATTATTTGAATTTGAAAAATTAATCCTGTCACTTGTAAAAAATGCTATATTTAGAAGGTCATGTGATGTTATTTTGTCTCCATTATACTTTGAAAAGTGACTTTTCTCTATGTGTAGTCAAATGGGTACTTAAATTGTCCAAATTCAATGTATTTAGAGCTTATTTTTCATCCTTTTCCTATAGGACAAATTGTAATCCGAAAATGTAAAGTGTTGTTATAAATGTATTTAATGTTGTTCAATCTGGACCCTTGGTGTTGAGTTAATCTCCACCGTCCATTCAAAAACTTAGTATGGTGCCTCTCCTATATAAAGGGCCATTGTTATCTCATTTGTAAGACTCTTGATGCTAAATTGTTGATACTCTAATGCAAAGCAAGTTACTGTAGGTTCCCTAGGAATTTGTCTCTTGTATTGTCAATTTGGTTTCATGGTTCTCATTTTGATCTACATTAGTTAAATTGTGCTTTTGCAATGTTATTGATTTTTTAAGGTATTTGATGAACATTCAAGTCCATACATTTAGTTGCTTGTTGATTGTAAGTAGCTGTGTATAGTTAGCCTAGGCTATTAAACTGAGCTTAGTTCAATTGCATTACAGTAGTTAAATCACACCAGCATTTGGGTATTTGATGAATGTATGTAATATGAAAATCTAGAGAATCCATAGAAGATAGCACTCTTTTCTGCAACACTGTAGCACAATTTTAGCTTGGTAAAACAAAAAATTGGTTTAAATCTGGATGTTTGTCTACCTACAGCAATCTTTACCTTGTGAATGTCACATAGGATCTCTATAAACACTACTTCTTTTGCATTTTCTTATTAATCAATTGTTAGATTTAGGTTTTTAGCAGTAATTTACACAGAGATATCAACTGAAAGGTTATAAGGCTTTGCACATATTGTTGTCCCAATTTGTCAAATCTGTCATACTGCATGTAAGACCCCTTCTAGGCACAACTAGACATCCCACTAAGTTATTCCAAGCAAGCTAAGACCTAGCTATATTATCCTTGGGGCAGTCCTATCTTGGATAGGATACCTTTTTCAAGGGAGGTGTGATACTAGCAATCATACCTACATTGTTTTCTACTAAAACCACCATCAACAGAATTGGCTCTAGATGGAGGGCCATTAGCAATCCCTACACCATAGCTTTGTATTCTATCACATTATTTGTGCAAGGGAATTGCAATTAGTGTGTTGCCAAATATGAACTCTTGGTGGGACTAATCAATTCAAAACCTACCTCAGATCCTTGCCTACACCTAGATCCATTAAATCTTAACGTCTAGAGGTGAAAGTCATTATTCCTATTAAGATAGTCTTTGCATTCCTACTTTACTTTCTTTAGTTGTTAGGTGTTTGTTTTACTTCGTTTAATTGTCCTTTCCTGCTTTGGTTTTGCTTGTTGCACCTGCTTTGCTGGGGATCTTTGTTTCCCAAACATGGAGGCAGTTGTGCATACCTACAAATGGTTCTTTGTTGGGTAAGTAATATGGATTATTTCTTTGAGAAACCAAGGTTTCTGCTTAGGTTCTGCTGTGGGTTCCGCTATTACACTAAGGGTATGATGTTTATTCATGGGAAATGAATTAGTAGTCGGTGCACCTGAAGTATTTTCTAACCATATATCTCTCATACTCTTAAATGATCTTGAAGTTCCTAAGTGAATCTTGGTGATCTTACATTAAGTGAAAAATCTAAAGGTCCACCTTTGCCGCCATCAGGAGTCCACACCCACCTAGCTGAGTTATTAACGTAACTCACACCATCAAAAGCATGTGTTGCAAGGGTAGCAGTACTGCATTGTACTTTGTTGAATTTAAGCTCAAATATAATATCAATCAAATGAAAAATAAAGAAATGCAACAATCACATTCACACACAATATAACTCAGTGCAATGTATGCCTGACCAGCAATAGGGATATGCTTGAGTGGAATTTTGAAGACAAACCTGTTGGGGCTATAGACGCTCGCTGACAGCGGGGCAATATCTAGGTAGTTCATGAGGTGCGTACTAATCATGTAGCTTAATGTGAAGGATCTGAGATGATCTTAGTAACTAAGGGATGGTAATTAACGTAATTGTACACACTCAAGTTTTTAGGATATCGATGGTTGCACTTGGTTATTGAGCTCTGCTCCTTTGATAGGGTATCATGTTTTCTTGTGTAACATGTGGGAAATGCAAAAGTTCTAGATTTGAAACTGAAGGTTTATCTTTGAAATGCTCTAGAGCATTTTCCAGTAGAGTCACCATTTGTTGTACCTTGCACACACACCCCATTTCGCAAAACAGGGACCCCCTCTTCCAAAATTTTGGCCTAAGAGTATTAGTTTAGTTCCTTGATTCCTAAGATGTCAAAATATGGTCAAATTGCATTAAATGTCACTAAGTCTTCCAAAATCCACTAAGTCCAAGAATTTGTCTTCATAGAAACCAAGTCTAGAGTCCTTTTGCACTAAAAACATGGCCTACTAACCCTTGCATTGAATTTCCCTTCAACCGACTTAGTGCTACATCCGTCACCAACCAACTAAGCACTAAAATTTGAGCCTACTGACTTAGCACTAGATTCCTTGTTTACCAACTTGCACCAAATCACTACCTCGCTGACTTAAGTTAGTAGATGACCAAATTCGCATAAGGTCAGATGACACTAGAAGTCGTGCAAAGTCTGAAGATGTTTCAACTCGCACAAGGCATTGAGAAAGTAAGAGTCTGATCCTGTGCTAAAATTCACTACAACTAACCAAGTCGGTGCAACTTTAAAGTCACGTTGGGTTGGTGACATTATTTTTTTAACGCAAACCCTAAATTAATTCTACAGTATGCCAAGACACCATGCCATACCTCCTGCATTAATGGCAATTGATTAGGGGGGATAAAATGGTTTTCTACCCGCATTTAAGCTCATTCGTATTGTGAAATTGATGAAAGAGCTCTGCGGGTGAATTGAGAAGCAAGTTTAAGGCAAATTGCCCATGGCTTTGAGTGACCAGAGCACTACAACCTACATTTTTCATCATTCCTTGTCTCATTTTCCAGGTTTAATTTCCTTTATTCCACATTTAAGAGTTTCGTTAGGAAACTAGGGTTTTGTATTATGTTGCAGAATGCATCTTCAATGAAAGCATTTCAATTTCCAGTTTGAATGTAGTTTCAATTTGTTTGAGGAATTGGTGAAATAGAGGTTCAAATCACATGTATATTCCATCTTAGGAAACCTTTTATTCAAACAACCCTAGTATCGACTAAATCGGGCGGTTGGATTTTTTGATTTAATCTTATGAAGCTCCCCTATTATACAAAACCTAAATTTGGTCATACAGCCACAACAAAACCTTTAGCAAAATCCCATATTGAATCGATGGTGCTAAAATTTTCCAATAGACCAAAAACAACCTTGCTAAATCATGAGTAGATCTAAACTTGTTAAAGTTTTCACCGACATCCATTAAGTTGATTAGCACTAGAAAACAAACCCTGTGACTTAGTGCTAGAAATGTCTTTGACCAACCCAAAAGCATAACCTCGAAACAAATCAAGTCAATCAGAAACACTAAAAAATTCTACCAAGGCCCAAATCAAACCTAGCACTAAAAACATGATCACCTGACTTAGCGTGAAAACATGTCTCCTCCAACTTTGGTCAGACACCTTTGAAATCCCCACTAAGTCTCTGAACACTAAAATTCCTACTGATGGCAAAACCTTTGTCTTGTGCTAAGCCTCCACTCCACTGACCTATGCGGAAATGTCCCTCTACCAAATTTTAGTCGGTCACCCATCAAATCTGCACTTAGTCCATTGCCTCCAAAACCTGCGCAAGGTCAAATAAATCTAAATCAAGTGCTAGGTCGGATAATCATGAATCCCGTGCATAGCTCCTACCTCTTGCCTTTGGGATAAAACCTCTCACCTCTGACTTGCACTAAATTGACTCCTGACCAACTCCCAAGATACAAAGAGGTCGATACCTCAAAAACTCATGCAAAGTTGGTCCCACCTCAAATTTGTGCCGAGGTCGGATGTGTTGGCAAGAGACACTATATGGATTCATGAATGTTGTCATTGATGGCAACAAAGTTCATCCCACACATCCGCAGGACATGGTATTGTTGGATCTAGGGCATACAACTGAGAGGGGGGGTGAATCAGTTGTATAAAAACCTACTCTACTTTAAATACTTGATTCTTCTTGTTAGTTAATAGTATATCAATTAATCATCCATGAAAGTATAATGCACAAACACAAAAGCAGATAAACATCAACACATTGAACACCAAGATTTTGACGTGGAAAACCCGGTTAAGGGAAAAACCACGGGGTGATTAACCCAAGGATTATTCTCTATTAGAAGAATAAGAAAAAGAATGGCACTTGCCAATTAGGGCTCACTACCCGAGCACACTGCTCACAAAGAGGCCCACTGCCTACAAGGAGACACACTGTCTACAAAGTGATAAGAATCACAATCTTGAACTGGAGAATGACATCTCTACTATGTCCTGATCAGTTCCATTTAAGCCCAAAAAACCCCTACTCTGCCTTTCGCACTTCTCTTCGCTACACCACACTCATCCACACAATCCACACTTCGAAATGAACTCACAAACCATTATTTATACAAGACATCGATCTTAGGAACAAACATCTAAGTCGGCAAACAACCATAAGAGTATCTGCAAGATGAATAACACATCCGGTCGGCCACCACAAGAACATTCGCAGGATGAACAACTCATCCGGTCGGCTAGTCGGAACAAGAACTTCATCCAGAAGAATATCTTCAATTCCGGGCTCTACCATCAATGCGGACCAACAACACAACCTCAACATGATCCAAGAACCTTCACAAGCCTACCTGAATGACCAGGTACATCCGCACTTTCTCTACTTACTGGAATCTCTTCTCTTCCTCATCCGGAACTTCAAGAACACAGTCTGTCGCCACTGTCACAATGCAAAAGGTACTTTCAGACCTCAAAATCATACACAACTCGAGATGACACATCACAAGGACATCCCAAACAATCCTTCCAATCCGTAGATTAGGATTATACAATTCCGGACCTCACCGGACCTTTCTATGATCCTCTTGTCACCTCTGAACACTTGCCGGAACTGGTTCCACACCGACAGCCACAACTCCTTCAGATCTTCATGCGGACCTTTGAAATATTAACTAAAGCATTTCAAGACTCATATCTACAAACCCTTTAATCCGCATCCTCCGGTTTGCATCGTATACAATACATTTGCCTTCTTCTCATCACTGTTCTTCATTGTTCCTGACTGAGGCTAATTTTCTCAATATCCTTAGCACACTGCTCATCGAATCCTTCTTGTCAATGTAATATGAGTATGTTGACATTAATGACAACACTGGTTCACCTCATACTTGCAACAATCTCCCCCTTTGTCATTGATGGCAACATATGATGTGAAAAACCATCAAGACAAGAACTTCTCCTTTCTGTCACAGCTCCCCCTATCAACAACATGTCTTCTCCTTATTTACTGCTCCCCCTTTGATCATTAGCTATTTGTTTTTCACATGTCTTCTCTCCCCGTTTGACATCAATGGCAAAGGGCTCATACCTGCAATTCTAACATATCAGAATCATACCAGCTGCTCCCCCTTAGTAGTAGCTCCCCATCATCAATCCGGATCACAAGATATGACTATGATATCCACCGAACTGATGCACATCAGTGCATCTTAGTTCATTACCGGAGGGGCCATGATCCCTAACTTCTCCCAGAGATATTCAAAAGAGTCCTTGGGAAGAGGTTTGGTAAAGATATCTGCAATCTGATCCTTGGAGGGAACATACTCCAACCTGACTTCTTCCTTGTTCACTTGTTCTCTCAAAAAGTGAAACTTGATAGATATGTGCTTAGTCTTAGAGTGCAATACTAGATTCTTAGAAATATTAATTGCACTTGAATTATCACAGAAAATTGTGATAGGCTCCTCATATTCAACTTTAATGTCTCTTAGCATTTGCTTCATCCATAAGATTTGAGTGCAACTACCTGCTGCTGCAATGTATTCTGCTTTAGTTGTAAACAGAGATATTGCATCTTGTTTCTTGCTTAGCCAAGAAACCAATCTCTTCCCCAGAAAGAATGCTCCACCACTGGTGCTCTTCTGGTCATCCACACCTCCTACCCAATCTGTATCTGTGTAAGCATGAAGAGAGAAATCCGGATCTCTAGGGTACCATAGACCATACTCAACTGTTCCTTTCAAGTACCTAAAAATTCTTTTGATTGCCATAACATGAGATTCTCTAGGATCAGCCTGGAATCTTGCCACAAGACCAACAGCCTGCATTATATTTGGTCTAGTCTGAGTGAGATACAACAATCCACCAATCATTGATCTATACTTTGTCTGATCTGCCTTTGGGGAGTCATCATCTTTGCTCAACTTACATCCGATTGCCATGGGAGTGTTCATTGGCTTTGAATCTTCCATACCAAATTTCCTTAACAATTCTTTCACATATTTGGTTTGAGAAATAAAGATCCCTTTCTTTGTTTGAGTAATTTGCAAACCCAAGAAGAAATTCATTTCACCAAGAATAGACATTTCAAACTCACTTTTCATCTGATTTGCAAAAGTTTTGCACATACTATCTCTTCCTCCAAAAATGATATCATCCACAAACACTTCAACAATCAAAATGTTTTCATGATCAATTTTGAAATATAAGTTGCTGTCAGCAGTACCTTTGTTGAATCCAATCTGCACAAGATGCTTATCCAACCTTTCATACCATGCTCTTGGGGCTTGCTTTAATCCATACAATGCTTTCTTCAATTTGCAGACCATATCTTCATTATCAGACAATTGAAATCCATCCAGTTGTTCAATGTAAACTTCTTCTTCCAGATCACCATTTAGGAAGGCAGACTTGACATTCATCTGATATACCTTAAAGTCTTTAAAGGAAGCAAATGCAAGGAATAATATGACTGCTTCAATTCTTGCCACCAGAGCAAAGGTTTCTTCAAAACCAATTCCTTCTATTTGAGAGTAGCCTTTGCAGACCAATCTAGCTTTGTTTATGATTACTTCACCAGCTTCATTCAGTTTGTTCTGGAAAACCCATTTGGTTCCAATCACATTCCTGTCTCTAGGTCTGGGAACAAGATCCCAAGTATGATTTCTCTCAATTTGCATCAATTCATCTTCGATTGCTTTGGTCCAGTTTTCATCATTGCAAGCTTCATTTATTGTCTTAGGTTCAATCTTTGAAATCAGACAACATTCATCCTGATTTTGAGCAACTTTCCTTCTAGTTTGCACACCTTTGTTTTTGTCACCTATGATCTAATCTTCAGAGTGGTTCTGTATTACATACCTTAGAATTTTGGGAGCATTCTGTACTGCTGCTTCTTGATCAAGCTCATTCAAACCTATCTCTTCTTCCTGATTTACCAGATCAGGCTGACTCTAACTTACCAGAGAGGATTGAGCTCCTTGAACTTGAACACCATCTTGGTCATCCTCATCAAACTCATAAAACCTTGAGGGCTTCTCAATTCCTTCATCAACTTTCACATTAGTGCTTTCTATCATCTTCCTCAATCTCTTATTGTAACACCGGTATGCTTTGCTTTGAGTGGAGTAACCCAAGAAAATTCCATCATCACTTCTAGCACCAAACTTTCCTAGATCTTCATCTCTTTTAATATAATACTTGCTACCAAATACTCTAAAATATTTCACAGTAGGAGTGATGCCAAACCAGAGTTCATAAGGGGTCTTACCGGTGTTGTTTCTGATTTGAACTTGATTGAGAGTGTAGACTGTAGTGCTGATAGCTTCTTTCCAAAACATTTGAGGAACATTTGCTTCCAACATCATTGTCCTGGCAGCTTCCTGGATGGTCCAGTTCTTTCTCTCAACTACTCCATTCTGCTATGGAGTCCTAGGAGCAGACAACTGTCTTCTTATACCCTGCTTCTCACAAAAGTCAATGAACTTACCAGATGTAAATTCACCACCTCTATTAGACCTTAGACATTTCAGTTTCAATCCGGTTTGATTCTCTACCATAGCTTTGAAGATTTTGAACTTCTCAAGGGCTTCTGATTTCTCCTTTAGGAAGGTAACCCACATCATTCAGGAATGGTCATCAATTAGCAACATGAAATATCTATCACCTTGTAGACTCTTGATTCTTGTCAGACCACAGAGATCAGTATGTACTAATTCCAACAATCCGGTAGAGGATTGATCTTTGCTTTTGAAAGAGACTCTGCTCTATTTACCTAGCTGACATTCTTTGCACAAACTATTTGTAGGTTTCATCAATTTTGGAAGATCTCTTACAGCCTGAGTATTGCTTATCTTGATGATGTTATCAAAATTTACATGACACATTCTTCTATGCCATAACCAACTCTGATCAATTTGAACAAATAGACAACTTTTATTTGAACCAACCAGATGAAAGATATTACCTTTTGTCTGAGTACTGGATGCAATTTCAGTTCCGAAACTTGTAAAGATTCTACATTTTCCATTCTTGAACCGGAGATCATAGCCTTTGTCTACTAACTGACCAACACTGAGAAGATTGTGCTTCAATCCTTCAACATATAGTACATTACCTGTTTTGCTCTTTCCATCAAAGGAAATAGTTCCCCTACCTCTGATTCTGCCAGCAGAATTATCACCAAATTTTACCATTCCTCCTTCATACCTTTCCAAATCCAAGAACTTATCCTTGTCACCAGTCATATGGTGAGAACATCCACTATCAATAACTCAATCATCCTTTTCTTCCACTTGAGCAGCCAAAGCTTTTTCCACAACCTTGTGATTGACAGATTCAGAGAGTATTGAATCTTCTTCCTTGATGGCAATAAACACCCATTCATTTCTGGATTTGCTTCCTAGTTCTGATTCATCATCTGTTACTCCTTCATTGTCATCTTTTTCATGAACATAATAGCAGTTCTTTTGAAACCTTTGTCTGTTAGTATTAGTCCTTGCAGATCTTTCCAAACATCTTGAAGCAAAATGACCAATCTTATTGCAGTTGAAGCACTTAAAGGGTAGTTTTCCTTCATACTTACCGGATTCTCTTGGCAGTCTCTTTGCAATGAGGGCTTCAAGTTGAGCTATTTCTGCTTGTTCTTCTTCCATGTCTCTTCTTGCTTGATCATACCATGACATCTTCCTTGAAGAGTTCTCACTCGGATCAAATCTCTGTTTGCCTTTCACATAGGCACTGGTTTTGAAAGCAGATTCAGTCTTGGGAGGATCATCTCCAAACTCGTCATTTCAAATGCAGCTAGTTTGCCAGCCAATTGTTCTCTTGTGTCAATTGTGTGGGCTCTGAATTCATCAATGGCAGCAACCTTGATTTTGTAGGCAACAGGAAGGGATCTGAGGATTTTGCAAACAATCTCATTTTCATCCAGAGTTCCACCAGCATTTCTAATTCCACATACTAGCTCATTCACTCTTGGCATAAAGGTAGTGATGTTTTCATCATCTCTCATTTTCAATCTTTCAAATTTCCCTTTCAAACTTTGCAATCTTGCACTTTTGACAAACTCATCTCCTTCATATAGAAGTTCCAATTTAGTCAGGATCTCATATGTAGTTGGTAGGTCGATAACATTTGAGAGATCTGAGTCGTTCAATGCACTTAGCAGAGCTTCCTTGGTCCGTAGATTATTTTCAGCATCTATGATTTCATTCAGAGTTGTCAGACCACCTTGTGGAGGTACATATGGTTTTGAGACCATGGCCAAGTATGCTTTCCCATACATTCCAAGTGACATTTCATGCGACCTTTCCAGAGGGTGAAGTTGGTTCCGTCGAACTTCAGACAATCCTTCTTGTATGACGACATCCTGGATCTCCTCAAGCGGTTAAGCTCCTTTCAGAGGAACTTGGCTCTGATACCAATTGTTGGATCTAGGGCATACAACTGAGAGGGGGGGGGGTGAATCAGTTGTATAAAAACCTGCTCTACTTTAAATACTTGATTCTTCTTGTTAGTTAACAGTATATCAATTAATCATCCATGAAAGTATAATGCACAAACACAAGAGCAGATAAACATCAACACATTGAACACCAAGATTTTGATGTGGAAAACCCAGTTAAGGGAAAAACCACAGGGTGATTAACCCAAGGATTATTCTCTGTTAGAAGAATAAGAAAAAGAATGGCACTTGCCAATTAGGGCTCACTACCCGAGAACACTGCTCACAAAGAGGCCCACTGCTTACAAGGAGACACACTGTCTACAAAGTGATAAGAATCACAATCTTGAACTGGAGAATGACATCTCTACTATGTCTGGATCAGTTCCATTTAAGCCCAAAAAACCCCTGCTCTGCCTTTCACACTTCTCTTCACTACACCACACTCATCCACACAATCCACACTTCAAAATGAACTCACAAACCATTATTTATACAAGACATCGATCTTAGGAACAAACATCTAAGTCAACAAACAACCATAAGAGTATCCGCAAGATGAATAACACATCCGGTCGGCCACCACAAGAACATTCAGAAGAATATCTTCAATTCCGGGCTCTACCATCAATGCGGACCAACAACACAACCTCAACATGATCCAAGAACCTTCACAAGCCTGCCTGAATGACCAAGTACATCCGCACTTTCTCTACTTATTGGAATCTCTTCTCTTCCTCATCCGGAACTTCAAGAACACAGTCTGTCGCCACTGTCACAATGCAAAAGGTACTTCCGGACCTCAAAATCATACACAACTTGAGATGACACATCACAAGGACATCCCAAACAGTCCTTCCAATCTGCAGATTAGGATTATACAATTCCGGACCTCACCGGACCTTTTGTGATCCTCTTGTCACCTCTGAACACTTGCCGGAACCGGTTCCACACCGACAGCCACAACTCCTTCAGATCTTCATGCGGACCTCTAAAATCTTAACTAAAGCATCTCAAGACTCATATCTACAAACCCTTTAATCTGCATCCTCTGGTTCGCATCGTATACAATACATTTGCCTTCTTCTCATCACTGTTCTTCACTGTTCCTGACTGAGGCTAATTTTCTCAATATCCTCAGCACACTGCTCATCGAATCCTTCTTGTCAACGTAATATGAGTATGTTGACATCAATGACAACACTGGTTCACCTCATACTTGCAACAAGTATGTCTATAACAGAAGTTAGAGTGAAGAATGTTGTGGTCTGGTAAACAAGAACAGAGCAGTCAGTAAGGTCCGACAGACAGGTTTGGATCTCTTAGTAGAAGTATCTTAGTGAAGTGCAGCTTTGGGGAAGTCAAGAGGAGTATCTTGACTAAT
The DNA here is from genome assembly GCA_027924645.1 of Cunninghamia lanceolata. Lineage (NCBI taxonomy): Eukaryota > Viridiplantae > Streptophyta > Pinopsida > Cupressales > Cupressaceae > Cunninghamia > Cunninghamia lanceolata. Next base: position 1,273,990 of record BSBN01000007.1, read on the forward strand.
ATATTCCAAGGTTTGAGCCTCCGGTGTGAAAAGGATAAAGAGATGTGAATGCTTGAGTGTCAGGTTCCCAAGTGACAGTGTGAACAAAGGAAGAACTGACTGGCAGAACATCAGACATTATTCTGGATGTGTTACTAATGTTAGTAAAGGTTATGAAGGCATAAATTATGTTTGGCTGACATGATTAATGATTTCTACAAGTATATGCTTGATCCGCATTACTTGGTGTGCAAGGATTCAGCCGACAGATCAGAGTTTGTAAAAAGATTGACTATTCTGGGTGCCAACTAGAAAGGTGATGAAATCACTTGTGCGGATATATATACAAGATGGATTTAGTTATGAGATGTGTCGTGATTGCAAGTGATATGCGAATAAAAGCAGAAGAGTAGAGCGAAAGCAGTAAGGAAGGTCGGGTATATGAAAGGAAAGCAGCATAAAAGAAGAGGAAAGATGAAGTGCATCAGATTAGTGTACTGAGCCTAATTGGAACTGAACTCCAGCATATGTAGATGCTCCCAATCAGTTCAAGTATTGTATAACACTCTTTTTGTAGACAGTGAGTCTCTTGTAGGCAATGTACCTCTTGTGAGTAGTGTGCTCAGGCAGTAAGCCCTAATTGGCAAGTGCCATTTTTGTACTACCATTCTTCTAACAGAGAATACAATCTTGGGTTAATCACCCCGTGGTTTTTCCCTTAACAGGGTTTCCACGTCAAAAATATTGTGTCATGTGTATTTCTATTTTATGGTTATGTTTGTTTGTTTGATTTGATGCTGCATTAATTATCAAGAAAGTTTAGAAAGTTGAAATAACTAAGATAACTGATTCACCCCCCCCTCTCAGTTATCAACAATTGGATCAAAAAATCTAAGGAATAGGCTTAGAAGACCTCTGGTAAGGCAGCCTAATGCCCAAAGATATCCATCCTTCAATGGATACTACCACAACTACAATAACTTTGGTCATAAAGCTAATCAGTACAGAAAGAGAATGAATCAGACTAACTCATCCTTCTCCGCACAGTGCTTCAACTGCAAAAGGTATGGTCACAAATCCCATGAATGCAGAAATATGCAAATGAATAACTCATTCAATGGTAGATGCTTTGCATGCAATAGAATGGGTCATATGGCTAATCAATGCAGATCAAGAGGATATCAATCAAATATGCAAAGAAATGTTGTTCGCCAAATTTGCAATAGATCCGGTCATATAGCAAAATTCTGTAGAAGCAAGAATCAGGATAAAAGAGGTCCGGTATATTATAATCAGAATCAAGATAAGGGAAAATAAAAAGTAAATGCAGATGAAATTCAAAGTGAGATGAACAAGATTTGGGTGAAGAAAAGTACAAAGAATGTAGGGGATGGATCCGCACCAGACTCTGGTGCTGATATTCCTTCCGGAAACTAAAAAGTGAGGTCTGGCTGAGGGGGAGACACAAAGAAAACCTTGTTCCCCCAGCCAGTCAATTGGTGCCAGTACTGGCACAAGAAGAGTTATGGATTAAAGGGTTCATAAGGGAAACATCCAAATAAACTATGGTTAAGATTTGGAAGATCCGCAAGAAGATTTGAAGAATCTAATCCTTCCAGAATTGATCCGGTAAAATAGTCTTCTGGTAAAAATAGATTCCTTATAAGTTTAGTCTGGTATGATTCAAACTATGGTGTCTTGATCTACAAATAGATCAAATGACTAATGAAAGGAAGATAGATTATCACTACTCTCCTAGAATAACTTCAAAATCTGTCTCAGTGATCCGGAAAGGTTTTGTCTCTGAATAAGGAAAACAAGGCTAATTGGAATGAATTAGGTTGCGCATTTATTACAGAATGAAAATTAGGGCTTCTCAGAAATAAAAGAGTTCATTCACTCATCATTTGTACACTCACATTCAAAGAAAAGAGAGAAGGAGCTCTACAACAATCTCTCCCAAAGATCAAGATGATTCCTCATACAGCTCAATCTGGATTTCATCATGTGCCCTAAACAGCGTAAAAGGTATTCTTCGTTCTTGATATCTCTCAGTAAGATTCATTGATGATGGCTACTCTGAATATAGTAAAGATTTATGATAGATCTCGCCCCATATTTAAGAAGCATCCATACAAATCCTTGAAAGTAGATCCCCTAGGAGCCTTCTCTAGTGTTTCGCATGGTGTTTTGCACATAGAAGACATTAGGGTTTACATACACGCAAATGTTGAAGAGTTTGGGGAATTCAAACTAAGAGATATCTATCACAAACAATTTATAGATGATGCATTTGAGCTCAAACCCCAATACAAGGGCCTCCGGAATAAGCACTTTGCACAATACATACATTTCCCCTGTTTTACTGAGGATGAATGGGTCAGATATATTTTGAGCAGAATACATGACAACTTCATGTGGTTAAATGGACCGTTCAAAATCATAAAAGATGCCATCAGGGCAGTTACCAGATTACACTCATCCGGTGTGATTCATGTTCTTAAATCTGTGAAGAATCAAACTGTAAGTGAGGCTACCGAATCCAAGTTTGACAAAAGAGCAATGACAATAGATGACATCTCTGATCCGGATGTCAAGTTTGCCTCCATGATCATTGGATATAAAATATATCATTCTAGCAGGGAAAATTCAGTACCTGGAACGACCATCTACATAGCTTATTAAATGCTAAGAAAGGATGCAGACTACAATCTTTGTCAGCTTCTCTTAAACCAACTCTTGGAGAATCTACAGAAAATAAAGAAAGATAAAAAGAATTCATTCAAGTATGGTGGATTAATATTGTGCTTATTCTTCTACTTTATGAATGAGCTTCCCGGATCTAATGGCTGGGTGTGGGAGAATGATAGACCAGTATCTATCCAAATCAGAGATTATTTGCATGGACTTGGTGATGTCAAAGCACAAAATATAGCCCTGTGGGGATACTTCAAGAATTTCTAGAACATGATGCAAGCAAGAGAAAGGATTCCCCAGTCTATTGTTGAGAAGTACAAAGACACAGTATGTTTTATGGTAGAGACTGATCAGTGCCTAATGGAGGCAGTAGAACCAAGAACTATATGGATCATGCCCATGGGGTATGAAGTTGATAAACAAATTATGGAGCTACATGTTCAACACATGCTAAGGCAGCCAAAAGATCCAAAGGCAGAAAGGTTTGGAACCTTTGAGGAGTTGAGTATAAAGATTCATGTGGAACTCAGACAACTAGAGATTAAGAGGAAGGTGAGAAAAGAAATAGAAAATGTTACCAAAGGCCTTGGTATCTCAAAGGAGGCACTTGATGCCCACAAGAAAAAGATGGAAAGGGCTGAGGAAGAGAAGAAGAAGGCAGAAAAGAAAAGTAAGGAAAGTGCTCCGGTAGAATCTTCCACTCGGACAAGATCATCAAAGAGATCAGCACCTGTCACAGCCAAAAGCTCAAGAACATCAAAACCGGAAGTCCAGGCATCCGGAAAAGGAGAAAAGAGGACAAATAAAAAGGCAACAAGGTCCTATGTTAGCCTAAAGGATGATGAGGAAACTGAATTAGATGAAGAGATAAAGAAACTGAAAAAGAAGAAGAAATCATCCGGTGAACACTCTACTGGTCAAGGAGAAGAAGAGAAGGAAGAAGAATTTGTTGAGAAACCCACTCTATCCTTAGATGTTGTAGTGAAAGTAGTCACTGTGGATGGGAACCTGCAACCCTTAACAGAATTCTATGATGCTTATAATGAAGTAGATAAAAAGATTCTGGAGGAAGCCACTGTTCAGTTTTTAAACACTTACAATAAAGCTTTTATTGAAATTATCTCTCTAATTCCCAAAAGCTTAACGAAAAGGCTTGAAATGAGGAAGAACAATGCTTGAGCAAAAGATCTAGAAATTCAGGATCAAATAGAAATTCAGCTATACCCTTCAATCACTCCACAACAAATGAACATGGTATTCAAAGATTGTAAGGATGAGTTCAGGAGCAAAGCCAGGATGAATCAGCTAATGCTTGGTGAAACCAATCAAGTGGCAAAAGAGACTAAAGAGATCATCCAAAATGCTTTTAAGAAATTCAACATTCCAGTTATAGAGGACTTGGGTACTGACCCCTCAACCACAAGTGTTGCAGAAGAGTCTACTGAGAAAATAACAGAAGAGGTAATGGACTCCAGTGCAGAAACAGCTAAGGACTTGGAATCCTCTGCTCTGAAAGAGGTGGTCCATGAACAGACTAACATCTCTCCTCTGATTTCCCCTGCTGACTCTAGATCAAAAGGAGAAGAAAGAGTAAAGGAGAAAGAAGCAGAGGTGAAGGGAAAAGAAGATGAGAGTACCAAGGTTGCAGAAGGAGAGAAGACCTCAATAGAGAAGACCACAATTTCTAGTGGTAAGAATGTAGAAGGAGAAAAAGCTCCAAAAGACAGTTCTATGACTGCAGAGGAAAAGAAAAATCTGTCTCCGGCAAGAGACACTACAGAATCAGTCAAGGACTTTTTGACAAGAGCAACTATGGAGATTGATGAACCGGAACTGCTAAAAGGGCCATTAGACTTTGACTCTCTATCACAGGTGCAAACAATGAAAATAGCTTCATTTGCAAATGCGAAGGCCAAAGAGAAACTACTAAAATCTCACATGGAAGACTGTGAGCTTATAGAGGTAGCATCCGAAGTTTTGGAAAAGATCATGCCATCTTTTCAGAGGGATCCCACAGCCTCCTCTTCTAGTAATCTCAAAACTCTAGTCAGCAGTGTTAGTACACATTTTGATTCTCTAGGGAAGTCAGCTGAAGAAAAGGTCTGGAAGGAGTTTTTGGATAAAAGATTCTCTGAAGTATAGGGTCTGATAACAAATGACAGGAAAGTCATGGATATTGGGATAAAGAGCTTGGAAAATGCTCTTAAAGATGGCAAAAATATATACAAATTTTGCTTATCTTGGCCCACAGTGACCAAAGATATTGAAAGAAAAGTAAAAGAACAAGAGGATAAACTATTAAGTCTGTCTCAAAGTTTTGATCCTCTCTCATCCTCCTTAGTAAATCAAGAGTGTCAGACTATTCCAATCACAAATGCAATAAAGAATTTTGAGAAGGAAAGGAAGAACATAATCAGCTAGGTGGGTGAACTTAGAAGGATCATCATCCCTAAGTTAGAGGCCATGCATGAGGCCATAAGTGAAGCTCAAATCATAGCCCAGACCAATGATCCAATAGATCTAAAAAGGGCAGATGCTTTTGCGTTCCTATTGAGCGGTCATATTTTAATTTTGGACAGAATGAAGCAAAGCTGGGCTACAGAACTTATTCAATTGAAGACAACTTTTGCAGACATACTTAAGTATATGTAAGTATGCCATATGTATATACTTATGCGGCTAAGTATAGTTGAATTTTTGAAAGTTCTGATATGTGGACCCTACCCTTTGCCATTGATGTCAAAGGGGGAGTGAAGAGCAGTGAAAAATAAGGAATCCAACTAAGGGGGAGCTCCAGAAAATGTATATAAAAATAGAGCATCAGCCAAGGGGGAGCATAGTGTAAACACTTAGTCATTTTTCACTAAGTGTTGCCATCAATGCCAAAGGGGGAGATTGTTGGCAAGAGACACTATATGCATTCATGAATGTTGTCATTGATGGCAACAAAGTTCATCCCACACATCTGCAAGACATGGTATGTCTATACCGAAAGTTAGAGTGAAGAATGTTGTGGTCCGGTAAACAAGAACAGAGCAGTCAGTAAGGTCCGACAGACAGGTCCGAATCTCTTAGTAGAAGTATCTTAGTGAAGTGCAGATTTGGGGAAGTCAAGAGGAGTATTTTGACTAATATATTCCAAGGTTTGAGCCTCCAGTGTGAAAAGGATAAAGAGATGTGAATGCTTGAGTGTCGGGTTCCCAAGTGACAATGTGAACAGAGGAAGAACTGACTGGCAGAACATCAGACATTATTCTGGATGTGTTATTGATGTTAGTAAAGGTTATGAAGACATAAATTATGTTTGGCCAACATGATTAATGATTTCTACAAGTATATGCTTGATCCGCATTACTTGGTGTGCAAGGATTCAGCTGATAGATCAGAGTTTGTGAAAAGATTGACTATTCTGGGTGCCGATTAGAAATGTGATGAAATCACTTGTGCGGATATATATACAAGATGGATTTAGTTATGAGATGTGTCATGATTGCAAGTGATATGCGAATAAAAGAAGAAGAGTAGAATGAAAGTAGTAAGGAAGGTCCGGTATGTGAAAGGAAAGCAACATAAAAGAAGACGAAAGATGAAGTGCAACAGATCAATGTACTGAGCCTAACCGGAACTGAACTCTAGCATATGTAGATGCTCCCAATCAGTTCAAGTATTGTATAACACTCTTTTCATAGATAGTGAGTCTCTTGTAGGCAGTGTGCCTCTTGTGAGCAGTGTGCTCGGGCAGTAAGCCCTAATTGGCAAGTGCCATTTTTGTACTACCATTCTTCTAACAGAGAATACAATCTTGGGTTAATCACCCCGTGGTTTTTCCCTTAACAGGGTTTCCATGTCAAAAATATTGTGTCATGTGTATTTCTATTTTATGGTTATGTTTGCTTGTTTGATTTGATGCTGCATTAATTATCAAGAAAGTTCAGAAAGTTGAAATAACTAAGATAACTGATTCACCCCCCTCTCAGTTATCAACAGGATGGACCCCAAATTAGCACTTTCTGACTAGGAAGTCTGAGACTCTCAAAATCAGTGCAAACCTTGGTAATTGACTGTCTTTTGTGAAAATTTCAAAGGCAAAGGTCTATTGTGATTAAAATAAATGATGCATTGATAGAATAATGATGTTTTGCATATTTTGATTCAAATTTTGGAGCATTTAAGTATTTATTGCATGATTTAATATGGATTGCAGTGTTGTTTTATCATCCTATCATGTAGTAAATGTTGTAAAACAATAAGTTATTAGACTTGTGCATTTCTGAGGTAAACATTGATGAATTAGTTGGATAGATGTTAGTCTCACAATGTATAGTATGACTTAGTGATATGTCAGTTAACTTGTTAATCATACAAACTTAGGAATTAGGAAGACTATTCAAAACTATCAAGACTTATAAGTCCGGTCATACAGGTTAAATGACTGCAAGGGCTCAAAACATGAAGTATGAGTTTAAAGGCATTCCTCTTGAGACCAAAATCACCTCTGGATGGAAAAACATAGGGGACACCGATGTAGGTCACATTGACTTAGATGACTTCAGAACCTGAATAATTAGACCCAATGCAACTCCAAGGGCCAAGAAGGTAAAGGACAGTGGGATTGCAAAGGTTGTTGCCTTCCCTACTTCAGCTCAGTGTGCAAAACTGATATTTTCCTATGTTGAGAGATATGATCCATTGACCAAAACCATACAGACTCCCAGTGGAGAAGTACTAGCAAAATTGACTACACCATCCATAGCAGAGACCTTTGGTATCCCATGGTATCCAGTGTTAACCATACCAGATAAAATAGGTGCAGAGGCAACATTTAAGAAAGATTTGGATACATGCAAAAAAACATATAAATGATCATTGGATGAAGAGAAAATGATCTGTTATCATCGAACACCCCCAAACCCTATACAAAAGTGACTTCCATGAAGAAATTGGAGACCTAGTGACTTTGATCAGCATAATATATGGATTAGCTACTGCCTCAACTTTTGAAGGATGGATGTTCATGATGATTGAAGAGATAATTAGTAAAGGGACCAAGTTTCACTAGACTCAAATATTGAGAGACAACATGCTTGAGGCATTTAGAAACTTCAAAGATAAACAAATATTCATGTGGACCTCCTATGTGGTATATACATTGGCCAGGAGGAATGAATATGTTGCGCTATCCAAAATCAGAGAAGTTGGCAATGGTGAATACCAAATCAAAGTCTATGAATGCTATGATCAATTAGTATTGTCCAAATCTCTCAGCCATTATAAGAGAGTGAATGATACATTCACAATGTATATCACTAGATTGCTTCAAGGTACCACATCTCTAAGAATATCTTCTGAAGCAATGAATGAGATCATGCAATATGGAAGGTGGTATATATAGTTTCAAAAGTTCACCCATTTGAGAATCCAAGGCTTCACTAGTCTTCCATATAGACTACCTTAGTATCCAACAGATAAGGTGGTGCTTCTAGAGTTGTTAAGACAACTGATCACTTGTGCCGAAAAACTAAAACACTTCCATAGAACAAATGTCAAATTTCCAATCCTATTGGGTAGAGGTGATTATGCATCTGTCTCTCTTGGAGTAGCTAAACATTTTGATAAGAAGTTGTAGCTACTTAACCTTCATTTTGACCCACAAAGAATAATGGAGAGATATGTGAGCAAAAAGCTATTCCACAAGATGCATCTAGAAGATTTTTGGTCTAACTGTGTGGATGACTATGATGTGTTAAAAAGAACTCACTCAAGTCTATCCCTTGGGTTCATAAAGAAATTTCATATAATAGAGGCCCCAGATTAGTTGAATGATGATGATGATGTAGTGTATAATGGACCTTGGGAAGTCCAATATCAACAACCAGTCACTCTTCCTAACTGGGCCAACATAGAGGAATGTTCCTTGGATGCAGTAATGAAAAAACCCATAAGGTTGAGTAAAGTATGGGTGAGGAATCAAGTTGCAACATTGGAGAGACAAGGAGTACAACTCACTTACACTACTCTTGAAGCTAAAAAGGAATCTAAAGATGAGGAAGACACACCTATAGAAGTGTCAGATGATGTAGAGCAACCTCAAGAACCCTCAAAATATTCCAATAGTGAGGATCATATACCTTTGGTAGAGAAAGGGAAGGAAAAGAAAGATATTCCAAAAGCTAAGAAGAAAGATATGCCTCCTACCACATGGACAAGGGTAGCTAAGAAGAAGGATATGCCAAGTGGGCTGAGAGAGGTGTCCAAAACTAAGGGGTAAAAGGTTAAGAAAGTTGGTGCAAATATAGAAACATCTACTACTGCAGCATCAAACATCACAAACATCCCAGTGACATCTTCACCTCTTGTTTCTCAAACTACAAGTGCTCCCTCATCTTCTCCCACTGATGCCACAATTATTCAAGAAACTGCCTCTGCTTCCTCTCCTCTACCAGTAACCACAATTTCCACAGCCTCATGTTCATTGGTAAATGACTCAAGTATTCTGGTTGGCCCCACTTCCCCTGTCATTATCTCATCATTCCTTTTTGTTTCTACCACATCTATGCATTCCATTTCTTCTATCTCACTTACTACCTCCATCTCCTTGCCACCTGTTTCTTCTTTACTTTCGTTATCTTCCTCTATAACTTCCTTCTCCATCACCTTACCAATTGTCATTTCTTCCACAATATCTACTTCTTTTATCCCACCTCCTTTGGGGTTTACTCCATTTTTCAATTTAACACATGTTAATTTTCTTACATTTGCTACACATTAATTTTCTTTAGCCACCAATTCTTTGGCCCCATCAAGTGTACACGATTCCCTCCCTTTGGATGTTCCTAGACTACCAAGAATCGAGAAGGTGTTGGAACAAATGGAATCTCTAGAGAAGGAGAAAATAACAAAAGTGTCTGATGAACCTCCTCTTGCACAATCTACGGAAGTTTGAAATACATGAAAGCTCGACCGATGAAAGAACTATAGAAAAGGTTTTGCAAATTGCTGAGGAGACAGTAGCAAAAAATCTCTGAAACCTTGGGCATTATTTAGTTGAAAGTGAGGATGATAATTTATCAAGAGAAGAAGAAGAAATTCATGATGAATCACTTGGTAAGGAGGATCCCCAAGACAACACTTTTGCAACTTCCTCCACTACACCAAATTGGCTTCAACAAAGACTCACAAAGAAGGGGCCTCAAGTGGAAATGATGTAGTTAGATTTGAATGCACTGTTGGCACAACTTGAAAGGCCAAAGAAACAAAAGAAGGAAAAACTATAGTCATGAATATAAAAAGATGCATTAGGCTCAAGACTAGAAGAGGTTGTTGTCCCTCCTGCTAGTATTGACAGATCAGAAGTTAGGGTCGAAGATTATATTGTATCTACTATAAACTTGAGTCCTAGATCGAGAAAGAAGAGAATTGATAACTTTGCAGGTTTAGTGTCTTCCATAATACAGAAATTGGATAAGGATGAAATGTGATGTAGAGGCACTTTGATAGGAGAAGGATATAAAACTAGACAAGGTTCTATTACACCCAAAAGCCCAAAATCAAAGGTTAGATTACACAAGTGGGAATAGTAGTTAGATACCTTTATTTATTCATGTAAATAGTGTTTAGGCATGTATAGGGACCCATCCCATCCATTGGAAAAGGTAGGTCAAGCTTTGAAATGGTACTTCCTTCACAAACCCCCAAAATGGCTTGTAGCCCTTCAAAATGACAACAATCCTAATAACTTTTGACTCAGACCTCCAAATGCAAATATTAGACAATCAATAGATACCCATTATGGCCCTCTATTACATATCCCAAACTTAGCATGGTTTGTTTTGGATGGAATATCTCAACCAATAACACCTCTCTATGACCTAGAGCCCCAATTAGGCCAAAATTACAAAGAGACTACTATAGAATGCAAGCCCAAAACTCAACCAAGGGTTTGAATAGTTAGAATACATGCCAAAACAAAGTATTTTGTGGGTTTTAGACTTCCACTCTTTGTTGTTCCCAAAAATGCACTTATGGTTCCTTCAATGTGCTTTTAAACATCACCTAACACATGGTTTTGTTAGGTCTTTCAATGGAAACTCCTCCTCTGCAAGTTCTCTGGCAAAAAACCAACATAATATGGTAATACAGTCCTACAATCATCCATCCCACTAATCACAAGTGGATCAAATCAGTGGAATGGAAAAAGAATGCATATTCTCCTATCAAAACCCTAGAGGAGGGTTTCACAAACCAAATCTAGAGAAAACCTTATAACTCCCTACCACAAGAGTTTCAAAGCATCAAACTGAGTTTAAAAGGAAGTTAACACCATGTACTCACTGATCAATTCATTCACAAGTGAAGACAAAATCGTACCTTTGCGCAGTACGGACTGTGCTAACAAGGAAGCTCAAAAAATAGTCTCCAAAAGAGCAGTCCGAGGAGAATGGGAATATCTTTCCTTATATCTATTGTCAACACACCAAACCACCTTTGTTTGGAAGTTAATTCATCCTTCTACATGTGCCATAGACTTAGAGACCATGATTGTTCTGTACAGGAGTACAGTATGATCTAATGCAGCGAATGATACAGAAAAAAGGTAGAAAACTGATGTTTTTGTTATTTCTTTCAATAAAAAATGTCTTATTTGTTACAATGATCATTGGCATGGCTTAAAAGAAGCCTTCTACATTCATGTGGAGTAGTTAGAAAGTAGTTGGGGTCAATGGAACTACCCAACCATCGAATTTCCTCTAAACTACTCTATTTTTCTAACTACATCAACCTAATTACATTCGTTGGGCAGAGTTACACTTGTTGTTTGGGCTAAACATTGCCTTCAAATATGTTTACAATGTGATTAGGATTTAAACATCACCTTGGACTCCTTAAACATGCCTTAGATTCTTTGAACATGCCATAGACTCTTTGAGCATGCCTTAACAAGGCTTACAATCATGAAGACTGTATGACTGCCTATTACACCTTAGAGTTACTCCATCAAGCCATGACAATAGTATGTAGATATTTGGACATAGTCCTTATTACATGAATGGTCTTCTAGGACCTTATTGGATCAAAATATGACATCAAAACCAAACATGAAGTTGAATGCCTCATGGAGGCCACCTTGTGTTAGGTAATGACTAAATAGGAATTGAGGAAGAAAAATGAGGAGTTGTGAGCTTGCATAAGGTCGCTACTGAGACCACTGAATTCAAAAGGGGAACCATCTGCAACTTCAGCCCTTCCATCAAAGGAAGAGTTAGCAAAGTTTGATGACATCAAGACAAATTCTATCAGAATGTAGGAATGGTTTAATAAGATGTACAATGATGGTTGTGAGGCAACTGATTTTGTTGTCAAATTACACAAGGACTTCAGATTGCTAAAAGAATGATGGGATGAATTACACGATGAATATGAGCCATATGAACAATATTACTCTCACATGTTCTCAAGAGCACAAGCAATCAGAAATTTGCCTAACCAGATTTACTGTCAGAAAACATTCTTTTGGCAGAGAGGCTGCATAAATCTGTGGAGTGGTATCAACAAATGAAATTGAAGAAGGAAATCTTTGATAAAGTCAGGGAATTGCATGGGGAGGTAAATGAACAAGTACTTGCTGTAATTTATGAAATAAATTATATTTTTAGAGAATGTTTGGATTCTGGTTTTGATGATCTTGCTCCCTAGGATGCACAATGTTGCAAAGATAAATTGTATCAATCCATTCATGGATATTCTACTCTGAATGTGGTAGGAAAGTTGGAGAAAGTCAACAGTCTTCGGGCTTCTTTCATCACATTTTAGAAAAGCAAAAGAACATTAGAGGATGTGTATACTCAGTATTACCAGAGCTGGGAGAATCTCAGATTCAAAGAAAATTATGTCAAGGATCCAAATCCCTTAGATATAAATCCAACATTATTTGCTTGGGTAGCATACAACAACAAAAGGGCTGAACAAACAAGATAGACTTGGAAGAAGATGCATAAATGATAAATTATTTGAATTTGAAAATGTAATCCCGTCACTTGTAAAAAATGCTATATTTAGAAGGTCATGTGACACTATTTTGTCTCCATTATACTTTGAAAAGTGACTTTTCTCTATGTATAGTCAAATGGGTACTTAAATTGTCCAAATTCAATGTATTTAGAGGTTATTTTTCATCCTTTTCCTATAGGACAAATTGTAATCCGGGAATGTAAAATGTTGTTATAAATGTATTTAATGATGTTTAATCTAGACCCTTGGTGTTGAGTTAATCTCCACCATCCATTCAAAAACTCAGTATGACACCTCTCCTATATAAAGGGCCATTGTTATCTCATTTGTAAGACTCTTGATGCTGAATTATTGATACTCTGCTGAATTTTGATTAATACAAAGCAAGTTACTACAGGTTCTCTGGGAATTTGTCTCTTGTATTGTCAATTTGATTTTATGGTTCTCATCTTGATCTACATTAGTTAAATTGTGCTTTTGAAATGCTATTGATTTATTAAGGTATTTGATGAACATTCAAGTCCATACTATTAGTTGCTTACTGATTGTAAGTAGCTGTGTATAGTTAGCCTAGGCTATTAAACTAAGCTTAGTTCAATTGCATTACAGTAGTTAAATCACACTAACATTTGGGTATATAATGAATGTATGTAATCTAAAAATTTGGAGAATCCATAGAAGATAACATTGTTTTTTGTAGCACTGTAGCACAATTTTAGCTTGGTAAAATATAAAATTGGTTTAAATCTGGATGTTTTTCTACCTACAATAATCTTTACCTTGTGAATGTCACTTAGGAGCTCTCTAAACCCTACTTCTTTTTCATTTTCTTATTAATCAATTTTTAGATTTAGGTTTTCAACATCAATTTACACAAAGATATCAGCTGAAAGGTTATAAGGCTTTACACATATTGATGTCCCAATTTGTCAAATCTGTTATACTGCATGTAAGACCCCTTGTAGGCATAGCTCAACATCCCACTAAGTTATTCCAAGAAAGCTAAGACCTAGTTGTATTATCCTTGGGGTAGTCATATCTTAGATAGGATACTTTTTCAAGAGAGGTGTGATACCAACAATCATACATGTGTTCTTGTGTGCTAAAACCATCATCAACACCTAGTTTCAAAATAAATTAGGGTGAAACTAAATTCATCTTGTCAAATTTGAAAAGATGAATTTAGTTTCACCCTAATTTGACAAACCCTAAACTAGGGTTTGTTAAACCCTAGTTTGGCAAACTAGGACCATTTGACAAACCCTAGTTTGAAAAGAATATGAAAGTTTGAAAAGATGAATTTACTTTGTCAGGTGGACCTAATTTGGCAAACTAGGGTTATGAAAAAAGAATCTATTTGCCATGAAAACTACTCTTGAGCTCTATGCAACTATGAATGACTATAGCTAAAAGACTCTGATTCCATTCAATAGCTCACAACTTTGTAAAAAAAAGCTCATTTATTATTTATGAAATCATGCCTCTTAAATTACTTAACAAATTACAAGAGAATTACTTATATTCATTGCAATGAGACATCTATAGCCAAACAACCAATCTCTCTTTTTGCACCTGAAGGCAAAGAACCAGTTAAAAATTTGTAACTACTATATGCAGTTGAGATGTATCATGTTCATCTTAATATGTGCTAGGTATCAAAATCTCTTATCTTATTTTAATTATTTCATGTTATATGACAATAGAAATCCATTGGTGGCACTTACTAAAAATAATTTAAAGATATATATAATATATTTCCAAAAAGTTCTAACAACATGTAGACATGCAATTGTTATTAATAACATATGAACATTTAGATGACACCATCTTACTTATTAGTGAGTTTATATTATACTTAAGTGGTAAAGCTTTGTAATGTTTTGATGCATCTTGTTTGCTTTACACTTCCTTCACAATGTTAGCTCATGCTTTCATTGACTATTTCTCTATCCCTAGTTCACATAAGGATAATATATATGGACAAAACATTTCTCTCATGATTTATCTTTTGATCCTTGTTCTCCTACTTCCCATACGTTTTATACATATACTAAATCTACTTTTCATCACACACATGAATATTCTAAGCATAGAGGCATTACATAAATACGTAAAGTTCAAGAAATTATAGACAAATGGAAGATAAACATTACACATACTCATGAGAATAAAAATCCCTCACAAGTGATAAGATGAATCATGGAAAAACAAGTCACATGAATGTTAAGATCCTAGTCTTGTTCACCATAACCCACACTATATTGAGGTTACATGACATAAAATAGAAACCACCCAATATGAGAGATGAATTCATTGCTTATACATACTTCTTATTACTCACCATATTTTGTGGTTTTTGCTTTCCTTTTCTTGGATTTATGTTTATGTCCATGTTCCTAGTTAGCATGTGGATGACACAAAGACACATGTATTGGTGCATGTTGATACTAGTGGCTTCGAACACATGTTGTGTTGTTCATGTAACTTCTTCCTTGTGCTTTATATCATTTTTATTTGATTCTTTTTTAATTATGTAACATATGTTATGATCCCCTCACCTATTGATCCATGTACCTTATGTGTCCATATATTTTGGCCTTTTTATTACGACTTATTTGTTCTAATTTTTACACTCATCTCACCTTCCATATTTGGTTTCATGCTTATCTTCCCCACTTGGGCGGAATCTTGGTTTCTATTTTCCTTTCTTGACATATTTCCTCCTATTCTTGTTTACATACACTTTACTCACCTTTTCCTTTTTTCTTTTATTTCCCACTTGTGTTGATCACTTGCCTTTGCTTATCTTTTGCTTCCATCTCCTTTCCTCTTTTTATCATGTTACTTCTTGCCTCAAGGTATTTTATGCCCATGGCCATGTGTGTTCCTTAGTATTTTACTATTGCTTATGTCTTGTTGATCTTATATTGTTATATCTTGTTTATTAGAGCCTTTACACTAATCTTAGATTGTTATATCACACTCCTAGAGTCACTTATTGAGCTTACCTTGTTTTATCTAAAACTTATACTTTGATCCTATATTTCCATACCATGATTTTAAATCTTACATATTGAGCCTACATTGACATATCACATTTTTAGAATTACCAAATTAGATCGGGGGCATATAATGCCTTCCCCCCAACATATTGTACTCTTATTGCCACATTGATATTAAAATAGGGACATCATGTTTTCCCTCATTTCACATCTTATGTCTTTATCTTAAGCTATATATTTATATCATGGACATCTTATCTCCCCACTCACAAGCTCTATTGTGCTATTTTTCCCATCAGGGGCTATTTAGCTATACATGTGATTTGATAATCACACCATTACACACCACTTTTTTGTGCCTTCATGCTTATCTATGACCATTATTAGACATTGATAATGAGTGTGTAGTGACACATCTTTCAAATTATATTGAGGGTCACCACACTAAATCGCATTTTCCATTCTCAAATAATTCATTAGATTAATATAGCAATAAAACAACTAGAGCAATGTTAAGCCAAGAGGGGAGACTAGTGGTCATGCACTTTATTGGAAAGCTAATTGACATAAAGAACAAATATTTAATTTATGATTATAAATTTATGCTATTAAATATATATGCAAATTGAGTAAGTGGATGTATTAAAATTGTTGCCAAATAAGTTTTTTTTGTATATTGGTCATTAGGCACTGCGATTTATCGAGAATCAATGTAAAGTTTGAACTAGAAGCACATAAAATGGTTTAAATTTTTGTAGAGTTACCAAAATTTATGTTGAATCATGGGAGTAGTAAATAAAACTACATAGTAGATATGTTGAGAAAGAGAAGTGCATTGAGAGATCACATAGATGAGAGTTAAAGTTATAAGATTTAAAAAGATGAAATTTTATTTAACATAATATCAATTTTGGCGAGGCATGTTAAAATATAGTTCCAGTCAAGATAGGATTTATAGCGAGTGGACTACTTCATTCTTGACATCAGTTGTTGTTAAAGATATAATATTTATGTTTATCATAAGGGTCAATGCAAGAGAGTTTGATTAAGAAAATCCTATTGGAGGGATGCATAGAGACATTAGAGTGGACAAGACATTGACACTTTTGAGGAAGAAATTATTGGTCATAAATGAGAGCTAAAATACAAAGGACTACATATAGAAATGTCAAGTTTATTGGTTTGGTAAAGGCGAATTCAAGATTATTGATTGTATAATCTCTTACACATACTAGATAATTCATGGAATGATAAATTAACATTAATTATTTTGGGAATCATGAGGAGTCAACACTATAGATATTTATTTCTTAGATGCCATATTTTATACCATGTGAATAGACAAGTGATGCTTCACATACTTCTATCTTATAAAATTCAATGATATTGTTAGGTATTGCCTAGTATACCAAGAAGCATTATTTGGATAGTGACACAAATTTTGTAGTTTACATGTATTTATGTATTTTTGTGATGTTTCTTGTAAGTTGGATATGCTATAAATCATATTGAGTTACCATGGAAATTTATGAATGTATATTGTATTGTCATTGGTTGTATCCATGTTCTTAGTGTGTAATGTTCATTATTGTATATCTTTAATTGTTGAACCTATGTGCTATAATGATTTCAAAAGAAATCTCTTTATCTCTCTCTCCCTTGACCTAAGTGTGTTCACAAAGAAAGATTTAAGTGTATGGAGTAGGAATGTCTTAAATGTTTTATTGCACACATGGTATTCATTTTTATGACACTGATACATGTGACATTACACATGTGTAGATTTGGAAAAGTTAAAATCTCTTTCTCTCTCTCTATTCTTTGAAAAGGAAAAGAAGCATCCCTGCATTTTAGAAATGAAATCTTCCCTCTTGTTCAACTATTTAAAATGTATTGGAATATGATAATGCTATTGGAAATTTGTACTTCATTTATTTAATTATAACTTCTATTACACATATATGTGTGTTATTTAAAGGTTAACATAGGTAAATATAACTTTCTAGATTAAAACATATATGTGTTAAAATATATATCTGCTGGCATAAAAATGTACATATTTATAAAAAAAAATATTAGATTCAACACAGTCTATGTATGTAAAATTAAATTGTTTGAAATAGAGAATTATGTGTTTCAAATTATACTTACAAAACCTTATTTATATCAAGCTATAGTTGCATTAGGATGGCCATGTTTAACCAATTCTCTACAAGATGAATGATATGTCTCACCAACACCAGTGATAACTAGTGTCTACTTTGGAAATTGTGTAACAACATGTCAACATACACACCTACATCAAAGAAGAAATTGTATGTTGATATAGGCGAGTACAACACAACATCCCTATCTACTCTGATGTAGGATGTTGATGCAAGAGAATCCCTGGTTCAAGAGCAATCTTGTATTAACCAAAAAAAACATTTGCATTTTAGTTTGTTTGCAATTTGTTTCTTTTCATTTTCTAGTTTTCTTCAGGTAGTTTAGTCAAAAGCAGTTTCATCTTGTGGTCCGGTATTGGCATTTCACACCTTACAGATCTAGATTTTGCATCTACATTCATTCATCTACATCATATCAAGAATTTAAAGCATTTGGATCAGTTACTGAAAAGATATCGCTATCAGAAGATCGACTGTTTTCTCAGAGCAGAGCATCCTGATAGTCTCAGTCAATCAGCTAAAGGAGAAGGCTTGCGGATCATTCCTTGACTTGCAGATCTCAATGACACATCATTCAATGTCCTTTAGTTCATAATTGACCTTCCCCAAGGGTCCGCACATTGTTCCATTCATTTCAGGAAGTGTTCTATGCATTTAGGTCTGACCTATCTATGTACACATTATAGCTCTTCATTAGAGTTTGTGACCTTCCTTAGCTGAGACGAAGGAATCTCTTGGTCTGGAAATGATATATATTAATGTAATAGATCCTTAGGAAAGTAGTTAGCAATTGATTCATATCCTTAGTTTAGATTTTGTGTGAAGGAGCTTCAAAGCTTTATCTTGCGCATGTATGTAATCAGGCCTTTGAGCCCAGTTGTAAGCCCGCATGTTGCCAACCAGATTGTATTTGAATTATTTGATATACTAAATGGCTGAATCTACATTTTCTTTATTGTTTTGAGTTGTTTCTATTGTGTTTACTCTTGTTGTATGGTCTGGATAGTTCATTATGTGAACCCTCCTACTGTGACTGCACCAGATGTGTATGTTGATACATTTGTTCCACAGTCCAAAGTAGACACTATATAACATATTATGATGTTGTTGAGACATATGAGTCATCAAGTGTAGAGAATTGGTTCAACATGGCCATCCTAATGCAACTATCTAGAGGTATAAATAAGGTTTTGTACAAGTACATATTATAAAAAAAAAATTAGTAGATGACATAGTCTACACGTAAAATTAAATTGTTTGAAATAGACAATTATGTGTTGAATTATACTTATAATTTAACCTTATTTCTACGAACCTATAGTTGCATTAAGATGACCATGTTGAACCAATTCTCTACAAGACGACTGATATGTCTCACCAACATCAGTGATAACTCTACTGTCTACTTTGGAAGTTGTGGAATGTAACATCAACATACACGCCTACATCTGAGAAGAAATTGTATGTTGATATAAGTGAGATTAAATCACTAGGGATAAGAAAGCTCAATGGGTCAGAAGCAAGAAATTGTATACATTGATAGTCTCAAGCATGTAACACAACATCCCTATCTACTCTGATGTAGGTGTGTATGTTGATACATCTATTCCACAACTTCCAAAGTAGACACTCGATCAATGATGTTGATGCAAGACATATCAGGACCATCAAGTGTAGAGAATTGGTTCAACATGGCCATCCTAATGTAACTATAGAGACCTCTAAATAACTTGTTAAAAGTAAGTATAATAATAAACCTATGCTAATCAAAAGAGAAGATAAAGTAAATGATTTGGCTCATCCTGAACTTCCTATCATTATTATGGGAAGCAGTACATACAATTTAACCTTATTTATATGGAGCTATAGTTGCATTAGGATGGCCATGTTGAACCAATTCTCTACTTGAGATGACTGATATGTCTCACCAACATTAGTGATAACTAGTGTCTACTTTGGAAGTTGTGGAATGTAACATCAACATACACACCTACATCAGAGAAGAAATTGTATGTTGATATAGGTGAGCTTAAATCACTAGGGATAAGCAAGCTCAACAAGTTAGAAGAAAGAAATTGTATACATTGCTAGGCTTGAGCATGTGACACAACATCCCTATCTACTCTGATGTAGGTGTGTATGTTGATACATTTGATCCACAACTTCCAAAGTAGACACTAGATCAATGATGTTGGTGCAAGACATATCAGGACCATCAAGTGTAGAGAATTGGTTCAACATGGCCATCCTAATGCAAATATAGAGACCTATAAACATGTTAAATGTAATTATAATAATAAACCTATGCTAATCAAAAGAGAAGATAAAGTGAATGATTTGGCGCATCCTGAACTTCCTATCATTATTGTGGGAAGCAGTACCTACAATTTAACCTTATTTATATGGAGCTATAGTTGCATTAGGATGGCCATGTTAAACCAATTCTCTACTTGAGATGACGGATATGTCTCACCAACATCAGTGATAACTAGTGTCTACTTTGGAAGTTGTGGAATGTAACATCAACATACACATGTACATCAGAGAAGAAATTGTATGTTGATATAGGTGAGCTTAAATCACTAGGGATAAGCGAGCTCAACAAGTCAAAAGCAAGAAATTATATACATTGATAGGCTTGAGCATGTAAAACATCATCCCTATCTACTCTGATGTAGGTGTGTATGTTGATACATTTGTTCCAAAACTTCCAAAGTAGACACTAGATCAACGATGTTAGTGAGACATATATCAGAACCATCAAGTGTAAAGAATTGGTTCAACATGGCCATCCTAATGCAACTATAGAGACCTATAAATAAGGTTAAATTGTAAGTACTACTTCCCACAATAATGATAGGAAGTTCAGGACTCCAAATCATTCAATTTATCTTCTCTTTTGATTAGCAGTGATCTTGAGTCTCTGTTCTGCTTGAATTTCATCTTGTGACCAGCAAGGCTCCATCATTATTTCCTTTTTGAAGTGGTCCTTTAAGTTATTTTACTTGCTTTTCATGTTATCACTTACATTTCAAACATGTAAATTTTAATTTTTTTCACTTAGTGAACTAGAACATGTATGTTCCCAACTTGGATGTTAAACATAAAAATTAACTTAGATACATAGTAAGTTAGATGTGCACACATGTACATTGGAATAAGTAATTTATTTTTACATGCACAAAGTTCAGGTTGATATATATATCATGGCACATGTGCCACCAGCTTTTGGACCTTCTATATTTATGCGTACAAATACTGAGATTCAGAAATTGACATGTGTTCTTTCTGACCCCAACACAACAGGGGTTTATAGGGACACACATCAATCAATTTTATCTATCTTACAGCACATTAGATAGTGTCTAGGAGATACCCATGCTTATGCAGGTGATACTCTTGCTTCTATTCTTGCCCAAATGTGGCAAGAGGTTACTGGTGATGTTTCTCTTGCTTTTGTTCAGCTTACTATCTTGAAAGAGACTATCAAATCCCATGTTTCCCATATTATGTTGGTAAGCCTAATGTGAGGGGCTACCAAGTGACTAGATGTGTAGACCCTCTTATGGCCCCATTGATATATCCACATTTTCTAGTTTCTCATGGTTATTATCCCAATAATGACCAAATTCCTTTAAATTTTGCACAACAGTTATATGGAGAGGTTCATATGGGCCTGAAGGTCAACTACTTGGATTTGCCAGCATATTTTGGTAAGGGGAGGGGCAAAGTTGTTGATAGAGATGTCTATTTTCAACCAGATTGACGGGCTCAAGATTATAGGGCCTTGGTTGGGGAGAGGATGCTTGCTATCTCCCTAGCCCTAGCCCCTATTGCTAATTAGGTTGTCTTTTCTTCCCAAAGGGAAGAAATCAACAGTGTTGGTGATATTGTAGCTATCACATCTATTATATCTTTTGATCATGTGGGAAGATATTTGATGAGTCTTCCTGGATGATCCAGACCATCAGATCATGCTACTAATCCTTATGCTATCACAGGTGTCCTGTCACCTGTAGACATAGATGGTCTGATAGGAGATGGTCATATGCTTTGGACTACAATGAGTTATCTTTCTAAGGACCTATTGGAGTCATATGCTTTTATTGCATCAGAGCTTTGTATCCCATTACATGAGGTTAGAGGACATATGGGTAGAGCTTGTCGTTGACAGAGCGGGTCATGATCTAATCAGGTTACGAGACCTTCTCATCAAGTGCCTAGGAGTACGCCACATTCCTATCCACCCACAAATCATTCATCTGCTGTAGACGTAGATACACCTACCCCTCGTGCTGAGCATCAAATATCCGAACCCTCCCTAGATTCACTTCAGGAGTTATAGTTGTAGAGGGGATCATTAGATTTTGTGGATATGCTTCTACATTCAGGCTCTTCGATGCCAACTCGCTTGCATAGTCCACTTCACTCTTCATTACTTGAGCTAGCCAAGGAGGCATCATATACAATCATTGCAATAGATCATCCTACAACACCTTTAAATTACTTTGCTAGATAGAGTCCTAATGATATATATATATAGTAGGGGTTAGCTCATGTTACACCTAGTTTGGGGATGGACAGTGTACGCAGGCATGAGTCAGCTGATGCCAGTAATGTTAGTGGACATGTGAGTTTTAAATTTTAAATCATTACAATTTACATGTGTAAATGCATATAATTTATACGTGTGCATGTACACATATATATTTAACATTATTCTAAAATTTTAACATAATTTCTACAGTTTTATACATACATGTGTGTTGTACTATCTCCAGGGCTCATCACATCCATCAGATCAGGATGTTCACTCAGACTCGAGTTGCTCAACTCACAGCCAACATGATGACCAGGCTATTGGTAGCACTTCCTAGATATGTTTCTCTAGATATTTCTCTATCTATATATTT
Source organism: Cunninghamia lanceolata (assembly GCA_027924645.1). Lineage (NCBI taxonomy): Eukaryota > Viridiplantae > Streptophyta > Pinopsida > Cupressales > Cupressaceae > Cunninghamia > Cunninghamia lanceolata. Next base: position 1,296,754 of record BSBN01000007.1, read on the forward strand.
GTTTATAGACATTTCTATCTATGCATACATTTACATGGACATTTCTATAGATACATTTGCACATGTGTGTTTGTGGACATTTCTACATGAACTTGTAGACATTTATACATGTTTGAGGACATTTCTATCTACATGTGTTTTTAGACATTTCTCTAGATCTACATGTTTTCATCTACATTTCTATCAGTACACATGTTTGTGGTCTAGCCCTTAGTACCATTCTTTTGTGCTTTTTATTTTATGCTATCACTATCTAACAATAGTGTATACAAATACAATTATCACATTGAATAGAACCCAATATGGTGTGGATTTGTTAAAAATAAATTATCATGTAATGTTTTGTATATTTTATTTCTTTCCTTAGTATTCCTTATTTATTTCCTTCAAAATTGTTATGATTATAATGAAACCTTTGAGAAAAGTTGTAAGATTTATCAATGCATTTTGACATTACAAATTGATGTACCTTGGCAATATCTTTTGTGTCTTTTGTAAGACAACTATTGATATAGAGTGTTGAGTCTCAAGGTGTGGCTGTAACTTGATTGAGCCTAATATCCAAGGGAATTGATCTCTATTACTCATACTTCTATAGATTGTTTTTGTCATGAGAAATTATATGTGAAATTAAAACTATAGTGATGATCTAGAAATAAGTTGAATAAAATTTCAAATGCATAACTATGTTTCTAAGGGTATACTTTTGTTTATAAAATTGCTAGTTATGAATTTACTTTTGATCCTATTATGTTATATCTTGGTTCATAGTTCATTTAAGTGGAAATTATGTTATTCTAAGGATAGTTCATTGATAGCATAGTCACTAAGTGGAATGCAATGTTATTACCTTTAATGAGAAATTAAAATATGATATCGCCCTAATATCATCTCCTAACTTAGTGATTATGTGGTGATATTTGATTGATATCATAGAAATATTATGATATGTCTAAAGATTATAAAAGCATGTTAGATACAATGACATTGGTAATTAATTCCTTGATGAAAGGTTGAATTTGTTGGATAAATGATAGACTTCCTTGTGTTAGACATATTGACATTGGTTTATAGGTTCCACTTAATTATTGGCTACCAAATGACTATTATTGCTTTCAATCTTCATATTTAGGACCTTAAAGTATTCATTTTTAACTATATCATGCATGCTTGAATAATAATCTAGGGTATTCTCTACATGACTTCTAATAGAGAGATCATTTGTATAGTAAGAACCACATTGTTGAAATTTAAAATTTATTTAACAAAAGAACTATTAATTCAACTTGCATAAATTGTAAAACAATTGATACATTCAAACATAGATCTAGACAGTGAATTTAGTTCTTCAAAACATTAAAAATTGTAAGTTCTTCATCCATATTTTTCATACCACATCAAGTGGTTCAGTTCGCTCTTCAGTGACATCTAATATTCTTTGATGATCATCACTATCTAGTCTCCACTTATGACATCCATGTGTGTTTGAAACTGTATGAAGAGATAGGCCGGTAGCAATTACTAGGTGGCTATACTGATATACCTTGTTCTTAGGTTGATAATCAATAAAGTGAATCCCATGTTGAACAATCTTGACTTGTTTGAGATATGTCCCTTACAGTACAACTGAACCTATGGGAAACAACATTCCACGGTAAGACATATAACATTTTCAAGGTAAATGTAACCTATGTATCTGTGAACATGTATAGCATTATCATTGCTTGGTAAGACATAACATAAATTATAATATAAAAATTGAATGTTTAAATCACTCTTGAGGTACTTGACATGTACATATGTAACAAATTTAAAATTATTTAAAAATATATTAAATAAAGTTAAACCTATGGGAAACATCATTCCATCACTTGTTTCTAGATTTATTAACTTTTGCCTCTCTTCTATGCAACACAATAAATAATAAGTAACACCTTCTATATTTCCAGCCTCTACTATGACTGCAAAAACATCTCCTACACCAAATTTATATGTCCAAAATTTGTAACTTAAAAAATTTAGATATATATATATATATATATATATATCTTTTTTGATAAATCCTAAAATATGGTTATAATCAATTGAAATCAAAGTAATGTCTTCAAATCTTTCATCCTCATCTTTGTTGTATGTGTTGGTAACAACTAGTGGCATGTTTTCCCATTCACTGACATATCCATGTTGTTGGTTCGTACAATTTTGAAAATCTCCCAACATGCACTCATAACAAAAACAAGAGTAATCCCTAGTGCGCAACGTCCATGTCTGGCTATTTGTATACACACATACCTTTTTTGATAAATCCTAAAATATGGTTATAATCAATTGAAATCAAAGAAATGTCTTCAAAGCTTTCATCCTCATCTTCGTTGTATGTGTTGGTAACAACTAGTGGTATGTTTTCCCATTCATTGATTTATCCACATTGTTAGTTCTTACAATTTTAAAAATCTCCCAACATGCACTCATAACAAAAACAAGAGTAATCCCTAGTACGTAATGTCCATGTCTAGCTATCTGTACTCATGACACAATGCAAAGATCTTGTTTTCTCTACCCTCTTGCATTCATGCATTGATCTTCTATCCACACCTACAAATTTATTATATTGTACATTATGAATATAATATCTAAATAATTAAATTCAAACTAAAATAAACAAACTCATGTACACATATCATATATGAATATATATTTAAAGTATATTAAATAAATTCAAACAATACATACCTAATATCTCCCAAAACACTCTATGTGGAATGTATCAGTTTGTTCTTGAAGATGTGTTGATCTCATTTGGTGCAAAGTGTGACTTACACCATTCAACAACATCATGTGCATCATTTATACAATCTCCCTCATAATTCATTTGATGTTTTCTTAGAGTACATTTGATGCAAGCTCCTGCGCCATCATGTTCACCCTTTCCATGCCCACTCTCAAAGAAACTACAAACATGTGGTATATTGTCATTTCGATGATATCTACATATTGCATAAAATGGCCTTGATAATTTGAATTGTGACGCACATCCATCTGACCATACAAAATTCTTTTCAAAATTTACACCCTTACTTGCCAAATATCCAAAAAAATTCTTACAACAATGTTGTACAAAACATTTGTCATGCTCTTTATCATCACTAATATAAAAGTGATATTCTTTCTTAATGACTCGTGCTTCAAATGTACTTTCAACACCATCCAAATCCAATTGTGCATGCCGATAACACACATGCACCATAATAGTGATCTACTCTGAAAACTAATATTGTGATTGAATCTCTTTTTGATGTACAAAAGAGTAATTTTCTGCAAAGTCAACTACTAATAAAACTGTTCCAGGTGGGAAAGTATCTCTTAATGTTTGAAATTGTTGTGCTTGCCACTTAGCAAAAAAAGCATGATGTATGTATGGTTGTATCAACTTATAAAAAATTTCCATAAATGTTGCAATAGGTATCTCCTCTTCTACATAATCTAACCTTGTGGATTCTTTCCCATTTTTTGTTTGAAACTTTATGTACTTGTAACTCTTGCAATTTACCAACTTCATTGGGTCGATATCTTCATTTTTCAAAGGCATTTTAGCCAAATTTCCACATGTTTCACAAAGACCTTTTATGCAGTTTATTTGACTAGTTCCATTAATATCATCATCTGATTTATCACATAAGATGGATGCTATGAACTAACTTACCCGTTTAGGAGGTGCATTTCCAAAACCATCACTATCTTCTCTAATCTTTCAAAACACATGATAGTAGAGATCAAATTCAATATGATAATGAGAAGAAGTTTCAAAAACTTTGTTTGTCTTCACATAATATGGCCTTAACCTTTCAAACATTGTTTTCCCAATCTTTATATGAGGATTTGATTTACAAAAGTTCACATAGATCTCATGTTGTGTTATGTCTAGCCAATGTTTTGTATGTAGTTCATAACTATTGTGCCCAATTCTATGTTTGATAACATCTCTACTATTTGATGAAGCACGAGTATTATCTTTCCAAAAGGTTGAGTTCAAGTTCCTAACAACATCTTGAATCCTATCAAATCAAGGAGCTCTACACATAATTGCTTAATTGCCTTCTGAGGTACTATCATCCAATAATTTTCTCCTTTTCACATATTTTTTTACTATCTTTCTACTGTAACCAATCTCAAATGAAATTTCAGACAATTGTCTTTTTTTGAAATTTCTTTCACTTACAATACCTGTCAACATCACTCTTCTTGTAATGGAATTATCCATAGATTGAGATTGTTTCCCAATGGAAGCCAAACCTTCTTTAACATTTTCAACAATATATTTTTCTAGGTGTGAACCCTTCCCCTTTTTCAATGACAAATCCACACCCAACAATTATAATGACTCATTTAGATCCTTACTAAGAAGTACAATTGATAACAATTGGGTTCACCCAAGTGTATCAAGATTATCGAAATGAGCAATTATTTCTTTTGCAGTTTTATTCATTGACCTTCTATCAGTATGTCTAGGTTGTCCAACATAATGTTTCAATTTCTCAATATCTATTTTAAGTAAATGATCTAAATTTCGATAAGAAATTTCTCTTCACCTCTTTACCTAGATAATATGCTCATCCATACCAGTCAAAGGAAGTGATCTTGACCCCTCTCCCACATCCATTGTTTGTACTTGGGCCTCCTCTTGGCTAACATCATCTATGTGTTATTTAGCAACATTTGCTCTAGTTTCTGTATCACACATTAAGGAAATACATATTAAAATAAAAATAAAAATAAAATTATTTATTTTATAAAATAAAACTTTCCAAAATCCTATGGATTAAATCATGATGGTTAATTTAACTTTACATATCTTATTCTATCTCAATCATCTTTCTAAATAATAAACATTCTTTTTATTTTTTTGATTTATACTCTTAAATTCTATTGTAGAAATTATTATGTTTTCTAAAAAATACTTTCATTTTTTAGGAAAAAGAAAATCTAAAAAGCATTTTAAAAATATTTCAACAAATCTTTTCTTAAAATTTTTCTTTTATTCCTTAATTTAGCATTAAAAATCATAAAAGCACAAAAATAAAAAAATAAAAAACATTCATGATAAAAATTTATTGGATAAAAAATACTAACAATTATTATAAATATATTTTAGAGAAATAAAACAAAAAAAAGCTATTGTAAAATGTTAGTTCATATATATACATGTTCAAAAATATTAAAAATAAACTACTATAAGAGTTTGTTTTAAAATTACGAAGTGTGACTTTTTAAATATAACTTTTAGATAAAAGACTTTTTAAATAAAAACAAATAATCAAGAAAAGAAATAATATAAAATGAAAAGTGAACTTGATTTTTTTAATAAATTATAATAGAAATATATGTTACCACTTTAGAAAAATAATGAAGTTGAGTTGGACATAGGTAGAGGGATATGGAGAGTTAGAGAGGGAGAGAGATATCTATGGAGGCCACAGTGAGGGAGAGGTAGAGGTAAAGAGAGTGGGCAACTTAAGAGATAGAGAGTGGTGGATAGAGAGAGAGAGCTAGGTAGTTATCTATAGGTAGAGGGGTGGGGATTATAGCCAAGAATGAGGAATGACTTAAACTAAATGACATCCTAGCTACATGAAATCAATGCCTATATATTTAAGCATAAATCAAGTGACCTAGATTAAATGACATCCTACTACATAATTCATCAATACATGTATATATTTAAGCATAAATAAAATGACCTAGATTAAAAATAGAGAATAAAATATATGCATACCTTGTTTTTGTTTATGATATTTTTGCAATCTTTCTTCATTCAATCTTTCTATAGTTTTTGTGGAATACTTTCATGTAGTCTTATTTTGTCTTGTGTTTTTGTTTCCTATCTCCTTCTTTGTAAAATATGACTTGAAAATTCTTCTCTCAAAGATTTCCTCCTCCCTTGCAAAATAAAAATGCAAATTTATCTTGTTACATTGATTTGTAAAAATAAAAAAAACATCCTATTTATATGCAATACAAAAAATTAAAACATTAAAAAAAAACATGTCAACATGCCTTCGAACGAAGGTCAGCCGTTAAAAAAAGATAATATTTTTTAATGTAAGGAACCTTCAAATGAAGGTGGTCGTTATGGGGATTTACATGCCATGTTTGTACCTTCGCTCAAAGGAGTCTTTACTTCAAATAAAGTATGTCACCAACCTTTGTTCGTAGGCGTCTTCACACGAAGACCCCCACTAGACACCTTCCCTCCTTCCCTTCCCCTTTCTTCTATAAAATTTTGGCTTCCTAAGCCTAGTTGAAGGTCCAAATGGATTCACCTTTGCCAAACCAAATTGGAGGATGATAGTTCTCAAAATGATCTTTCCAACTAGTATAGTTTGATATTTCTTGATTTTATTATGATTGTTTTTTTTTGTTTTACTAAACATAGGTTTTTCATCGAACATCAAGTTATCTATTCTACACAAATGGAAAAATATTAAATTAGTGATTTTTTTTTTTGAAAAATATGTATGCCCTAAGTATTGATGTCCTTGTTTCAACAAAAAAAAATTGAATTTCGATACATACAAAAAAAGTTAAGTTTTATGGAATACACCTATGTCTAAATTATAATTGGTTTGACTTCAAAACATAATTTAAAAAAATATTCAACAAAACATTATAAAACTAAATGCATGCCTTAGATATCTATGTTACCAATCTAAATTCAAAAGAATTAGAATTTTATTCTTTGTAGAAAAAAAGTTATGTGTTATGGAATACACATCGCTTTAAAAAAATGTTGTTTACTATTAAAAACTAGTTATCAAAGGAGACACAAAAAAATTACAATTTAACTCCAAATTTTTTAAAAGAAATTAGAATCTATAAACAAAATCTCACAAATCACTAGTTCACATCATCTTCAATTTCCTAACAGTTTAGCAACTATAGGTGTCAGAAAGTGATGATTTAGTTCAAAATGTTGATTTCAATGTCAAGTTTGGCAAAAAAGTGTAACCCACTATTATGGGATCACCCTGTAATAAATTTGAATTACTATTATAATGTATTTAAATTTATGTTATATTATAGTAAAATGAAATATTGATATATGTGTGTGTATAAGTATTAAATATTTAAATATTTTAGTGATCTAAATATTAATATATTATATCGTGTAATATGATTATTTTATTTTTCTTCATTGTAATTATAATATAGATATTTTGATATTTTAAATATCTATAGAGTAATATAATTAATATTATTTTAATAATAAAATTTAATGAAGTAGTAAAATGAAATATTGGTATATATTGGTGTAAATATATATATATATATATATATATATATATATATATATATATATATATATAGACTGCAGGAATCGAGTAGCCTCCCCTATAAACTGCAGTGTGCCTAGTAAACTTTTTTTCATGTGATTGGTGATGCTGGCACGACACGCCCTCCGGTACCACAGGGACGGGGGGAGACTAGACCTTGTGACCTTCTTTACTACAACGGATATTTTTAGCCAATCGAGCCAAGGCCCCTTGCCTCATAAATATATTCAATATTAATATTATAACAATTTAAAAATTAATTTATTTTATTATGTAGTATTCATATTAATTTAATATTCAGCCTTATGAAAATTATTTAATTTTTATTCATTATCTATAAATATTTTAATAAGAAAATTTATATTAAATTGTTGATTATACAAATTTATAATGTATTTATATTTATGTTATTGTTATCAACAAAGTAGGCACCCTAGTGCTAAGCTATCAACTTAGCTACCTGATGATACATGGGAACACTCCTAGTCAAGTAGGTTGCCTAAAACTTGGAGTGAACCTCTAGAGAAGGCTAGTTCCTTTTGCTTGATCACCTAGATCTTGATCAATTCTACTTATTTTGAAGGAAAAAAGTAAGAAGAAGACTGGAAATAACTTACTACTAAGGTGATGCACCAAAATATATTTGCTTCAGATCCTAGACTATTGTTTTGGCATACGACTAATCAATGTTCAACTATTTATGCATAACACAAGTGTTTGACATACTTATGTATAAGTATTTTATTGAAAGGTCTATGTCTCTTGCAGTTTTAGAAAGGAAGAAAGTATGTTTCCTTCACAAACTAACATCCATTTGAACTATGACACAAACAATAACCTAGACAAATATATCTTTTATGCTTGAGAATGATGGAAATAAGACACTCATTTAAGGATTTGCATACAAAAATCACAAAAATGCCATCAGTTACCTCACACACACAACAGGGTAGAAACTTTGAAGGCCAAAATGCTTGCTTTTATTGATAGAAGATGTGTTTTCAATAGTACATAAATTTGAAAATGCTTTGTTTTCTTGAAAATGTGTTACAACATTGCTATCATACAACTGAAACTAGACTACAATCTCTAATTTCCAAGTTACTGTACACTCAAAATCATGACTCTGGTTGCCTCAGGTTGTCAAGTCAGATTTTGGCCTACACACAGACCCTTTTCCCGCCTTTCCATGGGGCGATCTACCACATCACTCTCACTCTTGTGTTTTGGTAGAGTGAAGTGGTGTTAAAGGCCTATTGGAATGCTCTACATTCCTTAAAAAATGAATGGTTGTCTTTGCATTTTTTTGGACATGTTTATGGATGTGCATTACATGCTTCCTTACAGTTTTAGGCTTCTTGGTGGTCCGCGGGCATAGTTTCTCAATGATAGTATGTTGTAGTGTGTTTTGGATGACAAGTTGTTCTCAGAGTTCATGTTTGAAGATGTGTAGCACAAAATCTTTGATGTGTGGAGGTAAAGGAGAGTTTGGAGATGTTGTATGAGTATTGTAGACTCATCTAGAAGAGTTTCATGAAGATCTTTCTTATTTCTAGTACCGCACAAGGTTTCTAAGTTGTTGTGGTTGTTTTGCTTCAAGTTTCATATGTTTTTGCTTAAGGCTGTCCTATTTTCAAATGAGCAGAGTATGTGGATGTAATTTCTTGATGTTTGATGCTATGAGGGATGTTTTCGACCTGATTAAGCAATTGTTGATGTCTGCAAGGCATGGGTCTTCTACTGGTGTAGTGTGTAGTCTTGTTTAGGACTTGTCCTCTACACATTTCATGTTGTGTATTGTCTCGCTGACTTGTAAATGTATTTTTCATGTTGTCTCTGTTTGACAAGCAATGTAAGCAATGTACTATCATGTATAAATTGTAAATCAAACTGAGTTAAGTAAAGTGTGATTTCAAATTGATTGATAAGGCTCATAAGCAAGATAAGGAGCAAAATGAATGCATTATGATGTGTGATTAAAGGAGAAAGAGTAGAAGTTGTGGACACTCTCCTAATTCATCTTGAAGACACCTCTATGATAGTGATCAAGTGTAGAGTGTGCCTACCTGATCTAATCATCAGAAAGAAGTGTGAAGATGAAGAATTGCAATCATCAAAGGTGTGAATTTCAATGTCACTTTTCAGACAATAGAGGGATTGTCATACTGTAATTTGTTCTAAAGTGTGTTCTAAATTCAAAGAGTAGTTACTTCCTTGGGAGTGACCCTAAAACAATGTCTTTAGGGAGTCGTAGTTGTTATGTTATGGAGCCTATTTCCATATTACAATGTATTTCAAATAATTGTACACTCTTAACATATTCTCACCAGTTTTCGGGGTTGATCCAGGCCCTGAGTAGGGGTTCAGGGGAAGTAGCCCACCCCAAAAAAATTGGATCCCCCTTCTATTACTGGTATAGATATGTGCAGATCCCCCTTTTTCCACAAGTATAGTTATGTGTTTTACTTATACTTGTATATGGGTGGAGTCATGACCCATGATTAATGGGAATTGTTATGGGTTGACTTGGCCAATGGTTTGATACCCATTGTTTTGTAAAACCACTATGTCAGTTACCTATTGATGTAATTATAAATGAACAAACATATAATAGTTAAAATATAGGAAGAATTGAGAAGGTGAATAGAGTTTGTGAATTCAAGCGTGAATTTGAGAGAGTTTGTTGAGCGTAGTTGCAAACAATATTTGTGGATTGTAATTGTGAGAAGACTAATCTAAGAAAGTGTTTCTTGGTGGATGTAGCCCACATTGGGTGACCCACATTAAATCATGTCTTCATATTGTTCAATTTTTATTTCTATTCTTTGTTTATATCTCTTCATAATTCTTGTTGCTGGGATTCTAAGAAATTATTCCACATTGATTTATGTTTTATTTCTAGAAACTAGTAACGGAGCTTCAGGTTGGATTTACTGAAGTGTTGAATCACATGAAGGGATATTAGCTTGAGTGGGAGCTATGAATGATGATAGTAGATAAAAGGTTGAAAAGTTCAATGGCTAGAACTTTGGTATATGGATGATGCAGATGGAGGATTACCTCTATTAGAAGGACCTCCATGCTCTACTGACAGGAAAAGGAAAGAAACTGAGTATGTCAGATGAAGATTGGGAACTTCTCGATAGGAAAGCACTCAGGGCCATCCGATTATGCCTTGCATCTTTAGTCGTGATTAATATATCATAGGAGAAAACTACGAAAGATCTCATGAATGCATTAGGGAAGTTATATGAGAATCCCTCTGCTTCTAATAAAATTTTTTTTATGAAAAAATTATTTAATATGAAGATGTCTGAAAATGCTTCAGTTATTGACCATTTAAATGAATTTAATACAATTTTGAGTATGTTGAAGTCTGTAAAAATTGACTTTAATGATGAAGTTAGTGCTCTACTTATTTTGTGCTCCTTACCAGAGAGTTAGAATGACCTGGTGATGGATGTAAGCAACTCGGTCTCTAACAATGCCAAGTTGAAGATTGAGGATGTTTTAGGAGTAATCCTTAACGAGGAAATGTGATGGAAAAGCTCTAGAGAGTCTTCTACTTTAGGGAATGCTTTGGCAGTGGAGAGTAGAGGGAGACAAAAATATAGAGGAAAAGAAAACCACAGAAAGTCAAATGATCCTAGAAGGTCAAAATCAAAGATCAAGATGGAATGCTGGCATTGTGGAAAGATTGGGCATGCGAAGAAAGAATGTTGGGCTCTTTAGGGGAAGAAGAACAATCAAGAAGACACCAAGGAGGTAAATGTAGGAGTAGTTAATGTTTGTCAAGATGCATTAATTCTCTCCATGGATAATATTGTTGAGTCTTGGGTTTTAGATTCAAGGGTTTCTTTTTCATGCTACACTGCATAGACATTATTTTATTAATTATGTTCAAAGGGATTTTAGACATGTTTATCTTGGTGATGATGTGCCTTGCAACATAGTAGGAAAAGGATGTGTTCAGGTCAAGATGCAGAATGGGAACAGTTGGCTACTGAAGGATGTCAGGCATGTGCCAAAGTTGAGATGAAATTTTGTATCCGCAGGGTAGGTAGGTAGTGAAGGGTGTATGGTGACTTTTATAGTAGATTCTTGGAAGGTGTCCAAGGGTTCTCTTGTGGTAGCAAGAGGTAAGAAGGTTAGTACCTTGTATTTATCTAGTAATGATGATTATGTTAATTTAGTCACTGCAGAAGTAGATGCAACTTTGTGGCACTATAGGCTTGGTCACATGAGCCAAAAGGGCATGAATATTTTTAAGGATAGATTGCCTAGATTGAAAGAAGTTGATTTAGATTTCTGTGAAGACTGTGTGTATAGAAAATAGAAAAGAGTAAATTTTCTCAAAGTTATACCATAGAGAAAGGAGAATAAGTTGGATCTGGTTCATTCAGATGTATGGAGGTTGGCTCAGGTATCTTCTATTGGTGGTTCATCTTATTATGTAAAATTTATTGATGATGCAACTAGGAAATTTTGGGTGTATGGCATTAGGAGAAAATCTTATGTGTTTGATATATTTAAAAGATGGAAAGCCTTGGTTGAGAATGAAACAAGTCTCAAGTTAAAATGTCTCGGGTCAGATAATGGTGGAGAATATTGTAGCAATGAATTTTTTGATTACTCTTCTAGGAATGGAATTCATAGATAAAGAACAATTCAAGGAACTCCACATCAAAATGGAGTGTTAGAAAGAATGAAGAAGACTATCATGGAGCATGCTAGAAGCATGAGGTGACATGCAGGACTACCCTTTGAGTTTTGGGCAGAAGCAGTGAATAATGTTGTAGATCTAATCAATAGAGGACCTTCAATGGCATTGAATGGAGGCATACATGAGGAAGCTTGGTCTGGTAAGAAGGTTGATTATTCATTTCTTAGAGTATTTGGTTGTGAATCATTTATTCATATTCATAAAGATGATAGAACCAAGTTAGAGGCTAAATCTAAAAAATGCAATTTTATTGGTTATGGTGAGGATGATTTTGGTTTCTGAATTTGGAGTCTTAAGGACAAGAAAATCATTTAGTCTAGGGATGTGGTCTTTAATGGAAAAGTCATGTACAAACAACAATTGCAACATCAGAGAGAGGAATCTAAAAAAGAGTACACAGTATTGGAGGACATTGCACATAGTAAAGTGTCCAAGCAAATAGTTTAGGCACCTATTCCATAGGAATCCCAAATTCTTGAGGTAAGGAGATCTTCTAGGGTAAGAAGGGAACCTAAACATTTTTCTCCATCTCTTAATTATTTATTACTCATTGATAATGGAGAGCCTGAGTGCTTTGAGGAAACAATGCAAGTATATGCTAGGAAGAAGTGGGAACAAGCCATGGGTGAGGAGCTTCAATCTCTCATGGAAAATTAAACTTGGGATTTGGTAAACCCACATAAAGGTAAGAGAACATTGCAGAACAAGTGGGTGTATAGAGTCAAAGAGGAGGATGGAGGCAGAAGGTAGAAGGCCTAGTTGGTGGTAAAGGGGTTTGCACAGAAAAAAGGTATTGATTTCGATGAGATTTTTTCTCTAGTGGTTAAAATGACTTCTATTAGGACTATTCTTAGGATAGTGGTAGCATACAATTTGCACTTAGAGTAGCTAGATGTGAAGACTTCATTCCTTCATGGTTATTTGGGGGACTTATACATGGAGCAGCCACAGGGATATGAGGTCACAAGGAAGGAGAACATGGTGTGCAAACTAAAGAAGAGCTTGTATGGCCTAAAACAAGTTCCATGACAATGGTACAAGAAATTTGACAATTTTATGATGGACCAAAGATACTCCAAGTGTCATTCAGACCATCATGTGTATATCAAGAAATTTGATAATGGTAGTTATATTATTCTATGTCTGTATGTTGATGACATGTTGGTTGCAAGTAAGAACATGTAGGAAATAAAGGTACTCAAGGAACAATTTAGTAATTCCTTTGCCATGAAGGATTTGAGGGAAGCAAAAAAAATCCTTGGAATGAGAATATCTTGGGATAGGAAGGAAAGAAATATTTTTTTATATTAGGAGTACATTAAGAAGGTCTTGAAGAGGTTTAGTGTGTAGGATGCTAAATCGATTGGGGGGCTCCTTTGGCAAGCCATTTCAAGTTATCAGAGTAGTGTCCAAAGACAGAGGAGGAGAAAATCTAGATGTCCAAGGTACCTTACTCATCAATAGTTGGTAGCTTGATGTATTTGATGGTGTGCACTAGGCTAGATATTGGTCATGTAGTGGGAGCAGTGGCTAGGTACATGAGTTATCCTAGTAGAGAACACTGATAGGTAGTGAAGTGGATCCTTCGGTATTTGAGAGGGACCATGGAGATGTTACAAGTATGGACCTAACTGGTGTTGTCATTGATGTCAACATACTCCTATTGCATTAATGATAAGGTTTGGATGAGCCGTGAGCTGAGGATATTGAGAAAATTAGTCTCAATCAGGAACAATGAAGAACAGTGATGACTGTAAGACAAAAGTCAAAGATAGGATGATGATTAGAGGATGCGGATTAAAGGGTTTGTAGATATGTGTCTGTAGGTGATCCAGTAGAGATTTCAGAGGTCCGTATGAAGATATGAAGAAGTTGTGGCCGCTCAAGTAAAACCAGTTCTGGTAGGTGTTCAGAGGTGACAGTGTGTAACAAGAAACGTCCGGTGAGATCCAGAAATGAAGTTTCTTGTTCTGTGGATTTAAGGGAGTGCTGAGGAAGTCTTTTTGGTATATCAACTATATTGGTGCATGGTTTGAAGGTCTGCAAGCATCTATTCCTTTGTGACAGTTATGACAGACTGTGTTCTTAAGGTTCTGGATGAAGGAGAGAAGGATTTCAGTAAGCAGAAGTGTGGATGTTCTTGGTGATTCAGGCAAGCTTGTGGAGGTCTTTGGATCATGTCCAATTCATGTTGGTGGTCTGCATTGAAGTTGGAGCTCGTAATTGAAGAGTAACTTCTGTATGATGGTGTTCTTCTTGAGACAGGCCGACCGGATGAGTTATGCATCTGTCGGATGATCTTATGAATGTTTGCCAACTTAGATGATCATTCCTAAGTTGATGCCTTGTATAAATAAGGGATTGCAAAGTTAGTTTGAACTCACCTTTTTGTGTGGAGATAAGAGTATGGTAGCGAAGAGGAGAGCGAAAGGCAAAGCAGAAGTATTGAGCTTAATGGAACTGATTCAAGCATGGTGAAGATGCTATTCTCTAGTTCATGTATGTGATACTTATTTATTTGTAGACAGTGTGTCTCTTGTAGGCAATGAGCCTCTTGTGAGTACTGTGCTAGGGCAGTGAGCCCTAATTAGCATGTGCCATTTTGTTCTTTCTATTCTTCTAACAGAGAATACATTCTTGGGATAATCACCCCGTGGTTTTTCCCTTAACTAGGTTTTCCACGTCAAAATCTTGGTGTCTTATGTGCTGATGAGTTTCTGCTTTTGATTTGAATGCATTATGTTTCATGTTTAATATACTGCTAATCACTAAGAGGATTTAAGTGTGTAAATTGGAGAAAGTTTTGCACAACTGATTCACCCACCCCCTCTTAGTTGTGTGCTCTAAGTCTAACAATTGGTATCAGAGCTAAGTTCCTCTAAAAGGACCTTAACCGCTTGAGGAGATCCAGGATGTCATCTTACACAAAGGATAGTCCGAAGTTTGATGGAACCAACTTTGCTCTTTGGAAAGGTCACATGAAATGTCACTTGCAGTGTATGGGAATGGCGTACTGGTCCATGGTTACAAAATCGTATGTTCCTCCACAGGGTGGTCTGACAACCCTAAATGAAATCACATATGTTGAAAACAATCTGCGGACCAAAGAGGCTCTTCTAAGCGCATTATCTAACTCAGAGCTCTCAAATGTTATTGACCTACCAACTGCCTTTGAGATTTGGAATAAACTAGAACTTTTGCATGAAGGAGACCAGTATGTTAAATGTGCAAGGTTACAGAGTCTAAAAGAAAAATTTGAAAAACTGAAGATGAGAGATGATGAAAATATTACCACTTTTATGCCAAGAGTGAATGAGCTAGTTTGTGGAATTAGAAATGTTGGTGGAGTCTTGGATGAAAATGAGATTGTTGGTAAAATTCTCAGATCTCTTCCTACTTCTTACAAAATCAAGGCTGCTGCCATTGAAGAATTTGGAGCCCATACAACTGTCACAAGAGATCAATTGGCTGGGAAATTGGCTGCATTTGAAATGACAGAGTTTGGAGACGACCCCCCCAAGCCTGAATCTGCATTCAAAGCCAATGCCTTTGTTAAAGGTAAACAAAGGTTTGATCTAGGAGAGAACTCTTCAAGGAAATTATCATGGTATGAAAAAGAAAGAAAAGATCTGGAAGAAGAAGAAGTAGAAACTGCTCAACTTGAAGCCCTTATTGCAAAAAGGCTGCCAAGAGGATCCGGTAAGTATGAAGGAAAATTACCTTTTAAGTATTTTAACTGCAATAAGATTGGTTATTTTGCCTCAAGGTATCCGGAAATATTTTCAAGGCAAAATCCTAACAAGCCAAGGTTCCAAAAGAACTATTACTATGTACATGAAGATGATGATAATGGAGTAATAGATGATGAATCAGAGATAGGAAACAAATCCAGAAATGAATGGGTGTTCATTGCCATCAAGGAAGAAGATCCAATGTCCTCTGTATCTATCAATCTTAAGACTGTGGAAAGAGCTCTGACTGCCCAAATTGAAGAGAAGGATGATTGGGTCATTGATAGTGGATGATCTCACCATATGACAGGTGACATAAATAAGTTTGTAGATTTGGAAAGGTATGAAGGAGGAGTGGTAAACTTTGATGACAATTCTATTGGTAGAATCAGAGGAAGAGGAACAAAACTGGTAATGTACTGTATGTTGAAGGTTTGAAGCACAATCTTCTCAGTGTTGGACGGTTGGTGGACAAAGGCTATGATCTTCGATTCAAGGATGGAAAATGCAAAATCTTTGAAAGTTTTAGAATAGAGATTGCATTCGGTACTCAAACTAAAGGTAATATCTTCCACTTGGTTGGTACTGGTAAAAGCTTCTTATTTGTTCAAGTTGATCAGAGTTGGTTATGGCATAGAAGGATGTGTCATGTGAATTTTGATAATATCATCAAGATAAGCAATACTCAGGCTGTAAGAGATCTTCCAAAATTGGTGAAACCTACTAACAACTTATGCAAGGAATGTCAATTGGGTAAGCTGAGCAAAGTCACATTCAAAAGAAAGGAACTATCTTCTACTAGATTATTGGACCTAGTTCACACTGATCTTTGTGGTCTGGCAAGAACCAGGAGTATTCAAGGTGATAGATACTTCATGCTGCTAACTGATGACTATTCCCGGATGATGTGGGTAACCTTTCTAAAGGAGAAATCAGAAGCTCTTGAGAAATTCAAAATATTCAAGGCTATGGTAGAGAATGAAATAGGATTAAAGTTGAAATGTCTGAGGTCTAATAGAGGTGGAGAATTCACATCCGGTGACTTCATAGAGTTCTATGAGAAACATGGAATTAAGAGACAATTGTCTACTCCTAGGACTCCACAACAGAATGGAGTAGTGGAGAGAAAGAACCGGACCATCCAGGAAGCATCTAGGACCATGATGATGGAAGCAAATGTTCCTCAGATCTATTGGAGAGAAGCTATCAGCATTGCAGTCTATACTCTCAATCGAGTTCAAATCAGAAGCAATACTGGTAAGGCCCCTTATGAACTTTGGTTTGGCATTACTCCTACTGTAAGGTATTTCAGAGTCTTTGGTAGCAAATGTTACATCAAAAGAGATGAAGATCTAGGCAAGTTTGATGCTAGAAGTGATGAAGGAATATTCTTGGGTTACTCTACTCAAAGAAAAGCATACCGGTGTTATAACAAGAGAAACAGAAAGATGATAGAAAGTACAAATGTGAAGGTTGATGAGGGAATAGAGAAACCCTCAAGGTTTTATGAATATGATGAAGATGATCAGAATGGTGTTCTAGTTCAAGGAGTTCAATCCTCTTCTGAAAGTTAGATTCGAACTGATCTGATAAATTAGGAAGAAGAGATAGGTTTGAATGAGCTTGATCAAGAAGCAGAAGTGCAAGAAACTCCCAAAGTTCCAAGGTATGTAAGACTGAACCACTCTGAAGATCAGATCATAGGTGACAAAAGCAAAGGTGTGCAAACTAGAAGGAAAATTGCTCAAAATTTAAATGAATATTGTCTGATTTCAAAGATTGAACCTAAGACAATAAATGAAGCCTGCAATGATGAAAACTAGACCAAAGCAATGGAGGAAGAGTTGTTGCAAATTGAGAAAAACCACACTTAGGATCTTGTTCCTAGACCTAGAAACAAGAATGTGATTGGAACCAAATGGGTCTTCCGGAACAAACTAAATGAAGTTGGTGAAGTAATCAGAAATAAAGCCAGATTGGTCTACAAGGGCTACTCTCAAATAGAAGGAATTGATTTTGAAGAAAGTTTTGCTCCGGTGGCAAGAATTGAAGCAGTCAGATTATTTCTTGCCTTTGCTGCTTTCAAGGATTTCAAGGTATATCAGATGGATGTCAAGTCTGCCTTTCTAAATGGTGACTTGGAAGAAGAAGTGTATATAGAGCAACCGGATGGATTTCAGTTGTCTGATCATGGTGATATGGTCTGCAAGTTGAAGAAGTCACTATATGGATTAAAGCAAGCCCCAAGAGCCTGGTATGAAAGATTAGATAAGCATCTTTTGAAGATTGGTTTCAACAAAGGTACTGCTAACAGTAACTTATATTTCAAAATTGATCATGAAAACATCTTGATTGTTGAAGTATTTCTTGATGATATCATCTTTGGAGGAAGAGATAGTATGTGTAAAGATTTTGCAAATCAAATGAAAAGTGAGTTTGAGATGTCTATGCTTGGTGAAATGAATTTCTTCTTGGGTCTGCAAATTACTCAAACAAAGAAAGGAATCTTCATTTCTCAGACCAAATATGTGAAAGAATTATTGAAAAAATTTGGGATGGAAGATTCAAAGCCAATGAATACTCCCATGGCAACTAGATGTAAGTTGAGCAAAGATGATGACTCTCCTAAGGTAGACCAGACAAAGTACAGATCAATGATTGGAGGATTGTTGTATCTCACTCAAACTAGACCAGATATTATGCAAGTTGTTGGTCTTGTTGCCAGATTCCAAGATGATCCTAGAGAATCCCATGTCATGGCAATCAAGAGGATTTTTAGATATCTAAAAGGGATGGTTGAGTATGGTCTATGGTATCCTAGAGATCGTGATTTCTCTCTTCATGCATATACAGATACTGATTGGGCAGGAGATGTGGATGACCGGAAGAGTACCAGTGGTGGAGCATTCTTTTCGGGGAAGAGATTGGTCTCTTGGCTAAGCAAGAAACAAGAGGCAATATCTCTGTCTACAACTGAAGCAGAATTTATTGCAGCAGTAGGTAGTTGCACTCAAGTTTTGTTGATGAAGCAGATGCTAAGAGATATCAAAGTGGAGTATGAGGAACCTATCACAATCTTCTATGATAATTCAAGTGCTATAAGTATATCTAAGAATCTAGTGTTGCATTCAAAGACTAAGCATATATCTATCAAGTTTCACTTTCTGAGAGAGCAAGTGAACAAGAATGAAGTCAAATTGGAGTTTGTGACATCCAAGGATTAAATTGCAGATGTCTTTACTAAACCTCTACCTAAGGACTCTTTTGAGTATCTCAGGGAGAAGTTAGGGGTTATTTCCCCTACGATGATGAACTAAGGTGCACTAATGTGCATCAGTCCGGTGGGTATCATAGTCACATCTTGTGATCCAGATTGATGTTGGGGAGCTGCTACTCAGGGGGAGCAGTAGGTATGATTCTAAAGTGGTGAAATTGCAAGTATATGCCCTTTTCCATTAATGTCAAAGGGGGAGAGAAAACATGTGAAAAACAAGTGGTTGCTGATCAAAGGGGGAGCAATAAAGGGAGAGAAGACATGTGAATGATTGTTGTTGATAGGGGGAGTTGTGATAGTAAGGAGAAGTTCTTGTCTTGATGGTTTTTCACATCATATGTTGCCATCAATGACAAAGGGGGAGATTGTTGCAAGTATGGGCCTAACTGGTGTTGTCATTGATGTCAACATACTCTTGTTGCATTAATGATAAGGTTTGGATGAGCTGTGAGATGAGGATATTGAGAAAATTAGTTTCAATCAGGAACAGTGAAGAATAGTGATGACTGTAAGACAAAAGTCTAAGATAGGATGATGATCAGAGGATGTGGATTAAAGGGTTTGTAGATATGTGTCTATAGGTGATCCAGTAGAGATTTCAGAGGTCTGCATGAAGATATGAAGAAGTTGTGGCTGCTCAAGTAAAACCAGCTCTGGTAGGTGTTCAGAGGTGACAGTGTGTAACAAGAAAGGTCCGGTGAGATCCGGAAATGAAGTTTCCTGTTCTGCGGATTTAAGGGAATGCTGAGGAAGTTCATACAAAGATGCAAGGGGAGAGCATATGTATTCTTTATGATTACATCACACTAAACATGGTTCATTTTATTTCTTTGGATTATGTTGGGGGTGATTAATGCAAGTATTGTGAGGAGATTTTGATTCCCAAGGTCACCAAATGGTGCGAGGGAAGAGCATACACTTCTCATGCTACTAACACAAACCACGAAAACACTTCACACAATTTAAAATAATTTTCTTGATTAAATGAGTGAAGAATGTAAGATTGTTGTGCTTTTTAACCCAATGCTTTCAATTGATGCAATTTGTGGTTCCTTTTAAAAGCCCAAATTGAAGTGTTTAGATTGTTGTCGTTGGCACACAATTTGTAAATTTTAGAACACCAAATTTTAAATGTTGGGCACACACACACACACAAAGATTTGTTTGATTGCTTGTTCAATTTTATAGCACCAAATCAAAATGTTGTGTAACTAACATGCAAAGGGTTCGTTTTTAAGCTCCAATTGAAATGTTTTACTAAACTAGAGATAAAACCACCTTGCAAAAGTTTGTTAGTATCCGCGAAATGATAGCAAAGACTTGCAAAAACACTTGTTAGTACCTACACAGCCAACAAAGTTAGTTTTCAAAATAGCACTAAAATAGAGGTCCAATAGCGCTACTGCAGATAGGAAATAGACCGAACCCGACCCTTATACAAATGATGCTAATTAAATAAATAGCGCTAATATGAGACCCTGAATGCACCAAAACAGACGATCGTGCTACAAAATTACAAATAAGGTGCTATTATAGTACATAGCGCTAATACAGTATCGAGAAAGTGCTAAAGTAGGGAATAGCGCTAAATGAGGTCTATGAATGCGCCACTGCATGAATTGTCAGACAGTCTGGTTACACCTGCGGATAGCGCCAATCTGGGCGGATAGCGTCGATATGGGGCTAAATGCGTTTGACCTACAGAAAAAAAAGAGACCTCCTAACCAAAATAGAGTGTTAGTCTGTACACATTAAGAGATCCCATTAGCATTGTTAGTATTGATAAATGGAAAACAAGACAAAAGAGAAGCCAAAGTGCATGTATAAATTTTATGAAAATTTTGGCATAACTTCCCCTTGTGTTTCCTATTATTCCTACAAAACTGAGAGCAGCTTAGGCGCAAAAGCAACAGGAAGACCGTTAGAAATGAGACATGTGAGTGGGGGGTTAGACTAATAACGAGAAAAATGCTCTGTAGGGATGGTGCTAAAATAGAGTATAGCGCCAATACTCACCAGAGATAGCGCCACTTCGAGTGGCGGATGGTGCTGCACCTGCAAAAACACGTAACTCACACCAAAACTCACAAAAATTGATTAGAATTGGACCTTGTGGGTCCCATTGGGCATGCCAATGTAGATTAGGTGAACAAAATGAGATAGAAACACAAACTAAATGCAAATAAACACAAGAAGCTATACCTCAAATGCAAAACCCAATCTCATCAAGGGAAGTAGGAGCATGCACCCAAGAACTCCTAAGACAAAGATAATCCCTAGACAATAGATTTGAATGTGAAATGCTACTCTAATTTGTAACTCACTATTCTAGATCAATGGAGATTTTGACATGGTAACTTTGCATGAAACTTGGATTATAAAAATGGCTTGGGAGAGGTTCTATTTATAGATTTTTGGAAGGGATTTTGATCTAAGGGTGGAGATTGATTTGGAAGATCAATGGTGGAGGATAAAAGTGATGTGGAGGGCCTAGATTAAATCTTTGAATGAATGGAGGGCTAGGAATAAAAGTGAATCTTTTATTCATTTTGGGAAAAGGAGTTATTAAATGAGAATGGGTGTGGAGGATTATTTTGGAATTAAAGATTCATATGGGGGAATATAAATGAATTAAAAATTCATTTGGGGAAGAGAGGAAATAAATGAGTATGGGTTTGTAAGGAAAATTAAATGTGATGTGGGATGTTTTTAAATAAAAAATTGACTTATGTGGATTTAATTCAATTTTTTATTTGGAGGATGTGGGGAAGGGTGTTAAACAAGGTTTGACCACCCAAATGAGAGGTGAGGGTTAATTAAACATAGGTTTTATTTAATTAATCCTAGGGCTAAGATGAAGTAGGCTAGGGTAGGCAATTAAATAATAGCTATTTAATTGTCTAGGGTAGGGATAGGTTATATAATAGGCTGAATTAATTAGTTAACATGGTTTTAACTAATTAATTAGATTTAGTGAAAAGGGGGAAATTGATTTAATAAATATTGCATATTTATTAAATCAGTTGACTAAGGTTGGGACTATTGAATCAATGAAATTAATTCAATTGTTGGGATAAAATGATGGAAAATAGGATAATGAAGGGATAATTAATTAAATAAAAATTTACTTAATTGGTTTGGAGGGAAATTGACATGATTAGGGATGTCAGGAGTCAGTTTGATGGTAGAAGACATTTTTAGGTGTCTACATTTGTCCCTCTTTGACATGGCATCCAAGCCTAGGAGGGAAGTGGCGTCAGGTCGAAGAAAAATATGCCCCAGCTGCCGGGAAGAAATAAGATGGATAAGGGATGCCCCCTCGAGAGGGCGGCGGAAAACTAAAAATGTTCTGTGCGAGTTCTCGAAAAGGATGCGACGGGAGTGGAAATTAGATAGGGGATGGGAAAAGAGGATGACAAGAAGAAAAATGGAGGAAAAAGGTTGAGATCTGCAACCTGGAGGGAAAAGGAGGGGGTGGAAGAATGACATGGCCCACTATATTAGGAAAAATAGGCCCTAAGAGTGCCACATTTGCACACTTTGACTTTAGAGAAGGAGTGAAGGAGAGATGGCTGACCGCAACCCTCAGTTCCCGCGACTTCGACACATCTCAGAGCGGTTCCGAGAGTTTGGCCGGGCATCAGACGCTGGACCCCAGGTAGAGCCTAACCCTGAGTTTGTGAATTTTTTATTTATATGCATTTTTTTAGGTTCAGGATTTGGGATTGGAGCACGTAGCGCCAACAGTAAGGTAGATTAGCGCCATCCTATGGATTGGCGCTATCCTCCAAGGCAGGGTTAAGGCGGTTTGTCACCATTTGGTAGATATTTTGGCACTATCATCCGGATTAACGCCATTCTTAGAAGAATGGGATATAGCATTTTTAGCGCTATATTGGGGTTAAAGTGGCGCTATACTCTGGAATAGTGCCATCGGTATAAATAGCGCTATTGTTCATTTTAGCGCTATTTATGGGATTAACACTATGTATTTAATTAACACTTTTGTGGGAATGGATGCTATTGTTTGAATGAGCACCAAATTGTTGATTGATGCCATTTTCTGAAATGGCGCTATGGATAGTGCACAATAGCGCTATCGGTTGGATTAGCGCAAAGAGATTTGCGTAGTGGTGCTATTTTCTGAAACAACGCTATTAAGAGGAAGTTGTAGCACCATTTTAAAAATGGCACAAGGGGTTGTCTGCTGGCTTTTTAGACATTAGAAGAAAAGGGGTTGGTTTAGAAAAAGATAGGTTGATATCTGATCCAAAAGTTGCGTATGCAGGATACCGTCTGATTTATATTACAGTCACAAGAGCCACAGGTTCCATCCGTGATGGCACTGTTCGATGGTTTTGATGATGCTACGCGGGCTCAACTAGTGAGGTTGGGGCTTCTGACGGTGGCGTCGATGCCAGTTCTGTGAGCTCATAGAGCTCTGATGATAGCGGTTGTGGAGCGGTATTGCTCTAAGACCTGCAGCTTTCTGTTGTCGACTGGTGAGATTACCATTACACTTGAGGATGTTTATCACATCCTCAAGCTACCTATTTGAGGCCAGCATGTTAGATATGACACGAGGATGGGGCGAAGTGCCCTGATCAGAGTGTTTGTAGCAGACCACATTGTTCTCAGTGGATGGGAGAGAGATGGACTATGAGGGGACACTGGCTGCGGGTGTAGATCCCTTTGCCTTATTCCTATATGCTTTGAATGGAGGTGTTGTGATGCCTGATAGGTGAGGCAGGGGTTTTTCGGTTGGCTGGGGGGATGATAGAGGGGATGGTGAGGCATGAGATCGTCTATGCCTGGGGACTGGTAATGCTAGGGCAGTTATACCATGAGATGCATACAGTCGCCTATCTACATGATAGAGCGTTGTCAGCTAGAGTTACTCTGTTTCATGTATGGATTTGGGAGCACATCACTGTTACCCGATCGACATGTGGGTATTATCGGCAGCCTTTTGAGGCCTTTGTGTTTTTATATCAGGATGTAGAGTACACATATACTAGACAGGTGCGGTACTCGAGGAGGATACTGGATGATGTTATTAGTGTGACCTGGTGACCATATATCGGTGTAGAGCCATGGCCAAATGATGATATTCATCTACCGTTTACGTTTCAGCAGTGGTACCTGATGGGTTGAGGAGACCATGCTATAGAGATGTATCTACCCTCGTGGGTAATGCGGCAGTTTGGTTTGATACAAGACACCCCGCAGTAGATGGTGATATATGCTCAGACCCCTCGAGATGCACCCTTCTAGCCTGCAGCCATAAAGCCACAAGTCACCTTAGCTGACTTTGCAGCTTTATGGCCATTGCGGTGGGATTGGGGGAGCACTATTAGAGATGCAGGTACTGCGCCTGCATATGATATATGGTGGCAGATGCATCGGCCCACTCAGTTGATGGATCCAGCGGAGGAGGCAATAGGTTCACGGGGGATGATTCAGATGGTGATGGAGATGACCCAGATGGGGATGACCGCGTGGAGGAGGGGGAGAAGATCATTGAGGACTACCTCATGGAGGTTGGAGATGATGGAAAGGAGAGATTGGTTGGTAGGGATGGCCAGCAGATAGATGTGCTGGCAGCAGTGGCAGCAGGATAGGGGCAAGTGGGGTAGCAGGTACCTGTGCAGTAGGTTCCTGTTGAGCAGGTGCAGGTTGGAGTAGGGCGACAGCCTAGAGGACCTCGGCAGCGTGGGGGACAACCGAGGGTGGATATGGGTGATCTGTCCCCACCATAGGTAGGGCAGTAAGTAGTAGGGCAGCAGGCAGGTCCTTCAGGGACAGCTGGAGAGGCTGAGGTTGAGAGGCTCACACCTAATCAGTGACCATGGAATGGGGAGGAGGAGATGGAGACCCTGAGAGCATAGGTGGCGAGCTTGCAGGAGGCATTGGAGAGCTGCAAGGCAGAGTTGGAGCAATTGCGGGCTATAGTAGCTCTGTTGGATGGATCAGATGAGTAGGTGCTTGTGTTGCAGGCACAACTAACACAGGCTTAGGGTGACATAGTCATGTTGACAAGGGAGCGAGATGCAACACTCACTAGGGCTCAGCAAGCAGAGACTACAGTGGGTAGTCTACAGGTGTCAGGGGCTGGACTAGCCCCAATTTTGACATGGATGTAGACACAGCTATCCCAGTCTCATGTTCAGATGTCTTAGGTACAGGGAGAGTTGACAGAGACCAGGGGCAGATGGAGTACTATCGGGGGATGTATTATGCGGCCGTGCCAGCAGAGCAGTGAGCACCGAGCTATAGCCAGGTTAGTGGATCGAGGGCATCAAGATCACATAGATCAAGATCTATTCAGTCCGTTCAGTAGACGATGTCTCCTCCCTCACACGTACCCCAACAGGTTCCACAGGTGCAGGCACAGCCACAACCACAGTCATGGACAGGATCACAGCCTCGACCAGGGTCAGAGTCTCCCACTCCCTCAGAGAGAGGATCCTCTATGTGATGGTTATATCATCTTAGCCCTTAGAGGCATTGTATCAAGACACTATATTTTTTTATGTATACATGAGTGATGTACATTTTTTGTGGTGATTTATATATAATACGATGTTTTTTTGATGGTTTATGATGTCCTATTATGATGATACCTATGTGATGGATGCAGTATTCTTTATGGATTTATATTCTATGGATGTGTTATGTTTATGCAATTATGTTTTTGATTTTATGGATGCATTAATGATGGATTTATTGTGGTATATGCATGGTGTTTGTGATTTTATGGACTATATGATGTATAATGCAAATGAATGTTCAGCCTAATAACATTTATTATGGATGCAACAATGTGATGTAATGTATGTTTTTTTTTGAAATAAACACATGTTATGTATGGAAATATGTATATGCCACTAGATGATTTAAATGAACTTTCAATGATTATGATTGTGATGATGTAATATAACTAAATGATATATGAGATGATATGCAATGTGATGTATAATGTGCAACTAAATGATTCTAAAATGAACCTAATTATTATGCAAACTATCAGCTGCTAATGGTGAACCTAATGAAATGATATGCAATTTAAACTGATTCTAAAATGAACCTAATTATTATGCAAACTATCAGCTGTTAATGGTGAACCTAATGAAATGATATGCAATTTAAACTAATTCTATAAATGAACCTAAGTGATATGCAACTTAGATGACAAAATGAACCTAAGTGATATGCAAAAGGATTTTAAATGAAGCTGAATGAAATGCAAATTTAGAATGAATTAAAATGAACCTAAATGACATTAAAATGAACCTAAATGACATGCAATTTAGAATGAATCTAACTGACATGCAAATTAAATGGATGAAAATGAACCTAAATGATATGCAAATTTAGAATGAATTAAAATGAACCTAAATGACATTAAAATGAACCTAAATGACATGCAATTTAGAATGAATCTAAGTGACATGCAAATTAAATGGATTAAAATGAACTTGAATGATATGCAAATTAAATGGATTAAAATGAACCTAAATGATATGCAAATTAAATGGATTAAAATGAACCTAAATGACATGCAAATTAAATGGGTTAAAATGAACCTGAATGATATGCAAATTAAATGGATTAAAATGAACCTAAATGATATGTAAATTTAGAATGAATCTAACTGACATGCAAATTAAATGGATTAAAATGGACCTGAATGATATGCAAATTAAGAGATTCTAAAAATGGACCTAAATGATATGCAAGGTGGAAGTGAGGTGATAGGTGGGATGCAAGCTAGGTGGGATGCAAGCTAGATGATCAAGTCCTAATACACATGTTGTTCTTTGTTTTGACCCTGAGTGGTGAGGCTGTGGGAGAGGGGATCAGGTGGAGAAATGATAGGGGTGTATGAATGGGGTATGGATAGGATTGGGAGCGTCTACAGGATGGAGTTGGGGAGATGAGAGGATTTGTTAGGTCATAAGATGCCACGTCAGTGAGGGGGGATTTGGTTTGGTTCAAGATGTGTTAGATAGAGATATGGTGGGGGAATGGGGTTAGTGAGGGAATTTTAGATGGGGGGGATAGGATAGGTGATTATGAAATCTAGGCCCAGATGGTAATGTTGAATGAGTGATTAGGATGGTGATTTTGAGCTAGTAACAATAGTTGCAAAAGATTAATTGAGAGCATTTCTTAGTTTATTATAGCAATGTAGGATATAGTTCACAAAGGTATGAAATGACCTAGGTGATGATGTATATCCTACGATTGGATGGACTAGACCCACAAACAATAGGTTGATTTCATGTGTGCCCAAGGTAGTATAATCTTGCCTAGCCTAGGAAGGGGACTCATAGCGATGAGTGTGAATAGTACATATAAGGTTTTGATGCCTATATATGCAAATGGGGCACATCATGCTAGAACTGACCCAGGCTTCAAGATATGAATACTATTCCTAGAGTAATGAAACCAACCCACAAGCACAGCATACAGAAATAATGACTATGTCTACTCCAGGTGCTATCCGCTACTTACCATGATATAATGAGATCAAGGTAGCTTTGGAAATGACTTGGAGCGAGACAAAAAGATAAAAATCAATAATAAAAAAGACCAACAAAAAGATACAAATAACCTTTGTGTGCTCTTGCCAAGAGACGTGATGATAGAATGATAGATTTTTGTCCATTGTAGGAAAGATATATCCTAGGATGTAAATCAGTTGATGTTGATTGGAAAATTTTTGGAAGATGGGCAAAAGAACAGTCTGGCCAGATGTAAGATTATAGTTGGTATGTTGATTGATGATTTTTGCTCTAGGGACCATGTTTCAAGCATATACGTAGTGTGTGTATCATTTATTAGATCTAGAAAGATCAGTGAATGGGGACCATCCAAACGGGTTGGATGGGTGTATCTTATGTACCTAAGTACTGAAAACATCCTTCGTATTCCAGACTACCTACATACCCTGTATCCACGGGATCAAGGTACTTTCAAGATGTGGGCGAAATGAATATGTAGTTCTGGTATGACTTGATGATGTGGGAATAGTTTGGGATGTTTGTGATGGTGGGGATTTGATGTATATTTTGATGATTGTGATTTGTAGCGAGATCGATGTATGGGGTGATTGTTTTGGATTTTCTGTGTTTTTCTACTGTTTTTGGATTTTTGATTTTGTATTGTTTTTGGATTTTTTGATTTTGTATGTACAGAGGGGAGCTTACAAGAGTCCCTATTCCATGAGTCAGCCTTAGGATGGGACAATGTGGGTTGGGCGATAGGGTTTGATGTTTCTCAATTCCAAGCCATGGGATGCATGGGATATGGAGTGGTGTACGAGAAAGAGGACTTATTAGATGGTGAAACCAGCCACTACACATGGC
Source organism: Cunninghamia lanceolata (assembly GCA_027924645.1). NCBI lineage: Eukaryota > Viridiplantae > Streptophyta > Pinopsida > Cupressales > Cupressaceae > Cunninghamia > Cunninghamia lanceolata. Next base: position 1,325,184 of record BSBN01000007.1, read on the forward strand.
GCCTGAAACAGGTTTTCACCATGGTACTTATCCAAGGCGTCACCAAAGTGATTTTCACCATTGGAAGTTTTTATTGCACTCGGGTTTTTTCTTGATTTTCTAATTTTTTTAGTGTTTTTGATTTTTTTTATTTTTTGACTTGGGGTACCAGATGGGTTATGCATAAAATTTCTTGAGATGCAAGATGTTCATCGGCTCATCTAGAGGCTGCCCCTCAGGTGTTGCAAGCTGATATGCTCCTGACCCATAATTAGCTGTGACGACATAAGGTCCTAGCCAATTGGGTTCAAACTTTCCTTGCTTAGGACATTCTTGTAGGTTCTTTAGATTTTCTATAAGGACAAGGTCACCTACTTCAAATTTTTGGGTTATGATCCTCTTGTTGTAGCTTCTTCAGAGGCGGTTCTAATATGCCTGTAGGTGGTTTAACGCATTCATGCGTTTCTCATCCAGTAGTTCTAGTTGATGCAACCTTGCGACTCTATATTCCTCATCAGAGATTATGTTTTGTAGGGATACTCGTAAGGATGGGAGCTCGACCTCGATAGGTAAAATGGCTTCAGATCTGAATACTAGTGAGAATGGAGTGGCTCCTGTAGGAGTACAGATGCTTGTGTAGTATGCCCATAGGGCAGGGTTGAGTTGGAGGTGCTAGTCATGGCCAGCATCATTGACTGTCTTCTTGAGAATGCGGAGGATGGTTTTATTAGAAGCCTCTGCTTGACCGTTTCCTTGAGGGTAATACGGTGTGGAGAAGTGGTGTTTGATGTCAAATGTTTTGCACAAAGTGCGAACTTCTTGGTTCTTGAAGGGCTTTCCATTGTCAGTGACAATGGAATGAGGGATACCATATCGACAAATGATATAGTGGAGGATGAATTTGGAGATTTGGGTGCTAGTGGTAAAGGTAAGTGTAATTGCTTCCACCCACTTTGTGAAGTACTTAGTAGCAGTGATAATGAACTTATGGCAATTGGAGGATGGAGGATGTATTCTCCCCATGAGGTCGAGTCCCCACTGTGAGAAAGGCCACGGAGTTGTGATAGGTTGCAACTCCTATGCTGGTGCGTGGATGAGATCGCCATGCTGTTGACATGGGAGGTATTTCTTGATAAATCTGTAGGAATCTTGTTCCATTGTTGGCCAATAATATCCAGTCTTGAGGATCTTTTTAGAAAGAGTGGGTCCACTTGAATGTGCCCCACAGATGCCTGTGTGTACCTCTTCCAAGGCTACTTCAGCTTCCCTAGAGTCTAAACATCATAGAAGCGTGCCATCAAGACTCCTTTTGTACAGGGTGTCACCTAGAAGGATGAAGCAGGAGGCTCAATGGATGAATGATTTTCTCTGTGATGTGGATAGGTTAGGGGGGAGGATATTATCATGAAGGTATAGGTAGGTTTCCTAATACCACAGGGATAAGGGACCAATGACTTCACACACTAGTTCAGATTGAGGAACATCGTATGCTGGGATGGGGAGTTCTTCTATCAGGAACTCACATTTCTTGCTGTCCTTCTTCATGTCAACTAGAGATCTGATGGTGGCCATGGCATCTGTAGCTTTATTATTGATCCTTGGGATTTGCTTGAAGTGGATGTCATTGAAATAGTCTTTGAAATCATCGACCATCTTTTTGTAGGGAAGGAGCTTATCATCTTTGGTTTTGTATTCATTATTGACCTGTCAGATGACTAGTTGAGAATCTCCATACATAGTCAACTTCTCAATTTTCCATTTTATTGCCATGCAGAGACCTATGATGAGAGCCTCATATTCTACCATGTTATTGGTACATGGAAATGTGATTTTGAAGGACTTAGGGATGGTGTTGTCCTAAGGGGTAACAAACAGGGCACCTACCCCTGAGCCTCTGTGTGTGTACAATCCATCAAAGTACATCTTCCATGTGTTTGTGGCTGGTGTGATTGTCAAGATAGCTTCATCAGGAAACTCTGCTAGTGTAGGATGTTCTGCCGGAATAGGTGCTTTAGCCAGCTGATCGGCTATAACCTATCCTTTGATGGCCTTTCTCTCCGTGTATTCAATGTCAAATTCAGTTAGAATCATGACCCATTTTGCCATTCTTCTAGTAAGAGTAGCTCTATTTACCAGGTACTTTAGTGGGTCAATCTTGGCGATGAGCTTGGTCTTGTGATTTAGCATATAGTGTCTTAACTTTTGTGAAGTAAAGACGAGGGCTAGACATGCTCGTTCGATTTGTGTGTAGTTGAGCTCATATGAGATCAAGGTGCGGCTGATGTAGTAGATGGCTCTTTCTTTTCCATTCTCATCGTGTTGTGCTAATAGGGCTCCGATAGCTATCTCTATGGCGGAGATGTATAGAAGGATGGGTTCTCCTTGCCTTGGTAGAGTTAGAATAGTGAATTGGCTAGGTATTCTTTTAGTTGATCAAAGGTGTCCTGACACTGAGTGTTCCAGACAAAGGCTATATCTTTACAGAGTAGATGCTGGAATGGTTGGCACTTATCAGCAACTGGGGCAATGAATCATTAGATAGACTAGAGTTTTCCTTGCAGACTTCTCAGCTGTTTCAATGTTTTTAGAGGTGGCATTTTGGTGATGGCCTTGACCTTTGTTGGATCAACTTCAATTCCTCTTCTCGAGACTATGTATCCCAAGAGTTTTCCAAAGGTGACTCCGAAGACACACTTCTTTGGATTTAGGCAAACATTATATTGCTCTAACCAGTGAAGATCTTGGCCAACACATCTAAGTGTTCTTCTCTAGTCTTTGATTTCCCTAGTAAATCATCCACATAGTCTTCCATGATGTGGTGAAACAAGTCATGGAAGATGATAGTCATAGCTCTTTGATATGTAGCTCCTGCATTTTTTAGGCCAAATGGCATTACGACTTAGCAGTATGTTCCCCATGGGCATATGAAGGCTGTCTTATGCTGATCCTCTTTGGTGATTTTGATTTGGTTATATCCTGAGAAACCATCCATGAGGGATAACATTTCATGTCCTGCTGTGAGGTCCACTATCATGTCGATGTTTGGTAGTGGGAAGTTGTCTTTTAGGCAAGCCTTGTTGAGGTCTCTGAAGTCGGTGCAGTAGTAGATTCGGCCATCTGGTTTAGCTACTGGTACTAGGATTGAAACCCATTTAGGATAATCAATTGGGCGAATGAACCCAACATCTAGTAACTTTTTTAGTTCTTCCTTAACTAGGAGAGCCACCTGAGGATTCATTTTTCTGAGCTTCTGCTTTACTGGTTTCGCATCAAGACATACTGCAAGGTGATGAACAACCAACACGGGATCTAGCCCTGGCATGTTTGTATAGATCCATGCAAAATTGTGATTTCAGCGTGTGAAGAATGCCAAGAAGTTTTCCTGTTCCTGTATGCTGAGAGATTCTGCCTTGAAAGTGATCTTTGGTTCTTCTTATGTCCCAAGGTTCATCTCTTGGCCTAGTTCGACTAGGACAGGTGACCTGTCTGGATACACTTTGTCTACCTTAGGAAGGCCCATGCTTCCATCTCCTAGCACCTCGTGGAGGTTTTCACTAGGAGATACGTCTTTTGTTTTTACTTTTTTAGGATCTGACACTGCCGCAGAACGGTTTTCACCATCAGATCCATTTTTCATTTTTATGTTTTTATGACTAGAAGCAGGGGTTGTCTCCCTAAAATAGGCATACGAATCAAGCTCCATGATGTATCCTTCTCTGTGATCTCTGAAAGGGACCCCATCATTTCAGCGATGGCCTTCTCATTAGGTGCAATGTCAAAGACATGAGGTCCTCGTTGGTCCCAATCAATGAGGTCAGGGTAAACTAGTGGTAAGTCATTGGATGGTGAAGCGAGAGTGGTGACTGAGTAGATGGTACAAATGGATGAGTCGAAGAAGTTGGTAAAGTCGCTAAAGGAGTCTTGAAGGCCTGTTTCATTAACATTGTCGACGTCTAAGGAGACCATAGCGACCTTGGCTAAGATACATTCACTGGTAGTGAGGATGCGTTGTGGTTGTCCGTACCCTAGCCCTTGAGTATAGGGGTTCTTCATTGCTTGCAATGGTTCTACGATCCCCTGTTCATGAAGGCCAATACCGCCTTGTCCTTTCTAGTCCATGCTTTTGACAATTTCAGAGCCTTTGCCATAGATTTCAGTTGGAATGGTGAGGGCTTCTTGTTCAGTTTCTTCATCCTTGTATAGCCAAGATGAGATATCTTCGAGTACATCCCGATCCAGAAGGTGTTTCTTCTCAAAGATGGGCGAGGGTTTGCACTTGATGATGACTGTGTTAGCTGCCTCTATTTTTGGGATGCCAAATGTCTTAGGATTGGGTAATGTGCCCACACAAAAGGTACCGTGTAGGTCATATTCTCCACATCCCATGTCGGTTAGCTTGATCTTGACCTCGGGTGGTGGAGGTGCTTGGGATGAAGTGGTGGCAATGTTTACGGGGTCGACATATGAGTTTGATGCTGTTGGATTAGCTTTAGTGGTGGCTTTATTGTATGGTTAGAAGGTTTGGTTGTGGCCTTCCAGAAAACTACAGTATTGGAAGGGGCGAGGATCGGCATAGACTGTGACTTCTGTGCCATTGTGAGGAAATTTGAGGCATTGATGGAAGGTGGATGGGACGGCTTGCATGGCATGAATCCATGGTCAGCCGAGAAGAATGTTGTAGGGGAGGTCAAGATCAAGAACCTGACATTTTGTTTCCAGTATTTTCTATCCCACTTGAATGGGAAGCTTGATAGTGCCTTCAGAGAGCCGTTCGGTGTCATCATAGCCTTTGATTGTGATGCACTCGCTGGTGTCTACAACCACATCGGAGTACCCCAAGTGTTTTAGTAGTTTTAGAGTGCATATGTTGAGGCCGGAGCCACCATCTATTAAGACTCTTTTAATGGTGTGCTTGTGGATATGGACTTCAATGTGTAGGGCGTCGTTATGTATGTGTTCGGAGGCAGGTAGGTCATTTTCTGAAAAGGTGAGATGGTGGGGTGCGGCGATGTGTCCTACCATGGCTTGGAATTGAGTTACATTCAAGTTGGCAGGGACTTGATTTTGTAAGAGTACTTTTTTAAGGATGTCCATGTGAAGGGGTGATGTGTGGAGCAACTCAAGGATGGAGATTTGTGCAGGTGTCTTTCCTAGATGTTCTAGGAGGTTATATTGGTGGGTAGGTGATGGACGTGTGGTTGGACGAGGAGGTAGGGGATCTGATGTGGATGCAGGCATTTGTTCAGTGGGAGGGGCTGTGTGGATGGATACACGGCCATGGTGGGTTGTAACAACGTAATTGGGTGCTTGTGCCTGAATGGTGACTGTGTTGACATAGTGGGATGATGGTTCTATCTGACCTACGATGGAGTCATAGGATGTGGGTGTTGGGGTGACATTGTATGCTTGGTTGGATGAGGAGGCTTTATTATGGTTGGGCAGGGGATCTTTGTAAGCTTCGATGTTGGCGTTTGGTGATGGTTGGGTGCTTTGATCGAGGTTGAGTAGATTTTGATCTATAAGGTCTTGGATGCAATGTTTTAGTTGCATGTAGTCAACTATTTTATGACCTGCGATGCGGTGGTATTCGCAATAGTCATTTTCATTGTACCATGCAGCTTGGAGTTCATTCTCCTGACGGGGTCTAATGGGTGGGAGCGTGATCAAACTTTTCTTGAGACATCTGTCAAGGATATCTTCGATGGGTTCCCCTAAGGGTGTAAATTACCTTCGAGGTTTGCGTGGTTTAGTTTGATTTCTCTGGTTATTTACATTTGTTGCATATGTATGTGTAGGTGTTTGGTTTTGTATATGTTGGATGGCTTTCACATCCGTGATGCCGTTGTTCAGATTGTTCTTGTTCTTCCCCCAATAACATGACTTGTCATTTGATTGTGTGTTGGCATTGTTGTTTGTATTGGGGGTGTTGTTATTGGATTTGTAGTAGTTGTTGTTGTTGGATTTGTGGTCGTATAGTTTGATGGAGCCCTTGGCAATGAGGGCTCGTTCGATAGTGGTACCTTTGTCAATGACCTCTTCAAAGGTAGATGCACAAAGGATTTGTAAATGAAACCCTAATTCTTGGTTGAGGTTGGTCATGAACATGGTGACAAGTTGTTTTTCTAGAATTGGCCATGGGATTTTGCTTGCTAAGCTTCTCCATCTTTGCAAGAAAGAAGCAAAGGCTTCTCCGTTCTTTTGTTTGGTGTTGCAAAGGTCTATCATAGACATTTCATGCTCGAAGTTGTAGGAGAAATGGTTTACAAATTTTTTCGCAAGCTCAAGGAAAGTCTTAATGCCTGGGGGAAGATGTGTGAACCATTCAGCGACTTGACCGCCGAGGCTTCTTGGGAAGAGTCTCATAAGATATGTATCGTTATTAGAGACTTCTAAGCAAGCAATGTAGAACTCCCTAAGGTGGTCCCTAGGGTCTCCCTTTCCCTTGTATTTGTCAAATTTTGGCGTTTCAAAGTTCTTGGGGAAAGGAGGCATGTACAATGTGCGATCAAATGGATAGGGGCAAATATCCTCAAAGGAATAGTGTTTGCACTTGCCCCCAATTTGCATGTCATCTACCTTTTGGATCAAGGACTGTACAACAGTTGTGAGATCTTGTGGTTGTGGTGGTTGGAATGTGTAGGCCTGTTGGTTGGTGAGATGTTGGAGGTGGGGTGGGATTTGATGTTGGGGATTTGTTTGGTTGATGTTGTGGTATTGTAGGTTGGTGTTTTGATTGATGAGTGCTTAATGTGGTTGATATGTGTGGAGTTGTTGGAGAATATGTGGTGGTATTTGGGGATTGGGATTATGTTGATTTGATGATGTTATGGGGTTATGTGGATTCGTGACATTGGATGGATTGACGTTAGATGAGTGGATGTTCGATGGGTTGGATGTATTGTGAGGTGGTTGTGAGAATAACTGTCTTAGGTAAGCGATGGTTTGAGGGTTGGGTGGAGGCACACTCGTGGAGGTACTTGCCTATGTGATGTTTCCATGTATGCCTAGGGTGATTTATGGGATGGAAGGATTTATGGTAGTTGTGGTAGTAGAGGTGATGATGGGTTGGGAAATGGTAGGGACGGCGGTACTCTTGGGGATTGTAGATGTGGTAGAGGTTGAGCTTGTGGAGGTGGTAGATATGGTAGGTGTTGATGTTTGAGAGGTGGTGGGTTGGGTATGTGATGTAGATGCTTAGGTATTTGATGGGGTAGGAACGATTGTAGAGGTGGATGGTTGTGATGATGTCATGATGGGGGGAGTTGAGCACCAATTTTGAGAAGATGATCAAGATATCTACTTGGGTCCGACCTTAGGATTTTATCAAGTAGGTCCATGTTATCAGCATCTTGTGTAAAGCTCAAGACATCTAGGTCATCTTGGGAAATGGTGGGGACGTTTTGTGTTGGTGGTGGTGGTTGTACTTGTTGTAAGTAATGAAAAGGATTTTTGTTGGGACCATATGGGGGGATGTAAGAGTATGTAGGTGGGTTGTATGTTTGATAGATGGGTATGTTGCTACTATTGGTGTTAGGCATGCCATATTGCCAATGTTCTGCCATTTCTTGATTCTTTTTGTGTTGTGATCTTGTGGTGGGCATGCACGCGTATGGGTTTGATTCCTAGAAGTAGAGTGAGATGGGGATGGAGACCTTAGAGAATCTGATTGATTATGTTGGACCCAAAGATGAATGTGGTAGTGAGATGGAGTAGAAGAGAGGATGTGGTTGAATATCGATATGTCTTTCTAAGGGTTTTAACCTAAGGGTGATACGGATGGTCAATATAGATTTTTTTGCACAAATTTTGGACCAAAGATAGATGATGATGTGTGTTTTGAGGATGATTTTGATAGAAGGGGTTTTGATTTTGATGTTGATTTTGACTGATTAGGATGATTAGGATGATGTTTTTGGAATGACTTGATGGTCGACAAGTTGAGCTTTAGGCAAGATCTAGATTTTTTGTGTTGGCACAAATGGATGTTTTTCTTTGTTTGGGGTAGACTAATGACCTTACGCAAAGAGGGATAATGATTTCACTTGGAAGGTATACTAATGACTTTCCAAGCAAGATATGATGTGAAGGATGAAATCTAGATCTAACTTTAGCTCTAAAGGATGACAGATTTTGATGATGTTTTGATTTGGGGATTTTTGGAATGATTTTCTTATGACAAGGATTTTGGTTTGGTCGAAAAGGTATACAAATATTAATAAAGATGAGGTGGATATGAAAATGAGATAGGTTTGATGTAGCAAAGGGGTCCAACAATGGTGGTGATTAATCCTCTAAAGTCAAAGAGAAGGTGTGATTTTTGGAAAATTTTGAAGAAAATGGATAGACTATTGTCAGATTTTTGGGAGGGTGAATATGGATTATGGTAGAGTAGATGGTGAAGATCACAACTGGATAGGTCTCAGTTTCAAGAAAGTCAATCTTAAAATAGTACCAATCCACAGGTGAAATGGTGCCAAAGTCAGATAGAGATGGCGCTAAAACAAGACAGTGTTGGTCGAGGTCTTAAAAAGATAGATTTTTTATGGCAATTTTTGGATTTTCTTTGTTTGGAATGTGATCAAATGATTTGGTTTGTCTCTTGGTAGGTGTTTGAAATCAATTTAAGAATATTAATACACAATTAAGCACATGAACACACAATAACCAAAATTTTTGTTTGTAAAAAATGATGTGTGATTTTATTTAACAAGCACTTTGAACAACCTAAGGTGAGGATATGACAATATTTGTTGAATCCCCTAGCTGCGCCTATTTAAAGTGGGTAGCTCGAGGATCTTGGTAGCACTAGCTCCTCCTTACAATTGCACACACTTCTCACAAATACCAAGATCTGGGTTTCTTATAAGGCTTGTCCCTCACCAAACCTTTAGATTATCCCTACTACCTTGGCTAAGAACCACATGAATTGGGGCCGCTTCAAAGGTTTCCCTTCTATGTCAACAAATAGAAGAATTTTGGCTTGCTAAACAATGGTTCGTAGTAAGGGCATCCACTTAGGTGGTTATACATGCGGCATTGCTACTCTTCGTTATGGAGTCTTCCAGCCTCCAAGGGTTACGCCTTGGAGGGTTTTGGGGGAGGTTGGCTGTCGGTATAGCAAAACAACACCTGTTGTCTATGACTTTCGTCACAAACACCTTATTTTATATAGCGGCTTGGAAGAGCTTGTCTTTAGCTTGATGCCACTTGGGTCATTCCCACCTTTTGAAGCGGGGTGGTAGGCCCTCTAAAGATTAACAAAAGCAACACAATCACAAAAATACTTTTGATCCCCAAGTTCATACAAAGATGCAAGGGGAGAGCATACATATTCTTTATGATTGCATCACACTAAACATGGTTCATTTTATTTCTTTGGATTATGTTGGGGGTGATTAATGCAAGTATTGTGAGGAGATTTTGATTCCGAAGGTCACCAAATGGTGCGAGGGAAGAGCATACACTTCTCACGCTACTAACATAAACCACAAAAACACTTCACACAATTTAAAATAATTTTCTTGATTAAATGAGTGAAGAATGCAAGATTGTTGTGCTTTTTAACCCAATGCTTTCAATTGATGCAATTTGTGGTTCCTTTTAAAAGCCCAAATTGAAGTGTTTAGATTGTTGTCGTTGGCACACAATTTGTAAATTTTAGAACACCAAATTTTAAATGTTGGGCACACACACACACACAAAGATTTGTTTGATTACTTGTTCAATTTTATAGCACCAAATCAAAATGTTGTGTAACTAACATGCAAAGGGTTCATTTTTAAGCTCCAACTGAAATGTTTTTGCTAAACTAGAGATAAAACCACCCTACAAAAGTTTGTTAGTATCTGCGAAATGATAGGAAAGACCTGCAAAAACACTTGTCAGTACCTACACAGCCAACAAAGTTAGTTTTCAAAATAGCACAAAATCAGAGGTCCAATAGTGCGACTGCAGATAGGAAATAGACTGAACCTGACCCTTGTACAGATGGTGCTAATTAAATAAATAGTGCTAATATGAGACCCTGAATGCGCCAAAATAGATGATCGCGCTACAAAATTACAAATAAGGCGCTATTATAGTACATAGCACTAATACAGTATCGAGAAGGCGCTAAAGTAGGGAATAGTGCTAAACGAGGTCTATGAATGCACCATTGCGCGACTTGTCAGACAGTCTGGTTACACCTATGGATAGCGCCAATCTGGGTGGATAGCGTCGATACGGGGCTAAATGTGTCTGACCTACAGAAAAAAGGAGACCTCCTAACCAAAATAGAGTGTTAGTCTTTACACATTAAGAGATCCCATTAGCATTGTTAGTATTGATAAATGGAAAACAAGACAAAAGAGAAGCCAAAGTGCATGCATAAATTTTATGAAAAATTTGGCATAACTTCCCCTTGTGTTTCCTATTATTCCTGCAAAACAGAGAGCAGTTTAGGTGCAAAAGTAGTAGGAAGACCATTAGAAATGAGACATGTGAGTGGGGGGTTAGACTAATAATGAGAAAAATGCTCTGTAGGGATGGTGCTAAAATAGAGTATAGCGCCAATACTCGCCAGAGATAGTGCCACTTCGAGTGGTGGATGGCGCTGCACCTGTAAAAACATGTAACTTACACCAAAACTCACAAAAACTGATTAGAATTGGACCTTGTGGGTCCCATCGGGCGTGCCAATGTAGATTAGGTGAACAAAATGAGATAGAAACACAAACTAAATGCAAATAAACACAAGAAGCTATACCTCACATGCAAAACCCAATCTCATCAAGGGAAGTAGGAGCATGCACCCAAGAACTCCTAAGACAAAGATAATCCCTAGACAATAGATTTGAATGTGAAATGCTACTCTAATTTACAACTCACTATTCTAGCTCAATGGAGATTTTGACATGGTAACTTTGCATGAAACTTGGATTATGAAAATGGCTTGGGAGAGGTTCTATTTATAGATTTTTGGAAGGGATTTTGATCCAAGGGTGGAGATTGATTTGGAAGATCAATGGTGGAGGATAAAAGTGATGTGGAGGGCCTAGATTAAATCTTTAAATGAATGGAGGGCTAGGAATAAAAGTGAATCTTTTATTCATTTTGGGAAAAGGAGTTATTAAATGAGCATGGGTGTGGAGGATTATTTTGGAATTAAAGATTCATATGGGGGAATGTAAATGAATTAAAATTTCACTTAGGGAAGAGAGGAAATAAATGAGTATGGGTTTGTAAGGAAAATTAAATGTGATGAGGGATGTTTTTAAATAAAAAATTGACTTATGTGGATTTAATTTAATTTTTTATTTGGAGGATGTGGGGAAGGGTGTTAAACAAGATTTGACCACCCTAATGAGCGGTTAGGGTTGATTAAACATAGGTTTTATTTAATTAATCCTAGGGCTAGGATGAGGTAGGCTAGGGTAGGCAATTAAATAATAGCTATTTAATTGTCTAGGGTAGGGATAGGTTAATTAATATGCTAAATTAATTAGTTAATATGGTTTTAACTAATTAATTAGATTTCGTGAAAAAGGGGGAAATTGATTTAATGAATATTGCATATTTATTAAATCAATTGGCTAAGGTTGGGACTATTGAATTAATGAAATTAATTCAATTGTTGGGATAAAATGATGGAAAATAGGATAATGAAGGGATAATTAATTAAATAAAAATTTAATTAATTGGTTTGGAGGGAAATTGACATGATTAATGATGTCGAGAGTCAGTTTGATGGTAGAAGATATTTTTAGGTGTCTACACTATGTTCATCTTTGGTTTGCCTTCAAAAATGATAGTAAAGGGTTGAGAAGCTTGCTCAGAGGAAATCAGTCTCCAAGTGGAAGATTGTTATGTTATGGATCCTATTTCTATATTACAATATTTTTCAAATGATGTACACTCTTAACGTATTCTCACCAGGGTTCATAGGCAGTAGCCCCCTAAAAATTTTTGGATCCCCCTTTTTCGCAGGTATAGATATGTGCGGATCCCCCTTTCTTTGCGAGTATAGTTATGTGTTTTACTTATACTTGTATATGGGTGGAGTCATCACTCATGATTAATGGGTTTTGTTATTGGTTGACTTGGCCCATGGTTTGATACCCATTGTTTTGTAAAACTGCTATGTCGGTTACCTATTGATGTAATTATAAATAGATGGACATACAATAGGTAAAATATAGGAAGAACTAAGAAGGTGAATAGAGTGTTTGAACTCAGGAGAGTTTGTTGAGTGCAGCTCCAAACAATATTTGTGCATTGTAATTTTGAGAAGACTAATCTAAGCAAGTGTTTCTTGGTGGACGTATTCCACATTAGGTGAACCATGTTAAATCCTATCTTCATATTGTGTAATTTTTATTTCTGTTCTTTATTTATCTCTCTTCATAATTCTTGTGCTATGATTCTAAGAAATTATTCCACATTGATTTATGTTTTATTTCTAATAGTAGCTTCCTTGGGAGTGACCCTAAAGAAAAGCTTTTCAAGGAGTAGTTTCTTCCTTGGGTTGTAGCCCTAAAACAAAGTTGTTATTTGAGCTTCATATATTGTGAGTTAATCCTCATTGTGGTTTTTCCCTTCTTGGGTTTTCCATGTATATGTGGTGTTATGTGTTGATGTGCGTTGTGTTGATCTTTCATGTTTATATTAATATTGTAATGCTTAAGTGTTAATCTGCTCTAGAGAAGTTAAAATTTGATTAGATATTGATTCACCCCCCTTCTCAGTATCTTGGTGTGTTCAACATATAAATTTTGATAGTATGTGTTTTTGATAGTATGTGTATATATATATTAGATCATAAGTTTAGTTATTTTAATTTTGATAGTATGTAAATATCATGATATATGTATACATACATACATACATACATACATACATACATGGAGTATATTGAAATGCACGATAGAACAAATTAGGGCCCATAATTAGGGTTTCAAACCAAGTTTAAATAGGGTTTAAGTTCACAAAACTTGTAGTCTGCCACCATTTTTATGGTGGCAGACTACATGCTTACCTTAAAATGTAGAAATCTTCATTCGAATATCACTTTCCCAATGTCATCTGCAGGTCTGTCTTGGATGCCATTTATAGGTATAGGTCTCACTCATCTCCACAGCGGTCTCACTTTCTTTTGCTTTCGCTAAAATGAGCTGACAACATTATTTTGTCAGATCATTTAAAGATTAAAAAATATATTAAAATAATACCTTCGAACGAAGTTTTTTTTATTCAAAGGTACTATTTTAATATTTTTTTAATAATCAAGAATCTTCATTTGAAGATGACCTTTGTTTGAAGATATTTCATTGAATGAATTTTATTGCGCAACGATCTTTGTTCATACATACCTTCATTCGAAGAAAAGCCTTTGGATGAAGGTACATGATAAATTTTGTCCCCCTCCCTCCCAATTTCTTTTGTCCCAAGTTTGGGACCCATTATTGTGGGGTTACCACACTAGATATTTGAGAGTGAGATCAATAGTTCCATGGGCTCAAAATGTTTTTCACAACCTCTACCATGACAATACCTACTTGTTCTGAGGTGTTGATCATTAACCAATGTCACAATGGAGAAGAAGTGTTAGGACTGACAACTCCTAAACATTATGCATGCTATTAGATCTTCAAGATGATCAATGGTACAAACATACTACTTGTGATGATGTTGATGATAGAACCCTATAGAATATTTGAAATTACCATGACTATACAAAAATAGGAAGAAGCCCAATAAAAAACCTGATGACTCTTCAATTTGATGACAAAAACTCTAGAGAGAAAATGGAGGATGATGCAAAATATCTGGTGGAAAAATCACCCTAAAAGGGAAAAGAGAGAAGAGTTTTATATTTTTGATGAATCTTAGGGGATCCTGACATGTGAGGAAGAACCCAAATACTGGTTCTCTTGCACACATAACTCATTCAAAATCAAAATGTCAAAATTTTAGTACTCATTAGATAGAGTACTCACATTTTTCCAAGGTAGTTTGGAGAGACACCCATTCTACATTAGTTGAATATCCCTTCCTCTTGAAGGATTAAAAGGTCTTTTCAAAGTTGATCATGTCTTTGTGAGAGATGCTCTTAAGCTTCTCTATAATAACTTTAGCTTGAAATTCCAACTATGCAAGAGGGCAGAGAACTACCTCTATCTCCTCAATGTTTGATGTGTGAACCCAACCCCCAAAAGATGTTTGGTCTACTTGTTTGTGTGTGAGAATTACCTTAAATTCTTCTTCTTTTAACATTTTACTATTATCTTGGAATGAGGAGGGTATTCCTTGTTAAACCAATGAGACAATGTACCCCCTCATTCCTTGCACAACCTACTATAAAGTGGTCAATTGGGATTTTCACTTTAGAGAAACTTTATTTTTACATAGCACTCATTTAACTTTATTATTATGGCCCTTATATTATCAATTCCTTCTATTTTCAAACTCTCATCCAATATGTCGTAGATATTTTCTACTAGGGATCTATCTTGAGTGATTTTGGGAGTCAAATAGAGGATAGCTTCCTTGACTTTAGCTTTCACCTTCACATTTAGATTTTGTGTGGAGGTGATAAACTTGAAGACCAATATGAGCTCAATAGCCATTTTTGTAATATTCACCTTGTAAGATGAATACAATTGTTTTACTAGGGGAGTGACTATAAGCACTAAAAAAAGTGCATTGGCCTCATGGTAATCTGATGATGAGATGTAGTCCTAATCACATACATGTAAGCATGTAATTATGACCTCTTAGTAGCATTCTTCTTGGTGACACGTGGATCAAAATTTTTCAACTTGTTTGTGCTTCCCTTATCTCCTAGCTAACCTTCTAAGGTCTCGCATCTTCCCCATGTCCCCTTTGTCGACAAGTTGTTGTTGTTGATTTTTAACCTTATCGATTTGACCCTCCTGCATCACAAGATGGGGAATACACTTTCCCTAAGTCCCATTCTTCCATTTCAACCTTGAAAAAGCCTCCAATTGACCTCCTGAATCATTCCCCATCATTAGTTTATCTCTATGTCTTTCCTTTCTGGGTCACCCCATATTATTTCTAGATCCCCCTAGGTGACTCATGATATCCCATTGGGTAACTTGCCCTGCTAATCTAGGTGACCCACCTTCTTTAGGTCTTTCAATCAATCTTCGGGTCTTGAAATCAACTTTAGTCCCCTCTAACCATTCTTATACTCTGAAACCACCTAAAAAATCTTGGCTCTTTCAGTCACCCATTTTGCCTTCTGAATCCCCTTGGGTGACCCATGATTCCCCAGGGAGTGACCCTGGATCCCTTAGGGGTGAACTTGGATCGCCTAGGGGGTGACCCTGGATCGCCTAGGGGGTGATTCACCCTACTAAACTAGGCTACCCTATCATGTTTAAAAACATGAGTTTCTCTTCAATTAGGGCCCAAATTAGCTTTATTTTTTCTCTATTTTGCATGGATCTTTGACCCTAACTAAGCCTAGTCTATTTCTAACTCCTCCACTCCCAATCACTCTATTCTTAGCTACCACAAAGCTATTCTTATCTCCATTTATTCTCATTCTAACTCCATTACCTCCTTGAGTCATAAGACATCAAGACTAGTTCACTCCCTAATCAGGCCTGTTCACTCCTCAATCAATCATGTTAACTCATAAACCAATTGATTTATCTCTTCACTTATCTCCATGCTTTGTGATCTCTCCCAACCTATAAATACCCTCTCCAATATGGAATAAGGGAGACAAATTCATTGTTACAAATGTATGCCCAACTTTACTTTTTCTTCTTGATAGCATGCTTATGCTATTCGCAAGACTTTTGAGCCTTTTTCTTTCTTAATATAGTTTCCAATCTTTAAAAAATCTTCATAACATTGTTATGCAAGAACAAGTTTCTTAGCCATAGTGCTTCATACCTTCAAATAGCTCAAGTCAATCAATCATAGCTTCAATATCTAAATTATTTAATCAATTGCACTTCATTGTTGTTTCCAAGAGGAGTACTCCACTACTGTAGAGGAAAGGAGGTTGCCACAAGGACATCTAAGGATACAGCAAGCTCATGCACCAAAGAGAATCCAAGTTTTTCATGTTTTTGTAGTTAATTAAATCATAAATTTTCTCTTGGAGAAGTAATATTTGCATTAATATTTCCTTGATAGGACTTAATTTGATATGATTAGATTAGCATTGTTTAGAATAGAATCATTACAATTTCATAGAGTACTTTTCATTGAAGCAAATTTCAATTTCTAGATTAGATTCGCAAATCATCTCGAAAAACACAAAAACATAGTTTAGGTTGCATTTGGGAAAATTCATATTAATTGCATTCATATTTCAATTCTCAGTTAATTAGATCGTGAACTTTATTATTCATCTTTGGAAAAGGAACCAATTTTTTTTTTACATTCATACAAAAATACAAAAACATTAGGAAACTTAGGAAAGCTAAACCATTGACTACATCATGAGGTACAATTCACATTTAACAAAGTCAAACCCTTGATTTCATCACAAGGTACATTTCACAAATCAAAACTTCACAACAAGAAAAATAAACCTTTGACCTCAAGTCAAAGTCAACAAAATTCAACTCAAGTCAAACTAGGTCAACAAACTCTTTCCCAAGCATTCGATGTGCCCATGGATAAGAGGAAATTGGGATAATAATCATCCACTTACGTTCCTAGTGATGTGTTCTTGTTGACTATCTTTTGGAGCCTAACCCCCTTATACAAATAAGAGGTAGGTCACTTGTGGAAATGTATGTACGGGTTTGTAGGCATGTGACCCTGGGGAAAACCTAACCTCCGAACTCTAGACCAATATATTAATCATCAACAATATCATTTACGATACAATCTAGGTAAGAAGACTTTACAAGAGATACTATATCAATACTCAAATTTGGAGTAATACTATAATCATAACAATACTCTATTTCCTCCTTATTTCCCTTAGGTGTAACAACAACATACACAAGGTAGGGTACAACAATGGGTAGGAATGAGAGTGAAAGTAATGGAAGTCAAAGAGGGAAGTTAGGCTCAAGAGAAAAGCTTGGAGAAGAGTCATTAGAGGATGGAGACGAGGATGAAAAGGAGGATGACAAATGGGGTGGTGCTTATGATGATGAGGATGAGGAGTTATTGCTAAATATTAGCAAGAAGCTTGTCTAAAAGCATCAATGACTAGATCAATAAGGATAGGTGTATCCAAGATTAGATAGCTAGTGGTGGGGTAGGACAAATTTGCAGACCAAAAAGGTTGAAATTGGGGGTTCCTTTACAAGTCCCAAATTAGGATATCCCCTTCTTATTGCATTTAATAGTGTGGGAAGCATTGTAGGTGGTATTGAGGGGATATTTCCTTCAAAAATCCATGGAGGTCACCCCTACTCTAAATTCTCATTCCATCAAGGAGAAGGATGGATTTGCCTAAATCTATTGGTGGGAGTCTGAGGATGGTTATAGAGTTGGGGTTCCTTATGATGGAGTGGAAGGATAGAAACTATTGGCCAAGCCTTTGTAGATAGATTTGGGGTGTGATGGGAAGGATCATTTTACTCTTCCCTCATCGAATGAGGGGACAATGGTGGAGATACTAGATCCTATGATGGATAAGGAATCCTCTAGAGTGAATTCTCCCGCATCAAGGAATTTCTTGGAGCCAAGCCTAATATAGATGTTTTCAAGGTTTGGGCAAAAGAAAGTGGAATTTCTATTACCATTTTAAAATATTAACCGTGAGGAATAGGTTTTCCTTGATCTCTTTCTTAATGCATAATAATTGTGCATAGATCGAGCCTCTTTCTAGAAAGATGGGACCCTGACTTCAATCCTCAAAAGGAGAGAATCAAATGGGCCCTTGTTTGGGTCAAGATCTTGTGCGTACTAATGGAATACCAGGAGGAGTTATTGACAGGTATTATGAGCACTTTTGGTTATCTTATTTCCAATGATGTTGTGACCAAAAATTAGAAATGATTGATGTATGTTGGATTCTATGTTAATGCTAAGGTGGATCTTTTTCTCCCATCTTCTATAACTTTGTTTTCAAAATTTGGGGAATGGAAGTAAGAAATTATCTATGAGGAATCTACTATAATGTGTCAAAAAATTAAGAAGGTGGGCCATTTTGTTATAGGTTGTCCCAATGTTAGGAAGGTGGCTCACTCTTGGAAGAAAAAAACAAAAAAATATTTTAATGTCTTTGGAGGTACCTCTAGTGAGTGGTTTCATCAAAGGTGTTTCTTGAAATGAGTCTACAAGGAGAGGTTATGATTTGGTGAATGAGGACATGGTTGGTACCCTGCTACTTTCAGTCCCTAATTGTAAGGAAAAAAGGATGGCTTCTTTGGACGAGTGATCTATTGATCTAGGAGTAACCAAAATTGGAAAAGTGGTTAAGGAGAAATCAA
Organism: Cunninghamia lanceolata; assembly: GCA_027924645.1. NCBI lineage: Eukaryota > Viridiplantae > Streptophyta > Pinopsida > Cupressales > Cupressaceae > Cunninghamia > Cunninghamia lanceolata. The sequence continues at coordinate 1,343,576 of BSBN01000007.1, forward strand.
GCATGGACTATGTGGTCAAGCCTAGGGAATGTATTCAAAGCTCTTTAGAGTTTTTTGGCTTCAAGCCAGCATAATGTCTTCTTACCCTTGCTTTTTAGGGGCTGCTAGTTTTTTATAGCCTTAATTTCATTGTTTGGTTTGGTTTGTGTTGTTCTTCCATGGTGTTGTTTGAGAATTTTTTATGCTTCATGTTTGTTCCTTGTAAAAGGGTAGGGGGTGTTGCCACAATAATGGGTTACACTTTTTGGGACATCTTGATTTTTGCTAAAATCACATATTTTTAAAAAATATAATGATTTAAGACTTGAAAGATTCTATTTAAAGGATTTTAATTGAAGAGGGTTTGATCAAAATCCCTTAGATTCAAACCCCCTTAGATAGAACCCCACTAGTTTTAAACCATACCTATAATGGAGTCTCCTATACACCTATCAAAATGCTGATAAAAAACTAATTTTGATTTATTTTTTGAGTGATCAAATGAATTCATTTAAAATTTATGCTTTATAAGTATGTAGTCCTTATTATAAGCTTCCCCAAAAATATAATTTTAAATATATTTTTAATTTGATTATTATATTTATTTTTTATTTCTTGTGAATGTATGTTTTTACCGAACATCAAGTTCTCTATTCTACACACATGGGAAATTAGTAAATTACTGAAACAAAATTCTAAAAAATATCTATGCACTAGGTATTGATGTCCTTGTTTCAACAAAAGAAAAAAAATTGAATTTTGATACATACAGAAAAAGTTATGTTTAACAGAATACACCTATGTCTAAATTATAATTGGTTTGACTTCAAAAATTAATTAAAAAATATATATATTTAACAAAACATTATAAAACCAAATGCATACACTATATATCAGTGTTACCAATCTAAATTAAAAAGAATCAAAATTTTATCCTTTGTAGAAAAAAAGTTTTGTGCTATGGAATACACATCACTTTAAAAAAATGTTGTTTACTATTAAAAACTAGTTATCAAAGAAGATGCAAAAAAAATTACAATTTAACTCCAATTGTTTTTAAAAAAATATATTTAGAATCTACAAACAAAATCTCAGAAATCACTAGTTCGCATCATCTTCAAATTCCTAATGGTTTAGTGGCTATAGGTGTCAGAAGGTGAAGATTTAGTTCAAAATATTGATTTCAATGTCAAGTTTGGCCAAAAAGTGTAACCCATTATTGTTGGATGACCCCAGGGCCCTTTCAAAACCTCTCTTTCCAATTCATAACTCCATTCAAAAGAATTTATCCTTTATCAAAAATAATACCTACAAAATACACTATGCAAATTGTATCCCAAGCACTCAATAGATAAATAAAAAAACACCAAAGGGAAAATACAAAACCATGAGCTAATACCACACAAATCCCCTAGTCAAATTTCAATGCCCAAATCTCAAGAAGAATCTACATGTTAAATAGCATATTTTTTACACCCATGATAAGAATCTATCATAATATGCCATAGTTCTCCTATTTTTTCTTATTCAAACCCTTCAAAGATTCTTTGTGACAATCATAATGACATGTCATATGTTAGTGAATACTTTTAGTCAACATGTTGCAATGTTGTAAATTGCATACACTTGCAATTTCACACTATATTTTGGCCTTCCTTTAGTGTTCATTCCCTTAGTTTGTTTGTAGGCTCATTTTAAACCTTGCATTAGCCTTTTTCCCTCCCATGGTGCTTAGGTTTTGTTTTCTATGTGGACTTATTTTAAAATTAGTGTCACTTTTGTGTTATCCATGCGATGTTCTTGTGTCTTGTTATTTTTGAGCCTAAATTGTTTGGACACTAGCACTACATGTGGACATTCACATGACATGATAGTGTCTCATGACATTTTTTGTGTTTTGTGGCTATTTTTTGTCATTTCTCCATTTGTCATTCTTGGTGGTCAACTGTAATGCCTTGGGAATCTTCCAAACAACTCGCCATCCTCTTCATCTTCCCTCCTCTTCTCATTTTTAAATCTATCTTTTCATCTTTGCATGTTTCTTGGATCTTCTTGGCTCTCTTGGATCTCTCGTGCAACTGACTTGCATTCTACAGCTCTCTCAAGCTCTTCAACTCTCTACAACTTTTAGTAGCTTTCCTCTTCAGCTCTCTTGCTTTCATTAGCTTCTTCAAGCCTCCGAGCACCTTGGGATTTCCACATCCTTTCAGTCTTTCATTTATCATTGTTCTTACTTCTAGACACACTTAGATTTAGAACACACACTTTATTTATGTTTATCTACCTATTGGCTACTTTGGAGGTTGAAAGACCAAAGTAGGGGTTTGATTGAGGCAAACCCCTAAATAGCCCCAAACATTTTTCTTGTTCTATGTTACGCATGTTGTGGAGAAAGAATCAAACGCATAGGAGTTTGTCTTCTTTTCCTTTCTCTTCCATTCATTTTTTCTTTTTAAATGCTTTATTCATATGATTTCTTGTTATGTTTGACATCTGGGAGCTTTTTTCATTTTTCTATGCAAACTGGGTGAAATGACAGACTCATGTTAAGTCATATAGTATGGATTTATAAAGTTTTGTTGCTACCTAGACGACACCGCTATGCAAAGACGTCCTCGTGATGCATTAGAGTCTGAGCTCGGGCTTCCCTACTTTGGTGGCATGTTCTTCTTTCCTTCCTCTTTCTTGCTCTGTATTTAGTTGTTGGAATTTGTACTTCTATTTTTAGTTAGTTTATGTTTTCAATTCCAACTTATGTAATGTAATGCAAAAAGTAGTGATATCACTTTTTCTTCGTTACACATCTGTAGCTCCATTTTACAACTCTCTTATGCATTATAGATGCTCTTACTTCTCAGGCTAGGGGCCTAACTTGTTGAGGCCATAACTTTTGATTGGGAAAGCCAATTGAACCCTTTTTTAATTAAAGATCTAGAAGATGTCCATATCACCTTAACCTGCTTTAGATAGTTAAAATCCATTTTGATTATTTTTGGAGCAAACAATGACATCTATAACTAAAAAAATACATTCTAATATTCTAACATTAAAATACAAAATTAAGATAGTTTTCTTAACAAATCATAATATTTATCATTTGAAATATTTACACACTAATATAATACTATTATTAAAAATTAACCTTTTTTATATTAATTTATGACCATAGTTAAAAAATAATAATAATCTTAAAAAAAACAGATTCTTTTTAATGTCAACTAATTTTTATTATTTAAATTTGATATTCATACCTTTTCTTAAAATAATATCTTTATAATTGTCAATGAGTTTCTATTACTTGTTTGAAATTTACATAAAAGAATTCATTGAGAGGCAACTTGCCATACTATTAGTTGATGGGAGTTACTAAAATCCCCCTCTTATTGGGATTTATTGAGAGTTCGCTTGCCACACTTAAAGTTTACGGTCACAAAATGTCTACATTTCATTTAGAAAATTAGATAAGCGTACAATTACATAAAAGTACATCCCCTTTTTACATACGTATCCCTACTCCCATCGATTTATAAAATCATGTCTGCTGCTTTCATTGATAAGATATGAAAGTATTCCCAAAGAATCCATTATTGTCTCCCTTTACTGACAAGATTTGATAAAAAGCATTCCCAACAAATCCACATTGTGGACGTATCAAATCAATTCTGCATGCTGAAAGGATTTATTTCACCGTCCACCCTCTAGCATTCCAATCATCTACATCATCCATCATCATCCATCCATGATTGCTGCAATTAATTTTCCCCACTTTTACAACTTTTAATGTTTAAAATACCTTTGTCTGGAACAGCTTCCCCACGAGTTTCAATATTTTCAGGCTTGCTCTTGTCATTATTAGAATGACAGGTGGGAAGCATTTCCGAGGTAGTAAAAGGAGAGAGCTTTATGTCCTCCACTTTGCCCCACAAAACACCATACAATCCCACTACTATCACCATTCCTCCCAGCACACTGCAATGCAGAAAAGTAAAGTAAAACAACTTGCATGCTATGTTCTAATATTTTTTATTCAAACAAAAAATAGCAGAAAAAACAAACCTGCCCAAGTAGATTCTCTGATGAAGAATAATGGAGTCCATAATTGCAGTAATAATCATAGTTAATGGAATGAATGCAGTAGCAAATACTGGTCCCTTTGTCTTCATGCACAATCCTTGGAGATAATATGCAATCCCTGTACCTACCACTCCCTGAATTCATCAAAAATATCACATTCCTCTGATTAATTCCTCGGTATCTCAAGTATTTTATACAAAATAGATGGCCGGGTTCAATGATGAAAGCAAGGGATCAAGTCAGTGGAGCTCTTCAACTTACAGAATACACAGCTGTAACAAGGTTCATGTCAAATCCAACTGCCCATGCAGATGGACGCCGTTCAACAGCCAAGGTGATTGCAATTGACTGTAACGAGCCCATAAAGCATATTAAGGTGACAAGAGAAAGTTGTGCAGGATACTTCTTAAGAACTGAAGCCTGAATTCATCAATCGAATAGATTGAATTAGAATAGAACAAGAAGGCATCAGAATAGATATGATATATTTGTAGTATAGATTAAAAATTATAAGTAGAGTTAGTTACCTGAAGAACAAATAAGGAAGCCCAAGAAAGTGTCGATGTAATTAAACACAGGCAACCTTTTACCATATCATTATTACTATCACTAGAAGCAGCAGCATTTGAAGAATGATAATGGTGATGTGAAGACCAAGGCATGGGAACAATAGATCCTTTGTACAATGTCATCAGCATTGCTCCACTCACACACACTAGGGTTCCCACTATCTTTGCCTGACTGCGTATCTTTCGAATTCTTATTTTCTCCATTCTACATAATGCAACAAATTCCAATTTTAAGATTTGAAATATATAGTATATACCAGTATACAATAGTATTAATATAATTACCTGAAGATTAAAGCAATCACAAAAGTAGTAGCAGGAAGTATGTTACTCAATGCAGCTCCGAACGTGGGAGAAGTCAATTTCAAACCCAGGTAATAAAAATTCTGATCCAGTACAGGCCTACCAATATTAAATAGTCTTCCATTAGAAGCCTTGCTAATTATAGTAAAACAAGTAAAGGCAGAAAGGAGAAAATGAAAGAAGCCTGCATATTTACCCCAACAAACCAAGAGCAAAAATCTGACAAAATATGATAAAAGTGATTTTGGGTCGCAACTTCCTGCAATTCAATTCAATGTGACAAGCTATAAATTAATCACATATAATTAAGAAGCAAACAAAAATAATTTAGTGTAAAATCATTTTTATATAAACAAATAAATACCTTTCAAGAAAGAAAGCAAAAGGAGCAAGAACAGCTGTGGCAACGATGTGCCTATAGACTACCAAAACAAAGTGACTCATTCCATTGTTAAGAGAAATCTTAGTAATTATGGCCATCCCTGCATACCCAAACTGCAAGCTTGTCATTGCTATGTAAGGTTTTGCTTTATCAAACATCTCCATCCCCATTGAAATAAGTTTTTAAGAATTTCTTCCTCTAAGAACTACTATTTTATGACCAGTGTTCTGCTTCACTTCATAGCACAATATGTGCACATTTAGAAATAAATCAACTTTTATAGACAATGAAGATTCAAAGAAGGGACAAAACAAGGGGAAGTATAATAATATCATATAGTCTGATAACAAGAAAATAACAAGAAATAAGCATCAATGTGATTTCTTTAAGAGATTAAAGTTTTCATGATACCTAAATCACTTAAATGTGGTTTTTCAAGGCATTAAAATTTTGTTTGCCTTTGACCAAATTTATTCTCATGAGAGTGAGAGGCATTTAATAATGAAGTAAAGCAAAATGAAGATACGTGCAGATGACTCAGTTAGCATTTGCAATGTGGAGAGGAATGCAGCATACAGTTTTTTTCTTTTCCTGCATGCGGCAAATGGAAAAAAGAAATTGGCTGTCAGGAGTGTTGGTTGTACAGAGCTCTGAAGAGTGTTGGGTGGATAGGGTTTTCAAGACATTAGTGGTTCTTAAATTCAATATTTTGCTATATAAAAACCATATAAACACAATGACAATGACAAGTCACAAGACAGTGGATGCACCAAGTGGCACACCATGGAATTTTATCCCAATAATGTCCCAAAATATAATTTTCTTCACTATGTCTATAGACTTCAAATGCAATATCATTTTAATATGCTGGAGAATCAGCAGTGCAATCATTTCAGTACGCTCAAGAATTTCACTATGGAGTAATGTCATATTGTATAAGGACACTTGTTTGTTTTTAGCCAGCATGTCAAGAAAAAGTGGGAAACAACACTTCATTATTTAAAAAAAAGGAGTATAACTTTCTAGCCACCACACTAATATCACATTGGTGTGATTATTTCTTTTAAAGCACCAAACAGAAATGTGTGGTTATTGGTTATTTCTTTTAATACACTACATAGACATGTGTGGTTATTGATTGTTCTTTGAATAATGTTATAGAATGAGAGGACTTGTGAATCCTAAATATTTTTATTAGATATCTTAAATACATCTATCTAAAAATATTCCTATATCATTTAAAGTTATTTTATGTTATTTTATTTACTTAAAAACTATTTTATTTTATTTTTCTTTGACTAACTATTTTTATTTACTTAGCATTATTTTGTTTACTAAGAGTTATTTTTCAAGTTCTTGTGAGCACAATCATGAGACAAATACAAGCTCCTTTTGAGAAACCACACTAGTCACAACTTAGAAATCCAATCCACTTATTAGATGTCCTTTTGGGATTTGAACTTTTGGGATTTGAACTTGGGTCTCCACAATGAGAACTCAATGCTTTAACCAGTTAAATTCAACCCCTTGGACATAGTTATTTTATTTATTTAAGAGATGTTTTATAGTTTTAGTATTTTTTGAAAATATATGTCAGCTCTAAATAGCCTTTTAACATAGTCATGGCATGACAATCATTGATGTCATTATCAGCATAATAAATGCCTTTAAATACTAGCACAACATCATATTTCTTAAAACATGTACTTAGTCAAATCAATATAAGGAAGTAAAGTGGACCAGTTAGCTAATTATGAATTTTAAATTTTTAAAAGGAAAGGGTCAAGTCTACAACCACAAGGTCAAACCTATAACCAAACAATGTTCCTAAGTGAATAGATAGTTAGATCCAAGTGGCTAATGACTATATGTAGGTAGATGCATGAATAAATATCATAAGTATTCAAGGCCAAGGTGAATGTGTCTGAGTATATGTGTCTAAAAATAAGGTGGGTGCTAAATATGTGGGGTGTGTGTGTATAGTGATGGGCAAAGGTAGAACAAATGAACCCAACTTTGTACAAGATTGCACCATTTATTGATAAGCACATATCAAGATATTTCCATAAAATAGGCACAAAACTAAATGGGAAATGGCATGGGTATGTAAATTTCACCATTACCTTTTGCCCTAAATTTGATGTGCATATGAGTCCTAAAATGAGCATGCATCTCAACGTATGTAGTAATCACAAGCATCAATGTAAAGTAAATATTTAGACATCAAAGGATATCAAAGGGGGCCCATATAAAATAATGGACCCTATAAAGTCTCATTGTGTAATTGTTTCCTTTAGTATGTGCTCTCCATAAGAACCTACAAAACAAAGAGAAAGAGTACAATGAGTATCTTTTGTCTCACAAGTGAAAATTAGGAATAAAATTGGAACTTGTGAACTACCTAAGAAATAGGAATAGTGGGAAATGAGTAAAATTAACAAAGTCCATCTATTTGAAACATGACAATATTATGTTTGGTGTGGTATCCATGGGATGATAAGGTGCATGGAATGCGTGTAATGTCATGAGATAATGCCCTATATGTTCATAGTGATGAGTCTAGATATAATACCTATCACTACCAGAAAACTCAACATAGGATGAAAGGAATTGAATGAGGGGGCATATATTATCACTAACATTCCTATGTTGAGCTTTCAAGTAGTGATAAGTGCTACAAATATTGTGCTGGTGCTCAAAGTTGTAGGTTCCCAAATCCCTAAAGTTAAGGTTGTTTTTGTTAGGAAAGGTGTCTCAACCTTGCAACTACAAAAGGTTTCTACTCTTCCCAGTTTTGGTCTTTTTGAATACCCTTTATCTTGAAGAATGGTTTAGAACTTAAAAAGTTTCCAAAAGGGGCTAAAATAACAGGGCTTACTATTTTTAGTAACTCTACATCTGAGCTCGGATGGACCTGAAATTTTCCCAAAAGGTGCAGAACTACCAAGTAAACATCTTGGGTGAGTTTTGACTCAAGATCATACCTAGATTGCAAGATATTAAAGTTTCCATTTTTTGAAACTGTCAGAAAAAGTTTTGAACTCATATTTGAGGCACTTAGAGGTCCCTAAATTCCCTAAAAGTTGTCATAACTAGAAAAGTAGGTTATTGATGTAGGAGCATCCAGAAGTATTCAAAACAATTGAGACAGTTAGTAGTGAAGTTGTAGAGTACTAGGAGAGCGACCTCAAACAATACCACATTTTATTGCATTTGCATATCAGAGGTTGCGGAGTTGGACTTAGCATCTAGACATCATCATCTACAACATATCCAAAATTCAAATCGTTTGGGTTCAATTCTAGAGAGATTTTGCTATCAAAAGATTACCTGTTTTTACTTGTTTTCATATAGCAGAGACGATCATGTTCAACAGAGTCTAATTGGTTTGCAGAGTAAATTCGTGACTTTAAGAGCTAAAAGGAGTATCATTCAAGGAAGTTTAGGACCTGGCGAACCTGTTGTGATGTTCACAACACGCCCCATTTTGCTCCTTAGCAAAACGAGGACCCCTGCTGTCGCTTTGCTTTTTGCTTCTGCTTGTGTTTGTCTGCTTTCTGGCGGTTTGGTAAAAATGAGTCAGGTGCATCATCATCATGATATTGGATGAGGTTGGTCATCATCATGAGGTCAGTTTGTCAAAGTTCATATTTTATTTCTGTGACCTCATATTTAGAAAGAGCTTGAAATTCCATGCAGGTTTGCCTTTTACATCACTTGAAAATTCATCCATATGTGGAAGTTATGCACAGTCAAAGTTTTGGTCAAACCTAATAATCGCAAGTGACCACCATATTTTTTTCATGTTATCAAGGTCATCATGATCTTGGTCTATCACTCGATAAAAATCATGCAGTCGAAATATCCGGACGTCAATCTTAGGTGATAGTGCCCTTTACCCGTCAAATGACCTTATGCGCATCGTGAGCATCATGATTTTAGGAGGGTCATATTTTGTAAACTCGGTTTTGCTGAAGGAAGAACGTCATCATCATATTTGAAATGCCCCCCCCCCGATAATATCCTGAGGTTCAAATATCCGGACGTCAACTTTAAGTCATAGTAAGTTTTCCCCGTCGAGCGGTCTTTTGTATCGCGAGCATCATGCTGATATTTTAACATTACCTGATTTTATAATATCATGCTGATATTACAATATCGTCCTACTTAGAAAATCCACCATCTGCATATTTGCATGCGCATGCCAAAATCCTATCGGAGGGTCATCTCCTGATCTTTCACAAGAGGGTCATATTTGCTGATAATCGCTAAGATGATGATGACGTTCTCATATCCTCCTGATTTCCTTTTGCATGATCACCCTATCTTTTAAGGGAAGGTGATATTCCATTCCTCAACAGCATGATCATATTTTAAATATCACCCTAGCGCTAACCTGATGATGACCTCAGCTCATCCTCATGCTCCGAAGACGAAATATGATGATGACGTCATCATGATATTCGATGAGGAGGATCATCATATTTTTTTATCCTGTCCTGTTGTCAAGATCATCATGATCTTGTTTGTCTACCCGATATTTCGTAAAGTCCTCCTGCAGAGAAAGAACGACCTTTCGCAAATATCCTGATGATCATCATCATCACATTTCCCTTCGGCAGGATATTTTCCAAAACATGATCTGGTTAGCGAAACATCCTGATGACGTCATGTTCTAAGTTTAACAAAGGCCCCGGATATCATGATGACGTCATCCCAATCTGATAAACGAAGAAGCAAATATCCTGATGATCATCATCATCACATTTCCCTTCGGCAGGATATTTTCCAAAACACGATCCGGTTCGCGAATATGATGATGTCTTATTCTAAGTTTGACAAAAGCCCCGGATATCCTGATAATCATCATCATCCTGATCTTTGGAGAGGGTTACCTTGGCCGCAAGGAGGTCATATTACATTCATCATCCTGATCATGCTCCTTAGGTGACCCGATATTACATTTATCCCCTGATCTTAACTAAACATGACGGTGACGTCATCATTTGCATTTTAATGAAGCCCGAACATGACGATGACGTCACCATCATTTTCCTCTCTTCAGCAGCAGGATCATATTTCACATCCTCCTATTTTCCTTCAACATGATGATGATGATGGTGTCTTTCTTTTCCCCAATATACAGAAGCGAAACATCCTGATGACGTCATCTGGACCTTCGGAAGGGAGAGCATCATATTTCCAGAATATCATGCAGATGAAGTGAACATCGGCCAAATAGAGAATATCGGCCAACATGTTTTTTTGACACGCCGATGGCGATAGTCACGCCGATGGGCGGGAAATGAAGCGGTGGAGTTTTAAAACGTTTTTTGGTGCCCGTAGCATTTTTTCGGTCAGCGATGGTTGACCCGATGGGTTTTGGGCGGTCTGTATGCGTTTTGAACACGTTTTTTGAGTATTTCAGATCCGATTTCCACGATTTTGCATAGTCACCTGGATTTAAACGATTATTTTAATTTCCTGCTATTTATGTGATAAATGAAATACTTATTGCTTGTCTTGTCTTGCAGGCTTGCAGTTGAGGAAGCAGCTGGAAAGTCAACACAGTGACCTCATGGAGGAAGGAAATCTGATCGCAGGAGCAGGAAGATAAAGATGAAGTGCAAAAAAGTCAAGGCCATTCAAGTGAAGGATAGAGTTGCAGCTGAAGGTATTACTGCAACAGACAAACAGAAGTTATTGCTGAGCTGCCGGAACTTCTTAGAAGGGGCAATATTTCGCCCAGATTTGACACTGCTCAGAGATATTTTGAAGAGCTGGTTCACCTGTATTTATTGCTGTAACTAGGGGTTTGAACCAGGGGTTCAGTTAGGTTTCTGCTGTAGTGAGGACAATCAGAATGTCTTTATATTGTGCCTCTCTACACTGTAATACTTTACAACAGGGATTTTAGAAAAACAACAAGGGCTACACAGAGATTTTAGTATTTTGCCAGAATTGTAGAGTCTTTCTGGACATAGTTTAGTGTAGAAGAAGGAGGTCGCCTGTTTGTCTGCAGTAAGGTGCGCGTGGAATGTCTGGCTGTCTTACTGTATCTGTAAAGCTTGTAAGTTCTCTGTAGTATGATCAATGAAACTAAGAGTCATTCCTACATTGTAAATCATGTATGACTATTCGTTTCTAATACAATAGAATCTGGAGTTCTGCATCTATCTTCTGAGTGTTCTCCTGCTCTTCTTTGTGTTTTGAAATATTTTCTTTGAGAGCTTGCAATTTTAAATGTATGGTTGTGAAAATGCTCAGAACTTGCATTTAAGGTTTTTACTGTGGATTTGATCAAATTACTGTGATATTTACATAGTGCATAACAGAAACAATTAGATCCTTTGGTAGATTAAATGAGGTATAGATTAGATCTTTCTAACTTTTCCCAACCCATCTGAAATATTTAGCTGAAAACGTAGAAATCTAAAGGAAATTGTCTCAAATTTGAAGAAGCATGCATAACAGAGCTATAAGTAGACAGTTTTCATAAATAGATAGAGAAGAAAGCTGCAAAAAAATTCAAGAAAACCATCTGAACTTGCAGCACAGTAACACTTTTATGCAAAGGAATGGAAAGTATTGACATATCTCATGATCTTTTTGCATATTCTTAGTCCAGTAAACCACCAAACAAACCTAAACTACGTAAGGCCCCTTGAACATTACAGCTTCACATTGACCAACTGAACTTGACCAACTGAACCATTGTAGACTTGGGATTAGTTGAATCTCAAATGATTCCTTCTTATCTTTCAAGTATAGTTTCAGTTCATTATATGTGAATTTTAACTTATTGTTATGATTGCATCAAAACGATCATCAACAGTTTTCTGGCGCTAGAAGGAGGGCCTAATTTGGTTTAGGGTTAATTTTCTGAGTTCAAATGCTATATTCTGAGATATGTTAGATCTCATAAAAAAGAGAGTTGAAAGAGGGTCCCATTTTCAATGGACTCATATAGGGATAGTTTTCAAATTGACATTCCTTCATTTCAGAAAGCTTTGAATAACCAGCTTTATCCTAAAAATCTATATAGCTATGGTTTATTTGGAAGGTGTAGGATACATAAGTCCATAGAGCATGGTGAGCTTAATTGTCTAGCTTTCCTTACGAGATTAGATTTATATTTGAAAGGACTAATCTCTCTCTTAGATGTGTATAAGGCTGAAAGTTGGTAGGGAAATGAGGAGATTATTGAGTGACAGGAGGATGCAGCATCAACGGTCATTAAATGTGCAGAGGATACAAAGATGGAACCAATGCTAGGAATAAAGGATAATAAGATCTCTTGGCAGGAATCATGTGATGGTAAGAAAAAAAATCTGTCTTTTCGTCAGGATCTGGCTGTGATTAAAGTTAGTGAAAAGTATAAATATCCTAAAAAATGCAGAGAAGAAATCACAGCTCATGTCCCTTTTCTGGATAATAAGCAAAAAGGATTTAATGAAATAGAAAAGGAAAGTGAGGTTCATCTTGATACATTTGATAAATATATGGAATTACTAAAGAATATTTGTCAAGAGGAAACCTCTGGGTCTAACCTGAAAAGTTTTAACGAACATGATTTGGCAAAGAAGTGTAAACAAGCATTGGCAAAATTAAAATGCATTAAAACCGATGAAGTTCCCACTACAGCAACTAATGAAGTCATAGAAAAGAAAGTAAATCCTAGTGTTACGATCGACTTCTTTAAATTGAATGACCAAGTTCAAGATTGTTGTAGGTCAATAGGATTAGACTCTTCACTGAATGATAAATGTGAGTTATATGATGAACAATTCTGGAAAGAAGAGGATACAGAGGATCATGGAGCTGCTGTACATAATCAGACATCCCCCCCATGCTATGTTGAAAGTAAAACAGGGGAGTATTCTTGTCAATCTAAAGATGTCGTCCCACCTTTACTCTCAAGTGATTTAGAAATGATTAATTTCTGTATGTCAGATTATGATGATGAGGATACTAACTTAAGTGCTGATGTGCAGGAAACTAATGAGAACATTGAGAGGTTTGCTAAATTTGAGGATAAACTGAACATCCAGAATGAAGGAACAAAGGTAGATGAAGATGAAGAAATGATACATCTAGAGTCATTCCTCTTTCAACTTGAAAAAGGACTAGACATAGAGCTAGGCAATGAAAATGCAGAGCTAAATGAAAAGCCAGCTATTAATAAACAAGTGTGTTCCACAGAGCTAAAGGCACATCAGGTTGTCTCTTTCCTTTCCTTAGTAAACAATGATAAATGCTATTTTGATTATGGAAATTCAAGAGATAGGACCTGCATATGGATTAATCATAAACCTGATGAGCAGCCTCAGTTACTAGTTAAGAGCTATTCTGATAAACACAATGAATTTAGAATACCAGATTTTTTTTTAGAATTTAAAGATAAATCTGCTAGAATGAGAACCATAACTAGTACCCTGTTACTCCTGCACAACCTAAAGAAATATGCAAGTAGGGGTGTTTTTGGGTCTTTTTCCTGGGTTTCTGATTGCCTTATAGAGGCTTGTATATAGTATGGTGGGGTAGTTGTTTTTGTTTTTATGTTCTTCTTTTGCTTTTTTTTCTTTTAGGTTAGCTGTTTGTATAGCTTGTCTTCTGTTTGTTTTTGCTTTTTGTTTCTTTCAGTTTGTACAGTTTTTCTTTTGTTGTGTTGTTTGTACAGCCTGTTTGTTTGGTTTGTTTGTTGTCTCCTCAGCAGGGATCTTTATTTTTACTTTAGAGTATTAAGGAGCAAAACTAGCAACCATTCAAAACAGTATAAAATTTAGGGTATTCAGGTTAACCATTTGCAATTTACACATAATTTGTCACTGTCATGAATGTAGAGAGTTGTTCATCTTCTGAAGTTTTATATTCAATAAATGTGATTGAGAATTCGAAGCAGGTTTCTCACGATGACACACCTAAAATCCTTGGGTTTGTTGAACTTACCAGTGTAGATATTAGGTGAAAAATCAGAGGTCACCCTTGCTACCATTACAATTCTCAGCTTAATTTCAGCAAGTGTCCACTCCTTGCATCATGAAGTTACAGATTGCTATATCTTATGAAATCTTTCAAAATTAGAAAACAAAAAAAGAATAAAAATAAATAAATAAATAAATAAAGTGGATTATACTGAAAATCTAGATTAAGCCATCTAAGTAACTCTACTGGGGCTATGGATGCTCGCTGGCAGTGGGGCTCTACTTAGGAGAATTGTAACGATAACCTTGCTGGGGCTAGGACGCTCGCTGGCAGCAAGGCTCTATCCGGTCGGCTATGAGGGAATATCCTCACCTACGTAGGCTAATGTCAGTCACTGGTTTGTTCAACCGATCTTCAAGATGAGGATAATTAATCATGTGCACACAACTAAACTGAAAATGGAAATTCATGCATCTTTATTGAATACTTTGAGTCTCAAGCTGAATAGTAATTTGCAGGAAAGATAGTTGGAAGTTATGAGTTCATTTCATCTAGTTTCCTTGAACACTCTGAATTTAATTGTTTTGTTTTGGTTGCTAGTTGTTGTGATGTTCACAACACGCCCCATTTTGCTCCTTAGCAAAACGAGGACCCCTGCTGTCGCTTTGCTTTTTGCTTCTGCTTGTGTTTGTCTGCTTTATGGCGGTTTGGTAAAAATGAGTCAGGTGCATCATCATCATGATATTGGAAGAGGTTGGTCATCATCATGAGGTCAGTTTGTCAAAGTTCATATTTTGTTTCTGTGACCTCATATTTAAAAAGAGCTTGAAATTCCATGCAGGTTTAGCTTTTACATCACTTGAAAATTCGTCCATATGTGGAAGTTATGCACAATCAAAGTTTTGGTCAAACCTGATAATCGCAAGTGACCACCATATTTTTTTCATGTTATCAAGGTCATCATGATCTTGGTCTATCACCCGATAAAAATCATGCAGTCAAAATATCCGGACGTCAATCTTAGGTGATAGTGCCCTTTACCCGTCAAATGACCTTATGCGCATCGTGAGCATCATGATTTTAGGAGGGTCATATTTTGTAAACTCAGTTTTGCTGAAGGAAGAACGTCATCATCATATTTGAAATGCCCCCCCCGATAATATCCTGAGGTTCAAATATCCGGACGTCAACTTTAAGTCATAGTAAGTTTTCCCCGTCGAGCGGTCTTTTGTATCGCGAGCATCATGCTGATATTTTAACATTACCTGATTTTATAATATCATGCTGATATTACAATATCGTCCTACTTAGAAAATCCACCATCTGCATATTTGCATGCGCATGCCAAAATCCTATCGGAGGGTCATCATCCTGATCTTTCACAAGAGGGTCATATTTGCTGATAATCGCTAAGATGATGATGATGTTCTCATATCCTCCTGATTTCCTTTTGCATGATCACCCTATCTTTTAAGGGAAGGTGATATTCCATTCCTCAACAGCATGATCATATTTTAAATATCACCCTAGCGCTAACCTGATGATGACCTCAACTCATCCTCATGCTCCGAAGACGAAATATGATGATGACGTCATCATGATATTCGATGAGGAGGATCATCATATTTTTTTATCCTGTCCTGTTGTCAAGATCATCATGATCTTGTTTGTCTACCCAATATTTCGTAAAGTCCTCCTGCTGAGAAAGAACGACCTTTTGCAAATATCCTGATGATCATCATCATCACATTTCCCTTCGGCAGGATATTTTCCAAAACATGATCCGGTTAGCGAAACATCCTGATGACATCATGTTCTAAGTTTAACAAAGGCCCCGGATATCATGATGACGTCATCTCGATCTGATAAATGAAGAAGCAAATATCCTGATGATCATCATCATCACATTTCCCTTCGGCAGGATATTTTCCAAAACACGATCCGGTTCGCGAATATGATGATGACGTCTTATTCTAAGTTTGACAAAAGCCCCGGATATCCTGATAATCATCATCATCCTGATCTTTCGAGAGGGTTACCTTGGCCGCAAGGAGGTCATATTACATTCATCATCCTGATCATGCTCCTTAGGTGACCCGATATTACATTTATCCCCTGATCTTAACTAAACATGATGGTGACGTCATCATTTGCATTTTAATGAAGCCCGAACATGACGATGACGTCACCATCATTTTCCTCTCTTCAGTAGCAGGATCATATTTCACATCCTCCTATTTTCCTTCAATATGATGATGATGATGGTGTCTTTCTTTTCCCCAATATACAGAAGCGAAACATCCTGATGACGTCATCTGGACCTTCGGAAGGGAGAGCATCATATTTCCAGAATATCATGCAGATGAAGTGAACATCGGCCAAATAGAGAATATCGACCAACATGTTTTTTTGACACGCCGATGGCGATAGTCACATCGATGGGCGGGAAATGAAGCGGTGGAGTTTTAAAACATTTTTTGGCGCCCGTAGCATTTTTTCGGTCAGCGATGGTTGACCCGATGGGTTTTGGGCGGTCTGTATGTGCTTTGAACGCGTTTTTTGAGTATTTCAGATCCGATTTCCATGATTTTGCACAGTCACCTAGATTTAAACGATTATTTTAATTTCCTGCTGTTTATGTGATAAATGAAATACTTATTGCTTGTCTTGTCTTGCAGGCTTGCAGTTGAGGAAGCAGCTGGAAAGTCAACACAGTGACCTCATGGAGGAAGGAAATCTGATCGTAGGCGCAGGAAGATAAAGATGAAGTGCGAAAAAG
The DNA here is from genome assembly GCA_027924645.1 of Cunninghamia lanceolata. Lineage (NCBI taxonomy): Eukaryota > Viridiplantae > Streptophyta > Pinopsida > Cupressales > Cupressaceae > Cunninghamia > Cunninghamia lanceolata. Next base: position 1,360,587 of record BSBN01000007.1, read on the forward strand.
TCAAGGCCATTCAAGTGAAGGACAGAGTTGCAACTGAAGGTATTACTGCAACAGACAAATAGAAGTTATTGCTGAGCTGCCGAAACTTCTTAGAAGGGGCAATATTTCGCCCAGATTTGACACTGCTCAGAGATATTTTGAAGAGCTGGTTCACCTGTATTTATTGCTGTAACCAGGGGTTTGAACCAGGGGTTCAGTTAGGTTTCTGCTGTAGTGAGGACAATCAGAATGTCTTTATATTGTGCCTCTCTACACTGTAATACTTTACAACAGGGATTTTAGAAAAACAACAAGGGCTACATAGGGATTTTAGTATTTTGCCAGAATTGTAGAGTCTTTCTGGACATAGTTTAGTGTAGAAGAAGGAGGTCGCTTGTTTGTCTGCAGTAAGGTGCGCGTGGAATGTCTGGCTATCTTACTGTATCTGTAAAGCTTGTAAGTTCTCTGTAGTATGATCAATGAAACTAAGAGTCATTCCTACATTGTAAATCATGTATGACTATTCGTTTCTAATACAATAGAATCTGGAGTTCTGCATCTATCTTCTGAGTGTTCTCCTACTCTTCTTTGTGTTTTGAAATATTTTCTTTGAGAGCTTGCAATTTTAAATGTATGGTTGTGAAAATGCTCAGAACTTGCATTTAAGGTTTTTACTGTGGATTTGATCAAATTACTGTGATATTTACATAGTGCATAACAGAAACAATTAGATCCTTTGGTAGATTAAATGAGGTATAGATTAGATCTTTCTAACTTTTCCCAACCCATCTGAAATATTTAGCTGAAAACGTAGAAATCTAAAGGAAATTGTCTCAAAATTGAAGAAGCATGCATAACAGAGCTATAAGTAGACAGTTTTCATAAATAGATAGAGAAGAAAGCTGTAAAAAAATTTAAGAAAACCATCTGAACTTGCAACACAGTAACACTTTTATGCAAAGGAATGGAAAGTATTGACATATCTCATGATCTTTTTGCATATTCTTAGTCCAGTAAACCACCAAACAAACCTAAACTACGTAAGGCCCCTTGAACATTACAGCTTCACATTGACCAACTGAACTTGACCAACCGAACCATTGTAGACTTGGGATTAGTTGAATCTCAAATGATTCCTTCTTATCTTTCAAGTATAGTTTCAGTTCATTATATGTGAATTTTAACTTATTGTTATGATTGCATCAAAACGATCATCAACAGAACCTTCATGGAGATCCACATAAAGTTCTATGTACCTGCGGAGTAATATCTTATGTTTAGGTCAGACCTATCTATGTCTACACATTTCATAACTAGCCATTGCAATTAGGCCAACTTGATAATGATTTGAAGGCTTGTGGAGGATATAAATGAAGGATAATGATTTGTTACAAGGTGGTAGTGATGAAATGATTAAGTATACGAAGATATGAAGTGAAATCATAAGTATTTTGGATCTGAAGAAGAAGTAGAAGGGAAGTAGAGAGCAGAAGAAGTTACAGAATAGAGAATTGAGAAGCTGGTGAAGGAAATCATGAAAGAGTGTTGTTATATGAATCTTTTGTTGCAAGTATGTGCTAATTAGTGTTGTCATTGATGTCAAAATATCAGTGTTGTCATTTGTGTCAACCATTATCTTTTAGCATTGCTATTTGTTAATGGATTGAAAAACACTGTCCAAGTATTTTGCTCTGCATATTTCCTATGTTGAAGACCGGAGTATGAGCTTTGAATATGATTTAGAGAAGTGTTTGAAGAAACTAAATCTAGAATTTGGTGGTTTGGATTGCTGTGCAAATAAAGTTCTATTCACCAGTTTGAAGACTGTGCCTGACAAAGTTTGTAGTGTGACAGGGAGGAAGTGTTTTACTCTGCATTCCTCTGCAGTATGTTCTTTGGTCTTGCAGTTTTAGAATTAAGCTTACAAGGTCCTTAGCTTTCTTCATTCCAAAGGTTTTGTGATTTGGTGCTTCGGAAAGCAAGTTTTTATTAGCAGAGTTTGACAGTGTCTGATTGAGAGCAGTATGTGATCCATCTTCAATAAAAGTAAGTTGAGATTTATTGCGGTTGGATTCTCTAGTTTCCAAGTGATTCTATGGTGTTCTTAGATGTCCCCTAAATGTATTAAAGGTGTTTGACTAATCCGCAAGCTACAATGAAGATCCTAGAAGCGTGTGTTCAAGTGTTCTTGGTGATTGCACATGTCTGGCTGACCTGGATGATTAACACTCTTTGTGAATGAATCTCTTCAATTGTAGAAGCATGTGGTAGTGTGTGAAGATGTAATTAAGTCTTTGTTAAGGCATGAAGTGTTCCTCCTTTATTTACTTAGTCCGCAAGATTGTTTAGGTCTAGTCCTAATTTGATGTATGTATGTATACCGACCTTGGAGATTGTTCCAATGGTTGATGATTGTAATGTTGACCTTGATGTACATTCCAAGGTTGTTGAATTGTATAAATACATGTAATGAATTCATGTTTAGCAGACAATTTGGTGAAGATGCAAAGATAAGGTGTGAATTGAAAAAGCAGAGCAGAGAAAAAGGGATATACTGCACTTCAATGGAACTAAACTCAGGCATGGTGTAGATGCTACTATCTCAGTGAGCCAAACCTCAGCAGTGAGCCACCCTTGGTAGTGAGCCACCCCTTGCAGTGAGCCCTAGGTAGTGAGACCTAAGGTAGTGAGCCTTTGATTTTCAGTATTGTGCCTACATATTATATTATGAGCTAACACTCACCCAAGTTTTTCCCTATTTAGGGTTTTACACATAAAAATCTGGTGTTCATGTGTATGGTGTTGATGTGGTCATGTTTTGAATCTACTTTTCATGTTTAATCTACATAATAGTTTAAGGAGTTAAGGAAAGTAAATGTCAATGTGATTTTAGTTAAAGTTTTTGATACAACTAATTCAACCCCCCCCTTAGTTGTGTTGTGCCTTTCAACAATTGGTATTAGAGCTAGTTCCTTTGAAGAAAGCCTAATAGTTTAAGGAAGATCCGGGACGACACACAAAATGGACACACCTCAGTTTGATGGCACTGACTATGCATACTGGAAGGTACGAATGGAAAGTTATCTTATTTCCATAAGTTATAGTGTTTGGATGATAGTCAAAACTAAATATGAAATACCTGATAATGGTGTAAAGTCTAAAGAAGAAATCCAGGAGTTTGAATTGAATCACAAAGCTAAAAATGCTATATTGAATGTTTTATCAAATGTTGAAATGGCTAAAGTGGCAGATCTTAAAACTACTCATGAAATTTGGGAGAAACTAAAGAATGTTTATGAAGGTAATGCATCTATTAGGAAAGCTAAGTTACAGAACTTAAAGACCACATATGAAACCATGTGAATGTCTGAAGATGATAATATAACAAATTACATACATAAGATTGATGAAGTTGTCAGCAGCATCAAGGCCCTTGGTGGAAAGTTAGAAGATGAAGATGTTATTGATAAAATACTTAGAACTCTTCCAAAGTCCTATAGTCACAAGGTATCTACCATTGAAGAATTGCTTGAGTCAAGTAAACTTACAAAAGACCAATTGCTTGGTAAACTAACTGCCTTTGAAATAAGGGAATTTGGTACTACTGATGGTCTTGTGAAAACTGAGACTGCTTTCAAGGCCAAGGAAGAAAAGACTTCTAGATTAGAGAAGTATGCTGTAGAATCAGATGAAGAAGATTTTGTAGAACTTGAAGCAAAGTTTGCAAGAAGAATAAAAAGAGCTAGCAAAGGAAAGTTCAAAGGTAAGTTACCCTTCAAATGTTTCAATTGTGAAAAAATTGGTCACTATGCATCAAGATGTCCTGACAGAACCTCAAAATTCAATGAAAGTAAAGGAAAGATTGTAAGAAAGAGTTACTATGTTAGAGATGATGATGGTGTAACTAATGATGATAGTTTTGATGATGGCAATAGTAGTGAATGCTTGTTTATTTCACTTAGAGAAGAACTTGTTTCTTCTAATCTTGCTAGCTATGTGAAGGATAGAAGTTTAGAAGAGTTATCTGCATTTCATGCTAAAAAGGAAGATGAATGGATCATTGATAGTGGATGTTCAAATCATATGACTGGAGACAAAAGTAAGTTTGTCAAGTTTGAAAAGTATAATGGAGGACTAGTAAGATTTGGAGATGATGCAACTAGTAAGATTTGTGGAAAAGGATCAATTACTTTTGATGGCAAGCATAATACATATGATGTTCTTTATGTGAAGGGCTTGAAGCATAACCTTCTAAGTGTTGGACAAATGTGCAACAAAGGATATAATCTTGTGTTCAAGGACAAAGGATGTGAGATAAGAAAAATCTCCAGAACCATAATTGCTACTGGTAAGAAGACTCATGGTAATGTTTATCACTTGAAAGGCTCTGACAACTATTGTTTGCTAGCTAAGATAGACGAAAGTTGGCTATGGCATAAAAGAATGGGTTACATCAACTTTGATAATCTGGTGAAAGTAAGTACTGCTTAGATTGTAACAAATCTACCTAAGATTGTGAAGCCTGCCAATGTTACATGTAAAGATTGTCAATTGGGTTAGATGACAAAGACCACCTTCAAAAGAAAAGAACAATTCTCTATGAGTCTGTTGGAGTTGATGCATATAGACCTTTGTGGTCCTACAAGAGTAATAAGTCTACAAGGTGACAGGTATTTCATGCTTCTTATTGATGATTATTCAAGAATGACCTGGGTTACTTTCCTTAGAGAAAAATTAGAAGCCCTAGACAAGTTCAAAACTTTCAAAGCTATGGTTGAAAATGAATTAGCTCTAAAAATCAAGTGCTTAAGATCTAATAGAGGAGGTGAATTTACTTCAAATGAGTTCAATGCTTTCTATGAAGAACATGGAGTAAAGAGACATTTGTCTGCCCCCCGAACTCCTCAGCAAAATGGAGTGGTTGAAAGAAAGAATAGAACTATTCAAGAAGCTTCTAGAACAATGATCAAGGAAGCAGACCTACTGAAAGTGTACTGGAAAGAAGCAATACACATTGTTGTTTATATTTAGAATAGAGTGTAGGTCAGAGCAAAAGGGACAAAGATACCTTATGAACTGTGGTATGGTAAGACTCTTACAGTCAAATATTTCAAAGTTTTTGGAAGCAAGTGCTATATTAGAAGAGATGAAGAATTAGGGAAGTTTGATGCTAGATGTGATGAAGGCATATTCCTAGGTTACTCAACCAAGAGCAAGACTTACCAGTGCTATAATAAAAGACTAAAAAAGATCATTGAAAGTGCAAATGTAAAGGTAGATGTGTTGGTTTAGGTCTGGACAACTAAGAGGGGGGGTGAATTAGTTGTCACATATTTTAATCTTTTCTACATTTAATCTTCCTTTACAACTTATAATCAAATTAATGATATAAACATTTTAGCATCAATCAATAACACATGAGCAGAAACATAAATAACACACTTGACACCAAGATTTTTAATGTGGAAACCCAGTTAAGGGAAAAACCATGGTGGGGGTTAACCCACAAAGATTAATACCCTATTAAAAGTAATTTTACAAATGGGAATGCACATGCATTCAGGTTCACTACCCAGAGCTCACTGAGGCTCACTGCCTATAGAAAGATTACAAGAGAATAATAGAGATTTTGAACTGATAAATAGCATCTACCCATGCAAGAGTTTTAGTTCCAGTTAAGTACAAAAACTGATCTTACACATTTCATCTTTACTTGCTCTTCGTTACTGCTCTGCCTTCATTCGCACCTTAGATTTTCTGCTCTTCTCACCTTTTTCACCTTATTCGTATACTCTTCAAAATCATCCAGTTCTATTGGCTATATATATCTACAACATGATCTATAATCATTTTACCAGTCAGCTTTAAGAACATTTAGAATTTAGTTGAGTACTCTACTCTGTCAACTAGATCCATACATAATATGAGATGCGGACCAAAACTTGAATTCTCAAATCATCAATCATGTTGGCTATCATCACTGATCATCACAAATTGCCCAATAAACAACTTTTATACATCTAGAATTAAGATCATTCACAAGGTCAGCGTGTTCTTCTTCTGTTTGTTCTGTCAAACTGAAACCCGATACTCAAAAGCTAATATCTTTTGAGTCCATCTCTGAAGGACAAAACTCTAGATTTAGAGTGTCTTGTTAATGCTTACAACTACCTCATATCTGCAACAAACCATGCCTTTCCACTAGAGAGATCCGGACCAAGGCACTGGACCCTGTCACCTACTCTATTACTGACTGCCCGGACTTAGACAAATTCTAATTCTGACTTCCGGTGTGAACAAATTGTGTTATGTGGATGATTGGGATGATCTTAGTTGCCATCAATGACAACACCTCTAATGCCTAGCAGTGTCTCTTGCCAACAATCTCCCCCTTTGGCATTGATGGCAACACTTAGTGAAAAATGACTAAGTGTTTGAATTGCTCCCCCTTAGCTTGTGCTCCATACTGTTGTTCACACTCCTTTTCGGTACTTCCTCTTAGCTGGATTCTTCATTTTTCACTAATCTTCACTCCCCCTTTGACATCAATGGTAAAGGGTGGGGTCCACAAGCCAAAATTTTCAAAAATTTGTATATAGGACTACATATGTACAACTAATCATTAAGTTCTATTTACATGAACTTGAGAATGTCTGCAAAGCTGGTTTTTATTTGCACAATTTCAAAGGCCCAAGTACTCTTCATTCCATCCAAAATAGAGATGGGCCCACTTACCAAAAATGAATATGCTTCTGCCTTTGACAGATCTGATGGATCACTAGTCTGAACTGCAATCTGAGCTTCAGATAGGGAATTATACATTATCTCTAACTTAGGGGCAATCAATCCCCGGAGCTCACACATTCTCTTCATAATGTTGCTTTTCTATTTAACAAGTCTCTTTATCTCATCAGTCAAGCTAATTACTTGACATTCCTGACTTATGGGTGAAATAGTTAGAGGATCAAAATTATTGGACATATTTGACAATTTTATTTCTTATTTCTTTATCTTCTTCTCAATATCCTCATTTACTTTGGGCCTGGATAGACAAAATTTATATACATCACTTCCATCACTTAGAGCATTTTGAACACTCTTTATACTGATAGCAAGTATAGTCATATCATACCCTATTAGACTCTTAATTTCACTAAATCTCTTATCCAAAAACTAATTTCTGACTTTTGTCTCTGCAGACTTCTCAAAGGACCCAAAATGAGTATATATAGAACTTACAAGATTTTTCAGATGTCCAGAGGGGGAATCAAATGGACTCTTTTGGTAGGAAGGCATTAATTTTTCCAAAATCTCAGTTGCAAGCCCCGGTAGCTCATTGTCCTCCATGTGGAATTTTAACATCTTTTCTCTAGCCTTTACTTGGGTGAATGATGCAATTTTCATCAATTGAATTAGAGAGAGAGCATCTGGATTGGCTAGACCTTGGAGTAGTTCAGGCTCATCAAGCTCAATCATTTCTTTTTCAAGAAGAATTTTCATTGCATTTGTAGTGTCTCTTGCAACATTTTCTGAACCATCCTTTTGTTCATCAGATTTCATAGTATTTGCTTTAGGTGCTTCAACATTTGCATCATCTTCTTCTACTTTATCTTTCTTTCCTTTTTCTTCCTCTTTCTCTGCTTTACTTTTTTGTGTTCTCTATAGAGGTACTCTTTTCTATTTTTTCACCACTTGCTACCTGATCCAAAGGGCTCTGTGAAGTAGTAATATTATCTTCTTTTCCTAATGGGTTAGGTGGATTAGGAGTATCTCCGACATCAACTACTTTATCCAACATTTTTGTATCATCTTGATTTACTTGTTCCATTTTCAGAACAGAGGCTTCACCCAACTTAGATTGCTGCTTGATGATCTCTTCTTCACCATCCAGAACTTCTTCTGTGACTATGGAAAAATTGTGCTTTTCCAATGCTTTCAAAAGAATTTCTTGAGTTTCTTTAACGATTTCACTTGTTTCTCCAAGAATGAGTTTGTTCATTCTCTTTTTGCTTCTAAAGTCATCTTTGACTTCCTTGAATATCATATCTATTTGATCAGGTGAAATTTGAGGAATCAAATTTATTAGCTCATGTTCCCTGATTTCCATGTCCTTGCTCTTGGCATCTTCTTTTCCCAACTCTAAAATATTTGCCAAACTTTGTGGCAACTCAGAAGTTATCTCAATTAGTGCTTTATTGTAGATGTTAAGATATCTGACAGTTGCTTCCTCCAACACCCTTTTATCCACATCACTGTATTCATCATAGAATTCAATTATGGGTTTTAGATTACCATCTATAGTGATTGACTTTATCACATCCTCTAGGGAAATTGTGGTCTTCTCAACATATTCCTCATATGCTTCTGTCTTTTGCCTTTTACTAGCACTTTTGCTTCTAGAGGACTTTTCTTTGGTTACTTTTGTAGCTTTTGTTCCAGTGGCCTTTATTTCCTTGATTTCAATGTCAGAATCTATATCTTCTTCTTCTTCTTCTCTTATGCTTTCATAGGTTTGGGATGGTTTTGTTTTCTTCCTTTTCTCCCATTTCCTAGATGATTTTGCTTCTAGTTTTGTAGTCTTGGAAGGAATAGGGGCAACAATAGAGCTCCTAGTAGTTCTTGAAGTGGAAGAGAGTTCCACCAGAGCATCTATTTGTTTCTTATCTTATTTCTCTTTCTCAGTCTTTTCAATTCTTTCTTTGAGTTTCCTCACAGCCTCCTTAGTTAGGCCCAAATTTTCAGCTAACTGCTCAACTTCTTTTCTTACTTTCCTATTGGTTTCAGGTTCTCTAAATTCAGTATGCAGTTTTAAATTCAGCTCCTCATAAGTTCCAAATCTTTCAACTATTGTGTCTTTAGGCTTTCTTAGAAGATGTTGAACATACATATTCAAGATTTTTCCATCTACTTCATACCCCATGGGCATGATCCAAGTAGTTTTGGGTTCCATTGCTTCCATTAGACACTGATCAGTATCAACCTTGAAGCATATATCATTTTTGTACTTCTCAACAATTGATTTAGGGATTCTTTCCCTTAAGTGCATCATACTCTAAAAATTCTTGAAGTAACCCCATATTACAGTTTTCTGATCTTTGAAATCACCAATGCTGCGAAGATGATCTCTGATCTAAATGGCAACTAGCTCATCCTTAGCCCAGTGCACACCTTTTACCCCAAGTACCTCATTCATAAAGTAAAAGAACAGACATAGAACTAATGTACCATACTTGAAAGTGTTTTTCTTATCTTTCTTGATTTTGTTTAAATTTTCAATCAGTTCATCCTGTAGTAATTCACACAAGTCATAATCAGTATTTTCCTTTAGCATCTTGTATGCAGCATATATGGTTGTTTCGGAAATAGAATTTTCTCTACTTGAGTGGTAAATCTTGTACCTAATCACCATGGAGGCAAATTTGACATTCGGTTCTATAATATCATTAATGGTCATTGCTCTTCTGTCAAACTTAGCACTGGTAGCATCAGTCACTATCTAGTTTTTCATGGCTTTCAGCATGGGCAATCCTCTGGTTGAGTTTAATCCAGTTACAATTCTAATAGCATCCTTTCTAATCTTGAATGGTTTTAACAACTAAATGAATTCATCATGCATCTGACTCAAAACATATCAGACCCATTCATCGTCATCAAATGTTGGAAATCCCATAATCTGAATAAAGTGTTTATCCTATAGTGCCTTATACTCAGGTTTAAGTTCATGATTTTTATCCTTGAGTTGTTTCTCAAACAATTCTACATACCTTGAATCTCCAAACTCATCTATGTTTGCATGAATATAAACCCTAATGTCTTCAACATGCAGCACACCATACGAAACACTTGAAAAAGCATCTAATGGGTCGACTTCAATTGATTTGTGAGGATGCTTCTTAAATTTGGGTTGAGGCCTTTCAGTAATGTCAACAACATGAGGAGTAGATATCTCAATAGATTTCAGATTCAAAGCTTTATAGAGAGGTACCTTTTTCTTTCACAAGGTTAGGGTTGATCAGTTGTCAGTTGAATTCACTCTTTGCCTTAGTCTCTGGATTTGTAGCTCGAATGCTCTTCTTCTTGTTTCCTCCAAATACAAAGTGATTCAAATGAGTGACCAAGTGACCTTTTATCTTTTGCAAAACCTAATTTGGCATGATAATAAATGCACTGCCCTAACTATATCCAGTTACTCTATTTTTGACAGTTCTTAATGAATCACTCTACAAGTTTTCATATCAACATCTTTTCTTCCAAAAATCCTTCCAAAGGTTCTGGACCAATTCAAAATATTCTTTTTTTATTGTACCAAATTTAGGCACCCACTTATTGACTAGGGGGAATTTGATGTTCAATGTAGCTCCCCCTAAGCTAGAGCTCCTAACTTAATTCCTAGAGGAATTGTCAGCACATGATTCCGGTGCGAACCCATCACCATTGTTTATTGTATCTTTCTTTACCCATATTTTGTTCATTTTGTTCCATATCTCATTCACATCAATTTTTCTTTTACCTTTGTCTTGTCTCTGTTCATCTAGTTTTCTATTTGTCAAACCTCTTCTTCCATTGTTCTTACTTCTGCATAATCTTGCAATATGACCAGATTTATTGCAATTAAAGCCCACAATATTTCCTTGCTTATGAACTTGATTTCCTCTTGATCTGCATTGATTAGCCATGTGTCCAAACCCATTGCAAGAAAAATAGTAACCATTGAAAGAATTGCCAATTCTTCTATTGTTAGCATTATTCATTATCATACTTCTACTTTCATTTGATCTATAACCATACCTCTTACACTTGAAGCATTGACTGGAGAAGGATGGACCATTTTGATTCACTCTGCTTCTGCATTGAGTAGCTCTATGACCAAATTTATTGCAATTGAAACAATTTCCATTGAATGATGGATATCTTTGAGCATTAGGCTATCTTACCAGAGGTTTTCTTGTTCTATTTCTTTTATTCCTTGGTTGAAAATTTCTTTGTCCGGATCTGGAGCTTTCACCTTTCTCATATCTAAGATCATGCTTGTCATCATCCTTTTTCTGTTCTTCAATTAGTGCTTCAAGTTTAGCTGAGCTTATCTTGAACTTCTTATACTCATTGGCAATTTCTAGGTCATCTCTGAGAGTGATAATCTATCTCTTAAGTTTTCTCTCATTGTTTCTACTTTCTTGTAGATTTGATTCTAGGAGACTAGCTATTCCATCCAATCTACAGTATTCTTCAGTTCTCTCCTTCAAATTTTGCTTCATTTCTTCTTTAGTTTTCTTCCTATCTTTAATTTCCTTGGTTAGTCTCATCACCTCAGTTTCCATCTCATTTTTAGGACAACTTCTTTAGCAAATTTTTCACATTCCTTTGTGTTCTCTTTTAGGACCTTGTCTTCCAATTGAAGAGGTTGCTCCTTTCCTTTTGTATTGGATTTGCTTGATTTTTCTTTTAAAATCTCAATGAAGTTTTCATCCTTTTTGAGGTTATCCTGTAGCTCTTGGACTTCTACCTTGAATTGCACAAGATCATCTAGGGTGATATTTAGTTTCCCTTGAAGGTTATATTCATCCATTTTTACTGACTTCCCAAATCTGCCTTAAGTTGTTAAACTTTTCAAAATGAACCTTGCTCTTATACCAATTGTTGGTTTAGGTCTGGACAATTGAGAGGGGGGGTGAATCAGTTGTCACATATTTTAAACTTTTCTACCTTTAATCTTCCTTTACAACTTATAATCATATTAACGATATAAGCATTTTAGCATCAATCAATAATACATGAGTAGAAACATAAATAACACACTTGACACCAAGATTTTTGATGTGGAAACCCAGTTAAGGGAAAAACTATGGTGGGGGTTAACCCACAAAGATTAATACCCTATTAAAATTATTTTTACAAATGGGAATGCACATGCATTCGGGCTCACTGCCCAGAGCTCACTGTTCAAATGGAGGCTCACTGCCTACAAAAAGATTACAAGAGAATAATAGAGATTTTGAACTAATAAATAGCATCTACCCATGCAAGACTTTCAGTTCCAGTTAAGTGCAAAAATTGATCTTACACATTTCATATTTACTTTCTCTTCTTTACTTCTCTTCCTTCATTCACACCTTAGATTTTCTACTCTTCTCACCTTTTTCACCTTATTCACATACTCTTCAAAATCATCTTATTCCATCAACTATATATATCTGTAACATGATCTACAATAATTTTACTAGTCAGATTCAAGAATATTTAGAATTTAGATGAGTACTCTGGTCTATCAGCTAGATCCATACATAATATGAGATGCGGACCAAAACTTGCATTCACAAATCATCAATCATGTCGGCTATCATCAATGATCATCACAAATTGCCCAATAAACAACTTTTATACATCCAGAATTAAGATCATTCACAAGGTCAGCCTGTTCTTCTGTTTGTTCTCTCAAACTGAAACCTAATACTCATAAGCTAATATCTTTTGAGTCCTTCATCTTCGGAGGACAAAACTCTAGATTTAGAATGTATTGTCAATGCTTACAACTACCTTAGATCCACAACAAACCATGCCCTTCCACCGGAGAGATTCGGACCAAGATACCGGACCCTGCCACATGCTATGTTCCTGACTGCCCAGACTTAGACAAATTCTGATTCTGACTTCTGGTGTGAACAAATTGTGTTATGTGGATGATTGGGATGATCTTAGTTGCCATCAATGACGACACCTATCATGCCTAGTAGTGTCTCTTGCCAACAAGATGAAGGTATTCAATTGGATGGGTATGAATCAGATGAACCTATTGTCACAGAGAAGATAGAAAAAGACAAAGAAAAGGAAGTTCAAACTGAAGTAAAATTTACTCCTGAAGAAGAAAAAATTTAAGAAGATGCTCCTAAAAGAATTCTGAAGACTCCCAAGTATGTGCAAAGAGATCATTTTGAAGATCAAATTATAGGTGATAAATAGAAATGTGTATTGACAAGAAGGAGAACTGTAGAAGAACAAGTAAATCTTTGTTTACTTTCAAAGGTGGAACCTAAGATAGTAAATGAAGCTTGCAATGATGAACATTGGGTCAAGGCAATGGAAGACAAATTAATGCAGATTGAGAAGAACAAGACTTGTGAACTTGTCCCTAGACCTACAAATAAGAATGTGATTGGAACAAAGTGGGTTTTCCAGAACAAACTAAATGAGGTTAGAGAAGTTGTGAGAAACAAATCAAGACTTGTGTGCAAAGGCTACTCACAAGTGGAAGAGATAGACTATGAGGAGACTTTTGCTTTGGTGGCTAGACTGGAAGCAATTGGACTATTTTTGGCTTTTACTGCACATAAAGATTTGAAGGTGTATCAAATGGATGTGAAATTGTCCTTTCTGAATGGTGAGTTAGAAGAAGAGATAGACATAGAGCAACTAGATAGATTCCATTTATTAGACCAACCAGATATGGTGTGCAAATTCAAGAAGGCTCTATATGGTTTGAAGTAAGCTCCCAGAGCTTGGTATGTAAGACTGGATAAGTATCTACTACAACAAGGTTTTTGAAAAGGGTCCACAGATAGAAATTTGTATATCAAGGAAAGCAAAGATCAAATACCGATTGTTGAAGTTTATGTGGATGATATTATATTTGGTGGAAATGAAGGAATGTGTAAGATTTTTGCAGACAAGATGCAGAAGGAGTTTGAGATGTCCATGTGTGGTAAGATGAATTTCTTCCTTGGATTGCAAATCAATTAGATAGACAAAGGTATCTTCATTTCTCAATCAAAGTATCTAAGAGATTTATTAAATAAGTTTGGAATGGAAGACTCTAAACCTGTGAGCACTCCTATGATTACTGGATGTAAGTTGAGCAAAAATGATGAATCTCCTAAGGCTGATCAGAGAAAGTATAGGTCAATGATTGGAGGACTACTTTATCTTACTACCACTAGACCATATATCATGCATGCAGTTTGTCTTGTGGCTAGATTTCAATCAAATCCTAGAGAATCACATGTTGTGGCAGTAAAAAGGATTTTCAGGTACTTGAAAGGTACTTTGGATCATGGTCTATGGTATCCAAAGAATAATGACTTCTCCCTAAGTGCTTATATAGATGCAGATTGGGCTAGTTGTGTTGATGAAAGGAAAAGCACAAGTGGAGGTGTATTCTTCCTTGGAGATAGGGTAGTGTCCTAGCATAGAAAGAAGCAAGAATTAGTCTCCTTATCTACTACAGAGGCAAAATGTATTCCTACAGTAACATGCTACACTCAAGTGTTGTGGATGAAACAAACCTTGAAGGATATCAAAGTTGAGTATGAGGAGTCAATCCCTATTCTTTGTGATAACACAAGTGCCATAAACATTTCAAAGAATCCATTGATGCATTCAAAGATAACACATTTCAATTAAGTATCACTTTTTGATAGAGAAAGTTGCAGAGAATGTTGTGAAGCTTGAGTATGTGCCTACAAAGGATCAAGTTACTATTTCACATCCTTCATTGAACTAGGTGCATAAGAAGATGCATCAGTCCAGTATGCCTCAAAGAATATTTTCTTCTTGACTGATTTAGGGGGATTACCCTTCAGGGGGAGCAGGTAGTGATCTGAGATGATTGTTCTAGTCAGGGGGAGTAAAGAATGATTACAATATGATTAGAGCAAAAGTGTGCAAGTATGTTCAATGGAGAAGATGTGAACCCCTTTGCCATTGATGTCAAAGGTGGAGAGAAATCATGTGAAAAACTCAGGGGGAGTAAGAGTACAGAATTATTGAAACAAAGGGGGAGTTTTGAAGTAGAATTGTGTCTTGATGGTGGAACATGTTTTTCACATCATTTTTTTCCATCAATGACAAAGGGGGAGATTGATGCAACTATGTGCTAATTAGTGTTGTCATTGATGTCAACATATCTATGTTGTCATTTGTGTCAACCATTATCTTCTGGCATTGCTTTTTGTTAATGGATTGAAAAACCCTATCTGAGTATTTTGCTCCATATATTTCCTATGTTGAAAACCAGAGTATGAGATTTGGATATGATTTAGAGAAGTGTTTGAAGAAGCTAAATCTAGAATTTGTTGGTCCAGATCACTGTGCAGAAAAAGTTTTATTCACTAGTTTGAAGACTGTGCCTAATAGAGTTTGCAGGGTGATAGGGAGGAAGTATTTTTCTCCGCATTCCTCCACAATATGTCCTTTGCTCTTGCAGTTCTGGACTTAAGCTTAAAAGGTCCTTATCTTTCTTCATTCCAAAGGTTTTGTGATTTGGTGCTCTGAAAAATAAGTTTTGATTAGCAGATTTTGATAGTGTCTGATTGAGAGTAGTCTCTGAGCCATCTTCAAGAAAAGTAAGTTGAGATCTATTGTGGTTGGATTCTCTAGTTTCCAATTGACTCTATGGCATTCATAGATGTCCCATGAATGCATTAAAGGCATGTGATTAATCTGCAAGCTGCAATGAAGATCTTGGAAGTGTGTGTTCAAGTGTTCTTGGTGATTGCACCTGTTCGGACGATCTGGATCATTAACACTCTTTGCATATGAATCTCTTAAATTGTAGAAGCGTGTGGTAGCATGTGAAGATGTAATAAAGTCCATGTTAAAGTGTGAAGTGTTCCTCTTTTATTCACTTAGTTCACAAGATTGTTTAGGTCTAGTCCTAATTTGATGTATGTATGTATGCCGACCTTAGAGATTGTTCCAATGGTTGATGATTGTAATGCCGAACATGATGTACATTCCAAGGTTGATGAATTGTATAAATACATGTAATGAATTCATGTTTAGGAGACAATTTTGTGAAGATGTGAAGATAAGGTGTGAGTTAAAAAAGAAGAGCAGAGCAGAAGGGATATACTGCACTTCAATGGAACTAAACTCAGGCATGGTGTAGATGCTACTATCTCAGTTCACCAACATGGCAATGAGCCAAACCTCGGCAGTGAGCCACCCCTAGCAGTGTGCCATCCCCAGTAGTGAGCTACCCCTTACAGTGAGCACTTATTTGGGCATTGAGCCTCTGATTTTTGGTATTGTGCCTACATATTATATTGTGAGCTAACACTCACCATGGTTTTTCCCTATTTAAGGTTTTCCACATAAAAATTTGGTGTTCATGTGTATGATGTGATGTGTTCATGTTTTGAATTTTCTTTTCATGTTTAATCTGAATAACATTTTAAGGAGTTAAGGAAAGTAAATGTGAATGTGATTTTAGTTAAAGTTTTTGATACAACTAATTCACCCTCACTCTCAATTGTGTTGTGTCTTTCAACATCTTTTATAACCTTGGGCTATGGCCTAGCATCTATAAAAGCCCGAGTGGCATATGTAATGTCTTTTGAGATCAAATATAAGAGGAATGAGCTTTGAAGGCTGGGTTTTTCCCTGTTAGGGTTTTCCTAGGATATATCTTGTGTCATGAGTGTATGAATGTCTCTTTCTTTTTGTCATTAACTATTTACTTTCATTGCATCTCTGAATAATCATGTTCTTAGTAGTTTAAGGTTACAAGGTTGGATAGTCACTCATCAGACCCTCTTGCCTTGACTGCACCAAGTGGTATCAAGGTTGGTTGCGAATCTACTGGGATGGTTATGAATCTGTTGGAAGAAAGAAAGTGTTGAAAGAAGTGCAAAACCCTAGAAGTAACAAGTGTCACTGTTGAAGAAGATCAAGACAAAAAAGATTTAGGTAAGCTTTTTGAATTAAGTTATTTGTCTGATTTGTTTCAATGGGGAATATTGGAAAAAGGATGAAGAAAGAAAATGAAAATCTAATATGCGAAAAGGATACTCTAGAAGAAGAATTGTGCAAAATCAAAAGGTGTAATTCAGAGTTGATGGAAAGAATAAATGAACAAGGAGAAGACAAATATGATGCTCTTGAAGAAGAATTGAAAATTGTAAAGTGGAAGGCTGAAGAATTAGAAGTCGAACTAAAGTTGTTTGAGGATGTTGAAAAGAGATTTGAAGAATTGGAAGAAGGATTCAAGTTGTTTGGAAAGGTGGAAAAGAGGAACAAAGATCTGGAGGAAAATTTGGAAGAACCAAAAAAGGAAAATAGTCTACAGAAGAATGAAATGTCAGGATTGAAAGAACAAGTTAATCAGTTAGAGCAGTCACTTGTAGCATGCAAGAAGGAGAATGAAAATCTGAAATCTAAGCTTGAACTTTGTGGTGTTTCCTGTGATACTAATGATTTTTGTGATGCTACAGAAACTTCTTTAGAGAATGAGATTGAAGATGACAATGTAATTGAACCTGCAATCGTTGGTGATGGTATTGGTTTCAAAATCATGCAGAGAATGGGATATGAAGGACAAGGATTGGGAAAGCAACAACAAGGAATTACAAAACCTATTGAACCAGTAATAAGAACATGAAGTGAAGGCCTTGGATATGACAGAGGTAAGGATGTTGTTGCAAATTCAAACAAATCAAATCAGGGGAGAAGAGGTATGTATTTTTCGCATTGTAATAGGTATGGACATGAAAAAGAATTATGCTGGGATCTATACCCTTGTAAACATTGTGGATTAAGGAATCATTCTGAAAAGATGTCTTGGAATAAAATGAAGAGAAGAAAGCCTGTGACAGATTGTATGCAGATGGATTATGGATGGATTGATGGAGCAAAATGGAAACATGTTGCTTGTATGTTCAGAAGGTTGTATAGATGGAAGTATTCATGTGTTGGAGAGAAAAGAGGACTTGAATCAAAATGTAGAAGACCTTATGCAGAGTAGAACAAGGACAATAATTCAAACCACAAAGGGTGAAATGACAGGATTCATAGTTCTTATCATAGTGAAGGATACAAAGGAGATGAAAGAAGATTTGATATCTAAGACCATTTAGAAGAACCTATTTTCAAGTTTGGAGGAGAAAAGAATCAAACAATGAATGTCAAAAAGAGGATACTACCAGAGGAGCAATTGAAGATGCAAAGATAGTTTATACAGAGGAAGAGGAACCTTTTAAGTAATCAAATTTAACAGAAAAACCAGAAGAGGGTGAAGCATTGATCTTAAGGAGAGTTGTGTTGTAGAAGAGAGAAGGCAGTGCAAGAGAAAGTTTGTGTGGACATGTGTGAAGCATAGAAGGGAAAGAAAGTTCATATCGCTGACTTGCGAAGATAAAAGAAGCATCATTCAAGGAAGTTTAGGACTTGGCCAACCTTCATGGAGATCCACACAAAGTTTTATGTACCTGTGGAGCAATATCTTATGTTTAGGTCCAACCTATCTGTGTCTACACGTTTCATAACTAGCCATTACAATTAGGTTGACTTGATAATGATTTGAAGGCTTGTGGAGGATATAAATGAAGGATAATGATTTGTTACAGGGTGCCAGTGATGAAAAGATTAAGTATATGAAGATATGAAGTGAAATCATAAGTATTTTGGATTCAAAAAAGAAGGGAAGTAGAGAGCAGAAGAAGTTGCAGAATAGAGAATTGAGAAGCTAGCAAAGAAAATCATGAAAGAGTGTTGTTATATGAATCTTTTATAACCTTGGGCTACAGCCTAGCATCTGTAAAATCCTGAATGGCATATGTAATGTGTTTTGAGATCAAATATAAGAGGAATGAGCTTTGAAGGCTGGGTTTTTCCCTGTTAGATTTTTCCCAGGATATATCTTGTGTCATGAGTGTATGAATGTCTCTTTCTTTTTGTTGTTAACTATTTACTTTCCTTGCATCTCTGAATAATCATGTTGCTAGTTGTTTAAGGCTACAAGGTTGGATAGTCCCTCATTAGACCCTCTTGCCTTCACTACACCAAGTGGTATCAGGGCTGGTTGTGAATCTGCTGGGATGGTTGTGAATCTATTGGAAGATAGAAAGTGTTGAAAGAAGTGTGAAACCCTAGAAGTAACAAGTATCACCATTGAAGAAGATCAAGACAAAAAAGATTCAGGTAAGATTTTTGAATTAAGTTGTCTGTCTATTTTGTTTCAATGGGGAAGATTAGAAAAAGGATGAAGAAAGAAAATGAAAA
This sequence comes from Cunninghamia lanceolata, assembly GCA_027924645.1. Taxonomy (NCBI): domain Eukaryota; kingdom Viridiplantae; phylum Streptophyta; class Pinopsida; order Cupressales; family Cupressaceae; genus Cunninghamia; species Cunninghamia lanceolata. Next base: position 1,379,556 of record BSBN01000007.1, read on the forward strand.
GCTAATATGCGAAAAGTTTATTCTAGAAGAAGAATTGTACAAAATCAAAAGGTGTAATTCAAAGTTGATGGAAGAATAAAAGAACTAGGAGAAGACAAATATGATGCTCTTGAAGAAGAATTGAAAATTGTAAAGAGGAGGGATGAAGAATTAGAAGTAGAGTTGAAGTTGTTTGAGGATGTTGAAAATAGATTTGAAGAATTGGAAGAAGGATTCAAGTTGTTTGGAAAGGTGGAAAATAGGAACAGAGATTTGGAGGAAATTTTGGAAGAACTGAAAAAAGAAAATAGTCTACAGAAGAATGAAATGTCAAGATTGAAAGAACCTTGAGTTAATTAGTTGGAGCAGTCACTTGTAGCATGCAAGAATGAGAATGAAAATCTGAAATATAAGCTTGAACTTTGTGATGTTTCTTGTGATACTAATGATTTGTGTGATGCTACAGAAGCTTCTTTAAAAAATGAGATTGAAGATGACAATGTAATTGAACCTATAGTTGTTGGTGATGGTATTGGTTTCAAAATCATGCAGAGAATGGGATATGAAGGACAAAGATTGGGAAAGCATCAGTAAGGAATTACAAAACCTATTAAACTAGTAATAAGAACAAGAAGTGAAGGCCTTGGATATGATAGAGGTAAGGATGTTGTTGTAAACTCCAACAAATCAAATTAGGGGAGAAGGGGTATGTATTGTTCACATTGTAATAGGTATGGACATGAAAAAGAATTATGCTAGGATCTATACCCTTGTAAGCATTTTGGATTAAGGAATCATTCTGAAAAGATGTGTTGGAATAAAATGAAGAGAAGAAAGCCTATGATAGATTGTATGCAGATGGATTATGGATGGATTGATGGAGCTATTGTCTCTCAAAAGTATACCCTTGCTAAGTTGTAGACCTTAGCATTTTGGAGAAACATGGGATCTTTCCAGGCTTGTGGGTCACTTATGATGGAAAGAACCTCTAGAGAAGGCCAGATTCCTCTTAATACTCCACCTATAACTATCCTAATGCTTTGCAGAGGAAAGGGTAAGAAAGAAACATGAAAAATAAAACTAACTCCTAAGGTGATGCACCAAATTAATTATCTTGACCTATAAAATTAGTTTTGCACACAATTTAATCAAAAGATACCTAGTTCTATATGTTTCCTGCATCAATATTTCATGGCAAGGAAATGATGCATCATCCTAGAAGAAAAGGAACCTTTCTCAACTTGAACTATTTGCATTCTAACACAACTCACAACCTGCAAAATAACATGTACTAACTGCACAAAGGTGCTACCAATGAGACATAAGGACAAGGAAATGAAATGACTCCACAAGTAATTGTATCAACCATTTAACTACACACAATAGAACAAAAAAGAAGTAAGAAGGCAAAAGCTTATCTCTATTGATCTCTAAGGTGTAAACTGTATACATGTCAAAATGAGTTACAATATCATCTCTTGCTGAAAGAGCTCTAGAAGAGTTACAATCTGGCCTGAAAATGAAAAGAACTCTCTAAAAATGAACAAAAGAGAAGACTATATACTTCTCCAAGTAGCTACAACAAGATAAGGACCAAAAACTTCCTTGGTCGTGCATCTCATAAAAGCCCTCAAAATATCTATCTAAAGCCCTCCAAAATGAGTCTCTAATGAAGAAAGGGTCAAGGCATGACATCACCCATGATAAAAGCACCAAAAAATGCCTTTAAATGCTCTTTAAGGCCATAAAAATCAAGTCAAATATCTCAATAACTTCTCCACCTATTTGCCAACCTCTCCTGCAGTATCCATAAATGTTTGATATTTCCATAATAAATACTCAATCACATCTCTTTGACCACATATGACAGCCTCATCAACTTGTCCCTTGCACAATAAATGACATAAATACAATTATTTCTGCATTTAATTAACATTGACTAAGGGGTTTATAATTACACCACTTAGTTTAATGTTTTACACTTTAAATTTACTACAAAACTATGCAGAAAATAATGGTACTAGCACATAAATATTCAATCTCCTAATTTTACATAGTTTGGAGATAAATAAAATATTGTGAAAAACTGATAAAGTAATCAATGAGACTTACTTTGTCATGTGTTATGGATTTGCCTATTATTGACTTTTGCATTTTTATGACAAGTGATAAAGCAATTTATAACCCATTACTTTATCATTTGTTTACAATGTTTAATCTATTTCTAGATTATGCAAAATCAAAATAGAGAACCCCTTATATCTCCCATACACAAATAAGATCTCTCTATTCAACACACCTACCATACACTTGCATCATTTCACGCATTATATTGCTATATCAAAACGCCTTATAACTCCTAGCAATTCATACATTTCTACACATACATCATCATGCCTTCATGCCTAATGTAATACATAACAAAGAACCCTTATGACTCCCTATGTGCACTTCGTTGTTCCTCATGCATCATCATCCCCTTTTGACTTTGAACATTTTCAACCTTAGGAAAAAATCAAGAAAATAAACATGGCCCCACAGGCTCACTTGCATTACTAGGTCAAAACATTGTGGAGTCTTTACCACGACATGCAAAAGGGATAACAATGATTTATAAAAAAAAAAAGTCAAAAAAGAGGAATATGCACCCTAAGTCAATCAAAAGAGGGGGAGAAACCCTAAACTTTTGTCATTTGCATTTTGTTCTTTTGCTACTCTACTTGACCAACTGCCACCTGTAGGGTTTGAAGCAAAGAATGCACCATTTTCTGGGATCTCGAAGGGTTTCCATGCGGATTTTCTATGTAAAATGCATGGCAAGTTGCTAAAATTGAGACTTTGACCTCCATTTCCTCGATTCTGAGGGCGATTTTGGGCCTCTAAGGCTGCAACTTTGACTAGTTTTTGATGGATCTTTCTTCTTTCTCTTGGTCGACACACCATATGCATTCATTTTTTACTATGTTTGAGGCTAGTCTGGAGGTCGATTGAAGGAAAACTATGTGATCTTGACACCAGCATTTGGCAGAAAAAGATAGTAAGTTGTTTATACTGTCGATATCTCCATTTCTTGAGTTTTCACTGTGGATTTCACTACTAGAGGCCACGATTTTGATAGCATTTCTGAGTATTTTGTGTTTGAAAATCTGCATTTGTTTTTTGTTTGTTGAAGCATGAGGTTCGATTTTGATTATAGGCCATGGCCATAGTTACTTTTTCTAAGTATTATGTGAGATGAAATGAGCTCGAAAGTCTTCATTTTCTTTCTATATTCGCCATTTTCACTTGAAACTCCAATGGGTTTAACTATATTGAGAAAAAAATGTCTGCTCTTATTATAGGCCATTGCCTCTATGGCACAAAATGGGTTTTCATTATCTTTCTGCATCTGCAAAACAATCCCTAGAGTTTGAAACTCAACATTTTTTCCTGTATCTAAAACCCATGCTTACACAGTGACGAGGGTTTGTAAGAAATACAAAACTCTGGTAGCAGATTTCAAGCATACAAACTAGGTTTTTTTTATCATTTTCACTATGCAAAAAATAATGGTATATCTCTATTCTTCTTTCTAAGAATGCAAAACACATAAGGAAACCATTCATTTTTTACCTGTAGCTGCTTTTATTCTGCAACATGATGATATTGTGATATTTTGCATAGAAAATGTATTCTTTGATTGTTCTTGACTATGCCTAGACTCCTCTTCTATCCCTCTGATGCATCTGAGTCTTCATGTATAGTATCCTCCATTTCTTTTGATATTCTTCTTGATATGGCATAATGGATTCCTTATGACTATCCCACATAGCATTGATTTGACATGATATAAGGTTGTTTCATGTACTCAATAGTAATTTTTACACTTCATTCATGACAAAAGTGGAAAAATACCTATTCTTGGATGCTGCCCACTTTATGATATGGTTGTACCTCTTGCATGGACAATGTGCTCAGTGACATTCTCTTCATGGACTGCTTCTAAGCTATTGGAAGCTATCCCTCTAAGATCAGACATGGTTGTCCCTTATCAGATGGAACACTTCTGATACACATTTGCTTCCTCCTGAAGATGATGAATTGAATGCATTTGTTATACCTTCTGATACATAATTGCAAGCTTTTACATGTTGATACTACTTGTTTAATGTCATGCGTTGACTATTGCTTCTTTGACAGGCCTTCAATCTTCATCAACATATGTTAGGCCTTGACTATCAACATTGCCTATTGATGTCTTGTTATTGAGCATATTCCTGTGCTTGCTCTTCTTGATTATGATTTTGCATTGATCACTGCACTTTTGGTCTTGTGGCATATATCCTTTTGCTGCACCAGTCTATGATGTCTTTTCAAGAATACTTCCATACATATCATACCAAATGATTGATGCACTTGTTCTAGACTTGTCATGAAGTTTTAGATGTTGCAATGTTGTAGCAAATCTCTCTGTGTTACTTACTTCATGTATAGAGGGCACTCTACAGAAGGCATACTTGTTTCATGATGAAGCCATACTGCCTTTCTATCCTATAGCAATAGTTACTCTATTTCAATGTTGTTCCAATTGCCCTTGTATGTGCTTTGGCATATATTTAAATGAAGATAACAGAAAGAAAATGATAAGCATCATCTGTACCTTGTATATGTTGTTCTTGTATAGGAATTAACTGTTCCTTCATGGTTTTTTTTTTTTCAAGAAGTGATAGTATTTCATGTGCCTTTGTGCATTCTATCTACAGGTTTGCATGTTCTTGATTAAAGTTATGACATTTCTTTATTAATATATCATTACTTAGTATTGACAAGACTCAACATAAAAACTTGAAACACTTTTACTTCCTTCCACTGGCTCTTATGACTGCTACATAGTTTGTCTACTGATGACTGTTGTGACTTCTTCATAAGACTGTTTTAAATACTTGATGGCTACTGCTATTTTTGGTGTTTGCATTTCTCATTGATGATTGTACTAGTGGCTTATAAATGGTCTTTCATGCTAACTACACACTCTTATAACCATGTTAGCTGCTCTAAACATGATGTGATTGTCCCCTGTGACTCAATTGATAGCATAATGAACTCTTACAATTGTTCTATTTGTACTTTATGCATTCTTCATGACATCTACTATTAGTTTATGATGATGTTCACCTATTCAGTGGCTGTCATACTTATAACACACATATGGACAACAGAAAGATACTTCAATCATAATAGAAATAAAGAAGAATATCTTCTTATGATTGCACTTATGTACTCTTGAAATGGGCATAGTTTATAGAAGCAACTGCTCCTCTTCACTTTTATCATGATGACATCACTCCCTTTGCAAGTTTAACTATTCTGATGCATAGTATTGTCTTGAATAATGTATCCTATCTTTTACAATATGATATCCTTTTCAAATGAATAAAAAGAAAACATGTTGGGCTCTACCCTTGTGGGAGCCACATTTTCTCCACATGTTTTAATGTCTTCAAATCAGCAACATTACTTTTCCTATACCTCTCTTATGCTGATATTTGATTATTGATATTGCTGCTATATAAAAGTGAATGGTACTTTTCAAGTTCTGATTGTGTATAAAAAGACTTGGTACCCTGAGTATTAACAAAATCTATTTTCCAGGTACGTTGGAGTTCAAACAGACAGAGGAAGATAGCAACTAGCTCAACCACGGGATTCATCATTCGCAGGCAATGATGGGTCCCTCTTCTTTTCCTATGCATTTCCTTTCTTTCAAAAGTAAAATTTACTTTTATGTTGCCTATTTCAGTTACTCCCACGGCTTGTGTGGGACACTTTTATACATTCTTTTGAATACAATCAGCTATCTCATTATATGCAATGATTTATGTATATTTCACTTTCTGAATCAAATACATAGCATAAAATGATTGATCTTTCTTTAAAACTCATGTATAAATCATGATGTATAATTGACAATTATAAATAACTCTTTTACTTGCACTGAAACATAATGAGTAATTAGAAACTGAAACATGAACATCCGTCAGTTCTCTTCATTCTTTGAATGCCTATTTTCTTGTCCATAGATGATTTCACTTACCAGGATGATGTAACATCTCAACTTGAACTGTTATGTGATTTTGATAAGTAATTTTGCACTTGTCTTCTGTCAAGACATCAGACATTGATTGGATGATCCTGCATATACAAAAAAATTTGTACTCCCTCTAAACAACTGATGTTTAGGCCTTGCTAAATTATGTGTGAACATAATTTAGTAACAGGAGCAAAATGGAAACATGTTAATGTGTTGGAGAGAAAAGAGGATTTGAAACAAAATGTAGAAGACCTTATGCAGAGCAAAACAAGGACAATAATTTAAACCATAGAGGGAGAAATGACAGGATTCATAGTTCTTATCATAGTGAAGGATACATAGGAGATGAAAGAAGATTTGATAGAAGACCATTCAGAAGAACCTATTTTCAAGTTTGGAGGAGAAAAGAATCAAGCAATGAATGTCAAAAAGAGGATACTACTATAGGAGCAATTGAAGATGCAAAGACAATTTATGCAGAGGAAGAGAAACCTTTTGAGTCATCAAATTTAACATAAAAACCAGAAGAGGGTGAAGCATTGATCTTAAGGAGAGTTGTGCTATAGAACAGAGAAGGAAGTGCAAGAGAAAGTTTGTGTGAAATCATCTGAGAAGCATTGCAAGAGAAAGTTTGTGTTGACAAGTGTGAAGCATAGAAGGGAAAGAAAGTTCTTATTTCTGACTTGTGGAGCTAAAAGGAACATCATTCAAGGAAGTTTAGGACTTGGCCGACCTTCATGGAGATCCGCACGAAGTTCTATGTACCTGTGGAGCAATATCTTATGTTTAGGTCCAACCTATCTGTGTCTACACATTTTCATAACTAGACATTACAATTACGCTCACTTGATAATGATTTGAAGGCTTGCAGAGGATATAAATGAAGGATAATGATTTGTTACAAGGTGGCAATAATGAAATGATTAAGTATACGATGATATGATGTGAAATCATTAGTATTTTGGATCCGAAGAAGAAGTAGAAGGGAAGCAGAGAGCAGAAGAAGTTGTAGAATAAAGAATTGAGAAGCCAACAAAGGAAATCTTGAAAGAGTGTTGTTATATGAATCTTTTGTAACCCTAGGTTGTGGCCTTGCATCTGTAAAATCCTAAGTGGCATATGTAATGTGTTTTGAGATCAAATATAAGAGGAATGAGCTTTGAAGGCTAGGTTTTTCCCTGTTAGGGTTTTCCTAGGATATATCTTGTGTCATGAGTGTATGAATGTCTCTTTCTTTCTATTGTTAACTATTTACTTTCATTTCATCTCTGAATAATCATGTTGTTAGATGTTTAAGTCTGCAAGGTTGGACAGTCACTCATTGGACCCTCCTTCCTTGACTGCACCAAGTGGTATCCGGGCTGGTTGTGAATCTACTAGGATGGTTGCAAATCTATTAGAAGATAGAAAGTGTTGAAAGAAGTGTGAAACCCTAGAAGTAACAAGTTGGATATATCTTGTGTCATGAGTGTATGAATGTCTCTTTCTTTCTGTTGTTAACTATTTACTTCTGTTGCATGTTTGAATAATCATGTTGTTAGTTGTTTAAGGTTGCAAGGTTGGACAGTCTCTCATCGGACCCTCCTTCCTTGACTACACTAGTTATATCTTGATATATCTCTTCACTATCTTTCCAACGCATCAAACGATTTGTCAATCTGACACTCAGATCAAAAGTTATGACCTCTAGAAGTTGGACCTCCTATTTTGGGAAATGTGAAAACATGTTGGACACATTAAAGAGATGTAAAGGGGAGAGTTACACATGTTGGTATGTGATTTGACAAATCACAAGGCATATTTGATTGGAGATAATTTAGGTACCACTTTTGGGTGGTTTGGGCTCATGGTTTTGTAATTACCATTGATGGTTTACTGTAATGTATCTCTTATATATCAAAATCTTGAGATGGAGGTTGAGTGTGAGAGTCTTATAGATGTTGAGCTACCTCCGGATCTCTGGCTGGTTATACTCTTGTGAAAGCTTTCTTTACAAGTATATTGTAATCTTTTTAATTCCTAAATAATATATTGGGTGGCTTTGGAGTGTGGGGTTTTTCTCTCGAAAGGGTTTCCCCACATAATTATTGTGTTATGGTATGATTGCTATTTGTGTTTATTTTGTAACTATTGTAAAGATATGAAACTTTCTACATATCTCTCCCCTCAAGATTAGTGTAGGAATTTATTTCTCTACCTTAGCTTCCTTACAAGTGGTATTAGAGCTTGATCACACTTGGTTTTAGTTGTGGATTGTTGGGTTTTTTGAATTAATCTAGTTTTGAGTGGGAGCTTGTGCAGGAGATACTTTGTGATCTTGTTGTAGGGATTTTAAGATGGTGAGCACATTAGGGAGAATAGAGGTAGAAAAAAAATTTGGTAACAATTTTGAGATGTGGAAGTTGAAGATGGAGGATCTATTAATTGATCAAGATCTATGGGATGCTATTGATGAGAAAGTTTCAAGGCCCAAAAATGCTACTTTGGCTGCTGAATATGATGTTATGAAATGTAAAGCTAAGGGTCTAATCAAATTGTGCCTAATAGACTCTATATTAATCAATGTCCATGAACAACTCTCTACAAAGAAACTATGGAAGAAACTCAGTTAGATATATCAAGCCAAATCTTTAGTGAACAAGATTTTCATGAGGAAGAAATTGTATTCATTGAGAATAGAAGAGGATGGATGAATTTTTAGACCACCTAGAAGCATTCAATATGTTGGTGGCTCAATTAGCATCATTTGGTGTAAAAATGGATGAGGAGGAGAGATGTCAGATCTTGCTTTGCTCTTTGCCTAATTCATTAGATTCTCTTGTTATGGATATTGGGAGTACTTTTGTTATCTTAAAAGTTGAAGATGTTGTGGGTTCTTTTGCTTTCTAAAGAAATGAGGAGGAAGGTATCCATTAGTTTGAAAGAAGCCCTAAGTGTTCATGGAAGACCAAAATAAAAAGGCAAGAAGAGCGAGAAGTGTGACAAATCCAAGTCCAAGGGGAGATCCAAATCTCCTAGAAAGTCCAAAGTTATTTGTTAGAGTTGCAGTAAGCCTAGACACTTCTGTAAGGACTATGAAGAAGAAAAGAAGAAGAAAAGGAAGAAATTTGATTCTAATTTTGAGTCAGAGAAGGAAGATGTTGATGCATTCATTGTAGCTTTGGCCACTCATGCAGGTAATGATGCATGGTTAGTTAACTCATGTGCATCTTTCCATATGACCCCTAATAGAGATTAGCTTTCTGAATATGAAGAATTTGATGGAGGTAAGTTGTACTTGGGAAATGACTCATTTAAATGTTGTTGGCCATGGTAAAGTTAAAATTAGATTTCCTGATGGTAGAACAAAAATGATTAATGGTGTGTTGCATATCCCTAGATTCGCACAAAATTTATTATCTGTGAGCAAACTAATAGATGCGGGTGTGTAGGTAGTCTTTTCTGATACATGATGCAAGATGGTTAGAGGTGCTATGGTGATTGCTAGAGGTGTTAGACTTGGCACACTGTATAAGCTTGATGCATGCACCGTTGAGTGCAGTAGTACTTTTGTGAAAAGAAAATTTGTGACTACTTCATTGGAGAAGGAGAGGGTTTATTTTTTTATGGATGGTCATGACTTGTGGGTACCTAAGGGTGCTCATTCTTCTGAATCAAAATTGCCTGCAAAGAAGACTATGTTATGGCACTAGAGATTAGGCCACATAGGGTCTAAGGTCCTTGAAAAATAAAAATCTTGTTGAAGGGTTGACTGATTGTAATCTTGATTTTGATTTTTGTGAGCATTGCATTTATGGTAAACAAAACTGCATTCAGTTTTACTTGAGTTCTCATAAACCTTGTGGTGTATTGGATCTTATTCATTATGATGTGTTTGGTCTTGTAGATGTTCCTTCCATTAGAAATTCCACATATTATGTTTCATTTATTGATGATTATAGCAGAAGGACATGGGTATATTTTCTAAAGAGTGAATCTAAAGTTTTTATTCAATGTAAAGAATTTAAAGCAATGGTTGAGTTGCAGACTGGAAAGAAAATAAAATGTTTGAGGACTGACAATGATGGTGAATTTTTCTCTAATGATTTTGATAGATTCTATAAAGATTATTGCATTAAGAGACAAAAGACATCTCCATATTCTTCACAGCAAAATGGAGTTGTAGAAAGAATGAACATGACACTAATGGAGAAGGCTAGGAGTATGCTTAGTGGTGCTAGCCTAGAACAAAGGTTTTGGGATGAAGTTATTTCCACTACTGGCTACTTGATTAACAGGTCTCCTACATCAACTCGTGTTGATAAAATGTCTATGAAGGCATGGTCAAGGCACAAGCCTTCACTAAGACATCTTAGAGTTTTTGATTGTGAGGCATATGCACATGTGCCAAAGGAGAAGAGAACAAAGTTGGAGAACAAGGATATGAAATGTATCTTCATTAGGTACTATTATGGTGTGAAAGGATATAATCTTTGGGACCCTGTTGCACAGAAGGTAATATATAGTAGAAGTGTTATTTTTAGAGAAACTAAGTCTTCTTCTGTTACATTGCAGCTAGAACAAAGTGAACAAAAAGATGTGCTTCAACTCCCTTCTATGCCTAATAAAGTTCAATCAAGGCCCCTAGATAGAGAAGAAGTTGAGAGCTCATTTAGCTCTAAATCTTTAGAAGAGGAGGAAGAACCTCCAACTTAGCTTGTTCAAAGGTCTACAAGGGAAAAAATACCACCTAAAAGGTATTCACCTAATGATTGTGTTGCAAGTATGTGCCTAGTAAGTTTTGTCATTGATGTCAACATATCCTTTTTGTCATTGGTGTCAATTGTATCTTATTCTATTACTTGTTTAGAAGACTTGTATGTTGAGGATATTGAGAAAATTAGCCTTTCTGAAAGGATCAAGTGAGTTATAGAGAAGTGCAGTATAGACAATGAGTTGTATGCTAAAGAACAGTCCAGTAAACTACTCTGCATTTACTTCTGCTTGATGATCATGGTCTACAGATTGGAAGAAAGTTAGAGGTATTAGTAAGGATGCTGCATTCCAGGTTTGAATCCTCTGCATGAAGATCTAAGTGAGTTGTGTTCACTAGAGTGAAACCTGCTTTTTCTGTAAGTTTAGTTGGGATGGGAAGAAAGTGTTTTTCTCTGCATTCCTCCACAATAAAGTATTTTCTCTATGGTTCTAGAGGGAAGTTTGGGATGATGATAAGTGCCTACAGTTGTAATGGTTTGTGGTTTGGTGGTCCGCAAGCTATCTTTCTTTTATGACAATAGAAGACAGTGAAGTTCATGTGTTTCGGTGAGAAGATTCCTATGGATAAAGTGGTTAAGGTTCGTGTGGTTGCTCTTGATGATTATAGCATGCTTGTGGATGTCTCCTAATCATGTTCTTATCTATACTTTGGTCTGCATTAAGAAATTGAGATGGTGTTTGAAGATTGTTCCCAGATAATGTAGCATGTAACTAGTCTTGGCCGACCTGGTTAATCCCATTGATTGCGAAAGTCTCTAAAAGATTGTGGAAGAGTGTTGTGGCATGGAAGATCATGTTTGAGTCCCAGCTAAGGCATGGCATGATCCACATTTCCTTTCCTTTGCACAATGTTGTAATAGCTCAGGACCTATTTTGTAAATGTTTGTAATACCGACCTTGGAGATTATTCCAATGGTTGATGCTGACCTTGATGATCATTCCAAGGTTGATGTAGTATATAAATACTTGTATTTGAGTCGTGGAAAAAGTATCCTTGAGTGGAAATGAAAAGATATTAAGAAAGGTCCAAAAGGTAGAGAAGAGAAGAGGCAAAGGAAAGAAGAGGAAGAGCAGAGCAGAGGAAGAGTAGAGGAAGAGTAGAGCAGGTAAATTATTATACTTCAATCAAAAATATAGAAAGGTGTTAATCATGGCAGTGAGTATGGCAATAAGCCGCCAGTAGGGTTTAACAACTATTAGGGTTTAACAACCCTTATTGTAATCTTGCTAGGTTTAGGGTTGAGGCAGTGAGCCTGCTAGACCTAGTTGTTCTTCATGGGTGTAAGCCAGTATGTTTAGGCCCATGGAGTGACCAAGCCTGAACATCATTATTTCAAGATTGTAATATATATTGAGAGTTAATCCTCCATGGTTTTTCCCCACCTTGGGGTTTTCCACATAAATCTGGTGTCTCTTGTGTTTGATGTTGTATCTATGGTTAAGTTTCTAATTTCATGCACTCATTGTTAAATCATAATAATTGTGGATAAGTGATGAATGTTTAAATTGCAGAAAGTGTTTAAGTTTTTATGACAATTGATTAAGCCCCCCTTCTCAGTTGTCTGACACATATCAATAATTGGTATCAGAGCCAAGTTCCTTTGAAGAAAGTTTAACAGCTTGAGGAAGATCCAAAATGTCTTACAAGAAGGAAGCGCCATATTTTGATGGAATGAATTATGTTCTCTAGAAGGCTCGAATGAAAAGCCATCTTCTTTCTCTTGGTTACAAAGTTTGGAAAGCTGCAGAAATAGAATACACCATACCTCCAAATGGTCTGATGACTAAAGATGAAATCAAAGAATATGAGATAGATATCAAGGAAAAGGATTCTCTTCTAAGCTCATTAATGAACTCTTGACAAAAGTTGTGGATCTTGAAACTGCAAATAAGGTATGGGAAAAGTTGAAAAATCTGTATGAAGGAGAGGATTTTGTGAAGGAAGCCAAGTTACAAAGTCTGAAAGTGAAGTATGCAAGCTTGAAGATGGATGATGATGAAAACATATTAGCCATTATGCAAAGAGTTGATGAACTTGTTACAGGGATAAAAGCCATAGGTGGAACTGTCAAAGAAAAGGAAGTTGTTATGAAAATTCTCAGATCTCTACCCAAGTCCTACTATCACAAGGTAGCCATGATTGAAGAATTCATGCAAGTAAAAATGGTTAACAGGGATCAGCTGCTTGGTAAGCTTACTTCTTTTGAAATGAGGGAGTTAGATGATGCTCTACTGAAAGTTAAGATGGCCTTCAAAGCTAGTACTCTTGGAAGTACTTCCAGATCAGAAAAGTACAAGGTAGAATTTGATGATGAGTTAGATGAAGTTGAAGCCAACTATGTGGATAGACTACAAAGAGGATCTGGTAAGTATAAAGGCAAATTACCTTTCAAATGTTTTTTCGATGGTAAAGTAGGTCATTTTGCTTCCAAATGTCCTGAAAGAATTGAAAGAAATAGAAGAAGATATGAGAACAGGCCTAGGACCCAAAAGAAGTGTTATTATGTTGAAGATTTTGATGATGATGAAGGAGTATCAGATAATGGTGAACCAGATAATGCTATTTTCTCTGTAAATGAATGCATGTTCATTGCTATTAAGGAATATCCCATGTCTACTAATTCTTCTAGCTGTGTGAAGGAAGAAAAACTAGTGGAAAATGATTTGGCTGCTCAGGTCATTAAGGACAAGGATGAATGGGTTATTGATAGTGACTGCTCTCACCACATGATTGGTGACAAAAGTAAGTTTGTGAGTTTGGAAAGATATGATGGTGGACTAGTTAGGTTTGGAGATGATACAACTATTAGGATTTGTGGGAAAGGATCTATTTCTTTTGATGGCAAGCATAATACTAAAGATGTCTTGTATGTGAAAGGATTAAAGCACAATATTTTGAGTGTGTGTCAGATGTGTGACAATGGCTATGATTTAAGATTCAAGGACAATGGATGCAAGAATAGGGAAAGCTCTAGAATAGTCATTGTAACTGGTAAGAAGATCAGAGGTAATATCAATCACTTGAAAGGAACCAAGAACTATTGCTTGTTGACTAAGATTGATGAGAGTTGGTTATGGCATAGAAGGTTGTGTCATATAAATTTTGATAATATTATGAAGATAAGTACTGCACAGATTGTTAGAAATTTTCCTAAGCTTGTGAAGCTTGCTAATCCTATTTACAAGGAGTGTCAATTTGGGAAACAGACAAGAACAAGTTTCGAAAGCAAGGACCAATCAGTTGGAGGACCACTTGAGCTAGTGCATACAGATTTGTGTGGACCTACCAAAGTAAGAAGTTTGCAAGGAGACAGGTATTTTAGTTTTCTCATTGATAATTATTCTAGAATGACTTGGGTCACCTTTTTGAAAGAGAAAGCTGAAGCTCTAGATAAATTCAAGGCATTTAAGGCAATGGTTGAAAATGAGATGGATTTGAAAATCAAATGGGTGAGGTCTGATAGAGGAGGAGAGTTGACATCAAATGAATTCAATTTCTTTTGTGAACAACATGGAATAAAGAGATAGCTATTTGTGCTTAGAACTCCACAACAAAATGGAGTTGTTGAAAGGAAAATCAAAATAGTTCAAGAAGCTGCTAGAACCATGATGAAGGAAGCTCATCTTCCAGAAGCATATTGGAGAGAGGCAATTCACACCGCAGTATATATCCTAAATAGAGTTCAATTAAAAGGTAACAGTTCAAAGACTCCTTATGAATTGTGGCATGGTAGAGTTCCTACTGTGAAATATTTCAAAGCTTTTGGTAGCAAATGTTACGTCAAAAGAGAAGAAGATTTAGGCAAGTTTGATGCTAGATGTGATGAAGGAATCTTCCTTGGTTACTCCACCAAGAGTAAGGCCTACCGGTGCTATAATAAGAGGTTGAATAAGATCATTGAAAGTGCAAATGTTAAAGTTGATGAATGTAAGGAAAGATCTTCAGAATCAAGTAGATATGAGTCAGATGATCCAAATGTTTCTGAAGTGGTACAACATGAAGACAACACAGATGAAGAAGAACAAGCTCTAGTAAGTGCTACCAAAACTCCAAGATATGTAAGAATCAGTCATTCTAAAAATCAAATCATAGGAAATAAGAGCAAAGGGATCTTAACCAGAAGAAAAGCTACAGAGGAACAAGCAAATTTCTGTCTGATTTCTAAGATTGAACCTAAAATTGTGGATAAGGCTTGCAAAGATGAGAATTGGATAAAGGCTATGGAAGAGGAATTGATGCAGATAGAGAAGAATCAGACTTGGGATCTTATTCCTAGACCAATAGACAAAAATGTAATTAGTACAAAGTGGGTCTTGATAAACAAGATGAATAAGAATGGTGAAGTGGTAAGAAATAAAGCAAGGTTGGTATGGAAAGGATACGCTCAAGTTGAAGGAATAGACTTTGAAGAAACTTTTGCTCCAGTGGCAAGGATTGAAGCAATAAGGATGTTTCTGGCTTTTGCAACATACAAAGATTTCAAGCTTTATCGAATGGATGTGAAGTCTGCCTTCCTAAATGGAGAGTTGGAAGAGGAAGTTTATATAGAACAATCAGAAGGATTTCAGTCATCAGATTATGGTGACATGGTATGCAGATTGAAGAAATCTTTGTATGGATTAAAACAAGCTCCTAGAGCATGGTATGCACGATTGGACAGGTACATGATATAGATAGGGTTTAGTAAAGGTACTAAAGATAACAATATCTACTTCAAGATCAATGATGAACAAACCTTGATTGTTGCAGTTTTTATTGATGATATTATTTTTGGAGGCAATGAAGGTATGTGCTCAATTTTTGCTGGAGAAATGCAAAGTGAATTTGAAATGTCTATGTTTGGAGAGATGAACTTCTTTTTAGATCTACAAATAAGTCAATCAGATAAAGGTATCTTCATTTCTCAGTCTAAGTATGTGAAAGAGTTGTTAAAGAAATTTTGGATGGAAGACTCTAAACCAGTATGCACACCTATGATAACTAGTTGTAAGTTGAGAAAAGATGATAACTCACCCATGGTAGACTAGAAAAAGTATAGATCTATGATTGGAGGATTACTTTATCTGACTCAAACCAGACCTGACATAATGCATGCAGTGTGTCTTGTGGCAAGATTTTAGGTAGAAGCCAAGGAATCACATGTGATGGCAGTCAAGAGAATTCTGAGATATTTAAAAGGCACAATAGATTATGGTTTGTGGTACCCTACGGACTATGACTTTACTCTCAGTGCATATACTGATGCAGATTGGGCCGAAGATGTGGATGACAGAAAAAGTACAAGTAGATGTGCATTCTTATTGGGAAAAAGATTAGTATCTTAGTTGAGAAAGAAACAAGATTTAATATCCCTGTCTACTGCAGAAGTAGAATACATTGCAGCAGCATGCAGTTGCACTCAAGTGTTATAGATGAAGCATACTTTGAAGGATATAAAAATTGTGTATGAAGATCCCATTGCAATCTTTTGTGATAACACAAGTGCCATTAACATATCAAAGAATCTAGTGATGCATTCAAGGACAGAGCACATATCCATTAGGTATCATTTTCTAAGAGAAAAGGTGACAAAGAATAAAGTCAAGTTGGGGTATGTTTCTACTAAGGATCAGATTGCAGACATTCTTACCAAGCCTCTACCTAAGGATACTTTTGAGTATCTCAGAGAAAAGTTAGGGGTTATTACCCATCCTTCTCTAAACTAAGATGCACAGTAGTGCATTAGTCTGGAGATGCTCAGAAGTCTAAATTGATGCTTTTTAGGGCTACTTCTTAGGGGGAGTAGTTAGAGAGTTCAGAAGAGAGATTAGACCAGAGAAGATGAGTGCAAGTATGTGCCCTTTGCCATTGATGTCAAAGGGGGAGAGAAGTCATGTGAAAAACTTAGAGTGCAGATGTGTAAGAGAAAGGGGGGGAATTTTGGAGAAGAAAGAGTGAAGGTGTGTAAAGAGAAAGGGGAAGAATCTTGTCTTAATGGCTGTTGCAGTTTTTCACATCATATGTTTCCATCAATGACAAAGGGGGAGATTGTTGCAAGTATGTGCCTAATCGGTGTTGTCATTGATGTCAACATATCTTTTTTGTCATTGGTGTTAACTGTATCCTATTCTATTACTTGTTTAGAAGACTTGTATGTTGAGGATATTGAGAAAATTACCCTTTTTGGAAGGGTCAAGTGAGTTACAGAGAAGTGTAGTACAGACAGTGAGTTGTATGCTGAAGAATAGTCCGGTAAATTGCTCCACATTTACATCTTCTTGAAGATTGTGGTTTGTGGATTGGAAGTAAGTTAGAGGTATGACTAAGGATGTTGCATGCTAGGTTTGAAGCCTCTGCATGAAGATCTAAGTGAGTTGTGTTCACGAGAGTGAAACCTGCTTTTTCTATAAGTTCAGTTGGGATAGGAAGAAAGTATTCTTCTCTGCATTCCTCCACAATAAAGTATTTTTCTCTATGGTTCTAGAGGGAAGTCTAGAATGATGATAAGTACCTACAGTTGCAATGGTTCATGGTTTGGTGGTCCACAAGCTATCTTTCTTTTATGACAGTAGAAGACAGTGAAGTTCATGTGTTTCACTGAGAAGATTCCTATGGATAAAGTGGTT
Organism: Cunninghamia lanceolata; assembly: GCA_027924645.1. Lineage (NCBI taxonomy): Eukaryota > Viridiplantae > Streptophyta > Pinopsida > Cupressales > Cupressaceae > Cunninghamia > Cunninghamia lanceolata. Next base: position 1,396,966 of record BSBN01000007.1, read on the forward strand.
AAGGTTCGTACGGTTCCTACTGATGATTATAGCATGCTTGTGGATGTCTCCTAATCATGTTCCTATCTAGACTTTGGTCCGTGTTAATAAATTGGGATGGTGTTTGAAGATTGTTCCCAGATAATGTAGTGTGTAACTAGTCTTGGCTGACCTAGTTAATCCCAGTGATTGTGGAAGCATGTTGTGGTGTGGAAGATCATGTTTGAGTCCCAGCTAAGGGATGGTGTGATCCACATTTCATTTCCTTTGCACAATGTTGTAATAGGTAAGGACCTATTTTGTAAATATTTGTAATACTGACCTTGGAGATTATTCCAATGGTTGATGCCAACCTTGATGATCATTCCAAGGTTGATGTAGTGTATAAATACTTGTAGTTGAGTCATGGAAAAAGTGTCTTGAGTGGAAATGAAAAGATATTAAGAAAGGTCCAAAAGGCAGATAAGAAAAGAGGCAGAGGAAAGAAGAGGAAGAGCAGAGTAGAGGAAAGTAGAGGAAGAATAGAGTAGGGGAATTATTATACTTCAGTCGCAAATATAGAAGGGTGTTGATCGTGGCAGTGAGTATGGAAGTAAGCAACCAATAGGGTTTAATAGCCCTCAGGGTTTAACAACCCTTAGGGTTTAAGATCCCTTATTGTAATCTTGCTAGGTTTAGGGTTGAGGTAGTGAGCCTACTAGACCTAGTTGTTCTTCATGGTAATAAGACAGTTTGTTTAGGCCCTTGGAGTGACCAATCTTGAACATCATTATTTCAAGATTGCAATATATATTGAGAGTTAATCTTCTCCATAGTTTTTCCCCACCTTGGGGTTTTCCTTGTAAATCTGGTGTCTCTTGTGTTTGATGTTGTATCTGTGGTTGAGTTTCTAATTTCATGTACTCATTGTTAAATCATAATAATTGTGGATAAGTGATGAATGTTTAAATTACATAACGTGTTTAAGTTTTTGTGACAACTAATTAACCCCCCCTCTTAGTTGTCTAGTGCATATCAATAGATTTGAGATGTATTTTTGCTTTGAATATGAACATAGATGAACCTAGATCTGTAGAAGAGGCATTAGGTATGAATGATGCAGAGTCCTATAATATTCCTATGGATGAAGAAATGGAAATTTTGAAATAGAATGATACATGGGACCTAGTAGCATTGCCTGAAGGATGAAAACCTATTGGTTACAAATGGGTGTTCAATAAAAAGATTGGTTTAGATGGAGGTATTGAGTAGTACAAAGCACAATTGGTTGCAAAAGGTGACTTTTAGGTTGAGGGTGTTGATTACGGTGAGATATTTTCTCTTGTTGCAAAAATGACATCCATTAGATTCTTGCTTTCTATTACTACTGCTTATGATCTAGTGGTTGAGAAAATGGATGTGAAAACAGAATTCCTTCATGGTGATTTGGAGGAGGATATTTATATGTGACAACTAGAGAACTACATGGTGAAAGGTAAAAGTAATTTGGTTTGTAAATTGAAGAAATATTTGTATGGTCTCAAACAAAGTCCTAGGATGTTGTACTAGAAATTTGATACATATGTGATGAGTTTGGGATTTGAGCTTTCTAAATCCAATCACTGTGTTTATTATAAATCTAATGGTGATCATTTCTTGTTTATTGCATTATATGTTGATGATATGTTATTTATTAGTAAAGGGAAAGGAATGATTTCAGAACTAAAGTCTCAACTTGTAGCTAAATTTGAAACAAAAGATCTTGGTGTAGCTAAACAGATTCTTAGGATGGAAATAAGAAGAGATAGAGTGAACAAAAAACTATGGCTTGGTCAGAGTAAGTATGTCAATTTAGTTTTACATGGGTTTAACATGCATTGTAGACCATTATGTGTTCCTTTTATATTTGGAATGAATTTATCTACTTCAAAATGTCCAATATCCCCATTAGAGATGGAAGACATGAGAAGAGTGCCTTACCAGAGTGCAATTAGAAGTTTGATGTATGCTATAGTCTATACTAGACTAGACATTGCCCAAGCAGTGGGAGTTCTTTTTAGATATATGTCTAATCTTGGTAGAGTTCATTAGGATGCAATTAAAAGAATCTTTAAATATTTGTGGGTACCTCAGAGTATTCATTGCGTTATCATGGTAATTTGATAGGAGACATGCATTCCCTTGATATTCGTGGTTATGTTGATTTAGACTGAGTAGGTGATGTTGATAGCAGATGATCCACCAGTGCTTATGTATTTACATTATTTGGTGGTGCAATTAGTTGGATGAGTAAGTGACAGACTGTGGTTTCTTTGTCCACTATTGAACCTGAGTATATGGTAGCTACTCATGCTTGTAAAGAAGCCATTTGTCTTAAGAGACTATATTTAGATATCAGAATAAAACAAGGTGCAATGATAGTTTATTGTGACAGTTAGAGTGCGATCTACTTAGATAATGTTTAGGGTTAAAAAGAGGATAGTTGGTTTCAATGGTTTATTCAAAATTCTCCTTTCACACCAAACATTCCAAGGGCATATTAATTGAGTTGAACCTCCAATTTGTGCAAGTGGATTCACCTATTAGGTTGGGCTACCACTTGGGAAGATGTGCAAACTTAAATGTGTCAAACAATATCTCAATTTAATGCTCAATTTTACTTAAAACTCTAGAAATGCAAAACAATAAGCAAATTATTGAATCATGGCAAATCCTTTTAGACTAAGATGAGGGACAGAGATATTTAACTCACTATTTTTCAAAGTTTGAAAGGCGGAGAAGTCAGGGACTCGGGGACTAGCGCCTAAGTCCAAGGTGTACGTTTCGTCACAGAATCTGGAACTTCCCCCGACATTGATCTACACTGTAACTTCCATTTCTGCCTCAGGAAAACTAGAGGACACGGGGACTAGCACCCTAGTCCAGAAAAAGCACCAATGTCTAGCTTCTTTTCAGATCCCAAATCCTTGATGTCTACTAACCTTCCCTGCAACTCCACTTCTTCTAGATGTGACGCCTGTAACATGCAATCACAAGAAGTGTGGGAGGGGGTTGTGGTGTTTAGAGGCTTGCCTCGGTCAAGCCCCAGAGAGACATTCAAGTCTTTCGAACACTATTGTTAGATAAGAGTGCATATCCTAGTGGGATAGAGGCAAAAATCCAAATGATATATGATTAAAAACACAATAGATATCATCTTGAAGTGTAGATCTCATGGAAGGAAGATGCTCTTCATGCCATGAAGAGATGGATGTCAAATCTACAAATACAAACACAATAACAACAAAGAACTACTCTGCAACATAATGAATGCCTTGAATCACTTTCACAAAATCACCATGTTCATCTAGTTTCCATATAGTTTGTAAATGAAACCTAAACATGCTTATTTATGCAACTACAAAGATTCCCGCTAAGAATTTCATAATTTAAACTTTAGATTTTGGCATAGGACCTAAATAACGGTCACTAAATCGACATTTGAAATTAGGGTAGACCAAAAATAGGGTATGCTTAGGGCGCTAGCACCCAAGTCCACCCTGCCATTTTTGTTCAATGATCATCAAAATAGCACCCCCTAGGTCCCATTTGCCACAAGACTTCAGGGTTTTGTCATTGGGAATCAAAAATAACACACAAGATGCTCTAAATGCAATAATAGGACCTGAGAGCTAAACCTTAAGAGGGAAAAGCCCCCAAGGGGACATTTTTCGACATAACATTTAGCCTCCACTTTAATGTATGTATAAATGGAAGGCCAATACATGCATTAAAGTACGGTCAACAAACATAGAAAACACTCCAAGCACAGTGAAGACACACCAAGCACATTGAAGATAGTAATAGGCTCACAAAACATAGAGAAGACAATTATAGTCATGCAAGACATGGAGGAGACAACATTGAAGACACACAAAATACAGTGAATATAGTGAATGCAGGGATTATTTTATTTTTCTTAGATATGAAATGCAGATGCAAGTACAAGGAAAGTAAACACACAACCCAAAATGTAGGAGGGACTCATCGTCACCAGTCTTTAAGACTACATATGGGGAAATAGACATGCAAAACAAATCTCAAAGTGTAGGAGGGACTCATCACCACCAGTCTTTAAGATTGCACTTGAGAACAAACATGTCATACAAATCAAGCACACCATACAAATCCCAAAGCATAGGAGAGACTCATTACCACCAGTCTTTAAGACTATTCTTGGGAACAAACATGCCATACACACACATAGAAGACATGGAGAAAACATGATAGACAAGCAATGGAAGAAACCTATTGCTAGGTTTGCAGCCATCTCAGGGACATTATAGGCACACACTGACAATTGGGCTTCGCCACAACAATTGCCAAAGATATGCTTAAGGGTTAGGATAGTCTTAGATCCGCTCCCCACCTACTCAAAGGACTTTTGAAAATACAACCCCACTTTCATCACGAAGACGCCTTATAGTGAAAAGGAAGCATGGCATACAACCCCACCTGCATTACAAAGACACCTTACGATGAAAAGGAGGTATGAGTATACAACCCCACCTGCATCATGGAGATGCCTTACCATGCAAAGGAGGTATATGAGGTAGATTTCAAGATTGTTCAAACACACTTTACTAGCATCTAGAATAGATAGCTTACCTTATAAATGCCCACACCTTAAGGTGGTTGATATCATGCATCGATATCAAGTACATTAAGGTAGGAAGAAAACACATACGGGAACACGGGTTCTCACAAAGCCCATGCCCCCCAGAGGTGACATATACTTTACGATCACCAAATCTTTCCACAAACAAACAATTCCCTACAAGAAAAGGTGTTAGCATCCATATAATCATGATAATCATCAATTCATATGATCATTCACTTAAAGAACTAAGGAAAGAAAGATTCAAGATAGACAAAGTGCATGAAGTAGCAGTATTGTTATGTTTTGTAAGTGCGATAAGACAACATCAAGATCACATATAGTGATTCTACTAGCCAAGCATCAGATAATGTATAACAACCCCATCATCATGTATGGACTAGGTCCATTTTTTTATTTCTTGCCGAAGGGACACTAGGTCCACATCAGTATAATATGTTTTTCGTCATCCACTCGCTAGATAGAACCACTAGAGGAAGGGAAACAATAAATCAAGAGAGGAGAAATAAGTGCCATAGGGACAGTCATGTAGGAGGGTACCCCCAAGTCACCAACCGCAATTCTATGTCCGTAAGACACGACACACAATAGTGAAAATAGAGGAGAAGAAATATAGATGAATAAGGATACAAATAGAAGAAGGGTCACAACAGAGGCAGTCTCCTGTAGACATTAAACATGTAAATACAAATATTAAAAACAAAAATAAACCCAAACATCCAAAATATGAATTGCTTGATGGAAAAACCATTACACAATGCCTCTATTTATAGAGGTCTTTAGATCTTTCTAGAATTCAAAACACACACATGAACATTCAACACACATGGAAGAACTGTTGGTTGGTGGGAGTAGGTGAGAATCTTATGTCATTAATGACTGATATTTGTTGACATTCGGTGGTGAGAGAAATTAATACCAACATACTCCTCCATAATTTTGACCTCAAATGCTTTAGCATCTTCAATCATGAAACTCTATTTTCTTCAATTGATCTGTAGATCTGCAAAACTCCATACTCTTCCTTGTGCTGCTACACTTTATTGTTGCTACATCCATACTACAACTTCATTCACCTTCTATTCTTCTTCCTTTTTTCTTCAAACTTGGTGGCTACTTTGTAGCCATCTAATTTGTCTGATTTGGCTACATCTTTTCTACAATCTGCCTTCTGCATTCAGACAACTTCCACTTGCTAACTGCTGCAACGATTAACTATCTTTGGCCTCTTTTCTTTGGCTATGTCTCATTTCTATCTGTAGATTCCTCTGGCATCCTTCTATTGTAGACTTTATGTGACTTTAGCGATCTCATTTTTTTAATCTGTAACTCTAATTCTTCAAACAAATTAAATCTTCTACAATCTCCTTTGGTGGCAGATTTCTCCACAATTTCTTTTGGCAATTTTGCAATCTCCTTTGGCAGTGATTCTAAGGTTGTGACCTCCCCCAATTCATTTCACCAGTGTTGAAACTTTGTTTACTACGCCAACTGCCTGACATGGATTTGGGACATCTTCAAAAACCCTAAATTTGCAATTGAATCCTCCTCTCAACTTCAAACAAGGGCAACACCTTCTTTTTTTACTTTCTTCAAAAATCAACCTCCTTAGAATTTAGTCATCTATTCAATCTTTTTGACTAACTTGGTTCTTCCTTGTGGCCAACTGCAATCTTTCAAGATGAACAAGGCTTTTCCTTCAAAAATTTGTGACCTCCTTTTGTCTTTAATTTCACCTTCTCTTTCTTTTTTTTAATTAACAGTGGCTTCTACAAATCTTTATTTACTTTGTCTTCCACTAAATCCAAACAGCCATTCCTTAGTAGTTAATAAAAAATAAATTAATCTTACCTCATATCTGTGATTTATTTTTGTAATGGCCACTTGATTTTAATCTCCTTAGCACTTCACTTTGTCTTTCACAGACTCAAACCCTAACTTATCCTTTTGATAGATTTCCATGACTCCCTCAAAGCACAATCTGCAATGATTTTCTTTTACAAATCTGCACCTCCTTTGTACCCACAATCTCCTTTTACAAAATTAGCAGCCTATTTTTTCTAGCTATTTCTACTTTTAACAAACAATACATTCATAAAAAAATGCTTCAACAACAAGTATTTTCTTCACCTTTACGTAGATGCAAATCGACATCTACCAAAAATCTCTTTGTCCTCCTTCACACTTCTTTGATGATTGCAGCATCAATTCTTGCTTTTTGGCAGCTTCTTCTTCTTCTACGATCTTCTTTTATTGACTGGCTACATACAATCTTCCTAGGTTTCTTTAGTAGCACCTCTATTAATAGAAACCATGAATCTTCACTTTGACAATGTCCACTTTCATTGATTGGCACCTTACACTTTTCTTTTAGCTTCTAGCGATCTCTTCAGCAGAATGTTTATAGTTTCTTTGAGTACTTCTACCAATTCCTTGATGGCTTATTTAACCCTGCAAACACAAACTTGTCTCTGATTAGCAGTAGCGACCTCTCTTTTGGATGGAGGCTCTTGCTTTGTCTTCCAATCAACCTTGCAAAGATTAGTTTTGATCTTCCAATACAAACAACTTACACCTTCAATCTCATGATCTCTTCAAGCTGGCTCTAATAAAACTACACAAATCTCCCAGATCTTCCTACTCTGATACCAATTGTAGACATTAAACATGTAAATACAAATATTAAACACAAAAATAAACCCAAACATCCAAAATATGAATTGCTTGGTGATCAAAGCAATTTCAATTACTTGATGGAAAAACCATTACACAATGCCTCTATTTATAGAGGTCTTTGGATCTTTCTGGAATTCAAAACACTCAAAACACATGCATGAACATTCAACACACATGGAAGAATTATTGGTCAGTGGGAGTAGGTGAGAAGCTTCGATCATTAATGATTGACTGATATTTATTAATATTCGGTGGTGGGAGAAATTAATACCAACATTTTCCAGTATTCCTGACCTTATGAGAATATCAAGGGTCATCCTAGGAGACCTAAACAACACATAACACATCACAGGGGAAACACAACATAGAGGTAAAGGGTTAGAAATGCTTACCTATAGGGGCAACCAAGCTAAGGGTTGTCATTGAGCAAATCATCCTCTTCCCAATCTCGAATGCTAGAGGAAAGAGGTGTGTAAGGTACCATAGCCCAACTTTTGTTCTTATCTTCCAATTGTTCAGTGTTGAGGTTTTATATGTTTGATTCAATGTTAGATTGAATGTTTTCTTGTTGAGCAGCAAGTCGTTGGGAAAAAGCTTGTCTTCTCCTCCTCCTTTCTTTTGCTTGTCTATTCCTTCTTGTTTTACCACTTATCTCTTCAAAGGCATTGTCATGTTTTTCCATAGGATTTTCCACATTAGAGGAGGAAGCACCATGTTCAAATTTCATTAGTCTTGGTGGAATGTTTTGTTGTTGATGAAAACCTCCTGATCCTTGTTGGGGTGATGGGGGATGGACCTCAGCATAGATACCATCTCTTTGTGTATGAGGTGAATTATGAAACTTTTCCTTATCCACGTCTATCATGCCAATTAACTCATCATATTCATAGAAGTATTGTGTAATTCTTATGTCACTTTGTCATTTTCCTTTTGCTCTAAGAGGATCCTCAAACACATGTTGTTCTTCCCTCATTGTTTGTAAAGGAGGCCTGGCCACTCTAGCTAGTTGTTTTTCTTTGTATCATCTATAATTTAGGAAGGATTGGTCTCTTCATGGCTCAGGTTCTGTTTTAGGTTGTGGCCAAAAGCAATCAAGGGTGAAATTCTTTCTCTTAGATGGAGGTTGGTATGTATTACGATAGACACTACGGATCTCTCCTTGCAAAGGAAATTTCAAGCATTTGTGAATAGTTAAAGGAATGACATTCATAGCCTTAAGCCAAGGATGTCCAAGTTTTACATGGAAGAGGTCAGATAAGGGGATGACATCAAATAACTAATCCGCGACTTTGTCATACACTGAGACTAACAATTTTATCAATCCAAATGTTTTCATCAAAAATCCATTATGTGTTTTAATTCTAAAATCCAACGGGTCATAATAGTTTTGTGCCAAATCATGTTTAAGAAGGAAATCTTCCGTAACCACATTAATCATGTAATTAGGGTCTATGATTGTTCCATCCATAGGTATTTCTATTATTTTCACTATAATATAAAGAGGCCCTTCAATATCTACCATTTCTTCGTAATGAGGTGTAAATGTTATTTCAAGTTTAGGGGCTCATCATTTCAAATAAGGCCTAGGAGGAAACCTAGAATTATTGATGTTGTATTGAGAAGCCATTTGGATGTGTTCAAATGAGTGCCAAATCAGATTTCAAATATTTTCAAAACTTATGTAAGAACAAGTGCAAAAATATGTACGAAAATGACCTAAAATGCTTGATTTTTCAACTTTTTTCAATGCAAATCACTAGGAGAAAAGGTGTTGTGAAAAATTTCAAGAGAGAAAATGAATAATATGCCTAATAACAGTCCAATGATGCGACAATATCTTTCAAAACATGCTTTTAATGCAAACCTAGAGTGATGACAAGCCAAAACCTAGTGAAAATGTGCTAAAATATGCAAATTTTCAACAATTTTCCATGCAAAGGTCTAGTAGGAAGGGTGTTGTAAGGAATATGAGGAGAGGAAGAAGATAATAACCCTAAAGTGACCTAACTCCCAGAATTTTATTTTATTACATTCCAAAATTTGTAACTCTAAGAAGGGGGTCGTAATTATGAGACCTAGTCTCGGTAGAATGAGCATAACTTTCTCACATCTTATTAAAATTAAGAAATAAAAAATGTTCTAAAAATCTAGGAAGGAGAGACATGAAACCCAGAAACTATTTTAGGAAATTCCAAACAATGATGGCACCATGAAAGGAATAAGTGACAAGTTTTTATTGGAGCCGGGAGAAGAAAATTGAGGAGAGACCCAGATGTTGGGGAAGGAGTCTAGAGGTGGAGAAAATTATTTGTTGTAGGTGTTGGATGTGTAATTCTTAGAAGCTCACAAGCTTCCTTATTTTGTAATGCATTTTCAGATTTGAATAAAAGATTGTGTGTAGATTTCTCTTCATATCTTTGTTGTAATATTTTATTTTTAGCCTTCTTGCATAGGCTTGTTTAAGTGTTGTGTTGCAGATTTGAATGGATTAGTATCTCATTGTTGCCTCAATTGGTAAATTAGTATCTAATTAGTATCCCTCTGCATCATAGAACTTCCTTTATTTTTATTTTCCCACAAGCCACAAAGCTTCTTGATACTTTGATTTGTTCACATCTTTTTATTCTTCCTATCATCAAGAAGATAACCCCACTATTGTGGAAGAGGAAATTCAGATATTATCTAGACCTTTGAGGATTATTTTTATAGCATTGGTGCAATTTGTATACAAGTTCCCATTGTGCATTTTAGTACTAGTTAGAAAATAAATTGCACGTGTAGAAGTAATTTGTATTTCATTGATAATCTTCAAGAAAAAAAGATCTTAGCATATATTATTTCTTCTTTTTAAATTCACAAACCATTTTACATGTAAGAAATTGAATTTTCATGTCATTGGAAAATAAAAGTTGGAAAATGAATTCTTTCCTCATTCTTAGATTAATTGCAATTTCTTATTTATTGTGCATTTAGGATTGCAAATTCACATATCTTCAAGAGTTTTGGAAAAGAAAGTCATTTGTTCTTCTCCTTAGAAAATATTACTTTCTTCTTCCATATCCATAGATTAATTTGCATTGAAAAACTCGCATTTAAAAATTCACATTAAAGAAAGTAGATCTGCATTTCTTCAAAAATAGAAATTTGTTTTAGCAGAGGGAAAAGATTGTATGTCATTTTTAGATTAAAATTTATTCTCATATATTGTGATATCACAAGAGAAAACACTAGAACATAGTTGCATTGCATTATGAAAATCCATTTAGTTTGCATGCATATTTCCCTTTCATAGTAATTAGATCATCTTTAAAATTGGAAAAAGAAAAGTTTGCATTCATTTAGTTTTAATTGAATTAGAAATTCATTTTAAACATTCAAACATTTTAAACATTAAATCCCTTGTTATCATCATGAGTCATAAAATATTTTAACATTCAAACCTTGAAGAAGCCCTCAGTTTCATCTGAGGCATAGAAATCAAACAACACTTTCAACATTTAAATAGAACATAGGAAAACTGTTGCAAGTATGAGGTGATCCAGTGTTGTCATTGATGTCAACATACTCATATTGCATTGGCAAGAAGGATTTGATGAGCTGTATGCTGAGGATATTGAGAAAATTAGCCTCAGTCAGGAACAGTGAAGAACAGTGATGAGAAGAAGGCAAATGTGTTGTATGGGTTGAGAACCGGAGGATGCGGATTAAAGGGTTTGTAGGTATGAGTCTTGAGATGCTTCAATTACGATTTCAGAGGTCCGCATGAAGATCTGAAGAAGTTGTGGCTGCCGGTGTAGAACCAGTCCCGGCAAGTGCTTAGAGGTGACAGAGGATCACAGAAAGGTCCGGTGAGGTCCGGAATTGTACAATCCTAATATGCGGATTGGCAAGAGTGTTTGAGATGTCCTTGTGATGTTCCATCTCGAGTTGTGTATGATTTGGAGGTCCGAAAATACCTCTTGCATTATAACAGTAGCAACAGACAGTGTTCTTGGAGTTCCGGATAAGGAGGATAAGAGATTTCAATAAGAAAATGAAATGCGGACGTACCTGGTCATTCAGGCAAGCTTGTGAAGGTTCTTAGATCATGTTCAGGTTGTGTTGTTGGTCCGCATTGATTTGTGTATGATTTGGAGGTCCGGAAGTATCTCTTGCATTATGGCAATGGTGACAGACTGTGTTCTTGAAGTTCCGGATGAGGAAGACAAGAGATTCAAGTAGGTAAAGGAAGTGCGGATGTATCCGGTCTTTCAGGCAGGCCTGTGAAGGTTCTTGGATCATGTTGAAGTTATGTTGTTGGTCCGCATTGATAGTAGAACCCGGAATTGAAGATATTCTTCCGGATGAAGTTCTTGCTCTGTTTAGCCGACTGGATGAGATGTTCATCCTTGTGGTGGCCGACCGGATGTGTTATTCATCTTGCGGATGTTCTTATGGTTGTTTGCTGACTTAGATGTTTGTTCCTAAGTTGATGTCTTGTATAAATAACGGTTTGTGAGTTCATTTCAAAGTGTGTGATGTGTGGATGAGTGTGGCATAGCGAAGAGAAGTGCGAAAAGCAGAGCAGAGGTTTTTGGGCTTAATTGGAACTGATCCGGACATGGTAGAGATGTCATTCTCCAGTTCAAGACTGTGATTCTTATCACTTTGTAAGACAATGTGTCTTCTTGTAGGCAGTGAGCCTCTTGTGAGCAGTGTGCTCGGGCAGTGAGCCCTTATTGGCATGTGCCATTCATTTTTCTTTATTCTTCTAACAGAGAATAATTCTTGGGTTAATCACCCCGTGGTTTTTCCCTTAACCGGGTTTTCCACGTCAAAATCTTGGTGTTCAATGTGTTAATACTTATCTGCTCTTGTGTTTATGTATTATGCTTTCTTAGATGATTATTTGATATGCTGCTAACTAACAACAAAGAATCAAGTGTTTGAAATAACAAGAAGTTTTATACAACTGATTCACCCCCCCCCTCTCAGTTGTATGCCCTAGATCCAACAATTGGTATCAAAGCCAAGTTCCTCTGACAGGAGCTTAACCGCTTGAGGAGATCCAGGATGTCGTCATACAAGAAGGATAGTCCGAAGTTCGATGGAACCAACTTCACTCTCTGGAAGGGTCGCATGAAGTGTCACTTGGAATGTATGGGAAAAGCATACTTGGATATGATTTCAAAACCATATGTACCTCCACAAGGTGGTCCGACAACTCTGAATGAAATCACAGAAGCTGAAAACAATCTGCGGACCAAGGAAGCTCTTCTAAGCGCATTGAATGACTCAGATCTCTCGAATGTTATTGACCTACCAACTGCATATGAGATCCTGACTAAGCTGGAACTTCTGTATGAAGGAGATGAGTTTGTCAAAAGTGCAAGGTTACAAAGCCTGAAGGGGAAATTTGAAAGATTGAAAATGAGAGATGATGAAAACATCACTACCTTCATGCCAAGAGTAAATGAGCTGGTATGTGGAATCAGAAATGCTGGTGGAACTTTAGATGAAAATGAGATTGTCTGCAAAATCCTAAGATCCCTTCCTGCTGCCTACAAAATCAAAGTTGCTGTCATTGATGAATTCAGAGCCCACACAACTGTCACAAGAGAACAACTGGCTGGCAAACTAGCTGCATTTGAAATGACCGAGTTTGGAGATGATCCTCCCAAGACTGAATCTGCTTTCAAGGCCAGTGCCTATGTGAAAGGCAAACAGAGATTTGATCCGGGTGAAAACTCATCAAGGAGAATGTCATGGTATGATCAAGCAAGAAGAGACATGGAAGAAGAAGAAGCAGAAACAGCTCAACTTGAAGCCCTCATTGCAAAGAGACTGCCAAGAGGATCCGGTAAGTATGAAGGAAAACTACCCTTTAAGTGTTTCAACTGCAATAAGATTGGTCATTTTGCCTCAAGATGTCCGGAGAGATCTGCAAGATCTAATACTCACAGACAAAGGTTTCAAAAGAATTGCTATTATGTTCATGAAGAAGATGACAATGAAGGAGTAACAGATGATGAATCAGAACTAGGAAGCAAATCCGGAAATGAGTGGGTGTTTATAGCCATCAAGGAAGAAGATTCAATACTCTCTGAATCTGTCAATCACAAAGTTGTTGAAAAAGCCTTGGCTGCTCAAGTGGATGAAAAGGATGATTGGGTTATTGACAGTGGATGTTCTCACCATATGACTGGTGACAAGAATAAGTTCTTAGATTTGGAAAGATATGAAGGAGGAATGGTAAAGTTTGGTGACAATTCTGCTGGCAGAATCAGAGGTAGGGGAACTATTTCCTTTGATGGTAAGAGCAAAACAGGAAATGTACTGTATGTTGAAGGATTGAAGCACAATCTTCTCAGTGTTGGTCAGTTAGTGGACAAAGGTTATGATCTCCGGTTCAAGAATGGAAAATGCAGAATCTTTACAAGCTCCGGAACTGAAATTGCATCCGGTACTCAGACAAAAGGTAATATCTTTCATCTGGTTGGTTCAAATAAAAGTTGTTTGTTTGTTCAAATTGATCAGAGTTGGTTATGGCATAGAAGAATGTGTCATGTAAATTTTGATAACATCATCAAGATAAGCAATACTCAGGCTATAAGAGATCTTCCAAAATTGATGAAACCTACAAATAGTTTGTGCAAAGAATGCCAGCTAGGTAAACAAAGCAGAGTCTCTTTCAAAAGCAAAGATCAGTCTTCTACCGGATTGCTGGAATTAGTACATACTGATCTATGTGGTCCAACAAGAATCAAGAGTCTGCAGGGTGATAGATATTTCATGTTGTTGATTGATGATCATTCCCGGATGATGTGGGTTACCTTTCTAAAAGAAAAGTCAGAAGCTTTTGAGAAGTTCAAAACCTTCAAAGCTATGGTGGAGAATCAAACCGGATTGAGACTAAAGTGTCTAAGGTCTGATAGAGGTGGTGAATTTACATCTGGTGAATTCATTGACTTTTGTGAGAAACAGGGTATAAGGAGACAGTTGTCTGCTCCTAAGACTCCACAGCAGAATGGAGTAGTTGAGAGAAAGAACCGGACCATCCAGGAAGCTGCCAGGACAATGATGTTGGAAGCAAATGTACCTCAAATGTTTTGGAAGGAAGCTATCAGCACTGCAGTCTACACTCTCAATCGAGTTCAAATCAGAAACAACACCGGTAAGACCCCCTATGAACTCTGGTTTGGCATCACTCCTACTGTGAAATATTTCAGAGTATTTGGTAGCAAGTGTTATATTAAGAGAGATGAAGATCTAGGAAAGTTTGATGCTAGAAGTGATGAAGGAATTTTCTTGGGTTACTCCACTCAAAGCAAAGCATACCGGTGTTACAATAAGAGATTGAGGAAGATGATAGAAAGCATCAATGTGAAAGTTGATGAAGGAATTGAGAAGCCTTCAAGATTTTATGAGATTGATGAAGATGACCAAGAGAGTGTTCAAGGACCTCAATCCTCTCCGGTGAGACAGAGTCAGCCTGATCCGGTAAATCAGGAAGAAGAGATAGGTCTAAATGAGCCTGATCAAGAAGCAGCAGTACAGGATACTCCCAAAATTCCAAGGTATGTAAAACTGAACCACTCTGAAGATCAAATCATAGGTGACAAAAGCAAAGGTGTACAAACTAGAAGGAATATTGCTCAAAATCAGAATGAATGTTGTCTGATTTCAAAGATTGAACCTAAAACAATAAATGAAGCCTGCAATGATGAAAACTGGACAAAAGCTATGGAAGATGAATTGATGCAAATTGAGAAAAATCATACTTGGGATCTTGTTCCCAGACCTAGTGACAGGAATGTAATTGGAACCAAGTGGGTCTTCCGGAACAAACTAAATGAAGCTGGTGAAGTAATCAGAAACAAAGCTAGATTGGTCTGCAAAGGCTACTCTCAAATAGAAGGAATTGACTTTGAAGAGACTTTTGCTCCGGTGGCAAGAATTGAAGCAGTCAGATTACTTCTTGCATTTGCTGCCTTCAAAGACTTCAAGGTATATCAGATGGATGTCAAGTCTGCCTTCCTAAATGGTGATCTGGAAGAAGAAGTCTACATTGAACAACCGGATGGTTTTCAATTGTCTGATAATGATGATATGGTCTGCAAGTTGAAGAAAGCTCTGTATGGATTGAAGCAAGCCCCAAGAGCATGGTATGAAAGGTTGGATAAGCATCTTGTGCAGATTGGATTCAACAAAGGTACTGCTGACAGTAACTTATATTTCAAAATTGATCATGAAAATATTCTAATTGTTGAAGTATTTGTGGATGATATCATTTTTGGAGGAAGAGATAGTATGTGCAAAACTTTTGCAAATCAGATGAAAAGTGAGTTTGAAATGTCTATGCTTGGTGAAATGAATTTCTTCTTGGGTCTGCAAATTACTCAAACAAAAGAAGGGATCTTCATTTCTCAGACCAAATATGTGAAAGAATTGTTAAAGAAATTTGGTATGGAAGACTCAAAGTCTATGAACACTCCTATGGCAACCGGATGTAAGTTAAGCAAAGATGATGACTCTCCAAAGGCAGATCAGACAAAGTATAGATCAATGATTGGTGGATTGTTGTACCTCACTCAAACTAGACCAGATATAATACAGGCTGTTGGTCTTGTGGCAAGATTCCAGGCTGATCCTAGAGAATCTCATGTTATGGCAATCAAAAGAATTCTTAGGTACTTGAAAGGAACAGTGGAGTATGGTCTATGGTACCCTAGAGATCCGGACTTCTCTCTTCATGCTTACACAGATGCAGACTGGGCAGGAGATGTGGATGACAGGAAGAGCACTAGTGGTGGAGCATTCTTTTTGGGGAAGAGATTGGTTTCTTGGTTAAGCAAGAAACAAGATGCAATATCTCTGTCTACAACTGAAGCAGAATACATTGCAGCAGCAGGTAGTTGCACTCAAATCTTATGGATGAAGCAGATGCTAAGAGACATCAAAGTTGAATATGAGGAGCCTATCACAATTTTCTGTGATAATTCAAGTGCAATTAATATCTCCAAGAATCCAGTATTGCATTCTAAGACTAAGCACATATCTATCAAATTTCACTTCTTGAGAGAACAAGTAAACAAGGAAGAAGTCAGATTGGAGTATGTTCCCTCCAAGGATCAGATTGCAGATATCTTTACAAAACCTCTTCCCAAGGACTCTTTTGAATCTCTCCGGGAGAAGTTAGGGGTCATGGCCCCTCCGGTGATGAACTAAGATGCACTAATGTGCATCAGTCCGGTGAATATCACAGTCATATCTTGTGATCCGGATTGATGATGGGGAGCTGCTACTCAGGGGGAGCAGCTGGTATGATTCTGATGTATTAGAATTGCAAGTATGAGCCCTTTGCCATTGATGTCAAAGGGGGAGAGAAGACATGTGAAAAACAAGTGGTTGATGATCAAAGGGGAAGCAGTAAAGGAAGAGAAGACATGTGAAAAGTTGTTGTTGATAGGGGGAGCTGTGACAGAAAGGAGAAGTTCTTGTCTTGATGGTTTTTCACATCATATGTTGCCATCAATGACAAAGGGGGAGATTGTTGCAAGTATGAGGTGATCCAGTGTTGTCATTGATGTCAACATACTCATATTGCATTGGCAAGAAGGATTTGATGAGCTGTATGCTGAGGATATTGAGAAAATTAGCCTCAGTCAGGAACAGTGAAGAACAGTGATGAGAAGAAGGCAAATGTGTTGTATGGGTTGAGAACCGGAGGATGCGGATTAAAGGGTTTGTAGGTATGAGTCTTGAGATGCTTCAATTACGATTTCAGAGGTCCGCATGAAGATCTGAAGAAGTTGTGGCTGCCGGTGTAGAACCAGTCCCGGCAAGTGCTTAGAGGTGACAGAGGATCACAGAAAGGTCCGGTGAGGTCCAGAATTGTACAATCCTAATATGCGGATTGGAAAGAGTGTTTGAGATGTCCTTGTGATGTTCCATCTCGAGTTGTGTATGATTTGGAGGTCCGAAAATACCTCTTGCATTATAACAGTAGCAACAGACAGTGTTCTTGGAGTTCCGGATAAGGAGGATAAGAGATTTCAGTAAGAAAATGAAATGCGGACGTACCTGGTCATTCAGGCAAGCTTGTGAAGGTTCTTAGATCATGTTCAGGTTGTGTTGTTGGTCCGCATTGATTTGTGTATGATTTGGAGGTCCGGAAGTATCTCTTGCATTATGGCAATGGTGACAGACTGTGTTCTTGAAGTTCCGGATGAGGAAGACAAGAGATTCAAGTAGGTAAAGGAAGTGCGGATGTATCCGGTCTTTCAGGCAGGCCTGTGAAGGTTCTTGGATCATGTTGAAGTTATGTTGTTGGTCCGCATTGATAGTAGAACCCGGAATTGAAGATATTCTTCCGGATGAAGTTCTTGCTCTGTTTAGCCGACCGGATGAGATGTTCATCCTTGTGGTGGCCGACCGGATGTGTTATTCATCTTGCGGATGTTCTTATGGTTGTTTGCCGACTTAGATGTTTGTTCCTAAGTTGATGTCTTGTATAAATAACGGTTTGTGAGTTCATTTCAAAGTGTGTGATGTGTGGATGAGTGTGGCATAGCGAAGAGAAGTGCGAAAAGCAGAGCAGAGGTTTTTGGGCTTAATTGGAACTGATCCGGACATGGTAGAGATGTCATTCTCCAGTTCAAGACTGTGATTCTTATCACTTTGTAAGACAGTGTGTCTTCTTGTAGGCAGTGAGCCTCTTGTGAGCAGTGTGCTCGGGCAGTGAGCCCTTATTGGCATGTGCCATTCATTTTTCTTTATTCTTCTAACAGAGAATAATTCTTGGGTTAATCACCCCGTGGTTTTTCCCTTAACTGGGTTTTCCACGTCAAAATCTTGGTGTTCAATGTGTTAATACTTATCTGCTCTTGTGTTTATGTATTATGCTTTCTTGGATGATTATTTGATATGCTGCTAACTAACAACAAAGAATCAAGTGTTTGAAATAACAAGAAGTTTTATACAACTGATTCACCCCCCCCTCTCAGTTGTATGCCCTAGATCCAACAAAAACATCAAGGAAATCCTCAATATCATCAAAAGGTACATAAACACAAATTCAACATTCAACATACATACAACACAAACAACTCCACTCACACTCATGATGCTCTTCTTCCATGGAAAGAGGGTAATCATCCCAATCACCCCTGCGTAGCTAGCTTTTTTCTAGAAAGGTGGGAGTGATTCAACTAATGCTTTTATCAAGGGTGTAATGCATGTGTTACTTGGAGTCTGACTTAGCCATGTTGTGTTTCAGTAACACTATGGTTATCATAGGGACAACTAAAGACCAATTGATAAGGATGGGTAATTCCTTGTTCCACTTTAGGCTCTACTAGGCTAAGGAGGATATTCCCCAGGGTGCAATTAGATAGATAATCAAATAATTATAACATGGAAATAGACACTAAAACAAACCATACCCATTGCATAGGCAACTCCAAATTGAAACTATCACTAAGCACCAATATGCTAGTTTGTTGATATAAGGACATCGCTACTTCATTAAGAAGATACATACTATGTTTAAAGAGTATAAAAATTCTTTCTTATTTACCCTTAGTGATGTCCCCCTTTTAGTACACATTCTTACATAGATGCAAATAGAATATAAAATCACACCTCTCTTAAAATAAAGCTTAAAAAAATTGTTGAAATTGAATAATGTTGATGAACATATCAATGCTATGTTTGTTAAGAGATTTATTCTTATTGTACACATCTAAATTTGACCATGTCCTAACTGTTACCTATTTTTTCTAACAACTCAATCAGGTAGAGATTTTGTGTCTTAAATGGAAAAGAAAGGTACATTTTTTATTCTTTTGCTATATTACATGCATGTGCATAAATATAATTAGAAAGATTACATTACACTAGATTGCATTTATGCAAATGTAGCTAACATAGAAGGGATTTCACAAATCTTTTTAGAAAGAGTAATCTTTATTGATAATATGAATGTATAAGGTCTCACACAAGTTGTGAGACTAACTGATTCATTGCAAATGAAAAGAAAGACTATACATTTATAGAAAATTGTAGAAATAAATGTACAGATATTATAGGGTGACTCGTCATTGCCTGAATGATGAGTCTTGGTCCTTCTTGCATTGTCTTGCATCATCCTATGTTGTCCGTGTGTCCTGCATCCAACTATTATCTCCTTGCTGCCCCTAGTTATCTACATCAGAGGTTGAAAACTGATGTTAGATCAATGACAGGGCATCATATAACATGTGACATATATCTACAAACATACAATCTAATTTTCAAATGCAATAAACCCGTTAGTATCACATGGACCTTCAAGAAAGCAACAAGATAATCAAGAACATCAATCACACGAATTTTTATTGCTAACATGTTTGTTTCATGTGCAGATACAGGTGTCATTTAACACCCATTTCATTTTAGCATGTGGAGAAAATGTGGCTCCCACGAGGGTTGAGCCTAGCATGTCTAACAAAGAGCCATTAATGCTTTCAAATAGTATAAAAGAAAGAGATACAAGTACAGAAAATGAAGTGCAAAAGTTATCATATAGTTGCTCATGGCAAACATAACCTACAAATACAAGATCTAATAAGGACAACATGATATTATTGCCAAAGATAGTCACAAGAATAGTTTAAAGATAGCCAGACATTTGTAAACTATCATTAAGAGCGGTCACATCTAAATTGTTGATGACTATAACCGTTAAGAGATAAACAATACCTGCAATTGTATGAGAACAGTAAATTGTCATGATAGAGGACAAATGAAGCATGTTACTACTCATCATGATGCATCACAAAAGAAATAAGAGGCAAATATGATTGGAGCAACAGTCCAGTTTGGGACAGACCTTTATGACTATCACATGTCATGAGAGCATTATATAATAAGAATTTCATCATATGCAAGGAACATGTCATCATTAATTGAAAAATCTCTTAGAACAAAAAGACTATGATATAGAAACATTGCCAGAGGGACAATCCATACATTCCAGGACAGTCATAGTCATGGATGTCATAAGATACAATTCCAAGAGTTTAAAGTATGTCAAATATGGTTGTAATAGTGTCATGGAGAGGAGATAACAAGAACACGAGAAAGTATCTTATACAACTGGTGCTGCATCAGATATCACATCAAGTGGATTCATCTCATAAGTCTCAACAATATGCATGAATCTACAGAAGGCCTCATGAGGAGTCATAACTATAGCTAGTGCAATAATAATGCAAATGAAATGAAGAAGCTACAATTATTTCTATGTTGTTATAGAATAGTGGTATAAGATCTAAAGCTACAAGAGTGATTTGCAAACTTATGCAATAACACAGAATGCCATGAGAGGTTCAGTAATATAGAAAAAGAATAAAAGAATAACTGATGCAAAAGGTACAAGGTGTAAAGCTACAAATCTATACGGTGACATAAGAGCCTAAAGGAGTAGTCATGAAAAGGGACATAATGAGCATAACTGAAGACAAGTAGGCAGGAGTAATATAATCATCTACCATAGTCAAGCAACAATGAATCTAATCAAGATTAAAGGATGTCATATAGTCTTATCCTTTAATTACAGTATGTGAGCAAACAGAATCACGACAAGAAACAGAGACTGAGTTTGGTAGGCATCTAGAAGACTTCATAAAGATAAAGAGTAGCTACAGCCAACAAACAAGTATAAGAAGACATTTATCTTCTATCAAAGGCAATGTCTCAATCATGCTGAAAAAGACAAAAGAGAAGGTAAAATGAGTAAGGTCAGTCATGATGAACATCAAGCATAGTGAGCAATAACATAACATCAATCTTAGTCATTGAATGCTCATGTAATAGTAAACAGGGTCAATCATAATACATCAACCATGCAACTTTTCAAATTTTGCATTTTGAAATACCCATATAGCCTGTGTTCAGTGATATCATGGAGAAGATCAGAAAAGCTATCCACACTAGAGGGTCTGTAGCACAAAACCCTAATGCATTCATGTAAGGAACTATCATTTTTCTTAGCATAAATAAAGGAAAAGGTTGATAAAACTCAAAGGAACATAATTATGCCAGTTTATGCAAGAAAGAGAAATATGTAGTTTGCCAGTAGATGCAAAGTTTAGTGATTTTCTCAAGATTGTCATAAATATATAGTCTGAGAGATGGAAAAGAAACAAATACAGAGAAGCAAGATAAGTGTTCTTACCTGTAGCAATAAGAGAGATCATGCATGGAGCTACGAGAACAACTGTATGGAACTCCACAATGAGCAGAAACCCTAGTGTGGTGATGCACATACCAGTGAAATGGAATGCAAATATGCAATGATGAGGGTTTTTGCCTTATCTTGTTTTAGGGCTTCCGTTTTGCTCTAAGTGTTTGATGGGCATTTTTGCCTTTTTGTTTACACTTTAAACATGAAAATTAATACCCACGACCATGTAAGTTATTTTTGCCTTGTAAACAAAATATGTTTCATATATTTTATTTGCATTGACTATAACATGGTCGAATCTTGACCTTATCTTTTTTTTGCATTGATTCAAAATGTAAAGCATCTGACTTTAATGATGTTATAAATCATTAAGTCAAATTGCCATTTAAAATGCAAAATAGAATACCTACCTTATGCTTTATGCTTTCATTACACATATCAAGCATATAGGGAGATTGAAGGAGGTTGGCAAATACATGCCAAGCATATAGGGGAATGTTTTCCTTTTTGGAGAGTGGTCTGACCAAGTTTGGAATAGATTTAGGAGTGTTTATGGTAGATCGAGTCATGACTTGACTTTTTCCACATGAGAGAGTCCTTTTGGAGAGTTTCTTCTTGCTATTTTGGGGGCTTTTTGGAGGCATCTGACCCAAAACAGTTAGAGATCCTATTTTGATGCAACTGCCTTAGAGATGGATATAGTCACTTGGATTGACTCATTGTAACTAGTTCTTACTATACAGTTTCTAGAGACTTGTGATTTTGACAATCCTTGCTCAGATTTTGATAGTTTGTAGCTCATTTTTCAGTTTACTTGATATGGAATACAGTGGAGACCTTGAATTCTACTGATTAAAAATTGTGCATGCTTGTCCTTTGTATCATTGTACTTAACAGCTAATTTGATAGAATTATTTGTGAAGTAAGTTTTATTTCCTCTTAGCTTTTGTCTCAGAATTTAGAGCCTTTTATGTAGAAAATACTAATGCAGGTTGGAAGTTGTGTTAAAAGTGTGTATTACCCTTAAGTGTGAAATCATTTTTTTCCTCTTAAGAACTCTGCATACATAAACCTACTTTTGAAATATTTATGCATAAGTATAAGTGATAGGTTGTGCAAAAAAAAATTTAGTCATTATAACAAGTGTTTGAATTTGGTATTTTCATGTTCCTCATTCAGTTAGGTGTATCACCCATTAGAGTTTAATTTCAGTTTTAATGCATATGTTTCTTACCCTTTTCCTTGTCAAAGCCATAGAATAGTCAATCTTAAGTGATATAAAGTTAGGAAGCTGGCCTTCTCCAGAGATTCACTCCAATTTCTAGGTGACCCACAGCCATAGGAGTGTTTCCATGTTCCTCTAGAGTACCAATTTTTTGTAGATTGGTAGGGTGCAACTTTCAGAAATAATATTTTTTTGCACACTCGGTGGGACTATCAAATCAAGATAGTTTTAGTTTTCAAACTTTGGTGGTTTTGATATGCAGCCAGCATATTTCAGCCTTTAAGAGCTATTTTCTTGCATATCTAGTGACTCTCACTGAGAATAGAACAAGTAAACTAGTGTTGTTTTATTTTTATGAAAAGGATACAAACCAGAATTTTGAGTTCTTTTGAGTATTTACAGTTGTCTTACCTAGAAGACAAACTAGAACTATAAAAAGAACCCCAATTTCAAAGAGAGTTTAGTCAAATCCACTAAGTATTAGACTAACAGTACCTGTATCTCCTATACCAGTCCAAGCTAGTCCACCTCCAGATGTTCCAATGGCAAGGAATCATCCATTTGTGGTATTTGATGGGGGTAGCCTGTTGAACTTAACACAACATGATGACATACCCATGGAAGCCTTGAAGAGTCTACCTATTTTCATAGGGGAGGATCAAACTACCTCGATTGAGCACATCAGAGATGTGGCTTCCGTATGTGGAGTTCATCATGTAACCCAAGAGAATGTAGCAATCAGGCTTCTAGCTACTTCACTTAAGGGAAAAGCTGTGTAGTGGTTTAGGGGACTACCAGTGGCAACCATTAGAACATGGGATGATTTATGTGATAAACTGCACAAACAATTTCAAGATAAGTCTGATCACTTATCACTGGTTGAACAACTGACCACAATAAAAAGAACTCCTCAGCAGCAAATCATGGACTTCAACTTCTACTTTCAGAGAACATGGCACAAAATTCTGGTCACAGTAAGAACCTCATCAGATTATGCTTTTTTATACTATTTAAAATCTCTTAACAATGACATTTCTATCGTGATACAATCAATGGGAGGTACTAGTTAACTAGATGCTTATGAAATAGCAATTAGAGCAAAAAATAGCCTGATTTAGGCTGGTAAGATAGCACCCAGGCCTCCAATGCCTATTTTTCTTGAAATCCAGCCTTCTATGCCATTACAAATTCCATCTTTTACCCCTTTACCTGCTGTTGCAGCATTGCCAACTACTGTCAATCCTGATGTTGTTTCTAGCTCATCACAAGAGCTAAAAGAGATTAAAAACAACCAACAAAAGATTGAAAACATACTTCAAACTTTTGGAAATGAACTAGTGAGCATAAAGAAGCAACAGTCCCAGAATAGACAACCATATTAGCCACAAAATCAATGTCAAAATCAGCCATACCAAGCGAATAGACCACCATACCAAGGAAATTTCTAGGGTACAAGGCAGAATGTAAACCCAAGGCCTTTTCAGCCTTATAATCCCACACCAATTAATGCAATTAGAGACCTTGTTCCTGTCTAGAATAACCTTGTAGCAAAATATGAATGGTGTTTCCCTTGCAACTAGCCACACAGTAAAGCTACCTGCTCAAATGGAGTTAATAAATCAGGAATTGATGATGTAGAATGTTGTAGTTCCTCAGCCTAGCACATCTAATGATGGGCCTTTCCAGCAGCAGCAGGAGCAACCTCCAAGTGATATTGCCTTCCTAAACTGGTAGGGTGAAGAGTTTTGTGGAGTAAACAGAGATGATTCTCTGATTGTAGCAAATACAAGAGCTAAGAAGAGGGGTTTTGAGATGGAACAATTAGCAAACAAAGGAAAAGAAACTGCTATACCATCCACATATCAAATTCCTCACATCTTACAAAGAATATTTAAGGTGCTGCCAAGGAACAACCTCACATACAAGCAGACCCTACTGCTACAAAGTCTCATCAAAAGGTAAATATCACTTCACCTTTTGACATCATCGAAAATATGAAAAATATGAATGTGACAATGTCCATGTGGGATTCTTTATCCATCCCAGGCCAAAAAGACATGTTACAATATGCCTTGTCTAATTTGAAAGTGTCTAGTGATGCAACAGTTGACTCAGCTAGGGTTGTCCTTACAAATTCACCTTAGGACAGTAATAAACAGCTAGGTAAGGGTGTCAAACCTCTCCCATTTTATGTCTCATTGATAATAGGGGACAAACTAGTACATAATTGTATGGTGGATAGTGAGTGGGGCAAGTACTTCAGTCATGCCACAATAGATTGTAGACTAATTAGGACTGAAATACCAACCTCTTGAAAAGGGAGTACTCTAGTTAGATGGAATATCTATCAACACTGTAGGTGTGATTAAAGACTTAGGTCTCACATTGCATGCCTGTCCAAATGTTTCAATCTCTCAGGAGGTGTTTATCATTGATTTACCCCTTACTTTGCCATGTGGTTGTCAAGGGAGTTCACTGTCAAAATAGGAGGGTATTTGTCCTGATATTGGTCCCACATGTTCTTTAGGACCAGATATGGAACAAAAGTGACTATAAAATCTGAGTTGCTTGCTAACAATCACATTGAGCCTTATGTGCCAAGTGCAGTTAATGCCAATTGAACTATTTTTGATGATAGTGAGCTTATTGTTTCTCAAGAATTGCAGGCTACAAGTCTGACAAAAGTACTTTTGAATGAGTGGGCAACATAAAATATTGTAGATAATCCTAATGACCACATTCATGAAACTAGTTTGGGTGTTTATATGCTACATGAATCTAGAACAGTCATGCCAAACCTTGAGAAAAGTGTAGAACAACAGTTGGAATAGCAAGATGAATTATGGAAAATGTACTTTGATGGCTCTAGGAGTAGAAATGGAGCTAGTGGGGGTGCAATGCTTGTATCCCTACAAGGTGACAAGTATTATTCTGCTTTCTGTTTTGCTTTCTCATGCACTAATAATACTGCTGAATATGAAAGTTTGATTCAAGGATTGGAATGGGCCAGGAAGAGGAAAATCAATTGCTTGTAGGTATATGGGGATAGTGAACTTATTGTGAATCAGGTTAGAGGGCTGCATGTTACTAAAAATGATGTTTTGAAATCCTACAAGCATAGAGTGTGGGATATGATTGAAGAGTTTAGTGCATTTAACCTGATTTCTATTCCAAGAAGTCA
This sequence comes from Cunninghamia lanceolata, assembly GCA_027924645.1. Taxonomy (NCBI): domain Eukaryota; kingdom Viridiplantae; phylum Streptophyta; class Pinopsida; order Cupressales; family Cupressaceae; genus Cunninghamia; species Cunninghamia lanceolata. Next base: position 1,422,869 of record BSBN01000007.1, read on the forward strand.
AAACAATCATGTAGATAGGTTAGCTACAATAGGGGCTCAATTCGATATTCCTAATGATATAAAAAAGGAAAAGGCTCAAGATTATGTTAAGGTGATTGTTAGACCTTCTATTCTTGATAGCAACATTCACTAGCAAGTGTTTGAGAGTGATGAATAGGTACTGAGATTTTTACTAGAAGAATATGGTTTTCAGTGATGAATCAAGACAAGATTTAGAAGCACTATGATGAGCAGATTATTCATTTGAAGACTAACAAACTACCTAAAGGGTTAGTTTAATTAGAATCCATCTTTAGCACTGATGATTAGTTCAAAAAGAGCAAAACCAACATACAAGTCAAAGAGGAACATTAAGACGAGCTAGAAATTTTCAAAGGTAAGCTCCTTAAAATTGGTAAAATCTATTCACCTGAGGATAAGAAATCTTTTATTGCTCTTTGTCAAGAATTTCAAGATGTTTTTGCTTAGGAATATTCAGATTTGAAAGGGTTTGATCCTCACATTGCCCAGCATACCATAGAGTTAGAGCCAAATGCAAAACCTATTAGGTGGAAATAGAGGCCTTTAAACCCAAAACTTGAGCCTCTAATGATTAAAGAGTTAACCAAGATGATTGAGGGAAATATCATTTTTCCAATCAAGCACACATCCTGGGTCTCCAATCTTGTTCTCGTGAGGAAGAAGAATGGAGAAATTAGGCTCTATGTTGATTTTAGAGACATCAATTGAGCATCCCTAAAAGACCATTATCCATTGCCCTCAATGGAGCAAATCCTACAAATAGTAGCTGGTTTAGAGAGATTTTCATTGCTTGATGGTTATTCAGGCTATAATTAGGTTTTGGTCAAAGAAGATGACCAACATAAGACCTCTTTCACCACAAAGTGGGGTACCATGGCATATAAAAGAATGCCTTTCAGCTTATCTAATGTTGGTTCCACTTTTCAAAGAACTATGGATATGGCCTTTGAGGGCTTGCTTTATAATTTGGTACTTGTGTACCTTGATGACATCACAATGTTCTCCAAGAATGCAAATGAGCATTTATCACATTTAAGACAAGTGTTTGAGAGATGTAGAGAATTTGGTATATCCCTCAATCCCAAGAAATACATTTTTGTTGTCCATGAAGGTAAGATTTTAGGACATGTTGTGTCAAAATAGGGGGTTACCATTGATATAGAAAGAGTAAGGGCCATTTTGGAGCTACCTTTACCCATCCATAAGAAAGGACTACAAAGTTTTATAGGTAGAATTAATTTTCTGTGAAGATTTATACTTGATATTGGAAACTTGTTGAAGCCAGTGACTTCTATGTTAAAGAAAAATGTAGTTTTTAGCTGGACAAAAGAAGCCAAGCTCAATTTTGAATCCATAAAAGAAGTCTTATCAACAACACCAACTTTGGTAAATCTTGATTTTTCAAAAGATTTCATTTTGTATGCTTATGGTAGTATAGACACTATTTCTGTAATTCTGGTATAACAACAAAATAAAGGTTTTGAACAGCCCATTGCCTTCTTTAGTCAAGGCTTACAAGATTATGAGCAGAGGTACAATTTTATTGAAAAGCATGTCCTTAAAGTTGTTAAGAGTTTAAAGAAATTTAGACATCTTGTTTCTAACAACAAAGTGCATTTAATGGTTGCTCACCCTAGTGTGAAAGATTTTCTATTGAGCAAGGATGTAAATGAGAAGAGCGCTGGGTGGATTACTAAAGTCATGGAGTATGACGTGGATATCAAGATAATTAAGTTTGTCAGGGGAAGAGGACTTAGTGAACAACTTGCTACTAGGCCTGAAAATGAAACAGATAAGGAAGAAGAAGTAGTTTTTGTTACTGTGGATGAGCCTCAAAATGATACAACATCAGTTGGAACAAGTTGGGTTAAGGATATGACTCACTTTATGCAAACTGGTGAGTGCCCAATGGGTTTAGATAGAGCTAAAATGAGGTATTTCAGATTACAGTCTATTCCTTATGTCTTGGTTAATGATGTTCTTTTTAGAAAGGATTTGAATGGTGTACTCTTAAGATGTAGTGATAATGATCAAGTTGACAAAGTGCTTTATGAGTTCCATGATGGAACAACTGGGGTCATTTTGCCCCAAGGACAACTAGATGGAAGCTAATGAGAGCTAGCTATTATTGGCCCAACTTATTTAGAGATGCCCATGCTTGGGCTAGAAATTGTGTAAAATGTGCCATTTTTGTAAGCAATGAAAGGCTGCCAGCTTTACCTCTGCAGCCAGTTCAAGTGGAATAGCCCTTTATGAGATGGGGCATTGATTTTATAGGTGCCATTAACCTACCGTCTAGTGTAGGACATAGTTGGGTACTCACAGCAATAGATTACTTTACAAGATGGACTGAAGCAGTGGCTTTGAAAGAAGCCAATGAAAATGCTGTCTTAAACTCTTATTATGATTTAGTAACTAGATTTGGAGTTCCTGAATCAATCATTTTAGACAATGCTTTAGCCTTTGTTGGATTGAGAGTAAGTGACTAGGTTGTGAAGAATGGCATTTATTTAAATACATCATCAAATTATTACCCCCAGGGTAATGGTTTGGCAGAATCCATGAACAAGAATCTAATAAGGATTATCAAAAGAACTATGGAAGATAACTAGAGGACCTGACACACCAAGCTGAAATCTGCTCTATGGGCAAATAGAATAACTCCCAAAAGGTCTATTGGGAACTCTCCATATATGCTAGTTTATGGTAAAGAGGCAAGGTTGCCTTTATCTGTTGAGCTACCAGCTCTTGACATCATGAATCAGTTGGAAATGTTTGAAGAAGAAGATCCAGTGGCTGTTAGATATGCTCAACTCATGGAGCTAGAAGAAGTAAGAGATAAAGCTATGAAAGCTATGGAGAATCATTAGCTTCAAACAAAAAGAGTATTTGATAAGAAAGCCACTCCCAAAATTTTTATAGAGGGTGACATTGTGCTTAAATGGGATGAACTGAAAAGTAGGCAAGGCAAACACTCCAAGTTTGACAGCATGTGAAGTGGCCCATTTATCATCACTGGATGCAAGGAGCATAATGCATTCCAGTTATCAAACATGGATGGAGAAAACTTGCGTATCCTAGTTAATGGGATACACCTAAAAAGGTGTTTTGAGGTATGATCTGCCTTTGAGAATAGTAGGTTAGCTTTTTTACCTTCAATAAGTGTTGCTGCCATAGTTTAGATGCTTTTTTTTTCCCTAAGTGTTGTCCATCACAGTTAGATAGTTGCTTTTCTACTTTTTACTTTTACTTAGGTTTTTCAGGTGTCTTTCACTTTTTCTCCTGAGTTGCAGAAGTCAGAAATCTATTTGTCCAAGTGTTTTAGAAGTCTCTGAATGACCCTATGCCCAATGGACAAGGTCTAGGAAACTGGTCTAATGTCTAACATGCAAACATATAGCAGATGTCACAAAAAATGTTACCTATTTTCACTAATAGCTCAATCAGGTAGAGCTTTTGTGTCTTAAATGGAAAAGAAAGGTACATTTTTTATTCTTTTGCTACATTACATGCATGTGCATAACTAGAATCAGAAAGATTACATTACACTAGATTGCATTTATAAAAATGTAGATAGTTCATAGAAATGCTTTCACTAATCTTTTCAGAAAGACTAATCTTTATTGATAATATGAATCTATAAGGTCTCACACAAGTCATGAGACTAACTAATTCATTGCAAATGAAAAGAAAGACTATACATTTATAGAAAATTGTAGAAATAAATGTGCAGATGTTATAGGGTGACTCGTCATTACCTGAATGACAAGTCTTGGTCCTGCTTGTGTTGTCTTGCATCATCCCATGTTGTCCACGTGTCTCGCATCCAGCGGTTATCTCCCTGCTGCCCCTAGTTATCTACATTAGAGGTTGAAAACTGATGTTAGAGCAATGACAGAGCATCATATAACATGTGACATATATCTACAAACATACAGTCTAATTTTTAGATGCAATAAACTCGTCAGTATCACATGGACCTTCATGAAAGTAACAGGATAATCAAGAACATCAATCATAAGAATTTTTATTGCTAACATGTTTGTTTCATGTGCAAATATAGGTGTCATTTAACACTCATTTCATTTTAGCATGTGGAGAAAATGTGGCTCCCATGAGGGTTGAGCCCAGCATGTCTAATAGAGAGCCATTAATGCTTTCAAACAGTATAAAAGAAAGAGATACATGTGTAGAAAATGAAGTGCAAAAGTTATCATGTAGCTGCTCATGGCAAACATAACCTACAAATACAAGATCTGATAAGGAAAACATGATATTATTGCCAAAGATAGTCACAAGAGTAGTTTGAAGATAGCTAGGCATTTTTAAACTGTCATTAAGAGCAATCACATCTAAATTGTTGATGATTGTAGCAGTTAAGAGATAAACATGCATGCATTTGTATGAGAATAGTAAATTGTCATGATAGAGGACAAACAAAGCATGTTACTACTCATCATGATGCATCACACAAGAAATAGGAGGCAGATATGATTGGAGTAGCAGTCCAGTTTGGGACAGACCTTTATGACTGTCACATGTCATGAGAGCATTATATAATAAGCATTCCATCATATAAAAGGAACATGTCATCATTAATTGAAACATCTCTTAGAACAAAAAGACTGTGATATAGAAACACTGCTAGAGGGACAATCCATACATTCCAAGATAGTCATAGTCATGGATGTCATAAGATACAATTCCAAGAGTTTAAAGTATGTCAAATATGGTTGTAATAGTGTCATGGAGAGGAGATAACAAGAACACTATAAAGTATGTTATACAACTGGTGTTGCATCAGATATCACATCAAGAGGATTCATCTCATAAGTATCAACAATATGCATGAAGCTACAGAAGGCCTTATGAGGAGTCATAACTATAGATGGTGCAAAAACAATGCAAATCAAATGAAGAAGCTATAGTTATTTCTATGTTGTTATAGAATAGAGGTATAAGATCTAAATCTATAGGAGTGATTTGCAAACTTATGCAATAACACAGAATGCCATGAGAGGTTTAGTAATATAGAAAAAGAACAAAAGAATAACTGATGTAAAAGGTACAGGGGGTAAAGCTACAAATCTATATGGTGACACAAGAGCCTACAGGAGTAGTCATGAAAAGGGACGTAATGAGCATAATTGAAGACAAATAGGTAGGAGGAATACAATCATCTACCATAGTCAAGCAATAGTGAATCTAATCAAGAATAAAGGATGTCATATAGTCTTATCCTTTAATTTCAATATGTGGGTGAATAGAATCATGACAGGAAATAGAGAATGAGTTTGCTAGGCATCTAGAAGACCTCATAAAGATAAAGAGTAGCTACAGCTAACAAAAAAGGATAAGCAGACATTTATCTTTTGTTAGAGGCAATGTCTTAGTCTAGTTGAACAAGACAAAAGAGAAGGTAAAATTAGTAAGGTTAGTCATGATGAACATTAGGGATAGTGAGCAATAACATAACATCAATCTTAGTCATTGAATGCTCATCTAATAGTGAACAGGATCAATCATAGCACATCAACCATGCAACTTTTCATATTTTGTATTTTGAAATACCCATATAGCCTGTGTTCAATGATATCATGGAGAAGATTATAAAAGCTATCCACAATAGAGGGTTTGTAGCACAAAACCCTAATGCATTCATGTAAGGAACTATCAATTTTCTTAGCATAAATAAAGGAAAAGGTCGATAGAACTCAAAGGAACATAATGATGCCAGTTTGTGCAAGAAAGAGAAATATGTAGTTTGTCAACAGATGCAAAGTTTAGTGATTTTATGAAGATTGTCATAAAGCTATAGTCCAAGAGATGGAAAAGAAACAGATACAGAGAGGCAAGATAAGTGTTCTTACTTGTAGCAATAAGAGAGATTGTGCATGGAGCTACAAAAACAACTATATGGAACTCTAGAATGAGTAGAAACCCTAGTGCGGTGGTGCACAAAGTAGTCAAATGGAATGCAAATATGAAATGATGAGGATTTTTACCTTATCTTATTTTAGGGCTTCTCTTTTTCCCTAAGTGTTTGATGGGCATTTTTGCCTTTTTGTTTACACTTTAAACATGAAAACTAATACCCATGACCATGTAGGTTATTATTTCCTTGTAAACAAAATATGTTTCATATATTTTATTTGCATTGACTATAACATGGTCAAATCTTAACCTTATCTTTTTTTTGAATTGATTCAAAATGTAAAGCATTTGACTTTAATGATGTTGTTATATATCATTAAGCCAAATTGCCATTTAAAATGCAAAATAGAATACCTACCTTATGCTTTATTCTTTCATTACACATGCCAAGCATATAGGGAGATTGAAGGAGGTTGGTAAACACATGCCAAGCATATAGGGGATTGATTTCCTTTCTGGAGAGTGGTTTGACCAAGTTTGGAGCAGATTAGGAGTGTTTATGGTAGATCAAGTCATGACTTGACTTTTTCCACATGAGAGAGTCCTTTTGGAGAGTTTCTTCTTCCTATTTTGGGGGCTTTTTGGAGGCATCTGATCCAAAATAGTTAGAGATCCTATTTTGATGCAACTACCTTAGAGATGGATATAGTCACTTGGATTGACTCATTGTAACTAGTTCTTACTATATAGTTTCTAGAGACTTGTGATTTTGACAATCCTTGCTCAGATTTTGACAGTTTGTAACTCATTTTTTAGTTTACTTGATATGGAATACAGTGGAGACCTTGAATGCTACTGATTGAAGATTGTGCCTACTTGTCCTTTGTATCATTGTGCTTAGCAACTGATTTGATAGAGTTATTTGTGAAGTAAGTTTTATTTCCTCTTAGCTTTTGTCTCATAATTTAGAGCCTTTTATGTAGAAAATACTAATGCAGGTTGCAAGTTGTGTTAAAAGTGTGTATTGCCCTTAAGTATGAAATCATTTTTCCCTCTTAAGAACTCTACATACATAAACCTACTTGTGAAATATTTATACAGAAGTATAAGTGATAGGTTGTGTAAAAAAAATTAGTCATTATAACAAGTGTTTGAATCTGGTATTTTCATGTTCCTCATTTAGTTAGGTGTATCACCCATTGGAGTTTAATTTTAGTTTTAATGCATATGTTTCTTACCCTTTTCCTTGTCAAATCCATAGAATAGTTAGTCTTAGGTGATATAAAGTTAGGAAGCCGGCGTTCTCCAGAGATTCACTCCAATTTCTAGGTGACCCATAGCCATAGGAGTGTTTCTGTGTTCCTCTAGAGTACCAATTTTCTGTAGATTAGTAGGGTGGAACTTTCAGAGATAATACTAACATCACCAAATTCATCCCACATATCTCCCTCTAATGTTAATTAAATAAATAACTCAATTAACAAATCCAATCATCCTCTTAGCAATAATTAAATAAATTATGATCGTTTATTTAATTAATCAATCAATTCATCCTTCTTCTAATGTTCCAACTATTAATTGAATAAATCCACATTTATTTAATTAAATCCACCATCACTTTACCATTCCCCCCAAAATTAAATAAATGCACAATATTTATATAATTTATCCTAAACTCCCCCTCATTGTTAGTCAACTAAATAACAAAGTTTAATCAAATAATTAATCATTTACACATTCCCAAATCCAAATTAACCAAGTCAACCTTGTACAAGACTCAAAACGTGCACAAAGCTCCAAGCATGCACATGGCTCCAAAAATCCCCTTTTCAATCCTATTTATCCATTCAAATCTACCAAATCTCTACCCTCCATATCTTGTCAATCCTTTCCCTAGTCACATGGTGCACCAATCATGCCATGCCACTTGTTGGCCTTTCAATCACTCTTCAATCTCAATCAACCTCATCCCTCCATCTTTACGATCTAATCTCATCCATCCATCATCTCATATAAAATTCTATAAATCAACCATTTCATAAGCCATTTCTAAGAAGTTTCTTTGAAGAGCAAGTTTATTTTGTCCAAGTGAGCAACTAATATTTCCACAACAACAACAAATCATTGAGCATATCCAAAGCATCAAGGGTTTGTTTTGTTGAATTTTTTTTTTTTTCATTACCTTATCTCAATTGGAGGTGTAACTTAGATATGAAATAGGTGTTTTGTTTTAATTAAATTACCCCTTATTTGTTTCATATTTATCCTTTTCCTCATTTCTATTTATCTTTTTATCCAAGGAGGGCATTTTCAAGCACTATTTTCTTGACCAAACAGAGATGTTTCTTAGAGAAATTTTTTGAAATAGGGTAAAACTTCATGCTCTTCATAGTGGTATCACTAGTTGTTTTCATGACCTCTAATTCTTTTAGAAATTATATTTTCTCACTATTATCCTTGTGTTATCATAGTTTTTAGACCTTCAAACACTCATAACTTTCACAAACGAGCTCAGATATAGGTGATTCTTTTTTTCAAAGTGCATATTTTTTCATGCTCTACATAGTGTTGCTATCTATTCATGATTTTTCTGATGTTTTTTTTGAGTGAATCCATTAGCACATCATGAAGAATTGATTTCATGTGTCTCTAACATTGGTTTTGTATTTTTTATTAGCTTTTCCTTGCTATTTCTTGACCTATTTTCTTGTAGGTTCATATGTCTAAGATAAAGAATAGGATCAAAGTACTAATGTGTGGGTTGTTGGTTTTTCTTGACAAAGACTAATTTTTAAACCCCCATTTTATGTTATGTTAATCATTTTCTTATATAAAATTACCTTTCTTGTTAGATTATTATGTCTATGGGAGTGTGCATGCTCTTCCCTCACACTACAAGGTGACCTTCAGAATCAAAGTCATCCCTTGTGCATTTTAGTCTTCACATCTCATAATTGTTTTTCTTAAGGTTAATGAACCTGTTTGTCATGCTTGTGTTAGTAAGAGGTGTGACTGATCTTTCTTGACACCACAATGTGATCTTGAGAATCAAAAGAACCAATTCATTTAATTTTTGTTTAATCCCAAAAGGTTGGGCATGTGTATGCTCTTTCCTCATGTTGCAAGGCAATCTTGGAAATAAAAAGTGACTAGTTCTTGTTTGAGCTTATTTGTAGTGGTCCTCACTTAGATTTCTCCATCATGGCAACCTAAACCCATGGGTTAAAGCATGGTATAGAAATTTGGGAGAGAATTGAAAGACTTTTCCATCAAGGTACATTTATTGTTAAGGGCTAAGCTTGCAATAAAATTTATATCATGCAAAGTGAATGTGGAGATTAGGTTACCCCCTCATGCTATTAGACGTACACTTAGTTTCATATATTTTATCCTTCCATACCACAAGGAATATTGAATAGATCTCTAGATACAAAACTTTCAATCTTTCACAATGTATGACACACTAGTTAAGTAGATAGCCCTAGGAAGTTACTCACCGTGTACCTATGGAAATTGAGATAGTAGGCCACAAACAAACTAAAATCAAGTTTGTGGTTAGTGTTATAATATCATGGACCAATACTATCCATGACCAAGCTTGGGCATTATCAATGAGCTCATAAGCCAAATACTCCTAGACATGAATAATTATGTTTTTCATGTGTTTGATGTGCTTGAAAATTGTGTGAAACTTGCAAAATATCCAAAAATATAAATACATTAGAAAACCTTAAAACACAAAAGATTAAAAATATAAGGCCAAAGATTGAAATACCTATGAAACCCAAAATTGTTAAACAAATCCAACACACTCACTCCACATAAATACATCCATCCAAAATCTAATATTTTGAAAATTAATCCCAAGGTCCTAACATCAAACATCAAGCAAACTCCCAAATCACATCTATCAAACCTCAACTGTAATTAAACAATCTAAAATCTAACCTCATCCTAAAATCCACTAACCACCCATCACTAATAAAATTTGTTTAAGGACCTAAGTCCCTTAAACTAAATCTCAAAATCCCATATCAAAGTCATCAAGGGTCCTAGATCTCATCATCCAAATCAAAGCCAAATAAATCCTAAGCAAATCTAATCCCAATGGTGTTCTAATTAAGGTATTTTCCTAAATCCGAAGGTCTATTATCACAAAATCAAAATTGGTTAAGGATCTAAATTGCCTCAACCCCATTAAAACTAACCACCATGAAGGGTCCTAGACCCAATCCTTCAAAATAAAAATCCACCCCATCCCAAGGCCAACCATCATCCTAAACCTAAAATCAATTGTCACATTTCTGGAGGTCCTAGACCTTTTTTATTGAATCAAGAATCAACCATCAAGTTATCCTTTGCATCTAAAATCAAGCCACCATCCTGCTACCCTAAGGTTCTAGACTTTAATAAAATAGTCATCAAATCATAATAATCCAACATCAAACTCCCTAAGGTTCTAGACCTTGTGCATTGAATCTAATCCAAAATCAAATTAAAGTAAAGTTTCTTAGGTTCATTTACCTAATCCTTCTAATCAAAATTAATCCCATCAATCATAATATCCAAATCAAATAGTTAATCAAACACATCAAGTTACACAAGGTCCTCGACCTTAATTAACTCCAACATAAAGCACCTCAAGCACTTTGGCCTTGATCCATCCCATCATTAACCATGTAGGGTCATGTACCTCATTTGCGTCCAATATCATAAACCAATCTAAGAAATCAAGACCTTTTCAAATCAACCATCCCAAATCTGGACTTCAATCTCATCCACAATCAAACCTTTTGGGTCCTAGACATCATCCAGATCCAAGAATCATAAACCAATTCAATTAAATCAAATCTAAAATACAAAATCTTTCAAAATCAAAGTAGATCCTATGGTGCAAGCCTTCAAAATATAAAGTCATCAAATTATCCAAAAATCATAAAACCAATCAAAAATCACAATCCAAATCATCCAATAATAATCAAATCATCTCAACATTCAAAATCATCAAAAAACCAATCCAACATCCAACATCACCATGTTACAAGTATGGGCCTAACTGGTGTTGTCATTGATGTCAAGGATTGGATGAGTTGTCTGCTGAGGATATTGAGAAAATTAGTTCTATCCGAAATAGAGAAGAATAGTGAAGACAATGAAGCTCTATGAAGTAAAGATCCCACCTAGATGAAGATCAAAGAATGTGCATAAAAGGGTTTGTATATATGTGACTGAAGATGATCTAGTCAAGATTTGAGAGGTCCGCATGAAAATGTGGAGGAGTTATAGCCATGAGAGTAAAACCGGTTTTGGTAACTATTCAGAGGTGACAAAGTGACACAAATAGGTCCAGTGAGATCCAAAAATATAATATCATGTTCTACAGATCTAGTGGCATGTTTGGCAGGCTAATTCAAATTAAAAACTCAATTAGTTATGGTTTGGAGGTCCACAAGCAATCCTTCTAATTTGACAGTGATGATCGACTATGTTTCGGATGAAGATGCGAATGATTACAGTAAGCAGAAGTGGTGCGGATGTTCTTGGTGATTCAAGCAAGATTGTGGGGGTCTCTAGATTGTGTCCAGTTCATGTTGGCAGTCCACATTGAAGATTGAGCTCGTAATTAAAAATTTACCTTCGGGTGATGGTGTTCTTCCTAGTCTTGGCTGGTTGGATGATTTGCACATGTTGCGGATGATCTTGAAGATGTTTTGTGAAGCATGGCATGTTCCTCTAAGAAGATTGAAGTACCAGCTATGTGTGGCCAACAGTGTAGTGATGTGCATGAAGTTTTTGTAATAAGTCAAGTTGTATTTTTGTAATTTCTCTATAATAAAATAAGTGTATGTTGTGTCAACTTTGATGATCATTCCAAAGTCAATTTCATGTATAAATAAGAATTGTGAATTCATTCAAATGCATCCTCGGTGATGATGAAAAGGTGGTAGTGAAGAGGAGTGAAAAGCAGAGTAGAGGTATTGAGCTTAAATGGAACTGACTCAAGCATATTGTAGATGCTAATCTCCAGTTCAAGTATGTAATACTCATATTCTTCTATAGATAGTGTGTCCCCTGTAGGCAGTGGGCCTCTTATAAGCAGTGTGCTCAGGCAGTGAGCCCTAACTGGCAAGTGCCATTTTATTCTTCTTATTCTTTTAACAAAGAATACAATCTTGGGTTAGTCACCCCATGGTTTTTCCCTTAACTAGGTTTTCCACGTTAAAATCTTGGTGTTATATGTGTTAAATTTGTTTCTTCTCTTGAATTATTGCATTGTACTTCCATGATTGAATCATTGATATGCTGTTGAAATATAAGAAGGATTTAAAGTAAATAAGGAACAGGATTTTGGTGACAACTAATTCACCCCCCCTCTCAGTTGTCTGTCATAAATCCAACAATTGGTATCAGAGCCAAGTTCCTCTAGAAGAAGCTTAATTGCTTGAGGAGATCCAGGATGTCCTACAAGAAGGACATTCCAAGGTTTGATGGAACAAACTACACTCTTTGGAAGAGCCACATGGAATGTCACTTACAATGCATGGGAAATTAGTATTGGAACATAACTACAACTAAATATGTTCCCCCAAAGAATGGTCCAACAACTATGGATGAAGTTAGAGATGCAGAAAATAATCTTCAAGCTAAAGAAGCCCTACTAAGTGCCTTAACTGATTCAGAGCTGACATATGTTATGGATTTGAAAACTGCTTATGAAATTTGGACAAAGATGGAAAATCTTTATGAAGGAGACAAATATGTTAAGTGTGCCAAGCTGCAAAGTCTGAAAGGAAAGTTTGAAAACTTGAAGATGAGTGAAGATGAGAATATCACTTCATAAATGTCAAAAGTAAATGAGATTGTATGTGGCATTAGATGTGTTGGTGGAATATTGGATGAAGATGAGATTATTGCCAAAGTTCTCAGATCTCTATCTCCTACTTAAAAATACAAAGCTGCTCCTATTGAGGAAATTAGATCTTCAACAACTATTACAAGGGATCAAATGGTTGGTAAGATATCTACATTTGAGTTGGCTGAGTTTGGTGATACACTTCCCAAGACTAAATCTGCATTCAAAGCTAGTGCCTTTACAAAAGGTAAATAGAGATATGATCTAGGAGAAAGTTCCTCAAGGAAATCAACATGGTATGATAAAGCAAGGAAAGATCTAGAAGAAGATGAGTTAGAAGCTGAAAAAACTTGAAGCCCTAATTGCAAAGAGACTACCAAGAGGATCTGGTAAGTATGAAGGAAAATTACCTTTAAAATGCTTTGCCTGCAATAAGATTGGTCATTTTGCCTCAAGATGTCTAGAAAGGTCTTCAAGGCCAAACCCTAATAGATCAAGGTTTCAGAAGAAATGTTACTATGTTCAAGAAAATGGTGATGAAGGAGTAACAAATGATGAATCTGAGATAGGAAACAAACCTGGAAGTGACTGGGTGTTTATTGCCATCGAAGAAGAAGATCCAATGTCTATTGAATCTTCCAATCATAAGATGCTAGAAAGTGCTTTGGCTACTCAGGTTGAAGAAAATGATGAATGGGTTATTGATAGTGGATTCTCTCACCATATGACTAGTGACAAAAGTAAATTCTTAAGCTTGGAAAGATATGAAGGTGGAGTTGTAAAGTTTGGAGATAATTCTGCAGGCAAAATTAGAGGCAAAGGAACCATTTATTTTGATGGAAAGAACAAAACCAGTGATGTTCTGTATGTTGAAGGTCGGAAGCATAATCTTCTCAGTGTTGGACAATTGGTGGACAAAGGCTATGATCTCTGATTCAAAAATGGAAAATGCAAGATCTTTGAAAGCTGTGGAACTGAGATTGCATCTGGTACACAAAAAAAAGGTAACATCTTTCACTTGGTTGGTACTGGCAAAAGCTGCTTATTTGTTCAAATTGATCAGAGTTGGTTGTGGCATAGGAGAATGTGTCATGTGAATTTTGATAATATCATCAAGATAAGCAACACTCAGGCTGTAAGAGATCTTCCAAGACTAGTGAAACCTACTAACAATTTGTGCAAAGAATGTCAGTTGGGCAAGCAGAATAGAGTCACATTCAAAAGTAAGGAACAATCTTCAACCAGATTGTTAGACTTGGTGCACACTAATCTCTATGGTCTAGCAAGAATTAGGATCCTGCAAGGAGATAGGTATTTCATGTTGTTGATTGATGACCACTCCCAGATGATGTGGGTGACTTTCTTGAAAGAGAAATCTGAAGCACTTGAGAGGTTCAAAATATTCAAGGCTATGGTAGAAAATGAAACTGGCATAAACATAAAATGCCTCAGGTCTAATAGAGGTGGAGAATTCACATCCGGTGAGTTCATATCATTCTATGAGAAACATGGGATAAAGAGATAGTTATCTACTCCAAGGACTCCACAGTAGATTGGAGTAGTGGAGAGAAAGAACCAGACCATCTAGGAAGCATCTAGGACCATGATAATGGAAGAAAATGTTCCTCAGATATATTGGAGAGAAGTTGTAAGTACTGTTGTCTATACTCTTAATCAGGTACAATTTAGAGGCAATACTGGTAAGACCCCTTATGAATTGTGGTTTGGCATCACTCCTACTATGAAGTATTTCAGAGTCTTTGGTAGTAAATGCTATATCAAAAGAGATGAAGACCTTGGAAAGTTTGATGCTAGAAGTGATGAAGGAATATTCTTGGGATATTCTACTCAAAGCAAAGCATACCGGTGTTATAACAAGAGATTGAGAAAGATTGTAGAAAGTACAAATGTGAAGGTTGATGAAGGCATGGAAAGTCCCTCAAGGTATTATGAGTATGAAGAAAATGATCATAATGATGTCTTAGACCAAGGATAACAAGTCCCACCTCTAGTTTAGATTTAGACTAATCCAGAGAATCCTAAAATACAAGAAGAAGAGACAAGTTTAAATGAACTTGTTCAAGAATTAGAAGTACAAGATAATCCCAAAACTTCCAAGTATGTAAGACTGAATCATTCTAAAGATTAGATCATAGGAGATAGAAGCAAAGGTGTTCAAACAAGAAGAAAAATTGCTCAAGATTTAGTGAAGTATTGTTTGATTTCAAAGATTGAACCAAAAATAGTAAGTGAAGCATGCAATGATGAAAGATGGGTTAAAGCAATGGAGGAAGAATTGATGTAGATTGAAAAGAACCACACTTGGGATATTGTTCCCAGACCCAAGGACAAAAATGTGATTGGGACTAAGTGGGTCTTCTAGAATAGACTGAATGAAGAAGGTGAAGTAGTAAGAAACAAAGCCAGATTGGTCTGTAAGGGTTACTCTCAAGTAGAAGGAATTAACTTTGAAGAAACTTTTGCTCCAGTGGCAAGAATTGAAGCAGTCAGATTATTTCTTGCCTTTGCTACCTTCAGAGATTTCAAGGTATATCAGATGGATGTCATGTCTGCTTTCCTAAATGGTGATTTGGAAGAAGAGGTATACATTGAGCAACCAAATGGATTTAAATTGTCTGATCATGGAGATATGGTCTGCAAGTTGAAGAAGGCATTGTATGGACTCAAACAAGCCCCAAGAGCCTGGTATGAAAGATTGGACAAACATCTATTGAAGATTGGTTTCAACAAAGGTACTGCTGATAGTAATTTTTATTTTAAGATTGATCATGAAAATATCCTGATTGTTGAGGTGTTTGTTGATGATATCATTTTTGGAGGGAAAGATAGTGTGTGGAAGACTTTTGCAAATCAAATGCAAAGTGAATTTGAGATGTCTATGTTTGGGGAAATGAATTTCTTCTTGGGTTTGCAAATCACTCAATCAAAGAAAGGAATCTTCATATCACAGATCAAATATGTGAAAGAATTGTTGAAGAAATTTGGGATGGAAGATTCAAAGCCAATGAATACTCCCATGGAAACTAGATGTAAGCTAAGTAAAGATGATGAATCTCCTAAGGCTGATCAGAAAAAGTACAGGTCAATGATTAGAGGACTGCTCTACCTTACTCAAACTAGGCTTGATATTATGAATGTTGTTGGTCTTGTTGCCAGATTCCAAGCTGATCCTAGAGAGTCTCATGTCATGGAAATCAAGAGAATTCTCAGATATCCAAAGGGAACAGTTGAGTATGGATTATGGTATCTTAAGGATCATGATTTCTCTCTTCATGCATATACAGATGCTGATTGGGTAGGAGATGTGGATGACCGAAAGAGTACCAGTGGTGGTGCATTCTTTTTGAGAAAAAGATTGGTTTCTTGGCTAAGCAAGAAACAAGAGGAAATATCTCTGTCCACTACAGAAGCAGAGTATATTACAGAAACAGGCAGCTGCACTCAAGTATTGTGGATGAAGAAAATGCTAAGAGATATCAGAGTGGAGTATGATGAACCTATCACAATCTTCTGTGATAATTCAAGTGCAATAAACATATTTAAAAATCTGGTGTTACATTGAAAGACAAAACATATATCCATCAAGTTCCACTTTTTAAGAGAGCAAGTGAACAAGAATGAAGTTAGATTGGAGTTTGTGCCCTCAATGGATCAGATTGTAGACATTTTTACTAAACCTCTACCTAGGGACTCTTTTGAGTATCTCAGGGAGAAGTTAGGGGTTATTACCCCTCTGGTTCTGAATTAAGGTGCACTGATGTGCATCAGTCCGGTGGATCCCATAGTCATATCTTGTGATCTAGATTGATGTTAGGAGGCTGCTACTTAGGGGGAGCAGTCAGTATGATTATGAAGTATGAGAATTAGTTGCAAGTATGTGCCCTTTGCCATTGATGTCAAAGGGGGAGAGAAGACATGTGAAAAACAATAAGTTGTTGTTGATCAAAGGGGGAGTAGTAAAAGAAGATAAGACATGTGAATGGTTGTTATTGATAGGGGGAGCTATGTCAGTCAGTGAGGAGATGTTCTTGTCTTGATGGTTAAAATAGTTTTTCACATTATATGTTGCCATCAATGACAAAGGGGGAGATTGTTGCAAGTATGGGCCTAACCGGTGTTGTCATTGATGTCAACATACTCCTGTTGCATTGATGTCAAGGATTGGATGAGTTGTGTGCTAAGGATATTGAGAAAACTAGTCCTATCAGAAACAGAGAAGAACAGTGAAGACAGTGAAGCTCTATGAAGTAAAGATCGTAGCTAGATGAAGATTAGAGAATGCGCATCAAAGGGTTTGTATATATGTGTCTAAAGATGATCTAATCAAAATTTGAGAGGTCTGCATGAAAATGTGGAGGAGTTATGGCCATGAGAGTAAAACTAGTTTTGGCAACTATTTAGAGGTGACATAGTGACACAAATAGGTCTGGTGAGATCCAGAAATACAATATCAAGTTCTGTGGATCTAGTGGCATGTTTGGGAGCCTAATTCAAATTAACAACACAATTGGTTCGTGGTTTGGAGGTCCACAAGTGATCCTTCTAATTTGCCAGTGATGACTGACTATGTTCCAGATGAAGATGCGAATGATTACAGTAAGCAGAAGTGGTGCGGATGTTCTTGGTGATTCAAGCAAGCTTGTGGGGGTCTCTAGATTGTGTCCAGTTTGTGTTGGTAGTCCACATTGAAGATTGAGCTTGTAATTGAAAATTTACCTTCGGGTGATGGTGTTCTTCCTAGTCTTGGTTGACTAGATGATTTGCACGTGTTGTGGATGATCTTGAAGATGTTTTGCAAAGCATGGCATGTTCCTCTAAGAAGATTGAAGTCCTAGCTATGTGTGGCCAACAGTGTAGTGATGTGCATGAAGTTTTTGTAATAAGTCAAGTTGTTTTTTTGTAATTTCTTTGTAATAAAATAAGTGTATGTTGTGTTGACTTTGATGATCATTCCAAAGTCGATGTCATGTATAAATAAGAATTGTGAAGTCATTCAAATGCATCCTCAGTGATGATGAAAAGGTGGTAGTGAAGAGGAACGAAAAGCATAGTAAAGGTATTGAGCTTAAATGGAATTGACTCAAGCATAGTGAAGATGCTAATCTCCAGTTCAAGTATGTAATACTCATATTCTTCTATTAACAGTGTGTCTTCTATAGGCAATGGGCCTCTTGTGAGAAGTGTGCTTGGGCAGTGAGCCCTAACTGGCAAGTGCCATTTTATTCTTCTTATTCTTTTAACAAAGAATACAATCTTGGGTTAGTCACCCTGTGGTTTTTCCCTTAATCGGGTTTTCCACATTAAAATCTTGGTGTTATATATGTTAAATTTGTTTCTGCTCTTGAATTATTGCATTGTGCTTCCATGATTGAATCATTGATATGCTGTTGAAATATAAGAAGGATTTAAAGTAAATAAGGAATAGGATTCTGGTGACAATTGATTCACCCCCCCTCTCAATTGTCTGTCCTAAATCCAACACATAAAATCTTCAAAAATTCAAATAAAAAATCATGATTCCATTTTATTTTGATGAGTTTGCTTAGAAAAACCATGCTAAAAATATTTTTTAATAAGATGATGATGATAGTCTTGTAGATCAAGATGAATATACCAATTATACTATTGAGGACATCATTTCAAGAAATTTTACAATAAGCTTTAATCAGAAAACCATGAGAAATCAAGAGTCTTTATATTGAGAACTTGCTAGCACTAGCTATTCCACAAATCTTCATAGAATATCTATTGGTCATCCCTATGGTACCTTTTACAAGGGAAACACCACTCTATCCCAGGGCCCTCATTACTAATCCATATCTTAGATAACCACCTTATGTGAGCAGCTTGTAGCCTCCACCTCCTATAGGCATCTTTTGTCCTCCAAATCTTTGCAACCTACAAAAACCTATCAATCCAATAACCAATCAAATCAGTCATACCATACACAATCCAATTCCACCTCATACAATGTAATCCTATTGGATTTTCTCTAAGAACTAATAGTAAAGAATCCTAACCAAAATTGCAAGAGAAAAGTTGTAGAATCATGCAACTTTGTTAATTTAATGCCATCCTACTTTAGCAAATCCAATTGTTGTTGACAATATATTCATCAAAGCAATGCCTATCAAGAGGATCTAGAATCCTAAGGCCAACATCCTACAAGTCTACCTATGTGGGAAAACAAACACTGACATTTCCAATGGTCCCTCAAATATATCAAACCTAAAATCCATAAGCATCAAATATCCCTCACCCATCCATGTGAAAAACTAGAGGAGTGTATCCATGCACTAATAGCTACCAATGATGTCATTTAGAAAATGACACTCATCCATTGTGTCAACAAAGCAAATTAGGATATGTCAGAATCTTAGTCCAAAGCATGCCCAAACTCATCCCTAACCAAATCAAGAGCCAAGCTTCCAAGATAATCCCTTTCATGATCCCAAACACCCTCAAGAACAAAGCACCCTTATCGATACCATACTCCAACCGCAATCCTATCACCTTGGTTCCACCACCTTTGTCTACTTTAGTCTTCTCAATGAAGAGAAAATTGCAACCCCCACCGAATAGTCCCTATCTATAAAAGGATTCACGTATTGCTTCTGAAGTAGAAAGTATCCTATATTACAAATTGAATGCGTCAAATCATGCAATATCATGGAAAAGGATTACACATTCATTATCAAGGATTATTGGAGCCCATACATGTGCTTGCAAATCAAGGATTTCACAGCATCAACTACAAACCTCATAATGAACAATCTAAAGATGGTGGAAACACCTTTCTAAATCCTATGGAAACATCTTCCAACATCAAATAAGTGCCTCCTATTGCTCATATAAAGAGTTCACTACCACCAATCCTTTCGCTAACACCACTATCCATATCACCAACCTTGACCATCGATCACCTAATCTCACCACTCTAAGCCAACAAAATCACACATCGTTGGACTTAAAATCTAAAATGATGAATTAATCACAAAATTCATAGGATTCCAAGATAATATTTTCCCATGGGACCATAACATTGTCTTTGAAATCAATTTGGATGCAAATTAGCATATGAACCAAACAACCCACAAAATCCAAGGATCACCATGCCACACATCATTAACATGCAACATCAAATCAAAATCAAGTCAAAAATCAAAATGGATCAAAAAGGACAAATGAGCCTAGAAATAAAAATGAAACAAAAAAATAATGTGGGTCCCAAAGCAAAGCAAAGAAATGAATCAAAGTGGATCGTACAAATCCAATGATCCCTATCATCCATTCCAATCCTAAAACCATAAATCAAAACCCCAAAATCCCCATCCTAAGTGTAAAAATATTATGTCTATTTGACTCCCTAAATCTCAAAATTGGCAATCAAAAAATCTCCCATCGCAATCCCAAGATATAAGCATTTTCACCCATCCTGAATCCCATATATACCCAAAATCCTAAATCCAAATTTAAATCCATAGCTTTAAAATACATCATCTAATCCAAAACAAATCTCATGAATTAAAGACACATGGTGTAAGCCATTATTGGTCCTAGTTTTCTTGGTCCCATGACATTTTCTCATGCCTCCATCATCCCATCCTTACATCTACCACTTGTTCATAACCAAATCCATTATCCAATGTACATCCACTATCATACCACTTTAATCCAATCTTTCACATAATCAATATCCTTCCTCCATCTAACCTGCCTCCCATTCCATTTTCCTTGGTAGCATCCTCTAACATAGGGGCTACGATGGTACCATGTTTACATTTTGGAGAAGCAAACTTAGCGATAAACAAGGTTTCTACCAACAAACACCTATAGAACACAATATCTATAGCATGGTCCTTGTGTAACAATTATTCAGAATGGGATACTATCATCTCATAATAAAATAGATGCTTAAGTCCAAATCTATCTATCACATCCCTGTATTAAACTAGAAAATTAAAAAAAAATAGAAAAAGCAAAAAATTAAAATATCAAACAAGTAAAGAAAAAAATCATCCAATGGTGAAAACCATCCTCATGGTGCCTTAGATAATTACCATGATAAAAACCCACTCTTAGGTGCCATGTATAAATCAACTATCAATAAGCACCCTACACTTGGGGGAAAGCCTCTTACATCCTATCCTACTCTCCCTATAATACCCATCCACCATATCAACATGCCATAGTACCACATCCATCCTCCCTTCTTTCAACATTGATAAGGATAGACATAATGTTGAAACATGCTTTTGGTACCTCTAGATGCACCCAATCTTTTACAACAAAAATTATATCATATATTGTCAAAAGCATTGTAGTGTAACAAAACAAGTGTAATGTTATTCCTATGTGACATAGTCCTTGAAGCCTAAAAAAACCCCTAATCTATTCCATCCCTATCCATAATCCCTATATCCTTCGATTCAATCCTCCCTTCATCCTTGTCTCTAGACTTGGTTTTCCCTTGCCATTGGATATAGGCAAAAGGCTATCTAAACAAAATCCAAAGAAACCATTCCAAAGAACTTCATCCAAATGCAAGACATCCTAATCCATGGAAATCTTACCAAACAATCTAGCTAATCATCTAAAAGTATTCATTATTTTTGTTCCCAACCTCATTGGAAGTCATGATCAACTCAAAACAACCCATCATTATCAAGATATATCATTCCTAATGATTGCATTATTCTTTAGATTCATCATTCTAACATCAACAACACTATCATCATTATTAATCAATTATCAATTTTTAGCTTGACTGGGGGAAAATCTTGTGTGTCATTGTAACATTTGTGCATGCATGCATGCTTGCTTTCTTGTGTGTTTTATCATTTTATTTTTATTTGTACCAGTCCTTGTAGCTTATCACCATAATGACATCATGGTCTTCCACATCATGGTGTCATATGAGACATGCTTGCTTGTTTCTAATGTGAATGAAGTGTTGGAATATCCAAGGATACTCTGCAACTTGATCTACACTCTCACAATATAGAAATCAACAATACGAGTTAAGAAATTGATGATATTGATGAACCTAATTGAGCATAAACTTATATTGATCTCACTTACAAATTTACATGAGAATGCCTCATTATATAGGCATGGAAGAGGAAATCCACCTTGCATGTGGATTTAAAAGTGCCCCATGATGTGGCACAAACAAGTAGACAAGTGTACTATAAGGTGTCAACATTTGGATCACTTGGAATGTGCAAACAAAAAACCTTGTGTGACAAGTGTTGGATGACTACAAAGTGCCTTTATAGGTGAGATGGAAAGTCTTCCAAACTTAGAAGGTATGCACATGAGGTTTACCAAACAACTAGGTAACCTCTAACCTCTAAAAGGTTGCACATTCAATTAGACAAGATGTTGTCTAACATCATCAATATAAGCACACTTAAGCTATAGCGAATAGATAAATTATTCACTATAACATCCCCCCTTAAGTGATACTTGGGGAGATCACAAAAGTGTAAGAGATCATAAGTATGGGTTCTAGCTACTAGGCCATGTTAAGTACCCATGTAAAAAATTTCTCATAAAGTGGAGTAAAGGAGAAAACCCTGAGGGAACAAAAGTCCTCTCCAAGAGAAACAAAATGCATGAAAAGGAAACAAGTGAAGAAGAAAGAGGACTTATATCATTACTCCTAGGACAACTTCTATCACATGTGTACAATAAATTCCCCAAAATCAGAGATATAATGAAAGACTTTGAAGCCCCCCATAAGATATGTTGTATTGTGCATAGATGCTCGATGAAGTATACTGAAGAGAATCCATGAATGATGAACCACATTTCTCCCCTTAGGAAGAAATTGAACTATAGAAGTGTACAAGTAATCTTCCCATTCAAAATAGGAACATACATGAAGAAGTATGAAGGTCATAGAATTCTACACATGATTCAAAGACGCATATGATGCAAATGATGTCTTTGTTGCACTTGTGTTGTCATTGATGTCAACAATGTGAGATTCAAATGTGTTATCAGTAGTACTGGAATGAAGAAGGGTGGAAGTAAAGTGAACAAGAGGTTATCAAAGTAAGTTTGTGGCAGTATGGTCAAAGAAGAAGACAAAGAAGATAGATCAGAGATGAGAAGGGTAAGACAATGAATGCCATAAATATCTCCTAAAGTAGTATAGACATAGAGTGTTCTAACATGAAGATTCTTGCTTTATGACAAGAGTTTTTTATTGTTGTATGGAGTTAAGAATTAAGTCTCTGATGTGGCAAATATTGTATTTATTGTTACCTAAGGAAATGCATTGCTTTAGTTTTGAAAGAAGGATTCAAGGTGTCTAAGACACTGAAGTTTGAACAAAATAAGCTCAAGAGAATGCTCTACATTCATCCACATTTGAAGGTATGACCTTGCAGTTTGGGAGTGGGTCAGAGACGTGTGAAGATTGTACATTCCTAATTTCAAAGCTTGAAGATTAAACGGAAGATTCTAGAGCTCACAGAGTGAAGACAATTGTTCAAAGTTGATGCAGTCAAGATGCGTCTAGGAAATACTCTGCATATCTTTGCTTTTAAAGTTGAGGTATTGTGGCTTGAACGATGATCATTTATAGATGAGAAGATGGTAATACTCAAGATTCAGATGCTAAGATGTACCACAAAGGATCTCTTGGTTTAGTAGAACAAAGACATATCTTGCTACTAACTAGGGTTGTCAAGAGGAGAAAGTAGAAGCCACCGCAGTTCATCTTTTGGATTTGATGTTGGGAGGATAAGTTTAGATATTTAGATGGATGACTCAATTTAGGTTGTAGGTGTTGAAGTGTATTGCAAGTTGGTTTTTCAATGTTCTATCTTAAGACTGCGTGTTAAGTGTTCATTTGTGATACAGGCTCAATTTATGCTTGCTTGTGCCAGAAAGAAAACATATATCTTAGAAGAAGGATTGATTGAGAACGTTTGTGTAAGTATTATGTTGCTTGTACAATGATCCACATGATGTTAATTGATCCCTCCAATACCGCTTTTGGTCTAGATCATTTGGGTAGAAGGATGAGTGTTTGCTAGGCCAACTTCATGTGTTTTTAGTATTCCCACTAGATGATTTGATGTGTATGCCAACTTGGAAGAATGTGATAATGAAGAATAGGTCATGTTTATCACTTGTCTTGAACCACATTAATTTTCTACATCTTTTGGATGCCACCTTGGAGTGTCATTGCACGTTTCATGATTACATAGTTCATCTTGGTCGACTTGGGAGAAGGAATTTGGAAATTGTAGAAGGTATAAATAAAAGATCTTGTTTGTGGAGGATTGTATGAGTGTGTGATAGTGTGTGAAGATGTGTGAGCAGATGTGAGTATGTTTGTGAAGGTGTGTTGGAGGTAGCAGTGTTCGTTGAGCATAGAAAGTAAAGTTTTGTGATAAAGTGAAGTATGTGAATGATGCTGAGGGGTTTTGTTCAGTAAGATCTATTCAATGTAATATCCAGAGGTTTTAGCCTTATTTCTGGTAAGTGCTATTGCATTATATTTCAGGGAGTTGTAGCTTCCTTTGGGTTGTAGCCCATAAATAATATTGTAATCCTATTTTATCTTTATTTGTGAGTCTAGATTTAGATAGTAGATCCAAGCAGCTTGCGCACCGTATTTTTTCCCTTCTTGGGTTTTCCACGTAAATCTAGTGTTGTGGTTGTGTGCTTATGTGTTGTGCTTTAATTGGTTTGATTTGCTGATCTTCTAGTTAAAACAAGTTATAAGCTTTGAATATTAATGATAAACTGAAATGAGTTTTGTGATATACTAATTCACCCCCCCCTCTTAGTATATCATTGTATTCTAACAATTGGTATGAGAGCCAAGAAGGTTCCTTGGTGCAGCCTAATACATGAAGGTATATCCTGGAATAGAACACATGTCTCAGAAGGAATCCTCTTCTAAAGCTCCTATGTTTGATGGAAATATCTACGAATTTTGGAGTGTAAGGATGGAAGATTATCTTACCTCACTAGGGTAGATGTCTGGAGGGAAATTAAGACCAAATATACTAAACCTTGTCATCCCATTATAGATTTAAATGTAAAGAAGGCACATGAGAATAATTCCAAATCTAAGAATGCAATCTTAATTGATCTTACCAATTCAAAGTTAGTCAAGGTTGTACGATGCAAGACTGTAAAGGAGATATGGGAAAAGCTCAAAGGTCTCTATGAAGGAGATGACACCATAAAGGAAGCCAAACTACAATCCTACAAAATAGTATTTGAGAATCGAAGGATGAAAGAAGAAGAAAACATTGCTAGTTACTTACACCGAGTTGATGAAGTTGTGAATGGAATCAGAAGCATGGGTGAAGATATTTCTGAATCATTGGTAGTAAAGAAAATCTTGAGATCCCTCCCTCATAGATTTGATTCAAAATTTTTTGCAATAGAAGAAGCTAAAGATCTAAAGAAAATCACCATGGTAGAACTATTTGGGTCTTTGACTACCTATGAAATGAGAAATGAAGTCATAGGTCCATGCCAAAAAGAAGCTACTTTCAATGTTGCAAAGATTGAAGGAACATCTAACATATTCAATGAAAATGAGGAAGAAGAAGCAAATTTTGTAAAAAAGCTGAAAAGAGGGTCAGGTAAATATAAAGGTAAGCTACCTTTCAAATGTTTCAAACATTGTAGAATTGCTTATTATGCCTCTAAATATCCTTTTGGAGAAGGTGAGAATAGCAGCAAGGGGTTCAAGAGAAACAATTTTCAGAGGAGCCTATTTTCAAAGGAAGACTACAGCTCCACATAAGAAGTAGATCACTACTCATCTGATGAAGATAGAGCAGAATCTCTATTCATGTCCATGGTGATTTTAGATGATTCAAACAAGACTGCAAGTGAAGAAGAATGTGAAGTTACTTTTGAAGGTGAACTTGTTTCTACTCTTGAGGACTTAGACTGTGTAAGGAAGGAAAACGAAGAACAAAGAGCTGTGATTGAAGCCAAGACAAAAGAATGTATAAAAACTTGAGAAAGAAATTTAATTACCCAAGAAGGAGTTGAAGATGATAAAGCTTGGAATTCTAGATGATATAGAATGTACAGATCTCATCTTTCCTCAAGGAAGATCCCTTCATGCAAGAGAATTCTCCATGACTAGGTTCAATCATGTCTTCTTTGGTTGTTGATTTATCTACAAAAAATTTGGTCATAAGCTATAGATTGCAAGTTTGTAATGAATGAAAGAAATATTGTGGATGTCAATATGGTGTGTCAAATTTGCAACAAGTTTGGACATATAACAAGATACTATAGATATGGTATCGTAATTTTAGAGCTTCTGATAACTGAAGCCACTAAGCAAAACAAGGAAAGTAACAATAGAATTGAGAACTCAATGATTGTTCAAAGAATATTTCATGCTTAAGGACAAAACAATCTTTGGGTAATAGATAATGGATGTACAAATCATATGACAAGTGACAAGAGAAAGTTTATTAATCTTGGCAAGTGGGATGGTGGACTAGTTAGTTTTGGAGATAACTCTTTTGCAAAGATCACTGGAAAAGGAACTATAAGCATTGATGGAAATTCTTAGACACATGATGGTTTCTATGTAAAAGGTCTTCAGCATAATCTTCTTAGTGTGAATCAAATGTGTAGCAAAGGATATAAACTCACATTTTATGATCAAGGATGTGAAATCAGAAAAGCTAGAAAATTGGTGGCAAAAGGCTTTAGGATAGAAGGAAACTTGTATAATATGAAAGGGGTTAATGAGAAGACCTACTTTCTAGGGAAAAAAATGAAAGATGGTTTTGGTACAAGAGAATGGGGCACATCAACTTTGACAATCTGGTGAAGATCAGTTCCATGAAAGCAGTAAGGGACATGCCTAAGATCATCAAGACTACAAACATGATATGCAAGGAATGTCAGATTGGTAAGAAGACAAGGATAACCTTCAAGTCCAAGGAATAATCTTCTACAAGGGCCTTGGAGCTGGTTCATACAGACCTGTGCCAACCAACTAGGACAAAAATCTTACAAGAATTCTTTCAAGCACATGGAATCAAAAGGTACTATGCTGCTACTAGAACTCCTTAGCAGAATGGTGTTGCAGAGAGAAAGAATATGATTGTCCAAGAGATAGCCAAGACAACTTTGAGTGAAGCTAAACTACATGATATATACTAGAAAGAAGCAACTCACACTGTAGTCAATATTCTCAATAGGGGACAACTAAGAAAGCACAACACCAACACCCCTTATGAACTTTGGAATGGAAGACCTGCAACATTCAAGTATTTTAGAGTTTTTTGAAGCAAATGCTATATTAGAAGAGATGAAGAAGGTCTAGGAAATTTTGACTCTAGAGTAGATGAAGGTATTTTCCTTGGCTACTCAACTACCAGTATATCCTACAAATGCTATAATAAAAGAATAAGGAAGATAGTTGAGAGTGCAAATATAAAAGTGGATGAAGAATCACATCAAAGTTTAGTTGAGCAAGAAGATTGTTGGTTAGATGAACTTGCCTGTATAGAGGAGGTTGAAGAAGTTGAAGAAAAGGAAGAAACTCTAGAAAAGACTACCAAGACTCTAGCTAAGTATGTTCAGAAAAATTATTCAGAATATCATATCATTGGAGACAAGAATGAAGAAGTTTAGAGAAGAAGGAGATTTGCAAGAACAAATGAACAGGTAAACTTTACTTTACTATCAAGAATAGAGCCTAAAAATTTCAATGAGGCTAGTAAGGATGAAGGATGGATGCAAGTCATGGAAGAAGAACTGAATTACATAGAAAAGAATCAGACTTGGCAGCTGGTACCAAGGCCTACAGACAAGAATGTGATAGGAACTAAATGGGTTTTTAAGAATGAGTTGAATGAAGATGGAGAAGTGGTTAGAAATAAAGCAAGGTTGGTTTGCAAAGGACATTCACAAGTTGAAGGAGTTGACTATGAGGAGACATTTTCTTTGGTGGCAAGAATGGAAGCAATCAGAATGGTTCTTGCCTTTACAGAACATAAGGGATTCAAAGTATATCAAATGGATGTTAAGTCTACCTTTCTAAATGGTGACTTAGAAGAAGAAGTCTACATAGAGCAGTCAGATGTTTTTTAGTTATCATAAGATCCAAGCATGGTGTGCAAACTCAAGAAGGCTTCTTATGGTCTCAAACAAGCTTGTAGGGCTTGGTATGTAAGGTTGGATAAGTACTTACTTCAGCAAAGTTTCAAGGTAGAAAGAGTTTGAAATGTCTATGCTAGGAGAGTTGTCATTCATTTTAGGACTTCAAATATCTCAATCAAATGAGTGAATTTTTATCTCTCAAGTAAAGTATGTTAAGGAAATGTCGAAGAAGTTTGGAATGGAAGATTGTAAGCCTGTGAGTACTTCTATAGAAACCGATTGTCACTTGAGTTAAGATGATGAGTCACCTAAAGTTGATATGACTCAGTACAGATCTATTATTAGGAGCCCACTATACCTAACAACAATATCAAGGCTTGACATTATGCAAGCTGTATGTTTGGTTGCAAGATTTCAAGCTAATCCTAAGGTAACACATGTGAAGGAAATCAAGAGAATATTCAGATACTTGAAGTTTCACTCTAGAACATGGATTGTGGTATCTATTATCACTTGGAATTGCACCCTACTTGAAGCCTATTCAAGCACTCCAATGACAGAATGGGACTAATATCAAGGTATGGGAGCTTACAAATGAGATCAGACCTCTAGAGAAGGTTGGTTCCTCTTTCTAAGCTTAGGGTTTAGAGAATGGCAGCTAAATCTAATGCTAATACTTATTGGGAAAAGGAGAAGAAGAACTACTGGAATTAAAAAAGGTGACGCACCAAATTTATAATGTTAACTGGGACTGGCATAACACAACCATGATCTCAAATATTGAAATGAACTTGCACAGACTTACAACTTTAACAAAGACTTGAATTAGAAAATTGTAACTACAAGAGGGTCCATTTACCCATAGAATAAGTTACATATTTAGCTTCCATTCTCTGAGTCCTAAGCTCAGAAAGATGAACTAGCCTTCTCTAGAGGTTTGATCTCATTTGCATGGTCCCACACCTTGAGATTAGTCCCATTGTGTCATTGGAGTGCTTGAATGGGTTTCAAGTAGGGTGTAATTCCAAGTGATAACAATTTTTGGCATGCCCAGTGGGACTCTCCACTCTGAGTAAGAGCTAAACTAAAAAATCTTGGTGTTGTTCTTAGTTCATTCACTATTGTGGAAGCATACAAAAAGCACCTGGTGACTATGCTGATCCAATATCCAAATCATTCAACATTTCATGCCTAGAGTGTAGACCAGGTCTTCTTCTAGAGGTAATTTCCACTTACAGAACTATCTTAAATTGAATCAAGAAGAAGTAGACCCCCTTCAGTTAGATTCCAATATTCAAGAAGGACCTTGCATATACCCAAATTAATCCAAATATCCCCAATATGGAAAGGAACCTCCCCTTTGTTTCATTCAATGGGGGTAACCCTCTAGACCTAGCCCAACATGATGATATGATCCCCACCTCAACCCTAATGGCTATTCCATTCTTAACTAGTGAGAACTCTACTACCGCTACTGAGCATATTTAGGATATCGTCAGTGTCTGTTCTATCCATAATGTCACTCTAGACAATGTGGCTGTGAGGTTTCTGGCCTCTTCCTTCAAGGGAAAAGACCTGCAGTGGTATAGAGGTCTCCCTGCCAATTCCACTCACAATTGGGATGACTTGGGGACAAGATTGTGTCAACATTTCAAGGACAATTGTGACCACCTATCACTGAAGGAGTAGCTAGCTACAGTCAAGAGAGCCCCCCATGAATATATGGACTTTAACTACATATTCTAGAAGACATGGGACATAATCTGACTATTGGTGAAACCCTCCCCAAACACTGCATTTATTTATTATTTGAGATCTCTGAATTCTGACATTGTTGTCATGATTCAATCTATGGGAGGGACTGTGGTACTATATGCATATGACACAACTATCAGGGAAGCAAACTTCCTAATTCAAGATGGGAAGATTTCTCAAATGCCACCAATGCCTTTATTCCTAGAGGCTCCTATTATTCATCCTATTATTGCTCTAATTCCTATAATGGTCACCCCTACAACCTCTTCTACGACATTCTCAAATGAATTGCATGAGGTTAAGGCTCTACTGCAAATTTTTGGAAATGAGTTGGTGGCACTAAAGAGACAGAATGCACAACCTAGTAGGTTATATCATCCATTCAATCAGAATTACCAGTAAAATAGACCACCATATCAAGGGAATGTGTAGAGGCAAAGTTAGCCTAGTTACATTAGACTGCTGAATGCTATCCATCACAATGCAATAAGCACATCTAAACCTTTGGTGCCTATATAGAACAACTTGGCTCAGGATAATGATTGGTGTTATCCATGCAATCAACCACATGATCAAAACTTGTGCCAAAGTGGACAATTCAATCAAGCTTTGACAGTGCAATGCCAATCAGTTCCTCCAGAGTAGCAAGTCAGCTCTAGTCAAGAGATGGTAGGGGGCAAGAACAAAAGAAAAATAATTCTACTTTGATGAGTTTGACATAGGATGATTTTTGTGGTGTCAATCACAAGCCCAATCGCATTTAATACAAGACCTAAGAGGATGGTGACTGAGAATGCAGTAACCCCCACAACTGCTCACACCTCCATCTCTCATCTAGCTATGCATAACACATCCCCAACAAACACAGGCAAATGTGCAGCAAAGGAAACACATTCATCCTAGGTGGATCATACAGCTTGGTGAGTAAATTCAGTGTCGACTATGCACTCTTAGGCCATACAACAAGCAAGGATTGACCCTACTATTGCTAAAATTGCCTAGAAGGTCAGTCAAATTCCATTCAACATCATTGATCAAATAAAGAAGACCATCGTAAGTGTCTCTATGTGGGATGCGATGTTAATTCCATCACAAAGGGATTTGTTACAGGAAGATTTGACAAGCTTCAACCAGCCTCCCATTGAGGCAACAAAAGAGAAGGCAACAATCCCAACAAGCTTATGCCAACCAAAAGAGGAGACAAGCATAAGAAAATTAGTAAACCCCCTCGATTCTATGTTTCCCTAACCATTAGTGATAAATTGTTGCATAACTGGATGATAGATTCTAGGGTGGGCACCTATGTTATGCCAAAAAATATAGCTAATAAGTTAGGCATTGAATATCAGCCTATGAATAAGGGAGCAACATAGTTAGATGGCACCACTATAAAGATAGTAGGTGTGATTAAGGATTTGAAACTTACCTTGCATGCATGTCCTGACTTCTTTATTTCACAAGACATCTTATTTATTGACCTCCTTGCATACTTTGGCATATGCCTATCTAGAGATTTCACTGCCAAAATCGGTGGGTACCTATCTTCTGATTGGTCCCACATGTTCAGAACTAGATATGGCACTAAAGTACCATTAAAGCTAAGCCTATTGCTAATGATCATATAGAGCCCTATTCTCCTAACCCAACCAATATGAACTACACAATCCATGCGTTGGAGGAGGAGGAGGATGACAATAGTATGCATGAGGCTACCACACCTATGGAGGAGATCCCTGAGATATTGCTTGATGAGTGGGCAAACTATTTTAGTTTGATACTCTTGATCACATAGAAGACACAGGGTTGGGTACGTATTGTATCCATGAGGAGGATGCTATCATCTCTAATCTTGAAAAGGCAACATCATATCTGGAAGGGATATGTCAGATGTATTTTAATGGCTCTAGAAGAAAAAATGGAGCAAGTGTTGGGGTTGTGTTAATTTCACCCCAGAAAGAAAATCAGTTCTCTGCCATTAGATTTTAGTTTAGTTGTACTAATAATGTGGCTAAATATGAAACCTTAATTTAGGGTATACAACTGGCACAAAAGAGAGACTAATAATTTTACAGGCATTTGGTGACAGCGAGCTTGTCGTCCACCAAATCAGATCATATAGTACTTCAAAGAATGACTTGTTCAAGTTATACAAACACAAAGTCTGAGACCTGATTGAAGACTTTGATACCTTCACCATACAGGCATTACCCAGACAGAGAAACAAGGATGATGATAGACTGGCTACAGTTGGTGCCCAGTTTGACATTCCCCAAAATGTCAAACAAGACTCAGACCAGCATGTCGAGATCGTTGTGAGGCCTACTATGCCTAACAATGTGATGAGATAGTAGGTATTTGAAAGTGACTAGTAGATTATCAATTTATTACAAGATGAGGTAGAGTTTGCAGTCAGGAATCAGTTAATATTGCAAGAGCAATATGGTGACCAAGTGATCCAGGTAAAGAGCAATAAACTACCTAGAGGATTGATCACTTTAGAGAGCATATTTGGTACTGATGATCAACCAAAGAAAGAGAAAATGAACATGGCAGTCAAGAAAGAGGACTATGAAGAGGTGGAGATTGCACAGGGCCAATTTCTAAAACATGGAAAGGTATATGATCAAGCTGAAAGGCAAGGTTTTGTTGAGCTTTGCAATGAATTTGATGATTTAATTTCTTAGGATTATAAGGATCTAAAATGCTTTGACCCTGGTTTAATCCAACATACCATTGATTTAGATCCCAATGCAAAACTTGTCTGCCAAAAACAAAGGTCATTCAACCCCAAAATTGATCCATTAATGAGAAAAGAGCTATCCAAACTCATAGAGGCCAAAATTATTTATCCTATTAAACATTCCTCTTCAATGGCTAACCTTGTTCCAATTAGGAAGAAAAATGGGGAAATTAGATTGTGTGTGGACTTTAGAGACTTGAACAAGGCCTCCCTTAAAGACCACTATCCACTCCCTTCCATAGAGCAAATTCTCCAAACAGTGGTAGGAGCTAAAAAATTTTCACTCCTAGATGGCTACTAAGGCTATAACTAGATCCTTGTAAAAGAATCAGATCAGTACAAGACAACCTTTTCCACCAAGTGGGGTACTTTGGCTTATCAGAAAATGCCATTCAGATTGACTAATGATGGGGGAACCTTCCAAAGAGCAATGGATTTGTCCTTCGAAGGCCTGATTAATGATATTATTTTGGTGTATATTGATGATTTGAATGTGTATTCCAAGCATAAAGATGACCACCTGGGTCATTTGAGAAAAATCTTTGAAAGATGAAGGGAATATGGCATATCATTGAATCCAAAAAAGTGTGTGTTCACTATCCCAGAAGGCAAATTGCTGGGGCATGTGGTTTCAAAAGAAAGGTTCTCTATTGATCCTAAAAGAACCAGTGCCATTCTGGCTCTCCCCCTCCTAGTCACAAATGAGCCTACAAAGTTTTTTGGGAAATATTAATTTTGTGAGGAGGTTCATACCCAATTTTGCTTCAATAGAAAAGCCTCTCACCACCATGCTCAAGAAGAACACCACTTTCACATGGTCAAAAAAGGGTAGAGATAGTTTTGAAGTTGTCAAGAAGGCTATTGCACAAGCTCCTACGCTGAGAAACCTGACCTATGAGAAGGATTTTATCCTTTACACCTTTGGAGGCAAAGAGGGCATATCAACAGTTTTAACATAGCAGAATGAGGAAAAATTGGAACAACCAATTTCTTTCTTCAAGCAACCAATCAAAGAATATAAGCTGAAGTATGATTTTGTTGAAAAAAAAGTGTTTGTTATGGTGAAAGAACTCAAGAAGTTCAGACACATGCTTTCAAACGACAAGATTCAGTTGATGGTGAACTATCCCAGCCTGGAAGAATTCCTTTTGAGTAGAGATATCAATGAAAAAAGGGCTAGGTGGATCACAAAAGTAATGGAATATGATGTGGACATCAATATCACCAAGCTAGTATGCGGCAAAGATTTGTGTGAGTAGATGGTTGTGGATCCTGAGGTAAGAAATGATGTTGTGTGTGTCCAAGGGTAGGCACGGCTAGCTGATTCCCACATTCCAATTGATTGGTACCATGATATGGATACATTTTTGCAGTCAAGTAGATGCCCAAATGGACTGGATCAGGCCAAAAGAAGGCATTTCTAGCTTTAGTCCATCCCTTATGTTCTTGTTGATGGTGTCTTGT
The DNA here is from genome assembly GCA_027924645.1 of Cunninghamia lanceolata. NCBI lineage: Eukaryota > Viridiplantae > Streptophyta > Pinopsida > Cupressales > Cupressaceae > Cunninghamia > Cunninghamia lanceolata. The sequence continues at coordinate 1,456,708 of BSBN01000007.1, forward strand.
TTAGAAAAGACATCAATGGAGTTCTTCTTAGATGCATTGCACAAGATCAAACCTCTAAGGTACTAGAAGAATTTCATAATGGCCCTACCAGTGGCCATTTTTCTCCAAGAACAACTACTATCAAGATCATGAGAGTTGGTTATTACTAGCACAATTTGTTTAGAGATGCCCATAAATGGGTAAGAAGTTGCAAACAATACATGTGCATTATTTACAAGAAAACAAAGATTAGCTGCTCTTCCCCTACACCCAATTCAGACTGATCAGCCATTTTCCCAATGGGGTTTGGACTTCATTGGGATGATTAATCCACCTTATACTGCTGGCCACAATTGGATTCTAGTAGCCATTGATTATTTCACCAGGTGGACAGAGGTGATTGCATTGAAAGATGCCATGGAGGCCTCCATTTTAGACTTCCTTGAGGGGATAGTTACTAGATTTGGTGTTCCATTCACCATTATCTCTGACAATGCGAAGGCCTTTGTAGGCACAAAAATTTGTGAGTGGGCACTTAATTACAGAGTTTATTTGAAGACATAATCCAATTACTACTCTCAAGGGATTGACTTGGCTGAGTCCACAAATAAAAATTTGATCAGGATCATCAAAAGGATAGTGGATGACAATCAGAGAACTTGGCATTCCAAGTTGAAGGAAGCTCTCTGGGCTGATAGAATTACACCTAAGAGGGTCATTGGTAATTCACCCTTCATGTTGGTAAATGGAAAGGAAGAAAGGCTTCCATTATCATTGGAGTTGCCTTCCCTCAAGCTAACCTAATAGCTAGAGCTGCTAGAAAATGATGCCATGATAGTTAGTTGTGTTGAGTTGATGGAGCTCGAAGGAAAATGGGATGCTACCATGAAGACCCTTGAATCCTGCCAAGATTAAGTCAAGAAGACCTTTGATAGAAAGCAGTTGATAGAGTCTTCCAAGAGGGAGATTTGGTGCTAAAATGGGATGAAGACAGAGCTAAGGCTAGGAGGCATTCCAAATTTGACACCTTATGGAGCAGCCCTTACATCAGATCACAAGTTGCAAGCAGGTGAATGCCTTTCAACTCTCCATGCTGACTGGTGAATCACTTCTAATCCTAATGAATGGGATTCATCTCAAACCATACTTCTGAGTTTGGTTTTGAGATTCTTGTAAATATTTAGAGTAGTTTATTTATGTTTTATGTTTCCCTTCCTCTAAGTGCTTTTGCACAGGCAACTTTCTCATTAGGAGATTGTTTGTCTTGTTGTGTGTGCTTTTTTTTGTGTTCTCTGGAGGTAGTTTCAGCACTGTATTGGTCTTGTTGCTGTATTTTTCCTTTTGATCGTATGCCCAATGGATTGTATAAGGCAGTTGGATCCTTGTGTTTAGTAGGCAAACACCACTATATAGTCACCAAAATGTTGTCATATTTTACCCAAATCCAAAATATCCTAAATATCCCTTCTTCCATAAAAAATATATGATCTGAGGCACTTGAAATGGAAGAATTTTCCCCTTAGAAAAGCCCAGAAAAATCCCCAAAAAATTTAAGTTTTTGCCTTAGTAGGCAAATTTTTAGTTTGGAAAACCTTGGTTCGGTGGTTCAATGGTTTGGTGGTTCGCCAATTCGCTAGTTAGTCATCTAAGTGAAGGAGAAGCCAAAAAATATAGGGTAGGCAATCTAAGGAAGAAACAAAAAGAAAAATAAATGTTTGCCTTTATCAGCAAACTTATGTTTTTGCAAACCCTAAGTTCATCGATCGTTGATTGACGACATCACCGACAAAGGAACATAGAAGGTTGGGAGGGGATCTCCATCAAAGAAAATTGGCTAAGGATAAGTATAGAAAAAGGCTCTATCGGCCAATTGGAGGAATTTTTAACGTGCCAAATGGATCATGTTTTCAAAGGTTTGCCGAAAGGACGATTTGCTGACAGAGCAACCCGATAGTTAAGGCACAAGAAAAAGATGAAGGAAAGAAAGAAACCAAAGAAAATGAGGTCACGGAATCACCAAAATGAGAACATTCCAACAAGTTCACATTTTCCTAAATTCACCAATAAGGCGACATAGAAGCCTGGAAAGATAGGAGAAGAAATGGTTCACCAAGTGGAAGGTTCACTGACAAGGCAAAAAATTAGCTAAGGCATGGGTAGTTCAGAAAAAGGAAAGTTCATTAATAAAGGCAAAAAAGTGTGAACTAGTCAGCTAGTCAGGAAATCAACAAAAATGGTAACTTGTTGACCAATTCATGATTTTAGGGATTCACCGACAAGGTGAAAAGCTAAAGGAAAGGACAAAGGTAGATATAGTTCACGAAATTGACATTTCACTAATAAAGAAAAGAGGATAGAGAAAGTTCTGAAAAATGAATTTTTGTTGATAAGGCAAATGCAAAAGCAAGCCAAGTTCTAAAAAAAGGGATTTTTCTAATAAGGCAAAAAGATAGAGGCAAAGAAGGTTCTTAAAATGAGGAAGTTGTCAACTACAAGAAGAAAGAAGCCATAGTTTGGGAAAATGGGATTTTGTCGATAAGGAAAAATAAGGGCAGAATAATGAAATTGATGGAATATGATATAATGCTTTTGAATATTTGAAGAAATTTAAATATTTTATTGTGTTGTAAAAGCTTGTAGGACACAATTTTTTTCTATTGCAGAAGGAATTTAATACCTGAAGTACAAATGTTGTAGAAAAGTCAGAATTAGGTAGTTGAAATAGTTAAATCCTTCAATTTGATCGTACAAGAAGGGAAAAATGAATATTTTTGGTACATAGAAGGATTTTAGACCTTCCTTCTTCAATGTGTCTGACATCCCATGTGTGCATGAGATCTTCTGCAATTTTGCAAACTTGGCAAAGCATGGCTGTCTTCCCTTTCTACTAGTCTTCTGACAGGGATTCTGAGCCAGATTTTAATGCAGCGTGGGCACCTGAACAATGTCAGTTGACCAATTTTTAGCTCCTAATGTTGTAGATGGATGAAATATTATATATACATGTAAGAAAGATGTAGAAAGGTTGTTATTAGCTATTCTTCTGGGCTATTATATGGGCTAGAGAGTTCTTTGCAATCAAAACTTGTAATGCAGTTGCACGAACCAACTAGATCCGATACATTGTGCTAAACTCTAAGCCTTTCATGTCTCTAGTTGATTGTTCACCAATGAATGTAATTATTTATTTTGTGTCTACTTTCTCTACAATAATTCTCTCTTTTGTAATCGCTATTTAGGCTTTATGATCAATACAGTCATTGATATTTTGCCTCTCTTATAGTTTTACTCTGTGTTTAATTGAATCTGTAGCTTATTTTGTAGGTAAAATGGCCCTTCTTGCAATTACAGTTTTCTAATTTGAGCCTCTGTTAAAGTTGTAAGTCTGTGTGAGTTCATTTCAATATTTAAGATCATGGTTGTGTTATGTTAGTCCTAATTAACATTATAAATCTGGTACATCACCTCTTTTAATTCCAGTAGTTCTCCTTCCACTTTTCCCTGCAAGAATTAGCATTAGATTTAGCTACCATTCTCTGAGCCCTAAGCTTAGAAAGAGGAACCAACCTTCTCTGAAGGTTTGATCTCATTTGCAAGGTCCCACACCTTGAGATTAGTCCTATTGTGTCATTGGAGTGCTTGAACAGGCTACAAGCAAGGTGCAATTCCAAGTGATAATAGTATCAAAAAGGCAATCACTTTTCTCTGAGTTCTTATAATGATGGTGATTAGGCTGACAGTGTTGATGATAGGAGAAGTACCAGTGGAGGAGATTTTTTTTGGGAGACAGATTGGTCTCATGGATTAGCAAGAAGCATGATTCAGTGTCCTTATCAACTGCAGAGGCAGAATATATTGCTGCAGCAGCCTACTGTACTCAAGTGTTGTGGATGAAGCAAACATTGAAGGATATCAAGATTGTATATAATAAGCCCATTCCTATTCTTTGTGATAATGCAAGTGCTATCAATATTTCAAAGAATCCAATGATGCATTCTAGGACCAAGCACATATCTATCATGTATCACTTTTTGAGAGAAGGTTGTAGATCAAGAAATCAGAATGGAGTATGTGCCTACAAAGGATCAAGTTGCAGACATCTTCACCAAGGCACTTTCTAAGGATACTTTTGAGTATCTTAGATAGAATTTAGGGGTTGTTGCCCCTCCTTCTAACTAGATGTATAGATGATGCATCTTTCCAGGGGGAGAAATTTGAGATATATTTTTATTCCTAGATTGATGGTGGCTACCTCTTAGGGACAGTAGATAGGAAAGAGGTTTTTGAAGAATAACAAGAATTGATTAGTCAGGGGGAGCTAACAGGCAAGGAGCAGTAAAACAAAAATCAATAATAATGCATTTTAGAGGAAGACCATGAGCCCTTTGTCCTTGATGTCAAAGGGGGAGAAAATTGCATATCAAGTCAAGTGTTGCCATCAATGCCAAATGGGGAGATTGTTGCACTTATGTTCTCATTGATGTCAACAGTGTGAGATTCAGATGTGTTATTAGTAGTACTAGAATGAAGAAGGTTGAAAGTAAAGTGAACAAGAGGTTAATGTCAAAGGAAGTTTGTGCCATTATGGTTAGAGAAGAAGACAAAGAAGATAGATCATAGACGAGAAGGGTAAGAGAATGAATGCCATCAATATCTCCTGAATTAGTATAGACAACAAGTGTGCTAGCATGAAGATTCTTGCTTTATGAAAAGAGTTTGTTGTTTTTGTATGAAGTTAAGAATGAAGTCTCTAATGTGGAAAATATTGTATTCATTGTTTCCTAAGGAAATGCATTGCTTTAGTTTTGAAAGAAATATTTAAGGTGTCCAAGGCACTGAAGTTTGCACAGAATAAGCTTGGGAGAATGCTCTGCATTCCTTCACATTTGAAGGTATGGCCTTCAGTTTGGGAGTTGGTTAGAGACATTTGTGAAGATTGTACATTCCTAATTTTAGAGCTTGAAGATTAACACAGAAGATTCTAGAGCTCATAGAGTGAAGATAGTTGTTCAGAGTTGATGCAGTCAGGATGTGTCTAGGAAATGCTCTGCATTTCTCTTCTTTTAAAGTTGAGGTACTATGGCTTGAAGAATGATCATTTATAGATGAGAAGATGGTAATACTCAAGATTCAAATGCTAAGATGTACCACAAAGGTTCTCTGGGGTCAGCAGAACAAAGACACATCTTGTTGCTGACTAGGCTTGTCTAGAGGAGAAAGTAGAAGCCATTGTATTTCACCAAATTTCATCTTTTGGCTTTGATGTTTGGAGGATAAGTTCAGATATTTAGATGGATGATTCAATTCAGGTTTTAGGTGTTGAAGTGCACTGCAAGTTGGTTTTCAATGTTTTATCTTAAGACTAGGTATGTTAAGAGTTCATTTGTGCCAAAAAGAAAACATATATATCAGAAGAAGGATTGATAGAGAAGGTTTGTGTAAGTCTTATGGGTAAAAGCACAATAGTGTGTCACACTTTATAAAGGAATCAGCCAACAACAAATTTTTTTTTTGAACTTCGACCACATAAAAGTGGTCTTTATGTTTTGAATTTTAAAATGATGTAAACTAATGAAATGTACATCTTTTGATGAAGTTTATTCTTGTAATTTTTCAAAAATTTTCAAAATTGTTTTCAATTTTTTTTATCAGTGTAAGAACAAATTTTGGAATGTTGAAAATTTTATGAAAAAATGACATTCACGGGACATTAAGAAACAAATTAAAACAAACTTAATTTCTCCCTAAATATTTTTTTTCCAAATAGGTAACTTCAATATCTAGTGCATGGAAAAAAACATCAAATTTTGATGTATATTTTTCTCGTAATAACGTTTTAAAATCAAATTTGTCAAAATTTGATAGTTTTCATGGGACATCAACTATTGTCTATTTTTTTTAATGATTTTCAAAAAACAAAATATACCCTTTTGAAGAGGACTCTCTCATCTAGTGTACCATATATTTTTTTAAAAAAATTAATATGTTTTACTATTTTTTTTAATTTCTAATTAGCCTCTTTCTTAATTTTAACAACCTACTTGTAGTATTTTAAAAATAAAATATATTAAAACTAATCACAATATGAAAAAAATTACATATTTGGATTCTCCACTCTGAGCTCTACAAAAGGGTATTTTTCTTTGTTGCAGAAAATTCATTCTGACAGGAGAAATACCCTGTTAAAGTTCAATGTTTCATAAATCTGTAAAAAAAGGTAAGTTGGCTACCATGTAGGTAGCCAACTAGACATACTCAACTGAGTATTTTATGGCTAACTATGTTTCGGGTGTATACCTATCGAGCGATAAGTTGTCGCTCGATAAAATATCGGCCGGTACGTAGTCGGCCGATAACATATTGGCTGTAAAAAGTTGATATATATACAATTTTTTTTTAAAAAAATTCAACTCAAGAAAATTTGATTAAATACAATTTAAGAAGGCAAATTTTGGCAAAGGAAGGCTTATTTGGAGAAAAGAAGACTTATTTCAACAAAAGAAGGTTTGCTTCATACCATGTTTTCTCTCTTTCACATCATATAAGTCTTTTATTATGATATATATTTAAAATAGAGGCATAATGTCTTTCCCCCCTCATGAGTAAATCATTATATATACTATCCTAGGCATCTATGGAAAAATAGCTTTATGTATGTGCACAATCATGTTTTCCCTTGCACCTCTTCTCTTCTCTACTTTTCATTTATTTCTCATGTGTGGGTTCCATCCCTTGTTACAAATTAGTATTTAACAAATGAAATCAATTACATCTAGTGTGATTTTATTTACATCACATCCTTGCATTTAAGGAATCATAGGTCTTCCCCTTTGTAATCTTATCATTTCATTGCTATATACCTTTTCATAGGATCTATATATCATGTTTTCTCTCTTTCACATCATATATGTCTTTAATTATGATATATTTAAATTAGAGGCATCATGATATGTACCAAATATGCTTATGATACCAAATTTACTCATGATATGTTTGTAATTTGAATTTTTTTACTTTGGCTTTAACAAATAAATAATTTATAATTTAGTGTTCTATTTATACAATATTAACTACATGCATTGATTGAAATCACACATGTGTACACTTATATGTAGGTGAATTCAAATTTGAGTGTAATTTGTGATAGGGAATCAAAGGACTAGATCGAGGAAGTATGATCTAATAAGAGAGAGGAAGAGAAACGTGGGTGAATGAACATCTACTGAAGAACAACCCACGGAAAATATTGATGACCAAAGTGACGTACAGGTACAAGAACAAACTGAACCTAGTAATAGAAATTTGTTCTATGTATGGAAAATATGATGGAGATGGATGAGGATTCTCTTTTCAATAAGATTTCATCTGAAGATATGTTACCTAAAAGCACAGTAAAATTACACTCTAAAAGAATATGGGATGAATTTTTTGAAGAAAAAATTCTAATTGGAAGAGCACAGTTAATTGCAAAGTTATTTAGATGAAAAGAAATGACCCCTATTTTGGAGTTGTTAGGGTTGATAATAGGAAAGTCATCAGGTTCATTAAAACAAAAAATTGTTGAAAACTTGCAAGAAGCATTGAATTGTATTGATACCAAGAGTCGAGCTAGTGATCCAACTACTACATGTAGAGCATTGATGACTGTAATTTCTCGTCAAAAATTATCACATAGAAGACAAGTTCAAACAATTTCTAGATTACTAATTTTTTCTAGGAGAACTATTCAAAGGTATATTGAAAAAAGAAATGAAATAGATGCAAAAATTGAGAAAAATTAGGTAAATATTGTAGGGTTCCCTGAAAAGATAGAATTTCAGAAGATGTAAAGAAACATGTGGTTGAATATTGGACCAATCACTCTCATGTTTCTTCCAATAGAAGGGATACTATACAAATAACAGGTGAAGATGGTACAAAAATTTCTCATCCAAAACATTCTATAGATACAACATAAAGTGAACTTTTTGAAGCATTCAAGCAAAAATTTTGAAATGTGAAGATTTGTCAAAGGATGTTTGAGACACTACAACCATCATTTGTACATATAAATAAAGTACACGAAACTTGTTGTTGTCGAAATCATGTTGAATTTGATCTACATCTACAATCATATAAAAATGCTATGGCAATAATTGATCAAAATATAACCATCCTTAGAAGCACAACACAATTTGTGAAGTCTCTTTTATGTAAAAAATCAGAAGATTGAGATGAATTCAATGTTCAGTGTATAAAAAATATATGTAATGATTGTGGAAATTTGAAGAATCTTAAATTAAAATTTGACAACATTGAAATGCAAGTTATTTGGAAGAGATTTGAATATGAGATAGACTTAACAAAGTTAGGAGTCAAGGCCAGAAAATTGTTCTCAAAGAGAGTGGATTGCCTTACAATGAATTTATGAATAAATTTCTCAATATCATATATCCACATAGCCAACATTGTCATGGTGCAAGATGGCAAGCTAATCAATTTCATGATTCAAAGAATTGCTTTCCACCAGGTTGTATTCTCTCTATTGTAGATTTCTTTCAGCACTATACATTTAGTCCTCAAACTGAGATTCAAAGTCAATATTATCATTCAGAGCAAGTTGCAATCTTTGTGCAAGTTTTCTATAGACATGCCAAGCTTCAGGTAGATAGTATACAAAGTAGCAAAGATGATCAAATTATCATCAAAGAGGTTCACTTTTATATCAGTGATGATACGGGTCATGATAGAAGTTATGTATCTTATTGTATGAAAATGTTTTTTGAAGACCTAAGCCGATGCGGCATAAATCAAGAACAACATTGGATATAGTCTAATGGATGTACTGGTAAGTACATTGTTTAGGGTTTAATTTTAAATTTTTATTTACTTCTAACTTTGAGACTTAAATTGTTCAATTACTTATTTAATATATTTAATATGTCAAGTTTTTTTAAGCTAATTTTGTTTGAGTGTAATTATTTGAACTTCATAGGACAATTTAAGTCTGCAAAGGTTTTTTTTTGGTTAAACCATCAACATGCTAGGTGCAACACCAAATTCTTGTGGAATTTTTATGAGAGTGGACATGGAAAAGGAGAGCATGATGGAGCAGGAGCATGTGTGAAGCATGCACTTCATCAACATGAACTTGCAGGTAGTTCGTTGTATATATATATAGAATCTAGAGATATTTTTTAAAAAATTAGATCTTTATTAAAACTTTAATTTTAAATTCTTAAATAAACCTTGAAAGTAACAGGTGACAAATAAATTGCCAACATGTGTACTTGTACGTAATGCAATATGGAATGCAAATGAAATTGTTGAATGGTGCAAAAGTCATTTTTCCGCTCATGACTCAACATACAACACATGGTATTTTTGGGAAGTTACAGGTACATCTAGTCAAAATTTGTTAAATTTGAATTTCAAAGTGTGTACATACAGATGATTTCTAATTGAATTTTCAAATTTAAATTTATATATATAAATTAATCACTTAGATGTTTATATAATTTACAGATATTGATCGATCAAATGCTATTAATTGTCAAACAATTAATGGTATTAGAAGCATGCATGAAATCATGACAATGGGAGGTAGCAAGCCTTATGTAATTAATGTGAGATAAAAATCATGTTTTTGTGTTGATTGCATCAAGGATAATGCAAATATTGTTCAATGTGAGAATATTAGAGATGGGTATGTTTCACGATGGGAAATGAAACAATTAATATCAATACCTCCTTTTGAAGACAATGATAATGTCAATGTCTATGATCCTCTATATTCAATTGATTATGAACCTGTATCTGATTTAGTTGTTACAGGTATGTATTTAATTGATTAGCTTAAAATTGATTTATATATTCTATGTACAATTAAGTTTATATATATTTAAATTTATATATATTAAAAATATATATTTACAAGTTTCCTAAACTCTACATGGTGTGTGTATAGGGTATATTTTTGCTATTGTTGTAGATCCTGACAATGTTGAAGGTGTAGATTACTATCTACTAAGATGTATGCAACCAAAAAACAAATTAGTGGAATCAATGATAGATGGTGATGGACACGAGTATCCCATTGGATCAGTCGTTATTGAAGTCAACAAATAAATATAGATACACATGGTATTGTATTTGTTGATTATATGCCATGACAAAAGGTTCTACATTATAGTCACTTAGTTATAGCAACAAAAATAAATTTAGAAACTTTACCTAAAAGAGGACATGCCAAACAAAAGTGGAGGATGCCTATTGAAGATCATGAAAATATTTTAGAGATAATTAAAGATAGAGAGGATCTAGATTATATGTACAATGAGCTTTAAGTTGGTTTTTGGATATAGATAGACATGGTATTGTATTTGTTGATTATATGCCATGATAAAAGGTTCTACATTATAGTCACTTAGTTATAGCAACAAAAATAAATTAAGAAACTTTACCTAAAAGAGGACGTGCCAAACGAAAGTGGAGGTTGCCTATTGAAGATCATGAAAATATTTTAGAGATAATTAAAGATAGAGAGGATCCAGATTATATGTACCAGGAGCTTTAAGTTGGTTTTTGGATATATGTACATACATATGACTGGATATATGTATGTACTAAAACTTTTTATAGATCTATCTAGATATCTATATAGATTGGACATGTGACATGATTTAAAATATTTTTTTCAAAGGCTTCTAGTCATTTATTTTTGTCCAATTCCTTTTAAAAATCATATAACTCATACCTAAATACTGACTAAACTTAAATCTAATCTTCATCTTCTGCCTCATTCTCAGCAATGTTGAAATACTGTAGCTCATATACATTACGATCCTTATTGAAAGCTATCACTTGCAGCTAATCCCTTACATTATCCAAGTATTGGAATGTATCTAGGCATGTTGTAATTTCTTTTCTTTCATTTAGAGTAGCAGCCATGATTTTCTATGTATGACATTTATAAGAGAATTACATCAGCTAGAACTCTTTATAGTTTAAAAAATTAGTATCACTCATACCTAAATACTGACAAAACTTAAATCTAATCTTCATCTTCTACCTCATTCTCAGCAATGCTGAAATAACGTAGCTCGTATACATTGTGATCCTTATTGGAAGCTATCAATCGCAGGCAATGTTGGTTTCTAGCTTGTTGAGTTTTATGAGGTTATATGAAATGTGTTTATTTAAACTTTTGAAGGGTTGTATTGGATAATGCATTATTGGCTTGATACATTTGCTATATAGACTTGAACAATCTTGTCAATGAGCCCATATAACATACATTTTTTTAGGTCACTTGCAAAACGTTTTGAGCATTTGAGCCCATTAGAATAGTTATAAGAAGTGATCAAGAGGTCAAGACACTCAATCCTTAAAATTTTTAAGTAATGTGTTTCCTAAAAATCTTGGGAACCATATGCTTCTTCAAGAGTTCTTGAGTGTACTAACATTATGGGTTTCATGTTAATTGGATCTAGAGCATCATTTATATTTATTTTTTGCTTATTTATGCTTTTGGCTACTTCTAAATTTATTTCTTGTACAAATAGGTTGGTGTAGTTATTTGCGAATCCAATCTAGGAAATATTTAAACTATCTTTGATATCTCATTTGCATATATGTGTATTGTTTGTGGTTGGTTGGCTTTAACATATATTATAATATTTCTCTAAGGTTTCTTTGAGTGTGAGCTATTATTGCAATATATGGCACTCACAAGTTAGCCCATGGATTATTAAAGTATTCCTAATATATTATTTCTTACAATATATTTTGAAAGTATTTTAACAAATATATAGAAGGGCTTATGCCAAGTTAGATGCAATCTTGGTTTCTCAATTATTACTTGAGTCACATTATGCTAGAAAGGCAAAAAGTTTACTCTACATGAGTACTTGGTTAAAGGTTTGACCCTATCACCCATATCAAATTAATGCATTGGTCTTATTGTGACCACTTTTTCCACCACAACACACCAAAAAATTAGAAATCAAAACTCATTTAACTTTATGCTTATTTTTACTTGTGTTGACAACTTACATACCTTGATAAATCTAAATCTTTGTATCTTATGAGAGCCAATACTAGTCTTCATCATATGTTTTTATGTGAAGATTGAGGAATAGTAATTTTCAACACCATAGAGTCTCCATTCATTATTGCCTTTTGTTTCTTGATTTGGTCTTAGATTATAGATATATGTGTTACAGTGTCATAGTCAAAATTAGTCTCCTATCCAAATTCTAGGTACATTATTAATTTAGTTATCTCTATTTTAGTTTCTAATTTATTATAATTACATACATGCCTAGACCTAGCTCTTTTATCTAGATTAATTCAACTATAGGTTGATTTATTACATTTAAGTAGTCTATATTAGATTTAGGTATATGTATGGATTTATCTCTTCTATGTAGATTAATTTGATTATTGCTTTCTTTATTTCATTTAAGGGTGTGTCTTCTTACCTTTCAATTAAATTTCTATTAATCCAATAATGTTTATAGTAGGATTCCACAGCTACCACAATATAAGTGTATTTATTTAACTTCCACTTTACAAAAGAAGTTTAATGATTAATGATTAATGTAAAGTATGGAATATTAGGTTGAAGTTATATGACATGGTAGGGTATTTTTTATTTAATAAAATATATTCTAGCTTATTTTAAATGTCTTTTATTAATTATCATTTTTTATGTATTATTTATTGAGAATTTTAAGAGAGTAAAATGAGGTAGAGGAAATAGGCTCTATAAACAATATTTGATATAATTTGTAGTCTATGAAATGTTCACATATCAATTAGGGTTTTGATGCCTCCATTATAATATCTTACATTGTAAGAATTTAAAGGACAAATTTGTGTAGATTTTGGCCACTTCTAAATTTATTTCTTGTACAAATAAGTAGGTGTAGTTATTTTTGAATCCAATCTAATTGTGACTTTATATTTAAATAGTCTCCTTATGCTAGATATACGTTCTAGGAAATATTTAAACTATTATGCCAAGTTAGATGCAATCTTGGTTTCTCAATTATTACTTGGGTCACATTATGCTAGGAAGGAAAAAATTTTACTCTACATGAGTACTTGGTTAAAGGTTTGACCCTATCACCCATATCAAATTAAGGCATTGGTCTTATTGTGACCACTTTTCCCACCACAACACAATAAAAAATTAGAAATCAAAACTCATTTAACTTTATGCTTATTTTTACTTGTGTTGACAACTTACATAGCATGATAAATCTAAATATTTTGTATCTTATGAGAGCCAATACTAGATAATTCTACAAATGGTTATGTTAAGTTTCTTTCTTGATTTGTCATGCATGAACTAAGATATTCAATTGCATATTGCTTCAAGGGTTCGAATCTTAAAAAAAATTTAATGGAGATGTGGTTTTAGAAAAAAATTGGGTTGGACATATAATTCATTCTAGATCATCGTATAGGATTGTTTTCACAAATTAATTCAAAGTTTTCTTAAATTTTATTAGCCATATAAAAACATGTGACAAAACTATCAAGTTCAATGTAGTGGACACATCCAATAAGCTCAACTATATATTATAAATAATTATATATTTTAATTCACAAGATTCAATAGATGTAAATAAAATTAAATTCACATTCCCAAATATTTTATAAAAAACTCTTCCTATCAATGACTAGGGTGTTGACATCATTTATCAATCATTAATAGTTCATCACATCTACAAGTAAATTTATATGCATCTACAAGTATTTAACATATATACAGATTTAAACTATTTAAGTTAAAACTTGATTTTATCCAAATTAAGACCCATATATATAAAAGAAAACATCCATATAAATCTATATTTAACTAAACATCTAAATATGCATATATACATATCATATATATAAAGTCTAAATAACATAAAGTCTGACTACAACATGCAAACGCAACAACATAACATCAAGTCTAATCGCAATATAACATCAAGTCTAACTACAATATAACATGTAAACTCAATATAACATCAAGTCTAACTGCAACATCGCATGAGAGTTTGGGTAAACATAACAATGAACACATGAATACATCTAACTGTGCACAACACCATGACTCCCACCTCTTATGGGTAGAACGGGCCTTACTCAACCTAGGACTAGAATGATGAGATGAGCGCTGTACCGATCATCATCCCAAGCCCTGTACTGAACCATATGTATCTAATCCCATCCATCTATGAACATCTGAGTGATGTGTAGATCCCTAAACATACAAATTATCTCTATTAAATTACATTTAAATATATATTAAAAATATGGAATCTCAAGTACACATGTTCTAAAAAATTTAAATGTACAATTAAATACTAAATACCTCACATCCAACCTCAGCCACATCCTTGTTGTCTGCAACATAGTGTCATGTCCGAGTACCTCTCTCGTCAGTCCCTAATGTAAGATTGATTAAATAAGAGTCAACACATGTATGATGCACAAGACTAAATTTTATAAAATTTAAAAATATTTAAAATCTATGTACCTCATCATTAGCAACCTATGTAGCTCCATGGATGACCCTCCCAATCCCACTAAGCTCAGATGAATTAAGGGTCATCGTAATGGTTTCCTCAAACAAAAGACCATGGAATGATCTTGGTGCGTAAGGTGGCACAATACCAACATCAGACTGTGATGGAGTCTGTTGTGATAGCACTGTGTCAGTCATAGGTGTATCTCATTGATCACTGTGATGACTGACAAATATGGACATGGTCTTGAGAGGGATGCCGTACTCAGAACTGACAAACTGATATAAAGAAACTAGATCCTATGCCAAACATGTACTCAATTTGTGTAAAGCACTCTCTCTAGAAGTTAATGCCACATCACGTGGTGAAACTATGTCAGCACATATGTAAGGATCATAATTGGTGGAAGTTGAATCAACTGATCCTATGCTAGTGCATGGATGCAACATATATCTACCAACATGATCTGATGCCAAATGGTTAACATCACTGGCAATAGAACCTAAACTCTCAAAAATGCATTGTCTTGATGATGTAACTGTCGCCTTAGCTGACCGTCCTAGATTCAACCTTTTTGGAAGTACCAAAAGGTTC
This sequence comes from Cunninghamia lanceolata, assembly GCA_027924645.1. NCBI lineage: Eukaryota > Viridiplantae > Streptophyta > Pinopsida > Cupressales > Cupressaceae > Cunninghamia > Cunninghamia lanceolata. Next base: position 1,471,785 of record BSBN01000007.1, read on the forward strand.
GGACCCACTAATGCCCTCTTATTTTCAGGCAGATCCTGATCAAGACATCAAAATTTCTCTGGAAACCTCCCATGACCCTATCCCGCATGTTTTGGTATAGATGTGAAATCAACATCAAGTCGTAAATGAGCAAAAGTAAATAGTTGTTTGCAAAAACACAAAGGCAACTCATCATTGTGTGGCCCTCAATGATGTGTTGCTAGCCACATAGGATATATAAGTGGTGTAGCAACAACATCTGTACACCTGGTGACAAAATAGCCCCAAACTCTGTCATGTCCATGATAATGTGGAAAAATATAATGTACCATATTCAATGAAACATACCTATTAACTTCTGGTCATTTCACTGTCCTAGTAACAGTGCTAGCAAGTGACACATAAAAATCCTCAATACTCAAATCATCGTAGGGATTGTATGATTTGACTATGTCAATCATACATGCAAACTCTGCTCTAGTTCCCACCAACCTGTATCTATTAGATAGGTTAGGTGTATTATGGATCTTCTGATCGAAATGTGTCAAAGCATTATTGAGTCTATCAAGAGTGGCAGCATATAACTCACTCCTACTTACACTATGTGCATCACCACTATTATGCTTACTATCATGGCCATCACTATGATGAGATACCATGTCAGATGCCATGTATGTGCAAATTTATGCATTTTAAAATTTAACATACATTTAATTTATAAATTTAATGAATTTATATGTGCAGTCAATTTTTATATTTAAATTAACAAAACTAAAAAAATTTAAAATATAAGAATTAAATACACATGAACAATCTACACATTTAAATTAACTTTACAAAACTATATAAATATTTAAAATTTAAAAATTAAATATACATTCAATCTAATACATCTATTTCAAATACATCTAGCCAAGTTCAGATTTTCAAACTAATAATGTAGCTAGATTGAACAAATCTTGAATAAAAATGCAAATTTTATTGAAATAAATACTAACAAGAAGAAATGGAAGGGTCTTGGAATTATTATGTTTTATACTTTGTTGTTTCAAAGTTTCCTAAGAGTTTTCATAGTGTATGTATGTAGTCTTCTTTTATTTGGTGGTATATTGGGTGTGTGTATATTGGGCATGACCATGCTTCCTCCCTCTAACTTCATATTTGGAGGTGAATGGTCATGTTCAAGGTCTAAATCCAAGAACCCTTGAACTATCATCTCATGATACCAAAAAAATCCATATCATATCATGTATTGGTAGCAGATTTGGGCCTAGAGACAAGTTTTAGAAGGCTTTGAGCTACAATATATGGGAAAGAGGTGTCGAATTCTACATTCCACTCCATTTTGATAGAGGCCCTTGAAACAAATTCAATGCACTTATTTAAATCATTCATGTTGGGAGGATAAAAGAGTAGTGTCTTCATGAAAATTACTTTCTTTCATTTGCAAGAACAAAATACAGTTAGGAGTTGATTCTCTTTCTAATATGTAGCCCCTGGTCATCAATGAGTTTGGACCTAGGTGGCACTTGTAATGGTGCTAACCACCTAACAAATTTTAGATTGTATTAAGAATTGACAAGTGTCAATCATCTGTGAGATGAGTGTTATCACTTTTCTATAAATAGAATATTCATACATTGTACAAAGGGTTGGAAAATATTTTACAATGTGTTATAAGGAGATGAAATTTGTAAATCATCATTTATTGATTATTGTTACTCTAAACCTTTATTTGGTCTCTTAAAGCATTAGGAGATACTGTGAGGTTGAAGATTAGAATGATCAAATTCTAGATATTATATGAAAGACGTATTCCTCTACAAGCAAAGAGTGGATTGTTCATGGGAACAAATAGAGTCATAACTAGGTAAGAGTTAGCATCTAGTCTCTTTGCTAACAAAGAGAAGATAAGTGGGTGATTTTTTTGTGAGAAAGTTGATTTGGGAAGCAGTAAGATTTTATGAGAATTGATCCAGTCAAAGACACTCAAAGTTGTAACAAAAGAGGTCATAGAGATTAAAAAACACAAAATCTAGGGGGATATTCTGCAAGTAGGGTATACATAACCAACAAATACAGATGCATTAAATGATCAACATAAAACAAGTATACAAAGAGGTTGTAAAAAATGACAATGAAACTTTATTTTTAATTCAAGGTGCACTTAGAGAAACAATCTTTCTTAGGATTAGTGGTAATGTGAACTCTAAACAAGCATGGAATATACATAGTAATGATATTAGGCACAATTGAAACATTATGAAATAACTTTGAAAATATTAAAGTGACATAACAAAGATTTTAGGTGAAAATATGGTTAATCGGTATGCTATAAAAAATCTTATAAAGTTTACTTTCAAATTTTGATAATGTAGCTCCTATAACAGGAATTTCAAAAGACCTCACAACCATGCAAAACAATGAATTGAGTGGTATTTTGTTAACTATCAAAGAAAGAATAAAGCTTAGAAATAAGTCTAGCTTGTCTGCTAAAATGAGTTGCATTTTAATACTTAATAACAATTGTGAGTTTTGAATAAGAAATTGTGGTTTCATTGAATATTGTGTAAGTCGTGGGCATATATATATAGATTTCTGTGTGATAGTTTTCTCCTCCTAATTTCTAAAATGTTACAAATTTCCAGCAAGGACACCTTCACACTTGTGACTAGGTGGGGTAAAACAAATTACGTTCTGAATTAGAAAACTTCTATAGAAAATTGTATACAAGTTTCAATTTTTGTTGTTCAAAAGTCTTTCTAATTCACTATTCATTGTAATGGACTGTGGAAATATTATATATATTAGTAGTAAACTTTTGAAATGAAATCTTAACTATCGAGTACTAGTAATGACTGAAAAGCAAAGATAACAATGTAGAGAAAAATTTGCTCATTTCATTTCACAACATTTTTTCTCTAAAATTAAACAGTGCAGCTTTAGATTATTTACAGTCATTCAAAAAAACAAAATCACTTTCACAAATAGGCTACTAAAGTCCTAACTGTGTTTTAATGATGATAAAATCTTGCAAAATCAAAGTCCCTACTGATGTCTTACTCTTTTGGGACAAGAAAAACACATTGCAGTAAGTGGGTTGAGGGAAGTTCCAACCCTGTTTAAGATACAAAATTGCACATTGTGGAAATACAATAGACCAAAAATTGAACGCTACCCTGCTCTAAGGAAATTGTCATGCAGAGGAATACTATTTACTATTGAAAGGTATTTGATGACAGACATTTCAAGTTTGTAGACTATAAATTATAGAGGACTGCTACAGCAAGCTTAGAAATTATATTTTGACACACATATTACATTTCCTCTTGTATGATTGTCCTAGGGTTTGATTCATGAATTTGAGATTTTTGTCAGATATTATAGTTGGAAATTCTCTAGTCGACATGTATGGAAAATGTGGAAGCATAGACAAGGAACTGCAGGTTTAGTGGATGAGCGCTGCACATGCTTCAATCATATGAGTAACCCTTATTACATTACACCTACAATTGATTAGTATGTGTGCATGGTTGACCCTCTTGCCCGCGTTGGCTATCTGTATGGAAAATGTGGATGCATAGACAAGGCACTGCAGGTTTAATGGATGAGTGCTGCATGTATTCTTCAATCATATGAGTAAACCTTATTGCATTACACCTATAATTGATTAGTATGTGTGCATGGTTGACCTTGTTGCCCACGTTGGCTATCTAGAGGACACCATAAACTTTATCAATAAGATGCCAGTGAAACCTATGGTAGTTATGTGGATGTTGTAGCATTGATATAAACTATGAGATTTATATGATATAAACTATGAGATTTCTTATACATTCCCAGCATTCATGATTAGGGTTTATTCAAATTAATAGAAGGTGGGTATTGCTTATTTATCCCAATGGTGCACGTGGGTGTTGAGGAACAATACAGTACCTAGAGGTGGCAGTGCAGTGCAGTGCAGTGTTGGCTAGAGGTGGTAGTGTAGTCTAGCTATGGGTTATTGTTTGTCGTGGGCTCTAGGCGAAACACTCCAAAACTATATCAATCTAGGTGAAAATGATAATTTCTCCTTTTTTTATTTTTATTTTCTTTGGTTGCATCCAAAATCTAACCAGGCGTAAACTTACCACCCAATAAGGTTCTACCAGGAAATGTACAACCATGTTGGTACCACATAGGCACAACGTGGTTCTGGGCATAACAAAAATGGGCGTAATTAAATTGCACGTAAAAGATCCACGAAAAATTATTTAGTTAGCTAAAAGTGTGACACACTATTGTGCTTTTACCCTTATGTTTCTTGTGTGATGATCCGCATGATGAACTAATTGATCCCTCCATCTACCACTTTTGGTATGGATCTTTTAGGTGGAAGGATGAGTGTTTGTTGGGCTGACTTCATGTGTTTTTAGTATTCCCACCAGATGATTTGATGTGTGTACCAATTTGGAATAATGTTGTGTATAGGAATAAAATTGAGATTGAATGATATCAAAAAAAATGAAATAATCAGCAACTCAATACTATAACATCAAGATAACGATATAAGAAAATAACCAAGTAATCAATGAATAACACAAAAACAATGAAAGATTTCACCTAGATTATATTGTTATCTTGGTCAAATGTGGATTGCTCTTCAAATTGTGAAACTATGTTTGCAACAAGTGAATGTAGATTGTGTTTGTGCTCAAAAGGTAGAAGTGTGCTCAACGATGCAATGAATGCTCAATGCGCTATATGGATGCCTGAGAATAAATGATCAAAGAGATCATAAGGCTGAATGATCAAAGAGGATTTGTTATGGATATGAGGGGGGTTTATATAGGTTTCAAACATGATCGATCAACAGTCTAGAAAATTCAATGGACTTAATAGATGAGATAAATCTAGAAATTATGATGAATGTGCACCTGACATGTGTCATAGGAAAAGTTAGTTTTGTTTGAGTTAATTACTTTTTGATAAAGATAGGATTTGATTTCATAAATTATAATGTTTTTTTCTAATTTAAGAGTTGTTGATAAAAACAAGATTGATTAAGTCAATTAACTCAACTTGTAATTTGCTTTTTGCATGATTTGAGAAAAATTAAATAATAAATTGTTTAATTTTGTGTGCATGATGAACAAGATTTATTTTTAGAGGAATTTGAAGATAAAAAAGAAAGTTAAATAAATAAGTTTATTTAATTATTTGTTCATGATGGAAGAATAAATAAAATATTTGATTATATTTTATTTTTAGAGATTGAGATAATTTAAATAAATTTGCATGATTTATTTAAATTTGGAAGAATAATTGATTTAATTAAATAATGTAGAATTATTTAATTGTAGATAAGAGGATTTTGATGATAAATTAATTAAATAATTAATTTATTCACCTGACATAGATTTGAATTTTGGAAGAAGATTGATTTAAATTAAACAATAAAAATTATTTAATTTTGGAAGAATAAAGTTGTTTTTGATTAATTAATTAAATAAATAGAATTTATTCAATTAATGTCAAATTTAGGAGTTTTGGAAGAAATTGATGATATTGATGAAATTAATTAAATAATTAGATTATTTAATTAACATTGAAATGCAAGTGATTAGACAAATTTGATGAAATGCAAGTGATGCAATGACGTGGTCATTTTTTGGTGTATACATTTTGTTCCTCTTTGATGCAATGTAGTTTATAGCATTGCATCAAAGAAAAATGATTGTTGAAGACATGATACAATTTTCATTCCCTAGTGTAGCTAGCTGACCTAGTGTAGCTGGCATAAGATGCCCCCTCGAGAGGAAAGAGAAGGAAGCAACAGAAGAACTAGGTTGATGCTTGACTAGAAGATTGTGTTAGAGATAGATGAGGCTGAACTAGAAGAAATTGGAGATAGAATAGAACATGAGAGAAAGACTATTGATCAATCTTTGCTTGATAAACTATATTATGACATGGATAAATGGATGGTTAAATGGATGAGCTTATTGCAATGGATTCACAAATATTTATAAAGAGCAATCCTTATTTTGATATAGCACATGGATAGTTTGCTACCAAGGTACAAAAGACCAAGGTGCTGTGATATCCGAGTGTGTGGACGTTGACACTGCAAGCAAGTGCTTTGAACTTAGATCCTTTAGACATAATATAACCTTGTTGGACATGTGAATGAGACGTAGTCTTGAACATAAAATAAACTTCAATACATAATTGAAGTATATTAATATGTAAGATGCTAGTTTGTAACACACACACAAGATAGATATGATGCTAAGTAAGATACTAAAGATCATTCCTCAAACAAGGCACACAAAAGCAATGACTATGCCCCCAATCTATACTGCATCGTAACATACCAAGATATAGATAAATCAAGGTATTCTTAAATAAGTAATGGGAAAGGAACAAAAAGATAAACTAAAAAGCAAATTGACTGACTTACAAAGTAAACATATAGCCAACATATTCTGTTGCCAAAGAGGTTGCTTAGGATAGCTTGGATTGGTTGGGTTAGATAACATCCTTATTGTAGGAATGATGTGTCTGTTAAAGGGTGTTGATCTATCAAAAGGATAATGTCTGGTTTCAGGAAATGAAACATGTTATATAAGACGCCTAGTCTAGTTTTGATCATGGAACATTCTTTATAAGACAAGTGTGTTGATATGTTGCTTGGTTGAGATTGATTTAGCTAATGTTGGCAATTGATATGTAGGATAGCATATGGCTCTACAAGTAGGTTTCTTTGCTTTAGGTTTGTTAAGGACTTTTGCTTGGAAAGGATGCATTTGTTTGTTGTTTTTCTGATTGAGTTTGTCAAGATGAGGTGAATGGATTTTGATAAACAGAAGACTAGAAAGATGGAATGTCAATGGATTGATATGGGTGAAGAATGATGAATCTTATGTACCTGAGTACTGGATACTTCCTTCATATTCCAGACTGCCTACATACCCTGTATCCATGGGATCAAGGCACATTACAAGGAAAGATGAAAAAGGAAAATATGTAGTTCTAGGTAGAGTGATGAGTGAGTCAAAGTGATTGAGCCTGGAGAGGTGAAATGATGATATCATATGTACCTGAGTACTGGAAACTTCCTTCGTATTCTAGACTGCCTACATACCCATACCCATGGGATCAAGGTACATTAAGATTGAGATGAGATGATATGTAGTTCTGGTTTGTGATTGATGATGTACGAAAAGTGTTTTCATTGTGGGGAACGATATATCCCTAGATCAACACAAGGATGAAGGTGTCTGGTTTTAGAAAATAAAACACCTTGTATAAGACGCTTGTTCTACTTTTGAGCGTGTGACAAGCTGTATAAGATAGTTGATTGGTTGATTGGTTTGATTTGATGTGTTTGTGTTTTCATTTGTGTTGGAAGGTTTGATGTGCTTTTATTTTTGTGTGTTGGGAGGTTGAAGTGTGTTTGAAGTGTTTGTGTTTTTGTGAACCACAAACAAGGATCCATTCCTAGACCTGGGTTAAGGAAAGAGTTGCCTCCATTCCGGTAGAGGAAGACATAGATAACTTGGCATAGGATAGCTGATGTAAGCTAAGTGATAACTTACATGGGATGATGATGATGAACATTGACAAATTTCCAAGCTATTTTAGATAGGGCGATGGAAATGCAAACAAGGTCAATGCTTTTATTATGGATGGATGGATGAAGTTTATTATTTGATGGAGTGAACAAGACTCAATAGATGATGGGTTCCAACTCTACACATAGTGCCTATTTGCTAGGTTTTCACTGTGGTACTTATCCAAGGCACATGTTTACTAGGTTTTCACCATAGGACGGTTATTTTTTTGTTTTTGTTTTTGCTTTTGTTCTTGATACTCTAAGGATCTGGAATAGAACTTCTTGAGATGAACACTATTGAGTGGCTCATCTAGAGGAATGCCTTTAGGTGTTACTAAAGTATAAGCCCCTGGTCCATATGTTGTGATAAAAAAGGGTCCTAACCAATTAGGCTCAAACTTACCCTTCTTTTCTCGATCTGCTTGATTTCTCTAATTTTCCTTTAAGACAAGATCACCAACTTGAAACCATATTTCTTTGATCTTCTTGTTATAGTTATGGCGGAGGTAGTTTTGATAAACATGGAGATGATTAAGCGTTGCAAGGTACCTCTCATCTAGTAAATCTAGCTCAGTTAATCTGGAAGTATGATACTCCTCTCCATCAATCAGGTTCTGCATGGATACTTGGAGGGATGGGATCTTGACCTCTATAGGTAGAATGGCTTCAGAGCCATAGACCAAGGCATAGGGTGTGGCACTAGTCAGCGTTTTGATATTAGTGCTGTAGGCCGATAGGGTAGGATTGAGTTGCAAGTGCCAATCACGAACAACTTCATTCACTATTTTCTTGAGGATTTTGAGAATGGTATTGTTAGAAGCCTCATCTTGGATTACTCTGTGAATAGTACGGAGTGGAAAAGTGATGTTGGATATTGTATTGTGTGTATAAGCCACTGGCATCTTGATTCTTGAATGGTCTCCCATTATCAATGATAATGGCTTGGGGGATACCATACCGCCAACTGAGGTAGTTAAGGATAAACTTGGCTATTTTGCTTACTGGTGATATATGTCATGGGAATGGCTTCAACCCACTTCATGAAATACTCAATGGCGGTAATGATAAATTTGTGGCCATTGGATGAGGATGGGTGGATTTGTCCTATGAGGTCGAGACCCCATTGAGAAAAAGGCCATGGAGTTGTCACAGGTTGTAGTTCATAAGTAGGTGTGTGAATCAGATCTCCATGCTGCTGGCATTGTAGACACTTCTTAGCAAACTGTAAAGCATCTTGTTCTATTGTAGGCCAATAATACCCTGTACAGAGTATCTTTTTAGCAAGATTAGGATTGGTAGAATGTGCGCCACAAACGCCTTTTTGTATGTCGCATAAGGTAGCATCAAATTCTTCTATGTTAAGACATTGTAAGAGGATACCATCGAGTCTCTGATGATATAGTGTATCACCAATAATGGTGTAACAAGAGGATTGATGGATAAAGGGTTTGCGTTGGGTTGCGGATAGCTCAAAGGGAAAGGTATCGTGTTTAAGGTATTCATAGATATCTTTGTACCATGGGGAATTGGGACCAACAAGTTCACAAATGATTTCAATAGTTCTAACATCGACGGCTGGTATCAACAATTGCTCAATCAAGAACTCACATTTCTATGTGTTTGTAGGCATGTCTATAAGTGACCCTACAGAAGCCATAAATCTGCAGCTTTGTTATGCTCTCTTGGAATTTTCTCAAATGTGATGCTAGAAAAGTGTGGTTTGTAGGCATCCACTAGTTTCTTATAGGGGACCAACTTTTCATCTTTTGTTTGGTACTCATCAGTGACTTGTCAAATGACTAGCTATGAGTCTCCATATACCTATAGTTCTTTGATGTCCAATTGAACTGTTGTATTGAGACTTATGAGGAGTGCTTCATACTCAGCTATGTTGTTGGTGCAAGGAAATGCAAGCTGATATGACTTGGGGATATAGTCATTTTGTGGAGTGATAAAAAGAATGTCAGCCCCTGATCCATGTTGTGTGTAGAAACCATCAAAATATAATTTTGACATTACTGAGGTAGAAAGAGTGAAGAGATTTTCATCCAAAAAGTTAGATACCATAGGATGAACATCTGTCATGGGTGCTTCTGCTAGTTGATCTGCTAGGGCTTGTCCCTTGATTACTTTACGATCCACATACTCAATGTCAAACTCACTAAGGATCATGACCTATTTATCTAGTCTGCCTGTGAGAGTTGCTTTTTCTAGGAGATACTTTAATGGATCAATTTTTGCTATGAGATTAGTGTGTTGGTTTAGCATATAATGCCACAACTTTTGGGAAGCAAACACTAAGGATAAACAAGCACTTTCCATAGGTGAATAATTGAGTTCATAACCCACCAAGGTTCAATTGATATAATAGATTGCATGCTCTTTTCCTGACTCATCATGTTGTGCTAGAAGAGCCCCTAGGGTTGCATTTGTAGTTGAGATGTACAAGATCAAATGCCTATCGGCGACAGGTGGTACTAAGATAGGAGGTGTAGCTAGATATTCTTTGAGCTGATCAAATGCTTCTTAACACTTATCATCCCATCAAAATGAGACATCCTTTCGGAGCAAGTGTTGAAATGGTTGACATTTATCCACTAGCTATGAGATAAACTGCCTAATGGATTGTAACCTTCCTTGAAGGCTCCTTAATGCTTTTAGATTCTTTGGTGGAGGCATCTCCACTATAGCCTGGACTTTTACTAGATCTACTTCAATGCCTCTATGAGATACAATGTATCCCAACAGTCTTCCTAAGGTTACCCCGAAGACACACTTCTTTGGATTGAGTCATACTTGATATTTTTCGAGTCTGTCAAAGATTTGTCCTAGAACCTGTATGTGATCTACCCTAGAAGATTTTTCTAGTAAATCATAACCATAGTCCTCCATGATGTGATGAAAGAGATCATGGAATATCACTATCATTGCTCTTTGATAGGTTGCACCAGCATTTTTAAGACCCAATGGCATGACGCACCAACAATAGGTACCCCATTGACAAGTGAAAGTAGTTTTATGTTGATCTTCGTCTTCTATCATTATCTGATTGTAGCTGGAAAATCCATCCATTAGAGAAATCATTTCATGACCAGCAGTCAAGTCTACTATGAGATCAACATTTGGCAGTGGGAAGTCATCTTTGGGACATACTTTGTTAAGATCTCTGAAGTTGAAACACATGCGGATGCCCCCATTGGGTTTAAGATCTCTGAAGTTGAAACACATGCGGATGCCCCCATTGGGTTTAGCCAAAGGTACAATGTTGGAGACCCATTCTGGATAATCAACAGGCTTTTCTATATTTCCACTTTCACCAAGAGAGCTATCTGTTGATACATCTTTATTATCTTTTACTTGACTAGTTTAGCTGTTGGGTCAACGGTGAGATAGTGAACTACTAGTGAGGGGTCTAACCCTAGCATATTAGCATAGGTCCACGCAAAGTTGATAGTTTGTTTTAAGAAGTTGGTAAGATCCTTGTGTTCTTGCTTTGATAGTGATGCTGCTAGGAATGTTGTTCTAGGATTTTGCTCTGTGTCAAGATTTATCTCTATAGAATCTTCCACTAGGAGAGTTGATTTCTCTTAATACTTAGAAGGTAAGGGAAGGTCAAATCCTCCATCCTCAGGTGACATAATTGGGTTTTCACCTTTGGATACATCCTTTGTTTTTGTTGTTTTCTGATCAGGAGGTACTACATTGTGTTTTTCACCTAGAGATCTTTCTTTATTTTTACTTTTGCGACTAGAGGATTTGACATTCTCAACAAAATAAGCATTTACTCTAGTTCCATTGCAAAACCAAATTTTTTATTGCCAAGAGGGATACCATCTTGGAGTCCCATTAACTTGGTGATAGCTTCGTCATTCTGAAATACATCTAGAATGGGGAACCCTTTTTGGTCCCAATCGATAAGTTCAGGGTAGACAAGTGTCACGCTCTAGGTGTTTGTGTTGGATGTGAAGGATATGGATGAGAGCATGAATATGGAGGATTCTGTGAATAGGTCAATCATATGGATGGAAGAGTCATCGGTGATATCCTCATTAGACATTGAATCGGTGAGAGAAGTTTGTGCTACCTCATCGAGAATACTCTCAATGTCCAAGGTGCCTGGTACCTTCCTACTAAATCCTAACCCCTTCTTGTCTAGCTTCTTCTTCACAATAATGGTTTCCATTGTTCCTTGATTATCTTTCCCAAGGCCACCTTTGCCTTTGTAGCCCATGTTTTTCATAATTCTTAGGCCATTGCCATATTGTTTGACTGGTATTGTGACTAGTTCTTTCTCCTTGTAGAGCCAAGATGAGATGTCTTCAATTGTTTCCCCTACCAATAATTTTCCCTCTTGGAATTGGGTTAGAGATGCTGGGGGAGGAATAGCTACTTTTTTAGTTTCTTTGGCTATGGGTGATTGGCCGTAGGATTTAGGGGATAAGGGCATCTGCCCTACACAACAAGATTTTGAGATATCATATTCTCTGAAGCCTATATCATGAATGTGAGCTTTGATTTTAGGAATAGGATTAGGATTAGGTTCAACTTTAGAGGATTTTTTCAGTTTTTCAGAGTCGACATACAATGGAGATTCAAGGGCATTGTCATTATTTGGCACTTGGATGGAATTCTTAGAACTGCCTTGCAAGACACGACAAAATTCAAAGGGATTAGGATCTCTTGGGATAGTGATCTCCATACCATTGAATGGGAACTTGAGAGACTGATGGTACGTCGAGGGAACAACTTTCATGGCATGGATCCATGGGCATCCTAGGAGTATCTCAACTGTAATGCTTTGATTGTAATGCTTTGATCAATGTTAACATGATCCTCAGAGTATCTCAACTGTTTAAGTAACTTGAGATAATAGATATTGAGACCAGCACCTCCATCTATAAGTATGCGTTTGATCTTTCGTCTATGGATGAAAACTTCAATGGGAAGGGCATCATTATGACATGGATTGTGATATGGGACGTCTTTTTCAGAAAAGACCACATTGTAAGGTGAGGGAATGTTACCTATTATATCTTGGATATCTATGACTGCTATGTTGTTAGGAACCGAAGACTCTTGTAGGGCTTTTTCTAGCACATCTTTATGTGCGGGTGATGACCGTAGAAGGTCCAAGATAGAGCTCTGTGCAAGGGTTTTCCATAGATGTTTGACAAGATTGTAGTCAGATTGAGTTGGAAGACTTGGTGTAGGACCATGAAGGGTGACATGACCATGACGAGTTGTAACTACACAATCCATAGATTTGCCTTTGATTGTGAGGGTAGACACCTGACTCTCTTCAAAATGACCCATAATAGAGTCATAGGAAGTTGAAGCTTTGTTAACACCTTTACCTTTGTCAATATTTTGACCTTGATCATGGTTAGGGAATGGTTCCTTGTACATGTTGAGGTTTTTATTGGTGTTTTGAGTTGGTTGTTCATCATCAAAAGTGATTTGTTTTCTATCGATAAGGTTTTGGATCAGGTGTTTGAGTTTCATGCATATGGTTTGGTGTCCTTTGGTCCTATGGTATTCACAATACTCATTGTTTGTGTACCATCCAATTTTGTAAATAGGTTCACCATATGTGGGAGTATCTGGTAAGGTGAAGAGTCTATTGTGTATAAGTTTCTGTAGAACACTCTATAGGCTCTCCCAAGGGAGTGAATTGGCATCACGGAGGGTAATCTTGTTGAGGTTGCTCTTGTTGTCATTGTTACTAGTTTTGGTTTGGTTGTGTTTGTTGTTGTTGGTTTTTTTGAGGTGAAGGTTGACTTGGTTTTGAAAGATGAAGGGGTGTTTGTAGTGTTTGGACATGTTTGGAATCTACCACACCATCATTGACCACATTTTAATTTTTGTTCCAAAACTTGGGCTTATCATTTGTTTGTTGTTGAGGAGCATTGTCTTTATTGTCTTTGAAGATTTTGACCAGGCCTTTAGCGATGAGGGTCTTTTCAATATTGATGCCCTTGTAGGTAATTTTGTCTAAGGTTGTAGCACTAAGGATTTGCAAATGGAAACCCAATTCTTGGATAAGGTTCTGCACAAATATGCTAACAAGTTGCTTTTCAAGTATCTTGAATCCATCTTTGAAGGAAGGAGATGAAAGTTTCCCCATTTTTCTGTTTATTGTTGTATAAGTCAGTCATGGAGATCTCATGTTTTGTGTTGTAAGAGAAATGAGTGGAAAATTTCTTTGCAAGCTTATTAAAAGATTTAATACCCATGGGTAGGTACAAAAACCATTCTATAGCTTGACCTCCAAGACTGCGAGGAATTAGGCGCATAAGATATGTGTCGTTATGTGAGACCTCAAAGAAAGCGAGATAGAATTCACTAAGATGGTCTTTTTGGTCTCCTTTTCCTTTGTATTTATCAAATTTGGGAATAGTGAAATTGTGAGGAAAAGGGATCATGGGTAATGACCGATCAAATGGCTAAGGACAAACTTCTTCCAAAGAGAAGGTTTTCTTGGTGTGGCCAAACATAAGATCAGATAGTTGTTGTTGAACTTCTACAAGTTTTAGTTCCATAGTTGTAGGAGGGGTTGGAAACATCTCCTGTTGTCCCAGAGGTGGTTGTTGTTGCCCATATGGAACAGTGTAGTGGAAGCCATGTGCATTGGTGTTATAAGGGTCGTATGATTGGTTAGGGTCGTATGTGTTGTATGTTGGGTTTGGATTGCGTTGGTTTTGGGTGTTTTTATTTTGGGGAGGTGGGGTGGTGATAGGTAAGAATGTAGGCTTTGTGATGGTTGTAGATAAGAGTTATATTGTTGGTATTGTGGAGGTGGTGTGAAGACAGAATTTGGTGGAGGAAAGCTAAAGTTTGTTGGGTTTGGTTGCGATGGTGGAGTATAACCATAGGATGATTGGTTTTGAGAATGTTGAGGGTTGAGATAGGTGTGGGTTAGGTTGAGAGTGGAATATTAGGTTGAAGTTATATGACATGGTAGGGTATTTTTTGGTTAATAAAATATATTCTAGCTTATTTTAAATATCTTTTATTAATTATCATTTTTTATGTATTATTTATTGAGAATTTTAAGAGAGTAAAATGAGGTAGAGGAAATAGGCTCTATAAACACTATTTGATATAATTTGTAGTCTATGAAATGTTCAAATATCAATTCGGGTTTTGATGCCTCCATTATAATATCTTACATTCTAAGAATTTAAAGGACAAATTTGTGTAGATTTTGGCCACTTCCAAATTTATTTCTTGTACAAATAAGTAGGTGTAGTCATTTATGAATCCAATCTAATTGTGACTTGATATTTAAATAGTCTCCTTATGCTGGATATATGTTCTAGGAAATATTTAAACTATTATGCCAAGTTAGATGCAATCTTGGTTTCTCAATTATTACTTGAGTCACATTATGCTAGGAAGAAAAAAATTTCACTCTACATGAGTACTTGGTTAAAGGTTTGACCCTATCATGCATATCAAATTAAGGCATTGGTCTTATTGTGACCACTTTTCCCACCACAACACACCAAAAAATTAGAAATCAAAACTCATTTAACTTTATGCTTATTTTTACTTGTGTTGACAACTTACATAGCTTGATAAATCTAAATATTTTGTATCTTATGAGAGCCAATACTAGATAATTCTACAAATGGTTATGTTAAGTTTCTTTCTTGATTTGTCATGCATGAACTAAGATATTCAATTGCATATTGCTTCAAGGGTTCAAATCTTAAAAAAAAATTAATGGAGATGTGGTTCTAGAAAAAAATTGGGTTGGACATATAATTAATTCTAGATCATCGTATAGGATTGTTTTCACAAATTAATTCAAAGTTTTCTTAAATTTTATTAGCCATATAAAAACATGTGACAAAACTATCAAATTCAATGTAGTGGACACATCTAATAAGCTCAACTATATATTATAAAAAATTATATATTTTAATTCACAAGATTCAATAGATGTAAATAAAATTAAATTCACATTCCCAAATATTTTATAAAAAAATCTTTCTATCAATGACTAGGGTGTTGACATCATTTATCAATCATTAAGAGTTCATCACATCTACAAGTAAATTTATATGCATCTACAAGTATTTAACATATATACAGATTTAAACTATTTAAGTTAAAACTTGATTTTATCCAAATTAAGACCCATATATTCAAAAGAAAACATCCATATAAATGTATATTTAACTAAACATCTAAATATGCATATATACATATCATATATATAAAGTCTAAATAACATAAAGTCTAACTACAACATGTAAACGCAACAACATAACATCAAGTCTAACTGCAGTATAACATCAAGTCTAACTACAATATATCATGTAAACTCAATATAACATCAAGTCTAACTGCAACATCACATGAGAGTTCAGGTAAACATAACAATAAACACATGAATATATCTAACTATGCACAACATCATGACTCCCGCCTCCTATGGGCGGAACGGGCCTCACTCAACCTAGGACTAGAATGATGAGATAAGCCCTGTACTGAACCATGTGTATCTAATCTCATCCATCTATGAACATCTGAGTGATGTGTAGATCCCTAAACATACAAATTATCTCTATTAAATTACATTTAAATATATATTAAAAATATGGAATCTCAAGTACACAAGTTCTAAAAATTATAAATGTACAATTAAATACTAAATACCTCGCATCTAACCTCATCCACATCCTTGCTATTTGCTACACAGTGTCATGTCCTAGTACCTCTCTCGTCGGTCCCTAATGTAAGATTGATTAAATAAGAGTCAACACGTGTATGATGCACAAAACTAAATTTTATAAAATTTAAAAATATTTAAAATGTATGTACCTCATCATCAGCAACCTATGTAGCTCCATGGATGACCCTCCCAATCCCACTAAGATCAGATGAATTGAGGGTCATCATAATGTTTTCCTCAAACAAAAGACCATGGAATGATCTTGGTGCGTAAGGTGGCACAATACTAGCATCAGGCTGTGATGGAGTCTGTTGTGACAGCACTGTGTTAGTCATATGTGTATCTCGTTGATTATTGTGATGACTAACAAATGTGGACATGGTCTTGAGAGGGATGCCATACTCAAAACTGACAAACTGATATCAAGAAAGTAGATCCTATGCCAGATATGTACTCAATCTATGTAAAGCACTCTCTCTAGAAGTCTGTGCCACATCACATGGTGAAACTATGCCAGCACATATGTAAGGATCGTAACTGGCAGAAGTTGAATCAACTGATCTTATCCTAGTGCGTGGATGCAACATATATCTACCAACATGATCTGATGCCAAATGGTTAACGTCACTGGCAATAGAACCTAAACTCTCAAAAATACGTTGTCTTGATGATGTAACTCTTGCCTCAGCTGACTTTCCTAGATTCAACCTTTTTAGAAGTACCAAAAGGTTCAGACCCACTAATGCCCTCTTATTTTTAGGTGGATCCTGATCAAGACATCAAAATTTCTCTAGAAACCTCCCATGACCCTGTCCCACATGTTTTGGTATAGATGTGAATTCAACATCAAGTCGTAAATGAGAAAAAGGAAATAGTTGTTTGTAAAAACACAAAGGCAACTAATCATTGTGTGGCCATCTATGATGTGTTGCTAGCCACTTAGGATATATAAGTGGTGCAACAACAACATCTGTACACCTGGTGACAAAATAGCCACAAACTCTGTCATGTCCATGATAATGTGGAAAAATACTATGCACCATATTCAATGAAACATACCTATTAACTTCTGGCCATTTCACTGTCCTAGTAACAGTGCTAGCAAATAACACATAAAAATCCTCAATACTCAAATCATCGTAAGGATTGTATGATTTGACTATGTCAATCATACATGCAAACTCTGCTCTAGTTGTTGTCAAAGGATGTTTGAGACACTACAACCATCATTTGTACGTATAAATAAAGTATGTGAAACTTGTTGTCGAAATCATCTTGAATTTGATCTACATCTACAATCATATAAAAATGCTATGGCAATAATTGATTGAAATATAACCATCCCTGGAAGCACAACATAATTTGTGAAGTCTCTTTTATACGAAAAATCAGAAGATTGAGATGAATTCAATGTTCAATGTATAAAAAATATATGTAATGATTGTGGAAATTTGAAGAATCTTAAATTAAAAGTTGACAACATTGAATTGCAAGTTACTTGGAAGAGATTTGAATATGAGACAGACTTAACGATGTTAGGAGTCGAGGCCAGAAAATTGTTCTCAAAGAGAGTGGATTGCCTTACAATGAATTTATGAATAAATTTTGCAATATCATATATCCACATATCCAGCATTGTCATGGTGCAAGATGGCAAGCTAATCAATTTCATGATTCAAAGAATTGCTTTCCACCAGGTTGTATTCTCTCTATTGTAGATTTCTTTCAGCACTATACATTTAGTCCTCAAACTGAGATTCAAAGTCAATATTATCATTAAGAGCAAGTTGCAATCTTCGTGCAAGTTTTCTATAAACATGCCGAGCTTTAGGTAGATGGTATACAAAGTAGCAAAGATGATCAAATTATCATCAAAGAGGTTCACTTTTATATCAGTGATGATACGAGTCATGATAGAAGTTATGTATCTTATTGTATGAAAATGTTTTTTGAAGACCTAAGCCGACGCGGCATAAATCAAAAACATTTGATATAGTCTGATGGATGTACTGGTAAGTACATTGTTTAGGGTTTAATTTTAAATTTTTATTTACTTTTAACTTTGAGACTTAAATTGTTCAATTACTTATTTAATATATTTAATATTTCAAGTTTTTTTAAGCTAATTTTGTTTGAGTGTAATTATTTGTAACTTCATAGGACAATTTAAGTCTGCAAAGGCTTTTTTTTTGGTTAAGCCATCAACATGTTAGGTGCAACACCAAATTCTTGTGGAATTTTTATGAGAGTGGACATGGAAAAGGAGAGCATGATGGAGCAGGAGCATGTGTGAAGCGTGCACTTCATCAACATGAACTTGCAGGTAGTTCATGCCATATATATATATATAGAATCTAGAGATATTTTTTAAAAAATTAGATCTTTATTAAAACTTTAATTTTAAATTTTTAAATAAACCTTGAAAGTAACAGGTGACAAATAAATTGCCAACATGTGTACTTGTAGGTAATGCCATATGGAATGCAAATGAAATTGTTGAATGGTGTAAAAGTCATTTTTCCGCTCATGACTCAAGATACAACACACGATATTTTTGGGAAGCTACAGGTACATCAAGTCAAAATTTGTTAAATTTGAATTTCAAAGTGTGTACATACAGATGATTTCTAATTGAATTTTCAAATTTAAACTTATATATATAAATTAATCACTTAGATGTTTATATAATTTACAGATATTGATCGATCAAATGCTATTAATTGTCAAACAATTAATGGTATTAGAATCATGCATATAATCATGACAACGGGAGGTAGCAAGTCTTATGTAATTAATGTGAGATAAAAAACATGTTTTTGTGTTGATTGCATCGAGGACAATGCAAATATTGTTCAATGTGAGAATATTAGAGATGGGTATGTTTCACGATGGGAAATGAAACAATTAATATCAATGCCTCCTTTTGAAGACAATGATAATGTTGATGTCTATGATCCTCTATATTCAGTTGATTATGAACGTGTATCTAATTTAGTTGTTACAGGTATGTATTTAATTGATTAACTTAAAATTGATTTATATATTCTATGTACAATTAAGTTTATAAATATTTAAATTTATATATATTAAAAATATATATTTAAAACTTTCCTAAACTCTACATGGTGTGTGTACAGGGGATATTTTCGCTATTGTTGCAAATCTTGACAATGTGGAAGGTGTAGATTACTATCTACTAAGATGTACGCAACCAAAAAGCAAATTAGTGGAATCAATGATAGGTGGTGATGGACAAGAGTATCCCATTGGATCAGTCGTTATTGAAGTCACATATTATCAACAAATAAATATAGATAGACATGGTATTGTATTTGTTGATTATATGCCATGACAAAAGGTTCTACATTATAGTCACTTAGTTATAGCAACAAAAATAAATTTAGAAACTTTACCTAAAAGAGGACGTGCCAAACAAAAGTGGAGGTTGCCTATTGAAGATCATGAAAATATTTTAGAGATAATTAAAGATAGAGAGGATCCAGATTATATGTACCAGGAGCTTTAAGTTGGTTTTTGGATATAGATAGACATGGTATTGTATTTGTTGATTATATGCCATGACAAAAGGTTCTACATTATAGTCACTTAGTTATAGCAACAAAAATAAATTTAGAAACTTTACCTAAAAGAGGATGTGCCAAACAAAAGTGGAGGTTGCCTATTGAAGATCATGAAAATATTTTAGAGGTAATTAAAGATAGAGAGGATCCAGGTTATATGTACCAAGAGCTTTAAGTTGGTTTTTGGATATATGTACATACATATGGCTGGATATATGTATGTACTAAAACTTTTTATAGATCTATCTAGATATCTATATAGATTAGACATGTGACATGATTTAAAATATTTTTTTCAAAGGCTTCCAGTATTTATTTTTGTCCAATTCCTTTTAAAAATCAATATCACTCATACCTAAATACTGACTAAACTTAAATCTAATCTTCATCTTCTGCCTCATTCTCAGCAATGTTGAAATATTGTAGCTCATATACATTGCGATCCTTATTGAAAGCTATCACTTGCAACCAATCCCTTACATTATCCAAGTATTGGAATGTATCTAGGCATGTTGTAATTTCTTTTCTTTCATTTAGAGTAGCAACCATGATTTTCTATGTACATGGCATTTATAAGAGAATTATAGCAACTAACTCTTTATAGTTTAAAAAATCAATATCACTCATACCTAAATACTGACAAAACTTAAATCTAATCTTCATCTTCTGCCTCATTCTCAGGAATGTTGAAATAGTGTAGCTCATATACATCGTGATCCTTATTGGAAGCTATGACTTGCAGCCAATCCCCGACATTATCCAAACTTATTGTCCATGTATCTAGGCATGTTGTAATTTATTTTCTTTCATTTAGAGTAGCAACCATGATTTTCTATGTATGGCATTTATAAGAGAATTGCAATAGCTAGAACT
Source organism: Cunninghamia lanceolata (assembly GCA_027924645.1). Taxonomy (NCBI): domain Eukaryota; kingdom Viridiplantae; phylum Streptophyta; class Pinopsida; order Cupressales; family Cupressaceae; genus Cunninghamia; species Cunninghamia lanceolata. The sequence continues at coordinate 1,492,495 of BSBN01000007.1, forward strand.
CTTTATAGTTTAAAAAATCAATATCACTCATACCTAAATACTGACAAAACTTAAATCTAATCTTCATCTTCTGCCTCATTCTTAGCAATGCTGAAATAGCGTAGCTCATATACATTGTGATCCTTATTGGAAGCTATCAATCGTAGGCAATGTTGGTTTCTAGCTTGTTGAGTCTTATGAGGTTATATGAAATGTGTTTATTTAAACTTTTGAAGGGTTGTATTGGATAATGCATTATTGGCTTGATAAAGTTGTTATATAGACTTGAACAATCTTGTCAATGAGCCCATATAACATACATTTTTTTAGGTCACTTGCAAAACGTTTTGAGCATTTTAGCCCATTAGAATAGTTATAAGAAGTGATCAAGAGGTCAAGAAACTCAATCCTTAAAATTTTTAATTAATGTGTTTCTAAAAAATCTTGGGAACCATATGCTTGTTCAAGAGTTCTTGAGTGTACTAACATTATGGGTTTCATGTTAATTGGATCTAGAGCATCATTTATTTTTATTTTTTGCTTATTTATGCTTTTGGCTACTTCTAAATTTATTTCTTGTACAAATAGGTTGGTGTAGTTATTTGTGAATCCAATCTAGGAAATACTTAAACTATCTTTGATATCTCATTTGCATATATGTGTATTGTTTGTGGTTGGTTGGCTTTAACATAAATTATAATATTCCTCTAAGGTTTCTTTGAGTGTGAGCTATTATTGCAATATATGGCACTCGCAAGTTAGCCCATGGATTATTAAAGTATTCCTAATATATTATTTCTTACAATATATTTTGAAAGTATTTTAACAAATACATAGAAGGGCTTATGCCAAGTTAGATGCAATCTTGGTTTCTCAATTATTACTTTAGTCACATTATGCTAGAAAGGCAAAAAGTTTACTCTACATGAGTACTTGGTTAAAGGTTTGACCCTATCACCCATATCAAATTAATGCATTGGTCTTGTAACGCCCGCCTTGAACACCTTAAAGAATTACACACTTAAGCTATATGAAACAGAATTTTTTTTTAAAAAAAGATTAAGATAACACAGTAATGGTAACATAACTAAGTGGAGAGACCAAACAAGGAATGCTAGGTTGTAGTAGGGAGAGTGTCATCGCACGGTCCTAGCATGGGTTATCCTAACAGCCTCTCACTAGGCGCCGGCCCCCATCTATGGTTATCCTGACAACCTTTCACTAGGCGCCGGCCCCATAGGGTGACACATGCGGAATCAACCTTCCTTTCATGAGGACAAGGAAGTCAATCATGTCGACCAGGCCTTCTCTACCCATCCTTAGTCTAAACAAGCACTACAGGCCATGGGAGAGGAATCCATTAATCTTGTTTTATGTGAAATCTACCCTTAACCCCCTAGTTCATTTTAGGTTATCACTTGATTAATCTACTTCCAATGGGTTATCCTAACTGCCACTTTGGGCGCCGGCCCCACGTTGAAAGCCACTCTCCTTCCTAACACCTAGTAAACCCTAACCACCATACAAGGCATTATAACATTACTCATACATATTCACTGCAAGGTATAATTCCTCTTGCATTACAAACAAAATCAAACACTAATTGTAATCCATTTCCTATCACATGACAATGCTTTACTCTTTTACAGATTCTAGGTCTCTCCATATGACCATTATGACAAAATGGGAACAAGATAGTCACAACTAAATAAATATCTCATCCAGAGAATATTATATCCACAAAACAACTTTCCACAATACTTCATTCATAATAAATTGTACTTCATACTCAATCAGAATCACATATTTAAGACACCACAACACTAGAACACCTATCCACATGTTGGTTGTACTCAAACATGACATACTATGCCTCTGGATTTTTGACCACTAGCCATTTATCATATTACAACAACAAGAATTCTTAATTTCCTACAGTTTAAATTTAAATTCCAGAGTTAAATCACTAAAACTCCTTCTTAGTACAATGTGAACGACTTGCAAATTCAACATTAGATTTCATCATCCCTTTAATCAAACTGATTGATTTAAATTAATAGCAACAAACATATTAATACATTACAACTCATTTATCCAAATATACTACATTTTGTTTCAAAAGATAAATTACTAAATAGTTTACAACATTTCATTTGTAAAAGAATCACTTAGTACCCTTATACTATTTAATTCCTACTTATCATTACACACTCTCATTATCCATATGATCTTTATCATTTATCTCTCAAACTTACCCAATTAACTTAACTCTTTCAAGTAATAAAATGAATAAGAATGCTAAGTCAAGTATAACTAAACGACAATTACAACGAGGGACAATTGTCAACGGTGAACATTATTGTTTTACTTTCCTCAAGACTCTGCCTTCATACAGTCATTGATTAACCAGATAAGATACTTTAAAATACTTGCATGTCTTCATCGTAAAGATGTCTTGGAAATGTTTTAATCAAAGATGATTCAAATTTGTCTAATAAGACGATCAGAACTAGTAATTCTCATGCCGCCAAAACTTGTTAAATGTATCAGCTATGTTTGTTTCCAACGATTTACAGTTTTCTGGTGAATACTTCCACTATAGCTGTGTCAGTCTTTTGTCTTGTAGGAACCTATGGATTCACGACCAACTTATATGAATTGTAAAATAAGGTGTAAAATTGTTATTGACTGTCTTACCATTGAAATGGACGATAGCAACTTCTAACAGCATTCATATACCTCCCTCTAACTGCAAGCTGATTGAATTGATGGAAATTGGTTTTAAAAATAGTTTTCTAGTGTTTATGTAAGTATTTGGTTAGCAGTAAGGTTCGGCAGGTTAAAACCTAAACATTAGAATCTACTCAAATATTAGAAGCAAAGAACAATATTTCCTCAGTCTGGGTAAGCGTTGAAATGCTGGAACTGTTACAGGTATACTGCAAATAGTGCCAGTTATTTTTAGCTGTTTGTAATCTGATAAGATCTTCTTCTTTAGATCCTATTTCAAATTACTATAGTAGACAGAAAAAGAAAGCAAAACATGTTTCTCCCAAACACATGCAAGCCAACAATTGGATCATTATCCAGCCTGCAGCCATCAGCTAATTTGGAGGGCTCAGTAGAACCAATTTCACACGTACTACAAATAGTTCCATTTGTCGGATCAAGTATTTCTACCACTCCATGTTTTCTTCCAATTCCAAGTCTAGGATTTTGGGTATTAGCAGAGAGAGAAGTGGCTAAAATAGAGCGCCCAGAATCTGGCTTCTCTCTGTACCCTTGGTTCTTAATTGTTTTAAATAGGCCTGCCCTTCAAATTTCTAGAAATAACCTTATTACTAACATTTTTGGCTTCCAAATTAAGTTGCCCAGCTTGTAGCCCGACAGTAATTACCACTGATGCACCAAGTTTCAAAGGAAGTACTGATTGTATGATATTATGTCCAATAGATATTACATTCTCTTGTTGTTTCCCAGAAAGTGAAAGATTTGCCTCCACCACAGTGACGGAACCAATATTCGCAAGACCTATCTGAATATCTCGGATTTCCCCTTCATATAGAACTATTGAGACGTCTCCTCCAACCACATGAGGAATCAAGAGAGACCAGGATGGAACTACTGTTATGTTTTTCAATTCAATGGTCTGATTATAACAAAGATTTATGTCGCCCAGTATGGTTGCCACCATAGGAGGGTTTGAGTACATTGGCCGATTAACAAGTTTCAATTAGCTTTCAACTCTCTTTGTCACATGCTCACTTTTACATATAATGCTAAGAGCCCCTATATGCTCTCCATATATGCCCATATTTTAGCACAACTCTGAATAACAAGACATTTACCACCATTTCAAACGAACAGAGTATGCATCTGCATCCAAGCTCCCACTGGCAAATCCCCGATAGGCACTATAAAAAAATGGCAGATCTTTATTTCTAATTAATTCACAAATCCCATCCACTATTGCTCCTCATCACAAACATAGATAATTCTCTGTATACTAAGATGTGTCTAAAAATAATTTGATATGTTCCATAAGCTTATCCGGGCGATCTCTAGCATAGAGGATGCTTAGCTCTGTAAAGATGCCCATATGTGCACACTCCAATCTCAAGCCACTTTCAATAAGAGATATGAGTTCATCAAAGCAACCTTTGTTTCGATAATAATTCACGTTCTCGGAAACCCACCATTTGCAGATTGGAACGCCAAACCCAACTAAAACCCCAATAACCAAAATAACTTAGAAAACACCCATTACCATCTGTGGCTTCCCATTTCCCGCGTGTGGGATGTGATGGACCTCTTCGTTCTCAATGTAGTTGCAAAAGCATTAGTACACATGTATGCGAAAGTAGAAGCATGGACAAAGCACATGAATTGTTTTATAGACTCTGATTATTTTCAGGGTCACCATACGAGGCTTGGAGTCGATGGAAATTAGCCAAAATTGATATAATAGCTTGAAAAGAGATGATGGTTATTTTTCAAGTCGTTCAGGTTTGAAAAATAGTTTCAGGGGCGATTTTGGTTAAGAAATGGTGCACGGTCAGAATCCCTCTAACGCCATTACACAGAAAGCTCATTACATTACTAGAGCGCATAGAGAACTGTAGATTTTGGCTTAGGATCAATTTGAATGGGAAAAATAAATCGGTTTAGACAATTTAATATAGGGTCGACTGGACGGAAACTCCGGAAGCTCAAGATTTGCCTGGTAATTACTAATCTCTTTGCCCCTGCTCGTTCTCCGCATATAATTAAGCTGTTCAACCCGACGCCATTTACATAATGATGTGAAGAATTCATATGGGTATCATCCCTTTCTATTCCTGACCAATACCCATTTCGCTCTTTCTCGCAGCTTCTGCTCCTGTGATCATCCTCTGGTATAGGCATGTCATTGTGATGTGAGATTCGAACCTGGACGTCGCCCTCAAAACTTTCAAGACAATGTGATTGGTAGCTGTATAACCTGTTCATCCTGTGATGAGGGTGTGGATGTGTTTTCTTGGTGTCTACAGATCACACATGATATAGTCTTAAAGTATCTACAATGATACGGTTTTTTTTTTAATTTGGATCCCTAAACGATAAAATACGGCTCATTTTCTCTTCTCAAATGTTTATGCAGAAATGGTAGATGAATAATTAAATCATAACAGAAAATTGTTTGAAATGTAATGGTTACAGAATAAGTATAAAATAGATTATCAAAGAGGTTCTAGAACTTTCAAGCAATGCGAATTGGAGGAGTAAAACCAGATTTCTGTCATTCATTCTAAAGAAAACAAGGATAGAATAAAGAAGACGTTAGAACCTGTATCCGTAGCTTAGATTTGATGCAGAATTCAATTCTTCAGTTGCAGAAAACTCGATCCTTCTTCTTCCTGCCCAATTCCCCCCTCTTTGCCTCTACAAGCTTTTCTTTTATAGAACAGTCCCTTCCATCATCCAAGGAACTCGGCACGCGATCCCGTGCATCTCCCTCCTCAAGATATACTTTTATTTAATTTAATGATCCCAAGGGGTTACTATTTTTTTAAATATTAACACACAATTCTGACAACATTTAATTACTTTATAGCCGACCAACCATATTGTATTTAATAAAGTTATAACTTTGCAACAATCTATAATTGTACAACTAGGTATTAATTTATTTTATTAATTTAGTTGTAAATCACTAATTACAACATAACTTACAACTATTTTATTTATTTAAATATTTATTGCAAATAATATTATATTAAATAATACAAAATTTCTTACAATCTTTATTTAACAACTATACTTCTAATAAAATAATAATTTATTTACAACAATAATTAACAACTATCGACATGATGCTCACTAATATCTTTTATAAATATATTTAATTATCAACATTATAATTTTTGTAATATGATTCTATCTATTACACAATGATATCTAACACATTTAGACACCTTCGGACCTAATTAGACTTCAAAGTACAACATTACCTGTCAGCAGTCATGATCAAACGACTGACAACTGACATGGGACCTCATGTTAACTCCAAACAACTAATCCATTGGCGAAGGCACGCTCAGACCTGGTAATCAGGTGGAGTCGGTGCCTAGTACCTGCATCCTGCAGCAACGCACAGTTAAACATACAAGATATATATCCACATGCAGTCCTATAGTGAATGGAAATCGCAGTGATGTAGGGTACTCAAGAGCGAGTAATACGACACTGTTCCATTCACGTTTATGAATAAACAATTAACTATGTTAAACAAGGTATCTGATTACTAGTCATCAACATAAAATGATCAACTATCTCACAAACCCATATAGTGAATAACATCAAAACATCTGTAACATCTAGTTCATTTATCAAATTCTAAAGCATAAAATAACATAATCCAACATCAACATCTGTTATCATAATAATTAGGTCCATAATGAATTAGAAAAATAACAAGAGATCCATCATCTACAGTCTAAGATATTGTCCTAAAGTCTAATACTACTAAGCAAACATCAATCTGATAGACGACAAGTTGAGGGGCACTACATCCTCCCCCCTAGGATTAGGCTTACTCCTGGAAGCCTGCAACAAGTATGGGTTGCATCCTCCAAGGCAACTAAAGCCAAGTCATTAGGATCCCATTGGACCCCTACCTATGAGGGTTAGCCCCAGATGCTGTAGAACGCGCACAAACTCCAAAGAGAGCTGCTCGTCCCCTACTTGCAGTCTCTGAGACTATCCCTTGATGCTCTATCTGGTGGCAATCAACCGCTGAGAACACTCTATGAGACCTCCCTGCATCACCCACTATTGGCTCTGAAGCTGTTGGCCTCTGACTAAATCCTACAGTGTTCTTCTGTGGGCACTGCCTGGCAATATGGCCCTGCTGTCTGCAAGAGAAACATCCTGTTCCCCTGCCAAAACCTCCACCACCTATAGGTGCATTAGACTGCTGAAAACTTCCTCTACTAACTACAGGTTGTGATCTCTGAATGGGTTGGTTGGAATGGTAATTCTTGGCTTGTAGCTAATTACGGTTTCTCCCTAACTGAGAAACACCACCTTGCTGTGGTTTGGAATTCTTTGGTTTTGATTGAGAATACTGCTGCTGCTATTCTCCCTTAGCGGATGCATGATGACCTCTAGATGCACTTGTTGCTTGAGATTGACCATCTTAAGAACCTAAGCCTGTTGAGGGTGCACTCCCAATCTGTACACCTGTATGACCCCCTAGGGCCATGGTCAAATTCTCCTCCACCAGTCGAGCCTTCTCAACTGCTACCTCCATGGTCTTCAGCTCGAAAACATGAACTCCTCCACTGATGCATGCATTCAGACCTCTAATAAAATGTTGAACTAACATGGCCTCATCGTTTCCAATGCCTGCATACTGCTTGAGTTCATAAAACCTGCGCTCATACTGTTCCACTGTCATGGCCATCTGTCTCAACCCATGGAACTCGTCTGCTCTACGTTGCCTCCAATGGTCAGATAGAAATCAGGCTCTGAATCTTTCTAGAAATAGTTCCCATGATACTGTCACAATATCTAAATGCAACTTTTGTTCCTCTAAACGCCACCATGTAGAGGCAAAACCTCTGAGATGCATGATGGCACATCTTGCCCTAGTGTTGCTACCATATGGATGCATAGCAAAGCACCTCTCCAAATCAATTAGCCATGTCTCTACTTCCAAACCGCTACCAGAACCATCGAATGTAGGAGGACGGGCTCTCATCAGGTCTCTCATGTGGCCTGCAAGAATAGCTTCTTGTTCAGCTGTGATTTCTCTCCTTCTGGGAGATCATTCTCTTTCTCTCTATTCTGGTTGTTCCACCTCCTGCCTAGGACCAAGACGAGCAAGAACCTCCTCAAGGAGCTAGCGTAGTTGAGCACCCTCGAACTGACCCTGATTCTCTTGATTCTCACTTCCACCTTCTTGTCTGCTCTCATGAGGGGAACTAGGAGGAGGGCTGTTATCAACACCTCTCCCACGACCCCTACCTCGTCCACGTCCTCGGCATCGTACCCTAGGCATCTTTCCTGGACAACACATCCAAGAACAACTTTAGGTTGCTAGGCGAGGACTAAGAATGAATATGTTCTTCAAAGTTTAAGTAACTAGCATAGCTTAATGGGCTAATTATAAATCCCAGAGTACCCAGTGTTAGAAACTTGGCTCTGATACCAGATGTAACACCCGCCTTGAACACCTTAAAGAAATACACACTTAAGCTATATGAAACAGAAATTTTTTTTTTTAAAAGATTAAGATAACACAGTAATGGTAACATAACGTAAGTGGAGAGACCAAACAAGGAATGCTAGGTTGTAGTAGGGAGAGTGTCATCGCACAGTCCTAGCATGGGTTATCCTGACAACCTCTCACTAGGCGCCGGCCCCCATCTATGGTTATCCTGACAGCCTTTCACTAGGCGCCGGCCCCATAGGGTGACACATGCGGAATCAACCTTCCTTTCATGAGGACAAGGAAGTCAATCATGCCGACCAGGCCTTCTCTACCCATCCTTAGTCTAAACAAGCACTACAGGCCATGGGAGAGGAATCCATTAATCTTGTTTTATGTGAAATCTACCCTTAACCCCCTAGTTCATTTTAGGTTATCACTTGATTAATCTACTTTCAACAGGTTATCCTGACTGCCACTTTGGGCGCCGGCCCCATGTTGAAAGCCACTCTCCTTCCTAACACCTAGTAAACCCTAACCACCATACAAGGCATTATAACATTACTCATACATATTCACTGCAAGGTATAATTCCTCTTGCATTACAAACAAAATCAAACACTAATTGTAATCCATTTCCTATCACATTACAACACTTTACTCTTTTATAGATTCTAGGTCTCTCCATATGACCATTACGACAAAACAGGAACAAGGTAGTCACAACTAAATAAATATCTCATCCAGAGAATATTATATCCACAAAACAACTTTCCACAATACTTCATTCATAATAAATTGTACTTCATACTCAATCAGAATCACATATTTAAGACACCACAACACTAGAACACCTATCCACATGTTGGTTGTACTCAGACACGACATACTATGCCTCTGGAATTTTGACCACTAGCCATTTATCATATTACAACAACAAGAATTCTTAATTTCCTACAGTTTAAATTTAAATTCCAGAGTTAAATCACTAAAACTCCTTCTTAGTACAATGTGAACGACTTGCAAATTCAACATTAGATTTCATCATCCCTTTAATCAAACTGATTGATTTAAATTAATAGCAACAAATATATTAATACATTACAACTAATTTATCCAAATATACTACATTTTGTTTCAAAAGATAAATTACTAAATAGTTTACAACATTTCATTTGTAAAAGAATCACTTAGTACCCTTATACTATTTAATTCCTACTTATCATTACACACTCTCATTATCCATACGATCGTTATCATTTATCTCTCAAACTTACCCAATTAACTTAACTCTTTCAAGTAATAAAATGAATAAGAATGCTAAGTCAAGTATAACTAAACGACAATTACAACGAGGGACAATCGTCAACGGCGAACATTATTGTTTTATTTTCCTCAAGACTCTGCCTTCATACAGTCATTGATTAACTAGATAAGATAGTTTAAAATACTTGCATGTCTTCATCGTAAAGATGTCTCGAAAATGTTTTAATCAAAGATGATTCAAATTTGTCTAATAAGACGATCAGAACTGGTATTCTCATGCCACCAAAACTTGTTAAATGTATCAGCTATGTTTGTTTCCAATGCATTACAGTTTTCTGGTGAATACTTCCACTATAGCTGTGACAGTCTTCTATCTTGTAGGAACCTATGGATTCACGACCAACTTATATGAATTGTAAAATGAGGTGTAAAATTGTTATTGACTGTCTTACCATTGAAATGGATGATAGCAACTGCTAACAGCGTTCATATACCTCCCTCTAACTGCAAGCCGATTGAATTGATGGAAATTGGTTTTAAAAATAGTTTTTTGGTGTTTATGTAAGTATTTGGTTAGCAGTAAGGTTCGGCAGGTTAAAACCTAAACATTAGTAACTACTCAAATATTAGAAGCAAAGAACAATATTTCCTCAGTCTGGGTAAGCGTTGAAATGCTAGAACTATTACAGGTATACTGCAAATAGTGCCAGTTATTTTTAGTTGTTTGTAATCTGATAAGATCTTCTTCTTTAGATCCTATTTCAAATTACTATAGTAGACAGAAAAAGAAAGAAAAACCTGTTTCTCCCAAACACATGCAAGCCAACAATTGGATCATTATCCAGCCTGCAGCCATCAGCTGATTTGGAGGGCTCAGTAGAACCAATTTCACACGTACTGCAAATAGTTCCATTTGTCGGATCAAGTATTTCTACCACTCCATGTTTTCTTCCAATTCCAAGTCTAGGATTTTGGGTATTAGCAGAGAGAGAAGTGGCTAAAATAGAGCGCTCAGAATCCGGCTTCTCTCTGTACCCTTGATTCTCAATTGTTTTAAATAGGCCTGCCCTTCAAATTTCTAGAAATAACCTTATTACTAACATTTTCGGCTTCCAAATTAAGTTGCCCAGCTTGTAGCCCGACAGTAATTACCACTGATGCACCAAGTTGCAAAGGAAGTGCTGATTGTATGATATTATGTCCAATAGATATTACATTCTCTTGTTGTTTCCCAGAAAGTGAAAGATTTGCCTCCACCATAGTGACAGAACCAATATTCGCAAGACCTATCTGAATATCTCAGATTTCCCCTTCATATAGAACTATTGAGACGTCTCCTCCAACCACATGAGGAATCAAGAGAAACAAGGATGGAACTACTATTATGTTTTTCAATTCAATGGTCTGATTATAATAAAGATTTATGTCGCCCAATACGGTTGCCACCATAGGAGGGTTTGAGTACATTGGCCGATTAACAAGTTTCAATTGACTTTCAACTCTTTTTGTCACATGCTCACTTTTACATATAATGCTAAGAGCCCCTATACGCTCTCCATATATGCCCATATTTTAGCACAACTCTAAATAACAAGACATTTACCACCATTTCAAACGAACAGAGTATGCATCTGCATCCAAGCTCCCACTGGCAAATCCCCGATAGGCACTATAAAAAAAATGGCAGATGTTTATTTCTAATTAATTCACAAATCCCATCCACTGTTGCTCCTCATCACAAACACGGATAATTCTGGGTATACTCAGATGTGTCTGAAAATAATTTGATATGTTCCATAAGCTTATCCGGGTGATCTCTAGCATAGAGGATGCTTAGCTCTGTAAAGATGCCCATATGTGCACACTCCAATCTCAAGCCACTTTCAATAAGAGATATGAGTTCATCAAAGCGACCTTTGTTTTGATAATAATTCACGTTCTCGGAAACCCACCATTTGCAGATTGGAACGCCGAACCCAATTAAAACCCCAATAACCAAAATAACTTAGAAAACACCCATTACCATCTGTGGCTTCCCATTTCCCGCGTGTGGGATGTGATGGACCTCTTCATTCTCAATGTAGTTGCAAAAGCATCAGTACACATGTATGCGAAAGTAGAAGCATGCACAAAGCACATGAATTGTTTTATAGACTCTGATTGTTTTCAGGGTCACCATACAAGGCTTGGAGTCAATGGAAATTAGCCAAAATTGATATAATAGCTTGAAAAGAGATGATGGTTATTTTCCAAGTCGTTCAAGTTTGAAAAATAGTTTCAGGGGCGATTTTGGTTAAGAAATGGTGCAGGGTCAGAATCCCTCTAACGCCATTACACAGAAAGCTCATTACATTACTAGAGCGCACAGAGAACTGTAGATTTTGCCTTAGGATCAATTTGAATGGGAAAAATAAATCAGTTTAGACAATTTAATATAGGGTCGACTAGAAGGAAACTCCAGAAGCTCAAGATTTGCTTGGTTATTACTAATCTCTTTGCCCCTGCTCGTTCTCCACATACAATTAAGCTGTTCAACCCAACACCATTTACATAACGATGTGAAGAATCCATATGGGTATCATCCCTTTCTCTTCCTGACCAATACCCATTTCGCTCTTTCTCGCAGCTTCTGCTCCTGTGATCATCCTCTGGTATAGGCATGTCGCTGTGATGTGAGATTCAAACCTGGACGTCGCCCTCGAAACTTTCAAGACAATGTGATTGGTAGCTGTATAACCTGTTCATCCTGTGATGAGGGTGCAGATGTGTTTTCTTGGTGTCTACAGATCACACATGATATAGTCTTAAAGTATCTACAGTGATACGGTTTTTTTTTTAATTTGGATCCCTAAACGATAAAATACGGCTCATTTTCTCTTCTCAAACATTTATACAGAAATGGCAGATGAATAATTAAATCATAACAGAAAATTGTTTGAAATGTAATGGTTACAGAATAAGTATAAAACAGATTATCAAAGAGGTTCTAGAACTTTCAAGCAATGTGAATTGGAGGAGTAAAAGCAGATTTCCATCATTCATTCTAAAGAAAACAAGGATAGAATAAAGAAGACATTAGAACCTGTATCCGTAGCTTAGATTTGATGCAAAATTCAATTCTTCAGTTGCAGAAAACTCGATCCGTCTTCTTCCTGCCCAATTCCCCCCTCTTTGCCTCTACAAGCTTTTCTTTTATAGAACAGTCCCTTCCATCGTCCAAGGAACTCGGCACGCGATCCCGTGCATCTCCCTCCTCAAGATATACTTTTATTTAATTTAATGATCCCAAGGGGTTACTCTTTTTTTAAATATTAACACACAATTCCTACAACATTTAATTACTTTATAGCCGACCAACCATATTGTATTTAATAAAGTTATAACATTGCAACAATCTATAATTGTACAACTAGGTATTAATTTATTTTATTAATTTAGTTGTAAATCACTAATTACAACATAACTTACAACTATTTTATTTATTTAAATATTTATTCCAAATAATATTATATTAAATAATACAAAATTTCTTACAATCTTTATTTAACAACTATACTTCTAATAAAATAATAATTTATTTACAACAATAATTAACAACTATCGACATGATGCTCACTAATATCTTTTATAAATATATTTAATTATCAACATTATAATTTCCGTAATATGATTCTATCTAGTACACAATGATATCTAACACATTCAGACACCTTCAGACCTAATTAGACTTCAAAGTACAACATTACCTGTCAGCAGTCATGATCAAACGACAGACAATGACCACAAGGGTTAACTAACAACTGACATGGGACCTCATGTTAACTCCAAACAACTAATCCATTGGTGAAGGCACGCTCAGACCTGATAATCAGGTGGAGTCGGTGCCTAGTACCTGCATCCTGCAGCAACGCACAGTTAAACATACAAGATATATATCCACATGCAGTCCTATAGTGAATGGAAATCGCAGTGATGTAGGGTACTCGAGAGTGAGTAATACGACACTATTCCATTCACGTTTATGAATAAACAATTAACTATGTTAAACAAGGTATCTGATTACTAGTCATCAACATAAAATGATCAACTATCTCACAATCCCATATAGTGAATAACATCAAAACATCTGTAACATCTAGTTCATTTATCAAATTCTAAAGCATAAAATAACATAATCCAACATCAACATTTGTTATCATAATAATTAGGTCCATAATGAATTAGCAAAATAACAAGAGATCCATCATCTACAGTCTAAGATACTGTCCTAAAGTCTAATACTACTAAGCAAACATCAATCTGATAGACGACAAGTTGAGGGGCACTACAGGTCTTATTGTGACCACTTTTCCCACCACAACACACCAAATAATTAGAAATCAAAACTCATTTAACTTTATGCTTATTTTTGCCGATGATGGCATGGTTTGGTGGTTAAGTCGCTCAGGATGTAGTGGCAGCCACCAGAGTTCAAACCTCCGCTGGGCCAACGAGCTTGCAAGGCTTTACACCTTCACTAGGCCAATGAGCTCACGGGTTTGAAGTGTTCTTCCTAGGGGATGAGGTCCCCTAGTCGTGGCCTCACCGGTTCATTGCTCTGGGAAAAAGCATTCGCGTGGAGCCAGAGGGCATGTCGCACTAGCATCGCTGATCATGTTAAAAAGTTTACCAGGTGCATTATCTTTTAAAAAAAAAAACTTTATGCTTATTTTTACTTGTGTTGACAACTTACATACCTTGATAAATCTAAATCTTTGTATCTTATGAGAGCCAATACTAGTCTTCATCATATGTTTTTATGTTAATATTGATGAATAGTAATTTTCAACACCATAAAGTCTCCATTCATTATTGCCTTTTGTTTCTTGATTTGGTCCTAGATTATAGATATATGTGTTACAGTGTCATAGTCAAAATTAGTCTCCTATCCAAATTCTAGGTACATTATTTATTTAGTTATCTCTATTTTAGTTTCTAATTTATTATAATTAGATACATGCCTAGACTTAGCTCTTTTATCTAGATTAATTCAACTATAGGTTGCTTTATTACATTTAAGTAGTCTATCTTAGATTTAGGTATATGTATGGACTTATCTCTTCTATGTAGATTAATTTGATTATTGCTTTCTTTATTTCATTTAAGGGTGTGTCTTCTTACCTTTCAATTAAATTTCTATTAATCCAATCACATTTATAGTAGGATTCCACAGCTACCACAATATAAGTGTATTTATTTAACTTCCACTTTACAAAAGAAGTTTAATGATTAATGATTAATGTAAAGTATGGAATATTAGGTTGAAGTTATATGACATGGTAGGGTATTTTTTGGTTAATAAAATATATTCTAGCTTATTTTAAATATCTTTTATTAATTATCATTTTTTATGTATTATTTATTGAGAATTTTAAGAGAGTAAAATGAGGTAGAGGAAATAGGCTCTATAAACAATATTTGATATAATTTGTAGTCTATGAAATGTTCACATATCAATTAGGGTTTTGATGCCTCCATTATAATATCTTACATTGTAAGAATTTAAAGGACAAATTTGTGTAGATTTTGGCCACTTCTAAATTTGTTTCTTGTACAAATAAGTAGATGTAGTTATTTTTTAATCCAATCTAATTGTGACTTGATATTTAAATAGTCTCTTTATGCTAGATATACGTTCTAGGAAATATTTAAACTATTATGCCAAGTTAGATGCAATCTTGGTTTCTCAATTATTACTTGAGTCACATTATGCTAGGAAGAAAAAAATTTCACTCTACATGAGTACTTGGTTAAAGGTTTGACCCTATCATGCATATCAAATTAAGGCATTGGTCTTATTGTGACCACTTTTCCCACCACAACACACCAAAAAATTAGAAATCAAAACTCATTTAACTTTATGCTTATTTTTACTTGTGTTGACAACTTACATAGCTTGATAAATCTAAATATTTTGTATCTTATGAGAGCCAATACTAGATAATTCTACAAATGGTTATGTTAAGTTTCTTTCTTGATTTGTCATGCATGAACTAAGATATTCAATTGCATATTGCTTCAAGGGTTCAAATCTTAAAAAAAAATTAATGGAGATGTGGTTCTAGAAAAAAATTGGGTTGGACATATAATTAATTCTAGATCATCGTATAGGATTGTTTTCACAAATTAATTCAAAGTTTTCTTAAATTTTATTAGCCATATAAAAACATGTGACAAAACTATCAAATTCAATGTAGTGGACACATCTAATAAGCTCAACTATATATTATAAAAAATTATATATTTTAATTCACAAGATTCAATAGATGTAAATAAAATTAAATTCACATTCCCAAATATTTTATAAAAAAATCTTTCTATCAATGACTAGGGTGTTGACATCATTTATCAATCATTAAGAGTTCATCACATCTACAAGTAAATTTATATGCATCTACAAGTATTTAACATATATACAGATTTAAACTATTTAAGTTAAAACTTGATTTTATCCAAATTAAGACCCATATATTCAAAAGAAAACATCCATATAAATGTATATTTAACTAAACATCTAAATATGCATATATACATATCATATATATAAAGTCTAAATAACATAAAGTCTAACTGCAACATGTAAATGCAACAACATAACATCAAGTCTAACTGCAATATAACATCAAGTCTAACTACAATATAACATGTAAACTCAATATAACATCAAGTCTAACTGTAACATCACATGACAGTTCGGGTAAACATAACAACAAACACATGAATACATCTAACTATGCACAACACCATGACTCCCGCCTCCTATGGGCAGAACAGGCCTCACTCAACCTAGGACTAGAATGATGAGATGAGCCCTGTACTGAACCATGTGTATCTAATCCCATCCATCTATGAACATCTGAGTGATGTGTAGATCCCTAAACATACAAATTATCTCTATTAAATTACATTTAAATATATATTAAAAATATGGAATCTCAAGTACACATGTTCTAAAAATTTTAAATGTACAATTAAATACTAAATACCTCGCATCTAACCTCATCCACATCCTTGTTGTTTGCTACATAGTGTCATGTCCTAGTACCTCTCTCATCGGTCCCTAATGTAAGATTGATTAAATAAGAGTCAACACGTGTATGATGCACAAGACTACATTTTATAAAATTTAAA
Source organism: Cunninghamia lanceolata (assembly GCA_027924645.1). Taxonomy (NCBI): domain Eukaryota; kingdom Viridiplantae; phylum Streptophyta; class Pinopsida; order Cupressales; family Cupressaceae; genus Cunninghamia; species Cunninghamia lanceolata. Next base: position 1,509,101 of record BSBN01000007.1, read on the forward strand.
AATATTTAAAATGTATGTACCTCATCATCAGCAAACTATGTAGCTCCAGGGATGACCCTCCCAATCCCACTAAGCTCAGATGAATTAAGGGTCATCGTAATGGTTTCCTCAAACAAAATACCATGGAATGATATTGGTGCGTAAGGTGGCACAATACCAGCATCAGACTGTGACGGAGTCTGTTGTGACAGCATTGTGTCAGTCATATGTGTATCTCATTGATCACTGTGATGACTGACAAATATGGACATGGTCTTAAAAGGGATGCCATACTCAAAACTGACAAACTGATATAAAGAAATTAGATCCTATTCCAAACATGTACTCAATCTATGTAAAGCACTCTCTCTACAGGTTTGTGCCACATCACGTGGTGAAACTATGTCAACACATATGTAAGGATCATAACTGGTGGAAGTTGAATCAACTAATCCTATGCTGGTACGTGGATGCAACATATATCTACCAACATGATCTGATGCCAAATGGTTAATGTCACTGGCAATAGAACCGAAACTCTCAAAAATACATTGTCTTGATGATGTAACTGCCGCCTCAGCTGACTGTCCTAGATTCAACCTTTTTGGAAGTACCAAACGGTTTGGAACCACTAATGCCCTCTTATTTTCAGGCGGATCCTGATCAACACATCAGAATTTCTTTGGAAACCTCCCATGACCCTGTCCCGCATGTTTTGGTATAGATGTGAAATCAACATCAAGTCGTAAATGAGCAAAAGTAAATAGTTGTTTGCAAAAACACAAAGGCAACTCATCATTGTGTGGCCATCAATGATGTGTTGCTAGCCACTTAGGATATATAAGTGGTGCAGCAACAACATCTATACACCTAGTGACAAAATAGCCCCAAACTCTGTCATGTCCATGATAATGTGGAAAAAGACTATGCACCATATTCAATGAAACATACCTATTAACTTCTGGCCATTTCATTGTCCTAGTAATAGTGCTAGCAAGTGACACATAAAAATCCTCAATACTCAAATCATCGTAGGGATTGTATAATTTGACTATGTCAATCATACATGCAAACTCTGCTCTAGTTCCCACCAACCTATATCTATTAGATAGGTTAGGTGTATTATAGATTGTCTGATTGAAATGTGTCAAAGCATTATTGAGTCTATCAAGAGTGGCAGCATATAACTCACTCCTACTTACACTATGTGCATCACCACTATTATGCTTACTATCATGGCCATCACTATGATGAGATACCATGTCAGATGCCATGTATGTGCAAATTTATGCATTTTAAAATTTAACATACATTTAATTTATAAATTTAATGAATTTATATGTGCATTCAATTTTTATATTTAAATTAACAAAACTAAAAACATTTAAAATATAAGAATTAAATACACATGAACAATCTACACATTTAAATTAACTTTACAAAACTATATAAACATTTAAAATTTAAAAATTAAATATACATTCAACCTAATACATCTTTTTCAAATACATCTAGCCAACTTCATATTTTCAAACTAATAATGTAGTTAGATTGAACAAATCTTGAATAAAAATGCAAATTTTATTGAAATAAATACTAACAAGAAGAAATGGAAGGGTCTTGGAATTATTATGTTTTATACTTTGTTGTTTCTAAGTTTCCTAAGAGTTTTCATAGTGTACGTATGTAGTCTTCTTTTATTTGGTGGTATATTGGGTTTGTGTATATTGGGCATGACCATGCTTCCTCCCTCTAACTTCATATTTGGAGGTGAATGGTCATGTTCAAGGTCTAGATCCAACAACCCTTGAACTATCATCTCATGATACCAAAAAAATCCATATCATATCATGTATTGGTAGCAGATTTGGGCCTAGAGACAAGTTTTAGAAGGCTTTGAGCTACAATATATGGGAAAGAGGTGTCGAATTCTACATTCCACTCCATTTTGATAGAGGCCCTTGAAACAAATTCAATGCACTTATTTAAATCATTCATGTTGGGAGGATAAAAGAGTAGTGTCTTCATGGAAATTACTTTCTTTCATTTGCAAGAACAAAATACAGTTACGAGTTGATTCTCTTTCTAATATGTATCCCTTGGTCATCAATTAGTTTGGACCTAGGTGGCACTTGTAATGGTGCTAACCACCTAACTAATTTTAGATTGTAGTAAGAATTGACAAGTGTCAATCATCTGTGAGATGAGTGTTATCACTTTTCTATAAATAGAATATTCATACATTGTACAAAGGGTTGGAAAATATTTTACAGTGTGTTATAAGGAGATGAAATTTGTAAATCATCATTTATTGATTATTGTTACTCTAAACCTTTATTTGGTCTTTTAAAGCATTAGGAGATACTGTGAGGTTGAAGATTAGAATGATCAAATTGTAGATATTATATGAAAGACATATTCCTCTACAAGCAAAGAGTGGATCATTCATGGGAACAAATAGAGTCGTAACTAGGTAAGAGTTATCATCTAGTCTCTTTGCTAACAAAGAGAAGACAAGCGGGTGATTTTTTTTGTGAGAAAGTTGATTTGGGAAGCAGTAAGATTTTATGAAAATTGATCCAGTCAAAGACACTCAAAGTTGTAACAAAAGAGCTCATAGAGATTAAAAAACACAAAATCTAGGGGGATATTCTTCAAGTAGGGTATACATAACCAACAAATACAGATGCATTAAATGATCAACAAAAAACAAGTATACAAAGAGGTTGTAAAAAAAGACAATGAAACTTTATTTTTAATTCAAGGTGCACTTAGCCAAACAATCTTTCTTAGGATTAGTGGTAATGTGAATTCTAAACAAGCATGGAATATACGTAGTAATGATATTAGGCACAATTGCAACATTATGAAATAACTTTGAAAATATTAAAGTGACATAACAAAGATTTTAGGTGAAAATATGGTTAATTGGTATGCTATAAAAAATCTTATAAAGTTTACTTTCAAATTTTGATAATGTAGCTCCTATAACAGGAATTTCAAAAGACCTCACAACCATGCAAAACAATGAATTCAGTGGCATTTTGTTAACTATCAAAGAAAGAATAAAGCTTAGAAATAAGTCTAGCTTGTCTACTAAAATGAGTTGCATTTTAATACTTAATAACAATTGTGAGTTTTGAATAAGAAATTGTGGTTTCATTGAATATTGTGTAAGTCATGGGCATATATATATATAGATTTCTGTGTGATAGTTTTCTCCTCTTGATTTCTAAAATGTTAGAAATTTCCAGCAGGGACACCTTCACACTTGTGACTAGGTGGGGTAAAACAAATTACGTTCTGAATTAGAAAACTTTTGTAGAAAATTGTATACAAGTTTCAATTTTTGTTGTTCAAAAATCTTTCTAATTCACTATTCATTGTAATGGACTGTGGAAATATTATATATATTAGTAGTAAACTTTTGAAATGAAATCTTAACTGTCGAGTACTAGTAATGATTGAAAAGCAAAGATAACAGTGTAGAGAAAAATTCGCTCATTTCATTTCACAACATTTTTTTTCTAAAATTAAACAGTGTAGGTTTAGATTATTTACAATCATTCAAAAAAACAAAATCACTTTCACAAACAAGCTACTGATGTCCTAACTGTGTTTTAATGATGATAAAATCTTGCAAAATCAAAGTCCCTACTAATGTCTTACTCTTTTGGGACAAGAAAAACACATTGCAGTAAGTGGGCTGGGGGAAGCTCCAACCTTGTTTAACATACAAAATTGCACATTGTGGAAATACAATAGACCAAAAATTGAATGCTACACTACTCCAAGGAAATTGTCATGCAGAGGAATATTATTTATTATTGAAAGGTATTTGATGACATACATTTCAAGTTTGCAAACTATAAATTATAGAGGACTGCTACAACAAGCTTAGAAATTATATTTTGACACACATATTACATTTCCTCTTGTATGATTGTCCTAGGGTTTGATTCATGAATTTGGGATTTTTGTCAGATATTATAGTTGGAAATGCTCTAGTCGACATGTATGGAAAATGTGGAAGCATAGACAAGGAACTGCAGGTTTAGTGGATGAGTGCTGCACATGCTTCAATCATATGAGTAACCCTTATTACATTACACCTACAATTGATTAGTATGTGTGCATGGTTGACCTTCTTATCCGCATTGGCTATCTGTATGGAAAATGTGGAAGCATAGACAAGGAACTGTAGGTTTAATGGATGAGCGCTGCATGTATTCTTCAATCATATGAGTAAACCTTATTGCATTACACCGACAATTGATCAGTATGTGTGCATGGTTGACCTTGTCGCCTGCATTGGCTATCTTGAGGACACCATAAACTTTATCAATAAGATGTCAGTGAAACCTATGGTAGTTGTGTGGATGTTGCAGCATTGATATAAACTATGAGATTTATTATACATTCCCAGCATTCATGATTAGGGTTTATTCAAATTAATAGAAGGTGGGTATTTTTTATTATCCCAATGGTGCACATGGGTGTTATGGAACAATACAGTGCCTAGAGGTGGCAGTACAGTGCAGTGCAGTGTTGGCTAGAGGTGGTAGTGTAGTCTGGCTATGGGTTGCTATCTGTCATGGGCTCCAGGCGGAACACTCCAAAACTATATCAATCTAGGTGAAAATGATAATTTCTCCTTTTTATTTTTATTTTCTTTAGTTACGTCCAAAATCTAACCAGGTGTAAACTTACCACCCAATAAGGTTCCGCCAGGAAACGTACAACCACGTAGGTACCACATAGGCACAACGTGGTTTTGGGCTTAACAAAAATGGGCGTAATTAAATTGCACGTAAAAGATCCATGCAAAATTATTTACTTAGCTAAAAGTGTGACACACTATTGTGCTTTTATCCTCTTGTGTGATGATCCGCATGATGAACTAATTGATCCCTCCAGTACCACTTTTGGTATGGATCTTTTAGGTGGAAGGATGAGTGTTTGTTGGGTCAACTTCAAGTGTTTTTAGTATTCCCACCAGATGATTTAATGTGTGTGCCAATTCAGAATAATGTTGTGTATAGGAATAAAATTGAGATCGAATAATATCAAAAACAATGAAATAATAAGTAACTCAATCCTATAACATCAAGATAACGATCTAAGAAAATAACCAGGTAATCAATGAATAACACAAAAATAATGAAAGATTTCACCTAGATTATATTGTTATCTTGGTCAAATGTGGATTGCTCTTCAAATTGTGAAACTATGTTTGCAACAAGTGAATGTAGATTGTGTTTGTGCTCAAAAGGTAGAAGTGTGCTCAACGATGCAATGAATGCTCAATGCGCTATATGGATGCCTGAGAATAAATGATCAAAGAGATCATAAGGCTGAATGATCGAAGAGGATTTGTTATGCAGATGAGGGGGGTTTATATAGGTTTCAAACATGATCAATCAACACTCTAGAAAATTCAATGGACTCAACGGATGAGATAAATCTAGAAATCATGATGAATGTGCACCTGACATGTGTCACAGGAAAAGTTAGTTTTGTTTGAGTTAATTGCTTTTTGATAAAGATAGGATTTGATTTCATAAATTAGAATTTTTTTTTCTAATTTAAGAGTTGTTGATAAAAACAAGATTGATTAAGTCAATTAACTCAACTTGTAATTTGCTTTTTGCATGATTTGAGAAAAATTAAATAATAAATTGTTTAATTTTGTGTGCATGATGAACAAGATTTATTTTGAGGAATTTGAAGATAAAAAAGCAAATTAAATAAATAAATATATTTAATTATTTGTGCATGATGGAAGAATAAATAAAATATTTGATTATATTTAATTTTTAGAGATTGAGATAATTTAAATAAATTTGCATGATTTATTTAAATTTGGAAGAATAATTGATTTAATTAAATAATGTAGAATTATTTAATTATAGATAAGAGGATTTTGATGATAAATTAATTAAATAATCAATTCATTCACTTGACATGGATTTGAATTTTGGAAGAAGATTGATTTAAATTAAATAATAAAAATTATTTAATTTCGGAAGAATAAAGTTGATTTTGATTTAATTAATTAAATAAATAGAATTTATTCAATTAATGTCAAATTTAGGACTTTTGGAAGAAATTGATGATTTTGATGAAATTAATTAAATAATTAGATTATTTAATTAATGTTGAAATGCAAGTGATTAGACAGATTTGATGAAATGCAAGTGATGCAATTATGTGGTCATTTTTAGGTGTCTACATTTTGTTCCTCTTTGATGCAATGTAGTTTATAGCGTTGCATCAAAGAAAAATGATTGTTGAAGACATGATACAATTTTGATTCCCCAGTGTAGCTAGCGTAAGATGCCCCTCGAGAGGAAAGAGAAGGAAGCAACAGAAGAACTGGGTTGATGCTCGACTAGAAAATTGTGTTAGAGATAGATGAGGCTAGACTAGAAGAAATTGGAGATAGAATAGAATATGAGAAAAAGACTGTTGATTGATCTTTGCTTGATAAACTATATAATGACATGGATAAATGGATGGTTAAATGGATGAGCTTGTTGCAATGGTTTCACAAATATTTATAAAGAGAAATTCTTATTTTGACATAGCACATGGATAGTTTGCTACCAAGGTATCAAAGACCAAGGTGTTGTGATATTCGAGTGCACGGACGTTGACTTTGCAAGCAAGTGGTTTGAACTTAGATCCTTTAGACATAATATAACCTTGTTGGACATGTGAATGAGACGTAGTCTTGAACATAAAATAAACTTCAATACATAAATACAAGTATATTAATATGTAAGATGCTAGTTTGTAAAACACACACAAGATAGATATGATGCTAAGTAAGATACTAAAGATCATTCCTCAAACAAGGCACACAAAAGAAATGACTATGCCCCCAATCTGTACTGCATCGTAACATACCAAGATATAGATAAATCAAGGTATTCTTGAATAAGTAATGGGAAAGGAACAAAAAGATAAACCAAAAAGCAAATTGACTGACTTACAAAGTAAACATACAGCCAACATATTCTCTTGCCAAAGAGGTTGCTCAGGATAGCTTGGATTGGTTGGGTTAGAAAACATCCTTATTGTAGGAATGATGTGTCTATTAAAGGGTGTTGATCTATCAAAAGGATAATGTCTGGTTTTGGGAAATGAAACATGTTGTATAAGATGCCTCGTCTGGTTTTGATCATGGAACATTCTTTATAAGACAAGTGTGTTGATATGTTTCTTGGTTGAGATTTATTTAGCTAATGTTGGCAATCAATATGTAGGATAGCATATGGCTCTGCAAGTAGGTTTCTTTGCTTTAGGTTTGTTAAGGACTTTTGCTTGGAAAGGATGCATTTGTTTGTTGTTTTGCTGCTTGACTTAGTCAAGATGAGGTGAATGGATTTTTATAAACAGAAGACTAGAAAGATGGAATGTCAGTGGATTGATATGGGTGAAGAATGATGAATCTTATGTACCTGAGTATTGGATACTTCCTTCATATTCCAGACTGCCTACATACCCTGTATCCATGGGTTCATGGCACATTACAAGGAAAGATGAAAAAGGAAAATATGTAGTTCTAGGTAGACTGATGAGTGGGTCAAAGTGATTGAGCCTGGAGAGGTGCAATGATGATATCATATGTACCTAAGTACTGGAAACTTCCTTCGTATTCCAGACTACCTACATACCCATACCCGTGGGATCAAGGTACATTAAGATTGAGATGAGATGATATTTAGTTCTGGTTTGTGTTTGATGATGTACGAAAAGTGTTTTCATTGTGGGGAACGATATATCCCTAGATCAACACAAGGATGAAGGTGTCTGGTTTCAAAAAATGAAACACCTCATATAAGACGCTTGGTCTGCTTTTGAGCGTGTGACAAGCTATATAAGATAGTTGATTGGTTGATTGGTTTGATTTGATGTGTTTGTGTTTTCATTTGTGTTGGAAGGTTTGATGTGCTTTTGTTTTTGTTTGTGTTGGGAGGTTTAAGTGTGTTTGAAGTGTTTGTGTTTTTGTGAACCACGAACAAGGATCCATTCCTAGACCTGGGTTAAGGAAAGAGTTTCTTCCATTCTGGTAGAGGAAGACATAGATAACTTGACATAGGATAGCTGATGTAAGCTAAGTGATAACTTACATGGGATGATGATGATGAACATTGACAAATTTCCAAGCTATTTTAGATAGGGCGATGGAAATGCAAACAAGGTCAATGATTTTATTATGGATGGATGGATGAAGTTTATTATTCAATGGAGTGAACAAGACTCAATAGATGATGGGTGCCAACTCTACACATAGCACCTGTTTGCCAGGTTTTCACTATGGTACTTATCCAAGGCACCTGTTTACTAGGTTTTCACCATAGAATGGTTATTTTTTTGTTTTTGTTTTTGTTTTTGTTTTTGATACTCTGAGGATCAGGAATAGAACTTCTTGAGATGAACACTATTTAGTGGCTCATCTAGAGGAATGCCTTCAGGTCTTGCTAAGGTATAAGCCCCTGGTCCATATGTTGTCATGATAAAAAAGGGTCCTAACCAATTAGGCTCAAACTTACCCTTCTTTTCTTGATCTGCTTGATTTCTCTAATTTTCCTTTAAGACAAGATCACCAACTTGAAACCATATTTCTCTGATCTTCTTGTTATATTTATGGTGGAGGCAGTTTTGATAAACATGGAGATGATTAAGTACTGCAAGGCACCTCTCATCTAGTAGTTCTAGCTTAGTTAATATGGAAGTGCAATACTTCTCTCCATCAATCAGGTTCTGCATGGGTACTCGGAAGGATGGGATCTTGACCTTTATAGGTAGAATGGCTTCAGAGCGATAGACCAAGGCATGGGGTGTGGCACTAGTCGGCATTTTGATACTAGTGCGGTAGGCCCATAGGGTAGGATTGAGTTGCAAGTGCCAATCATGACCAACTTCATTCACTATTTTCTTGAGGATTTTGAGAATGGTTTTGTTAGAAGCCTCATCTTGGCCATTACTCTGCGGATAGTAGGGAGTGGAAAAGTGATGTTGGATATTGTATTATGTGCATAAGGCACGGGCATCTTGATTCTTGAATGGTCTCCCATTATCAGTGATAATGGCTTGGGGGATACCATACCGACAAATGAGGTAGTTAAGGATAAACTTGGCTATTTGCTTACCGGTGATATATGTCATGGGAATGGATTCGACCCACTTCATGAAATACTCAATGGCGGTAATGATAAATTTGTGGCCATTGGATGAGGATGGGTGGATTTGTCCTATGAGGTTGAGACCCCATTGAGAAAAGGCCATGGAGTTGTCACAGGTTGTAGTTCATGAGTAGGTATGTGAATCAGATCTCCATGCTGCTGGCATTGTAGACACTTCTTAGCAAACTGTAAAGCATCTTGTTCTATTGTAGGCCAATAATACCCTATATGGAGTATCTTCTTAGCAAGATTAGGACCAGTAGAATGTGTGCCACAAATGCATTTCTGTATGTCACATAAGGTAGCATCGGCTTCTTCTACGTTAAGACATTGTAAGGGGATACCACCGAGACTCTGACGATATAGTGTATCACCAATAATGGTCTAACAAGAGGATTGATGGATAAAGGGTTTGCGTTTGGTTACAGATAGCTCAAAGGGAAAGGTATCGTGTTTAAGGTATTCATAGATATCTTCGTACCATGGGGAATTGGGACCACCAAGTTTGCAAATGATTTCAATAGTTGGAACATCGACGGCTAGTATCAACAATTGCTCAATCAAGAACTCACATTTCTATGTGTTTGAGGCATGTCTATAAGTGACCCTACAGAAGCCATAAATCTACAACTTTGTTATGCTCTCTTGGAATTTTCTCAAATTTGATGCTAGAAAAGTGTGGTTTGTAGGCATCCACTAGTTGCTTGTAAGGGACCAACTTTTCATCTTTTGTTTGGTACTCATCAGTGACTTGTCAAATGACTAGCTATGAGTCTCCATATACCTATAGTTCTTTGATGTCCCATTGAACTGTTGTATTGAGACTTATGAGGAGTGCTTCATACTCAGCTATGTTGTTGGTGCAAGGAAATGCAAGCTGATATGACTTGGGGATATAGTCATTTTGTGGAGTGATAAAAAGAATGTCAGCCCCTGATCCATGTTGTGTGTAGGAACCATCAAAATATAATTTCCACATTACTGAGGTAGAAAGAGTGAAGAGATTTTCATCCAAAAAGTCAGATACCATAGGATGAACATCTGTCATGGGTGCTTCTGCTAGTTGATCTGCTAGGGCTTGTCCCTTGATTACTTTACGATCTGCATACTCAATGTCAAACTCACTAAGGATCATGACCTATTTATCTAGTATGCCTGTGAGAGTTGCTTTTGCTAGAAGATACTTTAATGGATCAATTTTTGCTATGAGATTAGTGTGTTGGTTTAGCATATAATGCCACAACTTTTGGGAAGCAAACACTAAGGATAAACAAGCTCTTTCCATAGGTGAATAATTAAGTTCATAACCCACCAAGGTTTGACTGATATAATAGATTGCATGCTCTTTTCCTGACTCATCATGTTGAGCTAGAAGAGCCCCTAGGGTTGCAATTGTAGTTGAGATGTACAAGATCAAATGCCTATCGGCGACAGGTGGTACCAAGACAGAAGGTGTAGCTAGATATTCTTTGAGCTGATCAAATGCTTCTTAACACTTATCATCCCATCAAATTGAGACATCCTTTCCGAGCAAGTGTTGAAATGGTTGACATTTATTCACTAGCTATGAGATAAACTGCCTAATGGATTGTAACCTTCCTTGAAGGCTCCTTAATGCTTTCAGATTCTTTGGTGGAGGCATCTCCACTATAGCCTAGACTTTTACTGGATCTACTTCAATGCCTCTATGAGATACAATGTATCCCAACAGTCTTCCTAAGGTTACCCCGAAGACGCACTTCTTTGAATTGAGTCATACTTGATATTTTTTGAGTCTGTCAAAGATTTGTCCTAGAACCTGTATGTGATCTACCCTAGAAGATTTTTCTAGTAAATCATCAACATAGTCCTCCATGATGTGATGAAAGAGATCATGGAATATCACTATCATTGCTCTTTGATAGGTTGCACCAGCGTTTTTAAGACCAAATGGTATGATGCACCAACAATAGGTACCCCATTGACAAGTAAAAGTAGTTTTATATTGATCTTCTTCTTCTATCATTATTTGATTGTAGCTAGAAAATCCATCCATTAGAGAAAGCATTTCATGACCAGTAGTCAAGTCTACTATGAGATCAACGTTTGGCAGTGGGAAGTCATCTTTGGGACATACTTTGTTAATATCTCTGAAGTCGGAACACATGCGGATGCTCCCATTGGGTTTAGCCAAAGGTACAATGTTGGAGACCCATTCTGGATAATCAATAGGCTTTTATGTATTTCCACTTTCATCAAGAGAGCTATCTGTTGATGCATCTTTATTATCTTTTGCTTGACTAGTTTAGCTGTTGGGTCAACGGTGAGATAGTGAACTACTAGAGAGGGGTCTAATCATGGCATATTAGCATAGGTCCATGCAAAGTTGATAGTTTGTTGTAAGAAGTTGGTAAGATCCTTGTGTTCTTTCTTTGATAGTGATGCTGCTAGGAATGTTGTTCTAGGATTTTGCTCTGTGCCAAGATTTATCTCTGTAGAATCTTCCACTAGGAGAGTTGATTTCTCTTGATACTTAGAAGGTAAGGGAAGGTCAAATCCTCCATCCTTAGGTGCCACAATTGGGTTTTCACCTTTGGATACATCCTTTGTTTTTATTGTTTTGTGATCAGGAGGTGCTACATTGTGTTTTTCACCTAGAGATCTTTCTTTATTTTTACTTATGTGACTGGAGGATTTGACATTCTCACCAAAATAAGCATTTTGCTCTAGTTCCATTGCAAAACTAGCTTTTTGATTGCCAAGAGGGATACCATTTTGGAGTCCCATTAACTTAGCGATAGCTTCATCATTCTAAAATACATCTAGAATGGGGGACCCTTTTTGGTCCCAATCGATAAGTTCAAGGTAGACAAGTGTCACGCTCTGGGTGTTTGTGTTGGATGTGAAGGATATGGATGAGAACATGAATATGGAGGATTCTGTGAATAGGTCAATCATATGGAGGGAAGAGTCATCAATGATATCCTCATTAGACATCAAATCGGTGAGAGAAGTTTGTGCTACCTCATTGAGAATACCCTCGATGTCCAAGGTGCGTGGTACCTTCCTACTAAATCCTAACCCCTTCTTGTCTAGCTTCTTCTTCACAATAATGGGTTCCATTGTTCCTTGATTATCTTTCCCAAGGCCACCTTTGCCTTTGTAGCCCATGTTTTTCATAATTCTTAGGCCATTGCCATATTGTTTGACTGGTATTGTGACTAGTTCTTTCTCCTTATAGAGCCAAGATGAGATGTCTTCAATTGTTTCCTCTACTAATAATTTTCCCTCTTGGAATTGGGTTAGAGATGCTAGGGGAGGAATAGCTACTTTTTTAGTTGCTTTGGCTATGGGCGATTGGCCGTAGGATTTAGGGGATAAGGGCATCCACCCTACACAATAAGATTTTGAGAAATCATATTCTCCAAAGCCTATATCATGGATGTGAGCTTTGATTTCAAGAATAGGATTAGGATTAGGTTCAACTTCAGAGGATTTTTTTAGTTTTTTAGATTTGACATACAATGGAGATTCAAGGGCTTTGTCATTATTTGGCACTTGGTTGGAATTCTTATAACTGCCTTGCAAGACACGACAGAATTCAAAGGGATTAGGATCTCCTGGGATAGTGATCTCCATACCATTGAATGGGAACTTGAGAGACTGATGGTACATGGAGGGAACAACTTTCATGGCATGGATCCATGGGCATGCTAAGATAATGTTATAAGGTATCTCAATGTCCAAGACTTGGCACCTAGTTTCTAGCATGATGGGCCTACTTGTATAGGTAGGTAGATAACACCTTCTAAATGGCACTCAGCATCATCATACCCCTTGATTGTAATGCTTTGATCAATGTTAACATGATCCTCAGAGTATATCAACTGTTTAAGTAACTTGAGATAATAGATATTGAGACCAGCACCACCATCTATAAGTATGCGTTTGATCTTTTGTTTATGGATGAAAACTTCAATGTGAAGGGCATCATTATGACATGGATTGTGAGATGAGAGGTCTTTTTCAAAAAATACCACATTGTAAGGTGAGGGAATGTTACCTATTATAGCTTGGAAATCTATGACCGCTATGTTGTTAGGAACCGAAGACTCTTGTAGGGCTTTTTCTAGCACATCTTTATGTGCGGGTGATGACCATAGAAGGTCCAAGATAGAGATCTATGCAAGGATTTTCCATAGATGTTTGACAAGATTGTAGTCAGATTGAGTTGGGAGACTTGGTGTAGGACCATGAAGGGTGACATGACCATGACGAGTTGTAACTACACAATCCATAGATTTGCCTTTGATTGTGAGGGTAGACACCCAACTCTCTTCAAAATGACCCACAATAGAGTCATAGGAAGTTGAAGCTTTGTTAACACCTTTACCTTTATCGATATTTTGACCTTGACCATGGTTAGGGAATGGCTCCTTGTACATGTTGAGGTTTTTATTGGTGTTTTAGGTTGGTTGTTCGTCATCAAAAGTGATTGTTTTCTATCGATAAGGTTTTGGATCGGGTGTTCGAGTTTCATGCATGATATGGTTTGATGTCCTTTGGTCCTATGGTATTCACAATACTCGTTGTCTGTGTACCGTGTGATTTTGTAAATAGGTTCACCATATGGGGGAGCATCTGGTAAAGTGACAAGTCTATTGTGTATAAGTTTCTATAGAACAGACTCTATAGGCTCTCCCAAGGGATTGAATTGGCATCACGGAGGGTAATCTTGTTGAGGTTGCTCTTGCTGTCATTGTTGTTGGTTTTGGTTTGGTTGTCTTTGTTGTTGTTGGTTTTTTTGAGGTGAAGGTTGACTTGGTTTTGAAAGATGAAGGGGTGTTTATAGTGTTTGGACATGTTTGGAATCTACCATCCCATCATTGACCACATTTTTCTTTTTGTTCCAAAACTTGGGCTTATCATTTGTTTGTTGTTGAAGAGCATTATCTTTATTGTCTTTGAAGATTTTGACCATGCCTTTAGTGATGAGGGTCTTTTCAATATTGATGCCCTTGTAGGTAATTTTGTCTAAGGTTGTAGCACTAAGGATTTGCAAATGGAAACCCAATTCTTGGATAAGGTTCTACACAAATATGCTAACAAGTTGCTTTTTAGGTATCTTGAATCCATCTTTGAAGGAAGGAGATGAAAGTTTCCCCATTTTTTTGTTTATTGTTGTATAAGTCGGTCATGGAGATCTCATGTTTTGTGTTGTAAGAGAAATGAGTGGAAAATTTATTTGCAAGCTCATTAAGAGATTTAATACCCATGGGTAGGTGCAAAAAACATTCTATAGCTTGACCTCCAAGACTGCAAGGAAAGAGGCGCATAAGATATGTGTCGTTATGTGAGACCTTGAAGCAAACAAGATAGAATTCTCTAAGATGGTCTTTTTGGTCTCCTTTTCCTTTGTATTTATCAAATTTGGGAATAGTGAAATTGTGAGGAAAAGGGATCATGGGTAATTACTGATCAAATGGATAAGGACAAACTTCTTCCAAAGATAAGGTTTTCTTGGTGTGGCCAAACGTAAGATTAGATAGTTGTTGTTGAACCTCCGCAAGTTTTAGCTCCATAGTTGTGGGAGGGGTTGGAAACATCTCCTATTGTCCTAGAGGTGGTTGTTGTTACCCATATGGAACAGTGTAGTGGAAGCCATGTGCATTGGTGTTATAAAGGTCATATGATTGGTTAGCGTCGTATGTGTTGTATGTTGGGTTTTGATTGGGTTGGTTTTGGGTGTTTTGATTTTGGGGAGGTGGGGTAGTGATAGGTAAGAATGTAGGCTTTGTGATGGTTGTAGATAAGAGTTCTATTGTTGGTATTGTGGAGGTGGTGTGAAGAAAGAATTTGGTGGAGGAAAGCTAAAGTTTGTTGGGTTTGGTTGCGATGGTGGAGTATAACCATAGGATGATTGGTTTTGAGAATTTTGAGGGTTGAGATAGGTGTGGGTTAGGTTGAGAGTGAAAGATTGTTGTGGTGGACGGACATAGGTAGATCGGTTTTGTGATGGTTGTGTTTGATTGAGATATGTGTTGAAAAAGTTTAGTGTAGATGATCGTTGTGGCGGAGGGACATAGTAGATGGGTTTTGTGATGGTTGGGGTTGACTAAGATGGGGATAGGTATGATTGAGTGTAGAAGAATGTTGTGGTGGAGGGACATAGGTTTTGTTGCCATTTTGTGATGGTTGGGGTTGCATGACATTGTTTGGGTTAATGATACGAAGGGTTGATGATGTTGGGGGTGGATCTTGTCGAGCTTTATAAACCTCCATGGGAGTAAGGAGAGGTACAAGTGGTTTATCTTCCATGGGTTTTTGGTTGGGTATACCCTCTTGTGAAGATGATTCGAGGAATGTTATAGATATGGTAAACATTGTTTGGATGGGGTTTACTTGAGGTCTACCCATAGTATTAACAACCTCATGGATGGGATCTTTCTCCTTAAGAGTAGATGTATCAAAATCTTGAGGTAATTTGGCTCCTTTTTGAGCAAGTAAGTGAAAGCAATGAACGGGATTTTTTAACAGTTTGTCTATAGTAACTATAGTTTTTGGATTTTGCATGGTTTCCATAAGATTTTGGTCCTCTTCTTGAGATGATTGACCTCCTTGGAAGTTTTTCTCTTCTTGAGAGGTGCCTTGATCTAAGGTATAACCATATGTAATCATATCATCATAGTGCATTCTCGTGGGAGCATGTGGGGATTCTAAAGAAGTATTACCCTCTTGAGGCCTATTTTGGATGTTATTTTGAATTTCAAGTTGGCGATTATGAAATGGGATGTTTTGATGATTTTGTGGAAGGGGATTATGATTTTGATATTGTTGTGGAGGAATGAGGTATGTGTTTTGATTTTGTGGTGGTTGAGGTGGGGGAGGATATGTGGTGTTTAGATATTGAGAGTATTGGTGTGGAAAGTATTCATGTTGTTGTTGGGGTTGAATGTGTTGATGTTCGGATTGGAATTGTTGTTGTTGTGGTTGGGATTGTTGTTGTTTGGATTGGAATTGTTGTTGTTGGGGTTGGGATTGAATGTGTTGATGTTGATATTGGTTAACATTGGAAGAAGGGGCATAGGTTGATGTAGAATGGACATGATCTATGGGTAGGCTAGATTGGTATGATGATGGAGGTGACACATGGGATTGTGGTGTAATTGGTTAATAAAGAATGGATAGAGGATGATGTGCTTGTTGGGCTTGTGATTGAAAAAATTCTATGAAGTGTTGGGCCTGGGCTATGAGATGTTGTATTTGAGTTGATTGGCTTTATTGAAGTTGAATTTGTTGGATGAAGACTTGTAATTGTTGAATGATTCGTTGGTCTAGGGGTTGTGGTTCTTGGTAAATTGCTTGGAGAAGGTCTTGGAATTGGGGTACTAGGTCTTCTAATGTTGGCATGGAGTTACAAATGTGTTGTGTTGTGTTACAAAGGTGCTGAGATGGTATCAGTGATGTTTATGAGGCAAATTTTGATAGTTTTGGAATGGTTTTGGATTGGATTTGCTTTGACAAGAGAAAACACATCAAACAAAGTACCAAAGAGGACTGACACAATAGATAGTGTATGTTCTAGGCTCACGAAAAAGCCCAATGTTTCCACGAGTAAAAGACAATTTCAAACAATTTCAAGCACTTTTTATCCCTAGAGACATGGTTTCATTGCGACAGTTCAACCCACAACTTGAAATCTCCATCGACCAAATGTCATTCCATATAGGTGTCATACATTTGCATCTTTCCGAGAGATGATAGGTAGGGATATCTCACCCTCCCATCAGAAAGCTACAAGTAGGTCACAAGAGCTTATGCTAGTTGAGGGAATACTATCTCTTCTCAAGGGAGGCAATGGTGAGTATCTTGCGGGCAAAACTAGCTATGCCCTTGTACTGAAATTTACCGCAACATTCAAAGGTGAATCAAGTAGTCACTATCTAGATGGTTCTTAGTTAATTTGAGGGACCAACACCTTACGAGCAATGTGACAAACTACTAAAAGCTTTGACCAATCCTACTAAGAGTATCAAACACTTCGTACAATGTGAAAATCATTTCCACAAAGTGCTAGTATACCTCTTTTTGATTTGGCACCACAAGGTAAGGCTGATGTCAGTTACGACTTGGCTTTCACCTTATCCCTCTTATATAGTGATTCAAAAGAAAACTCCACTTAGGTTCATCCCTTTTGGATGAAGCACAATCCAAAAGTAAGCCCTTCTAAAGGAGTAACTGAAAAGTAAGATCAAGCATGTCAAACAAAGGTTCAATTGTCTTGTTATAAGAAAAATAAGGTGCAACTAGATTAGGTACACACATGATTGTAGTTGTCAATTGTCCCTTAAGAAATTGAAGTATTTTGTATTCATGTCAATTGTCCCTCAAGAAATTGAAGTGTTTTTGTATTCATGTCCATTGTCCCTTAAGAAAGAAATTTGTTCCTAAGACTTAGATTGCAAAAAGATGATTTTGTTCAATTGTCCCTTAAGAAAGCAATTTGTTCCTAAGAATTAGATTGCAAAAGATGATTGTTCAATTGTCCCTTAAGAAAACAATATGTTTCTAAGACTTAGTGTGATAGGTTTTCAATTCTTCAATGCTCGTCCTGCATGAACATGTTAGGAAAACCCATTTGCTCTGTTTGAGTAATATGGGCTACAAAAAGTTGATTAGTTCTACCAAAAACTCAATAGTTAGCATAAAATCAATTGAACCAAAAGCAATTAAATTGTTAGGTGAAAAAGAGTAAATTGGAAAAAATCTGATAATAATGATTAGGTATAGAAGATTGGATATTATGATCAGATTCTACACAAAATTCTATGCAATTTTAAAAAACAAATTCCTAAAAATTGAATAAATTTTGCACAAGTTATGACCATTTGAAGTTTGCAAAGAAGGGTTGAATTTGACTGAGTGTACCTAATAAATATAATAAAATTACCTAAAACTTATTTGACCATAGAAAAGTTGTGAGAAACCTATTTCCAACGCCGCTGGTTTCGCAAAAATCTGACTTTGTATGCAAAAGATATGCCCAATTTTGCGAAACTGCTCTGAAAAAGAAAAAAAATCAAGCATGGGCTAAAAAGAGGGATACGGATTGGGATCTATTTTTTTAAAATCCATGCACTTCTTGCAAAAAGTAAGAGATACCCAGATAGGATTTCGGTGCTACAAACAAAACCTAGAAATTGTTTGAGCTAAGGTTACATAGATATGCCTGATTTCACGAAATTGTTCTGAAAAAGAAAAAAAACAAGCATGGGCTAAAAATAGGGATGCAAATTTGTGATCTATTTTTCTTAAAATCCATGATAGAATTTCGATGCTTTCAACAAAACCCAGAAATCTTTTGAGCTAAGGTTACACCGTTTGAATGCTCAACACCTGTTGTCTCAAACTAGTGAATAAAGATCTTCAAATTTTCTATATTGTGATTACGCTTTTCCGTACCTAGCTTAAAAAAATAAACTTTTTTCTAGAAAAGAGCAAGGTTAGTGTGTCCCACCAGGTGTTCCAGAATGTGTATAGGAATAAAATCAAGATCAAATGATATTTAAAACAATGAAATAATCAACAACTCAATCCTATAACATCAAGATAACGATCTAAGAAAATAACCAAGTAATCAATGAATAACACAAAAACAATGAAAGCTTTCATCTAGATTGTATTGTTATCTTGGTCGAATGTGGATTTCTCTTCAAATTGCAAAACTATGTTTGCAACAAGTAGATGTAGATTGTGTTTGTGTTTAAAAGGTAGAAGTGTGCTCAACGATGCGATGAATGCTCAATGTGATGTATGGATGCCTGAGAATAAATGATCGAACAGATCATAAGGCTGAATGATCGAAGAGGATTTGTTATGGAGATGAGGGGGGTTTATATAGGTTTCAAACATGATCGATCAATGGTCTAGAAAATTAAATGGAATCAATGGATGAGATAAATCTAGAAATCATGATGAATGTGCCCCTGACATGTGTCACACGAAAAGTTAGTTTTGTTTGAGTTAATTGCTTTTTGATAAAGATAGGATTTGATTCATATATTAGAATGTTTTTTTTTCTAATTTAAGAGTTGTTGATAAAAACAAGATTGATTAAGTTAATTAACTCAACTTGTAATTTACTTTTTGCATGATTTGAGAAAAATTAAATAATAAATTGTTTAATTTTATGTGCATGATGAACAAGATTTATTTTTAGAGGAATTTGAAGATAAAAAAGCAAATTAAATAAATAAATTTATTTAATTGTTTGCGCATGATGGAAGAATAAATAACATGTTTTATTATAATTTATTTTTAGAGATTGAGATAATTTAAATAAATTTGCATGATTTATTTAAATTTGGAAGAATAATTGATTTAATTAAATAATGTAGAATTATTTAATTGTAGATAAGAGGATTTTGATGATAAATTAATTAAATAATTAATTTATTCACTTGACATGGATTTGAATTTTAGAAGAAGATTGATTTAAATTAAATAATAAAAATTATTTAATATTGGAAGAATAAAGTTGATTTTGATTTAATTAATTAATTAAATAGAATTTATTCAATTAATGTCAAATTTAGGAGTTTTGGAAGAAATTGATGATTTTGATGAAATTAATTAAATAATTAGATTATTTAATTAACGTTGAAATGCATGTGATTAGACATATTTGATGAAATGCAAGTGATGCAATTACGTGGTCATTTCTAGGTGTCTACAAATGTGATAATGAAGAATAGATCTTGGGTATCACTTTGCTTGAACTGCATTGATTTTCTACATCTTTTGGATGCCAACTTGGAGTGGCTTTGCACGTTTCATGATTACATGGTTCATCTTGGCCTACTTGGGAGAAGGAATTTGGAAATTGTGGAAGGTATAAATGAAAGATCTTGTTTGTGGAGGATTGTTTGAGTGTGTGAGAGTGTGTGAAGATGTGTGAGAAGATGTGAGTATGTTTGTGAAGGTGTGTTGGAGGTAGCAGTGTTTGCTAAGAAGAGAAAGTATAGTTTTGTGACAAAGTGAAGTGTGCAGATGATGTGAAGGGGTTTTGTTTAGTAAGATCCATTGAATGTAATATCCAGAGGTTGTAGCCTCATTCTATAAGTGCCATTGCATTGTATTTTAGGGAGTTGCAGCTTCCTTTGGGTTTTAACCTATAAATAATATTATAATCCTATTTTATCTTTATTTGTTAGGCTAGATTTAGACAGTAAATCCAAGCAATTTGCTCGCCGTGGTTTTTCCCTTATTAGGTTTTCCACATAAATCTAGTGTTGTGGCTATGTGCTTATGTGTTGTGCTTTAATTGGTTTGATTTGTTGATCTTTTGGTTAAAACAAGTTAGAAGCTTTAATTGTTAATGATAAACTAAAATGAGTTTTGTGATATACTGATTCACCACCCCCCTCTTAGTATATCCTCATGTTCTAATAGTCTTCAAAGTATGTACAAGGATCTCTAATCCAATGCTAAAGTGTGACAAATGTTGAGATTTGGGAACAAGGACTATATATGTATGGTGATAACTGGACCTAGAAGAATTTGATACTACTACAAATGATGTTAAAATACATGATGATAGAGTAGAATATCTAGACTCATAAATATCTACAAAATATGTCACTATAGAAGCTGATGTAGGCAAGGTAAGAGCAATCATATCTAAAGAAGACAACGCTAATGCAACTTCATTGAAGCTGTCATCAAAAAGAAGATGAATGTATTCAATGATGTCTCCCAAATATGCATCCCAATGTGGTAGATTTGGAAAGAAGATAATAATGTCCTAGTGCAATGAATCGTTTGAAGCCATGGAGATATGAACTTGGGATTTGAATGTAGTAACAGGTGTTTGTGGTTTTGCAATTTGTCAGAGGAGTTTGAAAGCAAAATGTGAGAAATAAGGACACATGGTGTCATCATGTTGGTTTCCACAATAGGTGCATTTGATGTTGTAGGTAGGATATGGAGTATCCAAAGCAACATACATGATCAAATGCTAGTGTTGACCCCCCTGAAATTATGGGATTTTCCCCCTGATTAGGTGACCCCCCAAAATTTTGGCACTTTATAACTTAGTGTGTTTTACAAAACAGATATGACCAATGCATGGGAAATTGAAAAATGCACTTTTTCAAAAAATAGTGCTCAATTCTAAACTACTGAGAAAAAAATATTACAATAACAAATTCCCATAAATATGGCCTATTGTTAAAAACTACAATTGAAGAAGGAAAAAATGCCTAGGTGGAGAGAAAAAAGTTAGCCTTCCAATGACTCATTGGAATCGGCAATAAATGTACAATACAATGGTTTGATATGTGATTGGAAATTGGCCTCCTACCAACTCAAACATCACTCTCTATCTTCGACAAAGGAAAATACAAAGGGTTATTACAAATGTTGACTATAGCATACAATGCTGACAAATTTAGAATTATGGTTACAATATATGTAACATTTAATGTTAATGCTACAAGACTTGGAAAAAAGGAATGTTGGTAGTTTATGTTTGACATAAAATGTTAACAACAAATTTAATGCAAACCTCAACAAACTTTATAACATAAAATGCTACAATTAATGAAACCTTAAGCAATTCCACATAAACCACAAATGC
Source organism: Cunninghamia lanceolata (assembly GCA_027924645.1). Taxonomy (NCBI): domain Eukaryota; kingdom Viridiplantae; phylum Streptophyta; class Pinopsida; order Cupressales; family Cupressaceae; genus Cunninghamia; species Cunninghamia lanceolata. The sequence continues at coordinate 1,530,887 of BSBN01000007.1, forward strand.
TAACTGAAACTGCCTTTGGAGGTCGGCATTGGCCCTGTTGGGTCAAGATAGGGGACGCATGGCTAATTCAAAGGCCCACATGGCTGAAGCAAGGCCTGAAACCCAGTCTTGGGCCTGATGTGATACCGAATTGAGGAGGTCAGCTAGATTGGATGAAAAAATCTATAGAAAATTCTCTAGTGGTGTGGATTGACTGGTATGAATAATGACTACAACTTGGCAATGAGGAAATTGTGACCTACAACTTCAACCAAATTGGAAGATCTTTAATGTTGGCATTGAAGACTGTGAGGACAAAGACTCAACTTGTAACTTCTCAGTGTGGCTGGATGAAAAAAGGATATTGTGAATTTGGAATGGGGTGCCAAGTAGAGTGATAATGGGCTGAGTGGGCCAGCAGAGCTAATGTAAGGAAAGAAGACAAGAGGAGGTGGCTAGGAATAGAGAACTGATGAGTCCAAAAAAGTGTTACAGGTGTAAAGGCCTGTGTACAAAGAGGGCCTATGAGCACCTAGAAAGAGCCCAAAATGTAGGCCTCTGAATGGGTCTGTGAGCGTGAGAACACTAATTTGTTATCACATGGCTTAAACTGCATTGATTTTCTACATCTTTTGGATTCCGACTTGGAGTGGCCTTGCATGTTTCATGATTACACAGTTCAACTTGGCCGACTTGGGAGAAGGAATTTGGAAATTGTAGAAGGTATAAATGAAAGATCTTGTTTGTGGAGGATTGTATGAGTGTGTGAGAGTGTGTGAAGATGTGTGAGCAGATGTGAGTATGTTTGTGAAGGTGTATTGGAGGTAGCAGTGTCCGCTGAGCAGAGAAAGTAAAGTTTTGTGACAAAGTGAAGTGTGCAAATGATGTGAAGGGGTTTTGTTTAGTAAGATCCATTGAATGTAATATCTAGAGGTTGTAGCCTCATTTTTAAGTGTCATTGCATTGTATTTCAGGGAGTTGCAGCTTCCTTTGGGTTGTAGCCCATAGATGATATTGTAATCCTATTTTATCTTTATTTGTGAGGCTAGATTTGGATAGTAGATCAAAGCAGCTTGCTCACCATGGTTTTTCCCTTCTTAGATTTTCCACATAAATCTAGTGTTGTGGCTATGTGCTTATGTGTTGTGCTTTAATTGGTTTGATTTGTTGATCTTCTGGTTAAAACAAGTTAGAATCTTTAACTGTTAATGATAAACCAAAATGATTTTTTTGATATACTAATTCACCATCCCCCTCTTAGTCTATCCTTGTGTTCTAACAGTCTTCAAAGGATGTGCAAGGATCTCCAAGCCAATGTTGATGTGTGACAAATGTTGAGATTTGGGAATAGGGACCATAGATGTATGGTGATAATTAGACCTAGAAGAATCTGATACTACTATAGAGGATGCTAAAATACATGATGATAGAGTCAAATATGTGGACTCATAAATATCTACAAAATCTATCACTATAGAAGCTGATGTAGGCGAGGTAAGATATATCATATTTATTGAAGACAAGGCTAATGCAACTTCATAGAATCTGTCATCGAAAAGAAGATAAATGTATTCAATGATGTCTCCCAAATTTGCATCCCAATGTGGTGGATCTGAAAATATGAGATCAATGTCCTGGTGCAATGAATCATTGGAAGCCATGGAGATATCAACTTGGGATTCAAATGTAGCAATAGGTGTTTGTGGTTTTGCAATTTGATAGAGGATTTTGAAAGCAACATGTGAGAAATAAGGACACATGGTGTCATCATGTTGGTTTCCAAAATAGGTGCATTTGATGTTGTAGGTAGGATATGGAGTATCCAAAGAAACATACATGATCAAATGCTAGTGTTGACCGCCATGAAATTATGAGATTTTCCCCTAATTAGGTGACCCCTCAAAATTTTGGCACTTTATAACTTAGTGTGTTTTACAAAATAGATATGACCAATGCGTGGGAAAATGAAAATATGCACTTTTTAAAAAAATGGTGCTCAATTCTAAACTACTAAGAAAAATTTATTACAATAAAAAATTCCCGTAAATATGGCCTATTGTTAAAAACTACAATTGAAGAAGCAAAAAACACCTAGGTGGAGAGAAAAAAGCTAGCCTTCCAATGACTCGTTGGAATCAGAAATAAATGTACAATACAATGGTTTGATATGTGAGTGGGAATTGGCCTCTTGCCAACTCAAACCTCACTCTTTGTCTTCGACAAGGGAAAATACAAAGGGTTATTACAAATACTGACTATAGCATACAATGCTGACAAATTTACAATTATGGTTACAATATATGTAACATTTAATGTTAATTCTACGAGACATGTAAAAAAAGAATGTTGGCAGTTTATGTTTGACATAAAATGTTAACAACAAATTTAATGCAAACCTCAACAAACTTTGTAACATAAAATGTTACAATTAATGAAACCTTAAGCAATTCCACATAAACCACAAATGCTAACTGAAACTATCTTTGGATGTTGGCATCGGGCATGTTGGGTCGAGATAGGGGTTGAGTGGCTGATTCAAAGGCCCACATGGGCGAAGAAAGGCCTGAAACCTAGTCTTGGGTCTAATGTGATACCAAATTGAGGAGGTCGGCTGGGATGGATGAAAAAATCTATAGAAAATTCTTTGGTGGTGTGGATTGACTGGTATGAAGAATGAGTATAGCTTGGCAATGAGGATTACGACCTACAACTTCAACCAAATTGGAAGATCTTTAATGTTGGCATCAAAGACTGTGAGGACAAAGACTTTTCTTGGAACTTCTCCTCATGGCCAAATGAAAAAAGGATGTTGTGACTATAGAATAGGGTGCTAAGTAGAATGACAGGGAGCTGAGTGGGTCAGCAGAGCTGATATAGGGAAAGCAGATGAGAGGGGGTAGCTAGGAATAGATAACCAATGAGTCCAAAAAAGGTGTTGTAGGTGTAAAGGCTTGTGCACAAAGAGGGCCTGTGAGTGGCTAGAAAGAGCCCAAAATGTGGGCCTGTGAATGGGCCTGTGAGCATGAGAATACTAATTTGTGGTTCAAGGAGAATGTAGACTATGATGAAAGATGGTGACCACAAATACTTTGAGCAAAATGGAAACTAAAAAGATGAAGTTGCCTAAAAACAAATACCAGAAACCACATACTATGATCAAACAAGATTGGCTAGCAATGGCACCTAGGGAGTAAACCCTTGATGCTAGCTACTTAAATCCCCAAAATGCCCACAAACCAGGAAAAAAAACTTTGATGGCAGTGAGTAGCAAGCAAACTGAGCAAGGAAATTCGTTCAAAATGATAGATTTCACCCAATCAATGAGCCTATAATGAAAATTCTACACAATACAATGAAATCAACCAAAAAATCTTAGCAGAGGGCAAATAGGCCACGTGATCTACTAAAGATTTGACAAAATCAGCCTGAAAACAACAATTTTGTAGAGGGCAAATTTGCCCTTTGTAAAAAACTTTTTCATTTTTTTTACCAAAAATTTGCCCAAATTGGCCCATAAATGCAAAATCTCCTTCAAAATTTAATTTTTCTAAACAAAGTTTTCTTTTTTAAAAAAAAATTGGGTTAGGGGTAAAAAAACATTTTTTTACAATTTTCTCATGAGATCCATTTTTTCTCCATGAGGCACCAATTTTTGCCTCACCTCAAGATCCCCTCAAAATGGAGAGTGTGTCTATAGCATGGCTCTAATACCATGTTGGAATAGCCAAGCATACTCTGCAACTTGGTCTACACTCTCACAATACGGAAATCAACAATACGAGATAAGAAATTGATGATATTGATGAACCTAATTGAGCATAAAATTATATTCATCTCACTTACAAATTTACATTAGAATGCCTCATTATATAGGCATGGAAGAGGCAATCCACCTTGCACGTGGATTGACAAGTGCCTCGTGATGTGGCATAAACAAGTAGACAAGTGTCTTATAAGGTGTCAACCTTTGGATCAATTGGAATGTGCAAACCAACAACATTTTGTGACAAGTGTTGGATGACTACAAAGTTCCTTTTGAGGTGAGATGGAAAGTCTTTCAACCTCAAAAGGTATGCACATGAGGTTTACTAAACAACTAAGTAACCTCTAACCTCTAAAAGGTTGCACATTTAATTAGACAAGATGTTGTCAAACCTCATCAACCTAAGTACACTTAAGCTATAGTGAATAGATAAATTATTCACTCTAAATGAAGTATATTACCTAACTAGTTGCACATTAGGTCCTATTCAGACTTGTCTAGTTAAGTTTACTTAGGGTACACTTAGGATAGTTATCTTTTTGTGTCTCATCTAATATGATTATGACACTTGTCATAATCATATTTTACCTTATGTCTCACCTTGGCCTATATAACCAAGGGCTTCTCATTTTAATTTCATATTGATGTACATATTGTATGCATGTTTGCATCCTTTGATAGAATATACTTATTATTTCATGTTGGGTCTCTTTTGTGCTTTGATTGAAGCTCCTAGATCTTGGGTGGCTACCTCCATAGCTAGATTGTGCATGTTATAGAGCATTATGTACCAACTCTTAAATGGTATCAGAGCTTGTAGGATTGTTTCATGTTAGTCTTTTGAGAGATCCATGATGAAAATCTTAGTTGCTATTGAAAAGATGAGTATGCTTTTCTCTTGCATCAAATGATGACTTGGAGAATTAAAAACTCTGAATAGGATTTGGGAAGGTTTCTTTTCTTCGGTTTTATATTGCAATTTCAACATGTTGGTGTAAATCTAAGTTTACTATTGAGTTTAGGTCATACAAGAAAATTATTTTTGCCTTTGATTTGTTCAAACTAGGGATTAGAGGCCAGATCTATAACGGGTTGAAGTTGGGAGGTTGTTGCCAAATCTAGAAGGTAGCCACATTTTTAAAGCATTTTAAGTCAAATCTAACCTTGTCAGTGCATCTAAAAGACCCAAGAAGCTAAGAGTAGACACCTAAAATTGTCCAACCCTAATCAGGACATTCCTAAACCACTTTCTTCCATAATTAACTTGATAAACACCTATTTAGACAAGTAATTATCCAATCCCTCTTCCATCAGTGATTAAATAATATTTTATTATTAAATCACTATTCATGAATTATTCATCTATATCATCTCCTAGAATTAATTAAATAAATTTAATCATTTATTCAATTAATCAATCTTTTTCCATAGTCCAACATTAGATAAATATTTATTTATCTAATATCCTTATCCCCATCCCATAAATTAAATAAACATTTTTATTTATTTAATTCTCTATTTTGTGCACTTTTGGTTAAGTTGACTAATCAACTTAATCACATGCTTGCACATTCCAAATCCTTTATTAACCATTTCAAACCGCTCACATCTTCCAACACGTACAAAGGCATGGGATTTTGTACAAGATCACATGGGTCTCTTACAAAGGGATGGGCAAGTACCTTGCACATCCCTCTAAAATGGTCCTTATGTCCCTTTTCAATCTCATCCATCCCATTCTTTTAAGACCATCCTCCACCCTTGATCTCTCCTTGATCCAAGGACAATATTTATCCTCCAATCCTATCATGCCACCTGGTGGCCTCTCATCAATCGAATCCTCTCAACAATCCTCAACCAATGATTTTCCAAATCAATCCTATCCATCCAATCCCCATCAAAAAATATATAAATCCAACCTCTTGAAAGCCATTTTCAAGTCCCCATGTTATGCAAGTTTATGCTATCAATTTGAGGAGCAATCAACACATCCAACATCAAGAGTGCATCAAATCAAGGTTTGCATGTAGTTAGTTTATTTAAATTCATATGTATGCATTCGTTTTAGCTCAATCATGAGGTTGCATATGATTATGAGTAGAATAGGCTAATATTGGTTTAGTTTGTTCTCTTCCATGCTCATTTTCTTATGTACACATTTTTGCTTGAAATGTAGACACCGAAAATTGTCCAACCCCAATCAGAACATCCTTTAACCACTTTCTTCCATTATTAACTAGATAAACACCTATTTAGATAGTTAATTATCCAATCCCCCTTCCAATAGTTATTAAATAATATTTTATTATTAAATCACTATTCATGCACTATTCATCCATACCATCTCCTGGTATTAGTTGAAGAAATTTAATTATTTATTCAATTAATCAATTCTTATCCATAGTCCAACATTAGATAAATATTTATTTATCTAATATCCTTATCCCCATCCTATAAATTAAATTAAATAAACATTTCTATTTATTTAATTCCCTATTTTGTACACTTTTGATTGAGTTGACTAATCCACTTAATCAACTTAATCACATGATTGGAGATTCCAAATCCTTCAAATTAACCCATTCAAACCCCTCACATCTTCCAACATATACAAAGGCATGGGCTTTTGTACAAGATCACATGGGTCTCTTCCAAAGGGCTGGGCATGTAGCTTGCACATCCCTCTAAAAAGGGTCCTTTTGTCCCTTTTCAATATCATTTTTCCCCTTCTTCCAAGACTATCCTCCACCCTTGATCTCTCCTTGATCCAAGGACCATCTTTATCCTCCAATCCTATCATGCCACTTGAGGGCCTCTCATCAATCCAATCCTCTCAACAATCCTCAACCATTGATATTTCAATCAATCCTATCCATCCAATCTGCCATCTAAAAATATATAAATCCAACCTCTTACAATCCATTTTTAAGTCTCTATGTTATGCAAGGTTATGCTATCAATTTAAGGAGAAATCAACACATCCAATATGAAAAGCACATTTGAAACAATCAAGGTTTGCATGTAGTTAGTTTGTTTAACTTCATGTGTTTGCATTTTTTTTATCTGAATCATGAGGTTGCATTATATTATGAGTATAATAGGCTAATATTGGTTTAGTTTGTTCTCTTTCATGAACATTTTCTTATGTATGTACATTTTGGCATGCCCCGTGGGACTTTTGAGTCCTTATCTAACCTTCTTTTAGTGTTTTATCCTTTTTTCAAGGTTGTAGGTCTTGGATGAACATTTATGTGGACGATGAGTGCCTCTCTAACCTATTTGAGTACCTCCATATTTTCTTGAGCATTTTTGTAATCCTTGAGCTTCTTTGTATCAGACTGGGGTGTTTCTGTGTTGACCTAGGCAATTGACACTCAAAATTTTCAATATTTTGTTTTGGGCTTGAAAATAATCATTTTCTGGGTCTAACAAGTGGGTTTTGTAGGTTTTTATCATGCTAACATGTTTATCATCATTTTAACCCTTGATTTTGACCCCTAACAATCATTTTTGCATCCCAAAATCATGTTTTTTCACCCCTATTCATGGATGAAATTTTTTATAAAAATGAAGCATTTCCATATGCTGAATGAGTGCCTCTATAGCTAGGGGATTTAAATATCATTTTTCTCACTTTTTCATCATCTAACATTTTCATTTTGACCAGGGGTGACTTTTACAAGGGATACTACATTTCAAAATTTCCAAAAATCAAATTATAACCCTATATTTTTATTAAAAATCACATGTTTTTGGCCTATATTCATACTTGAGCACCTTTGTATAATACTTGAGTGTGCATGTATGTGGGTGAGTGCCTTTGTAACTAGTGAAAAACTTTATCTATTTATCTTGTGATGCAAGAGCATCTAGTGGTGTAAGGACAATCTTGCATCACTCAAAAAGATGTTGTTTCAAAATCATTGATGTTGTTTCCATTTCTTTTCAAAATTAGTGTTTCTGGTTCCATAACCACTTGAATAATGAGGTAGAACTTTTAATTTTTCAAAACTGCTAAAAATAGAAAACTGTCATTTTAGGAAAGTTTGCATTTGGGCATGGATTGAAGTGAAAATTTACAGGAAGCTTCGCAAATGAAAAATAAGACTGTTGGCAAAGGAATTATGCAAAAACTATTTGTGATGAAAGATATTAAAGTTTTCGTTTCCTGAAAAATACCTGAAAATTATTCAAATTCAAGTTTGAGGCACTAAATGGTCCCGTACTGGCCCAAAAATGGTCGGAACTAATAGAGCGGGTTCCTAGTGCATAGAACACTCTACAAACTTTCTAATGCTTCAAATAGTGCATCAATCAGACACCTAGATCAAAAGGTATGGCTCCCAGAAGTTGACCTATTTTTGGAGGGAGATGCAAAATTCAAAATTTGGTTATTGGCCACCAAAAGGGGCTATTTAAAACCATTTTGGAAATCCTTTAAGGTAGTAGAGTTAAGGGGGAAAGTGTAGAGTCAAGAATAGGTAGAAAAATAGAAACCCTAGCTGATTTGGGGGTTACATAAGGTAGATGATTCCAGAGTCTGGAGATAGGGAAGTTGTAGTGTGTTGCAGCCTATACTAGAGGATTCATCCTCTGATTGTATTTGAGCTTCTATAATGTAATGAGTTGCCCAAATAAATAAAAGAACATTCTATTTTCTATATACAATTTCTATTGTTGTGTGTTTTATGATTTACCCCCTTCATCAAGTGGTATCAGAGCAAGGGCTCCTAAGTGTGTAGACAGATCGTCGACCATGAGGCAGTTTGCACCAGGACCTTAGGTTGTGGGTTTGTTGCAGAGATCAAGATGCCTCCATGAAGAAATCGTATTGGGAGGAATGCTTTGATGGAAGAGGGTTTTAGAGCCCTTCGATGCATTACAATAGGAGTTGTGAAGAGGGTTTGAGCTGAGAACAAGAGAAGAAAGCAAGGATGAAGTTGAAGAAGAGAAGAAGCTGTAAGAGATCCTGCATAAGTTAGGTTGTTGAGGGCCATTTCTAAGATTGGAAAGAGGCCTAGGATCAAATTTTCTATATATTCTAAAGATTTGAATCTAGAATAGCTTATTGATTGGATCAATGACATGGAGGAGTATTTCAAGTATGAAGATGTGGAGGACCCAGATCGGGTCAAGTTTGCAAAAACAAAGTTGAAGGGCCGTGCTAGTATTTGGTGGAAGGAGGTCCAGTTAGGGAGGAACAAAAAAGGAAAAGGAAAGATCACCAGATGGGATCAGATGATGGAGAAACTAAAGAAGCAGTTCATTCTTGTGGACTATAAGATGGAGTTGTTGAAGAAGCTACAAGGACTGAAGCAAGGTAACAAGTCTGTTAAGGAGTATACATAAGAGTTTTATAAGATTACTATTTGGACAAGACATGCAAAGGCCAACAAGGAGAAAGTAGATCATTACCTTAATGGGTTGAGGCCAAGTATTCAATAGGAGCTGAGCCTAGTCAGAATGATCACCATAGAAGATGCATACCAGTTTTCCCTGAAGGTGGAAGAGAAGCTAAATAAAATATTTGACAAAAAGTAAAGGGGAAGAGGTCAAGGTGGAAGGATTGGTGGAAGACACTATGGAGGTTGAAATGAAGATCCAAAGAAAAGTGAAGAAGCTGGCACCAGTCGAAATCAAAGAGAAGATAATACCTACCCCCCTCGTGACCAAAATAATGGAGAACAAAGAGGAAGAGGGAGAGGGAGACCTGGGCAAGGACCTGGAAGAGGAGGTTTTAGGAGAACCTATTTCCAATGTGGAGAAGAAGGGCATCGAACATACGAGTGTCTACAACATCAAGGAAGGATGAATAGAAGACCTAAAGGTAATGCATGAGTTGCACATGTAGATGGAGATGCACAGTCTAAGCATTCTGAAGATGCTGAAAGGGGAGAAACCCTAGTTGTCAGAAGAACTTTGTTGAATGAGGAGAAAGAACCCAATCAGAGGAAGAATTTATTCCACACAATGTGCAAATGTGAAGGTAAGTGTTGTGATATTATTATTAATAGTGGAAGCACTGATAATCTTGTTTCAAAAGAGATGGTTGACAAGTTGAAGTTGAAAAGAAGAAAGCATCCACATCCGTATTGGATTACATGGTTGTAGAAGGACCATATAACTTTGGTCAGAGCAGTGTTTAGTGAAGTTCAAGATTGGGGATTACCATGATGAGGTGCTATGTGATATCATTCTGATGGATGCATGCCATATGTTGTTGGGGAGGCTGTGGCAGTATGATAGGTGTGCTATCCATGATGGCCCTTGAAGGAGGTGGAAGAAAAGGTATGTAATACTATCAAAATTTGCTTGGTAGATGGTAGGAACTTTTTGGAGGGTATGAAGCATGAGCATCATTACTTTGCATTGATTCTTAAGATTAGTCAAGAGAAATGTGGAGATGTCCCAACAGAAATCTCAGATCTGTTGGAAGAATTTTAGGATATTGTCTCTGATAATGTACCAGAAGGTTTACCACCAGTGAGGAAGATAAGTCATCAAATGGATTTGATACTAGGAGCCAGTTTGCCAAATAAGGCAGCCCACAAAATGACCCCTGTAGAGAATGAAGAGCTGAATAGACAAGTCCAGGAGTTGTTGAGGAAGGGACTGATAAGGGAGAACCTAAATCATGTGCGGTACCTGCAGTACAACACCAAAGAAAGATGGAGACTGGAGGATGTGTATAGATTCCTGAGCCATCAACAAGATCACGATCAAGTACAGATTTCCATTGCCAAGAATGGATGACATAATGGATTGTTTGAGTGGAGCCAAGTACTTCACAAAGATTGACCTGAAGAGTGGGTATCACTAGATCCGTAATAGAGAAGGAGATGAATGGAAGATAGCCTTTAATACAAAGGAAGGTTTGTATGAGTGATTAGTCATGCCATTTGGGCTAACCAATGCACCGAGCACATTCATGTGGCTCATGAATGAGGTATTGAAAGATTTTTTGGGAAGTTTTGTTATTGTTTATTTAGATGACATTTCAATTTTTAGTAAGACTTGGGATGAACATCTGATGCATATCAGAAGAGTTCTAGAGAAGCTGAGGGAGGAGAAGTTGTTGATTAATCTGAATAAATGTAGTTTTACAAAGGAGTTGGTGTACCTAGGATTTTTTGTCTCAGAGGAAGGTCTAAAGATGGACCCAAAAAAAGTAAGGGTTATCATTCAATGGCCTATGCCAAGGAGTACTATAGAGGTAAGATATTTTCATGGCTTGGCAAGTTTTTATAGGAATTTTACCAAAATTTTAGTAGCATTTGTGCACCCCTAACTGAGACAATGAGAGGGGATAGAAAAGAGTTTAGATGGACTACAGGAGCAAATAGGAGTTTTGATACATTGAAGCAGAAAGTCACAAAGAAACTTGTATTGGCACTTCCAGATTTTAATAAGGTATTTCAGGTAGATTGTGATGCTAGTGGCAGTGCTATAGGAGCTGTTTTGAGTCAAGAAGGTAAGGCCATTGCCTATTTTAGTGAGAAACTTAATGATGCCAAGAAGAATTATTTTGTTTATGATCAGGGATTGTATGCCATAGTTTAGGATTTGAAGAAATGGAGACATTATTTGTTGCCAAATGAGTTTGTTTTATATACTAGTCATTAGGCTTTGCAGTATCTTAATAGTCAAGGAAATTTGAACTAGAGGCACTTAAAATGGGTTTAGTTATTGCAGAGTTATACTTTTGTTTTGAAGCACGGGAGTGGTAAGTCCAATAGAGTTGCAGATGCCTTGAGCAGAAGGCAAAATTTGATTACACAAATGAAGATAGAAGTTGTTGGGTTTGATGAGCTCAAAATTTTGTATCTTGAAGATCCAGATTTTGTAGAGGCTTGGAAAGCTTGTTTGGAACCTGTTACTTGGGATAGGACAAAATGGTTGGATTTCATAATCTAAGATGGCATGTTGTTTAGAAGAAGCCAGTTGTGCATTTTGAGGAGTTCCATGAGGGAGAACCTAATTAAGGAGAAGCATAGTACGGGATTGGCTAGACACTTTGGTCGAGATAAGACTATTGCTATCTTTGGTAAACATTATTATTGTCCACAATTGCAACAGGATGTGAGGAAATTTGTGTAGTTGCAGATTGTGTTAGATGGCAAAAGGAACAAGTCAGAATATAGGGCTATATCAGTCATTACCTATACCACAGAAGCCATGGGATGATATTAGTATGGATTTTGTTCATGGTTTACCAAGGACACAGAGGACATGATTCCATTTTTGTGGTGGTGGACAAATTCTTGAAGATGGCACATTTCATTCCTTGTAAGAAGACTAATGATGATGTTCATATTGCAGAGTTATTTTAAAGGGAGGTGGTGAGACTACATGGTCTACCTAAGAGCATAGTTTTAGATTGAGACACCAAGTTTGTTGGTTATTTCTAGAGGACATTATGGAAGAAGTTGAAGATAGATTTGAAGTTCAGTTCTACACACCATCCACAGACTAATGGACAAACAGAAGTGGTGAATAGGAGTTTGGATAATCTGCTATGATGCTTAGTAGGAGATAAGCCCAAGGGATGGGATTTGATTTTACCACAGGCAGAATTTGCTTACAACAATTCTATCAATAGGAGTACTGGTAAATCACCATTCTAGATTGTATATGGCAATAGTCCAAGAAATGCTTCAGAGTTAAGGAAGCTGGACAAAGGAGAAAAGACAAGTACTGAGGCCGAAGACTTTGCAGAACACCTGAAGAATTTGCATGAAGAGGTGAGAAAGTACATTAATAAGATGAATATTTACTACAAGGCTAAGGTACATTAGAAGAGGAGATATAAGGAATTCTAGGTAGGAGATGACGTCATGGTTCACTTGAGAAAAGAAAGGTTCCCAATTGGAACATATAATAAGTTGAAAATGAAGAAATTTTGACCATGCAAGATTCTGAAGAAACATGATTTAGGAAATGCATATGAGGTAGAGCTACCAAGTGGGATCAATATTTTCCCTATGTTCAACATTTCTATTTTAATAGAATATCATGAAGGTGGCACAGAGGATGGACCAACAAAAGAATAGTGAGTATTCTAGCATCTACTTCAACAGAGGAGATAGAAAAGATCTTGGATAACTGTGTGGGAAGAAGTACTCAAAACAGGCAATATGAAGAATATCTAATGAAATGGAAAGGAAGGACTATTGAAGATTCTTCTTGGTTGTCTAAGGCAGAGGTTGACCATTTGGTTTTCCTCAAACAAACACCTGAGACATGATAGGTTCACTTCTCAAATTACCCTCGGTGTCTGATGCAGGAGCAATCTTGCATCACCCAAAAAGATGTTGTTTCAAAATTGTTGATGTTGTTTCCATTTCTTTTCAAAATTACTATTTCTGGTTCCATAACCACTTGAATAATGATGTAAAACTTTTAGTTTTTCAAAACTACTAAAAATAGAAAACTGCCATTTTAGGAAAGTTTGCATTTGGGCACAGATTGAAGCAAAAATTTATAGGAAGCTTCGTAAATGAAAAATAAGACCATTGGTGAAGGAATCATGCAAAGATCATTTGTGAGCTGAAAGATATTAAAGTTTTTGTTTCCTAAAAATGCCTGAAAATTATTTAAATTCAAGTTTGAGGTACTAAATGGTCCCATACGGGTCCAAAAATGGCTGAAACTGATAGAGCAGGTCTTAGCACATAGAACACTCTATGAGCTTTCCAACACTTCAAATGGTACATCAATCGGACATCCAGATCAAAAGTTATGGCTCCCAGAAGTTGACCTATTTTTGGAGGGAGATGCAAAATTTGAAATTTGGCTGTTGGCTGCCAAAAGGAGCTATTTAAGACCATTTTTGGGAATTGTTTGGGGTGGTAGAGTTAAGGAGGAAAGTGTAGAGTCAGGAATAGGTAGGAAAATAGAAACCCTAGCTGATTTGGGGGTTACATAAGGTAGATGATTCCAGAGTCCGGAGATAGGGAAGTTGTAGTGTGTTGTAGCCTATAGAGGATTCATCCTCTGATTGTCTTTGAGCTTCTGTAATGTAATGAGTTGTCCAAATCAATAAAAGAACAATCTATTTTCTGTGTGTAATTTATGTTATTGGGTGTTTTATGATTTACCCCATTAATCATCTTGGGATTAAAGTTTGGTAGCCTCTAAATTTGGTCATTTTATGCATGTGCCTAATTTCCTAAAATAATTTTGTGCAGCTATCATTGGTCCAAGACAAGAAAAATGAACTAGTAACTTGTGTTTTGTAGCATGCTTGTTAAAGGCTTTATCATTTTTCTCTAATCTTAGACACATTTCATTTCTAAAGGGTTAATGAACTTTGTGTGCTTTGTTTGATAAAGTCATAAGTGTATGCTCTCTCTTTGCATCGAAATGTGATCTCAAGGATCAAAACCACATAGGATTCTTTCCTCTAGTGGGACTACCTTGGATTTCATCACCAAGGGGATGAATTGAACCCATGTATTCTGACGGGGTATACAAATTTGGGAGACAATTCAAAGACTCTCCCATTGGGGGACATTTGTCATTTTGGGCTAAGCTTGAAAGAACTTTATACCTCTTATCACACAGACTTTGGCCCCACATACCTTGCATATACTAGGGACATCCTTAGAAGCCACATGCATCCTAGTCTAATACCTTTTAATCATCCTTACTTTTTGTATATTTTTAAACCAATTAGGCCTAAGAAGTTACTCATGTCGTACTTTCATAGTGGGTAGATAGAACTCACTTCAACGGGCAAGGCTATGGCCTCCAAGGTAAGGGGTGCATAGGTGGAACATGACCTTTCATTCCCTATCTATCCATCACTTGATAAATAGTATATTGTGGGCCCACAAGGAGTGATACTCCCACTTGACTAATCTAGAGTGTTTGTGTGCTTGGCCTATTTTCATTTTTCAAAACCCATGCACTCCCTAAATCTAAAACCTAAATCCTTTGCAAACTTGTGCTTGTTATGTGTGAAATTTATTATTTTTCAAATTTCACAAGATCAAGCTAATCCCTAATCACCTAATTATCCAACTCATCAAAATTATCCACCCCATCCTCATACAAATCCAAATTATCCACCTTATCTTAATCATTGTAATTGAACTTCCTCCTAAGAATTCTCTGAATTATCCTAATCATCTTAATCAACCTATCCGCACCATCCTTAATCCTAATCCATCATTTAGGACCCTATTCCTAATTAATTTTCCAAATCCAATTAAGGTCCTAATCCTAATCCATTCTATCAACCTAATCATCTTCATAATCATCATCTTTATCCTTAATCAATGCCATCATTGAGCTTAATCCAATCTATCACCCTTCTAATCACTTCCTCATCCAATCCTTAGTCTATCATACGTGATCCATTATCATCCTTAATCCACATCACAATCAACTTTCCCTATTCCAATTTCATGATCTATTCTAAACCTAATCAAATCCTATTTGGTATCCATATCCTAATCCCAATCTTTTTATCCTTATCCTAATCCAATCGACAACCCCAAATCCAATCATACATTATCCATCCCCAATCCTTTCCTTAATTGTCATTCTAATCCAATCCCCTTATCCACTTAATCCTATTTCATCCAAATCTAATCTAATCAAATTAACCCCCATTTCTATTTAACCATCCACTATTCCTCCATGTCTAATCAAAATCCCATCCAATCCCAATCCTTATTAAAAAATCATCCCTTGAAAATCAATATTGGTTAAGCACTTAACCCATTTCAACCCCATCCAAATTTCATCCAAACCTAATCATTTTTCCTCCAAATAATTATCCAACATCTTCCATCCAAGGGTCCTAGACCTAATCCCTAATCAATCCCCATCAAATCCCTAACCTCAAACGTGAGGGCCTATTTTCACAAACAAGCACCTATATCCCTAAACAAGCACCTTTGTCCCTAAACAAGTTCCTCTATCCCCAAACAAGTGCCTTTGTCCCCAAACAAGTGCCTTTGTTCTACTTGGGTGCCTTTGTAATATACAAGTTCTTTCATTCCTACATAGGTGCCTTTGTTAAATCAGGCCAAATCCCCCCATCACATCAATCAAACATCAAAGGGCCCTTGGCCTAATTTAAAATCCAATTTGATCCAATCATCCATGGGCCCTTTAGCCTAATCCAAATTAATCCCACTAAATCAAAATCAAATCATCCATCCAAGATCAAGTGTCATTTATCATTAACCTCAATTAATCAAAATTTAATCAAACCAATCAAAGTATCAAGTGTCTTATATTGTTGACCTTGATCAATTCAAATCCTACCAATCCAAAATCCAAATCTAATACATCATTGTGATATTAAATAAAATATAAGTATCAAACCTTAGAAAATCAAAATCATCAAGTTATCCAAAATCACATCATCCCAGATCCAAGCCCAATCATGAATCCATCCTACAATTTCAATGATGGTGATAGTCTTGTTGACCAAGATGAAACTGAAAACCTTGATGAAATCTTTGAAATCAAGCTTGCCATAAACTACCCTCGTCCATCTACAAACATGCAAGCACCGTATGACCACACATTGGCTAGGAAAATCTATGCCCCTTTATCTAATCACATACCTTATGGTCACCCTTATACTACCCTTGACAAGGGAAATCTATTCTCTCGTTCATCCCTATCCCAACATCCATTCTCGTATGAGGTCCCCATCACCTCCACCTCTTATCCACATCCTTCATCCTCTCATCAACAACATCCTTCATATCCTTATCCTACTTATCCAAATCCTTCATATCATTACTCACCAACTCCACTATCCACCAAACCATCTAATCTACCATCTAATTCTCCCACTAAATCCAAATCCCTCTTCTTAAGTTTTATCCAAGGACTCTTAGCTAAGGATCAGGAAAAAAATTGTGAAAACAAACTTCTAGAGCCACACAACCTAACTCATATCAAATCACCAAAATGTGTCATTGACGATGTCATCACCCACCTAACACCTATCAAGACCACACCATCCTCCCCCAAGTCCTCCTTCCTATCTAAAATCCTATCCAAAGAATCCCCCATTTCTACATCTACCCCATTAGAGGACTCTATCCAAATTCCAAATGAAGTTAAACACTCCTCCCCACCATGTCATCCACACAAATCTAGCTATGTCAAGAGCCTAGTCCAAATCACTTCAAAAAATCCAACCCCCATCCCAATGAAGATCCAAGCATCTCAATGTAATGTTGAAAAGTGTCCTCCTATATGGAATGGTACAATTTCCCTTAGTTTAGCTCCTCGCTTTGGTGACCTCTCAACCTTTTCTTTTCTGGGCTTCCCAAAACCCTGATTGACTAAGTCTAGGAGCAAATTATTCACTTTTTGAGGTAACTTGTTTTTAGAACCCGGAAAGGGGATTTGAGATTTGGGTCCCTAGGACCCCCAAAAATGTAGATCTAAGCAGAAACTAGGGGCTTGAACTTGGGCGCCTGCACCCTAGTCCTCCCCTATTTCTTGGGATTTTGAATTTTGGCAGGGTGTTGGCTCCCACTGAGTGCCTCAAGATTTCATTTTCAAATTCTTGGTTTTCACGTGATATTGAGATGTTATTTTGAAATTTAAATTCCCTAAAGCTAGATATAAAATGACATTTGAAAATCATTTTAACACACACAATTCTTATGTAAGCTTGATGCCAAAACTCTGCTACAATTGCTATTAAAGATCAGTGACTTGTTGAAGCTCTTGAAAGTATTTTGTATTTGCTATCATGGAGACAATGGATGGAGATTAGGAATCAATATCTTGAGTCTCTCTTTCTCTTCCTAGGGTTTGTACATTCTTTTCATGATTGGGAGAAGGGTTGAAGCCTCCAACACCAAGCTTGGAGATCCTTCACAGACATTTCTAATTCACCTTCTTGTTTATGCAAGTCTTCATTTGATTCATCTCCTTGAGGTGAAGTTTTATGTGTTTATTGATGCAAAGCAAGTTGTTGATCTTCCCTTGATTGAGACATCTAGGGTTTGATATTTCTACATACACATTGTTAGGTTTGCACATACTTCTGCAAATCTTTTTCTCTGGCTATTGTTGAGGTAGAAATACCAAAGATGAGGCTTGACTGAGGCAAGTTCCTATATAGCCACAACATTTTCCTTCCTTTGTAGGTGTAAATCATGTTTTGCAGGTTCCAGTGGAAAGAAGCTACAGAAAGGAAGATATTGTGGATATAGTCACGACAGTCTTTTAGATTTTTAGATTTCAACAGTTGCGAGACAAAGGAGTGGGCACCCTAGTCTAACAAGAGGTTATTTCTGGGATCTAGAAGCCATTTAGCAGTCTCAGACATCCTGTACAGAAGATTTTCTAGTTCAAAAACTTTTAGGACACAAGAGCGGGTGCCCTAGTCCAAGTGGTCCTCAAAATCTAGGTGTATTGTATCTGAAACCTTCCCTCTACATTTCTTTGATCAGTTCTTCCAGTTGTTTCATCAGTTTCTAAATATTTCTAATTTAAGGCATAATTAGGGTTTTACTTGGTTAAAAGGAAAACACTTGATAAAACCTTAGTTAAGGTCTTCGATTTTATAACCACGCGAGCATAAGGGATAGACAAAGTGATTAGAAGCTTGTTCATAAGCTTGGTCCTTGTCCTCCCAATGCTTAGTGGAGAAATGTTAGTACTTAACCTAGTTTAAGCAAACTATCTAATTTCCCCCTAAACATTTTGGTGAACCCAAGATTTAAATAATTTGCATCCTTTTAAACTTCAGATCTGAAATAATTTGCTATCATAAAGCATAATTAGATTGAAAAACCTCTTTAGTGAAATTACGTATGTTAAATTGTGGATTACATTCTTTATCGTTTTGCTAAAAGAGTTGGAAATTATCAGTTATTGTTGAATATTATATTTCATTTGCAAAGGCCATCATTGTGCATTTAAATCTTGGTTTAAATAGAGCATGTTAAAATGTTGGATTATTTTTTACAAGATTTTCATGCTTATGATGAGCTATTTAGTCGTGATGACTTCGATATGTTAGATGAAGCCCTTGAGGACTTTATATTGATTGAACATTCCACTATGACCTCTAAGCCCTCATTATTTCAAAGATTTGTAAATGCAATTTATGTTCCTAAATCTAAGGAAGAGACTGAAAAAACAAAAATTGTGGTCACTCTATGTGCAAATCTGGTTCAACCATCCTCTAAACCTGTGCTTGTTGTTAAATGTCTTTCATCTACTTCTTGATCTCCTGATCACATTTATGATTATGCAAAACAACTAGCGAATCAAAACTCACAACAAACCAATCATAATGTGGTTGATCATACATACAACACTCAGAATAATAAACAAAGTACACAACAAACGAGTGTTCTGATATCTTTACTAGCTTCTCAACCTATGCTTCCTCAAGCACCTCATTTAACATATAAGGGTGGTAAAGACTATGATCTTGTAGAGTAGCTTCATGCTACTCCTACAAAGATATCTCTTTGGGAACTTATACAAACTTTGCCTACTTACCATGGAATGCTACAAGAAGCTTTACAAAAGGTGATTGTTTATCCTGATGTTAAACCAAATGATGTTGCCGCTTTACTAGATTGTATGCATGTAACAAAAATTGATACTTTGTTTCAACAACATGAATTACCATCTCTCGAGGTTCAGAATCAGTATGATCCTTTGGTTATCTTTATTACAATAAACAAAACATTAGTTAAGAGAGTTATGATTGATATTGGATCAGCCATTAATGTTTGTAGCATTGATTTATTGCATAAGGTTAAAATTGATATATCTGCCATCAAACCAGAATCTTTAAGTATTTGTGGCTTTGATAATGTTGGACGAAAATCCGTGGGCACTATAACTATACCTATACAAGTGGGACCTATGATGGTGCCTACCTCGATTCATGTAATGCCTTGTTCTCTATCTTATAACATGATTCTTGGTAGATCTTGGATACATGCATTAGGAGTAGTTCCTTCTAATTTAATCATTCGATTAAGTTTATATTTAAAGGTAAACTACATACTATCCATTTGGATCCTGAACCAGATAATTGTTTGCAAATGGAAGTGCATAAGCATGCTATTTGTCCTAAGAGTTTGAACAATCTAAAAGCTGAATTATTAGCTCCTCTTGCCTCTAAAAATATAATGCAAGAATCCAAACAATTGAATGCATTTGTTGGTGATGACTGGGGTTCACTAGATTTTGCATCTTCCTCCACAGGAGAATATAAAATTAAAAACCCTGTCCTCAAAACATCAAATATTGCATCGATCATATCACACACTTCGAATGATAAACATAAGACTTCTTTGATGACAAATAAGGATAATACTCTTAGTTATACTACTAATTATGAAACTTATGAAGCTCCGCCTTCCTCTAAAGAAATGGTCTCTCTTTATGACAGAGGATTTTGAATGCCTTACAAAAATTGTGACTATGTAGGTAATGGCTGTGGCATAAACCAATAATGAATGAAAGTCCCTATAGAATCTGCTACGTGACATTGCGCAAATGGCATTGGATATAATCCTTTTAGGGAGTCCAAAGCCCACAAAGGTCCTATTCTAAATGTGAATACAATATCAACACTTAGTTTGATATTTCCTGAGATGATTGACATCAATTGTCCCCCAGGATCACTTCCAGTGGATATGTTTACAGCAGATGAAGTGATAATGGAATTCTTAGGTACTTATGATGGTATTCCTTGTTATCACCATAAACGTGGCCTACCTTATTCTTTAAACAATGATGCATATTTTGGAAAGACTACTAGCACAATAACTGCTAAAATAGAGTATAATGAAGAACTTGAAGAACAATTGCAATCCTACAATCCCCCAGACCACAGTACTCTCCTTAACGATAAGACTGTCGATGTCATTATGGATAAGGATACCCCTAAAAAAGTTATCCCTATTGGTGATTGTTTAAATGTAGAAGAAAAAGAAGAAATGACTAAACTGTTGAATGACTTCTCAAAATTATTTGCTTGGAATTATTCAGACATGCCTGGTATAGATCCTTAGATTGTAACACACAATATTGTGTTGAAACCAAATGTTAAGCCATTCAAACAAAAGATTCGTAAGATGAATCCTAAGATTGCTTTGCTTGTTAAAACTGAAATAGAAAAACTTCTACAAGATGGTTTTATCTAGCCTATTGATTATTCTCCATGGATCTTGAATATTGTCACCATCATTAAACTCAATGGTTGTATAAGAATGTGCATAGATTTCTGAGACTTAAATTTGGCATCTTTGAAAGATGATTTTCCGCTCCCTAATATCAATATGATTGTTGATTCCATAACTAGACATGAGTTGTTATCTTTCATGAATGGATTTTTAGGATATAATCAAATCCTTATAAATCCTCTCGATTAGTATAAAATAGCCTTTATAACACCTTGGGGTACATTTTGGTAGGTAGTCATGCCGTTTGGACTTAAGAATGCAGGAGCTACTTACCGGCATGCAATGACTCTTATATTTCATGACTATATGCACAATATTTTAGAAGATTATGTTGACGACATCCTAGAGAAGACTATCCATTGTAAGGATCATGTTACAAATCTTCGATAAATATTTGAGTGCATACAAAAGTATAATATGCGATTGAATCTCCGTAAGTGTGTTTTTGGCATGGACAGTGGAAAGTTACTTGGGTTTATTGTTTCAAATCAAGGTATAGAAGTCGATACGAAAAAGATAGATGTAATTATTAATATCCAAATACCTAAGAACATATCTCAACTTCATAGTTTGTAGGGAAAGATATAGGCCATCCGCCGATTTGTTTCACAACTCGCGGATAGGACTCACCCCTTTACGCAACTACTGAAGAAAGATTCTCACTTTTAATGGAATTCTGAATATCAAAGAGCTTTCAATGATTTAAAGGATTACTTAGCTAATCTACCCATTTTGCAACCTGTTGTTTCTGATAAACCATTTATGTTGTACATCTCAGCATCTAACAATGCCCTAGCAACTTTGTTAACACAACATAATGCTGAAGGCAAAGAATGTGTTGTCTATTACATCAGTCATACTTTGCTCAATTATGAAGTGCAATACATAGTTATAGAGAAGCATTGCTTAGCTTTAGTGTTTTCAACTCAAAAGCTTAGACACTGTCTCTTAAATGCTGAAGTGCATGTAATGGTAAAATTCAACCCTTTGAAACATCTCTTCACAAGAACAGATTTATCAGGTCGTCTTGCTAAATGGGTTATGTTGTTAACAGAATTTGATCTCAAATTTATTTCACCAAAAGTGATTAAAGGGAAAGTGATAGCTAATCAGTTAGCTGACACTCCCTCACCAATTTCTATACAAAATGTCAATGCATTTCTTGATGAATAGATTTTAACAATCTCTACGGATGAAAAATGGGAATTATACTGACAGATCAAAATGTTGAACTGGCTCCGGGGCTGGTGTCATATTAATATCTCCTGTTGGTAAGCCAATTTCCTTATCCTACTACTTAGATTTCTTATGCACAAACAATATAGTTGAATTCAAAGCTCTTATCGCAGGACTTTGTGCAGCCTTGACTCTTAATATCAAAAACATTACAATATACGGTGATTCTCAGTTAATTATCAAACAAATAATGGGGTCATATCAAACTAAGCATGATAAGCTATCTCAATACCATAAGTTGGGCTTATCTTTCTTAAAATAATTCACATCATATTCAATCAACACCATTCCTAGGAAAGATAACCAGCATGCGGATGTAATGGAAAGCACAGATTCCCTTATATCCCCTAATGGTTCTCCTGAGGAATTTACTTTTGTTGTTCATAATCTTAAGACACCGATAATCGATGACCCTATAGTTGTGAATGCGGAACTCTGTGGTAATACATACATAGATGAATGGTTCTCCTACATATTCAACTATCTACACAATGGAACCATTCCTGATTCGACATCTAAGAATACCCAACTCTGTTTACGCAAACGAGAAGTGTAATACATTATATTATTGAATGTCTTGTATCGACGAAGTTACAATGGTGTTTTACTCTGATGTTCAAGTAACTTAGAGATTCTGAAAGCTTTAGAAGAAGCTCACTCTGGTGCCTATGGAGGGTATTTTGGTGGAAAATCACTAGTACAAAAATTGTTACGTATGGGATACTATTGGCAACATATGGAACAAGATTCCTTCACTTACGTCAAGAGATGCCTGCAATGTCAACAACATAAACACCTAATCCATGCTCCTGCTCAAGAGCTTCGTTCCCAGGTGTCACCATGATCATTCTCTATCTGGGGCTTGGATCTAATTGGTAAAATTTCCCCACCCTCCTCTTAAGGACATTCATTTATCATTACTGCTACTGATTATTTTACAAAATGGGTCAAAGTGGTCCCTTTGCAATCCATGACTGCTGATGTAATTTGTTGATTCATACAAGATAACATTATTTCTCAATTTGGAATACCTTCCTCCCTCATTTCAGACAATGGTATGCCATTTAAGAACAAGGATGTGAAAAAGTTCCTTGAAAAATATCATATACAACATCGTTTCTCTACGCCTTATTATCCTCAATCAAATGGCCAAGCAGAAGCTTCAAACAAGGTTATTAGACAGATTCTATGGAAAACTATTAATAAACATCAAAAAGATTGGCATACGCAATTATCCTATGCATTATGGGCTTATAGAACAAGTATTCGAATGGTTGCTGGTAACACACCACATAATCTTGATGTGATAATTCCCTTGGAGTTAGAAATTCCTTCCTTTCAAATTTCCCTAAGAGACATCATGGATGATGATGTAGACTGAGAGAAGAGATTACAGGAACTTGAGATGCTTGATGAAAGATGTATCGATGCTCTTGAACATCTCAAGACTTATCAAAAAGGAGTACAATGAGCCTATAATGCGCAAGTCATACAATGTTCATTTAACGTTTGGGACATGGTTCTTTATGAAAATCAATGCAACGTAAACGCACCACCTGGTGAAAAAGTTAGTAAGTTAGTCCTAATTGGCTTGGACCATATATAATCACTGAAACCATTGGATCTAGAGCGTATAAATTAGCCGATGAGCAAGGTACATCACTTAAGGAACCTATTAATGTAGCACACCTCAAAAGATTTTATGCTTAAAAGATCTAATGTTAAATGTTCCTAAGCTAATTTAGCACATAGATTAGCTTCAATTTTGACAAGATATCACTATTTTGTCTTAATTTATTTGACATTACATCTTTGTTCAGTTGATCATTATTGTATCGTGTTTAAGTAGTAATTGCTTAGATCTCTTTTGTATTAACTGAATGTAGCATGGAAGTTAAAGATGTGTAAAATAATTAATCATTGTGTTTGTTACTATATGTTCTTTTCAGAATTGTTAGTATATCACAATAGCATTAATTATAGCATTTAGACATCATCACTAGTTGCATTTTTACAAAATCACATGTGATAGATCAAAAGCCATTACACATAGATAAAAAGAAATAACTATTATATTATATATATATCAGTTTCATGTATACATTTGAGTCGACTATCCCTCAAAACAAAAGGGGATGTCATAGTGCCTAAAATCTATACATCACATAGCTTAGCTTTGATTGCTAATACCCTCAGGCCCTCATGGTGTGTGAGTGACAGAAGCCTAACCATGTGTGGCTATAGATCGTGAATGACTCCTAGAGATGCTTCATCATCGTAGCCCCCTAATCTCGCCTCTCATCTCTATCATCTACTCATGTGCCTCTTGGTAAATCCTCTAGTACTGGTCTCTCTCAGCCTGAACCCTGTCTTTGTCAGCTCTAGCTTGCTAGACCTCCCATAATAAGAACTCACTGACAACTGGCTCTCATTCCAATGTAAGAACCTCTACCATCTACTCTCGCTATGCCCTGAGCTTAGCCTTGGTGTGCTTAGATCTCTGTCAAAACTCCTCTCTATCTCATACAGACTACTCTAGCATGGCCTCTATAGTAGCCCTGTATCTGACAATTGGCATAAATATCTTAGCATGCTGCCTAGTGGATGATTGTGGTAAATACCCTGCCCACACTCGCTGCTCTGAGGCATCTAGCGATACTATGTCTCCTATGAGACGACTCACAAAGTCTCGCCATGCATCAGTCCCAACTGCAAAATAGAGAATGAGATAGATGTTAGACTCCCATGTAAATATCACCAATAATAAACTATATAAAACATCAAATAATAAATCAAGCCTAACTTAGATCTCCATATCGCCAGGATGGATCTCGGATCACCGACAAGGTGATGAGCTCTGCTATCTGATCTACAGCTAGGCGCACAGACCTACTACTCTCCCCCTGCTCTCTCTGACTAGGCCTTAAATCATCTGTCAAAGTAGGACCATGACCCTTGGACTACAGTCTTGACTCGGTCTCCTCGTCAATGTCTGCCTCCTGCTGGCTCTGTCGCGATCTCGCTCTAAAGACGTACTATGATGGGAGCTCCTCAGACTCATCTTCGTCCTCGTCCTCATCCTCCTAGAGATCATAGTATCCTGTAAAATCACTAACATTGTCCTCCACCCCTGTGTCACTCACGTGACCGGCCCAAGGTTGGGCATCCCCTGTAGGGTGCCCGAGTGGAAAGATGAGAGGAACCTCCTACAACAATATAATGAAAAATGCATGAAATAACAGAAATAGTAGAAACACAGAAGGAATTTATTGATCGTAGGCCACTTTAAGGGGCCAACCTCATTTGAGCAAGCTTAATACAATAAAGTCATGGATGCCTTCATTGGCCTCAACACATACTTATATACTAAGTCTAATCTAAACAACTATTACTCCCCATAAATGTGGGATAATACAATATACTCATGGGATGACTTACAAAGCATATGCATCCAACATCAATATACTAACAAAGTAAAGAGAAGGGCTAAACACGGGTTCCTAACATCCCCTCCCTCTTAGAAAAGCTTTGTCCTCAAAGCTTAAGATGTGGAAATTGTTGCTGAATCTGAAGGAGTGGTTCCTATGTAGCATCATCTGGTTGCATTCCGTGCCACTAAATTAATACCTTTGTGATGGCTCGAGAGCAAAGCTGATGAGTGCACCTATTTAGGATTGCCTATAGCTCCAAAATGATGGATCCTTCATTATCCAATTATGGTAAAATAGTTTGTGCTCTGATGGTGGTGCCAAGAACGTTCTTTAGATAAGAGACATGAAATACTGGATGAACGCGGGAAGAAGGAGGAAGCTCCAATTTATAAGAAACTGACCCAATCTTCTGAAGAACCTTATATGGCCCATAGAACTTTGGAGCCAGCTTATGACACCCTTTGAGTTTCAGGGAGGATTGCTTGTATGGCTAAAGACGAAGGAAAACCATATCACCTACTTGAAAAGTGCACTCAGAACGGTGCTGGTCAGCTTGTTGTTTCATTCAATTTCTTGCCATGTGAAGATTGTCCTGCAAAATGTGAAGAATTTGATCTCAGGTTCAGAGAACCATGCCAACTTCCTAAACTAGTGAATTGCTAGGGGTGTATGGAAGGAGAACTAGTGGTGCCTAACCATAGACTACTTCATATGGAGTCATTTTAGATGCAGTGTGGTAGGAGATGTTGTACCACCATTCAGCGAGATGGAGCCACTTTACCCACTGATGCTATTATTTTGAACTGAAACAATGAAGATAAGTTTACAAACGTTTGTTGATAACTTCAGCCTAACCATCTGTTTGTAGGTGATACCCTTAACTCATCTTTAATTTGGTGCCAATGTGGTGAAATAGTTCTGTCCAAAAATGACTGGTGAAAGTTGCATCATGATTTGAGACAATGGAAGAAGGGATTCCATGTAGATGGAAGATCTGGTCCATGAAAATTTATGCGACTAAAGAGGTGGTATAGGGATGGAGGAGGGCACAAAAATGACTATATTTGGAGAGGCGATCAACCACAACCAAGATCATTGTCTTCCCTCTAGATTTAGGGAGCCCCTTAATGAAATCCATAGAAATATCTATCCAAATCCGTGTAGGGATGGGCAAGGGTTCAAGAAATCCAGGAAGGAGTGTCATTTCACCCTTATTGCACTCGCAGGTATCACATTCAGCCACCATCTATTGAATTGCCCTTTTCATTCCCTTCCAAAAGAAGTTACACCATGCTTGCTCATAAGTTTTGAGGAACCTAGAGTGTCCTATTGATGGAGAAGCATGGAGTTCATAGAAGATAGCCTGTTGAAGATCTGTGCTCTGGGGAAGCACCAGATGACCCTTGTATCTCAGAGAAGTACCATCCCAAGAGTAATGCGGTATAGCAGAAGGGTTATTAGCTAGCTGTTGGATGATTTGAGATAATGAAGAGTCATTGACATAGCCCTACTGGACAGTTTCCAACCAATTTGTAACAGGCATAGAAATAGCTGAAAGAGAAGATTGGTCATCAAATGTGCGAGAAAGAGCATCCGCCACAATATTGTCCTTACCCTTCTTGTAAGTGATCTCATAGTCATAACCCATGAGTTTGCTAACCCATTTCTATTGTGTTGGGGAGGAGACCCATTGTTCCAAGAAATATTTCAGACTCTGGTGATCAATCTTGATGCAGAAATGATTCCCTAATAGGTATGGCCACCACTTCTGTACTACATGCAAAATAGCCATCATTTCCTTCTCACATGTAGAGAGTACTAAATTCTTACCTGAAAGGGCTTTGCTGGTGAATGCAATGGGATGTTCATCTTGAAGGAGAATAGCACCAAGTCCATTGCTGCAAGCATCACTCACAATAGTGAAGGTCTTGGAAAAATCTAGTGTAGCTAGAATAGGTGTAGTACACATAGCTTGTTTCAATTTTTCAAATGCACACTCAGCAGCATGTGTCCATGTAAAAGCATCCTTTTTCAACGAAGCTGTTAATGGAGCTACAATCTTCCTGTAATCCTTGACAAACTTGCGGTAGTAGCCAGTCAATCCCAAACAACTATGGAGGCTCTTAAGTGTCTGAGGATGCGGCCAATTTTTCATGGCATCTATTTTGGTAGGATCCACTCGAACCCCTTGGGCTGAAACAATATGCCCAAGATACTCCACTTTTGCTTGCCCAAAAACACATTTAGACTATTTTACACAAAGATGATGATCAAAGAGAAGTTGTAGTACAAGATCTAGATGCTGGAGATGCTTAGCCCATGTTTTACTATAGATGAGGATATCATCAAAGAAGACCCAAATGAATTTCTGCAAGTAGGGCCAAAATATTTTATTCATTAATGCCTGGAATGTGGAAGGAGCATTAGTGAGGCCAAAGGGCATGACCAAAAACTCATAGTGGCCATCATGCATGCGGAAAGCCGTTTTAGGGATATCATCCTCATGAACCTGAATTTGGTGATACCCAGAACAAAGATCCAACTTGGAGAAAAAATGAGCACCATGAAGCTCATCAAAAATAGGAATCAGAAACTTATCCTTGATTGTGATGTGATTAAGTGCTCAGAAGTCAATGCAGAGGTGCCATGACCCATCTATTTTCCAGACAAGAAGAACTGGTGAAGAAAAGGAACTGGTACTAGGGCGAATAATACCTTGCTTTAGTAAGTCTCAAATAAGCATCTCAATCTCTGTCTTTTGGTGAAATGGGTAGCGGTAGGGCCTCATGTTGGGAGGAACACTTCTAGGAAGGATCTAAATATGATGGTCCTCTGGTCATGAAGGTGACAATCCCACTGGTTTAGCAAAGACATGCATATCTATCCAAAATTTGTTGTAGATCCGAAGGAGTAGTGGAGACCACAGATGGTTGCATCTGAATAGAATGGAGCTGAGCGATGACTCCATATGAATTCTTCTTAAGGAGATTTTCCATGTGATGTGAACTGATGATGTTGAGAGACCTTGGTTGTAAGCCCTTTAATGTGTGTTTTTGCCCATTGTCTGAAAACTGCATCCAAAGTTCAACAAAATCCCATAAGATGGGTCCAAGAGTGCATAACCATTGAGCCTCCAAAACCACATCGCATCTGCCTAAGGGTAAGGAAAACATGTCGGAAGGTTATAATCTCCAACAGAGATACGCACATTGTAACACTTCCCTCTGCAAGGTAATGTGCCCCCATTGGCAATCATGACTTCAAAGCTAGAGCAAGGATGGACAAAATAATCAGCTTGTTTGGCGATCTGAGGGTCAATGAAGTTATGAGTGCTCCTAGAATCAATGAGTATTGTAAGAGGGAGCTTCTTGAAGTAACCCTTGACCTACATGGTTTGTGGGGTGGTGACTCCTACTAAAGCATGGAGAGAGATCTCTGGGTGGTCTTCCTGAGAAGGAGGGTCAACAGGCGGCTGCTGAATGTTGACCTAATCATCTACTATATCCTGAGCATTTGCATAAACTTCAGTTGTAGGTGAAGAATCCACATCCAAGAGAGAGATTTTGCTCAACTCATCTATGTCCCTGAGTGAATTTCTCATCACAATATAACAAAGCCCTTTTTCTCTTCGTGCCCTCATCTCTGCTTTAGACAAATGCTTGATAGGAGTTGTTCTAGGATCTAGCTTGATTGGATGTCTTTGGGAAACCATATTTCTGAATGGAACAAAAGTAGATTTGGAGCACTGTTGAGCTGTGATCTTGTCCTCTGCCAACTTAGCCAACCCTAAGGCTTCCATCATTGTGCTGGGATGAAACATTTTAACCTCAAATTAGATTGTATCCTTCAGACCACTGACAAAACAACTCTTGAAGAATTCATCAGACAATCCCTTTGTGTGACTGGTCAATTTATCAAATTTTGTCTGATATTCTCTCACAGTGCTAGTTTGGCGAAGTTTGGTGAGTGCTCCTATGAAGTCATCAAAAGCACTAGGGCCAAATCATTGCAAAATGAGTTTGCAAAAATCTATCCATTTTGACTCTTCATGAGCCTTGATGTACCAACGGAACCATTGAAGGTCTTCATGTTGCAAATGAAAGGATACAAGTGGGACTTTGTTGACATCAAAAGTATTATGCAAACTGAAATATTGTTCTGCCTGGTATATCCATCCAGTTGGATCATCACCATTGAAGCGAGGAAAATCAAGCTTCGCCCCATGAAAATTGCTAGAAGAAGAGAACCCAGTGTCTAGAGAAGACTCTGGCTACCATCTCGTGTTCATGTCTGAATGCTAAAGATTGAGGCTAAGAATTTTTTCATCCAGATCTTGGAGTTTGTTCTTGAGGGTTGTAAGTTCATCCTCCATATTTTTTGCTTCTACGCAGGTGACAACCATAACCAAGAGTTTTTTTATTTTTTTGGGAATGGGTAGAAAAACAAAAACAAAAACTTTTTTATTATAGGAAAATTTGGATTTGGGAAAAACTCTGATGGGTAATTGAAGTTTGACTAGGTTTTGGACACTTTCTAAGGGATAGGGAAGCAGGAAATGGAGATTTCAGAAGCGGGGTGAAAGAATGAGAAAAAATTTCCAAGAGGGACAAAGAAGCAAAAATAGGAAATGAACACTGTGGAAAAATTTGAAGGCGATTGGGTGAGAATCGAAGAAGTTATGGCAAACCCTAAAAATAGATAAATGTGGGATTTTTGGCTTCGATAAGTGGAATTTGGGATAGGGTCCTCAAGGAAGGAAATATGCAGAATGGAATTTCAAGGTTTCCAGTGAATTTTCAAACGAAACGGAGCTAAAGAAAGGAAGATATGGTGAAAAAACAAAAAAAAATTACTTTTTTTTCCTGGAAACAATCTGTAATGGCTTTGGACAAATGCAATTTGTGATTTATCAGCTGGCAATAGATATGGACCCCACGTATGTTTGGCTTCCTAAAGGTTCAGGGGATTCACTCAGCTACCAATGTTGCCTAACGGCTTGCATATTGGGGTAGTACCCCTCACTCCATGGCTCAAGTAAAACTAATAACCGCTTGGCCACAAATGACAGCTCTTGGTTTACCTCACGGATGGGAACTAGTCAATCAGGTAGGGGTCGTTGCCCTTTTCGCTGGCAGGTCCTCTCAATGGGCCAGCTACTTCAGGGTTCCTGTTGTACTCCTCACAATGAGTTTTAGGGATATGCCCAGGCACTTCCCACAGTTAAGAGGATAGGGATTATTCCCTGATCTGAACCTACAATTGAAATGAATAATACAGATGCAAAGAAAAAAGAATTACTACAATAATCCCAACGCCTTGAGGCCACTGTGAAAAAATTTCGGCAAAAATTCCACCCAGCAAACCCAAGAAAGTGCTCTGATACCAGATGAGAGGAACCTCCTGCAACAATATAATAAAAAATGCACAAAATAACAGAAATAGTAGAAACACAGAAGGAATTTATTGATCGCAGGCCACTTCGATGGGGCAACCTCCTTTGAGCAAGTTCAATACAATAAATTCGTGGATGCCTTCATTGGCCTCAACATGTACTTATATACTAAGTCTAATCTAAACAACTATTACTCCGTATGAATTGGGATAATATAATATACTCATAGGACAACTTACAAAGCATATGCATCCAACATAAATATACTAACAAAGTAAAGAGAAGGGCTAAACACGGGTTCCTAACAAAAGATAGGTGCAGGCCGCATTGTGTGCCACCAGGTCTGATATGCTCAGGTACAACTAACATCATCTATGTCTAACACTAGCTCTACATCCTCAGGCCCCTCATCATCACTAAGTGGCATGTCTTCTATCATCAACCGTTAAATGGTATTTTCCCTGACTATGCTGCAAGCAGCCTGGTGTAGCTCAGAAGAACTGTAGGAACATCCTGTATTTTTCTAAACTACCGGGCTACCCTATCAAAATAGAACCAAGGTACGATATGATTGAGGTGACCGGCCATTAGCTAATCCCTCTACATCCTCGCTAACTACCTCTGCTAGCTAGGCCATCTGATGTAGCCATGATATGGTCTCCAAATGATGTCGCCGGGCTGTAATCTGTCAAATACTACTCTCCAGTATCACAGATTGTTGTGTCTCCAACACCTGACTAGTGGATAGGCATACACATGTGGATGAGTGAATGCTTCATCTATGGGATAACCCATCGGTCATATGCACCTGATGTGCTCAAAGGCCTAGACCTGTAGTAATTTGTAGACCATCAGACTATGCATCTCATAGCAGACATATTGTCCCAAGTTGTGGTAAAGGTGCACAAGCATACTATGCCCCCATGTGTAGATAGTCTAATGTTCCTCCATCGCTCTAATGGTGTGAATGAGATCCCCGTGAAGGTGAGTGCCTCGCCCATCTGGTGTCATGGTTAGTGCGACTGTGACAATCATGATCCTTCGTAGTAAGGGAATGTCTCTGTATCCCTGCTCTAGCAAACGAAATTGAATATGTCCTCGCTCTGCCTCTGAAACAATGTGACCCAAGTAGTATAGCTAACTCTCATGAGTGTACCCCACTGAGCGATGTCCTACAACCCTTACTATCTCTCCTTGGATCGATAGTTGAAGGATCCTAAATACATCCTCCAGTGTGATGGTAATCTCACCTGTTGGTAATTGGAATGTGGATGTATCTACATCCCACCTCTCCATCAGTGCCATGAGCATAGTGCAATGGAATCTGATTGTGGGCATATTAACATCCAACATAGGCCCACCATTTGTAAATGCTCTCTGTCTCTGCGATAGTCAAGGCGCTAGCATGCTCTCGTAGAAGTGCCATCAAATGATGGCCTATGTGCTCACACATCTTAGGGACATCCTGTAGATCAGAAAGCAAGCAAGAGTATCAGAATCCCCTCTAGAAACTAAAGTAAGCCTATCAAGAACAAAGCATAATGCCTATGCCTAGGGCCTATGTCCTCAGTGGACCAGGGTGCCCCAAGAAGACTAGGGCGCCCTAGAGGGACACTGGCACCCCAGAGGGACTAGGGCGCCCCAGAGGGACTCTGGTGCCCTAAGTGGACCCAGGCGCCCCTGTTTGGGACCCCTGTCCACCTTCCCCTCTTGGTATAGACATCGGTAAACGTAAAAGAAAAATTACAATGAAAGATGATAAAAGAGTTGAATCAGGACCCTACCTCGGCCTCAAAATGTCTCTCTACTACTTGGGCTCAGAGCATCTCTAGTCATGCTGGATGATATGGACATCAGCTCGGCATGGTCATTCCCCTATTCTCCTTCTCTCTCTGCAATGGTAAGAAACAAGAATGAGTTAGTGATAAGTGACAACTCCCTTTTACATAAAGTGAGTGAGAATTCCTATCCCTAATTAGGTGCAAAAGTGTGCTCTTTCACTCTCGAGCCCTTTTATTGAGCTGTCGAACCTTGATTTTAGTGTCGTTGGTTACGTTGGAATCTTGGTTCCGCTCTCTTCCTTCCCTTGAAATTGACGTGCGTGGATATCTCATTGTTTCTACTCTTAGGCTAAGCAAGTAGAAACAAGGGGGGCATATATCTCCCTCAATTTCCTCCCTCATCATGTCCCATCACTCAACCCCCTTAGTGTTTTTGGTCTAACTTATTGGTGGTGGTTGCAGGTCGATTTGGTTTTGATTTTCTAACAAGTATTCCTTTGCAGGTTGTGGTTCCTAACTTTGTGGTCTTACTAGATTGTAGACTTGGGGGCTTCTACCTTCTTGGCGACAACACTTCAGCTTCCTCTATAGTATCCTTTTGGGCATCCTTTTCATGATTTATGTATTTACTTTCCTTTAGTTGCATATGCACATAGTGTCGTATGGCCACTAAAGTGGGGGCCAAATGTAACGTCAGAAATTGTCCTCCTATATGCAATGGTACAATTTCACTCGATTTAGCTCCTCGCTTTGGTGATCTCTCAACCTTTTCCTTTCTGGCCTTCTCGAAACCCTGATTGACTAAGTCTAGGAGCAAATTATTCACTTTTTGAGGTACTTGTTGATAGAACCCAAAAAGGGGATTTAAGATTTAGGTCCCTAGGACCCCCAAAAATACAGATATGAGCAGAAACTGGGGGCTTGGACTTGGGCGTCCATGCCCTAGTCCTCCCCTATTTCTTAGGATTTTGAATTTTGGTAGGGTGTCAGCTCCCCTCGAGTGCCTCGGGATTCCATTTTCAAATTCTTAGTTTTCACACGATATCGAGATGTTATTTCAAAATTTGAATTCCCTAAAGCTAGATATAAAAAGACATTTGAAAATCATTTTAACACACACAATTCTTATGCACGCTTGATGCCAAAACTCTGCTACAATTGCTATTGAAGATCAGTGACTTGTTGAAGCTCTTGAAAGTATTTTGTATTTGCTATCATGGAGACAATGGATGGAGGTTAGGAATCAAGATCTTGAGTCTATCTTGCTCTTCCTAGGGTTTATACACCCTTTGCATGATTGGGATAAGGGTTGAAGCCTCCAATAGAAAGCTTGGAGATCCTTCACAGATATTGTTGATTCACCTTCTTGTTCATGCAAGTCTTCATTTGATTCATCTCCTTGAGGTGAAGTTGGATGTGTTTATTGATGCAAAGCAAGTTGTTGATCTTCCCTTGATTGAGACATCTAGGGTTTGATATTTCTACATACACATTGTTAGGTTTGCACACACTTCTACAAATCTTTTTCTCTAGCTATTATTGAGGTAGAAATACTAAAGACGGGGCTTGACTGAGGCAAGCTCCTATATAGCCACAACATTTTTCTTCTTTTGTAGGTGTAGATCATGTTTTGTAGGTTCCAGTGGAAAGAATCTATAGAAGGGAAGATATTGCAGATACAGTCATGACAATCTTTTAGATTTTTGGATTCTGGCACTTATGGGACAAAGGAGAGGGTTCCCTAGTCCAATAAGAGCTTATTTCTAGGATTTGGAAGCCATTTAGCAGTCTCAAACACCCTGTGCAGAGGATTTTCCAGTTTGGAAACTTTTGGGACACAGGACTAGGTTCCCTAGGCCAAGTGGTCCTCAAAATCTGGGTGTACTATCTCTAAAACCTTCCCTCTGCATTTCTGTGATCAGTTTTTCTCGTTGTTTCATCAATTTATAAATATTTCTAATTTAAGGCATAATTAGGGTTTTACTTAGTTGAAAGGAAAACACTTGATAAAACCTTAGTTAAGGTCTTAGGTTTCACAACCATGCGAGCATAAGGGATAGACAAAGTGATTAGAAGCTTGTTCATAAGCTCAGTCTTTGTCCTCCCAATGCTTAGTGGAGAAATGGTAATACTTAACCTAGTTTAAGCAAACTATCCAATTTCCCCCTAAACACTCAAATCATCCATTTCCTAATCCTACACCATCTCCTATTCATCCCCCATCATCCCCTATTGATCCTTCACCATCTACCAATGACTCTTTACCATCACCTATCGACCCCATCCCACATCCATCATCCTAACCTCTTGGTCCTAGCACCTTCATCCATGGTGGTCCTCTCATAGGAGAGGAACAACCTCTATCTACCACCTATCATATACCATCTAATAATGGACTTGCATGATGTTTCCAAAATAATAAACATCCCATTGCCCATCACATGCTCCAAAACATGAAATATCAAAGAAAAGTCTTAGACCTTCATGAACAAGGAATATTGGAGCCCATCCATGTCACAATCTATCTACAAACACATGGCCTTGGTTATATATCCCAAGGAAAACAATCCAAAAATGTTAGTACCACCTTCATGTCTCATAAGGTAACTTCTTCTAAACCTAACATAGGTTCATCTCATTGTGCCTCCAAACCATTTATTACTATCCCCCTCCCTCATCATACAAATCTAAAAAGCATGTCACTATCCCTCCATATTATTCCATCAATATATCCAAATGTCTTCCCATCCCTAAAGATACTATTCTTCCCATCCTACCAACCCCTAACATCCCCATCATCAAATCCCCTAATCCTCCCATCTTCAACACCCCCATGCATAAATCCCACATCCCTAAACATCCAAATTCTCTAATCATGACCAACAAGCACACACATCATCTAAAGATGGAGATACCACCAAAACCATGGGATTCAAAAATAATTTGGACATCTCCACACAAAAAGGAAAGAAATCCACAAAATCCTAAGAGTCATCATTCCATAGGGCATCAATACACAAAATTACAAAAAATCCATCTGAAAGGCTACACAAGCCTACACCTCCAAAAGAAAAAAAAAATGATGTGGGTCTTGAAGAAAAAATAAATGAATCAAAGTGGAGTATCCAAATCCCCCTCCATCCTCAAATCCCAAAATACCTATCCCCCATCCCACACCCAATAAAAATTTCTAAAAGTCCAAAGCACATTTGTGTCCCCAAATCCCCAACTCAGCACTCCCACAATCCCCCATCTCGATAACTTAATCACAAATCCATCATGAATCCTAAATTCTCTTACTCCCCACTCCCCATCAAAAATGTAATCCTCAAAATACAACATGGTGTTTGCAAACATTGGTCTTGGTTCCCCTCAACCCCATGGTCTTCCCTCATGCATCCATCCCCCATCCTATATCACTCATTCCATCTATATTCCGTATCACATCCCTATGATCCATGATTTTTCCTAATCCATCCATCTTTCACCCAACTTCCATGCATCCATCCTCCATCTACACACCCACTCCATCTCCATCTCACACAACCATCCACCAACATCCATGCACACAACAAAAATTGACATGGTCCATATGCAACAACCATTTAGCATGGGAAAATATCAACTTGCTATATAAACAAATACTTGATTCCCTATCCTGCTTCAAACCCCTTTATCCATCTGTCCATCCCATCCCATCCCATCCAAATATCAAAAAATCTAAAAAAATTAGAAGAAAAAAGTAAAGAAAAAATCATCCAAAGGTGAAAACCATTTTTATGGCACCTTCGGAAAGTACCATGATGAAAACCCCTTGTGGGCTGTTGGTTTTAGGGAAAACAACTGAGAGGGAGGGGTGAATCAGTTGTCACCAAAAATCTAATAATTATTCACTTAAAGCCTTCTTATATTTCAACAGCATATCAATGATTCAATCATGAAAGCATATTGCAATAAATCAAGAGCATTAACAAATTCAACACATATAACACCAAGATTTTAACGTGGAAAACCCAGTTAAGGGAAAAACTATGGGGTGACTAACCTAAGATTGTATTCTTTGTTAAAAGAATAAGAAGAATAAAAGGCACTTGCCAATTAGGACTCACTGCCCTGTTAGATTTAGGGCAAACAACTGAGAGGGAGGGGTGAATCAGTTGTAAAAACACTTCCTTCCAATTAAACACTTAACTTCACTTTGTAATTTAGCAGCATAATGATCAATCAATCATGGAAACATAAAGCAATGAATCAAGAGCAGAAACACATTAATACATGAGACATCAAGATTTTGACATGGAAAACCT
This sequence comes from Cunninghamia lanceolata, assembly GCA_027924645.1. Lineage (NCBI taxonomy): Eukaryota > Viridiplantae > Streptophyta > Pinopsida > Cupressales > Cupressaceae > Cunninghamia > Cunninghamia lanceolata. Next base: position 1,567,971 of record BSBN01000007.1, read on the forward strand.
GGTTAAGGGAAAAACCACGGGGTGATTAACCCAAGATTGTATTCTCTGTTAGAAGAATAGAAAGAACAAATGGCACATGCCAATTAGGGCTCACTGCCCAAGCACACTGTTCACAAGAGGCCCACTACCTATAGGAGACACACTATCTACAAAGAAATAAGTATCACCTACTTGAACTAGAAAATAGCATCTTCATCATTTTTGAATCATTTCCATTTAAGCCCAATACTTCTACTCTGCCTTTCACTCTCCTCTTCGCTACCACACACTCATCTCCACAAGGACACACTAAATATGACTTTGCAATCCCTTATTTATACAAGACATCAACTTAGCAATGATCATCTAAGTCGGCAAACATCAACAAGAACATCCCCAGGATGTGTAACTCATCCGGTTGGCCAATCTTAAGAAGAACACCATCATCCGGAAGTTATTGTTTAATTGCAAGCTCCAACTTCAATGCAGACCACCAACATGAACTAGACACGATACAAAGACCTCCAAAAGCTTGCCTGAGTCACCAAGAACATCCACACTTCATCTGCTTACTAAAATCCTTCTCCCCTTCATTTGGAACCTCAAGAACACAGTCTGTCATTACTGTCATAAAGGAATAGATGCTTGTGGACCTTCAAACCATGAACTAATCAAGTTGATACTTCACAAAGACTTCCTTAACACTCCCTCAAATCTGCAGAACAAGATATTGTATTTCCAAATCTCACCGGACCTATCTGTATTACTCTGTCACCACTGAACATTTGCCGGAACCGGTTTTACTTGAGCAGCCACAACTTCTTCCTATCTTCATGCGAACCTCTGAAATCTCTACTGGACCACCTTAAGACACATATCTACAAACCCTTTAAGCCACATCCTCTAATCCTCATCCTATCTTGGATTTTTACTTTACTGTCATCATTGTTCTTCACTGTTCCTGATTGAGACTAATTTTCTCAATATCCTTAGCATACAGCTCATCCAATCCTTATCATTAATGCAATAGGAGTATGTTGACATCAATGACAACACTAGTTAGGCCTATACTTGCAACAATCTCCCCCTTTGTCATTGATGGCAACATATGATGTGAAAAACTATTTTAACCATCAAGACAAGAACTTCCTCTTATTGTCACAACTCCCCCTATCAGTAACAACCATTCACATGTCTTCTTTCCCTTTACTGCTCCCCCTTTGATCAGTAGCCACTTGTTTTTCACATGTGTTCTCTCCCCCTTTGACATCAATGGCAAAGGGCTCATACTTGCAATTTCATCATTTCAGGATCATACCAGCTGCTCCCCCTGAGTAAAAGCTTCCCATCATCAATCTGGACCACAAGATGTGACTGTGATATCCACCGGACTGATGCACAATAGTGCACCTTAGTTCATCACCGGAGGGGCAATAACCCCTAACTTCTCCCTAAGATACTCAAAAGAGTCCTTAGGTAGAGATTTATTAAAGATGCCTGCAATTTGATCCTTGGAAGGCACAAACTCCAATCTGACTTCATTCTTGTTCACTTGCTCTCTCAAAAAGTGAAACTTGATGGATATGTGTTTGATCTTTGAATGCAACACCAGATTCTTAGATATGTTTATTGCACTTGAATTATCACAGAAGATTGTGATAGGTTCCTCATACTCCACTTTGATATCTCTTAGCATCTGCTTCATCCACAAAACTTGAGTACAACTACCTGATTCAATTACATCAGTTCATCCCTGATAGTGGCCTCCTCTTCTATTTCTTTTTTTGGGCAGTGAGTCCTTTGGCAATGAGCCTTTCTTTATTTCTTCAGGGCAGTGAGCCTTTTGTAATTTGGTGTTGTTACTACTTTATATTGTGAGCTAATCCTCATCATGGATTTTCCTTTCTTGGGTTTTCCACGTAAAATCTACTGTTGTCTTGTGTTTGGTGTTGTTATGATTTAGTTTCTGTTATTTGCTTTTCATGCTTAATCATCATAACAAGTTTAAATGTTATTGTGGATCCGAATGTTTGTAATGGTTTAAAGTTTATGATACAACTAATTCACCTCCCCTCTTAGTTGTCATGTGCATTCAACAATTGGTATCAGAGCAAGGTTCCTTAGAAGAGAGCTTACCAACTTGAGGTAGATCTGGGATGGCACATAAGAAGGATGTTCCCTTGTTTGATGGATCTAACTTTGCACTCTAGAAGGTAGGATGGAAGCTTTTTTTATTTCTCTTGGTTATGAGATCTGGAGATCCATTCAGTCTAATTACTCTATATCTTAGAATGGTATAAATATTGTTGATGAGATCAAAGCTCATGAAATTGATGGTAAGGAAAAACATGCTCTTTTAAGTGGTCTTACTAATTCTGAATTGGTGATTGTTGTAAATTGAAAACTACTAATGAGATTTGGAAAAAGTTGAAAAGTGTTTATGAAGGAGATGATAAGGTCAAACAAGATAAAATGCGAAATTTGAAGCTCATATTTGAGACCATGTGAATGTCTGAAGATGAAAACATTACAAGCTACTTATAGAAGGTGGATGAAGTTATCAATGGCATCAAGGGACTTGGTGGAAATATAGATGATAAAGAAGTGATATTGAAGGTACTCAAAACATTTCCTAAGACTTACAGTCATAAGGTTTCTGCTATTGAAGAATTACAAAATTTGAATCAGTTTACCAAAGATCAGTTGTTTGGCACCTTAACTACTTTTGAAATAAGAGAGTTTGGCTCAACTAGTAGAATTGCAAAGGTTGAGATTGCTTTTAAGGCTAGAAAATCAGAGAAGATTGTAGAATCAGATCCAGAAGACTTTGATGAAGTGGAAGCTAACTTTTTGAGAAGGATGAAAAAGGGTACTAGAAATTTTAGTGGTAAGTTTCCTTTTAAATGTTTCAGTTGTGGAAATATAGGTCATTATGCTTCAAGATGTCCAGATAGAGCTCTGAGAAATAAGAATAGGGAAAATAGAGGTAAGATGGCTAAGAAAAGTTACTATGTTAGAGAAGATGCAAGTATATCTGATGATGAATGCTTATTCATAGCCCTAAGAGATGAAACTATTTATGCTAACTCTGGAAACTGTGTGAAGGAAAAGGGTTTGGAGGCAAGTGCTAACCCTGAAGTCACTATAATGTCTACTTTTCATGCTAGAAGAGAAAAAGATGACTGGATCATTGACAGTGGATACTCAAATCATATGACAAGTGACAAGAGTAAGTTTGTTAAACTTTAAAATTATGATGGTGGAGTAGTCAGGTTTGGTGATGATGCAGTTGCTAAGATCTATGGAAAAGGTTTAATCCGTTTTGATGGAAAGCATAACACTGATGATGTTTTTTATGTTAAAGGTTTAAAGCATAATCTATTAAGTGTTAGATAGATGTGTAGTAATGGTTACAATCTTATGTTTTAGGATGATGGTTGTGAGATCAGAAAAAGCTCCTAAATAGTGGTTGCTACTGGAAAGAGGATCAATGGAAATGTTTATCAATTCAAAAGTGTTGATGGATGTTGCTTCATGACTCAAATTAATAAAAGCTGGTTATGGCATAGAAGGATGTGTCACATTAATTTTGATAGTCTAGTGAAGATAAGCTTAGTTCAAGATGTGAGAGACCTACTGAGGATTATTAATCTTGTTAATGCTGTCTATAAGGAATATCAAGTTGGAAAGAAAGTGAGGAGAAGTTTCAAAGTCAAAGAACAATCTTCTATCAGACTATTGGAATTGGTGCATACAGATCTTTGTGGTCCTACCAAGGTAAGAATTTTTCAAGGTGACAGGTATTTCATGTTGCTAATTGATGAGTATTCCAGAATGACATTGGTTACATTTCTTAAATAAAAATCAGAAGCCCTAGATAAGTTTAAGGCATTTAAAGCTATTCTTGAAAATGAAATGGATATGAAAATCAAATGCTTGAGATCTGATAGAGGTGGAGAATTTACTTCAAATGAGTTTAACATGTTTTGTGAAGATCATGGGATAAAGAAGCATTTATTTACCCCTAGAACTCCTCAGCAGAATGGAGTGGTTGAAAGGAAGAACATGACTATTCAAGAAGTTGCAAGGACAATGATAAAAGAAGAAAACCTACCAGAAGTCTACTAGAGAGAAGCAGTTCATACTATTGTCTACATATAGAGTAGAGTACAAGTAAGAGCAAATGACACAAAGACTCCCTATGAGCTATGGTATGGAAGGATTCCCACTATTAAGTATTTCAAAGTTTTTGGAAGAAAATGTTATATTAGAAGAGATGAAGATCTAGAAAAGTTTGATGCAAAGTGTGATGAAGGTATTTTCCTTGGGTATTCTACTAAAAGCAAAGCTTACCAGTGCTACAACAAAAGACTGAGAAAAATTATTGAAAATTCTAATGTTAAGGTTGATGAAGATATACAAAATATTTTAGAGGTTAATGGATATGAATCAAATGAGTCTTCTTGTGGAGAAGTAGAAGAAACTAAAGAAGAAGTATAGGTTGAAGAATAAGAAGCTCTAGAAAGAATCCATAAAACTCCCAAGTATGTGTAGAGGCATCACTCTCAAGACCAGATCATTGGTGATAAGAGCAAAGGTATATTGAAAAGAAGGAGAGCTGCTGAAGAATAGGTAAATCTATGTTTACTTTCTAAATTAAAACTTAAAACAGTGGTTGAAGAAAGGAAGCATGAGTATTGGATCAAGGCTATGGAAGAAGAACTAATGCAGATTGAGAAGAATCAGACTTGGGAACTTGTCCCAAGACCAGAGAAAAAAAATGTGATTGGAACTAAGTGGGTATTCTGAAACAAATTGAATGAGAATGGAGAAGTGGTAAGGAACAAGGGAAGACTTGTGTGTAAAGGCTACTCACAAGTGGAAGGAATAGACTATGAGGAAACTTATGCTACAGTGGCAAGAATGGTGGCCATTAGGATGTCTTTAGTTGTTACAGTATATAAGGATTTCAAAGTATATCAAATGGATGTGAAGTCTGCTTTCTTGAATGGTGAGTTGGAAGAGGAAGTGTACATAGAACAACTAGTAGGATTTTAGTTGTTAGATAAACTAGATATGGTTTACAGGTTGAAGAAGGTACTATATGGATTGAAGCAAGCCCCCAGAGCTTTGTATGCAAGGTTAGACAGCTATTTATTACATCAAGGATTCAATAAAGGTACTGCAGATAGCAATCTGTACATCAAAATAAGTGAAGATCAAATTCTGATTGTGGAAGTGTATGTAGATGATATAATCTTTAGACGAAATGAAGGTATGTGTAAGAGTTTTGCAGATAAAATTTAGAAAGAATTTGAAATGTCAATGTGTGGGGAAATGAACTTCTTCCTTGGGTTACAAATCAATAAGACAGATAAGGGTATTTTCATTTATCAATCAAAGAATGTAAAAGAATAGTTAAAGAAGTTTGGAATTGAAGATTCTAAATTAGTTTGTACTCCTATGGTTACTCATTGTAAGTTGAGCAAGAATGATGAATCTCCTAAGGCTGATCAGAGCAAGGATAGGTCAATGATTGGAGGATTACTATATATGACTGCTACTAGACCAGATATTATACATGCAGTCTATCTTGTGGCTAGATTTCAAGAAGATCCTAGAGAGTCACATGTTATGGTAGTGAGGAGTATTCTAAGATATTTAAAGGGCACTCTAGATCATGACTTGTAGTATCCAAAAGATATTGACTTTACTCTAAGTGCTTACATAGATGTAGATTGGGCTAGTTGTGTAGATGACAAGAAAAGTACAAGTGGTGGTGCATTCTTTCTTGGATGCAGATTGGTGTCTTGGCTAAGTAAGAAACAAGATTTAGTGTCTTTATCTACTACAGAGGCAGAGTATATTGCTACAACATCATGTTGTACACAGGTGTTATGGATGAGACAAACCTTGAAGGATATCAAAGTTGTGTATGATGAGCCAATTTCTATTTTTTTATGATAATACAAGTGCTATTAACATTTCAAAGAATCTGGTGATGCATTCAAGGACAAATAATATTTCAATTAGGTATCATTTTTTGAGAGAGAATGTTGTAGAGAATGAAGTAAATCTTGAGTATGTGCCTACAAAGGATCAGGTTGCTAATATATTCACTAAGGCTCTCCCTAAGGATACATTTGAGTATCTTTGGGAAAAGTTAGGGGTTATTGCCCCTCCTTTGAACTAGATGCATAAAGAGATGCATTAGTCCAGTTTGTGTCAAGATTCATTCTTTGTTATGGATTGATGTTAGAGTCTACCTCTTAGGGGGAGTAGGTAGTAGCATTGTTGGATGAAAAAGAGCAGTGAAAGAAAAAGATGTTTGCAGAGCAGTAGTGAGTAGTACAAGTATGTGCAATATCATAAAAGGGGAGAGAGTAAGAAAGAGTTGTGTCACCCTTTTCCATTGATGTCAAAGGGGGAGAGAGTTCAATGTGAAAAACAAAGGGGGAGAAATAGAGATCAGTGTGGAAAAGATAGCCAAAAGAGAATGGCATTCTGAGGGAGAGTGAAAGAGAAAAGAAAAGAGTCAATGCTGATGATTCTGTTCTCTTGATGGTTTTTCATATTAAGTGTTGCCATCAATGACAAAGGGGGAGATTGTTGCAAGTATGTGATATTGGTGTTGTCATTGATGTCAACAAGCTTGTCTTGTCATTGGTGTCAATTGTGTCAAGAGTATGAGTAGTTTGTGTTGAGCTAAGATCAGAGATAAGGTTGAGCAGAGATGAGGATGTTGCAATGATGTGAGCTTGTAGACATGATATTTCCATAGTCCATGATATAAGTGTAGAGCTTTTGGAACAATTGTGTATTACTTTTTTTGCATCAACATTTCGGATCACACTCTGTGATCCATCATTAGGATGAAAAGAAGAGAATGAAAATGAGTTACAATTGTAGAGAAGGTTTAATAAGAAGAGAGATATGGGGCACAAAGTACCGGTTTCACCAGAGGCAAAGAAACAGTTCAAACTAGTACTTTGTACCCTCCTCTCTCTCTTTTTATTAAACCTTCTCTACAACTGTATCTCATTTTAATTCTCTTCTTTTCATCCTGATGATGGGTCACTGAGTGTGATCTGAAATGTCGATGCAAAAAAAGCAATACACAGTTGTTCCAGAAGCTCTATACTTATGATATGAGCTATTTGATTAAGTTGCCTTGCTAAAGGTGAGTTGGTTGCTTTGTAGAGGTGTTGAAGATGTTAGGAATATGCTTTTCTTGGTTGGTTTCCAAGTACTTTTGATAAAATTTGATTAATAAATGAAACAGTGTGTTGAAGATGTGTTCTGGCTTATAGAGTAGTGTTATGGTTTTGCTCTGCATTTCTTCCTTATTGAAGATTTGCTTTTCCAGTTCAAATATGTTGTTCAAAGGTGTTTAGAGATGTTACATTCCAAATTTGGTGCTTCAGTTCATTTTGCAAAGAAAGTTGTGTTCATTAGTGTGTGGACTATGTTTCTGAGTTGGTCAGAGGTGTCTAGGAGAAACTATTTTTCTCCGCATTTCTCTGCACATTTGTTTATGGCTTTGTGGTTCTGGATTTATGCTTAAAAGGTCTATATCTTTCTTTATTTCAAGTGTTTCATGGTTTGGTGCTCCGTAAGTTCATTTCTTGAGTTGTAATTGATAACAGAGTAATCTAAGTGCTTTCGATGTGAACTTTCTTCAGGTGAAAGATGTTGCAAAGGTTTTTGTTGGTTCTTAGGTGGTTGTGGATGTTTCTAGATCATGTTCAAGCTTGGTGTGTGGTTCACATGTCATCTTTCATTTTTTAGGAAGCATGCACTTAAAAGTTCATAGAGTTAACACACGTTTGGCCGACTTGGTTGTTCACACTAATTGCAGTTGTGCTTCGTTGATTATGGAAGCATGGAATAATGTGTAAGAGTGGATTTAGTTCCGTGTTAAGATGTGGTATGGTCCGTATTCATTCCTTTCCTCCATAGGAATGTTTAGGTCTAGACCTAATTTGAATTTTCTAGGTTAAGATGTGTTGCCAACCTTGGAGAATGATTTCAAGGTTGATAATGGTATAAATAAGTGTCAAGGATTTGTGACTGTATGAATGCACAATGAATATAATTTCTGTGATGTGAATTTGATTAGTGGAGTGAGAGCTTTCATGTGTTAGGCTACTGGATGCAGTGAGCAGAAGGTGTCTACTATTTTTTAGTGTTGATGTGAAGGTGATGTTTGTGTTGTGGTGAATATTGAGCTTCATTGGAACTACACTCCATGTATAGGTTAGATGCAATTATATCAATTCATCCCTAGTACTGAACCTCCTCTTCTATTTCTTTCTTCTAGGCAGTGAGTCCTTTTGTAGTGAGCCTTTCTTTCTTTCTTCAAGGCAATGTGCCCTAGGTAGTGAGCCCTCTCGCAGTGAGCCTTTTGTAATTTGGTGTTGTGACTACTTTATATTGTGAGCTAATCCTCACCATGGTTTTTCCATTCTTGGGTTTTCCACATAAAATCTAGTGTTGTCTTGTGTTTGGTGTTGTTATGATTCAGTTTTTGTTATTTTCTTTTCATGCTTAATCATCATAACAAGTTTAAAGGTTAATGTGGATCTGAATGTTTGTGAGGGTTTGAAGTTTATGATACAACTAATTCACCCCCCACTCTCAGTTGTCTTGTGTATTCAACACTCTGCATATCTTGATGGTATCAATTTTTTTTGTCATAGCAATGTTTTAAATCCTTTAGTGGGGATTTGATCATGAAGTGGATGTATCCTATTGACACCATAAGATCCCACAAATTATTAATGAAGTTCCCTTCTCTAATTTGCAAAAGTTTGACAAGGATGTGGAAATATCCTTGTAGCCTCAAAACCTCTGCATTGTCTCGAAAGAATCTTTGGGCCTGCAATTCCTCAAGTGACCAAATCTTCACTGAATATATAAGAGAAACTACTTATATAAACATGGAGGTGTTTTTAATAATCTTTGTACCCCCTCCATGATGTCCCCATAGATCATAAAATACCACAAAATTGACATTTAGTGAAAAACACAGAGTTTTTACTTGCTCATAGAAACATGCTATTCATACTATAAATCATGCATCCTCTCACATGATACAGACCCATATTTTCATATGATAAGTTCTCAAGCATGGAGAAAGGAAATTATGCCTATATGGTCCCAACATAGATGTACATTGGCTTGAATAGAATCACCTAATTTTAAACTTTGTAGACCTCCTGGGTGATTTTTTTTAGGTGATTTGCATATACAAATACATTTGAAATGATGATATCTTGTTTTGTATGACATTTATAACATGATATTTTCAATAAAGTTGTGTATGCACTAGTTTGAATTTTGAATGTCTTATTGTAGAGTAAAATACTCTACATTTTGTTTTTTGAGTTTCAGTTGTGCAAGCTCCAGTTCTGTTTCTCTGCGTTTCAGTTTTGGCAGTGAGGTTTTTGACACAGGGAGTGGGTGCGGGTTTTATTTTGTAGATTTTGCCTAAGTCCCAGAGATGCAGCAGAAGCTGCCAAGTGTCAACAGCCGGGACACATTATAAAGTTTCTCAAAGTGGTGCGGAGAGTGCCACGTATCCTTTGCATTAAGGCAGAGACTGCCAAGTGTCGGCATCCATTTCAGTTTCTTATAAGTTTCAAACGTCCCTTTAATGTTTCTCATAATGTGGTGGGTCCCTTTTTAAAGCTTTAGTGAGCGCAGAAGGCGCCAAGAGGCAGATGCGAAGAGTTTTTTAAAAGTTTCTTAAAGTTACACAGGAGGTGCCGTGTGTCCCATATAATTTCTGTGGAGTGTGCCAAGTGTCGACATCTGTGGGTTCCCTTTTTGTTTCATCGCTAAGTAAGAGGTGTGGTGGGCCCCGTTAATGTTTCTAAAGTTTCTGCAGAGCGCGACATGTGTCACCATCTGTGTGAACCTGATGCATCTTAATTGTTTCTATTATCTTTCACAAAGTTCAGTGGAAGCCGCCATGTGTCATCTTCCGCAGAACTCCCTAAAGGTATCTACAGTCTCTCTAAGTTACGCGGAAGCTGCCACGTATATGTTTCTAAGATCTACGGAAGGCACCACCTGTCCCTATTTCTTTTTGAAGCTGCTCGGTCGAGAGGTATGGTGGGTCCCATTTTTGGTAAGTGATTAAAGCCTCGAGGCAGCGGACCGTGACAGATGGCAAAGCCCGAGCACTCCTAATGTAAAGCCATAGTAAAGACTCTAAGTAAAGTAGAAATCGCCACGTATCTTTTGCAAGGGCCGCAGACGCTGCCAAGTGTCATTTTCTGGTGTCTCCTAAGTAATGAAACAGTTTATCAAGTAAGTCACACGGAGAATGCCATGTGTTAGTTTCCTATTGTTCTGGAAAGATGGAGTTTCAAGAAAGGGGTGTGTATGAATGCTAGCTGTCCCAAGGGTTTATAGTCGCAAAGACTATCAGAAACTGACAGGTGTTTCTACCTGATTCAAAGTAAGTGGAGTTACATGTATCTGTTTCAGCCAATGAACTTGCAGAGTGGCTAACCATTTCATATTTGAAAGATATCTTCTGTCAGACACTTCTAGTTAAGTCCCAGTTTGATTAGGCCATTGAAATTTGATCGTGCGGGCAATCTTTGAGCTAGTTCTATGCTATAAATATGGGTTCAGATCGCAGTTTAAGATATAAGATAGGAGATATAGAGGTTTTTCTACATCACAGATTGTTATCAGAGATTTAAGAGAAGTTGGAAGATTTTGTGTTGTGGCCAGTAATATCATTTGCCTTTGTTCTGTTTTCTTGATTCAGAGAGTTTGTATAACTGTGCATGATTTTGTGCCTTTTATGTGACTGGATAATTAATAAAAGATAGAGTTCTGTGCCTTTGCTGATATTTTCTGTGTCATTACAAAAATCTTTCAAGTTGTGAGCCTTTGTTTCTATTTACTTTCATCTTTTACATTGATCATGCATTGTTTTCTCTTTAATGTAACTAAATCCTAAAAGTAGTTTCACTGTGCTTAGTGATAAGGAGCAAATCATATTCAGGCGCATCACCATATTTAAATTTCCCTTCATTGCATTTGTGATTCTACTTTACTTCTATCCTTTTTTTGAAATACCTTTGAAAGAAGAGCCAGCTTCTTTAAAATCTGGAGGTTACTCTGAGGAACATTCCCACGTCTCAGAGTTTCCCATGTTGGTGTTGGAAACAGCGCAATTCTAAGCATCAACAGTTTTTGGCACGCTCGGTGGGACCATTTCTTGAAGTTTCTTTCAAGACTGTATGAACGAGAGAGTCACAAGGAGTCAGAGCTGTGGACCTGTGGCAAGAGCTCAATCTGCTACGAACCTAGGTATTCTTTTACCACCATTGATAACTAATCCAAGAAGAAGGGTAAATCAGTTTACAGCAACACTAAGTGCAAACATGGGAACACCTATAGCCCCAAGGAATTATGCAAATCGGAACACTGGTAGTGCTCTGATTCTCCCAGTACCACCAGCCACTTGGGATCCTATTCCAGCAAATGTCCTAAAGGCTCTGCCCAAATTCAGTGGGGAGGATTTCAAAACACCTGAAGAGCATCTACAAGATGTGTCTGATGTCTGTGCAATACATGTGATCACATAGCAGAATGCGGCTATAAGACTGTTAGTAGCTTCTTTTAAGGGAAAGGCTCTGGACTGGTACAGGTCTTTGACCCCAAATTCAATATCTACATGCGATCAGCTTGGAGATGTTTTCTTTGCAAGATTCAAAGAGAAGGGTGATAAATCTTCTTTGTTACAATAACTGATTACCATCAAAAGGGCACCACAAGAAGCAATGACTGACTTCAATTCTAGATTTCAGAAGACTTGGGAAAGGATTCCTGCTACAGCAAGACCATTACCAGGTATGGCTATAGTATTTTATCTTAAAGCCCTAAATTTAGATATAGCAGTAATGATTCAATCACTTGGAGGCTAGACTCTACCAAAAGCTTATGACTATGCAATCAGAGCTTAAAACAATTTGATAAATGCTGGAAAATTACCCCTAAGGCCCCCCATGCCTATGTTTCCAGAGATTACCCTACCATTGCCTCAAGAAGCTCCTAACCCCATAACCCGACCTGTGTCCATGTATATGTTTCCCCAACAACCTGCTAAAGCTACAGTCCCTGCCCAGTCCTCTGAGATGGATGATGTCAAGAACATCCTATGAACATTTTCTAATGAAATGATTAACCTAAAAAGATAGCATAATCCTTATCCCAGACCCCAATATCAAGGCTATCAAGGGAATAGACCTCCTCCACAGTCAAATCAGTATCAGGGTCTCCAAAGGCAAACTAACCCTCAGCCATCAAACCAATTAGTTACAGTTCCTACACCCTTGCAGACTGTTCCTCCTAATCCAAACAGAGAGATTGTCCCAGGGTAGAATAATTATGCAGATGGCACCAATGCCTGGTGTTTCCCTTGTAATAATGTTCATATGCCTAGAGACTGTCCCAGGGGTAATCTACAGCAAAAGATAGCAGAGCAAAGAAGAGTGGATGGACAATTTGCAAATACTTCTGACACTCAAACCTACCAATCCCTTGGTATGCAAAATTTAGTCTTGGTGGCTCAAATGCAAGGGATGTCTTTACAACAAGAAGAAGAAATAGCCCCTAAGCATGCTTTGTTCTCATGGATTGAAGATGAAGAGTCAGTATTCTTAAATCAAGCTTCAACTTCTAAGAAGCCATTGGTACAATCAGATTACTATACTAGAGCCAAGAGAATGATGATGGAATAGCCTGGAGTCACAAATAATGAAATTATGGGGATTCCACCATTTCAAGATCATCAAAATACAGCTACTAGACAAGAAATACATCAGCCAGTGCAGAACCAAGTAGTTTCTGGACAAGTTCAAGAAAAAGTAAGGTACCCTTATTATCCAAGAACCCAAGCACTAGGACCTGTGAATGTGGTGGATTAGCTAAAGAGGACTCCAGCCTGCATGTCAATATGGGACATGTTAGCCATTCCTGAGCAAAAGACACTATTGCAAGAAGCTGTACAGGGACAAGCAGTGCCTAAACAGAGTGGTACCAAAGGAGGACCTACTGATAAAGAAAAGTTCAAAGAGACTGTTCCCCTGCAGACAGTAGCCCTTCTAAACAATGCACCAGAGGTAAGTAAATCCAAGCCAGTTCCCTTTTATTTAACTTTAATAGTTGGGAAGAAACTGTTGCACAATGCAATGATAGACTCTGGGGCTAGCACCACAGTGATGCCAAAACAAATAGCAGATGCTTTGAAGATAAAATATGAGCCACTTGCAAAAGGAGTTATGCAGTTAGATGGGAAGTCTGTGCAAACAATAGGGAGAATTAAACAACTTCCACTACAGCTGTATACCTGTCCCAATATAATTGTAAATCAAGATGTTGTAGTCATAGATATTCCTCATGTTTTTGGCTTATGCCTATCTAGAGATTTTACAGCCAAGATAGGAGGTTATATGTCACTTGATTGGTTTCACCTCATCCTAAGAACCAAATATGGGAATAAAATGAAGGTGCTGTCAAAACCATTGTCAAAGGACCATATCACTAATGAACCAACCCCAAAGTTGGAAGCAGCCCATGCTATGCTAAATAAAGAGGAAAGAGTTTTTGTTGAAGAAATAGGGGATTGGACTGAATATGATCAGCAAGAAGAGGACAACCAGTTAACCATGATGCAGAGTGACCCCTTTGGAAACTATGGCTCAATAGGGTTGGGCACTTATGTTATATTTGAAGAAGACCAGGAGATCCCTAATGTCTTAAGAAATGAGCCCTCTCAGACCCAAGAATCCATAAATGACTCAGGAATCTGGACCCTAAATTTTGATGGGGCTAGAAGTAGAAATGGAGCTAGAGCAGGAATTTGTCTTACTGCCCCTAATGGTGAAAAGATTTTAAGAGCCATTTGCTTTCAATTTGCCTGTACCAATAATGATGCTGAGTATGAATCTTTAGTCCATGGGCTTATATTGGCAAAAAGGAAAGGAGTAAAGAATCTAATAGTCAAAGGAGATTCAGAACTAGTGGTGAAACAAATAAGAGAGAAGGTAGTAGCCAAAAATGTAAGGATGAGATCCTATAGGCACAGAATTTGGGACTTAATAGAAAATTTTGAAGCCTTCAATATAGAAGTAGTCCCTAGAGCCCAAAATTCTAAGGCAGATAGGATGGCACAAATTGGTTCATAGTTTGATCCAATAACTAATCTAATGGTCAATAATGAGTCAGTCAAAGTTATTGTGAGGTCAACCATTCCAGACAATGATGAAAATTGGCAAGTTTTTGAAAATGATTTTCAAGTACTCTCATTTTTGCAATAGTCAGGAGAATTTGTTGATCAGTTACAACCCAAAATTGAAGAGGCATATGGTGATCAGATCATTCAACTGAAGTCAAACAAGCTCCCTAAAGGACTAATTACCCTGGAAAACTTGTTTGACCCAGAAGATGCCAGCCTAGAAAAGAAGAGATTTCAAGCAAACAAAGAGGACTATTCTGAGATTCAGGTTATTGAGGGGAGAAAATTGAAGGTTGGGAATTCTGCCACTCAATAGGAAAGAGAAAGGCTAATTAATTTATGTGAGAAATATGATAGGGTCATAGCCTAGACCTATGAAGATCTCCATGGTTATGATAGAAATATCATTCAACACACTATAGAGCTGACTGAAGGATCTAAACTAGTTAGACAGAGGTAGAGGCCAGTGAATCCTAGGATTGAACCTCTAATGGTGGATGAGTTGCAGAAACTATTAGAATCAAGGATCATTTTCTCAATTAAACACTCAACTTGGGTATCCAACCTAGTACCAGTTAGAAAAAAGAATGGGGACATAAGGCTCTGTGTGGATTTTAGAGATCCAAATAGAGCATCCTTGAAGGATCACTACCCCTTGCCCTCTATGGAACAAATTTTACAGACTGTGGCTGGATCAGAGAGATTTTCCTTGCTAGATGGTTTCTCTGGATACAATCAAATTTGGTTGGCTGGTGAAGACCAACATAAGACTGCTTTCACCACAAAATGGGGAACATTTGCCTATGCAAAGATGCCTTTTGGTCTTTCAAATGTTGGAGCTACATTTCAAAGGGCAATGGATGTAGCATTTGGAGAGCTTATAAATAAAATCATTCTAATTTACCTAGATGACCTCACTATTTTCTCTTAAAATACTGCAAATCATTTTGACCATCTAGAAGCAATTTTTAAGAAATGCCAAGAGTTTGGAATATCTCTAAATCCTAAGAAATGCATTTTTGCAGTACCTCAAGGTAAACTATTAGGGCATATAGTGTCAAAAGAAGGAGTCTCTATAGATCCAGAGAGAGTCACTACCATAATGAACCTATCTCTACCAGTCAACAAGAAAGCAGTTCAATCCTTTTTGGGAAAGATTAATTTTGTCAGTAGGTTCATATCAGACTTTGTAGGCCTAATAAGACCAATTACCCTACTACTAAAGAAAGACCTTGTGTTCAAATGGACTACAGAAGGGAGACAGGCCTTTGAAGAGGTCAAGAAAACAATTTCAATAGCCCCAGTATTGAGGAACCCTGACTTCTCTAAGTCTTTCATAATGTATGTCTATGGAGGAGAATTCAGTGTTGCTACTATCCTAACACAGAAAGATGATCAACAAGAGGGAGAGCATCCAATAGCCTTTTTCTCAAGGACTCTTAGGGAGTATGAAGCTAGGTATAACTTTGTAGAGAAACAGGCATATGGTATGGTAAAAGCCCTCAAGAAATTCAAACACATGGTCACAGGTAATAAGATTCTGATACTAGTGGCTCATTCGAGTGCCAGAGAATACATTATGGAAGGAGAAATCACTGAGAAAAGAGCAAACTGGATAACAAAGATTCTTGAATATGATGTGGAGGTCAGACCAACTAAGCTTGTCAGAGGCAAGGGTTTGTGGCAGTATATGGTTCAAGATATGGAAAAAATGATAATTAAAGAAACTGAAAAGGAAAACGTATTGAGGATACAAGAAGTTGATCAGAATTCTTGGGTCACAAATAGGATCCAGTTTATGAAACATGGGATTTTCCCAAAAGAGCTCTCTCAGGACAAGAAGAGATACTATAGGCAGCAAGGAGTCCATTATGTTCTAATTGACCAAGCTCTTTTCAGAAGAAATACTGATGGCATACTTTTAAGATGCATAGAGAAAGGTGAAGCCCAAAAAATACTTCATGAGATTCACCATGGAGTCTCAGGTGGACATTTTTCTGCAAAAACCACAGCTATAAAGATAAGTCAGGCAGGTTACTTCTGGCCCACTTTATTTATAGATTGTTATCAACTGGTCAAAGAGTGTCAATCTTGTTAGTATTATGTGGGGAAAAGAAGAAATGCAGCAACGCCCCTTAGTCCTATAATTGTTGATGAACCCTTTGCCCAATGGGGTCTAGACTTCATTGGAATGATCAATCTAGTGTCAAGTATGGGACACAAATGGATTCTAACTACCACAGATTATTTTACCAGATGGAGTGAGGCAGTACCACTCAAAGAAGCAACAGAAAAGGTGATCCTAGACTTTCTAGAAGGTATCACTACTCACTTTGGGCCACCTTGTACCATAATTCTAAATAATGCTAAGGCATTTTTAGGGGCAAAAATATCTGATTTTGTACTAAAATATGGAATCTATCTGAAAACTTCCTCAAATTATTATCCTCAGGGTAATGGTTTAGCAGAATCAACTAACAAGAATCTGATTAGACTTATCAAGAGGATAGGTGTTGATCACCACAAAGAGTGGCATAAAGTGCTTAATATAGCAATGTGGGCTGATAGGATTACGCCTAAACAAGTGACAAAAATGTCCCCATATGAATTGGTCTATGGCAAGCCTACTATAATGCCCCTGAGCTTGGAGATTCCTGCTCTCCAGTTATTAAAACAGATTGAGATTGAGGAAAATGGCCCCATGTAGGTCAGACTTGCTGAGCTCCTAGAGGTTCAAGAAAAGAGGGATATGGCACATGAATCATTAATGAAACATCAGAAAATAATCAAAGACTATTTCGATAAGAAGACTTCAAATCCTCATTTTGAAGTAGGATTAGTTGTTTTGAAATGGGATGAGAGAGCTGCTAAGCCGGGTCAACATAGCAAATTTGAGTCATTATGGACCGGCCCCTTCAAGATTCATTCATGTAAACAGCAGAATTCTTTTGAACTTGAAACAATGGAGGGTGAACCTGTGGAGATTCCTGTGAATGGGATCTACTTGAAGCATTTCAATTAACTAGTGTCTTTCCTGTGTATTATAGTTAGATAGTTTCCTTTTCCTTGTTGCTCTGTTTTCCTGCTTTGTTTTTTCCCGCCCTTCTTTTAAATAAGTGTTCTAGTGAACACGTGGCCATAGCTAAAGTCTTTTCAATTTTTGAAACTCTCATATTCATTAAACCTCTCAAATCCCCAAAAATTCCTCAAGGTACCTTAGCGCAGCCGCTTTTATGATGTGTTTGACACTTTGTCCCACATGGATTTTATAATATTTACTAACGGTTTCCCATTTTTAATGCCATTTATGAGACTTGATGTGTCATTAAAATACCCCAACAACATGAGTTAAAGCTTAACTGAGTTTCATTTGTTTCTACTTCTGCTAAGTGTCTTCCCTGTTGCTTGCGTTTTCACAGCAAAACCTATTTCATAAGCATGCCTTCCCAGTTACAAAGCTTCCATACTTGTTACATAAGTCTACCAATTCCTAGTGCAAACACAGAGATGGTAGAGGCATAGTCTTCACAGTAGGGGCTTGGGATTTATGAGTCTATTGACAGGCTTCTCGCCAGCAAATCATACGCTTCGGCCCCTGCACAACCCTTAAAGGCCTATCCAAGGACTAGGGTTCCCAAGGTTGGTTATGCGGTCGACCCAGCTAAGGTGCAGGATTTTGCAGATGGTATTGTTGAACTAGCCCTTCAAAAGTCTGGCAAAGCTCTACGAGAGGGAGCACACCAAAGATGTCTCCTGAAGGCCAAGGCTAAACAATTTGAAACATTCAGAATGCAGATATGGACCTCTCAATTGGCAAAATTTATGGTCCCTAGTGTGCATTTATGCCCTGACCTGATTGAGGTATGCACAGAATTGTTTCATGCACCCTCAAGCACCATTCAAAAGGGACCCTTCATGGTGCAAATTACACCAAAGGCTATCAGGGATATGTTGGCCCTATACTATGACAGCACAGCCATGTTTCCCACCATTGCCAAAATGCAGAAGACATGGGCAAACGTTGAGTATCAATTAAGGTTTCTTAATTCAAAGATGCAACTGGGAGATGAAAACACCCAAATGCCAGTGCTACCAATAGGAAGGGCACAATTTACACAGGCCAGTCAGGAAGCACTATCCATGATGGTATTTATCTTTGAAATGAAGGAAGACATCATTGTCTATGATTGGCAACTCGCCATTTTATTTAGAATGAAGACCGTGGACAAGTCTTAGGAGTTTCAGCTGGATTTCTCAGAGCAGATTGCCTACTCAATGGCCGACCAACTCACCAATTTCGAATCAACAGGGGTTTTTAGGTATTCTTCTTATTTGTTTCACCTTATGTTATATCAAAACCATGCCATTTTTCCCCAATATATGCATCTGAACATGTATGACCCAAGTTTCAGTCCCAATAGAACCATTCATGTGTCCGCATGGACACATGTCTTATTTGAATCATCTGACCCCTACGAATTCTGGGAATTTTTTGTCACCCCTGTCTTTAGTCACCTAAGCCTAGAGCCTGTTGAGAATAGATTAACATTAAGTGTCAGAGGCCTCATGGCAAATTCCCCCATTCCTTGTGATTATTTCTTTGGGTCTCACCATACTATCATTAGGGTCCATATATTTAATGGAGAGCCAGTGTTGCTACCCAAGGTTTTGACTCCTAGGTTAGCCTTTTTAGAGGTCACCCGACAAATGTCTGTGGTTGATAATGATTATGGTGCTGGAAAAAAGAAAAGGAAAATGTATGATGTTCCATGGGTGAAGAAAAATATGGCCCTACTGGTCAGGGATGCTGAGCACTTGTTGCTGAGAAAGTTAGTTGTCCTGGGTTTCCTTTTGATTGAAGATAAATGGAGATATGACCCAAGTAGTTTCATAACCTTTTGGGTCAAGAATAATAGTGTCGGTGCTAAAATTGTGCACGAGGGCCGTCCCTTTTGGGAAGACAAAAGAAACCCTAAGGAGGACATCCCTGATTTATATGCAGAATTGACAGATTTGCCTTTTTAGGGGCCCAGGCCATGGGAAATGTTTTATAATAAGAATAAGGTTTTTGACCCTAAACTCAAAATGGGCACTGGATTAAAGAAAAATTTGATAAGAGACAGAGAATGGAAATCTGAGAAGATAGAAGCCTATTAGAAATATAGGCAAGAGATATCTGAGACCACCCACTCTTTTGGTAATGTTGATACAGATGAGAAATGGGAGTCTATTTGAGATGAGTGGCATCCATCTCTAGTTTCTAGCCCTGATACAAGCAAACAACAGACTCAGGGTGAAGAGTCAGAAAAGGAAGCAGGGTCCACTCATATGGTGCAAGCCCCAGGACAAGCATCATCTACAGCTGTTGTAACTGCCTGGCCCCAATCTCTCAGCGCCATAGAGAAGCAAAAGAGTGTGGTGTCATCACCACCTAGAGGGACCGCATCAGTTTCAATGATTGGGGCTTCTAGTTTTGTGCAAACACCACTAGCAACAGTGGTAAATGTTGAGGAGAAAGAAACACATCAAGAAGAAGAGAGGCCAAGGAAACATAAGAGGCTGAAACTTCAACCTGATTCAGATGAGGAAGTAGAGCCTTTACAGCAACAACCATTGAGTACATCTGTTGCTCCTCAGGTACGTGCTTCTTCTCCTTCTTCTTCTCAGTCTTTTTCTTCTTCCATAGGGGTGGCAATCTCAACTGGCCAAATATTATCCCCTGCCACCTCTGCTGTGCCAATTTCCTAGTTTTCCCCACCTGTTACTACATAGGCCATGTCATCACAAGCCACATCATTGCCTCCCTTCTCCCCTTCTTTTCCTAGGAGAATACCTCCTCAGGTTTTCCCTAGCCAACATTTGGCTATCCCCTATGGCTTGCCATAGGCTCATCCTTTTGCGGGCGGGTATATTGCCTCTCCCGCTACCTTCCAAGCTCAAGCAGACACTGCTAAGAAAGCTAGGGAAGCCTGAATGGACAAAAAGAGAAAGAAGGACAATAAAGCTCAGGTTGTCCCACACATGAGGTCACTATTTGACCCAATCCAGCAGTAGTTAACTGTGACTCATTTGTCACTAAATGTAGTTAGACCTAATGAGCAGATGCAGCCCCAAGATTATACAATGAGTGTAGTGGCTATAGACATGTCACTTTTTAGGCCTCAAGACAGGGAAGAGCTGCTAAATGAAACCACTTCTGTTGTAGCCACTGACTATTTGAAGTTATCAAGGAAGTTGCAGAAGGTGGAGGCTGATCTGGCTCAAGAAAGGGCACATAGTGACACCCTGACTACTGAGCTCAAATTGAAAAATGATGAAATAGAAGATCTCACTAAACAGTTGCAAAATACTGTTTCATGTCAGATTAATCAGGCTACATTGAGCTAAAATGCTTCTTTAAAGAAAGAGCTGATCCAGGTGAAGTCTATAGTGACTACCCTAAAGCAGGAAAAGGCCACATTGTAGAAGAGGCATCAGGATTCCTCTCAACAAGCCACACAGTTCCAACAGCAGCTGTTGAAGGAACAGAACAATGTCGCTGCCATACAGGCTCAACTTTAGGCCGAGCAACAAACAGCAAAATAGTTGACCCTTGAGTTGGCAAATAGGCCACAAAATGCAGGAGTGTTGAACCTAGTTAAGCAGCTATATGCATCAGTGTGGGCAAGAATCTCTGAGGAGATTATCTAGCTCAAACCCTCTTTAACTTTCCTGCTACATGCACAGTAATTGTGTTAAAAGGTAGAGACTTCAGTTCAAGCCACTTTATCCATTAGTTCCATGAGAGTTTCAGATTCTCAACTACTGCTAGGGAAACTGTATGACACATCTGATGAAGCATTATCAACAGCAGGGATCAGTGACAGAATGATTACTGCCAAATGGGTGAATGAGGTTCTCAGTTGTAACTCTGCTGCAATTACTTGCTAGGAGCTCTTGGATGTGGTCAAGGAGGGAGTGAAAGACATTAAGAAACATATTGAAGACCTGGTGCAATTGGGTCTTCCCTCCCCTTTTCCTGATAGCAACACTGTATTAATGGTTGATGAAATCAAGCCTCTGTTGCTAGCCAGACAAAATGACCAGTCAGTTTTCTAGGGTCTAACAGATGCCTCAACAATGTCAGAAGTGGAAGCCGTTTTGATCCCCATGGCCTAGCTTGATTTCCAATTGAAAGCTGCAGTCCATGTTTTGCAGAGTTTTTCACATAAGGACATTATCAACCTGGATTTAGCCTTCCAGGATTTGTAGAACAAACAAGGACTATCTGATGCTGAGTGGTCTATATATCAGATGGTCTTGCAAAATCTGTAAATTTTGCTATATATATGCACATTTTTGGATTCTTTTTGAGCAGGCTCAAAAGTCCTCGGGGTTGCCAAGAACTGTAGAGTAAAATACTCTACATTTTGTTTTTTGAGTTTCAGTTGTGTGAGCTCCAGTTTTGTTTCTCTACATTTCAGTTTTGGCAGTGAGGTTTTTGACACAGGGCGCGGGCGCGAGTTTTATTTTGTAGATTTTGCCTAAGTCCTAGAGGTGCAGCGGAAGCTGCCAAGTGTTAGCAGCCAGGACACATTATAAAGTTTCTCAAAGTGGCGCGGAGAGTGCCACGTATCCTTTGCATTAAGGTGGAGACCGCCAAGTGTCAGCATCCGTTTCAGTTTCTTATAAGTTTTAAACGTCCCTTTAATGTTTCTCATAATGTGGTGGGTCCCTTTTTAAAGCTTCAACAAGTGTGGAAGGTGCCAAGTGGCAGATGTGGAGAGTTTTTTAAAAGTTTCTTAAAGTTACATGGGAGGTGCCGCGTGTCCCATATAATTTCTGCGGAGTGCACCAAGTTTCGACATCCGTGGATTCCCTTTTTGTTTCATCGCTAAGTAAGAGGTGTGGTGGGCCCCGTTAATGTTTCTAAAGTTTCTGCAGAGCATGACATGTGTCACCATCTGTGTGAACCTAATACGTCTTAATTGTTTCTATTATGTTTCACAAAGTTCAGTGGAAGCCGCCATGTGTCATCTTCCGCAGAACTCCCTAAAGGTATCTATAGTCTCTCTAAGTTACGCGGAAGCTGCCACATATATGTTTCTAAGATCTGCAGAAGGTGCCACCTATCCCTATTTCTTTTTGAAGCTACTTGGTCGAGAGGTATGGTGGGTCCCATTTTTGGTAAGTGATTAAAGGCTCGAGGCAGCAGACCGTGACAGATGGCAAAGCCTGAGCACTCCTAATGTAAAGCCACAGTAAAGACTCTAAGTAAAGCAGAAATCGTCACGTATCTTTTATAGGGGCCGTGGACGCTGCCAAGTGTCATTTTCCAGTGTCTCCTGAGTAATGAAATAGTTTATCAAGTAAGTCACGTGGAGAATGCCATGTGTTAGTTTCCTATTGTTCTAGAAAGATGAAGGAGTTTCAAGAAAGGGGCGTGTATGAATGCCAGCTGTCCCAAGGGTTTATAGTCGCAAAGACTATTAGAAACTACCAGGTGTTTCTACCTGATTCAAAGTAAGTAGAGTTACATGTATCTGCTTCAACCAATGAACTTGCAGAGTGGCTAACCATTTCAGATTCGAAAGATATCTTCTGTCAGACACTTCTAGTTAAGTCCCAATTTGATTAGGCCATTGAGATTTGATCATGCGGGCAATCTTTGAGCTAGTTCTATGCTATAAATATGGGTTCAGATTGCAGTTTAAGATATAAGATAGGAGATATAGAGTTTTTTCTGCATCACAGATTGTTATTAGATATTTAAGAGAAGTTGGAAGATTTTGTGTTGTGGCCAGTAATATCATTTGCCTTTGTTCTGTTTTCTTGATTCAGAGAGTTTGTATAACTGTGCATGATTCTGTGCCTTTTATGTGACTGGATAATTAATAAAAGACAGAGTTCTGTGCCTTTGCTGATATTTTCTGTGCCATTATAAAAATCTTTCAAGTTGTGAGCCTTTGTTTCTATTTACTTTCATCTTTTACATTGATCATGCATTGTTTGCTCTTTAATGTAACTGAATCCTAAAAGTAGTTTCACTATGCTTAGTGATAAGGAGCAAATCATATTCAGGCGCATCGCCATAGTTAAATTTCCCTTCATTGCATTTGTGATTCTGCTTTGCTTCTATCCTTTTTCTGAAATACCTTTGAAAAAAGAGCCAGCTTCTTTAAAATCTGGAGGTTACTCTGAGGAACATTTCCACATCTCAGAGTTTCCCATGTTGGTGTTGGAAACAGTGCAATTCTAAGCATCAACACCTATCTTGTATAATATCTCTGTAAGTCCTTTGTTTCAATACAGAAAATGGGTTTTCTTAAAGATTGTGAGCTTGTATATACATATAAATGATTTGAAGAACATTGGACTTTCATACTAACCCTGTCAAGAAATTGATCAAGATTAAAAGGTATTTATTATGATCTTCTCTTGTAGGGGTAATATGTTGGTGAGTAACTAAAATTAGATATCGATCTTATTACGAATGATGGAAACAACCACTCCAAGGATGTAGCTAGTATACAACCACACAATTTAAACATCAAATCTAGAATCTCCTCAAGGGCATGTGTCATGCCCGCATTTCCCATGCGGTCATGACACAGAACACACGTGTCATGTCCACATTTGCCATGTGGTCATGACACAAACTATGAAAAACTTTTCTACCTATCCCTAGGAATCCCCTTGCATGCATCTGCGTGCTCGATGGCAATACGCATAAGGCGTAAACATGTCAACATAACCTCAATGGTGAAGTCCGTCTAGGGGGTATGCGACACGTAGTGTGTCACTTCTAGGGTTAGACCAATTTTAATCTGAACCCTAAGTTTCCTAGGTGAAGAAGATTCTGCCAACATTGAACCCTAATTAGACTAGGATCGAAAAGTGATTAAATAATATGGTAAGATGGTGCATGATTGAAGTGGAATGATGGATTAAAATTAAATAAAACAATGCATAAAATAAACCCTAGGAATCTAGCAAAATTCTGGCAGCATAACGCATTTTCAAAAAACGCAAAGTAACATTTTAAAAATAATTCACCAATAGAAAAATAAAATTCAAGAATAATTAAATGAAATTAAAACTTAAAACGAATTCTAAAATGATATAAAGTAAAATAATAAAATTAAATTAAAAGACAAGATGTCAAATAAATCCAACAGAAAAATCGAGTCCGTTATTAAATATAATTTTGGCATTATATTTAATAACTTACTCAAAAATTTAATCGAAGAGGAAGGAGAGTTTAAATAACTCTCCCCATAAAATAACAATAAAAATAGGTGAAATTGAACTAATAAATTTCCATCAAAAATAAAATTCATTACCCCTATTTAAATAATTCTATAAACAAGGGAAAAGAAAAAATACCCTTACTCAAAAGTTAAATTCAAAACACAAGACAAAATCAAATTGCAAAAATCAACCCACTCCTATTTTAGAAAACAAGTTAAGAGTCGCCAAGAGATAGAACCAAAACAAAAAAAAAGAAATAGAGGTTTAAAATAAAATTTAAATTTAAAAACTCACATCCTCACATAATCTTCTCAAACAAATATAAAATTCTAAACCTAAAAGCCCTAATCACATTTAAAATTGCATTCTAAAATAAGTTGCCCTAAATCCTATTTTCTTTTATTCACCTTTATGCCCTAATCTCATTTCTTCTTTCATTGTTTTCTTTCTTTGTTAAGCCTCTTCTTACAGGTTAGGTTTTCAAGCTCCCATGGAGGCCATGGATGAGCTACTGTCACCTCTCATGGAGGTAAAGCAATGGAGTTATAATAAGAAATCTAAGTATAAATATATACATTCTTTTTTTATATATACAAATACTACATTGAATAACTGGTAGATTTAACTTGTGAACAGGGGTTAAGGAAGATCAAGGGACGGTGGTGTAGGCGGTGGTGTGGTCAGGTAACTACTGGTGGAGGAGATGCTAGAAGGGGGTTAAGGGTGCAAGGGGGCCACAGAGGGCACGAGAGAGATGGCTGCGGATGGAGGAATTGTTGGGGGTCCGCAGTGGAGTGGTGGACAATGGAGTTTGCAGAGTAGTGCGGCCAGGGCGTATGCGGCGATGGGGATCCGACGCCAAGTAGAGGGAGTTGGTGCAGGGTTTTGGGGGTGTGGGGGAGGCGGTGCCTCCACTCACACCCGCGAGTGTGGGTGGAGGCACCACCTCCCCCACACCCCTTCTCTTTTCATTAACTAGGGACTGTGGGCGCTACCCACAGTCCGTCCTCTTTTTTTTTGTTATTATTTTTTTTATATTTTTATATTTCTATTTTTTTTGCTATATAAATCTCAGATAGTAAATATACATTATATATATATTTATATATATATATTTATATATATAGATATATATGTATATATATCTATATATATGCATTTATATAAATGTATATATCCTGTAAGATACACAGTTAAACTAAAAATAATAATATTACAAAAATACAAAGACCTCTCCTTCCTATTATTGTAATTTAATGAATAAATATACACTCATTATATATATATATATATATATATATATATACAAGTGTATATGCATAAGGAAACCTATGCAGCACTATGCTAAATATTAACTTTCTTCAAATTTTATTTTCTTCTACAAATTTTTGTATATGAGTAGGACATAAACAATAACAGCAACTAAATTAACAAGTTACTAAAGCAACCAGTGCAATCTTTTGTATGAATGTAAAGACTTATTGCACTCATTCTTTTAACCATGCTTTTAAACAGAATATGGACATTCAGATTTTAACATGTATAAACCAATAGCACATCTCTTTTTTTTGCAATAACAGATATATATTTTCTTGGAAACAATCCTATATGGCAAAATGAGCATAGCCATTTAACCTAGCTAACAGCAACCAAGAATATGCCTCCTATAGTAATAAATAGATAACTAATCTCAACATTTCTTTTTCTGGTATGCAACAACTTTCATTTGACAACATTCATGTATAACCCTTTTTTCTTATGAATGCCAGAAATATAAATAAAATTTTTCATGCATTTCTCAAACCTTAACTCACAACATAGGAAAAATAAACAGCCTTCTAATTGGATAAAGAATACTTTCCATACAATATTTATTACAGCCAAACTCATGGAAAGGATATCCAAACAATCTTTTACAAAAATAAAATACAATGAGGCCACAATGGCCATGGCTTCAATAGCCAAGAAAATACAACTAAACCACCCAAAATGAGCTTCACAACTCCTCCATTTCTCCACTCAAAACCTACAAATAAACACAACCAAAAGAAAACAAACCAACCACTACAAAATCTCTCCTCCCTACCGTAGACCCGCAAGTGGGTCACCCCTGAGCTAGGGAGGTAGGGGTTCACACGGGTATAACCATTCCACAACAAAATCGAACACAACAACACAAAAATAGCCCATAGGTTTAACACAAAACTCAACTCATGAAAATGAGTTTGATGAGGGTAGGGAATGGACCCCTCAACTTCAAAGGGCTCCCGAATGATAAAATATCAAGCTCTTGGCCTCAAGCCAAAATCTCCAAAACACCACTCTCCACAAAAAACACAAATAATCTCCATGGCATTCTTGTCATTCAATAATCTTCTCAACAAATAAAAGCCCTCAAGGCATAAATACAAAATGTGGGAGTGACCTCAAGGAGGTTCCTTTCCCCTACCCAAACAAGTTGAGCATTACCTCCATTGGAGGTGCTCTCACCATACTCCCATCCCAACAAAAAATAATTTAAACAACAAAACAACCAAAAACTATAACACAATACATTAAATAAGCAAGGGTGAGAAAACAAGTTTAAGAGGCTTACCTTCAAAGCCCTATAATGGAAGCACGTTTGGTGAAGAGCTCCAAGCCTTCCCAAACCTTCCAATCTTCAGGAAATTCCTCTACTTTCCCCAAACTGCTCCGAAATAGAAAGAAACTTAAAATTGCAAGAACCCCACACTACTCAACAAGAGGAGATAATATAGGCCATCAATTTGGCCTTGAGGAATGAGAAGGTGACACTTGTCACCTTCTCCTTCCTCCTCCAATGCCACTTGCCAGGGAGAGGAAGTGTGAGGATGACAAGTGTCATCCTCCCATTCCATCTCAATCCTCACCTTATCCACTTGTGCTCTCACACGTGTGAGAGGACAAGTGGTGAGGTGGCATTCCCACACACACCTTCAAGAGTATAAGGGATGCCATATGGCATCCTCTTATTCCCTCAAAGAGCCATCTCCCTCCAAGATGCTCTCACACGTGTGTGAGAGTCTTGGAGGAAGCTCCCACACACTTGGGAGTTTTGGAGACCTCCCAAGTCTTCCTTGGGAAAGGATTCCCAAACTTTGGGAAGGGAGATGAGTCTTTCCCAAGGCATGACTCATCTCCCACCTTCCCTAAGTTCAAATTTCGTCACTTTGACTAAACCATAGTTTAGAGTGACCAAAAGTGAGTTAATTCAAGGGTTAGATAGTCCAACTTGACCCTAGACCCATGGGTAACCACCCAGGGTAACTTTTGGGACACTAGGGTTCATAAAGGGGGTTATAAATCCACTTTTAAATGGCCTCAAAATTAAAATAAATACCAAGAGGTGTAAATCACATAAAATTATACAACACTTATCATTAATTAAATAGACAAGGGGTACTAAGGCGAAAACAATAAAATTAAATCAAGTACTCAAATTAACATTCAAATTCAAATGTGATCCCTATCCCTCTTGGGAATGGATCGGTTTTATAGGGGATAACATAGTGTGAATTCTACCTCTGATTTCCCGTGGCTAGGGAATGTAAAACCTGCACATCTCGATCAAGTGTCAATCATATCATGAAAAATCATAGCCGAAGCAACTGGAATTAAATTCACGCAATCAAATACAACAATAATCATCAATACATAATCCCAAATTAAACTACATTTTCAATCACATGTCAAATAGTCACATCACATAAATAACTATAACCTCATCACAAAACATCATCAAATATATATCTCGTATGTCGAATCACAAAATAGCATCAATATGATCAAATTGAATCACATATGTCTAATCAATGTCCTATCATAATCAGGAGATAAAAATCAAGTCTGCATAATGAAACCATAGTCACTAAAAGTCTGATAATGTCATCAACTGAAATGCATAATGATCAAAATAAGGAAGGTAAAATAATCAGCCTCACATCATGCACAACAAAGAAAATTTTCTTCGAATGTAATACTCATAGATTCATGATGAAGTACATAGAATATTATTTTAAGAGGATCTAAATCCTATGCTTATTTGGAATGCAAATTGATTAAGGATTCAAGAAGATCTTTAGATCAAGAAATACTAGTGTGGAAAGCATCACAGGTCTACCCAAAGTATTTTGAGGTAGAAGAGCATAAAATTTAAATTTTTGTTGAAGTAGGAAGATGACACTTAGTTTCAAGCCCCACTCACACTTGTTTTTTTTCCAAAAAACTAGTTCATAAATGGAGTGTTTGCATCCAAAAATGTGCTACATTTTCATTTCTATTTGTCAAATCATAGAAATAATGATTTGTTTTATTTGTCTTATAAAAAAAGTTCTATTTTTTCCTATTTGGATGAGATCTAAAATTGTAATTTTGTCTTTCTCCTAAAGGACAAAAATAAAAACAAATTTGTAACAAACTATGCCATAAATATTAAATGTTATTGAATTTGAGCCCTTGGTGTTGGATTAATCCTCACTACTTATTCTAAACTTAGTACTCTTCCCTCTCCTATATAAAGGCAATCATTTTCATTGTAAAAAAAGAAGGATGGACTGAAAAGAAGAAGAATTGTTCAGACTCTACCAATGTTTTGAATCAATAAAAATAGAAATTCATTTGCTACTACCATATGAGTTTGTTTTAATGATTGGATGTGGTTTTCATGGTTCATTTTCATCTTATGTTAGTTAAAGTTTAGTTACATTTATGGTTGATTAATTCTAATATCTAATGGACCTCCTTTGTTCATACCATTAATAACTTGCTAATTGTAAGTTGTTGTGCATGGTTGGTCTGAACACAACTCAATTTAGTTCGATTATGGAAGTAATTTGGACTATACCCAAATTTGGGTGTTTGATAATTTTTCACAATTTGAAAAATCATAACCTCCTTTGAATATTGCACCATTTTTTCAACATTTTGAGTTGTCTGTTTAAGTAGAAGTTGGTTTTTCAGTTGAGGTCTATCTATCTGAAATAGTTAATCATTCCTATAGCTATCCATATGAACCCTCTAACCTTTCTCTGCCCCTTTATTTTGCACGTTTTTATCAGATCTGGTTAAAATAGGATGGTCAAACTTGCATATTGTTGTTGTAAAGTTGATATTTTGTAAATGCAAGTTGACATATTGCTAGTTATGGGCTGAAATGATACATTTTATAGAAATATAAGTTTGGATAAATTTTCTTATACATATCTAAATCTAAAACTGATAAGTTTATGTGTAATTTAACTCTGTGCATCAAAGTTTGTTTAGATTCCTGTAAGTCCCCTTGTTGTAACAACAAATACATCAACTACTGAGTCATTTCACATAGCTAATACCTAGATGGGAGAAACCTTGCGGTAGTCTTTTTCTGATTTGTTGGGATTAGATTCATTTCAAGAGAGATAGAATACTAAGTATTTTATCTAAGTTTTTATGTGAAAAATCACCCATCAATAGATTGGGGCTAGAAGGAGGACCTGAACAGTAATCTTGGTACAAACTTTCAATTTCATTGGTTTCTTGCACATTTCATTTTGAGATGGATTAGATATTGATGAGATTCAGCTCCAATGGATTCACATGAGGTTCTTAGTCATGGGATTCCTTCATTTTTAGGGGGTTGTCTCATTAATCATATCATGAGGAGAATTTTCAAGTGGACATCCCACTCTTTCAAGAGGCATTGGATAAGAAAGTAAAAGAAAAATATCCTCCACTGACATTGGCTGATTTTGGTTCCTCTCAAGTTTGCAATGCACATCCTGGACAACCACATGGTGAAATCAATTCTATGATCTTCCTTACAAGGTTGGATTTGCATCTAAAAGGACTACTTCCCATCTTGGAGGTATACATGCCTAAATTAAGATATATGTATATCAGTACTGCTTCAATGTAGAATCAAAGAAAGGTTGCATAAGGAGATATAACATAAGTGAATACACATTTTTGTGATATTGTATCAACTCAACTAGCTCAGGGGAGTAAGCCAGCAAGTGCTTCAAATCCACCATTCCTCATTAATCACAATCATCAAGGTGATCTACACATGGGTAAGAATGAAGTTCCTTAGGTTATTTATCAAAATACATATCAAGATGAGAGTGATGATGATTGTAGATGCACACATGAGTCATTAGATGGTCACCTTGATAAGTTAGTTAAAGGATATTTTGTTTCAAATTGGTTAATACCTAATTCTTAGTCATTGAATAGAAAAAAGAACATTCTAAATAATGATAGTTTAACTTTTAAGGCAGATGAAAAGATGGATGACAAGTTAGGTAGGTTGGATAGTCAATCCATGAGTGCAGATCAACAAGAAGATGCTTTTTGAATCATGGATTTAGGGATTGATTTTGATATTAAAGTGATTTAAAATGATTTGTTTCATTTTTCTAATGAATCTAAGTGTGAAATTAAGGGTGAAAAATAGCCAAATTAGTCTAATTTCATGCCAAAGCAAGAGGATATCTGCCCAAATAGTGAACAAAATACATGGACAGTGAACACAGACTTTATTCCCATTTATGCACAAGAGGTACTTTGATATTTTAGAGGAAAATGATCAATCTCATAACTGTACCTACTTTTACATCATCAAAATATGTCATATTAGACCTATACAAGTGTTTTAGATGAGTTACAAGTTGGTTTAAGCTGTGAAGAAAATCAAAGTAGAACATTGTTACAAGATGAGATCACTAATGTAGGTCAAGTTTCACAATTGGGATAAGGTCCAACAAGCCCTATTTCTAATGTTTGTGATGATGCATCATTCCAACATCAACCACAAACTAAAGTCGGGAATCTATTGCATGATTTATATGATGTTTCTTTAGAGAAGGTGACTCATTTTGGTAGAGAAGATTTGAGTATATCATATTTTGATCATTCTAGTCTTTCTCATACTCCTAATGATGAAGATTCACATTTTTCTAATATTGATATGTTGGTAAAGAACGAGAACAATAGCTTGCACTTTAAGGATGGAATTTAAACAATCATATAGAGAGTTGACCTAGAGAGGTTATCATGCCCTTCACTTGATAACATGATTAATATAGTGTAAAAGATAAGCCAAGACATGTCAATTTAGGAGCCTTCAATACACATATCAGACTTTGCCTTGGGGTATTCATGTAGGGTTCATCCTGTTGATTGACATTCTGAAGAAAGTTGTGAAAATTTCTTGCTTGCTTGGGAGATTGCTGCTGCATTTGAGCATAAAGAGGTACTTGAAAGGTGATAGAGCATTGGATATAATATAGCAAGATGGTGATCTTACACTTGCAGTTGATGGCACTTCAAACTAGGTTGTACGTTCCATTTTCTCACTCAGTTATGATGCTTATCAATTTGATTATGGAGATGGGGGTAATAAAACTTGTGT
Organism: Cunninghamia lanceolata; assembly: GCA_027924645.1. Taxonomy (NCBI): domain Eukaryota; kingdom Viridiplantae; phylum Streptophyta; class Pinopsida; order Cupressales; family Cupressaceae; genus Cunninghamia; species Cunninghamia lanceolata. Next base: position 1,599,848 of record BSBN01000007.1, read on the forward strand.
TTGGATTAATCATGGACAATATGAGTTGCCACAATTCCTAATCCTACATGACTTGCATCCTAAATTTAAGCCTAGTTTTCCTATATCCTACATTTCAGAATACAAGGATGAGTTTAATAGACTTAGGACCCTGACATGTACCTTGTCTATTTTACATATATTAAGGAATTAATTAATATATTCAAGTGTTGAATCTTGTTGTCCTGGACCTTTGTATATTTTGGGCTTGTTTTGATGCTTGTTTGTTGGTCAATTCTAGTTGGTGGTTTGTTGTTTTTAGCTTTCTACCCTGTTTAGGTTTTCAATTTTTGTTTAGTTTCCTTTTCTGTTGTTTTCTTTCTATTCTACTGCTTGTTTTATTTGTTAGTTTCCTACTTTTGGTTCACTTTCTTTTATTGTCCTGCTTAGGTCTGCGTGTGTACGCAATGATATTTTCTAGATTCTATCTTTTTAGTATTCTTTTGAGAAACTTTAGTCATAAACTAGGGATTTATTGTGGACTCCATTGTTAGTGTTGAATAGCATGATTCTTATTGTTGGAGTATGAGTCGATTGTTTGGTATGGCTTGAAGTGTTTTGAGATCTTATACCTCTTCACATCTTAATGATCTTAAAGTTTCTAAGTGAGTCGTTGTGATCTTGCATTAAGTGAAAAATCCTAAGGTCTCACCTTTTCTGCCACTATGATTCCCAGCCTAGCTAAGTTGAAATTATGCATAGCCCATGTGTAAAAAGCATGTGTTGTGGTAAAAGAAGGAATAAAAGAAAATAAAAAGATAAGATAAGAAATGAAATGAAATAAAAGGTGATTCTTTCTAGTACTTCCATCATATGACTCAACTAGTTATAGGATTCAAGTATCTCTACTAGGGCTATAGACACTTAGTTGGTAGTAGAGCTATGCTTTGAGTGGAATCATAGAGACAATATTGTTAGGGCTATAGACACTCGACTGACAATAAGGCAATGTCCAAGTAGTTCATGAGGTAAAAATAATTATGTAGAATAATGTAATGGGGCTTAAATGATCTTGGTTGCCAAAGGATGGGAAGGAATGCATTTGCACACACTTGAATCTTGGGTGCATGGATAGTTTTTCTAAACTTTTGATTTTGATTCCTTGATTTAGTTTTCATGTTTGTTTGGCCTAATGTGTGGGTGCTAAACTAGAGATTATAGGTTCTTGACTTTTGTTTATCTTTGGAATGCTTAGGAGCATTCTCCTAGTAGAGTCACCATTTTTTGTGCCCTGCACACACGCCCCATTTTGCTAAAACGTGGACCCGTCTTTTCTTTGTGTTGTTTGTTCAAAGTTTCCAATTTTTAGGCTTGGGCATTAGAGAGTGCTTTCTTGTTTATGAGGTCTTTAGTACTAACAGGGGTTGTTATTTATGTGGCCTAATGTTTATTCCATGCTAGTTCAATAGGTCTATGGGAGGATTATTAATTAAAATAAGCCTTACTTCTTGTTTTGGGGAGTTAGTTACAATAATGGTCTTGATTGGGAGTTGAATCACATTCCATAAGAGCCTTTGTTTAAAATTGTGAAACTTTCATCTTCATCTAGATGTGCAACTTCCAATGATGTTGGGACTAAGTACTTGGTTTAAGAAATTGTGGGGATACATCAGGCATCAGGATATATCACTTACACTCCAAAAGTGTTGCCTTCCTTAATTCTCTTGCAAAAATATGTTTTTAATTCTAAAGGATGCAAATGTGGGGTTTTTATGGTCAAAGGGATAATTCAAAAAAACTATACCTATTAGGATAAATCCATTTGTGAACCTCATCCCCACAAACTCCTAGTGACTCATTTTCCCTCAAAGATAGAGTAGAGTTTAAAAGGTAAGGATGCAGGGATTCAATCAGGATGTACATATATCTCAATGACTTTAATTGTCTCACATATCCTAATTGTCTCTAAATCCCACATTCCCATAAAATTATGAAGTTTTATTCGGTACTTGGATATATTCAGATTATCTTAAATCTTCCACTTTATCCCTAATGCTAGGGGATCTCCACCAAATAAGTATTTAAAAACCATTTGTGGGGTTTTTGACTATATGTGGATAAATCTGAAGATCCCCTCAACCTCTGCATATCTTGATGGTGTCAATTTGTTTGCGATAGCAATGCCCTAAATTCTTTAGTGAGGATTCGATCATAATGCAGATATATCCTATTGACACCTAAACTTCTACAAAATCTACATGAGTTCCTAGTCTCCACCATATACAACAGGACCCTAAGCTCCCACAAATTCTTAATGAAGGTCCCTTCTCTGCTTTTCAAAAGTTTTACAAGAATGTGGAAATATCCTTGTACCCTTGGAACCTTCGTATTATCCCGAAAGAACCTCCGGGCCCGCAATTCATCAAGTGACAAGATCTTCACCGAATATATATGAGTGAAATTCTTTATATGAACATGGAAATGTTTTTAATAACCTTTGTACCCCCTCCATGATGTTCCCATAGACCGTAAAATACCGCAAAATTGGCATTTAGTGAAAAAACCAGAGTTTTTACTTGCTCATGCAAACGTGCTATTCATACTATAACTCCCGCATCCACTCACATGATACAAAGTTGTATTTTTATATGATAATTTCTTGAGCATGGAGAAAGGAAATTATTCCTATATGGTCCCAATGTATAGATGTACATGAGCTTGAATAGAATCACCTCATTTTAAACTTTGCAAACCTTTTGGGTGATTTTGTTTTATATGAATTACATTTACAAATTCATTTGAAATGATGATATCTTGTTTTGTAGGACATTTCTAACATGATATTTTCAATAAAGGTACATATGCACTAATTTGAATTTTGAATGTATCTCATGTATAATTTCCACAAGTGCTTAGTTTCAATACAAAAAATGGGTTTTCTTAAAGACTGTGCTTGTATATACATATAAATGATTTGAAGAAAGTTGAAATTTCATACAAACCCTGTAAACAAATTGATCAAGATTAGAAAGTATTTATGATGATATACTCTTGGAGGGGGAATATATTGGTGAGTAACTGAAACTAGATATCGATCTGATTAAGCAATGATGGAAACAACCACTCCAAGGATACAACTAGTATACAACCACATAGTTTAAACATCAAATCCAAAATATTCTCAAGGGCATGCACAATAAAGAAAATTTCCTTTGAATACAATACTCATAGATTCAAGATGAAGTACATAGAATATTCTTTTTAGAGGTTCTAAATCCTATGCTTATTTGGAATGCAAACAGATTAAGGCTTCAAGAAGATCTTCAGATCAGGAAAAACTAGTGTGAAAAACATCACAGGTCTTCCCAAAGACTTTTGAGGTAGAAGAGCATAAAAATTAAGTTATTGTTGAAGAAGGAAGATAGAACTTAGTTCCAAGCCCTGTTCACACTTGTTTTTGCAGAAAACTAGTTTAGAAATGGAGTGTCTGCATCAAAATATGTGCTACATTTTCATTTGTATTTGTCAACTAATAGAAAGAATGATTTTTCTTATTTGACTTATCAAGAAGGTGTTATATTTTCTATCTGGATGAGCTCTAACATAGTAATTTTTATCTTTTTCCTAAAGGACAAAAATAAAAATGAGTTTGTAACAAACTGTGCCACAAAAATCAAATGATGTTGAATCTAAGCCCTTGGTGTTGGATTAATCCTCACCACTCACTGTAAACTCAGTACACTTGCCCCTCCTATATAAAGGCAATTATTTTCATTGTTAAAAAAATAAGGAAGGACCGAAAAGAAGAAGAATTATTGAGATTGTCAATTTTCTAAATCAATACAAATAGAAGTTCATTTGTTGCTACCATGTGAGTTTGTTTTATTGATTAGATGTGGTTTTAATGGTTCTTTTTCACCTTATTTTAGTTAAAGTTAAATTACATTTATGGTTGATTATTTTGATATCTTATGGACCTCTTTTGTTCATACCTACAACATCAGAAAATGTCCCCTTGGGGGCTTTTCCCTCATAAGGTTTAGCTCCCGGGTCTTTTGCATCATTTAGGACATCTTAGTTCATAATTTGGCATCCCGATGGAATAAGCCCTAGGTAACATGACAAATGGGACCTAGGAAGACTCCATGAGCTGTACCCTACCCAAAATAGAGGGGGAGGACTTGGGCGCCTACGCCCTAGTCCTGCCCTATTTTGGGGCAGCCCTAATTTTTGGGTGTCGGTTTATGACTGTTATTTGGGTCCTTTGCTGACACAATAAGTTTGAATTATGAAAATCTTGGCGGGAGTGTTTGTAGTTGCATATAAAAGCATGCTTCAGAATTCATTTAGAAACTAGATGATTACTAGCAAGCAATTGTGTTCTCAAGGTGACTCAAGGCTTTCATTGTGTTGCAAGAGTAGATTTGTGTGGTTTGTGTGTTTGCATTTGTAGATTTGAGCATCAATTCCCTCATGGAATGAAGAGCATCTTCCTCCCATGAGAGCTTCACTACAAGGTGATAATATATTATGTTTTTATCATTGATTCCTTTGGTTTTTGCCTCTGCCTCACAAGGGCACACACTCTTTATCTGACAATGGTGTTCAGAGACTTAAGTGTTCTATAGGGCTTGACTGAGGCAAGCCTTTAAACTCCACAACCCCTAAACCAAGTCTTGTGATTGCAGGTTACAGGTGTCATATTTGGGAGAAGTGAAGATGTAGGAAAGATTGGCAGACATCAAGGATTCAGGATCTGAAGAGAAGAAAGACACCGAAGCATTTCTAGGACCTGGGCACTCGCTCTAGTGTCCTCTAAAGCTGAACTTCTGGAAACAGAAGTTACAGGGCTGATCAGTGTCGGAAGGAGGTCTGGATCCCACAAAGAAACTGGTACCTTGGACTTGGGTGCCCACACTAGTGTACTCGACTATTCTGCCTCAAAACCCTGAAAATAGGTATTTTGTGATTTACTATTTTACTTCCATCTGCAAGAGCATTTTCCATTATTCGTTAGTTTATTGTCGTATTTGTATAATTAGGTTTTTAATGGTCAATTGAGCATAAGAGAAGAGAAATTGATAATTAAATTCCCTAATCCAAGTTTCCCTACATCTCACAGCGATCTAGGGTATGATAATGCTCACCACTTGACCCTAGGTCCTTGAATGTAAAGTGGAAAGGTGGATTCAAACATCAAAACACTAAAACATTAACAAATCCAATTTTCCACTAAACAATACCATTAGTAACTTTCTGATTGTAAGGTACTGTACATGGTTAGTCTAAACACAACTCAATTTAGTTTGATTATGGAAGTAAGTTGGATTGCACTACAATTTGGGTGTTTGATGAGTTTTCACAATTTGAAAATCCTAACCTCCTTTGAAGATTGCACCATTTCTATAGCATTGTGAGTTGTTTGGTTAAGTAGAGGTTGGTTTTTCAGTTGAGGTCTATCTATTTGAAATAGTTAATCATTCCTGTAGTTGTCCATAGGAACTCTCTAACCTTTCTCTTCCCTCTTTCTTTTGCACTTTTTTGTCAAATCTAGTTGGAATAGGATAGTTAGACTTGAATACTACTATTGTAAATTTCGTATTTTGTAAATGTAAGTCAACATATTGTTGGTTATAGTCTAAAATTATATATTTTACAACAATATAATTTTGGATCAGTTTTCTTATGCATGGATAAATCTGAAAACTAATAAGTTTGTGTTTTTTAATCTTGTGCATTAAAGTTTGTTCAGATTCATGTAAGTCCCCTTGTTGTAAAAACAAATACATAAACTACTAAGTCATTTCACATAGTTAAGACCTAGCTGGGAGAAGCCTTGGGGTAGTCTTTTTTTGATTAGTTGGGATTAGATTCCTTTCAAGAGAGATAGAATACTCAGTATTTTATCTAATTTGTTGTGTGCATAAACACCCATCAATAGAAGTGACATTATTTTTCTCATAATAATCCAGTGCTTCCTTCATGTCCACCTTGTCATATTTGGTAAATGTATGGAGTGTAAAGGCCTTCTCAAGGGTCTCAAATTTGATGTCTAGTACAACTTAGTTTAATTGGCCAAACATCATCCTATTCTCTTAGTCATACATTTGAGCATAGGCCAGTACTAACTTTGGAGACTATAGGGACACTAGGAAGGCAATTGCCTAGACCAACCCCTAATGCTATTATATATTAAGCTTGAAAGATCCTATCTCCCTCTTGATGTGCCATTTGCAAGATTTCATAAACATTCATGTTTCCTAGGTTGATGTCCCTAATCTTAGTGTAAGGAGAGAACATTTTGGATGAGGGTGGTACCCCTTGAACTCATACTTCATTTCTCTAGCTAGTTTATCTCTTTGCATTAGCACTGTTCAAATAGGACAAGTCACCCATTAGATAGCTCAAATTGATCCATCAATGTAATTGAAATTACCAAATCATAAGTGTGTGTATGTATGCAAGATCATTAGGAGTAGTCAAAGTTTAAACTAGGATACTACCACTAATAATTACTAGACTTTATCATAGAGGGTTAAGGAATCAGGCTTCAAAATATTGTCATAATCTATCCTTTGGTATTGGGGATCCAAAAAGTCTGACACTCAACAATAAACAAGCTAAAACTTTTAGTTAAAAGTTAAAAATGGGGAATCAAAGATACCCATCCTCGCATGCCAAAATTGATAAAATCATAAGGAGAACCAAACCCATAAGTCAATCAGATCATACACTAGAAAAATTTGGGCCTCAGAGTTTGGAGATACCACATAATCCTTGTTGAAAAGGTATTAAAGTAAAAGCAAGACCAAGATGTTGATCCTAAAAGAATATGCAAGGGAAGATGTTGGGGATCAAGAGTCAGAGTTTCCAAGGAATCCATGCCCAAAGGGTAAATAGGTAGGGGGACAACCAAAACTATGATCCCAACAAGGAAGATATTCTTAGTAAACTAAGTTGGGGATCACACACCAAGAGTCCCTAAGAACTCATGTTGAAATGGTATGGAAGTAAAAAAGGATCACTAGATAAATCTAGGCTAGTCGAAGCATGACGTTAGATGCACCAATGACCTCAAAAGACTATAAACTAATACATTAGATTAAACAAATAAATATAACAAAAACAAAAGGAGAAAATGATGAACTAAGCAAAATGCCAAAATGTCTAAGCTATCCAAAACTATACCAAAAAAGATTAAATTTAATGAAAATCATAGCAAAAAAAAGCACACTTGGAAACCCAAAAACAAAATGAAATAGATAAAGATCAAATCATGCCATTAATGAACCAGGGGAGGTTGCAAAACCCTACCTAGTTTATGGAAAAGATGAAAGATCATGAATTGACAAGAATAGCAAAAGCACACATCAATCTAATTTATAAAGATGCACTAGCAAACTCAAATCCACACCAAGGTTGCAAAGAACTCAAATTGCTATAGTACCAATGAAATGAAAATAAAGTAGCAAACATAAAGGAAAATTGGGTTGCGCTGTGCCTTACACACATGCCCCATTTCACAAAATGAGGACCCTCTCTTCCAAAATTCTGGTCTAGAGTATTAGTTCAGCTCATTTGATTCCTAAGGTGTCAAAAGATGGTCAAACTACATTAGATGTCACTGAGTCTTCCAAAATCCACTGAGTGCAAGTGTTGATCTGCAGAGAAACCAAGTCTAAACTCATTTTGCACTAAAATCATGGCCAATTGACCTTTGCGCTGAATTTCCCCTCAGTAGACTTTTGCGCTAAAAGCCTATCCAACTGACTAAGCTATAAAATTTGAGCTCATGAACTTAGCACAGGAATGTTTGTTTACCAACTTGAGCCAAATCACTACCTCACTGACTTAAGTCGGTGGAGGACCAAATCCATGCAAGGTCGAATGAGATTTGAAGTCACACAAAATCCAAGGATGTTGAACTCGCACAGAATGCTGCAAAGCAATACCCTCTATCATGAGCTAAAAATGTTCACTACCAACTAAGTCGGTTGACTCCAAAAGTCACGCAAGGTCCGAGGCATTCCAAAATAACGCAAAATGAAAATATAAACCCTACAAAAAGTGCACTAAGTTTGTAGACCGTACGAAGACATTAATGGCTCATTCATTAGGGGAAATAAGATATTTTATGACAATTTTTGAGCTCATTCAACTTGCAAATGAATTTCTTGAGAGCTCTGAAGACTTTTTGATGACGAGGAGTGGGTTCAAGCTAAGAAGAATTTGTGTCTAGGCCACGATTGATCACCTTGTTATCACACTCACATCAAAACCAGGTAGGTCCCCATTTCTTCTGGTCCATTTAATTTTCTAAGGGTAAAGCTTCGTGTGATCTCTCGTGTTATAACTAGTTAGGGTTTATGTGATAAGTTGATGCATTCTTCATTTTGTCATTCTAGGGTTTCTTTGTTCTGCATATGATGACTAATAATCTAGAAAATAAAACAAGAAAATCCTAGTCTGAAACCCTAGTGCCAAAATGGAAAGATGGTAGAATCGGGTTTTTATATCAGAAGATCATTCCAAAATTCATTGAAACCCCCCTTTTTTAAGATCTTGCATCTATTTGTGATGGGAATATACCTGACTGACCCCATGAAATAATACTCAAGTTTGAGCCAGTCAGTGGATGAATCAATTCCCGTAGTAAAAAACTAAGATCTTTAGCCCTGAATTTACCCCTCATAGACTTAGCGCTAAAAATGCCCTTAACCAACCTCAAAAGAAAGTTAGTTGGACATCCTCTACAACCCCGCCAAGTCATTAAGACCCAGAATCCATTCTAAAGCACTTTGAATGATCTCGTGCTAGAATTCACTTTCTCTGACCTGCACCAAAATGCCTCTCTACCAACTTTTAGTCAGTCATCTATTAAAGTCGCGCTAGATCAGACAACTCCATAATCTGTGCAAAGTGTAATGAATAATTCAGTACTAAAAACTATCTCCTCTAACTTGCATCAAAAACACTCCCAACTAACTTCCAAGATCCTTTTGAGTCAGTCACATCTGAAATTCAGGCAAGGTCGGACACCTCAAAAACTCATGCCAAATGTTATAAATGACCAAACAATGAAATGTCTTTCCTCCAACTAGGTCAGATGATGTCCAATTTAGCGCAAGTTGGTTACCCTCAAATTTAGTACTTTGCTCATCAAAGGTCAGATGACCCCCAAATCAGCACAAAACATGAAAATGATTGTTCTTTTGTGAAATTTTCAAAGATAAGAGATATGTCTGACTAAAATTAATGCTGCATTGATAGAATAATGATGTTTTGCATATTTAAGTCAAATTTCAGAGCATTTAAGTATTTATTGCATGGTTTAATATGAATTGTTATGCTTTTTATCATTTCATCATGTAATAAATGCAGTAATTAGGGAATTATCAAACTTGTGCATGTCATAGATAGGCATCTATGACTTAGTTGGATAGATTTTAATCTCATAGAGTGTAACATGACATAGTGACATGGTAGTCAACTTGATAGTCATGCATTCAAACTTAGGAATTAGGAAGACTGTTAAAACTGTCAAGATTTATGAGGTCCAAGCATGCAGGTTAAATGACTACAAGGGCTCAAACCATGAAGTATGAATTTAAAGGCATTCCCCCTGAGACTAGAATCACCTCTAGATGGAAAAACATAGGAGATATTGATCTAGGTCACATCAACTTAGATGACTTCAGAACTTTGATATTTGGACCCAATGCAACTCCAAGGGCCAGGAAGGTAAAATATAGTGGGATTGCAGAGGCTATTGCCTTCCCTACTTGAGCTCAGTGTGTAGAATTAATAGTTACTTATGTCGAGAGATATGACCTAATGACCAGGACCATACAAACTCTCAATGGAGAGGTATTAGTAGACTTAAGTCCACCATGATTAGTAGAGACCTTTGGTATTTCATGGTACCTAGTATTGACCATGCCAGATAAAATAGGTGCAGAGGCAACATTCAAAAAACATTTGGATACATGCAAAAAGCACATAAATGATCATTGGATGAAGAGAAAAAGATCTGCTATTATCAAACTCCCCTAGACCTTGTACAGAAGTGACTTCCATGATGAAATTGGGGACCTAGTGACTATGCTTAGCAGAATTTATGGATTGGCCACTACCTCAACTTTGAAGGATGGATGTTCATGATGATTGAAGAGATAATTATTAAAGGAACTAAATTTCACTGCACTAAAATATTAAGTGACAACATGCATGAGGCTTTTGAGAATTTCAAGGAAAATCAAGTATTTAGATAGACATCTTACATAGTGTATTTATTGGCAAGAAGGAATGAATATGCTGGGTTGTCAAAAGTAGGAGAAGTTGGTAATGATGAACAACAAAAAATTAACTTTATGAATGCTACACTCAATTAGTGTTGTCCCAATCTCTCATCCAGTACAAAAGGGTGAATGATGCCTTCACAATGTATATCACTAGATTGCTACAAGGAACTATAGCCCTAAGGATATCCACTAAGGCTATGAATGAGGCTATGAAGTATGGGAGATGGTATATATAATTCCAAAAATTCACCTATTTGAGGATTCAAGGCTTCACTGGAATGCCATATAGACTACCCCGTTATCCCACAGATAAAGTAGTACTCTTAGAGCTATCAAGGCAGTTGATTACTTGTGTAGAGAAATTGAAACACCTTCATAGAACAAATGTCAATTTTCCCATCATATTAGGTAGAGGTAACTATGCAGCACCTCCCTGGGGGCAACAGAACATTTAGATACAGAGCTCCAGTTGCTTAACCTCCATTTTTACACAAAGAGAGATCACTTTGATACACAAAGGGGGATGGAGAAATTTATGAGAAAAAAACTATTTCATAAAATGCACCTAGAAGACTTCTGGGCCAATTGTGTAGATGATTATGAGGTGTTGAAGAGGACCCACTCAAGGTTGTCCTTAGGGTTTATAAGAAAATTCCATATCATAGAAGTTCCAGATCAACTTGATGATGACAATAATGTAATGCTGAGAGGATCTTGGGAGGCTCAGTATCACCAACCAATCCCACTGCCAAATTGGGCCAATGTAGAGGAAAGCTCCTTAGATGAAGTAATGAAAGAACCAATAAGATTGAGCAAGTCATGGGTTAGAAGTAAAATTTCTATATTGCTGAGACAAGGAGTGCAATTTATGTATACACCTCTTGAATTAGAAAAGGAATCTGGAGATGAAGAGGATGCACCAATAGAAGTACCAGATGAAGCAGAAGAAGATCAAGAGCCTGCCAGGAAATCTGATAGTGAAGAACATATCCCTTTGGTAGAGAAAGGTAAAGGAAAGAAAGTAAAGAAAGATGCTCCAAAGGCACAAAAGAAAGATATGCCTCCTGCAACAAGAACAAGGGCATCCAAGAAGAGGGACATGCCTAGTGGACCAAGGGAATGTTCTAAAACAAATAAGACCAAAGTAAAAACCATTGGCCTAACCATAGAAACCTCTACTGCTGCAACACCTAATGGTACAAACTTGCTAGTAACCTCTTCACCCCCTACTACTCTAATTGTGAATATTGCTACACTTTCTCCTACTACTTTAATTGCTGCTCCAATTGTGAATACTACTACACTTTCTCCTACTGCTTTAACTACTGCTCTTTCTACCATTGTTGCAATCATCCAAGAAGATACCTCTGCTTCCTCTCCATCAGTGGTTGCCATCTATACTGCCTTATGCCCATTGATGATAGACTCAAGCACCCTAAGTACCCCCAACTCTTCCATTACTGCTTCTTCACTTCATTCCATTTCCACTATGCCCATGCCTTCCATATCCTTTGTTTTATCCTCCACCTCCTTTTCCTTGCCACCTATATCCTCCATTCTTTCATCCTTTTCTCCATGCCTTCTTCCTCCATTACTTCACCTATTGTCATTTCTTCCATCCTGCCAACCTCTCTAATTCTACCTTCTTTGGGGTTTACTTCATTTTCTAACTTGGCACAAGTTAGCCTATCCTCATTTGCCACAATCCCACTATCTTCAGTTCCTAGTTACCTTGTCACACTAGCACAAGATTTAGCCCCTTTGTCTATACCATTGCTGCTAGGAATAGAGAAAGTATGTGCAGAGTTGGGTCTTCAAGAATCAAAAATTGAAAAGGATACATTTGAAGAACCTCTTCCACAGGCAGAAAATGTTGAAGTAGTCAAAGTCTCTGATAGTCCCATAGAAGAGAACACAACAAAAATAGTCTTGGGAACTACTCAAGAAGAAATGTTAGAAAACTTTAAGATTGTCAGAGATGAAGAAGTTGTAAATAAAGAATCTGAGAAAGAACTGAAGTTGCTTGAGGGGCCAACAAACATAGATAATGAAAATACTGATATACCTAAAGATTCTTCCTCCACAACACCTGATTGGCTACGCATCAGACTTGCTTATCAAGAGCCTCAGGTTGATGTGATGAAGCTGGATTTAGATGCCATTTTATCCAAGATAGAGAAGCCAAAGAAATAGGAAAGGGCTAAAGTTTAATCTAGAATCTACAAGGATGCTACAGGATCCATAATAGTTGAAGTAGCTATTCCACTAGCTGACATGGACAAAAGACAAGTCAGAGCTGAAGACTATACTATAACAACTATTGATTTGGGACCTACTACGAGATGTCAAAAGATTGATCAATTCAAAGGCTAAGTTTCTTCTATCTTGGAACAATTAGATAAAGATGAACTTACTAAGAAGGAATTGAAATGGTAGAATGAAGAACTAAGAGCATGTCTATAGTTCCTAATGAGGCCTCTGGATTCTGAAGGTGAGCCAAGATCAATCCCAACTTTGCTATCAAAGGATGAATTAACGAAGTTTGATGATATCAAGATAATAGCTACTGGAACTCAGAAATGCTTTGACAAGGTGTATCAAGAAGGATGTGATGCAATCACCTTTGTAGCAATGCTTCACAAAGACTTCTGCAAATTATGGAACCAATGGGAGGAATTGCACGAAGAATGTGACTATTATGATGAGTACTATTCTCACATGTTTCCATCGATACAAACTATAAGGGATCTGGCTACTCAAACATTATTGTTAGAAAATATCCTAACAGCTGATAAATTATACAAAACAGTAGAATGGTACCAGCAGATGAAGTTAATAAAAGAAGTCTTTGATAATGTCAGAGAGGCCTACAAGGAGGCTGATAGTTATATACTATCTTTAATTTATGAGATAAATGACTCTTTGAAGGATTACCTAGTAATCAAATTTGATGATTTGGCTCCATATGATGTACAAGGTTGTAAGGATAAGCTACATCAAATAATCTTTGGGTAAACTAAATTGAATGTTGTGGACAGATTAGATAAAGCCAGCTATCTTTAGACTGCTTTCATCACATTCCAGAAAAGAAAAAAGGTAGTGGAGGAAATGTATATCCAGTACAGTGAAGAGCTAGAGATTCTCAGATTTAGAGTGGATCACATCAAGGACTCGGACCCTGCCGACATTAATCCAACATTATTAGCTTGGGTCGTCTACAGAAATGAGAAAGCACAAGAAGACAAAATAGATTTGGATAAGGAACAATAGAATATTTTTGAATATTTTGAAATGTAATCCCATCACAAATATATATTGTTATATTTAGAAGGTCATGTGACACTATTTTGTTTTTGCTATGTCTTGAGAATTGTCTTTTCATTATATATAGTCAAATGGGTATTCAATTTGTCCAAGTTCAATGTATTTAGAGGTCATTTTTCATCCTCTTCCCATAGGACAAATTGTAATCCAGGAATGTAATGTGTTGTTACAAATGTATTTAATGCTATTTAATCTAGACTGTCGGTGTTGAGACAATCTCCACCATTCATTCAAAAACTTAGTATGGCGCCTCTCCTATATAAAGGGACATTGATCTCTCATTTGTAAGACTCTTGATGCTGAATTGTTGATACTCTGCCAATTTTTTTGATTAATGCAAAGCAAGTTACTGCAAGATTCACTGGGAATTTGTTTCTTGTATTGTTGATTTGGTTTCATGGTTCTCATCTTGATCTACATTAGTTAAATCATGCTTTTGCAATGCTATTGATTTGTTAAGGTATTTGATGAACATTCAAGTCCATACTATTAGTTGCTTACTGAGTGTAAGTAGCTGTGTATAGTTAGCTCGGGCTATTAAATTGAGCCTAGTTCAATTGCATTACAATAGTTAAATCACACCAACATTTGGGTATTTAACAAATGTATGTAGTTTGAAAATCATAAGAATCCTTAGAAGATAGCACTATTTTCTGCAATGCTGTAGAAAAATTTGTAGCTTGGTAGAGCAGAAAGTTGGTTAATTTCTAAATGTTTGTCTACCATATGCAATCATTTCATTGTGGATGTCACTTAGGAACTTTCTAAACCCAATCTCCTTTTACATTTTCTTTTAAATCAACTGTTAGATTTAGGTTTTCTAGCAGCATCTTATATTGTCATATCAGCTAAGATTATAGGGGTTTGCATGAATTGTTGTTTCAATCTGTCCAATCTATCAAACTGCATGTAAGACCCCTTGTAGGTGCAACTAGACGTCCCAACTAAGAAATTCCAAGCACGCTAAGACCTAGCTGTAATATCCTTGGAGTAGTCTTACCTAAGGTAGGATACTTTTCAAGAGAGGTGTGATACCAACAATCACATCTACGTTGTTGTGTGCTAAAAACACCATCAACAGAATTGGTGCTAGAAGGAGGGCCACCAAGTTGAAATTCCTTCCACAAAATCAGCAAGTCTGGGGACTAGATAGAGACATACTAGGTCCAGCTCAGCTAGAGACGAGCTACTGTCTTTGACAGAGTTCAGGAGGACTAGAAGGGATCAAGGAATACCTAGAGTACCAAGGGCTTAGTTAGCTCCAAGAAATTCAACAGTAGCCCCAATCAACCCTCCTACCATAGCCTTCTTTTCTGCTAATAATAAGTCCCCATTCTAATTTATGATTACCATGATATGCCCAAGAATCCTAACAAGTTCTGCTCCAAGTTTCTCACAAATGATCCAGACAGAACTATCAATGAACACATTAAGATCTTTAAAGGTAATATGTTCATGCATCAAATAGAATATGAAGATGTACTCTGCAGATTGTTCCCTTATTGCAAGATGAAGCCTACTGCTGGTTTGCCAATCTCCCTACAACATCCATAACTTCGTGGCGAGCTTTGAAAATTGCATTTCTCGATCGTTTTAGAATGCCTACCACTCCCACAGACCTATATAGATCCTTTGTGGAGATTTGTAGGGCTGAAGGTGAGCTAATAAGTTCCTTTAATAATTGGTTCCAAAAAAGATTTTAGTCATTTGCAAGCCCCTTATGCTATAGGTGAGGTGGCAATATTACCTATCTACTATGCAGCCTTAGACAGGCTAACATCCATGTTTGTAAGAAGAGCTAACCCACCTCCTAACAACCTAGCTCAAGCATACACTGAGGTTGTCACAATAAACACCCAGCTAGGGTAGACAACAATAGGCCCTCTAAACCACATGGGCAGCACCCTAGCAATACCTAATCAAATACCAATGATTAATCAAGCTCTGGGCAACCATACCCCTGTGATGAATCCCATTCCTACCCCGGCCACAACACAAGCCTTAGTGGTTCACCCAAGGAATCTTGTAGCTGAATTACCTCTGGCTCAAACACCATTTCTCCAATCCACTGAGGTAGCCAAAGCAAGAGATGACAGAGACGACATCTAGGAATTGGCAGAATAGATGAAAAAGCTTACTGCAGAAGTTACCTAAGAAATCAAAATGCTTATTTGCAGCAAAGAAATCACCCCATATATACAAAGACCTGCACGATGAGTGCATCATGTATTATGGGAGGTTTGTTTACTTTCTAGTACTTACATTTACATTTCATATATATATGAGAAAAAGAAAAGAAAAGATATCATTTCTGTCTTCCATGCATTAATGTGTCTTCTATGCATTGACTATATTCTCCGTGTTCTGTGTGACTGTAACTATCTTCTCTATGTTTTGCGTGCCTATTACTATTTTCTATGTGATTAGCGTGTCTTCTCCATGCTTGATGTGTTTGCTGTGTTTGTGACCTTATTTTAATGCATGTATTGGCCTCGTGTTTATACATACATTAAAGTGGAGGCTAAATGTAACGTCAGAAAATGTCCCCTTGGGGGCTTTTCCCTCTTAAGGTTTAGCTCCCGGGTCTTTTGCATGCATTTAGGACATCTTAGTTCATAATTTGGCATCCCGATGGAATGAGCCCTAGGTAACATGACAAATGGGACCTAGGAGGACCCCTTGAGCTTTACCCTGCCCAAAATAGGGGGGAGGACTTGGGCACCCGCGCCCTAGTCCTACCCTATTTTGGGGCAGCCCCAATTTTTGGGTGTCAGTTTATGACCATTATTTGGGTCCTTTGACGACACGGTAAGTTTGAATTACAAAAATCTTGGTGGGAGTGCTTGTAGTTGTATATAAAAGCATGTTTAGGCATTCATTTAGAAACTAGATGGCAATTGTGATGTTCAAATATTCTCAAGGTGATTCAAGGCTTTCATTGTGTTGCAAGAGCAGACTTGTGTGGTTTGTGTGTTTGTATTTGCAGATTTGAGCATCCATTTCATCATAGAGTGAAGAACATCTTCCTCCCATGATATCTTCACTACAAGGTGACATTATATTGTGTTTTCATTATCAATTCCTTTGGTTTTTGCCTCTACCTCACAAGGGCATGCACTTTCTATCTGACAATGGTGTTCAGAGACTTAAGTGTCCTCCAAGGCTTGACTGAGGCAAGCCTCTAAACACCACAACCCCATCCCAAAGTCTTGTAATTATAGGTTACAGGTGTCACATTTTGGAAAAGTGAAGTTACAGGAGGGATTGGTAGACATCAAAGATTTAGGATCTGAAGAGAAGTAGGACACCAGAGCATTTCAAGGACTTGGGTGCTCGCTCTAGTGTCCTCTATAGCTAAATTTCTAGAAATAGGAGTTATAGTGCTGATCAGTGTCAGAAGGAGGTCTAGATCCTGCAAAGAAACTGATACCTTGGACTAGGGTGCCCGCTCCAGTGTCCCCGACTATTCCGCCTCGGAACCCCGAAAATAGGTACTCTGTGATTTGTTATTTTACTTCCGCCTGCAAGAGCTTTTTCTATTATTCATTAGTTCATTGCCATATTTGCATAATTAGGGGTTTAATGGTCAATTGAGCATAAGAGAAGATAAATTGGTGATTAAATTCCCTAATCCAAGCTTCCCTACATCTAGCAGTGATCTAGGGTATGATAGTGAATTGCCACTCAACCCCAGATCCTTGAATGTAAAGTGGAAAGGTAGATTCAAACATCAAAACACTAAAACATTAACAAATCCAATTTTCCACTAAATAGGAAGAAACAAAGCCAAGGATGTATGCAATATGTCCTACCATTACTAAAAGGAATGTGATGAAAGAAAGCATGAAATCTATGATGTCTCTAAACTCTACTCAAGTGTTGTCATGTTGGTACTAAAAGGTGCCACTATCAAATCAAAAGTCCTAGGCCTAATTAAAGAAAGTGACAATCTATAACCTTGTGGAAACAAATATGTAAAATGATCCAAAGATAAATATGAGTCCTCTAGATGCCTCTGAAGGATCTCCAACCTAATGAAAAACTGTGACAAATGAATAAGTAGAAAAAGAATAAGAAGTTTTGAATGTACCCCCATGACACCCAAACAAGATGATGCAACTCCACATGAGAAGTCATCAAAGAGATGAATGTTCTCAATGGTGTCCTACAAATATATATGATAGGACTTGTTGCATATGTGTTGTCATTAATGTCAACAGGTTGTGATGTGGAAGGCTTATTGTTGCATGTGATATTGAAGGAGTAGATCAAAGCAAAGAAGAAGATCAGTATCATTTGTACATAGTTGCACCAACAGAGAAGAGTAGCAGTGCACTGGCAAAGAAGAGGAGCAGTCATGATGTGAGATAAGATATCAGTATCATTTGAACATAGTCATACCTTATCTACCTTATCTTCTAAAGTTCATGTGTAAGTTCATGATAAGTGTATGTTATCAATATTTTTGATGTGTTGTGCTGGTAATAAATGTCATGTAAGTTATGTTGGGTTAACTATGTTGTACTTTGATGATATGAAGTCATGTGACTTGGCACTGGATAAAGAAAGTTGTAAAAAGTTTGAAGAAATTTAGTTAAGTATAGTTAAGTCATGAAAGGTATCATAGGCTCAAAAAAGCATACCACATTCTACTGTTGATGTAGATACAGGCCTGCAGATTGGAAGATAGCTAGACACTACTCTCAGGCATGTATGGTTTGAATTTGAGATCATGGAGTCTATCGCAAAGTGTTTTAGAGTCAGAAGATTGAAGGCAGTAATGAAACAGGGTAAGTGCAGTCATAGAGAGACAAAAGAATGCTCTACACTTCTCTGTAGATAAAGATATGATGTTGTAGTTGTGAGGATAGCTAAATATGAGTAAAAGGTATGAATGTTCCAATTTTCAATTGTTGAAGTGCACCGTAGTAGCTTTTGGTGTCAGCTGTGTGAAGACAAGTCCTATTGTTGGTTAAGGTAAGAATAGGGAGATAGTGTATGCTATTGCATTTAGCCACACACTGGTATTTGGCTTTGTTGATTGAATGATAAGCTTATATGATTAGTTAATATGCTTAGTTCAAGTTTCAAATATTTTTGTTTACCGCAAGTATGATTTTCAATGTTTTGCATCAAGACTGGGTAAGCAGAGTATGTCGAGGATATTGACATAAGAGTTCAAATGTTTGCACTAGCATGAAATAGCCTGAAATGATAAAAGGAGTGTATAAGGATGATTTGCAAGTCATAAAATGCCTTTTGAGTGGTCCACATGATGTAATTTTGTCTCCTCTGGTACTGTTTTAGGTTTGGAGCTAAATGCAAGGAAGGATAAGTGTTTATTGGGCTGACTTGGTGTATGCTAATTACTATGCCATATGTTTGGAAGTGTACACCAGCATGGAAGAGTGTGCTAAGGTAATTTAGGTAATGATTAACTCTTGTTTTTGAACCGCATTGGATTTCTACTTATTGCAAATGGTTGGGAGCTGACTATTGTGGCCGTTGACATTTCATGTTACATGTTTCATCTTGGCCAACAAAGGAGAAAGTTTTTGAAGCTTATGGAGGATATAAATGTAAGATCAAAATTGTTGAAGGATGTAATGGTATATGTATTGTGTGATAGCATTGATAATGTGTGAATAAACTAACCACAGAAGCATTTTTGATGATGAAATGTGGAAAGGATCAGTTTATGTAAAGTGATATTGTTGCGGAGGTGATTGTAGGTGATGTGAGGACAAAGAAGAGTTTCTGAAGGTGTTTTGATATTGCAAAACTTGGTATTGTGAATGTACAGATTTTGGAAAGGTCAGTAGAAGGTTGGAGCAATTAGTGTTTGTGAAAGAAACATTTGAGCCAGATAAGTATTTTGTTGCAAAGGTTGAAGCCTCTTTGTGTAAAAGTTGTAAGTGTTGTAGTAGTTTATAGAGTTGCAACTTCCTTTGGGTTGTAGCCCATAACTAATAATGTAATCTTTTTTTATTTGTGAGGCTGGATTTGGACAATAGATCCAAGCAACTTGCTCACCGTGGACTTTCCATTCTAGGATTTTCCACGTAAATCTGGTGTTATGGTTTTATGGTTATGTGTTCTTGCATTTCTCATGCTTTAAATGCTTACATTAGTTTGAATGTTGATTCAACCCCCCTCTCAATACTTCTATGTGTTCAACAATTGGTATCAGAGGTAAGTCCCTTGATACAGTCTAACAGTTGTGGAAGATCTTGGAGTGGAATACATGGGAACTGAAGTACTATTCAATGACAAGAATCCTCTGGAAGATGATAAAGACACAATAGCCTTTAATGTAGAAGATTGTGAAGTTAATTTTGAAGGAGAACTCATTTCTAGTCTAGAATATCTAGATGTAGCAAGGAGAGAAAATGAAGAATATAATATTAAGCTCAAAGAATCAAAAGAAGCAATTTTCAAATTCAAAGTTCAAGTTGAAGAAGGTAAGAAGGTTGCATATTTTCTAAATGCTAAGCTCAATGAAAAATTAGTTGAATGTTCCAAACTTGAAGAAGAAATTGTCTCTCTCAAGAAAGAATTAGAGAAAGAAAAGGATCAGATAGATAAAGGTCTAAAAATGAAGAAAAGCACCAACATCCTTGATGAGATAATCAGTAGCCAAAGACATCTAAATAAAAAAGGTAGCATTGGATTTGAGAAAGGTCAGAGTTCTAAAATAGATATACCTGAAGGAATGTTTGGAATGAAAAGGGAAGAGCCTTGCACTGAAGACTCTGAGGAGACTAAAGATGAGGAGTAGGAGTTGGATGATGATGACTTCATACAAATCAGTGATCAGAAGAAAGATTTCAAGAGATCTCCTCCTAGACAAGCTACTATTTTTAGGTTCTCTCAATCTTTTTATGGTTACTATTATTCTTGAAATAAATTTGGTCAAAAGGCTACTAGTTGTAGAACTAAGGCAAGAAGAAATGATTACATGAGGAAGAACTCATTTGTGCCTCCAAAACATGATGTTGTTATCTCTCATTCCTTTTATGGCTATTGCTATGCATGCAATAAGTTTGGTCATAGGGTTATTGAGTGTAGAACTAAAGTAAGGAGAAATGGTATGAATCCAAACTATAATGGTTTTTGCTACATGTGAAATGAATTTGGGCATAAAGCAAGATTCTGCAAAAGTGGTTCTTTGAAACTACCTGTTCCACACAAGAAGATAGAGGAAATTGTGACTCAGCAAAAGAAGGAAATGGCAAAGATATGGAGAAAGAAGATAGAACAAGATAATGAGAAGGAAGAATGTGTGCTTCTGCCTAGTGCAGAAGACTTCATTATTGATTAAGAGAAGGCATAGGGTCAAGGGGAGATAACTAGTGCATATCTATTCTTTTTCCCTTGAATGTTTGTGGCTTCTACAAATGGAATCTATGCATATAGATGAGTTAGCATGAAATTGACACATGAGGTTATTGATAAGGAAAGATAGTTTCTCTCAAAATTTCTAGAACAAAATCACAAGATGTAGAGGATTGTGGAATGGTTTTGGGTCTTTATGGATTTACAGAGCACTCCGGCAGTAGCTTACCTAATCAGATAAAGGTGCATTAAATGTGGAAAGTTAGGGAAAATGTAAGATACTTATGCTTCATTTGCATGATCAAATCTCATTTGAAACCAAAGAATTTGCATTTGGATCTAATAAGATAAGATGACATTTAGAATACTTGGTGAACTCTAGAAGAAAATAGTTGAAGGAGAAACCCTAGTGACAAAACACAAAGGTACTTTTCAGAGCTATTATTTCATAAAACCCTAGTTTCTGAATTTGAAGAAATTTGAAATGGCTACTCCTTAATTGTTGGATGTTACTGAGAAACCAAGGCCAAAACATAAGAAATTTCCTTACAAAGCTATGGAGGTAGATAAGGAAGGACTGTTTTCCACTGTTCCAGCATATGTTGTGTACACAGAAGACATGAGGGTTTATATTCACTCCAAGTTGGATGATATTAATCATGTGAAGTTTGAGGAACTTAGAGATCAACTACTAGATGATGATGACAACTACAAACTAGAATATGCTAATGTGGGGGCCAAGCGACTAGATATGGAAGGATTACCCTAACTTTTGTGATAAACATGAATTGGTAAGATACATCTTGAGTAGAATTCATGATGAATTTATGTATCTTGACAAACTCTATCAGATCACTAAAGATGTCATTAGGGTTGTTACTAGCTTGAGTTCAACTGGACTAGTTCCGATGATGAAATCCATAAAAAATGAGGTCACAGAGTTGACAGGTGCCAAATTTGACAAGAGAACTCTAACTGTTAATGACATAATAGATCTAGGGGTTTGATATGTTGCAATGGGTATAGATTACAAAGTTTATTTCACAAACAGAGTAGGATCCGCCACTGGTACAACAATTCACACTACCTACCAGATCGTAAAGGAAGGTATAGATTTTGACCTATGTGAGGTCATGAGAGAAAAATTGTTGGAGAATGTGAAGAGGACAAAAGAAACAACATAAAATTTTAGGTATGGTACCCTTATCATCCACCTTGCTTTTTATTTCTTGAATGAATTGTCTAGTTTTAAGGGGAAAGTCTAGCAACAACACCTTCCTATTGTTGTACAAATTAAGAACCATATAAGATGATTTGGTGATGCAAAGAATTATAGGACATTGTACTAGGGTTTCTTCAAAACCCTATAAATTGATATGCAAGTAAGGGATAGAGTTCCATCCAACATTGTACATAAATACTATTAAGTGTGAAAAAGATGAATGATGTTAACTAGCATGCACACTAGATCAAACCCTCTTCCACAATAACATTCAAGGATAAAACTGAGCCAAATCACTACCAAATGGAGGTGGACTTAGCTATAGATTTTGTACTCAAGAGTGCTATGGAAAGATCTAATTTAATCAAACCTTTTATCAAACCCTAGGTCAATCAATGCACTAAACCCTAGATTTGCAAAGATCTAATTAAAATAGAAGATGTACAATAGATAATCAAAAACTAAGTTCACAAGAGTGATTAGGGAGATATCAAAACCTATGTCTCAGAAGCTGGAATGTCAAAGGACTATTTCAAAGGCACCCAAGTCCTCAACTGTGGAATTTTTGAAAGTTGTAAATTGGGGAAATGATGTACATACTATCCTGATTCCAGATTTGATGTTAGATAAGGCAGAAGGACAGTTTCAAAAGTGCCCAAGTCTTTCGCAGAGGAATATTCCTAAAATGTTATCAGATCCTGAAAACCTTTTCCTTAGTCTCCCTATGTCTTCACTTTTTTGGATCTCACACTTGTAACCTGCACACAATAAGAAAAGGGGTTTGGGGGTTATGGTGTTTAGGGACTTGCCTTAGTCAAATCCTGGGATAGCATTTAAGCTTCCCAACACCATTGTTTGATAGAGAGTGCGTGCCCTAGTAGGGCAGAGGCTAAACACAAATCAATATAATGAAATCAAATGATGATGAACACAAATGATATCACTTATGTGATGAAACCCTTGGGACATGAATTCTCTTCAACTCATAAGGAGAGATAGATGATAACTTAAAAACCTACAATAACACACAATGACAATACAAATCTTCTCTAGAATCACAATGAATGCTTTGAATGCTCTTTACTCCAATGCTTCAAGTTAGCTATCTCTATCTAGGTTCATAATGAATTCAAAAACACACTTATATATGCTTTCCTACTAACATTCGTCAAATTAAATCAAAAGAGCCGACAAGGAGAAACCTTTTTAAAGGTATTATGCCAACATACAATTAAATTTTCCCTAACCAATCAGGAAAGACTTGGGTGTGGGTGCCCAAGTCTTGAGGCTCCTTTTTGGTCTGGGGTAAGATAAAATATGGGCCCCTAGTTACCAATTTGCATTGGTTTCAGGGGATTTTGCATCAAGATGAATATTTATGATGTATAATGTAATCATGGGGACCTAGGAGCTAAATAACGAGGTAAAAAGGCACATGTCCACTTTTTAGTCCATAACATTTAGCCCCCACTTTAATGTGTGTATGATCTTACGATCAATACATGTATTAAAGTATGGTCAAAGCATATCAAACACATCAAACACTAGAGCGAAGACACACCCTAAGTTTGAAAGACAATTTCTAGCCCCCAAGCTAAGGTAAACATAAGAAAACACTTGACAGTCACATAAGACACAGTCAATATGGTAAGGAAGCATGCAATACATGGGAAGATAGTAAGGAAGCACACAATACATAGAGAAGACATGATTAAAAAATTATATATATAACCCTAACTAGGCAATGGGGGGAGCTCATTGCTACACTCCACCATCAAAGGCACACAAAACACACGGCATGGGTTGAGCTCATCGCTACATGCCACCACTAAAAACATGCAATAAATGCAAGGAAGACATGGAAAACACATAGAAAACATGAGTGTCATAGAGTATGTCATCGACACACTATATGTCTTATACACAACAAACACGGGTGATAGGGAGGAGCTCATTGCTACACTCCACTATCTATGACACACCAAACACCCGCGACGGTTGAGCTACACTAGCACAACTACCAAAGACATGCTTAAGGGTGAATAAATCAAGATCCAACCCCGCCTCCATAGAGGACTTTTTAAAAGGATGTGCAACCACTCAAGCAAAGACACAATCCTACCTTCTACAGAAGGGATTTCAAAATGCAACCCCACCAGCATCCATAGATGCCTTATAGTGAAAAAGAAGCATGCACAAAGTATACAACCCCACATGCATCTGTAGACACCTTATAGTGAAAAGGAGGTATACGCAAAACAAAACAAAGTACACAACCCCACCTGCATCTGTAGACACCTTACAGTGAAAAGGAAGCATATGCAAACACGCTTTATCAATATCTAAAATATCCAAGCATTTACCACAATATATGCCCCCACCTTAAAGTGGTTGATCTTACTTGCCGGTATCAAACACATTTAAGGTAAAGTAAAAACACACAAGGGAATAAGAGCTTTTGCAAAGCCCATGCCCCAAAGGTCACATGTGCTAACAATCGCCATATGTTCCCAACAATCACACATGTTAGTATCAAATTCTAATCATAAAAAATACATAGAAATAAGGTAGCATACCACATAAACAAACCAAGGCTACACTTACAGGTTTGGAACTGAGTATAGTGACAACCGAGTGAAAAAGATGAATGATGTTAACTTGCATGCACACTAGATCAAACCCTCTTCCACAATAACATTCAAGGACAAAACCAAGCCAAATCACTACCAATGGAGGTGGACTTAGCTATAGATTTTGTGCTCATGAGTGCTATAGAAAGATCTGATTTAATCAAACCTTTTATCAAACCCTAGGTCAATCAATGCACTAAACATTAGATTTGTAAAGATCTGATCATAACAAAAGATGTACAATAGATAATAAAAAACTAACTTCACAAGAGTAATCAGGGAGATATGAGAACCTGTATCCTAGAAGATGGAATGTCAAAGGACTATTTCAAAGGCACCCAAGTTCTCAACTATGGAATTTTAAAAAACTGTAAACTGGGGAAATGATGTACAGACTGTCCTGATTCCAGATTTGATGTTAGCTAAGGTAGAAGGAGAGTTTCAAAAGTACCCAAGTCTTCCACAAAGGAATATTCTCAGAATGCTATCAAATCTCAAAACCCTTTTTCTTACTCAATCTTCCTGTGTCTTCACTTTCCTGGATCTCGCACCTGTAACCTACACCCAAGAAGAAAAGGGGTTTGGGGGTTATGGTGTTTAGGGACTTGCCTCAGTCAAATCTTGGGATAACATTCAAGCTTCCCAACACCGTTGTTTAATAGGGAGTGAGTGCCCTAGTAGGGCAGAGGCTAAACACAAATCAATATAATGAAATCAAATGATGATGAACACAAATGATATCACCTATGTGATGAAACCCTTAGGAGGATGAATGCTCTTCAACTCATAAGGAGAGATAGATGATAACTTCAAAACATGCAATAATACACAATGACAATACAAATCTACTCTAGAATCAAAATGAATGCTTTGAATTCTCTTTACTCCAATGCTTCAAGTTAGCTATCTATATCTAGGTTCATAATGAATTCAAAAACACACTTATATATGCTTTCCTACTAACATTCATCAAAATAAACCAAAAGAGACGACAATAAGAAACCTTTTTAAAGGTCTTATGCTGATATACAATTAAATTTGCCCCAACCAATTAGGGAAGACTTGGGCATGGGTGCCCAAGTCTTGAGGCTCCTTTTTGGTCCAGGGTAAGATAAAATATGGCCCCCTAGTTCCCAATTTGTATTGGTTTCAGGGGATTTTACATCGAGATGAATATTTAGGATGTATAATGTAATCACGAGGACTTAGCAGCTAAACAAGGAGGTAAAAAGGCATTTGTCCACTTTTTACTCCATAACAAATACAAAGAACAAATCACATTTTTGGTTGACAAAGACTATAGTTATATGGAAGCGATTGAACCAAGAAATGAATGGATTCCAAGATTACCCTATGAGGTCTCCGTAGAAGAAATCAAGACCTATGATGATATTTTTCTTAGTAAATCTAAAGACACAATTGTTGAGAGATTTCGTACATATGATGAAATAATAGAAACGAAGAATAAAAGAAGTGTGGAAGAGCACCTTGAGTGACACAAAGATCAGTTTCATAAGAAATGGGGAATTCCACCAAAATCTACTACAGAAGCTCTTATAGAGGATCCACAACAAGATCTTGTTATTCTACCAGCTGCCCAAGGGCCTAGAAGGACCAGTAGGTCCACATCTATACCTGTAAATGCTCTACAGCCCTCCAGATCAACACAAACAGTGTCTACTGGAAGAAGAGCATATTTCAAAACATTGGCATTGGGACAAATGAAGACTATAGAGAAGAAGAATTCTAGGAAAAAGCAACCTGGTAAAAGAAAGAAGGTTAATATAGAAGAGACTGAAGAGGAAGAAGAAGGAGGAGAGGAAGGTACCTCTTAGTCAAAGAAGAAAGAGAAGAAATCTAAGCAAGCTCCTCCAGTAGCACCTCCACATGAGCCTCTACAATTAGATTCAATCTTCAATGCAATTGTGCATTATGGTATACTGAAGGATACAAGAGATTTATATCCGGATGTGCCACCTAAAGACCATAGCACCATGGAGAAGGCTATATTGATGTATATTCTCAAATATAGTGTGCCTTTGAATGACATTATTGAAAAGGTTCTAGAGATCCTAGCTCAGGCTTTGAGGTAGAGAAGAGAATGTCCCATTGAAATGGATGAGGAGTTAAGATAGCAAGCTCTTCACAAGGTTGGCTCCTCTGTGTCTCAAGAAGAAACAGATAACATAGCTCAAATGCAAGATAAGGAGCTAAGGAAAAAATAGAGAGTAGATGTCCTTATAAGCATGGAGAAAGAGGATAAAAATAAGATTCAAAAGGAGATTGAAGAATGGCAAGGAAAATTTTTGAAGGAATGAAGGTAGCTGAAAATGTGGAGCAACCACAAGTGTCTCCACCACACACCAATGTTTCCCCACCATATAATGTTGTATCTCCTCCACATAACATAGAACAACAAGTTCAACAAGAGGAGAAAGAAGAGCAAGAAACACAAGATGAAGAACAAGTTGCACAAGGTGAAGGAAATGTATCTCCTAATCATAACGTTGTGTATGATAGTGCTCCTCCAAAGAATAAAAAGCAATAGGTAACTCTAATCAACAAGAGGAGTAGGTAAATTTTGATGTAGGGGAGAGCTAAAAAAAAGACAAGATACATCTTCCTCCTCCTCTATGGTTGACTCAATCAAGGATTTTTTTCTCAACAAATGCAAATCAAACCAGTGGTTACTCTAGAACTTTTACAGTTGCCAATGTGAGATGGACAAGTTAACTTGTCTAGTATATCTCCTCTCCACAAGTTGCAACTGGGAGATATACTTCAATCCTTAGCAAGGCAAGATATTTTGCAACAACAAGTTGAAGGGGCTAAGTTATTAGAAGAGGTAATTAAAATAATTTAGGAGGAATTGCCTGAGACTAAAAGAGACCCATCCTTGCCTCTCAGTCAGCAAATAAAACTTTTATTGGATCCTTTCAAGGCTCATTCATCTTATCTTGAGAAGCAAGCTGAGCAAAAGATAACTAAGTAGGTGAATAATAAAAGATTAGTTGATGCCTCTAGGAGATGTGCTAAGGCACATAATAAATTAAATGAGAATATGAAAAACATTAAAAAATGCTTAGAGGATGCCAAAGTTTTATATCAATTTTTTTTGAGTTGGCATGCAACCACTAACAACATAAAAAATCAAATTGACTCTATTGAGTGACAATTAACTCAAGAAAGGATAAAGATGGAGCTACTAAGGCCTAAATAGAAAATCTCCATTCCCAGTTGAAGTAGCTTCTTGACCAAAGAGAGCAAATCAAAGAAGAAATAGGTCAGCTAAGGGAAGTTGTGAGCTTGAGGTTAGCAATCTTGACTGGCATTACGACAAAAGAAAAAAATATTGCCCAAAAAGTAAAGGTGCCAGCTGCTTTGGAGGAACTAGAAGAATTGTACATTCAGCTTGAGAGCCAATTGCATATTATATCTTCTGCAAAGAAGAATTGGGATACAACACTTGCCCAGTTGAAGGTAATTTATAAGAATTTTCTACCTTCTAAGTAAATTCTAGACATTTTGAAGGTAAGACAAATTTTGATGACTGTATGGATATGTGGAGAATAAGATAGGAATAATCAATTCTATTTTGACATTGACAAGGCACTCTATATATATTGACTATGTATATCATAAGTTGGAAAATACAATTTTGCTACATCAATTTCAAAGAAACAGAGGCTAGACTTCAAGGGGAGCAGACTGATAGAGAATGATAAGGATTGTTTAGACAAGGGGAGTCTATATGTTTTGCAGGAATAGAGGGAGACAACTAGCCCTTTTCCATTGATGTTAAAGGTGGATAAATGTGTGCATATCAGGTCAAGTACTACCATCAATGACAAAGGGGGAGATTGTTGCATATGTGTTGTCATTGATGTCAAAAGGTTGCGATGCAGAAGGCATACTATTGCATGTGATATCAAAGGAGCAGATCAAAGTAGATATGATGGTTAGTATCATTTGTACACATTTGCATCAGTAGAGAAGAGGAGCAATGCACTAGCAGAGAAGAGGAGCATTGATGATGTGAGATAAGAGATCAGTATCATCTGTACACAGTTATAGCTTATCTACCTTATCTTTTGAAGTTCATGTGTAAGTTCATGATAAGTGTATGTTATAAATATTTTTGATATGTTATGTTGGAAATGAATGTCATGGAAGTTATTTTGGGTGAACCATGTTGTACTTGGACGATATGAAGTCATGTGAATTGGCACTGAATAAAGAATGTTGCAAAAATTTGAAGAAATTTAGTGAAGTATAGTTGAAGTTAGGAAAGGTGTCATAGGCTCAAGAAAGTGTACCATATTCTATTACTGATGCAGATATTGTCTTGTAGATTGGAAGATAGCTAGACACTACTCTTAGGCATGTATGGTTCAAATTTGAGATCATGGAGTATACCGCAAAGTGTTTTAGAGTCAGAAGAGTGAAGGCAATAATGAAACATGGTAATTGCAGTCACAGAGAGATAGAAGAATGCTCCATACTTCTCCATAGATAAAGATATGATTTTTTGGTTGGAAGTATAGATAAATATGAGTAAAAGTCATGCATGTTTCAATTTTCAATTGTTGAAGTGCACCGCATTAGTTTCTAGTGTTAGCTGTGTGAAGACAAGTCCTGTTGCTAGTTAAGGTAAGAAGAGGGAGATAGTGGATACCACCACATTTCACCACACACTAGTCTTTGGCCTTATTGATTGAATGATAAGCTTATATAATCAATTAATATGATTAGTTCAAGTTTTAAATGTTTTTGTTTACCACAAGTATGATTTTCAATGTTTTGCATCAAGACTGGGTAAGCATAGTATGTTGAGGATACCGGCATCAAAGTTCAAATGTTTGTGCCAGCATGAAATACCCTAAAATGATAAATGGAGTGTATAAGGATGATTTGCAACTCATAAAATACCTTTTGAGTGGTCTGCATGATGTAATTTTGTCTTCTCTGGTACCACTTTAGGTCTGGAGCTAAATGCAAGGTAGGATAAGTGTTTGTTGGGCTGACTTGGTGTATCCTGATGATTATGTCATGTGTTTGGAAGTGTGTGCCAGTGTGGAAGAGTGTGCTAAGGTAAGTTAGGTCCTAATTAAGTCTTTTTTTTAACTACAAATGGTTGGGAGCCGACTGTTGTGGCTGTTGCACATTTCATGTTACATGTTTCATCTTGGCTGGTAAAGAAGAAAGTTTTTGAAGCTTATGAAGGATATAAATGTAAGATCAACATTGTTGAAGGATGTAATGGTATATGTATTGTGTGATAGCATTTATAATGTGCAAATAAATTAACCACATAAGTAATTTTGATGATGAAATGTGGAAAGGATCAGTATATGTAAAGTGATATTGTTGTGGAGGTGATTGTAGGTGATGTGATGACATAGAAGAGTTTTTAAAGGTGTTTTGATGTTACAAAACTTGGTATTGTGAATGTGCAGAGATGAAATAGTTGTGCAGAGTTTGGAAAGGTCAGAAAAAGGTTAGAGCAATCAGTGTTTGTGAAAGAAACATTTGAGCTAGATAAGTATTTTGTTGTAAAGGTTGAAGCCTCTTTGTGTACAAGTTGTAAGTGTTGTAGCAATTTAGGGAGTTGTAGCTTCCTTTGGGTTGTAGCCCATAAATGATAATGCAATCTTGTTTTTATTTGTGAGGCTGGATTTGGATAGTAGATCCAAGAAACTTGCTCATCGTGGTTTTTCCCTTCTAGGGTTTTCCATGTAAATCTAGCATTATGGTTGTATGATTATGTGTTCTTGTATTTTTGTTATGTCATAAAATGTCCCTCTATGACTTTTACCTCCTAAGTTTAGCTCCTGATTCCTTTGTTTTTCATCATGCATATTCATTTTAACTCCTGATGCAAAATCCCTAAAAACCCATGTCAAATGGGGCTAAGGGGATAGTGTTGAGCTTGATCTTGCCTTGAAAATGGGGCCTAGGGCTTGGGTTATTGCGCCCTAGTCCTACACTATTTGATCGAGACCTAAATTTTAAATGTGGGTTATGTTACCATTAAAAGGTCCTGTTGCTAGCATCTTAAGATTGAATTATAAAATTTGTAGCAGGAATGCATATATAAGCATGTTTAGGGTTTTATTTGTAAACTACAAGATGATTATAAACTTTTGGAAAACTTATGATTGTCTAGAGCATTCAAATCATTCATTGTTCCAAAGCAGAATATTGTTATTGTGTTTGTTATACAGATTTGGCTTCATCTTCTCACGTGTTGAAGGATTTTCATCTACATGTGAGCTACACCTCTGAGGTGATATCTATTTGTGTTGAATCAATCATTTATCAATTTGTTTTTGCCTCTATCCCATAGGGATACACACTCTTCATCTAACAATGGTGTTGGAAGGCTTGAATGCCATTCTAGGGATTGATTGAGGCAAGCTCCTAAACACCACAACCCCAACCCCCTTCTTTGTGATTGCAGGTGACAAGTGTTGTGTTTTGTGGAAGTGGAGTTACATGAGGCTGTGACAGAGTGTGTAGATCCTAGATCTAAGAAGAAAAGCACTACAAGGGCTTGGGCACCCACCCCAAAGCCCTCCAGATTTGTAGGGCAAAAAATCTCTGAGATAGTGGTGATCAATAGCAGATAAGTTCTGGAAATCTCTAAAAAAGTTCCTAGCTTAGGCTTGGGTACCTGCTCTTTAGTCCCCAAATTTTTTGCATCTTGAATCCTAGAATCTGGTATGTGTCTAATTGTCATTTGATATCTCTTTGTGTGAGCATTTGTCAAAATTCATCTGTTTGTTTACAATTTTGCATAATTAGGGTTTTAAGCATAATCAGACATTAAATTAATACATTAATTAGTAAATTCTAAATTTCCCTATCATTACAAGTGACAATGAACCTATAGTTGAATCCTCTTGCAAAGGTTGTGATTCAACTCGGTTAACTATCCTTGAATGTGTGTAGTGAAAGGAGGATCTAGGCATATCATTCATTAAACCCTATTCCCACTTTTCCTACATAACATTTTGGTGAACCCATTTTTTTATTGAATTTTGCACCTTGTTGAGTGTTGTACTTCATATTTTCATCTTATTGCATTTGAAAATTTACAAAAAAAAAAATGAAAAATTTGAAAAATTTGAAAGAAATTGGCATCCTAGGCTTGCATTTTGACATAGTTTGCATCAATTTCATTAAATTTCATCTAATCTCTAATTTTTGCATCATATCTGATATAAATTATAGTATTAAATCATTATACAATCATTTTTATTGCATTTTCATGCTTAAAGTGTTAGATTTTGCTTGAAATTATGCATTTTTCATTTAACCTAGTTTTTCCAAAAGCTAGGGTTTGTGGTTAAAATCTTGTTTTATATTTTACTACTCCTTTAAACACTCTTTTAGGACTGATTTATGATTTTAGTGTTTCATTATTGTGTGTCTTTGCATTTACATATTAGATTTTGTATTTTCACATAGTCAATTTCAACAAAAACTAGCATATTCACTTATTTTTCCTTGGAATTGCACTTGCATTGAGCATTGTAGGACTTATGACATCATTTTCAGATCTGATATGAGCTATCTCATATCTTAAATCTGATTATAATTTATTCATTCATCATTTTGCATAGTTTCATGCCTTAATTTTACAATTAGGGTTTAAAATCCTAGCATTTCACTAGATTTTGACTTATTGTCTATCTAGACTTGCAGTATATGTGTGTTGTGAAGGATATTTCTGCATTTTTGGATTGATATTTAGGCTATTATTCTCTTCCCCTCATCAATTTCCTTACAACACTACTTCTTTTAGGCATTTGCATTGAAAAAAAGTGAAAAATCAAGCATTTTTAGGTCATAAATATACATAGTTTTGCATATATTTCATTGCATATATACCAAAATCTTTTAAAATCAGATTTGGTATCCATTCAAAAACATAAACACATGAATTATAATCATAACAATACTGATAGGTTCCCTCCTAGGCCATATTTGAAAAGAAAAACTCTTGAACCTAAAATAACATTTACACCTTATGATAAGACAATGACCGATATTAAAGGGCCTCTCTACATCACCATGAGTATAATGGAAATCCTAGTGCATGGTACACTTATAGATCCTAATTACATGAAAAATGTGGCTATGGAAGAGTTTCTTCTCTCCCTAATGAATTGATACAAGACTCTTATGAACCCTCGGATTTAATGATTAAGACACATACATGAGCTTTCATGCCTACCTTTGGGAAGATATCCTTATTAGTTACGGTATATGATAAAGTTGTCGATCAATTATTTGATGTCATCCCTTCATCTGACCTCTTTTGCATAAAATTAGGACATCCATGGCTTAAGGCTATGAAGGTTGTCCCTTGAACAATTCACAAGTGCATAAAATTCCCTTTACATGGACAAGTGTGTACTATTTGTCATAATACATGGCAGCCCATGGTTATGGAAAAGAATTTTACTCTTGATTACTTTTGGCCAAAACCTAATAGAGACCCCGATCCATGGAGAGACCACTCTTTCTTAGCATATAGATGATACAAAGCAAAACTTTTAACTAGAGTGGCTGGACCTTCTATTCAACAAGCAATGAACGAAGAACAACCCACATTAGAAGAACTTCCTAGAGATAAAGGTAAAGGACTATATGTTGAGGTTCCTCCTCCAACATCCTTACAAGGATCAGGAGTGACTCGTGGAAAACAAAGCACTTCATCAAGATAAATTTGATTTGTACATGCTTCTTCTTCTGAGATACGACAACCTATGGAAAAACATGAGACTACATTTGAAGACATAAGCAATAAGACAAGGAAGAAACAAGCAAGAGAAAGGAGGAAGAGAAGACAAGCTTTTGCCCAATGAAATTCACCTCAGCAAGAAAACATTCCACCATCTAACATTGACACAAATAAAGAAAAACTTAAAGAGAAAGAGATTAAGGATAATGACAAAAGTTGGGCTATTGTACCTTATGTACCTCTTTCCTCTAATATTCGAGATTGGGAGGATGATGATTTGATTGTCAACAACTACTAGTTCGGTTGTGTAATAGGTAAGTATTTCTAACCCTAGTGGTCACCTATGTCATAACATTATTTGCTCATTTATATGACCTCCCCTCCTGTGTTGTGTTCCCCCCATGATGTGTTATGTGTTGTTTAGGCCTCCTTGGATGACCCTTGATACTCTTGTAAGGTCAAGGATACTAGGAGACTGCCTCTATTGTGACCATTCTTCTATTTGTATTATCATTCTTCTATCTTGTTTCTCCTCTTTTTTCATTATTGTGTGTTGTGTCTTAGGTGCATAGCATTGCAGTTGATTACCTGGGGGCATCCTCCTACATGATTGTTCCTAAGATACTTGCTCTCCTCTCTCATTTTATTGTTTACCTTCTAGTGATTCTACCTAGTCAGCGGATGATGAAAACAAACATATACTGATATGGACCATGTGTCCCTTTAGTAAGCAAAGAAAAAATGGACCTAGTCCATATATGAAGATGGGGTTGATATATATATCTGATGCTTGGCTAGTAGAATCATTCCGTGTCATATTTGATGTTGTCTTATCATGCTAACAAATCATAAAAATACATCTACTCTTTTCACTTTATTTGTTTTGGGTGTCTTGCCTTGTTACACTCACTTCTGAGATGCCTGCAGTATAAGCCCCATGGCTTCTTTGTTTTCATGCATTACTTAGCTTAATAAGTGTGTGTTTGTGGGAACATTCAGTGATCATAAGCAAATGTCACCTTTGGGGGCATGGGCTTAGTGAAAGCTCTTGTTCCCCTGTGTATTTTCTCTCTACCTTAACGTGCTTGATATCGTTACACGATATCAACCACCTTAAGGTGGGGGCATATAAAGGTGAGTTGTCTGATGATTTTTGTACCAATGAATTGTGTTTGTAAGCCCTTTGTGGAGGCAGGATGTTGTATCTCCGGCATGAGTACACATCTTTATTCTATATCTGCAAAGGCTGGATATCATGCATATCCTTTTATTCAAAGCCCTTTGCGGATGCGGGGATGGTGTATCTCTTGAGATAGTGCACATCCTTTTTATTTCAAAAGTCCTTTGAGTAGGCGGGGTTGGTGTATCCTCCCTTAAGTGTGTCTTTGGTGGTTTTTGTGACATAAGCCCAACAGTCAAGTGTGCATGTAGCGTGCTTGAGATGGTGGAGGCTTAGCAATAAGTTCCTTCCATCACTTTGTTTGCCATGTTTTAGACATATAGTATATCTTTGGCATGCTATACAGTGCTCATGTTTTCCATGTGTCTTCCGTGTGCTTTCCCCCATGTGTAGTTTCAAGGGTGTGGTGAAATGCCCCTCCTACACTTGAGATTTTTATGGCATGTTTTCTCCCAAGCATAGTCTCAAGGGTGTGGCAAAATGCCCCTCCTATGTTTCGAGTTTTGTATGGTGTGCTTGTTCTCAAGTGTAGTCTCAAGGGTGTGGCAAAATGCCCCTCCTACAATTTGTGATTTTTTTGGTATGTCTTCTCCCCCATATGTAGTGTTAAGGGTGTGGTGAAATGCCCCTCCTACATTTTGGGGTTGTGTGTTGCATTTTTTCTTTCCATATATCTGCATTCATATATATGTGAAAATGAAAAAGAAATAATCATTGCATTCACTGTATTCTTCATGCTTTCCATGTCTTCAATATTGTTTTCTCTATGTTTTGTGTGCTTGTTACTGTCTTCTCCATGTTTTGTGTGCCTGTTAGTCTTCATTGTGTTTGGCATGTCTGCGATGTGTTTTCTCTAATTTCTACCTGAGACTGGGGGCTAGAAATAGCTCCTCAATCTTTGTGTATGCATTAGCTTCAAGTGCCTGGCGTGTTTGTTGTGTCTTGACTATACTTTAATGCATGTATGGCTCATAAGATCATACATACATTAAATTGGGGGCTAAATGTTATGTCGTAAAATGTCCCCCTAGGACTTTTACCTCCTAAGTTTAGCTCTCGGGTCCTTTGTTTTTCATCATGCATGTTCATTTTAACTCCCGATGCAAAATACCTAAAAACCCATATCAAATGGGGCTAAGGGGACAATGTTGAGCTTAATCCTATCTTGAAAATGGGGCCTAGGGCTTGGGTGCTCACACCCTAGTCCTACCCTATTTGGTCAAGACCTAAATTTTAAATGTTAGTTATGTGATCCTTAAAAGGTTTTGTTGTTGACATCTTAAGTTTGAATTATGAAATTTGTAGTGGGAATGCATAAATAAGCATGTTTAGGGTTTTATTTGTAAACTAGAAGATGAATATGAACTTTTGACAAACTTATGATTGTAGAGAATTTGAAGCATTCATTGTTGTAGAGTAGAATATTGTTATTGTGTTTGTTATGTAGTTTTGGCTTCATCTTCTCATGTGTTGAAGGATTTTCATCTATATGCAAGCTACACCTTTGAGGTGATATCTATTTGTGTTGAATCAATTGTTTATCAATTTGTTGTTGCCTCTATCCTATATGGATACGTACTCTTTATCTAACAATGGTGTTGGACGGATTAAATGCCATTCTGGGGCTTGACTGAGGCAAGCTCCTAAACACCACAACCCTTAACCCCCTTCTTTGTGATTGTAGGTGACGGGTGTCATGTTCTACGGAAGTGGAGTTGCAAGATGATGTGATAGAGTGTGAAGATTCCAGATCTAAGAAGAAAAACACTGCAAGGGCTTGGGTGCCTGCCCTGAAGCCCTCCAGATTTGTAGGGTAGAAAATCTCTGAGATAGGTTTGATCAGTAGCAGACAAGTTCCAGAAATCCCTGAAAAAGTTCCTACCTTGTTCTTACGTGCCTGCTCTTTAGCCCCCAACTTTTTTACATCTTGAATCCTAGAATCTAGTATGTATCTAATTGTCATTTTATATCTCTGTGTGCAAGCATTTGTCAGAATTCATCCCTTTGTTTATGATTTTGCATAATTAGGGTTTTATGCATCATTGGGCATTAAATTAATACATTAATTAGTAAATTCTAAAATTCCTTATCATTACAAGTGACAACCAACCTATAGGTGAATCCTCTTGCAAAGGTTGTGATTCAACTTGGTTAATTGTCCTTGAATGTGTGTAGTGAAAGGAGGATCTAGGCATATCATTCATTAAACCCTATTCCCACTTTTCGTACATAATAATTTCTCATGCTTTAAATGCTTACATTAGTTTGAATGCTAATTTACTTCCCCCCTCTCAATACTTCTATTTGTTCAACAATTTGTATCAGAGCTAACTTCCTTGATGCAATCTAATAGCTGAGGAAGATCTTGGAGTGGAACACATGGGAACTGAAGTATTGTTTAATGACAAGAATCCTCCAGAAGATGATAAAGACATGACAACATTCAATGTAGAAGATTATGAAGTTGATTTTGAAGAACTCATTTCTTCCCTAGAAGATCTAGATGCAACAAGGAGAGAAGATGAAGAATATAAGATTAAGCTCAAAGAATCAAAAGAAGCAATTGTCAAATTGAAAGTTCAAGTTAACGAAGGTAAGAAGGTTATAGATTATCTAAATGCTAAGCTCAATTACAAATCAGTTGAATGCTCCAAACTTGAAGAAGAATTTGTCTCTCTGAGGAAAGAATTGTATGAATCAAAGGATCAGATAGACAAAGGTCCAAAACTAAAAAAAGCACCAACATCCTTGATGAGATAATCAGTAGTCAAAGACCTCTAAAGAATAAAGATGGCATTGGATTTGAGAAAGGTTAGAGTTCTAAAGAAAATATACCTCAAGGCATGTTCGAAATGAAAAGGGAAGAGCCCTACACTAAAGAATCTGAAGAGACTGAAGATGAGGAGAAGGAGTTGGATGATGATGACTTCATATAGGTCAGTGATTAAAAAAAGATTTCAAGAGATATCCTCCTAGATAAGATGCTACTTTCAGGTTCTTTTAATCTTTTTATGGCTACTGTTATCTTGCAATAAATTTGGTCATAAGGCTATTGATTGTAGATCTAAGGTAAGAAGAAATGATTACATGAGAAAGATCTCGTTTGTGCCTCAAAAATATGATGTTGTGATCTCTCATTCCTTTTATGGCTATTGCTATGCATGCAATAAGTTTGGTCATAGGGTTGTTGAGTATAGAACTAAAGTAAAGGGAAATGGTATGAATCTGGACTATAGTGTTGTTTGCTACAAGTGCAACATCTTTGGGCATAAAGAAAGATTCTACAAAAGTGGTTCTGTGAAACCACCTATTTAGCACAAGAAGATAGAGGAAACTATGACTCAACAAAAGAAGGAAATTACAATGATATGGAGAAAGAAGACATAACAAGATAATGAGAAGGGAGAATTTATGCTTATGTCTAGTGCAGAAGACTTCATTGTTGATTAAGAGAAGGCATAGGGTCAGCGGGAGCTAACCAATGCATATCTATTCTTTCCCCCTGAATGTTTGTGGCTTCTACAAATGGAAGCTATGCATACAGATGAGTTGGCATGAAATTGACAGATGAGGTTGTTGATAAGGAAAGATAGTTTCTTTCCCCCAAGTTTTCAAAACAAAATCACAAGATGAGGAGGATTGTGGAATGGTTTTGGGTCTTTGTGGATTTACAGAGCACTCTAGTAGCAGCTTACCTAATTAGATAAAGGTGCATTAAATGTGGAAAGTTAGGGAAAATGTAAGATACTTATTGTTATGTCATAAAATGTCCCCATTGGACTTTTACCTCCTAAGTTTAGCTCTTGGGTCTCTTGTTTTGCATCTTGCATGTTCATTTTACCTCTCAGAAAGAAATGGCCTAAAACCCATGTCAAATGGAGCTTGAGGGACATTGTGGCATTTGACCCTACCCTAAAATAGGACCTAAGGACTTGGGCACTCATGCCCTAGTCCTACCCTATTTTAGGTAGGTCCCAAATTTGAATGTCAGTTATGTGATAGTTAGAAGGTTCCATTGCTGACATCTTAATTTTGAATTATGAAATTTAAAGCAAGAATGCATATATAAGCATGTTTAGGGTTTCATTTGCAAACTAGAAGATGATTATGAACTTTTGGCAAATTTATGATTTTAGAGCATTCAAGATATTCATTGTTGCACAACAAAATATTGTTGTTATGTTTGTGATTACCGATTTAGCTTCATCTTCTCATGTGTTAAGGGATTTCATCTACATGCGAATTACACCTCTAAAGTGATATCTATTTGTGTTTGAATCATTTATAAATTTTTTTACCTCTATCCCATAGGGATACGCACTCTCTATCTAACAACGATGTTCAGAAGACTTGAATGTCCTTCTTGGGCTTGACTAAGGCAATCTCCTAAACACCACAACCCCCAAACACACTCCTTGTGATTGCAGGTGACAAGTGTCATATCTAATGGAGTGGAGTTGCAAGGAATAGTATCAAAGTGTGTGGACTCCAGATCTCTAAAGAAAGGTACTGCTTAGACTTGGGCGCTAGGGGCAGTGTCCTTTGAGGTTGCAAACACAAACATTTCCATGACAGTGATAATCAGCATCAAAATAAGTCTCAACATCCTAAGGAATATCCTACCTTGGACTATGGTGCGAGTCACAGTGTCCTTCGCATCTACAGAGCCAGAAACAGACATAATAGTGATCATCAGTGTCATAAGGAGTTCGGAACCCCTTGAATAAAACATTGCACTAGACTAGGGTGTGAATCATAATGTCCCTGATTGTTTTGCATCATGAACTTTGAAAAATGGTCAGTAACTAATCTTTTTCTACTATCTTAGTTTGTGAGCATTTGTTGTAATTTATCAGTTTGCTTACGATTTTACATAATTAGGATTTTGAGCATATTGGAGCATTAAATTAATACATTAATTCATAATTTCTAAATTTCCACATCATTACAAGTGACCCTCAACCTATAGGTGAATCCTCTTGCAAAAGGTGTGATTCAACTCGGTTGAAATGTCCTTGAATGTTTGTAGTGAAAGGAGGATCTAGCCATTTACCCTTTTCCCCCTTTTCTTATTAAACATTTTGGTGAACCCATGTTTTATTTGAATTTTACACCTTGCTAAGTGTTATACTTTAGATTTACATTCATTCATTTAATTTTCATTTTATTGCATTTGAAAATTTACAAAAGAAATTGAAAATTTTGAAAAATTTAAAAAAATTCGCATCTTAGTCTTGCATTTTAACATTATTTCATTGCATTTCATTTAATTTCTGATATTTTCATTAGATCTGACATAAATTACATAAATTCATCCTATTATAATCATTTTCATTGCATTTTCATGCTTATTTTGTTAAAATTTGCTTGAAATTGGGTATTTTTCATAAAAACTAGTATTTGCATTAGCTAGGGTTTTGTAGTTAATATCTTGTTTCAGATTTTACTACTCTTTTAAACACTCCTTTAGGACTGATTTGTAATTTTAGTTTTTCATCATAGTGTCTTTTTGCAAAAAATTCATGCCTTAATCTCACAATTAGGGTTTAAAAACCTTGCATTTTCACTAGATTTTTGTATTGTCATCTATTTATATTTGCATTAGAGGTGTGCTGTGAAGGATATTGCTGCATTATTGGATTGATATTGAGATTATTATTCACTACATCTCATCAATTTCTTTACAACACTTCTTCTTTTAGGCCATTGCATTGGAAAAAGTGAAAAATCAAGCATTCTAGATCTTAAATATATCTTGTTCCTTGGGATTGTTTTAGTTTGTGCATTGAGAGTTGTATGTTTTTGCATGAGTTTTATAACCTGCTGCCCTAATAGAAATATCCCTTTAAGGAGAATTATTAGATTAATGGGTTCTAGTGCCCCTGAAAGCAACAATATTCCTATATCTGAAAACCCATTGAACACCTTCTTTACAAAAGGAGAGACACAAATTTTGTAAGATAACATACCTCCCACAACTACAATGGAAGAAAAAATATTTCATGATGTTGAGGATCCTATTGATGTAATAACACATGTACCTAATGAGCAAATAAAGAAACTTGATAAGGAACTAGCCAATTATCAAGCATTTATGGAAAATGAAAGGATAGCAGACGAGGCTATACCTGCGATTCATAACATAACAGAGTTACTAAAAGAAGGACAAGATGGTGTTAATGCAATATAAGGCTTAATGCATATAGTGCATCATAATTTCATGTTGGTCACTGAATGTGTGAATGTTATTAATAACATGTCATTACCATCTCATACGCAAGTATCAACACCTATACTGACTACTAGAATGTCTACATTTACAACAACAATTTTAACTACTAATGCACATGCTTGTAGTAATGCTACTACTGGTATTTGAATATCTAATGGCACTAATTCACAAAATTACAAAGTTGTTGGATTCAATTATCAAAGCTTAGCACCTAAGGTGACCTCTTTTATGAATAATCACTCTCAACCACCATTCAATCCAACTTATTCTCAACCACCTTTTGTTTCCACTCACAACCAATCTCCTCAAAATTTCATGCACATGGCTTCAAATTCTCAAACCACATTTCCTAATGATGCCCTCCTAAACCAACTGTTGCAAGGCATGACTTCTTTACAACAAAAAAGTGACAATCTTGACAAATTCTTCACAACCTAATATACTGACTTATCATGCTCGTAATCCTCTATCTTACACAATCTTGAGAACTCCTATGCCTGAGAAGTTTGAAATTCCTTGCTTTGAAAAATATAGTGGAAAAGCTGATCCTAATACTCATGTGGCAGCATTCATGGCTATGTGTAGTGATTTCTATTTTGAAGAGGACTTGTTAGCAAAAATTTTCCCACGATCTCTTAAAGATACTGCTTTAGAATGGTTTTGCTCTTTACCTCTAAATTTAATACACTCTTTCTCTCAGCTAGTTGATTAGTTCTTACAACATTTTCAAGCAAACATTGGACCTCAAGTCTCCTTAATTGATTTAGTTCATTGCAAGCAAGGACTGAAAGAGAAGTTAACCAAGTTTATTAGTCGATATCAAGCTCTTTATACAAAAATTCAATATTAGATGAAGGATGAAGATGTTCAAAAGGTATTTATTACAAATTTACAACCTAACATCTGTGATAAGATTCTCTTGATGAAGTATAACTCTTTTCAACATTTATGCACTGCACTTTGTGATTACCAACTTTCATCTAGTTAGTATGAAAACCAAAACTCATCGGCTCAAGTTGGTCAATCCATGGGAGGACCTTCACAAAACAACTTTAAGAGGAATAATAAGAGTTCATCAAGGTTAATGGACATAATTCAAACAATTTTTCACAAGTATCTACTATCACTAATTTGAAGACGACACCGTTTTAGAATCAACAACAGCAAAGACAATTCACTCTAATATCTAACTCCTTACATTCTATCATGAATCAAGTTGTGAGTAATAATCTCTTGAAGCTTCCTTCGATTAAACCATTGGATCCTAGTAGAATGCAAGGACCTTATTTCAATGCTAATGATTTTTTTCATTACCATCGGCAACATGGACATGATACTGAGCGATGTATGCATCTTAAACATGAAATACAAGACCTCATTGACTCGAATGTTATAAATGTATCTGATGTGAATGATAATGGAAATAAGTTGGTTGCTCCTCTGAATCAGAATTTACAGATTTTTACTAATCCTTATCCTAAGCACAATGATAGCAATATTGTAGAACAAAATATAGTAGAAGTAGAAGATGACTATCTTGAGTATGATGAAATAATTGGTATGATAGAAGTGGATAAGGAAAAGTTTGATAACTCACCTCGTCCATGAAGAAATGGTATTTATGCTAAGGTTCCTCCTCCGTTATCTCTTCAAGGATCGGGAGATAATAAAAAAGCATTAGAAAGACAAACAGAACAACTGAAACAAGAGATTATGACAAAAGAAAAGGTTGATACGATGAAAGATAGTCCTTCTCACTCTGATAGATGAATTCAACAAAATAGGAAATCAAAGGATCAAAAAAGAATATGATGATTATCATTGGTAGCAAATAACAGTGGTTCTCCACCTTGTAAGCAACAAAATATTTCAAATTTACAATGATTTGGGAAACAAGAACTATAGGATTATCCTAGGAACAAAGAACAATCTAATATTAACCATTCAAACTTCACACAAAATGTGATGGAGCATCTTTATAAGATGCTCGCAAGTCACAAATTCTAGTTCGATGGTATCTTCAGGTAAGTAGTTATAACCCTTTACCTCTGTGTTGTGTTTTCCCCGTGATGTGTTATGTGATGTTTAGACCTCCTTGGACGACCCTTGACACTTTCATAAGGTCATGGATATTGGGAGACCACCTTTGTTGTGACCCTTCTTCTATTTTGTATCATCATTCTTCTATCTTGCTTCTCTATTTTCATTGTTATGTGTTGTTTCTTGGGGGCATAGCATTGTGATTGGTGACCTAGGGGCACCTTCCTACATGATGACCCTAAGGCATTTGTTCTCCTCTCTTGATTTATTGTTTACCTTCTTCTAGTTGTTCTATCTAGGTGGTAGATGACGAAAAACAAAAATATACTGATACGGACTATGTG
The DNA here is from genome assembly GCA_027924645.1 of Cunninghamia lanceolata. Lineage (NCBI taxonomy): Eukaryota > Viridiplantae > Streptophyta > Pinopsida > Cupressales > Cupressaceae > Cunninghamia > Cunninghamia lanceolata. The sequence goes on from BSBN01000007.1 coordinate 1,643,163, forward strand.
TCCCTTCAGCGAGTAAGCGAAAATGGAACTAGTCCATATATGAAGATGGGGTTGATATATATTATCCGATGCTTGGCTAATAGAATCACTCTATGTGATATTTTTATGATGTCTTATATTTGCCAACAAACCATAACAATATAGCTACTCTATGCACTTTGATTATCTTTGGTCTCGCATTGGTTACACTCGGTTCTGAGATCTCTGCGGTATACTCCCATGGTTATACCCATTTTTTGAATCCATAGTATAACCTTGGCTCTTGATGTGATTATGTTTATGCATTTCTTTTATCATGTGATGTTGTTATTATCTTAGAGAAAGATTTCTAACCTCTTTTCTTACAGGAAATTGTGTGTTTTTGGGAACATTCGGTGATCATAAAGTACATGTCACATTTAGGGGCATGGGCTTTGCAAAAGCTCTTGTTCCCTTGTGTGTTTTCTATCTATCTTAACGTGGTTGATATTGGTACACGACATCAACCACCTTAAGGTAGGGGAATATAAGGTAGGTTGTCTAATTATTTTTGTACTAACAAAGTGTGTTTGCAAGCCCTCTATGGAGGCGGGATGTATCTCGGCGCGAGTGTGCATCTTTATTTTATATTGCAATGAGAAATCCCTCTGCGGAGGTGGGATATCATGCATATCCTTTTATTTTAAGCCCTCTATGGAGGTGGAATATTGTGCATATCCTTTTATTTAAAGCCCTCTGTGAAGGCAGGGATGGTGTATATCTTGAGCTAGTGTACATCCTTTTTATTTTAAAAGTCCTCCGAGTAGGCAGGGTTGGTGTATCCTCCCTTAACCATGTCTTTGATGGTTGTTGTGGCATAAGCGTAACCATTAGGTGTGCCTATCATGTTCTTGAGATGGTGGGGGCTTAGTAATAGATTCCTTCCATCACCTTGTTTATCATGTTTAAGACGTATAGTATGTCTTTGACATGCTATACGACACTCGTGTTTTCCATGTGTCTTCCGTGTGTTTGTTCCCAATTACAGTCCAAAGAGTGTGGAAAAATTCCCCTCCTATGCTTTGGGTTATGCATGGCATGTTTGTCCCAAGTGTAGTCTAAAGCTATGTGGTGATGAGTCCCTCCCTACACCTTGGGTTTTGTATGGCGTGTTTGTTCTAAAAGTGTAGTCTAAAGTTGTGTGGCGATGAGTCCCTCCCTACACTTTGAGATTTGTACTGTGTGTTTGTTGCCCCATATGTAGTCTAAATCTATGTGGCGATGAGTCCCTCCCTACATTTTGGGGTTGTGTGTTGCATTTTTACTTTCCATGTATCTGCATTCATTCATATAAATGAGAAAATGAAAAAGAAATAATCACTACATTCACTATATTCATTGTGTTTTGTGTGTCTTCAATACTATCTTTTCTGTGTTTTGCATGTCTGTTACTATTTCTCCATGTTTTACATGTCTAATACTATCTTCACTATGTTTGGTGTGTCTATGGCATGTTTTCTCTAATGTCTATGTGAGACTGGGGGCTAGGAATAGTTCCTCAATCTTTGTGTATGCATTAGCTCCAAGTGCCTTGCATGTATGGGTCTTGTGTTCATACATAGATTAAAGTGGGGGCTAAATGTTATGCCATAAAATGTCCCCCTTGGACTTTTACCTCATAAGTTTAGTTCTGGGGTCTCTTGTTTTGCATCTTGCATGTTCATTTTAACTCTCGGAAAGAAATGCCCTGAAACCCATGTCAAATGGGGATTGAGGGACATTATGGCATTTGATCCTACCTTAAAATAGGATCCAAGGACTTGGGCGCTTGCACCCTAGTCTTGTCCTATTTTAGGCAGGTCCCAAATTTGAATGTCGGATATGTGACCGTTAGAAGGTTTCGTTGCCAACATCTTAAGTTTGAATTACGATATTTAAAGTAGGAATGCATATATAACCATGTTTAGGGTTTCATTTTCAAACTAGAAGATGATTATAAACTTTTGGCAAATTTATGATTTTAGAGCATTCAAGATATTCATTGTTGCATAGCAGAATATTGTTGTTATGTTTGTGATTGTAGATTTAGCTTCACCTTCTCATGTGTTGAAGGATTTTCATCTACATGCAAGCTACACCTCTGAGGTGATATCTATTTTTGTTTGACTCATTTGTCAATTTGTTTTTGCCTCTATCCCACATGGATACACACTCTCTATCTAACAATGATGTTTGAAAGACTTGAATGTCCTTCCAGGGCTTGGCTGAGGCAAGCTCCTGAACACCACAACCCCCAACCACGCTCCTTGTGATTGTAGGTGATAAGTGTCATATCTAACATAGTGGAGTTGTAGGGACTAGTATCAAAGTGTGTGGATTCTAGATCTCTAAAGAAAGGTACTGCTTGGACTTGTGTGCTAGGGGCAATATCCTCCAATGTTGCAAATACAAAAATTTCTATGACAGTGATAATCAACATCAGAAGAAGTCCCGACATCCCAAGGAATATCCTACCTTGGACTATTGTGTGAGTCACAGTGTCCTCTACATCTATAGAGCAAGAAATAGATGGAACAGTGATCATCAGTGTCGTAAGGAGTCTGAAACCCCCTAAAGAAAACACTGCACTAGATTAGGGTGCGAGTCAGAGTGTCCCTGATTGTTCTACATCATGAACTTCAAAAAATGGTCAATAACTAATCTTTGTCTACTATCTTAGTTTGTGAGCATTTGTTGTAATTTATCAGTTTTCTTACAATTTTACATAATTAGGGTTTTGAGCATATTTGAGCATTAAATTAATACATTAATTGATAATTTCTAAATTTCCACATCATTACAAGTGACCCTCAACCTGTAGGTGAATCCCCTTGAAAAAGGTGTGATTCAACTCAGTTGAAATGTCCTTGAATGTTTGTAGTGAAAGGAGGATCTAGCCATTTATGATTTTCCCCCTTTTCCTATTAAAAACTTATGCTTCATTTGCACGATCAAATCTCATTCAAAACCAAACAATTTACATCTTAAGCTAAGAAGAGAAGAAGACTTTTAGAATACTTGGTGAATTCGAGAAGAAAAGAGCTAAGGGAGAAACCCTAGTGATAGAAAAAAAAGGTATTTTTCAGAGTTGTTATTCCATAAAACCCTAGTTTTTGAATTTGAAGAAATTTGAAATGGCTACTCCTCAATTGGTGGATGTTACTGAGAAACCAAGGCCAAAAGATAACAAATTTCCTTACAATGCTATGGAGGTAGATAAGAAAGGAGTGTTTTCCAACATTCCAACATATGTTGTGTACACAGAAGATGTGAGGGCTTATACTCACTCCAAGTTAGTTGAGATTAATCATGTAAAGTTTGAGGAACTTAGAGATCAACTACTGGATGATGATGACAACTACAAACTAGAATATGCTAATGTGGGAGCCAAGTGACTAGATATATGGAAGGATTACCCTGAATTTTGCGATGAAAATGAATGAGTAAGGTACATATTAAGCATAATTTATAATGAATTTATGTATCTTGACAAACCCTACCTGATAACTAATGATGCCATTAGGGTTGTTACTCGCTTGAGTTTAACCAGACCAATTCTAGTGATGAAATCCATAAAAAATGAGAAGGTCATAGAGTTGACAAGTGCCAAATTTGACAAGAGAACCTTGAGTATTAATGACATAATAGGTCCAAGGGTCTGGTATGCTACAATGGGTATAGATTACAAAGTTTATTTCATAAACAAAGAAGGATCTGCCACTAGTACAACAATTCACACTACTTACCAGATGGTAAAGGAAGACAAAGATTTTGACCTATGTGAGGTCATGAGAGAACAATTGTTGGAGAATGTGAAGAGGACAAAAGAAACATGATACAATATTAGGTATCGTACCCTTATGATCTACCTTGCTTTTTATTTCTTGGAATGAATTTCCTAGTTTTAAGGGGAAAGTCTGGCAACAACACCTTCTTGTTGCTACACAAATTAAGAACCATATGAGAGGATTTGGTGATGCAAAGTATTATAGCACAATGTACTGGGTTTTCTTCAAAACCCTACAAACTGATATGCAAGCAAGTTACATAGTTAGACTATACTTATATGGAAGCGGTTGAACCTAGAACTACATGGATTCAAAGATTGCCCTATGAGGTCTCTACAGAAGAAATCAAGACTGAAAGGAAGAAGGTATGTGGAAATGCTTCCTACATTGATCTACTGAGGAAAGACTTATGCAAATTTTTCTTTTACAGTTATAGATTAAGATGCACATTAACAGAAAGATAATAACAACTTCCAAATGCAAACACAAAACTCACAACACAAGATATACGTGGGGAAAACCCTTTTAGGTAAAAAAACCCCACACTCTAAAGCTGCCCAATATATTATTTAGGAATCACGAAGATTATAATATACTTGCAGAGCAAGCTTTTATAGGAGTATATCCAACCAGAGATCTAGGAGTTAATTTGACATTTATAAGATTCTTACACACAACTTCCATCTCTAGCTCCTAATATATAAGAGATGCAATACAGTAAATTGTTACTGGTAATTACAAACCATGAGCCAAAACCACCCATAAAGTGGCGTCCAAATTATTTCCAATCAAAGATGCCTTGTGATGTGCCAAATCACACACCAACACATGTAACTCTCCCCTTTACAGCTCTTTTATGTGTCCAACATGTTTTTACATTTCCCAAAAATAGAAGGTCCAACTTCCGAAGGCCATAACTTTTGATCCGAGTGTCTGATTGATGAACTGTTTGATGCGTCAGAAAGCTCATGATGAGATCTATCACCCTATAATTAGCTACGCCAGTTATGACAATTTTTGGGACATTTAGAGAAGTTTTGATTCTGGTAATTGAGTTCAAAACTATTTTCTGGCAGTTTCAAAAAATAGAAACTTTAATATCTCACGATCCAGATATGATCTTGAGATGAAACTCACCTGAGATGTTCACTTAGTTGTTCTGTACCTTTTGGAAAAAAAATTAGGTTAATCTAAGCTCAATCGAAGGACTTACTAAAAATTATAAGTCTTGTTATTTTTAGCTCTTTTGGAAACTTTGAAAGTTCTAGACCATTCTCCAAGATAAAGGGTATTCAAAAAGACCAAAACTAGGAAGAATAGTAATCTTTTGAGGTTCCAACATTGAGACACTTTTCTAAACATTCTCCCACTTGTCTAACACCTTGCAAGAGCAAAGTGAGTATCAATACCATGATTTAATTGTTAGGGGCTGTGAGGCCCATAGATTCTAAACACCATCTAAACTTCTCTATGCTCATAGGTTTTGTCATAGAATTTGCAACATTCATCAAAGTTTTAACTTTTTCCAAGTTTACCTTCCCATCCTCTACCATGTCACAAACAAAATGGTACTGGACATCAATATGCTTAGTCCTTGCATGGAAAGTAGGATTCTTCACCAAACATATGGCAATCTGACTGTCACAAAAAATAGTAATCTTCCCTGCATCAAACCCAACATTAGAGCACAATCTCTTAAGCCAAATGGCTTCTTTACAAGCATGAGTTACTACCATGTACTCAGCTTTAGTAGTGGACAAAGCGACCATAGGTTGCCACTTACTCATCCAACTAATAGCACCACCAAACATAGTGATCACATTAGCACTGGTGGATCTCCTACTGTCAATGTCACCTGCCTAATCTGAATCCTCAAATCCATGAATACAAAGTGAATGTTGAGGTCTTATAGGATAACCATGATAATGTAAGGAATACTCAGAAGTACCCCACAAATATCTGAACACTCTCTTCACTACATCCTAATGTACCCATCTAGGATTAGCCATAAATTGACTAAGCACTCCCACTACTTGGGCAATGTCTGGTCTTGTGCAGATCATCGTATACATCAAACTACCAACCACACTAGCATAAGGAACTCTACTCATATCCTCTATCTCAGAAGGATACTTTGGACAATCTTCAATGGATAACTTTGTCCCCATTGTAACAGGAACAGTTAAAGGTCTGCAATCCATCATGATGAATCTCTCCAACACAGTGTTAACATACTTACTTTGGCCTAACCAAAGTTTTTCATTTGCTTTGTCTCTTCTGATTGCCATTCCCAGAATGTACCAAGATACCCCTAGATTTTTCATCTCAAACTATGCTGACAACTGAGACTTCAAATTAGAAATCAAACTTTTGCCATTTCCAATGAGTAACATATCATCGACATACAATGCAATAATGAGAATGTGATCATTGTCAAACTTGTAGTAAACACAATGATCTGATTTCGATCTATGAAATCTAATACTCAACACAAAAGAATCAAACTTCTGGTACCACATCCTAGGAGACTATTTCAAACCATACACAGACTTTTTCAACTTGCAAACCAGATTTTCTTTACCTTTCACCACATAGTGCTTTGGCTGTGACATATAGATTTCCTCCTCCAAGTCACCATGAAGGAATGCTATCTTCACATCCATCTGTTCCACTTCTAGATCATACGCTGCTACAAGAGATAATAGGAACCGAATAGATGTCAGCTTTGCAACAAGAGAGAAAATCTCACCATAGTCAATTCCCTCCACCTGAGAATACCCATTCACAGCCAATCTAGCCTTATATTTCTCAACACTGCCATCTACACCAAATTTCTTTTTGAACACCTATTTTTATCCAATAGGTTTTCATCCTTCAGGCAAAGGCACCAAGTCCCAAGTATTATTCTTTTCTAAAGAAGCTATCTCCTCTTCCATGGCCTCCTTCCAGGAACCTGCATCTTTCATACCCATAGCCTTTTTCACAGTTCTAGGTTCATCAGTGTTAGAAATCAAAGTAAAAATACAACTGGAATCATGCAATGAATAACCAAACCTATCAGGTTGCTACCTTATCCGCATGGACTTCATCAAAGTTTGAGGTTGAGATTCTTCATCTTCTTCTAAACTTTTAGAGCTACTGGAGCTCTTCTCATTATCATGTCCAATAGATGTTTTTGGTTCAACTTTCTCAGGGGTGGAAGGAAGTTGAACCACATCATCTTTCTTCTCTTCTTTCTCTGGTTGTAAGACAATAGAAGAAGGATTGAGCTCTCTGAAGATCACACTTCTGCTATACAAAAATCTCTTAGCTACTAGATCCCAAATCTTGTACCCTTTCACACCGATGCCATAACTAATGAAGATACATTTTACAGCCTTGTTCTCCAACTTAGACCTCTTCTCCTTAGGCACATGTGCATATACCTCACAACCAAATACTCAAATGTGTCTTAAAGAAGGATTTTTACTAGACCATACCTCCATAGGTGTCTTATCAACGAGCGCTGATGTAAGAGACTTGTTAACTAGGTAACAAGTAGTAGCAATAGCTTCAACACAAAACTTTCATTCAAGACTAGCTCCACTTAGCATACTCCTTGCCCTCTCCATAAACGTTCTATGCATCCTCTCTGAAACTCCATTTTGTTGAGGGGTATATAGAGTTGTCTTGTGCCTCTCAATCCCATGTTCTTTACAGAACTTATCGAAATATGCTAAATAGAACTCACCACCATTGTCAGTCCTCAAACACTTAATCTTTATATCCTTTTGATTCTCTACAAGAGCTTTGAACTCTTCGAATTGATTAAAGACATTAGATTTACTTCTAAGGAAATACACCCATGTCCTTCTACTATAATTGTCAATGAATGAAACAAAGTAAATAGATTTTGAAATCGAAGGAACATTAATAGGACCAAACACATCAGGATGAATCAAGTCCAACACCTCAGAAGATTTTGGAGATCTAGAATAAAATTGAACATGGTTTTGTTTTCCATAAATGCAATGTTCGCATAAATTGAACTCAAGGTTACAATCATTCATGCCCTCAACAAGATTTTTATTCTTCGGGGTCCTCAATCCCTTTTCACCAATGTGACTAAGCCTTTGGTGCCATGACATTGTCTTCTTAGTTGGAAGTTTCATCTCCATAGAATGAGGACCCTTAGGTACCTAGAAAACATGACCATCGGAAGTAGATGCAATAGTCTTCTTTGCTACTCGTTCCAATGGTGAGGATGAAGACTCTGAAGCTCTCTTCTTTGAAATAGAGGCACTATTGCATTGAACTACACATGCGTCAAGCTAAAACAGAGTGCCAATCCAAACACCCTTAGCCAACACCATAGATCCTCTGGTCATCTTGCATCCTCCATTCGAGAAAATAACCTACACATCCACATCATTCAATTTACTTACAGAAAGAAGGTTCCATGTCAAACTAGGGATATGAAGAACACCATTGATTCCCTTTACTCATCCATGAGGGAATTGAATCAAGACTCTTCCATGGCCAACAATATCTAGGTGAGAATCATCACCCAAGTACACCTTTCCACCATCATATTCTTCGTACTTCGAAAACTAGCCCCGATGCGAGGTCATGTGAAAAGATGCACCAGAGTCAATAAGCCACACATCCTCAAATGCATGCATTGCCAAGGTAGTGAAAAATGCTTCTCCTTCATCTTGAGAGGACTTGTTAGAATCTGAATCGTAATTCTTCTTTTTTTTCTTTTTCTCCTCCTTGCACTCCTTGCAGAAGTGACCAGGTTTGCTGCAGTTCTAACATAGGGCCTTGGACGTTCCGAGAGACTTAGATCTCCCATAGGATTTGGATCTTCCTTTTACTTCCTTCTTCTTATCCTTTTTCTTTCTCTTCTCTTTAGATCTACCACAAACTGCAAGAGCCTTCTTAGCCGATTCAGAAGACTTTCTCTGCATCTCTTCAGACAGTAACAAAGAAACCACTTCATCCATCTTGAAGGTGGTAGTGGTACTCCCAATGGCCATAACAAGATGGTCCCATGAATCTGGTAAGGAACACAGTAATGTCATACATCGATCCTCCTCCTCCATCTTTACACCAACATAAGTCAACTAGGCAACAAGCATATTGAATGTATTCAGGTGATCAGTGATAGATCCTCCATTCTCCATCCTCTAAGAATACAATTTCTTTCTTAGGAATAACTTGTTCACCAAGGATTTATCTTGATAAATATCTCCAAGCTTCTTCCAAAGTTCTTTTGCAGTCTTCTCTTCATGGATATTCAAGAGCACTGAATCAGCCAAATAGAGTCTTATCAAACCCTTAGCTTTTTGATCTTTGAGATCCCAGCCTTCTTGAGACATTACCGTTGGTTTTGTACCAGATATGGCTTCCCATAAATCCTGATCTACAATCATGTCCTCCATTTTGAGTTTCCACAACTTGAAATTACTACCATCAAACTTCTCTATCTCAAACCTCCCAGATGTGCTCACCATCTCTTACCTACAACAAAGATCTCAAAATCCTTTGCACAAGCTCCCACTCAAATGAAGATCAGTTCAAAAAACCCTCTACCCAACAACTAGAACCAAAGGTGATCAGGCTCTGATACCAACTAAAAGGAAGCAAGGTATGCGGAAAAGATTCCTACATTGATCTACTGAGGAAAGACTTATGCAATTTTTTCTTTTACAGTTACAGATTAAGATGCACATTAACAGAAATATAATAACTTCCAAATGCAAACACAAAACTCACAACACAAGATATACATGGGGAAAACCCTTTCAGGTAAAAAACCCCACACTCCAAAGCCGCCCAATATATTATTCAAAAATCACAAAGATTACAATATACTTGCAAAGAAAGCTTTTATAGGAGTATATCCAACTAGAGATCTAGGAGGTAATTCAACATCTATAAGATTCTTACACACAATCTCTAGCTCCTGATATATAGGAGAAGCAATAGAGTAAATTGTTACTAGTAATTACAAAACGATGAGCCAAAACCACCCATAAAGTGGCACCCAAATTATCTCCTATCAAATATGCCTTGTGATGTGCCAAACTACACACCAACATGTGTAACTCTCCCCTTTACAGCTCTTTTATGTGTCCAATGCATTTTTACATTTCCCAAAAATAGAAGGTCCAACTTCCGGAGGCCATAACTTTTGATCCAGGTGTCTGATTGACAAACCGTTTGATGCATCAAAAAGCTCATGAAGAGATCTATCACCATATAGCCCACTACCTTGGTTATGACAATTTTTGGGATGTTTACAGAAGTTTCAATTCTGGTAATTGAGTTCAAAAATTTTTTCCAGTAGTTTCAAAAAATAGAAACTTTAATATCTCGCGATCTAGAAATGAACTTGAAATGAAACTCACCTGATATGTTCCCTTAGTTGTTCCATACCTTCTAGGAAAATTTTTAGGTTAATCCAAGCTCAATTGAAGGACTTACTAAAAATAGTAAGTCTCACTATTTTTAGCTCTTTTGGAAACTTTGAAAGTTTTAGACCATTCTCCAAGATATAGGGTATTCAAAAAGACCAAAACTGGGAAGAATACTAACCTTTCAAGGTTGCAAGGTTGAGACACTTTTCCTAACAAAGACCTATGTTGATATTTTGCTCAACAAACATAAAGATACAAGTGTTGAGAGATTTGGTACCTCTGATGAAATAATAGACAAGAAGAATAAAATAAGTGTGGAAGAGAACCTTGAGAGGTACAAAGATGAGTTGTATAGGAAATGGGGAATTCAACCAAAATCTACTTCAGAAGCCCCTACAGAGGATCCACAACAAGACCCTATTGTTTTGCTAGCTATCCAAGGGACTAGAAGGACTAGTAGGTCCACATCTATTGCTGTAAATGCTCCTCAACCCTTCGAATGAACACAAATAGTATCCACTAAAAGAAGAGCAGCTTCTAAAACATTGGCACAAATGAAGACTATAGAGAAGAATCATGCTAGGAAAAGTAACCTGCTAAGAGAATGAAGGTTAAGATAGAAGAGACTGAAGAGGAAGAAGAAGAAGAAGGAGAGGAAGGGACCTTTCAACCAAAGAAGAAAGAGAAGAAATCAAAGCAAGATCCTTTGGTAGCACCTCCATATGAGCCTCTACAATTAGATGTAATCTTCAATGCAATTGTGCATTATCGTATACTGAAGGATATAATAGATTTATATATGGATGTGCCACTTGAAGACTAGAGCACCATAGAGAAGGTTGTAGTGATGTATATGCTCAAATATAATGTGCCTTTGAATGACATTATTGAAAAGGTTCTAGAGATCCTATCTCAGGCTCTAAGGTAGAGAAGAGAAAGTTCCATTGAAATGGATGAAGAGTTAAGACAAAAATCTCTTGACAAGGTTGGTTCCTCTGTGTCTCAAGAAGAAAAATATAAAATAGCTCAAATGCAAGCTAAGGAGATAATGACAAAATAGAGAGTAGATGTCTTTATGAACATGGAGAAAGAGGATAAATAAAAGATTCAAAAGGAGACTGAAGAAGTGACAAGGAAATTTTTTGAAGGAGTGAAGGTAGCTGAAAATATGGAGCAACCACAAGTGTCTCCACCACAAACCAATGTTTCTCCATTGTACAATGTTGTATCTCCTCCACATAACACATAACAACAAGTTCAACAAGAGAAGAAAGAAGAACAAGCAACACAAGATGAAGAACAAGTTGCACAAGGTGAAGGAAATTGATCTTTTAATCATAATTTTGTGAATGATAGTCCTCCTTAAGAGAATAAAGAGCAATAGGGTAACTCTGATCAAGAAGAGTAGTGTTGATGCAGGGTAGAGCTCAGAAAAAGGACAAGATACGTCTTCCTCATCCTCTCTGATTGATTCAATCAAGGAGTTTTTGGATCAAGAAATGTAAATCCAACTAGTGGATTCTCCACAACTTTTATAGTTGCCAGTGTGAGATGGACAAGTTAACTTGTCTAGTGTATGTCCTCTCCATAAGTTACAACTAGGAGATATACTTCAATCCTTAGCAATGCAAGAGATTTTGCAATGACAAGTTGAAGGGGCTAAGTTTTTAGAAGAGGCAATTAAGATAATTCAAGAGGAATTGTCTGAGGCTAAAATAGACCCATCCTTGCCTCTCACTCAGCAGATGAAACTTTCGTTGGAGTCTTTCAAGGCTCATTCATCTTATCTTGAGAAGCAAGTTAAGCAAAAGATAACTGAGAAGGTGAATAATTAAAGATTGGCTAATGCCTCTACAAGTTGTGCTAAGGCACATAATAATTTATAGGAGAAGAGGAAAAGCATTCAAAAATGCTTAGAGGATGCCAAAGTTTTATATCAATTTTGTTTGAGTTGGCATGCAACCACTAAAAGCATAAAAGATCAAATTGACTCTATTGAGTCACAATTAACTCAAGAAGACAAAGTATGTGATTCTTTAAAGGATAAAGATGGAGCTACAAGGGCCTAAATAGAAAATCTACATTCTTAGTTGAAGCAGCTTCTGAACCAAAGAGAGTAAATCAAAAGAGAAATAGGTTAGCTAAGGGAAGTTGTGAGCTTGATATTAGTAGTCTTGACTGGTATTTTGACAAAAGCAAAAAATATTGTTCAAAAGTAAAGGTGCTAGCTACTTTGTAGGAAGTAGAAGAATTATACATTTATCTTAAGATCTAATTGCATATTCTATCTTCTGCAAAGAAGAACTGGGATACAACACTTTCCCAGTTGAAGGTAATTTATAAGAATGTTCTACCTTCTAAGTAAATTGTAGACATATTGAAGGTAAGACAAATTTCGATGACTGTATGGATATGCAAAGAATAAGATAGGAATAATCAATGTTATTTTGACATTGACAAGGCACTCTCTATATTGACAATGTATATCATAAGGAAGTTGGAAAATAAAATTTTCCTACATCAATTTTGAAGAAATAGAGGCTATTTCTTGGGGGGAGCAGACATATTGTTTAGAGAGGGGGGGTCTATATGTTTTGTAAGAGTAAAGGAAGACCACTAGCCCTTTGCCATTGATGTCAACGGGGGAGAAATGTGTGCATATTAGGTCAAGTACTATCATCAATGACAAAGGGGAGATTGTTGTATATGTGTTGTCATTGACATCAACAGGTTGTGATGCGGAAGGCATACTATTGAAAGTGATATCATAGGATTAGATCAAAGGAAAGATGATGATCAGTATCATCTGTACATAGTTTCACCAGTAGAGAAGAGGAGTAGCACACTAGCAGAGAAGAGGAGTAGTGATGATGTGAGATAAGAGATTAGTATCATCTATACATAGTCATACCGTATCTACCTTATCTTTTGAAGTTTGTGTATAAGTTCATGATAAGTATATGTTATCAATATTTGTGATGTGTTATGTTGGTAATGAATGTCATAGAAGTTATGTTGGGTGAACTATGTTGTAGTTGGATGATATGAAGTCATGTGACTTGGTACTGGAAAAAGAAAGCTGCAAAAAGTTTGAAGAAATTTAGTTAAGTATAGTTGATGTCAGGAAAGGTGTGACAGGCTCAGAAAAGTGTACCACATTCTACCGCTGATGCAACTATGGGCTTGCAGATTGGATGATAGCTATGAAAGGAAAGTAGAGTGCAAAATATGCCTTCCTAATACTAATCTTCAAGGGGAGAGATACATAAATTTACAAAACTTTGCAATTATAGTTCAATGAAGATGCACAAACAAGAATAACAAAATAAACAATAAAGATTGAACACCAGATTTTATGTGGGAAAACCCTTATGGGAGAAAAACACACACACCAAAGTAAGATCACTTGTATTATAGTAAAATGTCAATTACATACAAGTTACAGAGCTGTGCTCTTTCAAGTGTCGATTCACGAAACAAATCTTGAAGTAATCAATAAAATTCACTCTCAAATCATCATATATCAACTCTGCACTATTGCATTATATTACAGACTTCTCAAATGTTTTAGGAAGCCCATCGCTTCAACTTCCACACTAGACAAAACTGTTACAAAATGTTTTAACTATCTTTAACCATTGTTTCCAGTTGTTACCACCATACTACAGGACCCTTTCTAACTGGCCGTGAGACTGTGGTTCACTTCCAACAATACCGCACTACCATAGGCTATAGATCTTTCTTTAGCAGGATGACGAGATATACTGCAACACCATAGGCACACATTACTAGCCTTCGTAGGGTGGTAGGATCTATACCACACCACTACAAGACATTTCACAGGCTAATGCAGGGTTGCGGTAAGACCCGCACACCCGCAAGCTTCTCCATTGGCTATCACGAGGTGGCAGGGTAACTCTCACTCTACCGCTGCCACCATCAACGGGCCACTGTGGCGTTGCATGTTAAGATTCCTCCTGTGCTTCCACAAGTCTCTTTCTGAATAGTTACAAGGTGGCGGTAACACCACACTACCATAGGTTAGTTTCCAAACTCTCTCGGGATGGTGGTAAATGCCGCCAGCACGCACCTCTCTTATCTACACCTTGCATGACTGCGGTAAGGACCTGACTGCAACCATGAAATTCTAAGACTGAGCTGGGTTTTTATCAGTGATTTTGAGACACACATTCTCAACATTCTCCCACTTGACGAAGAACTCTAAACCCCTTCCAATACTTAAAGTCACTAAACATTCTAGGCCCCAAGGCCCATCGAATTGGTACACCACTTGAACTTATCTATGTTCACAGGCTTCATCAATGCATCAACAACATTTACCAAAGTATCCACTTTTTCTAGAATAATCTCTCCATCCTCCACCATATCACAAACAAAATGGTATTGCACGTTAATATGTTTCATCCTGGCATGGAAAGTTAGATTTTTTGCCAAACAAATAGCACTTTGACTATCACAACAAATAACAATATGCCCTGCATCAAAACCAATATCAGAACACAGTCTTCTAAGCCAAATGGATTCCTTACAGGCATGAGTTTCTGCCATATACTCAGCCTCCATAGTAGATAAAGTGACTACAGCCTACTGCTTACTCATCTAGCTAATTGCACCACCAAAAAATGTGAATACATATCCACTAGTGGATCTTATGTTGTCAATGTCCCCCGCCCAATCAGAATCTACATATCCGCAAATGCTAACTAAACTTTGAGATTCAGTAGAGTAACCATGATAACACAAGGCATCAGCATCCCAATGTGGCCTTCCTGGATTGGCCATAAACTGACTAAGTACTCCCACTGCTGGTAATGTCTGGCCTAGTATAGACCATTGCATACATTAAACTACCAACTGCACTTGCATAAGGCACCCTGGTCATGTCCTCCATCTTAGTAGGAGATTTTAGACAATCTTTAACATAAAGTTTCATTCCCTGCAACACTGGAACAACTAATTGCTTGCAATCTATCATATTAAACCTCTCTAGGATAGAATCTATATACTTGCTTAGGATGAGACAAAGTTTTCTATTTCCCCTATCCCTTCTGATTTCTATCCTCAGAATATACCTTGTTGCACCTAGATCTTTCATTTCAAACTGTGCTGACAATTGGGATTTTAAATCTGAAATCATACCCTTACTATTCCCAATGAACAACACATCATCCACATATAGGGCAATAATAAGTCAGATTTAAACTATACACAATGATCTAACTTTGATCTCACAAATCCCAAAGACAACACATAGGTGTCAAACTTCTAGTACCACATTCTAGGAGACTGTTTCAAACCATACATAGATTTCTTTAATTTGAAAACTAGGTTTTCCTTACCTTTTTCAATGAAGTGCTCTAGCTAGGACATATAAATCGACTCTTCCTCCAAATCACCATGAAGAAATGTTGTCTTCACATCCATCTGCTTAATTTCTAAGTCACATGCTGTGGCAAGTGACAATAGAAATCTGATAGATGTCAGCTTAGCTACAAGAGAAAATATTTCTCCATAGTCAAACCACTGTACGTGGGAATATTCTTTCATGACCAACCTTTCTTTATGCTTCTCAACACTGCCATCAAGACCAATATTCTTTTCAAACACCCATTTACATCCAACAGGCTTTCAACCTTTCGGTAAAGGTACTAGATCCCATGTTTCATTCTTCTTCAATGACGCCATTTCCTCATTCATGGCTTCCAACCAAGAATCTAAATTAGACATACCCATAGACTCTCTAATAGTCCTAGCCTCATCATTGTTAGCAATCAAAGCATAGGCACAATTGGAATCCAACATAGAATAACCAAAACTTTCAGGTTGTTGCTTCTCACATGTAGACCTCCTCACTTGCTGAGGCTGAGGTTCTTCATCCTTTTTAGAATTTTTAGAGCTACTTGAGCTCTCCTCACTAACAAGTCCACTAGGAGTACATAGTTCATCCTTATCTGGAGTAAGAAGAATTTCAACTACCTCCTTCTTTTCTTCTTCTTTCACCTCTAGCTGTAGATCATCTATAGAAGGTTTCAGCTCATGGAAGATCACACTTATGTTATACATCACCTTCTCTACAACTAGGTTCCAAAGCTTGTACCCTTTCACACCAATTCCATAACTGATGAAGATACATTTTACAGCCTTGTTTTCCAGTTTAGATCTTTT
This sequence comes from Cunninghamia lanceolata, assembly GCA_027924645.1. Taxonomy (NCBI): domain Eukaryota; kingdom Viridiplantae; phylum Streptophyta; class Pinopsida; order Cupressales; family Cupressaceae; genus Cunninghamia; species Cunninghamia lanceolata. The sequence continues at coordinate 1,659,535 of BSBN01000007.1, forward strand.
TTCACTAGGCACATATGCATATGCCTCCTATCCAAAGACTCTAACATGTCTCAAAGAGGACTTCTTACTAGACCATGCTTCCATAGGTTTCTTGTTCATGAGCACCAAAGTGGGAGATCAATTAATCAAGTAACATGTTGTAGTTCTAGACCAGCACTACTTAGCATACTTTTCACCCTTTCCATTAGCATTCTATTCATCCTTTCTGCAACTCCATTTTGTTGTGGAGTGTAAGGAGTCGTCCTATGTCTTTTAATTTTGTGATCCTTACAAAACTTATCAAAGTCTGCAGAATAGAACTCACCACCATTATCCATCCACAAACACTTAATTTTTCTACCAGTCTAATTTTCAAGCAAGGTTTTGAATTCCTTAAATTGATTGAAAACTTCAGTTTTACTTCTGAGAAAATAAACAAATGTCCTTCTTGAGTAATCATCTATGAACGAAACAAAATACATAGATTTCGTTAATGAAGGAACATTAACTAGACCAAATATATCAGAATGAATATAATCCTGAATTCTAAAAGATTTATGAGGACTAGAATAAAAAGAAACATGGTGTTGCTTTCCATATATGCAATGTTCACAAAAATTGAACTCAAGATTACAATCATCAAGCCCTTCAACCAGAGTTTTATTTTTCAAGGCTTTTGAGCCTTTTTCACCAATGTGGCCAAGTCTTTGAAGCCACAACATTGTCTTCTCCACTAGAAGTGTCATCTCCAGAGAATTAGCACCCATAGGAACAACGTCCTCCTTCTCAACATGATCAAATTTACTTTTCTTTGTAGAAGAACTATTACATTGAACTACATGTGCATCTAGCTTATACAGAGTGCCAATTCATGCACCCTTAGCCAGCACCATAGAGCCTCTAGTCATTCTACAAACACCATTCGAGAAAGAGACTTATACACTAGCATCATTAAGCTTACTTACTGAAAGTAAATTTTGATCCAGACCTAGTATATGCATTACACCATTGATTCCCTTCACTCTTCCATTAGGAAACTAAATCATGATTCTTCCACAGCCAACAATTTCTATGTGAGAATTGTCACCCAGATACACCCTTCCACCAGCATACTTTTCATACTTTGAAAACCAATCTCTATGAGAGGTCATGTGAAAGGACATACCTGAGTCAATCAACCAAACATCATCTAATGCCTGAGTCACCAAGGCTGCTATGAAGGCATCTACATCGTTTTGAGAAGAATCATTATCAGAAGAGTTGTCCTTATTCTTCTTCTTCTCCTCTTTACAATCTTTCTTGATGTGTCCAATCTGCCCACAGTTCTGACATTTCACCTTGGAATTTTTACTAGGAGACTTTGATCTCCCTTGTGACTTGGATCTAGACTTGTTGTCTTTCTTCTTTCCTTTCTCCTTTGTTCTACCTTGAACAACAAGGGCCTCCTTGGCCATCTCAAAAGATTTCCTCCACATTTCCTCTAAAAGTAGTGAAGCAACCACCTCCTCCATCTTGAAAGTGGTTGGAGTACTCCCAATAGCCATTACTAGGTGATCCCATGTGTCTGGCAATGAACATAACAGGACCATGCAGTGATCCTCATCTTCTATCTTCACACCCACAAATGCCAACTGAGCAATGATCATGTTAAACACATTCAAATGATCTACAATGGATGCTCCTTCCTCCATCTTCAAAGAATATAGCTTCTTCCTCATAAATAACTTATTTACCAAAGATTTCCCTTGATAAATGTCACCAAGCTTCTTCCATAGAAGTTTCACCATCTTCTCTTCATGGACATTCAAGAGAACAAAATCAGCCAAGCATAGTCTAATCAAACCCTTGGCTTTCAGGTCCACTGCATCCCAGTCATCTTGCAAGGTTGATGATGGTTTGTTAGAGGACACTACAACCCATAACACATGATCCACGAGCAAATTTTCCATTTTGAATTTCCACAACTCAAAGTTACCATTGTTAAACTTCTCAGTCTCTATTCTTCTAGATGTGCTCGCGATCTTAAATCTACAATAGAATTTCAAACTAGATTTCTTTGTAAAACTCCCACTAAACAAGATCAACACAAAAAACCCATCTTACCCACAAGGACAACAAAGCTAGCCAAGCTCTGATACCAACTGAAAGGAAAGAAGAGTGCAGAATACACCTTCCTAATACTAATCTTCAAGGAGAGAGATACAGAAAATTACAAAACTTTGCAACTATAGTTCATTTAGGATGCACAAACAAGAATAACACAATAAACAATAAAGATTGAACACCAGATTTTACATGGGAAAACCCTTACGAGAGAAAAACCCACACACCAAAGCAAGATCACTTGTATTATAGTAAAATGTCAATTACATACAAGTTACAGAGCTGTTCTCTTTTAAGTGTCAATTTATAGAATGAATCTGGCAACATTCAATACAATTCACTCTCAAATCATCATATATCGACTCAATGCACTACTACATTATATTACAGACTTCTCAAACATTTCAAGAAGCCCATCACTTCAACTTCCACACAGTACAAAATAGTTACAAACTATTTTAACTATATTTAACTGTTGTTTCTAGTTGTTACCACCATACTGCAAGACCCTTTCTAACAAGCCACAGGACTGTGGTTCACTTGCAACTATACCGCACTACCGTAGGCTAAAGATCTATCTTCCATGGGACGGCAAGATATACCACAACACCACAGGCACACATTACTAGCCTTCGTGGGGTGGCGGGATCTATACTGCACCATAGCAAGCCATTTCATGGGCTAATGCAGGGCTGCGGTAAGACCTGCACACCCGCAAGCTTCTCCATTGGCTATCACGGGGTGGCAGGGTAACTCCCACTCTACCACCGGCACCATCAATGGACCACTACGGGGTTGAGGGTTAAGATTCCTCCCACACTGCTACAAGTCTCTTTCTAAATAGTTGCAGGGTGGTGGTAACACTACACTACTGCAGGTCAATTTCCAGACTCCTGTAGGATGGTGGTAAATGCTACAAGCATGCACCTCTCTTATCTACACATAGCGGGACTGTGGTAAGGACCTGACTGTAACTGTGAAATTCTGAGACTAAGTTGGTTTTTTATCAGTGAGTTTGAGAAACACATTCTAAACAAGCTAGACACTACTCTTAGGCTTGTATGGTTCAAATTTGTGATCATGGAGTCTATTGCAAAATGTTTTAGAGTCAGAATAGTGAAGGCAGTAATGAAACAAGGTAAGTGCAATCACATAGAGAGGGAAGAATGCTCTGCGCTTCTCTATAAATAAAGATATGATGTTGCAGTTGGGAGGATAGCTAAATATGAGTAAAAGGTATGCATGTTTTAAGTTTCAATTGTTGAAGTGCACCACAATAGTTTTTGGTGTCAACTCTGTGAAAACAATTCCTATTGTTGGTTAAGGTAAGAAGAGGGAGATAGTGGATATCACCACATTTCACCACATGCTATTATTTGGCCTTGTTGATTGAATGATAAGCTTATATGACCAGTTAATATGCTCAGTTCGAGTTTCAAATGTTTTTGTTTACTGCAAGTATGATTTTCAATGTTTTGCATCAAGATTGAGTAAGCAGTGTATGTTGAGGATACCAGCATCAGAGTTCAAATATTTTCACCAGCATGAAATAGCCTAAGATGATAAAAGGATTGCGTTAGGTCTCTAAAATACAGGTTGCCAATCCTAAGGGGATGCCAAGCTCTATGTTTAGATTGGCAACGTTTCTGAACTAACTTGACGAAATCAACCTTCAAGGTTTGATGATTTCCTTCGCTTTAGGTCTTGCTACACCTAGGTGGGTACACCTTGGAAAATTAAAGCATATTTAATGTGAATGCGTGGACTAACTAAATCTATCTATAATGGCACAAGATGTAGGATAGATGAAATGCTTGCTAACTGATTTTAGGTTTAATGTCTAATGAGTAATTGGTAGAAATTGTATAAGCAATAAAAAGGTTTTAAGTAAAATAAGACTAGTGCCTTATTGGGTAACAGAGTCAGTTTGAAGGACAAGGACTAATGGTTTCCTAATGATAATAATTCTAGTTGTTTGGCACAGTTTTAGTTTATAACTTGTATAAACGTGCAAGTAAATGACTGACAAACTCTTCTTGATAATCCAACCAAATAAAATCAGATATCTTATAATTCACCAGAAGGTATTTTAATCCTTACTTGAAGGAACCAAATGAAATGAATGGACAAGATTAACAGATAATATTTTACTGGAGACAGAATGGCAATCTAATTGTATGGCCCTACTTAGTAATCCAAGCTTAATACTTCTAGGCTACTGTAACTAAATCAGAAGGGTTTAATTCCTCAAATGGATACCAACCTATTTAATCACACAGATACAGCAAATGTGTATTGACAGATCAAATATATACTTGATATGTTTAATCTGAATATCAAGGAAATGTAGAAATGGAGACAGCCACACAATTGAATAATCTTAACAAACAACTGATACCAAAGCAGAACCACTGAATCAGAGAACTTCAAACTTCTTCTTCAAATAAAATATGCAACATAGTCATTTTGAAACATTGTATATATGATGTATCTAAATATATTCTACTACTGATGATCTCTCAGCATCGATTGTTTGGACTTATATAGATATTTCTATGAAGACTCATAACTCTTCAATAAGTTTTTTGGGAACTTAACAAACATTAACAACTATAACATAATTATGATTAGGCTCTATTTAGCCACAAGTAAACTTTAGCCAAGCAATCCAAGTAATCCTTCTCACGATGAGAATCAGTAAGGTCAACAACACTTCTGGTAATTATATCAAGTGTGATCATGCTTTCCAATTGTTTGCAAACTTCTCTAGATGCAGAGGCTTTGTCTTTTAGAGCTCCTGTGGCTTTGTGTAATATAATTTGACAATCAATAATCCATTCTTCCTTGCTCTTTACCTCTCCATTGTCTTTAAATATCCTGGGCACTCTTGCGTTTGAGGCATCATTTCCTTCCTTAGCATCAACTTTAAGTTTGTCATAATAATTTTGGTGTTGTTTGAGAAATGCTTTTACATCAGAGATATCTGTACTATCAACAGCACTTCTGTTTTGTAGCTCAGTCAATTTTTGTCGTATTCTTTTTTCAATTCTTTCATGTTCTTGAACTGCTTTATGATTCTCTGAGTAATTATCCCAAAACTGGTTTAACCACCGCACCATGTTTGCATACCTGCTCTGCAGTATTGTAACAAATGCATCTATCTGAATTTGGGTTGCCTGATCAGGGGATAACACTTGAATGCCCTGTGAGCTCTCACCTTGAGTTATTCTTTTAGTGGATTGACCAAAAGTGCTCTTAACAGCATCCTTCAAGTAATCATTTTTCTTTTGTCAATCTTTCACAATTCAATTTGTATGTATCTCTTTCTTTGATCAACATTTGAGCTTGTGCTTTATTCAACTTTGCAACATTGATACCAATGTCTGCAGTAATTATAGAGGCAGTTTCCCCTGCTCTGAAATTCATAACATGGCCAAAAGTCTTTTCAGTATCTATGATGGCCGTCTTCTTATGGGGAGGGTATAACGCCCATATCATCAAGGAATTTTCATCATTATTGTATCTTGTTCCCATATATACTTCATTAACTCCTTCTGGAGTAAGTTTATACTTGTCATTAGCATTATTCAGAAAACTATCAAAAACCAAAGCAAAATTTAAATCCAGACTAGGAAAAATCATAACCCCTGCATCCTTGAGCAACTGTCTACCCTTTCTAGGTGTCATGTCCTACATTTCCTTATCTACTGTTTCCTTCAGCATATCTAATAATTGTTTTTCATTATCAGTAGAAATATCATCTACTGATTCTCTGATCTCTTTCCCTTTGTATTTATACAGGAATGGTTTAAATTCTTTTGATTGAATAAATTTATCATCTGAAATGAAAGAATCATAAGCTGCTTGGCGTGGATCCTCATCAGCAGACCCCTCCTCATCATGTAGCACAACTGGAGGCTGATATTGTTGCATTTTCCTTTTGGACATTTCCATTGTTTTGTCTTGTGGCTACTCTTGTTCTGTCAGTTCTTCATCTTCAGAAGATACCACTTCAAACTCTGCTAACTGCTTTTTCTTTTCACTTAGATCCCTGTTATATTTTTCTACCACCAATTCGACTTCTGCTTCTTCTAAATTTCTAATGACATCATCATGTGGATAATGTATGTGCATGTATCCACTGAGATTTTGTTTTCTTCTTGCAGAGTCAATAAAGCCTTCAGGGTCAAATCCTTTTCTCATCTCAGCAGTCATTATGTTATAATGCATTAATTTATCTAGAATGAGATTGTAACCTTCTTTTGAAACCACAGTAAAATCTCCAAAACATAAGGTGCTGGGCATAAATGATTGTTTGTCATGTGAACTCAAATGCATCACATTTGAACAATGCATTTGCCTGATTATCTCTAGATATGCAAGCCTGTCAGGGACAGTCTTGGGCAATATGAATGGAGCATCCTCAAAACCATAAACTCTGATCATAGTAGCATCTTCAAAGCAATACCAGTCTCCCCAATTATGAGTGACAATAGGGGGGCCACCAAAATCTTTTGGTCTGAGGAATCTTTTTATTTCAGTTGAAATTGAATATTCACAGGGGTGATTAAAATACCTATACATCACTTTTACACAATGCTCTTCAAATTGGGCATAACTGGAGTGGGCATATCTACTATCCCAGATTCTGGTCCACATTTGTACAGGTATCTTTTCCCCTTTCTTATTTGCAGCAACAACTTGAAACTCACTTGGCCATAACCCTACTTCCTGGCCATAATATAACACCATGTGCATAAGCATTGAGTAATGCTCAAAAGAGCATGCTGGAGCACTGTTTTTTATTGCAGATAGACCAGAGTCCATTCTATTAGCAATATAGGAAGCATAATCGAATTGCCTTGCATTATGACACTGAATGTCAGAGACTATGACCATCAGAGGAATAGTCATGAACTCAGGGACCTTTGAGCCAAGGACTTGGCCCACAGAAAAATAGGTATGCTGTATATATGGTTCAAATATGGCTACATGAAAGGGAGGGCCATCATTTTCAGTTAAGGGCATCACTTCTCCTTCAACCCTGGGCCTATGAATGGGCAACCTCCATCCATTATAAGTTGTGTCCATTCTCCAATACTCTTTATCCAGATCTTCATAAATGATAGGGACAGTGCATAAATCATCTAAATCAAAAACCTCACAAATAGAATTTTTTGACAAATGCACAATTGGTTCTCCCTGTGGGTTGCAGATGGCTTTCAGGTTTGAATTATAATGTCTGGCAAGCAATTGAAGGAGTTCCACATTCAAGAATACATTAGGTACAACCAGTTTTCCTAAATTCATGTGCCATGGGTTTGACACAGGAGCATTCCTAAACCTTCTATTATAGTGGAATCTGAAAAGTTCATATCCTGGAATTAGGGTCCAGATATCTCCCAGGCGTTTGTGTTTATCTTCTAATTTCTCCACTTCTGCCCTGAGTTGGGCAGACCTTCTGGCCTTGGGAGTTGACCCAGGCAATTGGTTAATTAGGTCTTGATTGAGTTTTCTTTCTTTCACTTTCTCCTCAGGGGTTTGTTCAGTTTTTTGTTTCTTAGGCTTACTGGTTTCCCCTTGTAACTTTCTTCCTTTTCCCTTTCCCAGATTTTCCATTTTAAAACTTTGGCAGAGAATTTAAATACAGGCTATATAGTGGTTTGTGTATATGTACCTGTCGTTCGGTGGCTGGAATTGGAATCCTCTGCTTTTGCCTTAAGAGTCCCTCTGTATTCTCTTCTCAGACAGTTTTTTGCAACTATAATGATCGTAGAAATTTCGTAGCCGTTTGTATTTAATTATCTGATCAATTCAATGTTCATCGCTGTGAAGTGTCACATCGCCATAACTCTTCTTATCGGCGTGAATTTTAAAATGTCTAGGTGACCTTAATGCTTTTATGGCGCGAACAGTCAATCAGCGTGACCCCTCAATTGTATTCCCGACACTATGTAATGTCATATCTTCAAGTAGGCGCGACCATTGGCATAACTTCCTTCATCACCATGTGATTTAGATTTCCTTCCGAAGTAATGAGTCTTACCGATATAATTTGTTTATCGGGGTGATTAATACTATCAGGATAACATAATTACGTTTCCCTGACTTTGTTGTCCCATCGATAGTCATGTTACTTTGGATCGGAATGACTGCTTTAATGTCTTGCTGCTAGAGTATACCCATCAGAATGAAACATACTATCGGGATAGCTTTCAAAAGATAACCCGATCTAAATCATCTCACCAATGGTTCTTTCATATTCTTTATCGGACAGAGTATGTTAAAGTATCACCGATACCTTTTGATCACCATGACTTGTGAATCGGCGAGACTTAATTCCCTTGTCCCGATATGTTGAGTCATCCCGATAGATACTTGTATCACTGTGAGTCTTGCCGAAAGCTCTCTTATCGCCAAGACATTGAGTATCAGAAACTTCTTTGTGTCTTATCTCGATAGTTTACTTCTTGCCGATGGCTATTTGCTTCGTTACCCCCGCAGGATGTTCGGTGAGACTCTTGCCGAAATACTTTATCGGTATGATATATACCGTCAGGGCAACTTTTAAAAGGTCATCCGATAGTTGTCTATCATACTGATCGGTATGACCACTTGCTTCTCTTGCCGATGTAAGGCCATCAGTATTACTTATTCCATCGATGACTTCCATAGATCTCCTTCCGATCTTCCTTCTCACGCCGATGGTTATTTTGAAATGATTCTTTATGTATCGATGTAAACAAAACAACATCTTGCCGATGGATTGACTTTGAAGAAATTTGGCATTGCTCATCCATAGACACCTTGTGAGATACATTAAATTTTTATTATGGTCTTTTGGGGTGTTTTTTTAGGATTTGTTCAAATATAATGGAGTGAAAAGATAGTAAAATTTTCAAAATTTTTACTGTCCTAACAGAGTGTATAAGGATGATTTTCAAGTCAAAATGCTTTTTGAGTGGTCCACGTGATGTAATTTTGTCTCCTCCAATACCGCTTTAGGTTTGGAGCTAAATACAAGAAAGAATAAGTGTTTGTTGCCGACTTGGTGTATGTTGATGATTATGCCATGTGTTAGGAAGTGTGCACCAACTTGGAAGAGTGTGCTAAGGTAATTTAGGTCTTGATTAACTCTTGTTTTTAAACCACATTAGATTTCTACTTACCCAAATGATTGGGAGCCGACTGTTGTGGCTATTGCACTTTTCATGTAACATATTTCATCTTGTCCGACAAAGGAGAAAGTTTTTGAATTACAAAAGATATAAATGTAAAATCAAAGTTGTTAAAGGATGTGATTGTATATGTATTGTGTGATAGCATTAATAATGTGTGAATAAACTAACCCCAGAAGCAATTTTGATGATGAAATGTGGAAAGGATCAGTTTATGTAAAGTGATATTGTGGTGGAGGTGATTATAGGGGATGTGATAATAGAGAAGAGTTTTTGAAGGTGTTTCGATGTTATAGAACTTTGTATTGTGAATGTGCAGAGATGAAATAGTTATGCAGACTTTGGAAAGGTTCGCAGAAGGTTGGAGCAGTTAGTGTTTGTGAAAGAAACATCTGAGCCAGATAAGTATTTTGTTGCAAAGGTTGAAGCCTCTTTGTGTAAGAGTTGTAAGTGTTCTAGTAGTTTAGGGAGTTGTAGCTTCCTTTGGGTTGTATCCCGTAAATGATAATGTAATCTGTTGCAAGTATGAGGATAATCAGTGTTGTCATTGATGTCAACATACTCATATTGCATTAATGAGAAGGATTGGATGAGCTGTGTGCTGAGGATATTGAGGGAATTAGTCTCAATCAGGAACAGTGAAAAATAATGATGACAATAAGGTAAAAGTCCAAGATAAGTTAAAGATCAGAAAATGCCGTTTAAAGGATTTGTAGATATGAGTCTTGAGATGATCCAGTCAAGTTTTTAGAGGTCCACATGAAGATCTGAAGAAGTTATGATTGCTCAAGTAGAACCGGTTTCGACAAACGTTCAGTGGTGACAGAGTGTCACAGTTTGGTCCGGTGAGATCCGGAATTGCATTATCCCATTCTGTGGATTGGAGGGAGTGTTGAAGAAGTTCGTATGAAGTGAAAAATAGATTTGTTCATGGTTTGGAGGTCCGAAAGCACATTTTTCATTATGACAGTGATAACAGACTATGTTCTTGAAGTTCTGGATGAAGAAGAGAAGAATTCCAGTAAGCTGATAAAGTGCAGATATTCTTGATGACTGAGGAAAGGTTTTGGTGATCTTTGGATCATGTACAATTCTTATTAGCGGTCCGCATTGAAGTTAGAGTTTGCATTTGAAGAATAACCACGGATATTGGTGTTCTTCTTGAGACTGGCCAACTAGATGTATTACATGTCTTGCGAATGATCTTGTAGGTGTTTGCCGACTTAGATGATTGTTCCTAAGTTGATGCCTTGTATAAATAAGGGTTGTAAATTCATGTTGTAGTGTGATTTGTGGTGATGAGTGTGGTATAGCGAAGAGAAGTGTGAAAGGCAGAGCAAGAGTTTTGGGCTTAAATGGAACTGATCCAGGCATGGTAAAGATGTCAATCTCCAGTTCAAGTTTGTGATACTTGTTACTTTGTAGACAATGTGTCTCTTGTAGGTAGTGTGCCTCTTGTGAGCAGTGTGCTCAGGCAGTGAGCCCTAATTGGCATGTGCCATCTATTTTTCTTATTCTTCTAATAGAGAATAATCCTTGGGTTAATCACCCCGTGGTTTTTCCCTTAATCGGGTTTTCCACGTCAAAATCTTGGTGTCTCATGTGTTGATGTGTATCTGCTCTGATGTTTATGCTTTATGCTTTCATGATATGCTATTAAAAAATAAACAGGAGTTAAGTGTTTTGAATTAGATGCAATTTTTGCACAACTGATTCACCCCCCTCTCAGTTGTGTGCCCTAAATCTAACAATTGGTATCAAAGCTAGGTTCCTCTAAAAGGAGCTTAACTGCTTGAGGAGATCCAGGATGTCATCATACAAGAAGGACAATCTGAAGTTTGATGGAACCAACTTCTCTCTTTGGAAAGGTCGCATGAAATGTCACTTGGAGTGTATGGGAAAGGCATACTTGTCTATGGTCACAAAAGCATATGTACCTCCACAGGGTTGTCCAACAACTCTAAATGAAATCATAGATGCTGAAAACAATCTGCGGACCAAAGAGGCTCTTCTAAGCGCATTAACTGACTCAGAGCTCTCAAATGTTATTGACCTACCAACTGCCTATGAGATCTGGATTAAACTCGAACTTCTGCATGAAGGAGATAAGTATGTTAAGAGTGCAAGGTTGTAGAGTCTCAAAGGGAAATTTGAAAGACTGAAAATGAGAGATGATGAAAATATCACTACCTTTATGCCAAGAGTAAATGAGTTGGTGTGTGGAATTAGGAATGCTGGTGGAGTTTTGGATGAAAATGAGATTGTTGGCAAAATTCTCAGATCCCTTCCTACTGCCTACAAAATCAAGGTTGCTGCCATTGATGAATTTAGAGCCCATACAACTGTCACAGGAGACCAATTGGTTGGCAAACTGGCTACATTTGAAATGACTGAGTTTGGAGATGATCCCCCCAAGACTGAATCTACATTCAAAGCCAGTGCCTCTGTGAAAGGTAAACAAAGTTTTGATCCAGGAGAAAACTCTTCAAGGAAGCTGTCATGGTATGATCAAGCAAGAAGAGACATGGAAGCAGAAGAAGCAGAAACAGCTCAACTTGAAGCCCTCATTGCAAAAAGACTGCCAAGAGGATCCAGTAAGTATGAAGAAAAATTACCCTTTAAGTGTTTCAACTACAATAAGATTGGTCATTTTGCCTCAAGATGTACGGAAAGATCTGCAAGGTCAAATTCTAATAGACAAAGGTTCCAAAAGAATTATTATTATGTTCATAAAGAAGATGATAATGAAGGAGTAATAGATGATGAATCAGAGATAGGAAACAAATCCGGAAATGAATGGGTGTTTATTGCCATCAAGGAAGAAGATCCAATATCCTCTGAATCTGTCAATTATAAGGTTGTAGAAAGAGCTTTGGCTACCCAAGTTGAAGATAAGGATTATTGGGTTATTGACAGTGGATGCTCTCACCATATGACAGGTGACAAGAACAAGTTCTTAGATTTGGAAAGGTATGAAGGAGGAGTGGTAAAGTTTGGTGATAATTCAGCTGGTAGAATCAGAGGAAGAGGAACTATTTCTTTTAATGGAAGAAACAAAACTAGTAATGTGATGTATGTTGAAGGTTTGAAGCACAATCTTCTCAGTGTTGGACAGTTGGTGGACAAAGGCTATGATCTCTAATTCAAGGATGGCAAATGCAAAATGTTTGAAAGATCCAGAACAGAGATTGCATCCGGTACTCAAACTAAAGACAATATCTTCCACTTGGTTGGTGCTGATAAAAGTTGTCTATTTGTTCAAATTGATCAGAGTTGGTTATGGCATAGAAGGATGTGTCATATAAAATTTGATAACATCATCAAGATAAGCAATACTCAGGCTATAAGAGATCTTCCAAAATTGGTAAAACCTACAAACAGTTTGTGCAAAGAATGTCAGCTGGGCAAACAGAGCAGAGTCTCATTCAAAAGCAAGGATCAATCCTCTACCGGATTATTGGAACTAGTTCATACTGATCTATGTGGTCCAACAAGAATCAAGAGTATGCAAGGTGATAGATATTTCATGTTACTGATTGATGACCATTCCCAGATGATGTGGGTTACCTTTCTGAAAGAGTAATCAGAAGATTTTGAGACGTTCAAAATCTTCAAGGCTATGGTAGAGAATCAAACCAGATTAAAACTGAAATGTATGAGGTCTGATAGAGGTGGTGAATTCACATCCAGTGAATTCATAGATTTTTGTGAGAAGCATGGTATAAAGAGACAGTTATCTGCTCCTAGGACTCCACAGCAGAATGGAGTAGTAGAGACAAAGAACTAGACCATCTAGGAAGCATCCAAGACAATGATGATGGAAGCAAATGTTCCCAAGATGTTTTGGAGAGAAGCTGTCAGCATTGCAATCTATACTCTCAATCAAGTTCAAATCAGAAGCAATATCGGTAAGATTCCTTATAAACTTTGGTTTGGCATCACTCCTACTGTGAGATATTTCAGAGTATTTGGTAGAAAATGTTACATTAAAAGAGATGAATATCTTAGAAAGTTTGATGCTAGAAGTGATGAAGGAATTTTCTTGGGTTACTCCACTTAAAGTAAAGCATACCGGTGTTATAACAAGAGACTACGAAAGATGATAGAAAGTATAGATGTGAAGGTTGATGAGGGAATAGAGAAACCCTCAAGGTTTTATGAGTATGATGAAGATGATCAAGATGGTGTTCTGGCTCAAGGAGCTCAATCCTCTCCTGAAAGTCAGATTTAGACTGATCCGGTAAATCAGGATGAAGAGATAGGTCTGAATGAGCCTAATCAAGAAGCAAAAGTGCAAGAAACTCCCAAAGTTCCAAGGTATGTAAGACTAAACCATTCTGAAGATTAGATCATAGGTGACAAAAGCAAAGGTGTGCAAACTAGAAGGAAAATTGCTCAAAATTTAGATGAATGTTGTCTGATTTCAGAGATTGAACCTAAGACAATAAATGAAGCCTGCAATGATGAAAATTGGACCAAAGCAATGGAGGAAGAGTTGATGCAAATTGAGAAAAATCACACTTGGGATCTTGTTTCTAGACCTAGTAACAAGAATGTGATTGGAACCAAATGGGTCTACCAGAACAAACTAAATGAAGTTGGTGAAGTAATCAGAAATAAAGCCAAATTAGTCTGCAAAGGCTACTCTCAAATAGAAGGGATTTATTTTGAGGAAACCTTTGCTCTGGTGGCAAGAATTGAAGTAGTCAGACTATTTCTTGCATTTGCTACCTTTAAAGATTTCAAAGTGTGTCAGATGGATGTCAAATCTGCTTCCCTGAATGGTGACCTAGAAGAAGAGGTGTACATTGAACAACTAGATGGATTTCAGTTATCTGAGCATGGTGATATGGTCTGCAAATTAAAAAAGGCACTATATGGTCTAAAGCAAGCTCTAAGAACATGGTATGAAAGGTTGGACAAACATCTTTTGAAGATTGGTTTCAACAAAGGTACTATTAATAGTAACCTATATTTCAAAATTGATCATGAAAACATCTTTGATTGTTGAAGTATTTGTTGATGATATCATCTTTGGAGGAAGAGACAGTATGTGTAAAATCTTTTCAAATCAAATGAAAAGTGAGTTTGAAATGTGAATACTCAGTGAAATAAATTTCTTCTTGGGTCTGCAAATTACTCAGACAAAGAAAGGAATCTTTATCTCTTAGACCAAATATGTGAAAGAACTATTGAAGAAATTTGGAATGGAAGATTCAAAGCCAATGAACACTCCCATGGCTACCGGATGTAAGTTGAGCAAAAATGATGACTCTCCTAAGACAGATCAGACAAAGTATAGATCAATGATTGGAGGATTATTGTATCTCACTCAAACTAGACCAGATATAATGTAGGTTGTTGGTCTTGTGGCGAGATTCCAGGCTGATCCTAGAGAATCTCATGTCATGGAAATCAAAAGAATTTTTAGGTACTTAAAAGGAACAGTTGAGTATGGTCTATGGTATCCTAGAGATCATAATTTTTCTCTTCATGCATATACAAATGCAGATTGGGTAGGAGATGTGGATGATAGGAAGAGTACAAGTGGAGGAGCATTCTTTTTGGGGAAAAGGTTGGTTTCTTGGCTAAGCACGAAACAAGAGGTAATATCCCTGTCTACAACTGAAGCAAAATACATTGCAGCAGTAGGAAGTTGCACTCAACTTTTGTGGATGAAGCAAATGCTAAGAGATATTCAAGTAGAATATGAGGAGATTATCACAATTTTCTATGATAATTCAAGTGGAATAAATATTTCTAAGAATCTGGTGTTACATTCTAAGACCAAGCATATATCTATCAAATTTCACTTTCTGAGAGAGCAAGTGAACAAGGGTGAAGTCAGATTGGAGTATGTGGCCTCCAAGGATCAGCTTGCAGATATTTTTACTAAACCTCTTCCCAAGGACTCTTTTGAGTATCTTAGGGAGAAGTTAGGGGTTATTGCCCCTCCGATGATGAACTAGGATGCACTAATGTGCATCAGTCCGGTGGATATCATAGTCATATCTTGTGATCCAGATTGATGGGAGCTACTACTCAGGGAGAGCAGCTAGTATGATTCTAATGTGTTAGAGTTACAAGTATGAGCCCTTTGCCATTGATGTCAAAGGGGGAGAGAAGATGTGAAAAACAAGTGGTTGATGATCAAAGGGGGAGCAGTAAAGGAAGAGAAGACATGTGAAG
Organism: Cunninghamia lanceolata; assembly: GCA_027924645.1. Taxonomy (NCBI): domain Eukaryota; kingdom Viridiplantae; phylum Streptophyta; class Pinopsida; order Cupressales; family Cupressaceae; genus Cunninghamia; species Cunninghamia lanceolata. Next base: position 1,674,984 of record BSBN01000007.1, read on the forward strand.
AGTTGTTGCTAATAGGGGGAGCTATGACGGAAAGGAGAAGTTCTTGTCTTGATAGTTTTTCACATCACATGTTGCCATCAATGACAAAGGGGGAGATTGTTGCAAGTATGAGGATAACCAGTGTTGTCATTGATGTCAACATACTCATATTGCATTAATGAGAAGGATTGGATGAGCTATGTGCTGAGGATATTGAGGGAATTAGTCTCAATCAGGAACAATAAAGAACAGTGATGACAATAAGGTAAAAGTCCAAGATAAGTTAAAGATCAGAAGATGTAGTTTAAAGGGTTTGCAAATATGAATCTTAAGATGATCCAGTCAAGTTTTTAGAGGTTCATATGAAGATCTGAAGAAGTTATGATCACTCAAGTAGAACCAGTTCTGACAGACGTTCAGTGGTGACAGAGTGTCACAGTTTGGTCCGGTGAGATCTGGAATTGCATTATCCCATTCTGCGGATTGGAGGGAGTGTTGAAGAAGTTTGTGTGAAGTGAAAAATAGATTTGTTCATGGTTTGGAGGTCTGGAAGCACCTTTTTCATTATGACAGTGATGACAGACTGTGTTCTTGAAGTTCTGGATGAAGAAGAGAAGAATTCCAGTAAGCTGATAAAGTGCGGATGTTCTTGATGACTGAGGAAAGGTTTGTTACAAGTATGAGGTGAACCAGTGTTGTCATTGATGTCAACATACTCATATTGCATTGACAAGAAGGATTGGATGAGCAGTGTGCTGAGGATATTGAGAAAATTAGCCTCAGTCAGGAACAGTGAAGAATAGTGATAAGAAGAAGGCAAATGTATTGTATAGGATGCGAACTAGAGGATGCAGATTAAAGGGTTTGTAGATATGTGTCTTGAGATGCTTCAGTTAAGATTTCAGAGGTCCGCATGAAGATCTGAAGGAGTTGTGGCTGTCGGTATAGAACCAGTTTCGACAAGTGTTCAGAAGTGACAGAGGATCACAGAAAGGTCTGGTGAGGTCTGGAATTGTATAATCCTAATCTGCAGATTGGAAGGAGTGTTTGGGATGTCCTTGTGATGTGTCATCTCGAGTTGTGTATGATTTTGAGGTCTAGAAGTGCCTTTTGCATCGTGATAGTGGTGACAGACTGTGTTCTTGAAGTTCTGAATGAGGAAGAGAAGAGATTCCAGTATGTAGAGAAAGTGCAGATGTACCTGGTCATTCAGGCAGGCTTGTGAAGGTTCTTGGATCATGATGAAGTCGTGTTGTTGGTCCACATTGATGGTAGATCCTGGAATTGAAGTTATTCTTCTAGATGAAGTTCTTCTTCCGACTAGCCGACCGGATGAGTTGTTCATCCTGCGAATGTTCTTATGATGGCCGACCGGATGTGTTATTCATCTTGCGGATATTCTTATGGTTGATTGTCGACTTAGATGATTGTTCCTAAGTTGATGTCTTGTATAAATAAAGGTTTGTGAGTTCATTTAGTAGTGTGGATTAGTGGAATGAGTGTGGTGTAGCAAAGAGAAGTGAGAAAGGCAGAGCAGGGATTTTGGGCTTAAATGGAACTGATCCAGACATAGTAGAGATGTCATTCTCCAGTTCAAGATTGTGATTCTTATCACTCTGTAGATAGTGTGTCTCCTTGTAGGCAGTGGGCCTCTTTGTGAGCAGTGTGCTCGGGCAGTGAGCCCTAATTGGCAAGTGTCATTCTTTTTCTTATTCTTCTAACAGAGAATAATCCTTGGGTTAATCACCCCATGGTTTTTCCCTTAACCGGGTTTTCCACGTCAAAATCTTGGTGTTCAATGTGTTGATGTTTATCTGCTCTTGTGTTTATGCATTAGGCTTTCATGGATGATTAATTGATATACTGTTAACTAACAAAGAAGAATCAAGTATTTAAAAGAGTAGGTTTTTATACAACTGATTCACCCCCCTTCTCAGTTGTATGCCCTAGATCTAACAATTGGTATCAGAGCCAAGTTCCTCTGAAAGGAGCTTAACCGCTTGAGGAGATCTAGGATGTCGCCATATAAGAAGGATAGTCTGAAGTTTGACGGAACCAACTTTGCCCTCTGGAAAGGTCGCATGAAATGTCACTTGGAATGTATGGGAAAAGCATACTTGGCCATGGTCTCAAAACCATATGTACCTCCACAAGGTGGTCCGACAACTCTGAATGAAATCATAGATGCTGAAAACAATCTGCGGACCAAGGAAGCTCTGCTAAGCGCATTAAACGACTTAGATCTCTCAAATGTTATCGACCTACCAACTGCATATGAGATCCTAACTAAATTGGAACTTCTATATGAAGGAGATGAGTTTGTCAAGAGTGCAAGGTTGCAAAGTCTGAAAGGGAAATTTGAAAGGTTGAAGATGAGAGATGATGAAAACATCACTACCTTTATGCCAAGAGTGAATGAGCTGGTATGTGGAATTAGAAATGCTAGTGGAACTCTAGATGAAAATGAGATTGTTTGCAAAATCCTCAGATCCCTTCCTGCTGCCTACAAAATCAAGGTTGCTGCCATTGATATATTCAGAGCCCACACAACTGTCACAAGAGAGCAATTGGCTGGCAAACTAGCTGCATTTGAAATGACCAAGTTTGGAGATGATCCTCCCAAGACTGAATCTGCTTTCAAAGCCAGTGCCTATGTGAAAGGCAAATAGAGACTTGATCCGGGTGAAAACTCTTCAAGGAAGATGTCATGGTATGATCAAGCAAGAAGAGACATGGAAGAAGAAGAAGCGGAAACAGCTCAACTTGAAGCCCTCATTGCAAAGAGACTGCCAAGAGGATCCGGTAAGTATGAAGGAAAACTACCCTTTAAATGCTTCAACTGCAATAAGATTGGTCATTTTGCTTCAAGATGTCCGGAAAGATCTGCAAGGACTAATTCTAACAGACAAAGGTTTCAAAAGAATTGCTATTATGTTCATGAAGAAGATGACAATGAAGGAGTAACAGATGATGAATCAGAACTAGGAAGCAAATCCGGAAATGAATGGGTGTTTATTGCCATCAAGGAAGAAGATTCAATACTCTCTGAATTTGTCAATCAGAAGGTTGTGGAAAAAGCTTTGGCTGCTCAAGTGGAAGAAAAGGATGATTGGGTTATTGACAATGGATGTTCTCACCATATGACTGGTGACAAGGATAAGTTCTTGGATTTGGAAAGGTATGAAGGAGGAATGGTAAAATTTGGTGACAATTCTGCTGGCAGAATCAGAGGTAGGGGAACTATTTCCTTTGATGGAAAGAGCAAAATAGGTAATGTACTATATGTTGAAGGATTGAAGCACAATCTTCTCAGTGTTGGTCAGTTAGTAGACAAAGGCTATGATCTCTGGTTCAAGAATGGAAAATGTAGAATCTTTACAAGTTCCAGAACTGAAATTGCATCTGGTACTCAGACAAAAGGTAATATCTTTCATCTGGTTGGTTCAAATAAAAGTTGTCTGTTTGTTCAAATTGATCAGAGTTGGTTATGGCATAGAAGAATGTGTCATGTAAATTTTGATAACATCATCAAGATAAGCAATACTCAGGCTGTAAGAGATCTTCCAAAATTGATGAAACCTACAAATAGTTTGTGCAAAGAATGTCAGCTAGGTAAACAGAGCAGAATCTCTTTCAAAAGCAAAGATTAGTCCTCTACCAGATTGTTGGAACTAGTACATACTAATCTCTGTGGTCTGACAAGAATCAAGAGTCTACAAGGTGATAGATATTTCATGTTGCTAATTGATGACCATTCCCAGATGATGTGGGTTACCTTCCTAAAGGAGAAATCAGAAGCCCTTGAGAAGTTCAAAATCTTCAAAGCTATGGTAGAGAATCAAACCGGATTAAAATTGAAGTGTCTAAGGTCTGATAGAGGTGGTGAATTTACATCTGGTGAGTTCATTGACTTTTGTGAGAAGTAGGGTATAAGAAGACAGTTATCTGCTCCCAGGACTCCATAGCAGAATGGAGTAGTTGAGAGAAAGAACCGGACCATCCAGGAAGCTGCCAGGATAATGATGCTGGAAGCAAATGTTCCTCAAATGTTTTGGAAAGAAGCTATCAGCACTGCAGTCTACACTCTCAATCGAATTCAAATCAGAAACAACACCGGTAAGACCCCTTATGAACTCTGGTTTGGTATCACTCCTACTATGAAATATTTCAGAGTATTTGGTAGCAAGTGTTATATTAAAAGAGATGAAGATCTAGGAAAGTTTGATGCTAGAAGTGATGAAGGAATTTTCTTGGGTTACTCCACTCAAAGCAAAGCATACCGGTGTTACAATAAGAGATTGATGAAGATGATAGAAAGCACTAATGTGAAAGTTGATGAAGCAATTGAGAAGCCCTCAAGGTTTTATGAGTTTGATGAGGATGACCAAGATGGTGTTCAAGTTCAAGGAGCTCAATCCTCTCTGATAAGTCAGAATCAGCCTGATCTGGTAAATCAGGAAGAAGAAATAGGTCTGAATGAGCTTGATCAAGAAGCAACAGTACAGAATGCTCCCAAAATTCCAAGGTATGCAATACAGAACCACTCTGAAGATCAGATCATAGGTGACAGAAACAAAGGTGTGCAAACTAGAAGGAATGTTGCTCAAAATCAGGATGAATGTTGTCTGATTTCAAAGATTGAACCCAAAACAATAAATGAAGCTTGCAATGATGAAAACTGGACCAAAGCAATGGAAGATGAATTGATGCAAATTGAGAGAAATCACACTTGGGATCTTGTTCCCAGACCTAGAGACAGGAATGTGATTGGAACCAAATGGGTTTTCCGGAACAAACTGAATGAAGCTGGTGAAGTAATCAGAAACAAAGCTAGATTGGTCTGCAAAGGCTACTCTCAAATAGAAGGAATTGATTTTGAAGAAACCTTTGCTCTGGTGGCAAGAATTGAAGTAGTCAGATTACTCCTAGCATTTACTGCCTTCAAAGACTTCAAGGTATATTAGATGGATGTCAAGTCTACCTTCCTAAATGGTGATCTAGAAGAAGAAGTTTACATTGAACAACCAGATGGATTTCAATTGTCTGATAATGATGATATGGTCTGCAAGTTGAAGAAAGCCTTGTATGGATTAAAGCAAGCCCCAAGAGCATGGTATGAAAGGTTGGATAAGCATCTTGTGCAGATTGGATTCAACAAAGGTACTGCTGACAGCAACTTATATTTCAAAATTGATCATGAAAATATTTTGATTGTTGAAGTGTTTGTGGATGATATCATTTTTGGAGGAAGAGATAGTATGTGCAAAACTTTTGCAAATCAGATGAAAAGTGAGTTTGAAATGTCTATGCTTGGTGAAATGAATTTCTTCTTGGGTCTACAAATTACTCAAACAAAGAAAGGGATCTTTATTTCTCAGACCAAATATGTGAAAGAATTGTTGAGGAAATTTGGTATGGAAGATTCAAAGCCAATGAACACTCCCATGGCAATCGGATGTAAGTTGAGCAAAGATGATGACTCCCCAAAGGCAAATCAGACAAAGTATAGATCAATGATTGGTGGATTGTTGTATCTCACTCAGACTAGACCAAATATAATGCAGGTTGTTGGTCTTGTGGCAAGATTCTAGGCTGATCCTAGAGAATCTCATGTTATGGCGATCAAAAGAATTTTTAGGTACTTGAAAGGAACAGTCGAGTATGGTCTATGGTACCCTAGAGATCCAGATTTCTCTCTTCATGCTTACACAGATGCAGATTGGGCAGGAGATGTGGATGACCAGAAGAGCACCAATGGTGGAGCATTCTTTCTAGGGAAGAGATTGGTTTCTTGGCTAAGCAAGAAATAAGATGCAATATCTCTATCTACAACTGAAGCAGAATACATTGCAGCAGCAGGCAGTTGCACTCAAATCTTATGGATGAAGCAGATGCTAAGAGACATTAAAGTTGAATATAAGGAGCCTATCACAATTTTCTATGATAATTCAAGTGCAATTAATATTTCTAAGAATCCGGTATTGCACTCTAAGACTAAGCACATATCTATCAAGTTTCACTTTTTGAGAGAACAAGTGAACAAGGAAGAAGTCAGGTTGGAATATGTTCCTTCCAAGTATCAGATTGCAGATATCTTTACTAAACCTCTTCCCAAGGACTCTTTTGAATATCTCTGGGAGAATTTAGGGGTCATGGCCCCTCCGGTAATGAACTAAGATGCACTGATGTGCATCAGTTCAGTGGATATCACAGTCATATCTTGTGATCCGGATTGATGATGGGGAGCTGCTACTAAGGGGGAGCAGCTGGTATGATTCTGATGTGTTAGAATTGCAAGTATGAGCCCTTTGCCATTGATGTCAAAGGGGGAGAGAAGACATGTGAAAAACAAGTGGTTGATGATCAAAGGGGGAGCAGTAAATGAGGAGAAGACATGTTACTGATAGGGGGAGCTGTGACAGAAAGGAGAAGTTCTTGTCTTGATGGTTTTTCACATCATATGTTGCCATCAATGACAAAGGGGGAGATTGTTGCAAGCATGAGGTGAACCAGTGTTGTCATTGATGTCAACATACTCATATTGCATTGACAAGAAGGATTGGATGAGCAGTGTGCTGAGGATATTGAGAAAATTAGCCTCAGTTAGGAACAGTGAAGAACAGTGATAAGAAGAAGGCAAATGTATTGTATAGGATGCAAACCAGAGGATGTAGATTAAAGGGTTTGTAGATATGAGTCTTGAGATGCTTCAGTTAAGATTTCAGATGTCCGCATGAAGATCTGAAGGAGTTGTGGCTGTCGGTATAGAACCGGTTTCAACAAGTGTTCAGAGGTGACAGAGGATCACAGAAAGGTCCGATGAGGTCCAGAATTGTATAATCCTAATCTGCGGATTGGAAGGAGTGTTTGGGATGTCCTTGTGATGTGTCATCTTGAGTTGTGTATGATTTTGAGGTCAAGAAGTGCCTTTTGCATCGTGATAGTGGCGACAGACTGTGTTCTTGAAGTTCCGAATGAGGAAGAGAAGAGATTCCAGTATGTAGAGAAAGTGCAGATGTACCTGGTCATTCAGGCAGGCTTGTGAAGGTTCTTGGATCATGATGAAGTTATGTTGTTGGTCCACATTGATGGTAGAGCCCAGAATTGAAGTTATTCTTCCGGATGAAGTTCTTGTTCTGACTAGCCGACCAGATGAGTTGTTCATCCTACGAATGTTCTTATGATGGCCGACCGGATGTGTTATTCATCTTGCAGATATTCTTATGGTTGATTGCCAACTTAGATGATTGTTCCTAAGTTGATGTCTTGTATAAATAAAGGTTTGTGAGTTCATTTAGTAGTGTGGATTAGTGGAATGAGTGTGGTGTAGCAAAGAGAAGTGCGAAAGGCAGAGCAGGGATTTTGGGCTTAAATGGAACTGATCTAGACATAGTAGAGATGTCATTCTCCAGTTCAAGATTGTGATTCTTATCACTCTGTAGACAGTGTGTCTCCTTGTAGGCAGTGGGCCTCTTTGTGAGCAGTGTGCTCAGGCAGTGAGCCCTAATTGGCAAGTGCCATTCTTTTTCTTATTCTTCTAACAGAGAATAATCCTTGGGTTAATCACCTCGTGGTTTTTCCCTTAACCGGGTTTTCCACGTCAAAATCTTGGTGTTCAATGTGTCGATGTTTATCTGCTCTTGTGTTTATGCATTAGGCTTTCATGGATGATTAATTGATATACTGTTAACTAACAAAGAAGAATCAAGTATTTAAAAGAGTAGGTTTTTATACAACTGATTCACCCCCCCCTCTCAGTTGTATGCCCTAGATCTAACAAGGTTTTAGTGATCTTTGGATCATGTACAATTCTTATTAGCGGTCCGCATTGAAGTTAGAGTTTGCATTTGAAGAATAACCACGGATATTGGTGTTCTTCTTGAGACTGGCCAACCAGATGTATTACACATCTTACGAATGATCTTGTAGGTGTTTGCAGACTTAGATGATTGTTCCTAAGTCGATGCATTGTATAAATAAGGGATTGTAAATTCATGTTGTAGTGTGATTTGTGGTGATGAGTGTGGTATAGCGAAGAGAACTGCAAAAAGCAGAGTAGGAGTTTTGGGCTTAAATGGAACTGATCCAAGCATGGTAAAGATGTCAATCTCCAGTTCAAGTTTGTGATACTTGTTACTTTGTAGATAGTGTGTCTCTTGTAGGCAGTGTGCCTCTTGTGAGCAATGTGCTTGGGCAGTGAGCCCTAATTGGCATGTGCCATCTATTTTTCTTATTCTTCTAATAGAGAATAATCCTTGGGTTAATCACCCCGTGGTCTTTCCCTTAACTGGGTTTTCCATGTCAAAATCTTGGTGTCTCATGTGTTGATGTGTATCTACTCTGATGTTAATGCTTTATGCTTTCATGATATGCTATTAAAAAACAAACAGGAGTTAAGTGTTTTGAATTAGATGCAAGTTTTTCACACCCCCCTCTCAGTTGTGTGCCCTAAATCTAACATAATCTTATCTTTATTTGTGGGGCTGGATTTGGATAGTAGATCCAAGAAGCTTTCTCACCGTGGTTTTTCCTTCTAGGGTTTTCCACATAAATCTTGTGTTATGGTTGTATGCTTATGTGTTCTTGTGTTTGTCATGCTTTAAATGCTTAAATTAGTTTGAATGTTGATTCACCCCCCTCTCAGTACTTCTATATTCAACAGGACACACAAAAATGCAATGTATATCAAGTCCTCATCCAAGGTAGATATATCTAGAACATAATGATGTACTAGCTACACTAAATCACTAGAGGCCCCATTTGAAGAAACAAGAGATGAACGAGGAGATAGAATGTAAGCACATGTCTCTATAATCTTAGTTGATGAAAGAACACCAATATTTAAATGATCATATTGTATCTCCTCAAAAGTATCCACACTAGATGCTTGAGTGTGTAAACCAACTAAAGGAATAATAAGAGAAAAATGTGAGAAGGTGTATACACAAGATTGATGATCTACCTCCCCAACTGCAACAATATTGCTTCTATGCAAATCCCAAATGACCATAAAATATGATGTAAACTCAAAACTCTTCCCTACTCCACCATGTGTGATCTCATAGATAGAAGGGATATTGGTTGACAATGAAGACACACAAAGGACATCATTGAATGATCCTTCATCCATGTCAATAGATCCTTTCCTAAAAACACACATATATGTGTTGTTATCCATCAAGATGTGTGGTGATGAACAAGCCTCAAATGAAAAGAACATGCTCTATGATGAATCCATATGATGTAAATCTCTAGAATCAAGGATCCATTCTCCCTGGCTTAGAACCTAGAACCATAATAAATGTTTGCCTTTTTGGTTTCTCTCACTTTGAATGAAAATATGATGAACACCCTAAGATAGTTGAAGTAAAATTGGTATGGTTCTTCTTTAGAAGATGCTTCATCTCATCAATTTATTTTAAATAACATAGATATTCATCATGCCCTAGTTTCATGCATTATGCAAACTTGAGATTATCCTTCTTAGATGATTCCCCTTTTAAGGGAGAGGCTTCAAAATTTGATTGTGCTCTATCTTTGTATGTCTAGTTCTTTTTCTTCTTTTGTTTCTTTTTATGATTCCTTGATTTTTTATATACCTTAGGCTCACTAGAAAACAATACTTGTGGTTTAGAAGAATTGATGAATCCCATTTGAGTTAACTTCATGTCCTCTTGTATTAGAAGATTTGAAAATGCATCAAAATTAGAATCAACATATGTACCTTCCATAGAAAGCCAATGGGTGTGAAAGCTAGAAACAAATACTGAATACTTAGGACCAATCTTAGATAGCACATTTGGAATCAATTATAAATCCTCCTTATTAATCTTACAATAATTTAGCTCTATTCTTAGTTGATTTATCTTGGAGATATACTCTTGAATGTGGTCAAAACTTTTAAGATCAAGATTCATCAAATCATGATTCATCTAATATCCCCTAATCTTGTCAATTTTACCATATAATTTTTCAAGTGTCTCCCAAGTCTCCTTAGATGTTTTGCGTGACTCAAGATGAAATTCTAAATCAAAAGACACTAAAGACAAAATGTGACCAACAATTCTCTTACAATTCTAAGTCAGTAGGTTTAGGCACAAATTCATCTACATATCTAGTACAACATTTATGCTTTAGATAATTCCATATTAATTGTTTCCATGAGGCATAATTATATGGAGTTAGGAGTTCAAATGACTTTTCCCCATTACAAGAACACACAGCAAAGAGCTGAAAGATAACAAACACCACAAGATTACCCCCCCTAAATCACTCAAACAATGATTCCTCCAATAACATATGATCATGGAACTTTATAAATAGTGTGATTATAGCTTCCACTTTCTAAATCAATAAAGTAGTCTTGATCTTAGTACATTGTAGATGCCAAATTAGGCCATAAACTAAAGGTAAAATTTTGATATAGAATTAGATAGATTTGACTACACCAATGAAAAGTACATAAAAGATTATGCACATTCAAAAAAATTCACCCAAAATTTTATTGTATGAGCCTGAACGAAGCCCTGAAAGTTCCCAAAATTAGAACTACTCAACAATTACTATGAAAACCTATGATTTTTAGAAAATTCAAACACCAAAATCAAAAACCATCTACACTACCACAAAGTCTACAAACTTCTACCCCAAATACAAAAATTGCTCACAAAATAGGAGCCTGTATGATTGAGAATGAAGCCTACAAAGTATGAGTTGCAATATTAATTCTACAACCTATGAGGGGGCAAGATTGGGGCTAAAATTTTCTAATGTCATACTAACATCACAATGATGTCAACAAACAAGTTGATATAATATGCTCCAAGTAGATGGAATATTCTTTAGAATAGAAAAACTACCCTTAAGTTTTGAAAAACTTCCTTCAATACTTGAAAACTACATGTTTTAAAGTCAAAACTACCTACCTTTTCTTGGGAAATTACTTCAGCAAGAGTGGGTAGTTTCATGGTTCAAATCCTTGGTTTTGGGCCTTGGATGGCTATTTCATAGCTAGTATTCACCATCTATTAAGGGATCTAGGTAGTTGGGCCCATGCCATATGGTACCCTGTGAAACACTTCTATCCTATAGACTGATGCAAGTACCCTATGTAGGTGGGTCATACCTATGACTATGATTAATATATGTATAATTAAAAAATAGAAAACTAACCTTTTAATCAATGAATAAAAAATATTTTGCCCAATGGATAAAAGTGTTGCAAGTATGAGGTGATCCAGTGTTGTCATTGATGTCAACATACTCATATTGCATTGGCAAGAAGGATTTGATGAGCTGTATGCTGAGGATATTGAGAAAATTAGCCTCAGTCAGGAACAGTGAAAAACAGTGAAGAGAAGAAGGCAAATGTATTGTATAGGTTGAGAACCGGAGGATGCGGATTAAAGGGTTTACAGATATGAGTCTTGAGATGCTTCAGCCATGATTTCAGAGGTCCGCATGAAGATCTGAAGAAGTTATGGCTGTCTGTATGGAACCGGTTCAGGCAAGTGTTCAGAGGTGACAAAGGATCACAGAAAGGTCCGGTGAGGTCCGGAATTGTACAATCCTAATCTGCGGATTGGCAAGAGTGTTTGAGATGTCCTTGTGATGTGCCATCTCGAGTTGTGTATGATTTGGAGGTCCAGAAATACCTCTTGCATTATAACAGTAGCAACAGACAGTGTTCTTGGAGTTCCGGATAAGGAGGATAAGAGATTTCAGTAAGAAAATGAAATGCGGACGTACCTGGTCATTCAGGCAAGCTTGTGAAGGTTCTTAGATCATGTTCAGGTTGTGTTGTTGGTCCGCATTAATTTGTGTATGATTTGGAGGTCCGGAAGTATCTCTTGCATTATGACAATGGTGACAGACTGTGTTCTTGAAGTTCCGGATGAGGAAGACAAGAGATTCCAGTAGGTAAAGGAAGTGTGGATGTATCCGGTCTTTTAGACAGGCCTGTGAAGGTTCTTGGATCATGTTGAGGTTATGCTGTCGGTCCGCACTGATAGTAGAACCCGGAATTGAAGATATTCTTCCGGATGAAGTTCTTGCTCTGTTTAGCCGACCGGATGAGTTGTTCATCCTACGAATGCTCTTGTGGTGGCCGACCGGATGTGTTATTCATCTTGCGGATGTTCTTATGGTTGTTTGCTGACTTAGATGTTTGTTCCTAAGTTGATGTCTTGTATAAATAACGGTTTGTGAGTTCATTTCAGTGTGTGTGATGTGTGGATAAGTGTGGCATAGCGAAGAGAAGTGCGAAAGACAGAGCAGAGGTTTTTGGGCTTAATTGGAACTGATCCGGACATGGTAGAGATGTCATTCTCCAGTTCAAGACTGTGATTTTTATCACTTTGTAGACAGTGTGTCTCCTTGTAGGCAGTGGGCCTCTTTGTGAGCAGTGTGCTCGGGCAGTGAGCCCTTATTGGCATGTGCCATTCATTTTTCTTTATTCTTCTAACAGAGAATAATTCTTGGGTTAATCACCCCGTGGTTTTTCCCTTAACCAGGTTTTCCACGTCAAAATCTTGGTGTTCAATGTGTTGATACTTATCTGCTCTTGTGTTTATGTATTATGCTTTCATGGATGATTATTTGATATGCTGCTAACTAACAACAAAGAATCAAGTGTTTGAAATAACAAGAAGTTTTATACAACTGATTCACCCCCCCCCCTCTCAGTTGTATGCCCTAGATCCAACAATTGGTATCAGAGCCAAGTTCCTCTGACAGGAGCTTAACCGCTTGAGGAGATCCAGGATGTCGTCATACAAGAAGGATAGTCCGAAGTTCGATGGAACCAACTTCACTCTCTGGAAGGGTCGCATGAAGTGTCACTTGGAATGTATGGGAAAAGCATACTTGGATATGGTTTCAAAACCATATGTACCTCCACAAGGTGGTCCGACAACTCTGAATGAAATCACAGAAGCTGAAAACAATCTGCGGACCAAGGAAGCTCTTCTAAGCGCATTGAATGACTCAGATCTCTCGAATGTTATTGACCTACCAACTGCATATGAGATCCTGACTAAGCTGGAACTTCTGTATGAAGGAGATGAGTTTGTCAAAAGTGCAAGGTTACAAAGCCTGAAAGGGAAATTTGAAAGATTGAAAATGAGAGATGATGAAAACATCACTACCTTCATGCCAAGAGTAAATGAGCTGGTATGTGGAATCAGAAATGCTGGTGGAACTTTAGATGAAAATGAGATTGTCTGCAAAATCCTAAGATCCCTTCCTGCTGCCTACAAAATCAAAGTTGCTGCCATTGATGAATTCAGAGCCCACACAACTGTCACAAGAGAACAACTGGCTGGCAAACTAGCTGCATTTGAAATGACCGAGTTTGGAGATGATCCTCCCAAGACTGAATCTGCTTTCAAGGCCAGTGCCTATGTGAAAGGCAAACAGAGATTTGATCCGGGTGAAAACTCATCAAGGAGAATGTCATGGTATGATCAAGCAAGAAGAGACATGGAAGAAGAAGAAGCAGAAACAGCTCAACTTGAAGCCCTCATTGCAAAGAGACTGCCAAGAGGATCCGGTAAGTATGAAGGAAAACTACCCTTTAAGTGTTTCAACTGCAATAAAATTGGTCATTTTGCCTCAAGATGTCCGGAAAGATCTGCAAGATCTAATACTCACAGACAAAGGTTTCAAAAGAATTGCTATTATGTTCATGAAGAAGATGACAATGAAGGAGTAACAGATGATGAATCAGAACTAGGAAGCAAATCCAGAAATGAGTGGGTGTTTATAGCCATCAAGGAAGAAGATTCAATACTCTCTGAATCTGTCAATCACAAAGTTGTTGAAAAAGCCTTGGCTGCTCAAGTGGAAGAAAAGGATGATTGGGTTATAGACAGTGGACGTTCTCACCATATGACTGGCGACAAGAATAAGTTCTTAGATCTAGAAAGATATGAAGGAGGAATGGTAAAGTTTGGTGACAATTCTGCTGGCAGAATCAGAGGTAGGGGAACTATTTCCTTTGATGGTAAGAGCAAAACAGGAAATGTACTGTATGTTGAAGGATTGAAGCACAATCTTCTCAGTGTTGGTCAGTTAGTGGACAAAGGTTATGATCTCCGGTTCAAGAATGGAAAATGCAGAATCTTTACAAGCTCCGGAACTGAAATTGCATCCGGTACTCAGACAAAAGGTAATATCTTTCATCTAGTTGGTTCAAACAAAAGTTGTTTGTTTGCTCAAATTGATCAGAGTTGGTTATGGCATAGAAGAATGTGTCATGTAAATTTTGATAACATCATCAAGATAAGCAATACTCAGGCTGTAAGAGATCTTCCAAAATTGATGAAACCTACAAATAGTTTGTGCAAAGAATGCCAGCTAGGTAAACAAAGCAGAGTCTCTTTCAAAAGCAAAGATCAGTCTTCTACCGGATTGCTGGAATTAGTACATACTGATCTATGTGGTCCAACAAGAATCAAGAGTCTGCAGGGTGATAGATATTTCATGTTGTTGATTGATGATCATTCCCGGATGATGTGGGTTACCTTTCTAAAAGAAAAGTCAGAAGCTTTTGAGAAGTTCAAAACCTTCAAAGCTATGGTGGAGAATCAAACCGGATTGAGACTAAAGTGTCTAAGGTCTGATAGAGGTGGTGAATTTACATCTGGTGAATTCATTGACTTTTGTGAGAAACAGGGTATAAGGAGACAGTTGTCTGCTCCTAAGACTCCACAGCAGAATGGAGTAGTTGAGAGAAAGAACCGGACCATCTAGGAAGCTGCCAGGACAATGATGTTGGAAGCAAATGTTCCTCAAATGTTTTGGAAGGAAGCTATCAGCACTGCAGTCTACACTCTCAATCGAGTTCAAATCAGAAACAACACCGGTAAGACCCCCTATGAACTCTGGTTTGGCATCACTCCTACTGTGAAATATTTCAGAGTATTTGGTAGCAAGTGTTATATTAAGAGAGATGAAGATCTAGGAAAGTTTGATGCTAGAAGTGATGAAGGAATTTTCTTGGGTTACTCCACTCAAAGCAAAGCATACCGGTGTTACAATAAGAGATTAAGGAAGATGATAGAAAGCACCAATGTGAAAGTTGATGAAGGAATTGAGAAGCCTTCAAGATTTTATGAGATTGATGAAGATGACCAAGAGAGTGTTCAAGGACCTCAATCCTCTCCGGTGAGACAGAGTCAGCCTGATCCGGTAAATCAGGAAGAAGAGATAGGTCTAAATGAGCCTGATCAAGAAGCAGCAGTACAGGATACTCCCAAAATTCCAAGGTATGTAAAACTGAACCACTCTGAAGATCAAATCATAGGTGACAAAAGCAAAGGTGTACAAACTAGAAGGAATGTTGCTCAAAATCAGAATGAATGTTGTCTGATTTCAAAGATTGAACCTAAAACAATAAATGAAGCCTGTAATGATGAAAACTGGACAAAAGCTATGGAAGATGAATTGATGCAAATTGAGAAAAATCATACTTGGGATCTTGTTCCCAGACCTAGTGACAGGAATGTAATTGGAACCAAGTGGGTCTTCCAGAACAAACTAAATGAAGCTGGTGAAGTAATCAGAAACAAAGCTAGATTGGTCTGCAAAGGCTACTCTCAAATAGAAGGAATTGACTTTGAAGAGACTTTTGCTCCGGTGGCAAGAATTGAAGCAGTCAGATTACTTCTTGCATTTGCTGCCTTCAAAGACTTCAAGGTATATCAGATGGATGTCAAGTCTGCCTTCCTAAATGGTGATCTGGAAGAAGAAGTCTACATTGAACAACCGGATGGTTTTCAATTGTCTGACAATGATGATATGGTCTGTAAATTGAAGAAAGCTTTGTATGGATTGAAGCAAGCCCCAAGAGCATGGTATGAAAGGTTGGATAAGCATCTTGTGCAGATTGGATTCAACAAAGGTACTGCTGACAGTAACTTATATTTCAAAATTGATCATGAAAATATTTTAATTGTTGAAGTATTTGTGGATGATATCATTTTTGGAGGAAGAGATAGTATGTGCAAAACTTTTGCAAATCAGATGAAAAGTGAGTTTGAAATGTCTATGCTTGGTGAAATGAATTTCTTCTTGGGTCTGCAAATTACTCAAACAAAAGAAGGGATCTTCATTTCTCAGACCAAATATGTGAAAGAATTGTTAAAGAAATTTGGTATGGAAGACTCAAAATCTATGAACACTCCTATGGCAACCGGATGTAAGTTAAGCAAAGATGATGACTCTCCAAAGGCAGATCAGACAAAGTATAGATCAATGATTGGTGGATTGTTGTACCTCACTCAAACTAGACCAGATATAATGCAGGCTGTTGGTCTTGTGGCAAGATTCCAGGCTGATCCTAGAGAATCTCATGTTATGGCAATCAAAAGAATTTTTAGGTACTTGAAAGGAACAGTGGAGTATGGTCTATGGTACCCTAGAGATCCGGACTTCTCTCTTCATGCTTACACAGATGCAGATTGGGCAGGAGATGTGGATGACAGGAAGAGCACTAGTGGTGGAGCATTCTTTTTGGGGAAGAGATTGGTTTCTTGGCTAAGCAAGAAACAAGATGCAATATCTCTGTCTACAACTGAAGCAGAATACATTGCAGCAGCAGGTAGTTGCACTCAAATCTTATGGATGAAGCAGATGCTAAGAGACATCAAAGTTGAATATGAGGAGCCTATCACAATTTTCTGTGATAATTCAAGTGCAATTAATATCTCCAAGAATCCGGTATTGCATTCTAAGACTAAGCACATATCTATCAAATTTCACTTCTTGAGAGAACAAGTAAACAAGGAAGAAGTCAGATTGGAGTATGTTCCCTCCAAGGATCAGATTGCAGATATCTTTACAAAACCTCTTCCCAAGGACTCTTTTGAATATCTCCGGGAGAAGTTAGGGGTCATGGCCCCTCCGGTGATGAACTAAGATGCACTAATGTGCATCAGTCCGGTGGATATCACAGTCATATCTTGTGATCCGGATTGATGATGGGGAGCTGCTACTAAGGGGGAGCAGCTGGTATGATTCTGATGTATTAGAATTGCAAGTATGAGCCCTTTGCCATTGATGTCAAAGGGGGAGAGAAGACATGTGAAAAACAAGTGGTTGATAATCAAAGGGGGAGCAGTAAAGGAAGAGAAGACATGTGAAAAGTTGTTGTTGATAGGGGGAGCTGTGACAGAAAGGAGAAGTTCTTGTCTTGATGGTTTTTCACATCATATGTTGCCATCAATGACAAAGGGGGAGATTGTTACAAGTATGAGGTGATCCAGTGTTGTCATTGATGTCAACATACTCATATTGCATTGGCAAGAAGGATTTGATGAGCTGTATGCTGAGGATATTGAGAAAATTAGCCTCAGTCAGGAACAGTGAAAAACAGTGAAGAGAAGAAGGCAAATGTATTGTATAGGTTGAGAACCGGAGGATGCGGATTAAAGGGTTTACAGATATGAGTCTTGAGATGCTTCAGCCATGATTTCAGAGGTCCGCATGAAGATCTGAAGAAGTTATGGCTGTCTGTATGGAACCGGTTCAGGCAAGTGTTCAGAGGTGACAAAGGATCACAGAAAGGTCCGGTGAGGTCCAGAATTGTACAATCCTAATCTGCAGATTCGCAAGAGTGTTTGAGATGTCCTTGTGATGTGCCATCTCGAGTTGTGTATGATTTGGAGGTCCGGAAATACCTCTTGCATTATAACAGTAGCAACAGACAGTGTTCTTGGAGTTCCGGATAAGGAGGATAAGAGATTTCAGTAAGAAAATGAAATGCGGACGTACCTGGTCATTCAGGCAAGCTTGTGAAGGTTCTTAGATCATGTTCAGGTTGTGTTGTTGGTCTGCATTGATTTGTGTATGATTTGGAGGTCCGGAAGTATCTCTTGCATTATGACAATGGTGACAAACTGTGTTCTTGAAGTTCCGGATGAGGAAGACAAGAGATTCCAGTAGGTAAAGGAAGTGCGGATGTATCCGGTCTTTCAGACAGGCCTGTGAAGGTTCTTGGATCATGTTGAGGTTATGCTGTCGGTCCGCACTGATAGTAGAACCCGGAATTGAAGATATTCTTCCGGATGAAGTTCTTGCTCTGTTTAGCCGACCGGATGAGTTGTTCATCCTACGAATGCTCTTGTGGTGGCTGACCGGATGTGTTATTCATCTTGCGGATGTTCTTATGGTTGTTTGCCGACTTAGATGTTTGTTCCTAAGTTGATGTCTTGTATAAATAACAGTTTGTGAGTTCATTTCAGTGTGTGTGATGTGTGGATAAGTGTGGCATAGCGAAGAGAAGTGCGAAAGACAGAGCAGAGGTTTTTGGGCTTAATTGGAACTGATCTGGACATGGTAGAGATGTCATTCTCCAGTTCAAGACTGTGATTTTTATCACTTTGTAGACAGTGTGTCTCCTTGTAGGCAGTGGGCCTCTTTGTGAGCAGTGTGCTCGGGCAGTGAGCCCTTATTGGCATGTGCCATTCATTTTTCTTTATTCTTCTAATAGAGAATAATTCTTGGGTTAATCACCCCGTGGTTTTTCCCTTAACCGGGTTTTCCACGTCAAAATCTTGGTGTTCAATGTGTTGATACTTATCTGCTCTTGTGTTTATGTATTATGCTTTCATGGATGATTATTTGATATGTTGCTAACTAACAACAAAGAATCAAGTGTTTGAAATAACAAGAAGTTTTATACAACTGATTCACCCCCCCCCCTCTCAGTTGTATGCCCTAGATCCAACAAAAAGAAGGGTAAATTTTGTTTTGATGACCTAGGACAAAAGTGTCTAATTTTGATGAATTGATAGTTGATCCTTAGTTTCTTGGGCTTTCTAGATGTGATGGCAAGATCAAATTTGGCTACATTCTAGATCTAGCAACTACCTCCCCTCTTCAAACCCTTGTAGATTTGGATTCTAATGCCTAATTTGAACAAATCCAAAAGGAAAAACTAACGTTCTTTAACACTCTAAACTCAATGGTGAATTTAGATTTACATGAACATGCCCCAAAATGAACCTACAATATAAAACCTCAAACAATAAACCCTCCTAATTCCTATAAATATTTTCTAATTCTCTAGGTCATATCCAATGCAAGAGAAGAGAATACTCAACTTTTCAAGAGAAACCAAGTTTTGCATCTTAGATATCTTAAAAGACTAACATGAAATAATCCTACAAGCTTTGATACCATGTAAGAATTGGTATAGAATGCTCTATACCATGAAATATTTGGCTATGGAGGTAGCCACCCAAGACCTAGGAGCTTCAATGAAAGCACAAGAGATGCCCAACATGAAAGAATAATTATATTCTATCAAAGGATTTGAATATGTATACAATATGTATATCAATATGAAATTCCAATGAGAATCCCTTCGTTATATAGGCCAAGGTGAGACATAAGATAACATAGGATTATGACAAGTGTCATAATCATATTACATGAGATACAAGGAGATAACTATCCTAAGTGTGCCCTAAGTAAACTTAACTACTCAAGTGTGAATAGAACCTAATGTGGAACCGGTTAGGTAATATACCCTATTCACACCAACAACCCCCCTTAAGTTCAACTTAGGGAGAATGTGAAAATAAGTATAGATGCAAATATCAGTCCCAAATACAATACCATGTTAGGCACCTACTATATAAATAAATCTCTCACAAATGGAGAAAAGGAGATAAACTCATAGGAAAAAAACCCTTCTCCAAAAGAGAGAAAACACAAGATGCTCTCCAAAAGTATGAGAAGGATAAAAACCCTTGTGAGGAAAAATCCCAGCATAAGAGAAAAGAGGAGAGACTATGCAGCCCCCATCGATGTGGAATCTCTTACACTAATGGTTGATGCTCGACAATGAATTCCAAGATGATCTAAAATTGTTGAACAATATTTCTCCCCTTAGGAAGAAACAAAGTCAGGGATGTATGCAAGATGTCTTCCCATTCTTGAAATGAATATGAGGGAAGAAAACACAAGATCTATGGCGTCTCTAAATTTTTCTTAAGTGTCATTGTGTAAGTGTTGAAAGGTGACACAATTAAATTGAAAGTCCCTAGCCTAATTGAGGAAAGTGAAAATATAGAACCTAGTGGAGATGAATGTAGAACATGATCCAAAGACAACAATTCTCTTCTGCTAAATGTTACTTAAGAATATCCAACCTAATGCCAAACTATGACAAGTGAGTAGGTGGAAAAAGAACAAGAGGTTTAGAATGTGCGCTCATGACATCTAAAGAAAATGATGCAACACCAATATGAGATGTCATCAAAGAGGAGATAAATGTTATAAATGGTGTCCTACAAATCTATAAGATAGGACTCACAAAACAAATCTGCAATGTCTATCAAGTACTCATCCCAAGTAGATATATCTTAAAGACAATGATGTACCTATTGTATTGAATCACTAGAAGCCCCATCTGAAGAAACAATAGATGATGGAGGAGATGGACTGTTAGCACTTGTCTCTATAATCTTGGTTAATGAAAGAACACCAAAATTCAAATGACCATATTGTATCTCCTCAAAAATATCCACACTAGATGCCTGAGTGTGTACATCAACTAAAAGAACATGAGAAAAATGTGAGTATACTCAAGACTAATAATCTACCTCCACAACTGCAAAATATCTCCACTATACAAATCCTAAATAACCACAAAATCTAGTGTAAAATCAACACTCTTCCTTGCTCCACCATGCATGATCTGATATATAGAAAGGATATTGATTGCCAATGAAGGAACATAAAGGACATCAATTAATGATCCTTCATCAATGTTAATAGATGCTTTCCTAAACACATATATATGTGTGTTGTTATCTATTAGGATGTGTGGTTATGAACATGTCTCTAATGAAAATAACATACTCAGCGATGAAGCCATATAATATGAGGCTCCATAATCAAGGATCCATCTCACTGAATTAGAATCTATAACTACAACTGTAGTCAATATGAATATGCACCCTTGCTTGAGAGAGGAGCTCTCAAGCTATTCAATGAAACATTGAAATGTCTCTCAGTGTGGGTCCTATAGAAGTCAGACAAATATCTAGAGAGGGTTGGTTCCCTTGATGGATCACCTAAAACTAATCTATTCTACTATTTTTTGCTAAGGGAAAAGAGAGTGACATGAACTGAGCTAAAACTAGGAAAGAGGTGATACACCAAATATTGGTGACTTGTACTATTTTTTTATCATACACAATGTGACCAATGAGCTATGTCATGCACAACTTAGGTTTTGCCATGTTTTGATGCATAAGTATTTCATAGGAAGGAAACTGAGTTCTTGAATATTTAGAAGGAAAAGTTTAATGCTTTTCACAACTAAAACATGCATAAACTCACAACACAACCTATGACATGCATATTAGATGTATTTATGCATAAGGTACTAAAAAGGAAACTACAAATCAAGGGGAAACAACTTTGCCACATGATTAGATCAATCACTTCCATAATTTTACACAAAAATATAGTGTAGAGAAGGAAAAAATGATTATTTTATTGATCAAAAGGTAACATACAACTATATACATGTCTGAAATATAATATACTTCTCTAAAAAATAGAAATTACATTGATTTTCTGAGTTACAATCATGGTTTTTTAGACTAGAAAGAACTAAATAAGGTATAATACCAAGTCTAAAACTGAAAGAACTCTCTCCAACAACTATGAAGAACTAATTAAAACTGGCCATAGGTATCCGTTTTGAACTCCAACAATTTGAGAAAGACATGCCTTGAAGGAGAAAAAGACACTTGTCTTTGAAGAGGTTTGGTCAAACCTTCTTTGTTGTTTCTATAGGAACATCTAGCTGATTTATCTCTTTGGAATTCTCCACTGTGCATGAAAAGTGGAGGTGGTTGGGTTGTGCAACATTGAAAAGTGGAACTGCTCATTGAAGAACTCCAACAACTACCTCCACCTTCCTAGATGTTTGCATGATACCAAAACTGGCTTCAAGGTCTTCATAATTGCTCCACCTCATCCCAACTATCTTTAACTCCATCTTACATGGTAATAGGGCATGTTTTATCAAGGGTGTGAGGTGACCTAGACTTTTTGGAGCTGTGGAAGAAAGAGTTAGTCCTTTTAGGACTCCAAACTACCTTTGGAATCATCCTTTTATGCCTTCTTGTTGATAGTATTCCATTAGGTAAGCAAACATACAAGTTATTGGAGTCATTCTCTTGAAGTTTAGGTTGAACCATCAAGATAAACTTGATCCCTTTGTGTAGGCTTTTTCCCTGCCTCTTCTCCATTAATGATTGTAGACACATGTGATGCCTCTCTTATCACATTCTTTGTATTTTAATTTGATATAGGTTTTCATTCCTTATAATCATACTATAAAGAGAACCCATTCTAGATTTATAAGAATCATCCATAGTACTACTTTCCATCCTATATGCATACTTAAAATAGTGTCAATACCTTGTAGAATCCATTGAAATCTAGTAGACCTTTATGATCATTACAATCTTTGATAAGATCACTCGAGCTCTAACATAACTATAAAACATTTGAAGACCTCTTAATGCAAGCACATGCCTAAGATCTTAGTGGCAGACCTATGTCATAGTTAAATAGTGCTTCTTGGACTCTATCAAAACTTTTCCAACTTTAAGGTAATCTAAAGGCATAAAGGACTTCTGAAGGCCAAGAAAACTTTTCACATTAATAGGGTGTTTTTCTTGCCCTACACACTATATTTTCAGTCCCTGAGATATTCTAATAGTGTTTTTTTTCATATATAAAGCTTCAAGATTGATAAGACTCTTTCACACCTCATACCCTTTTAAGAATTCTTAACAATGTTTTAGGAAGACTCACTACTATATAAGATTCCTCTTTGCCTAAGGTTTATAACTTCAACTCAAACTTTTACAAGACTTTCAAACCCTGATGCATCCCTTGATAGGACACAATGGAATGCAATCACTATGACTTACAAGGCTTCCTAAACACACCACTGGATTAATAGATAGGTTTGTAACTATTGACAAAGGTTTAATACTCTTGAGACTTCCACAAGGATCCCCAAATAATACACAGACCTATAGCATTTCAACAAAACCCTTAATCTCCTCTCATAGTGCTTTTAAAGTCCTTGTAATCTTATGTATGGACTTGTTTAAGCCTAAAATTGGCAATAATGTGCATCAAAAACCCATAACAATGATCTTTCAACTACTCATATACATAAGTCATACCTTGCAACTGCTGACTACCCCATGCACTATTTTCTCAGTAATTTTGGAATCTCATAGACCTATAAACTATGATGCAAAACCTTTAGGGTTTTATTAAATCTTTAAGAAATTAGTAGGTGGTTCATGAATTCACACAATAATCACCCTTAACCCTTTACTATTAGACGTGTCCTCTCTATATTTTGTATACACGGTCTCAGTCTTTTCTTTCATTGTCAAACAATCTCTTCTTTATGGATCCTGCACTTGAAGTGTTGTGTCCTTTATCCCTATATACCCTTATGCCTATCACTCTATGGTCCTACAAGTTTGACCAACCTTTGAACAATCATATAGGACCCTTATCTCTATTTATTCATGATATATAAGTCTCCCCTTGTAGATATTTTGCATCTTCCATAAACTCTTCATATTTTTCCTGCTACATTCACCTTATCATAAAAATTACCTTCTATCCTTACTGATGCAGAGCACATAGTGGAAGCACTTAAAACAAGGGTGAAATACCCAACAACCCACAGGACAAAGGGCTTAATGACCAAACAAGTATAAAAACCCTTTCTCTAGGTCCATACAACATCTAAACACATACATTCTTTTACCCTCAGTGAGATAGCATATAGTCGGAAAGGCTTTCCCAACTCTTACCATGGACATACTTCATGCCGATGTGTCCACGACCCCTCCTTCACTGTGACATACTTCCGTCAGCCTAACTTTAATCTTGTCTCCCGATCTCACATCTCGTACTGGTGGAGATTCTCTTTTTTTCCTATCAACGTGACTTAATACTATCGGCAAACCCTTGAAACCTTTGGCCGATATCCTGATACAACTGTCGTCAGTGAGACTTATAATGTATTGGTGAGGCTTTAAGTCCTTCCACCGATGTGCTGATACAACCAACTTGCATATACATTACTTGACTTGCTACTCCTGGTTCTCCTTACTATTGCTACCAGTCACCCTTTGTATCATACCAAATGTACATTCCCAATATACATTCCAAAGATACATTCTCAACATGCATTTAGAATATACATTTGGTGGGACCGACCATTGACTTTCATGATATGCCGATACACTATCGGACAGACTTCCAATATCGGTAGTCTTCAAACTTCTCTCACTGACACCTCCAGTCCTCCTAATGTTTCCAACCGGTCATCCAAAGTATGATCAGGTGTATCACCGATGATCAGAAGTAAACCAATGTATCTAAACAAGGTTTCTCTATACGAGACAAGGCAAAGACTCTTCAACAGATCTTTTTCTGACTTCCTATGCTGGTCACACAAAGCATCTTTGGCTTAACTGCCGATTCTCCTCTGATAGTCTCGACCCCTACAACTCTGCAACTATGCAGACCCTTTACTCCCACAACCTAGCACATAATGATGCTAGGATCTCTCAGCACATTTTGTATGTGGTCCTATAGACATAACACCAAACAAACAAAATAGAAAACAAAAGGAACTGTTCAGCCATTCCACCAATTTTGAAGCAATCTAACTAGTGGAATGGACTAAGAATCCATCTCAACCACAAAATAGAAATTCAATTGTACAGAGAAAACCTTAAGAATTTAGAATGACAGAAAAATACACAACACAGAACAAGACTTTGTTTATTTTTATTTTTCAAAAATTTACTCACAAAGATACTCGGTTTCACAATTGCATATCACACTCCCCTACTCCTCTCCTCTCGTTCTTCCACAAACTTAATTAAAACCTAATCTTGGCCATTATCTTGCAATCTTGCAATGGTGGGAAGGCCAACCATTTTAACCTTTGAAACTAATCACCATCGATGACTTGTCAATAACTTCCCATCTAACACTTGGACATGCCCTTTGTAAGGCTTACAAACATGACTATTGTCTCTACATGCCTTAGGACAGAAATAGATACTTGGACATAGTCCTTATTATATGAATGGTCTTCTAGGACCTTATTGGAAACAACAAAATTGAACATCAGACACAACATGAAGATGAATGCCTCATGGAGGCCACTGTGGATTAGGTGTTCTTGCACCATACACCCCACCAAGAAAAGAACTCATGCCACATGAGTTAATTCTTAGTCTTGCTCCACCTTTATTCTTTGCTGTCTCATGTCTTCTCCATGATCTCTGGACTGCAACCTGCTTCCCTGGAGTCAAAAACTCATGCCTAGCATTGTAGGCTCTACTCACACCTTGCCATGAGTGGGTGCGTTCAACCAGACCTATCCTTTGATTGCCATTCTTTCTCACTATCATCTTTGCCTAAACACCTGCATTGGAAACCTTGGTTGATGCTTCTTGTGCTACTGCTATGGCTAAATATGTTTACCTTTCAACTCTTGATGGCTTTAGAGGACAAACAATGGTCCCTACTATGATAGCATCTCCTTCTTTCCAACCACCTTGTGGTTGCTCACAGACTTGCTCTATGACCTTCTTCTAATCCATGTGATCTCCATTATTCAAAACTAAAATCACATTCAAACTTTGATCCTTAGCAACCCCACTCCCTAAGGTATCCTCAACTTTCTTTGTGTCTTCTTCATTGAGATTCACAAACTCTTTCTTACCCACCAAGATGACCTTGGCTACCTTCTTTGCTTCAGGATCCTCCAGCAATGGTGTCATCACAAAAGTCCTCCTATCCTTCTTGATGGTGTAGATGTTAGCATATCCATCATACAATGCTCGCCTATCAAATCGTCATGGCCTACCAAAAAGTAGGTGACAACATTCCATGGGCAAAATGTCACATAAAACCCTATCCTGATATTCTTCAATCTGAAAATCAACATATGCTTGTTCATATACCAAAAGTGATTGACTATCACTTACCCAAGATGCTTTATAAGGGGTTTGATGAGGAATCCTTTCTATGTTCAATTTATCCACCATTTCCCTAGACACCATATTATCTGTTGAACCAGAGTCTATTACTACCTTGCATATTTTACCTTTGCTTTTGCAATTGGTCCTGAAAAGTGCTCTCCTTTGTATTGTGTCCTTGGATGTCTTCAAGAGTGTTCTCCTTAGCATCAATGCTTCTCCATCTAGAACTAGGGCTACACTCCCAATTGTAGAGTTAATGCTTTCATCTACCTCCTCTTGTTGCACATATTGAACCCTCTTTTCATTCTTCCTATCACCTCCTGATGGTGAACCTTGCCTTTCTGGACATTTGAATGTTGGGTGACCAATTTCATTACAATTATAACATCTCCTAGTGAAAACATTAGACCCTCTACCACCTCCAAATCTACCTCTTGTGCCTCTCCATCCACCCCTGAAATTGGACTACTCTTGTCCTTTACTAGTCTCTCCTCGGTTCTCATTGGTTTGTCTTGTTGTAGGGGCTGATCCTCCCCCTCTTATATTGCTGCCTCTTCCCCTCATGGACTTATCTTGTCTCCTTTTCATCTTCTCCTCAATCCTGATTGTAAGTAATCCCACCACACCAAGGCATGACCTCCCAATTTGGTCTTTTCAATCTTTCCTTTCTGCTCCTCAGGAAATTCCTCACATTCAAAATGATTATCTAATGCAGCAATCCAATCAAGTAACTCTTCCTCATTTAAACTTCCACTATACTTTGGAACATCAATCTTTACCTTAGGTTTGTCATTCTTGACTGCCCTTAATAGTTTTGCAAATCTCTGATATTCAGGATCCAGATCTTCATCTACATCTTCAAACTCTTCACCATCCTCTTCTTCTTCTGATTCACTTTCTTCCACTTCTCTTCTTTTGTTCGTCTCCAAGGCTACAAGCCTAGCTTGAAGGGCTTCCGTAAGGTCTTTCATCTCCCTCATCTCTTTAGCATGCTTTTCCTTCATCTCTTGCAACTCTCTGGCAGTGCCAATATTTTTCGGAGGCATCTTGCTAACTTGTTTTTGCAAGTTCTCAGTTCTTCCTCAACTCTACTTCTACCTTCTCAATGACAGAACTGAACACACAACTGCCCAGACCTTTTGCTGGGCTCTGATACCACTTTAATGCAGAGCACATAGTGGAAGCACTTAAAACAAGGGTGAAATACCCAACAACCCATAGGACAAAGGGTTTAATGACCAAACAACTCTAAAAACCCTTTTGCTAGGTGCATACAACATCTAAACACACATTCTTTTACCATCGATGAGATAGCATATAGTCGGAAAGGCTTTCCCAACTCTTACCGTGAACATACTTCATGCCGATGTGTCCATGACCCCTCCTTTGCTGTGACATACTTCCGTCGGCCTAACTTTAATCTTGTCTCCCGATCTCACATCTCTTACCGATGGAGATTCTCTTTTTCACCTGTCAGTGTGACTTAATACTATCGGCAAACCCTTGAAACCTTTGGCCGATATCCCGATACAACTATCGTCAGTGAGACTTATAACATCGGTGAGGCTTTAGGTCCTTCCACTGATGTGTCGATACAACCAACTTGCATATACATTACTTGACTTGCTACTCCCGGTTCTCCTTACCGTTGCTACCTGTCACCCTTTGTATCATACGAAATGTACATTCCCAATATACATTCCAAAGATAAATTCTCAACATGCATTCAGAATATACATTCGGTGGAATTGACCATTAACTTTCATGATATGCCGATACACTATTGGCTAGACTTCCAATATCAGTAGTCTTCAAACTTCTCTCTCCGACACCTCCATTCCTCCTGATGTTTCCAACCGGTCATCCAAAGTATGATCAGGCATATCACTGGCGATCAGAAGTAAACCAATGTATCTAAACAAGGTTTCTCTATACGAGACAAGGTAAAGACTCTTCAACAGATCTTTTTCCGACTTCCTGTTCTAGTCACACAAAACATCTTCAGCTTCACTACCGATTCTCTTCTAATAGTCTTGACCCCTAAAACTTTGTAACAACGCAGACCCTTTACTCCCACAACCTAGCACATAATGATGCTAGGATCTCTCAGCACATTTTGTACGTGGTCCTGCAAACATAACACCAAATGAACAAAATAGAAAACAAAAGGAACTGTTTAGCCATTCCACCAATTTCAAAGAAATCTAACTGGTGGAATGGACTAAGAATCCATCTTGACCACAAAACATAAATTCAACTGTACAGAGAAAACCTTAAGAATTTGGAATGACAGAAAAATACACAACACAGAACAAGACTTTGTTTATTTTTGCTTTTCAAAAATGTACTCACATAGATACTCAGTTTCACAATTACATATCACACTCCCCTACTCCTCTCCTCTCGCTCTTCCACAGTCTTAATTAAAACCTGATCTTGGCCGTTATCTTGCAATCTTGCAATGGTGGGAAGGCCAACCATTTTAACCTTTGAAACTAATCACCATCGATCACTTGTTAATAACTTCCCATCTAACACTTGGACATGCCCTTTGTAAGGCTTACAAACATGACTATTGTCTCTACATGCCTTCGGATAGAAATAGATACTTGGACATAGTCCTTATTACATGAATGGTCTTCTAGGACCTTATTGGAAACAACAAAATTGAACATCAGACACAACATGAAGATGAATGCCTCATGGAGGCCATCGTGGATTAGGTGCTCCTGCACCACTTACTCTCTCACTATTTTGAACAAACTTCTTACTCTTGAGACAATCCCTAAGACATGTGACAATGCGTGTTTATTACTGAGAGATAGACTTTAGAGGTTCAAGGTAGCAGAACATCCTTGATGACTGAAGTGGACATCCCTTTTTGATTGTAGAAGACCTCTATGATAGTAGCAGACTTAGAATTTATTGCTATGTTTTCCTAATGAAGTTGATTCATAGACCATTAGCAAAGGACTTAGAGCATATGAAGATCTTGAAATGAGAGGATAGATGGTAGTATTGAAGTTTGTCACATCTTGTACCTTTGATTGAGCCTCAAGCTCTTGTGGATAGATTGGAAATGTTCTAGTCTTTGTTTGAAAATTCCATATTTCGGTAGCTTTGTTATACCTACTTTCACACAAACCTTAGGGTTCACTAAACATCTTGATAGTACTCACATAGATTTTGACCATCTTCACATTTCTAAGAGTTATTCTAATTTTTTTTTTATCTTTGATGTAACCTAGACAAACCTCTAACCTCTCATCTTGACCTAATAGAGCTCGTCACCACTTTTACAACCCTTTGTTTTACTTTGAATACTAACCTATGTTTCTTTCTTCTCTGCAGGGTATAAGATGTTGAACCTAAGCCTCTGTGAAGGATCAAGACATTTGGCATATTCTATAAGGGTCTTTGCCCACTATATACTATTTCTTGAAGAACTTTGTGATTGCCTTGTTAAAATGACTATCTCCTCTTATTCAAAAGATTCCTAGCCTTTCTGTTCTCCTTGTGTTGTGCTACTACATCTAGTCTCCATGTATATGTTGGGTAGTCACTCTTGATTTAGTAATTGTTGCTCATCCAAAATTTCATAGGTTTATGATGGTCCTTTAATCATTGTGACTATTCCATACTGTATTTGTGCTATATCATTCTACCTACTTAAGATGATCTCAAGAATTGTTGCCTTGTCGAGGCCTTTCTATTCACTATATAGATCCCTTGTTCACTATGAAACTTGCTCATGCATGAATTGTCTTTATCTTCTCATATTGTCTCTTAACACAGTCTTACCCTGTATTCATTGTTCCTGAAGACTCCTCCAACATGAAAACTTAATGTTATTGTCCTTCCATATTGATAACTACTATGCATGTTTTCCCTTAGGAACTTCAATTCATGTACTTGTTCCTGCATGGAGACCTCAAACCATCCTCCCACGAGCTACATTGTGCCTATAACACTCCACTCTCAAAAACCCTCATATATATTTATCTAAAACAAAACTTTCCATAGTCTGAGCACTCAAAACTTGTTGATAACTGAGAGGGGGGGTGAATCAGTTATCCTAATTATTTCTTCTTTCTAAACTTTCTTATCAATCAATGTAGCATTAATTCAAACAAGCAAATATTACCATGAAATGAAAAACACATGACACAGTATTTTTGATGTGGAAACCTTGTTAAGGGAGAAAACCATGGGGTGATTAACCCAAGGATTATTCTCTGTTAGAAGAATAAGGAATTACAAAATGGCACTTGCCAATTAGGGCTCACTTCCCGAGCACACTGCTCACAAAGGAGGCACATTGCCTACAAGGAGACACACTGTCTACAAAAGAATGTTTATACAATACTTGAACTGAATGGAGGCATCCACATATGCTGGAGTTCAGTTCCGGTTAGGCTCAGTACACTAATCTGCTGTACTTCATCTTTCCTCTTCTCTTTATTCTATTTTTCTTTCACATACCGGATCTTTCTTACTACTTCTATTCTGCTCTGCTCTTGCTCGCATATCACGTCACACAACTACCCTTCTCATAACTAAATCCATCCTATATATATCCACACAAGTGATTTCATTATCTTTCTAGTCGGCACCCGGAACAGTCTATCTTCTCACAAACTCTGTTCTGTCAGCTGAATCCTTGCACATCAAGTAATGCGGATCAAGCATATACTTGTAGATATCATTAATCATGTCAGCCAAACATGATTCATGCCTTCACAGCCTTTACCATCATCAGTAACACGTCTGAAAAATAGTCTGATGTTCTGTCAGTCAGTTCTTCCTCTGTTCACACTGTCACTCAGGAATCCGGTACTCAACTATTCATATCTTTTTCCTTGTCCATCACTAGAGGCTAAATCCTTGGAATTTACCACTCAAGGTAGTCCTCTTTACTTCCCCAGATCCACACTACACCAAGATACTTCCTCTGAGAGATCCGGACCTGTCTGTCGAACCTTGCCACATGCTCTGTTCTTGTTCACCGGACCACAATAACCTTCATTCTGACTTCCAGTAGAGACACACCATGACTTGCGGATATGTGGGATGACCTTTGTTGCCATCAATAACAACAACCATGAATCCATATAGTGTCTCTTGCCAACAATCTCCCCCTTTGGCATTGATGGCAACACTTAGTGAAAAATGACTAAGTGTTTACACTATGCTCCCCCTTGGCTGATGCTCTATCTTTATATACATTTTTCAGAGCTCCCCCTTAGTTGGATTCCTCATTTTTCACTGCTCCTCACTCCCCCTTTGACATCAATGGCAAAGGGTAGGGTCCGCACACCAAAATTTTCAAAAAATTTTACTATACTTGGCTGTATATTACATATTCACATAAACTAAAGAATATCTGCAAAGGATGTCTTCAACTGGATGAGTTCTGTAGCCCAACTTTGCTTCATTCTATCCAAAATTGAAATGTGACCACTCAACAAAAATGCAAAAGCTTCTGCCCTCTTAAGATTTGTCAGATCATTTGTGTGGGCGGTAGTCTTAGCATCACTTATGGCCTCATGCATGGTCTCTAACTTAGGGATAATAATCCTTCTAAGTTCTCCCATCTGGTTAATTATATTCTTCCTTTCCTTTTCAAAGTTCTTGATTGCATTTGTGATTGCAATAGTTTGACATTCTTGATTTACTATGGAGGAAGAGAGAGGATCAAAACTTTGAGACAAACTCAGTAGTTTGTCCTGTTCCTCTTTTATTTTCTTCTCAATTTCTACTGTTGCTTTTGACCAGGAGATACAAAATTTGTAAATATCACCACCATCCTTAAGAGAATTTTCTAAGCTCTTTATTCCAATACTCATATTTCTCCTATCATTAGAGATTAATCCTAGTACCTCTGAGAATCTCTTATCCAAAAACTCCTTCCGGACCTTTTCTTCAGCTGATTTTTCTAGGGATTCAAAATGTGTACCAACACTGCTGACTAAGGTTTTGAGATTACCGGAAGAGGAGGCTGTGGGATCTTTCTGGACTGATGGCATAATTGATGCAGAGGCATCCACACTATGACCTTCACATACAGCATGGATGTCTGCAGCCCATCATCATCATCATATTCATCCTCATCATCATCATATTTGACTTCACTGTCAACATCATCATCATATTTCACCTGCCGACCGATATCCTCCTGCAGACAAGCCTTCGCACTTTCGCCTATCAACAGCATCACCTTACTCGATTATCGGCAGCATCATCATATTCGGCAGCATCATCATGTTCGACCAGCGCGAACATCCTCCTGACGTCCACTGTTCACTTCAGCGACAACCTCCGTCTTCACTACCTTCAGCATCATGATATTCGACATCATGATAATCAACAGGATAACGAACATCCGGTTCCTTCCATTTATCCTGATGATGACAAAACCTTAACTCCTCGCACCGTTCACTCGATGCTGACGTCACCCGATATCTTGATGACGTACATCTTGATGACGATGACGTCACCCGCAGCTGCTTAATATCCTGCTGCTCCGAAATATCCTGATGACGTATATCATGATGATGATGACGTCATATCCTGCTGTTGGCCAAACTTAGTTTTTTTCTGGCCCGCGATCAACTTGATCAACCCGATCTTCAACCTGATGCCGATACGCTCCTCCTCGGCCCTCCTGATGATGATCACCCCGACGCACTTACACTTCAAGCGATCGTAAGCATCATGCTCTCCTCCACTTATCCGGATGACGATGCCCGATATGACTGCAGGATATTCACCAAGATATCCTGATGATGCCGTTTGTCGAACTTTCAGCCTTAGCGAAATTTCACTTCGCCGATCCTCCAGGGATGACCCGATCCACTCTCAGGGTGATCTTCCAGACTTTATCAGCTTGACCTAGCACATGCCCATGCTAGGGTCTTCAACACCTTTCAGTCGCGATCCTGCACACCTGCATGCAAACAGACAAACTAACATCTACCCTACTATACATAACCATTCCACCGATCAGATGAATCAACCGGTGGAATGGATCAGTGAATCCATACAGCCACCAAACCAGCAAATCGATCAAGCAATGGAATGCAACAGAGGATGAACACAAACAGGAACACTTTATTTGATTTCAAAAGATGCAAATACAATGATCAGTTTCTCTCTCTCTGCCTCACTCTTGCAAAGTCTGATCGATGATATCTCTATCTGTCTGTATATGCAATATCAACCGATCTCATGCTTAAATAGATTTGCCTTCGAGTACTACTGACCCGACTCCAAGCGGCTGGGAACTCTCTCCAAGTGGCTGGGAGATCCAACCGAACATACATCATGACAACTATTTTAACAAACTAACTAAAAATAGCAAAGCCTGGTCAGCATGATCTTATCATGATCAGCATGACCTTATTACATGCATATGGTCTTAACAGACCTTCTTGGAAACATAAACAAGACCTAAAACAACTAACTGCCTTATCAAGACCAGCTGTCAGGTAGGTGCTCCTGCACCATACTCCCCAACAGAAAAGAACTCATGTCCCATGAGTTTAGTATGTGGAAGGCCTCCACCTGTACACTTTGCTTTTGAAATATGCTGATCTGTTCCAGCTTTGTCCTCTGCTGG
Organism: Cunninghamia lanceolata; assembly: GCA_027924645.1. Classification (NCBI taxonomy): domain Eukaryota; kingdom Viridiplantae; phylum Streptophyta; class Pinopsida; order Cupressales; family Cupressaceae; genus Cunninghamia; species Cunninghamia lanceolata. Next base: position 1,708,641 of record BSBN01000007.1, read on the forward strand.
CTCTTGGCTGCTCCAAGACTTCTGAACTGTAACTTGCTTTCTAGCAAGTAAATCCTCATGCCTGTCAATGTAGGCCTTTCTCAGGTTGTCTCTGTGTTTGACCAGAACCTCTGTCTGAACTACCTCTTTCACTTCTGACATGTTCAACTCTAGCTTCCTGTCAACTGTTATAGGACAAGCAATAGTCCCAACTATGACAACATCCTTGTCATTCTTCTGAACTGGTTGCTGTGTGCAAACCTGTTTCTGCACCGGCTGCTGACCTCTGTCAGTCACAACTAAAACTTTCTTCAATCGGTTGTCCTGAACAACTTCTTTCCCTGCAGTGTTCTCAACTACCTTTATGCCTGCTCCTCTAGGCATCTGCACATACTCCTTCTTTCCCATTAAAATGATTTTGGCTGCCCCCTGTGCTGCAGCAGCTGCCTGCAATGGTATCAACTTAATAGTCTTCCCATCCTTCTTGATGGTGTAGGTATTAGCATACCCATCATACAGTACCCTTCTATCAAATTGCCATGGTCTACCCAACAGTAGGTGACAACATTCCATGGGCAAAATGTCACACAAAATTCTATCATGATATGCTCCAATCTGAAAATCCACATATGCCTGTTCAGAGACAAAAAGTGATTGACTATCACTCACCCAAGATGCCTTGTAAGGGTGTGGATGTGGAATCCTTTCCAAATGCAGTTTATCCACCATTGCCTGGGATACCATGTTGTCTGTTGAACCAGTATCAATGACAACCTTACATACTTTACCTTTGCTCTTGCATGTGGTCCTGAAAAGAGCTCTTCTTTGCATCAGATCCTTTGATGCCTGCAAACTAATTCTCCTTAGCATCAATGATTCTCCACTCTCTGGATATCCATAATTATCAGGCTCTCTGTTTGAACTCTGCGCACTTTCTTCTACTTTCTCTTCTTGCACAAGTTGTACTCTCTTGTCACTCGTTCTATCATTTCTGGATGATGAACCTTTGTTTTCTGGACATTTGAAAGATGGATGACCAAACTCACCACAGGTGTAACACTTTCCTGAAAATGTAGTAGAACCTCTACCACCTCCAAATCTTCCTCTATTACCTTTCCATCCACCCCTGAAATCAGACTGTCCCTGTCCTTTACCAGTGTCTTCTTGACCCTCATTGGTTTGCTTTTGTGTAGGGGCTGCTCCTCTTCCTCTATTGTTTCCTCTTCCTCTCATGGACTTATCATGTCCTCTATTCATCTTTTCTTCAATCCTGATTGCCATTTGATAACAATCCTCCACATTCTTAGGGTTGGCTAAAACTAACTCATCCTGTATGTTAAATCTCAAACCAGCCAAGTACCTAGCCACCTTTTCTACCTCATTCTCATGATGACCAGATCTCATACTCAACTTATAAAACTCCTCAGTATATGCCTTCACATCCCTTTCTTTCTGCTTTAAAAATTGCAGCTTCTTAAACATCTGGATTTCATAATCCCTTGGCAAGAATTTACCTTTGATCCTTGCTACCATCTTATCCCATGAAGTGATCTTTGACTTTCCTTGTTTCCTTCTCTCAGACTGTACATAATCCCACCATACCAAAGCATGACCTCCTAACTTGGTCTTTGCAATCTTTACCTTCTGATCCTCAGCAACATCTTCACATTCAAAGTGATTATCAAGTGCAGCAATCCAATCCAGCAACTCATCTTCATTCAAGCTTCCAGTATACTTGGAAACATCAACCTTTACCTTAGGTTTATCACCCTGCACTGCCTTTAACAGTTTTGCAAATTTCTGGTCTTCAGCATCCAGATCTTCAGCTACCTCTTCATACTCTTCAACAGTATCTTCATCTTCTTCAGACTCACTGTCTGCCACTTCCCTCTTTTTGTTCTTTTCCAGGGCTGTAAGCCTGGCTTGAAGTGCTTCAGCAAGCTCCTTCATCTTCCTCATCTCTCTGGCATGTTTCTCCTTCATCTCCTGCAATTCCCTTGCAGTCCCACTACCTTTAGGAGGCATTTTGTCAACCTCTCAATCAACACACAACACACAATCAACTCTACCTCTGCCCTTTCGGTGACAGAATCAACACACAACAGCCCAGACCTTTTGCTGAGCTCTGATACCACTATGATGCAGAGGCATCCACACTATAACCTTCGCATACAGCATGGATGTCTGCAGCCCATCATCATCATCATATTCATCCTCATCATCATCATATTTGACTTCACTGTCAGCATCATCATCATATTTCACCTGCCGACTGATATCCTCCTGCAGACAAGCCTTCGCACTTTCGCCTATCAACAGCATCACCTTACTTGATTATCGGCAGCATCATCATATTCGGCAGCATCATCATGTTCGACCAGCGCGAACATCCTCCTGACGTCCACTGTTCACTTCAGCGACAACCTCCGTCTTCACTACCTTCAGCATCATGATATTCGACATCATGATAATCAATAGGATAACAAACATCCGTTCCTTCCATTTATCCTGATGATGACAAAACCTTAACTCCTCGCACCGTTCACTCGATGCTGACGTCACCCGATATCCTGATGACGTAGATCCTGATGACAATGACGTCACCCGCAGCTGCTTAATATCCTACTGCTCCGAAATATCCTGATGACGTATATCATGATGATGATGACGTCATATCCTGCTGTTGGCCAAACTTAGTTTTTTTCCGGCCCGCGATCAACTTGATCAACCCGATCTTCAACCTGATGCTGATATGCTCCTCCTCGGCCCTCCTGATGATGATCACCCCGATGCACTTACACTTCAAGCGATCGAAAGCATCATGCTCTCCTCCACTTATCCGGATGACGATGCCCGATATGACTGCAGGATATTCACCAAGATATCCTGATGATGCCGTTTGTCAAACTTTCAGCCTTAGCAAAATTTCACTTCGTCGATCCTCCAGGGATGACCCGATCCACTCTCAGGGTGATCTTCCAGACTTTATCAGCTCGACCTAGCACATGCCCATGCTAGGGTCTTCAACACCTTTCAGTCGCGATCCTGCACACCTACATGCAAACAGACAAACTAACATCTACCCTACTATACATAACCATTCCACCGATCAGATGAATCAACCGGTGGAATGGATCAGTGAATCCATACAGCCACCAAACCAGCAAATCGATCAAGCAATGGAATGCAACAGAGGATGAACACAAACAGGAACACTTTATTTGATTTCAAAAGATGCAAATACAATGATCAGTTTCTCTCTCTCTGCCTCACTCTCGCAAAGTCTGATCGATGATATCTCTATCTGTCTGTATATGCAATATCAACCGATCTCATGCTTAAATAGATTTGCCTTCGAGTACTACTGACCCGACTCCAAGCGGCTGGGAACTCTCTCCAAGCGGCTGGGAGATCCAACCGAACATACATCATGACAACTGTTTTAACAAACTAACTAAAAATAGCAAAGCCTGGTCAGCATGATCTTATCATGATCAGCATGACCTTATTACATGCATATGGTCTTAACAGACCTTCTTGGAAACATAAACAAGACCTAAAACAACTAACTGCCTTATCAAGACCAGCTGTCAGGTAGGTGCTCCTGCACCAATAATCTTCTCAAGCACTCCGAAAGTAGCTTCTATCAACTCACAGTCTTCCATATGAGACTTTAGGAGTTTTTCATTTGCCTTAGCATTTGCAAATAAAGCTATCTTCATTGTCTGTACCGGAGAGAGGGAATCAAAATTGAAAGGACCTTGTAGAATCTCTGGTTCATCAATCTCTATTGTTTCTTTGCTTAGAAATTTTTAGATAGTTTGTGCAGTGTCTCTTGCTGGAGACATATGTTTCTTCTCTTCTACAGTCTTGGAGCTATCCTTGGGAGTTTTCTCTCCTTCCACATTCTTACCACTATCAATTGTGGTTTTCTCTGTTGGAGTCTTCTCTTTCTCTACACCCTTGGTACTGTCAACTTCTTTTTCTTTTACCGCTGCTTCTTTCTCCTATAATTTCTCTTCTTCTTTGGATCCAGAGACTATAGGGGAAACTGAAGGAGAAATGTTGGTTTGTTCAGGGCCCATCTCTTCTGTTGCTTTCTCAGAAGTTTCTTCTGCAACACTTGTGGATGAGGGATCAGTACCCAAGTCCTCTACAACAGGAAGATTAAACCTTTTGAAGGCCTTCCAGAGGATCTCTTCTGTATCCATGGCCTCCTTGTCAGTCTCACCAAGCATGAGTTGATTCATCCTTGCTTTACTCCTGAACTCATCTTAGCAGTCTTTGAATATTATGTTCATTGTGTTGGGATCAATTTGAGGATATAGCTAAATAGCTATCTGCTCCCAGATCTCAAGATCTTTTGCCTGGGCATTGTTCTTTCTTATTTCTAACTCCTTTTCTAGGCTTTTAGGAATTAGAGATATAATCTCAATTAAAGCCTTATTGTATATGTTCAGATACCTGATTGTGGCTTCTTGTAGGATCTTTTGGTCAGCCTCATTGTAGTCATCATAGAATTTGGCCATTGGTTGAAGGTTTCCATCCACAATGACTGATTTGATTACACTCTCTAGAGACAGGGTGGGCTTTTCAACAAATTCCTCTGCCATTTCTTCCTTGTCTTGGCCTATGGAGGGTTTACCGGATCCTTTCTTCTTCTGCTTCTTTATTTCTTTTACCCCCTCATCTGATTCTGTTTCCTGTTCATCTTTCTAACTAGTATAAGCCCTTGTGGCTTTTATTTTAGACCTTTTCTCTCCTTTACCAGATGTCTGACCTTCCAGTTTTGATATTTTTGAGCTTTTGGTTGTGACAGGTGTAGATCCCTTTGATGATCTGGTCCAGGTTGAGGTTTCCACCGGAGTACTTTTCTTGCTTTTCTTTTCCGCCTCTTTCTTTTCTTCCTTAGCCTTTTGCCTCTTTTCTCGGTTGGCATCAAGTGCCTCCTTTGGGATGCCTAGGCCTTGAGCAATATGCTCTACTTCTTTTCTCACCTTCCTCTTTATCTCAGGTTCTCTGAGTTCCACATGGATCTTCACACTCAGCTCCTCAAAGGTTCCAAACATTTCTGCCTTTGGATCTTTAGGCTGACTAAGCATGTGTTGAACATGCAGTTCCATAATGTGTTCATCAACCTCATACCCCATGGGCATGATCCAGAATATCCTTGGCTCTACTGCCTCCATTAGGCACTGATTAGTATCAACCATAAAGCAGACTGAGTCTTTGTATTTTTCAACAATAGACTGGGGAATTCTTTCTCTTGCTTGCATCATGCTCTGGAAGTTTTTGAAGTATCCCCACAGGGCTGTATTTCTTGCTTTGGCATCCCCAAGCCCATGTAAATAACTCTGATCTAGACTGCTACAGGTTTGTCATTCTGCCATACCCATCCACTTGATCTGGGCAGTTCATTCATGAAGTAGAAAAATAGACATAATATAAGTGTACCATACTTGAAAGAATTCTTTTTGTCCTTTTTGATCTTCTGTATATTTTCCATTAATTAGCTTAAAAGAAGTTCACAGAGATCATAATCTGCATTCTTCCTCAGCATCTCATAGGCAGTATATACTGTAGTTTTGGATACAGAATTCTCCCTACTGGAGTGATAAATCTTGTATCCTATTATCATAGATGCAAACTTGATATCCAGATCAGAAATATCTTCAATGGTCATTGCCCTCTTATCAAATTTTGATCCGGTGGCCTTAGTTACAATGTTATTTTTGATAGATTTCAAGATAGGTATCCCTCTAGAAGAGTATAGACCAGTTACTGCCCTAATTGCCTCTTTTGTGATCTTGCAGGGTCTATTCAGCCATAGGAAGTTGTCATGCATTCTACTCAATACGTACTGGACCCATTCATCTTCTTCAAAGCAGGGAAATGAATGAATTGATCAAAATGTTTCTTCTGGATACCCTTATACTCTGGTTTAAGCTCAAAAACATTGTCTATCAGTTGTTTGTGATAGAAATCTCTCAATTTGAATTCCCCAAATTCCTCAATACTTGCATGTATGTAAACCCTAATGTCTTCTGTGTGTAAAATGCCATGAGGAACACTAGAGAATGCTCCTAAGGGATCTACCTCCAATGACTTGTATGGGTGTTTCTTAAATTTAGGTTGGGGCCTATCTAAGATCATTACTATATTCGGAGTAGCCATTTTTCAAAAGATTTGTAGTGAGATATCGAAAACGGAAAATACCTTATGCACCTTTAGTTACACAGAGTGGTTGGATTGATTTCTGTATGTAATGACTTCTGCAAGAGATCTTCGGTGAACTTGATGAAGTTTGTTGCAGGGCTCCACTTTTCACTTCTTCTTAAGTGTAGAATGAACAAGTGATTTATGAGAAATCCCTTATATTGCTCCGCAAACCCTAATATCTGATTGCAATAAATGCTCAACCTACATTATTCCAGTTTGCCTTATTTGAATGACTTGAAGAACCAGATCAGTCCTAATTTATGAATGTCATGTGGATCTTCCAACCATGAACAAATCAAGATGACACATCACAAGGACATCCCAAACACTCTGTCCAATCCGCAGAATAAGACAATGCACTTCTGGATCTCTCCGGATCTTTTTGTAATCCTCTATCATTCCGGAGCATCTCCCAGAATAGGTTCTACATGATCGATCACAACTTCTTCACATCTTCATGTGGACCTCTGAAATCTTAGCTAGATCATCTCAAGACTCATATCTACAAACCCTTTATTCCACATCTTGTGCCTAATCCGGCACCACTTGATTGGCTGGGGGAACAGGGTTTTCTTTGTGTCTCCCCCTGAGCCAGAGCTCATTTCTTAATTTCTGGAAGGAATATCAGCACCAGAGTCTGGTGCGGATCCAACCTCTACCTTCTCTGAACTTTTCTTCACCCAAATCCTGTTCATCTCATTCCTAACTTCATCTGCATTCATCTTTTGTTTACCTTTGTCTTGATTCTGACTATATACCGGACCTCTTTTGTGCTGATTCTTGCTTCTATAGACTTTTGCATTATGACCGGACCTATTATAGATTTGGCAAACAACATTTCTTTGCATATTTGACTGATAACCTCTTGATCTACATTGATTAGCCATATGACCTACTCTATTGCATGTAAAGCATCTACCATTGAATGATTTGTTCATTTGCATATTTCTACATTCATGAGACTTATGTCCATACCTTTTGCAGTTAAAGTATTGTCCGGAGAAGGATGAATTAGTTTGATTCATTCTCTTTCTGCACTAATTAGCTTTGTGACCAAAGTGATTGCAACTGTGGCAGTATCCATTGAAGGATGGATATCTTTGAGCATTGGGTTGTCTTACCGGAGGTCTTCTAGGCCTGTTCCTTGGATTTTCTGATCCAAAATTCTTCTGACCAGATCCGGAGCTTTCTCCTTTCTCATATCCTAAACCACACTTGTCATCTGTCCTCTTTTGACTTCCAAGAAGAACTTCAAGTTGAGCAGAACTTATCTTGAATTTCTCTTTATATTCATTTGTTGTTTGAAGATCCCTTTTGAGAGAGACAATTTGATCCTCAAGTTTTTCTTCATTATCTTTAGCATCTTCAAGATCAGATTCAAGATGTCTGATAATCCTATCCATCTGGTGGCAATCTTCTGATTTCTCTTTGAGAGATTGTCTTAGATTGTCTTCAGTTTTTCTTTTCTCTTCAATCTCTTGAGTAAACTTTATAACTCCTGATTCCATTTCATGTCTTACCATAATGACTTCTTTTGATAACTTTTCACATAACTTGGTTTTTTCAATCAACTCTTCATTTGCATTACTTTCTTCACTTTGTCTTACCAATTGCTGGAGCAGCTCCTTTCTCTTTTTCATAGAGAGACTTAATTTGTCTTTTAGTTCTCTCATGAATTCATCAGCCTATTTGAGTCTTTCCTTTAATTCATTGACTTCAGAGTTTGACTGTTCAAGATCCTCAAGGGTAGTTTTGAGTTGCTCCCTTAAACCATATGCATCCATTTGAACTCCCAGATCTTCCTCAAGCTGTTAGGCTCTATTAGGAGGAACTTAGCTCTGATACCAATTGTTGATAACTAAGAGGGGGGTGAATCAGTTATCCTAATTATTTCTTCTTTCTGAACTTTCTTATCAATCAATGCAACATTAATTCAAACAATCAAATATTACCATGAAATGAAAAACACATGACACAGTATTTTTGATGTGGAAACCTTGTTAAGGGAGAAAACCACGAGGTGATTAACCCAAGGATTATTCTTTGTTAGAAGAATAAGGAATTACAAAATGGCACTTGCCAATTAGGGCTCACTGCCCAAGCACACTGCTCACAAAGGAGGCACACTGCCTACAAGGAGACACACTGTCTACAAAAGAATGTTTATACAATACTTGAACTGATTGGAGGCATCCACATATGCTGGAGTTCAGTTCCGATTAGGCTCAGTACACTGATCTGCTGCAGTTCATCTTTCCTCTTCTCTTTATTCTATTTTTCTTTCACATACCGGATCTTTCTTACTGCTTCTATTCTGCTCTACTCTTGTTCGCATATCACATCACACAACTACCCTTCTCATAGCTAAATCCATCCTATATATGTATATCCGCACAAGTGATTTCATTATCTTTCTAGTCGGCACCCGGAACAGTCTATCTTCTCACAAACTCTGTTCTGTCGGCTGAATCCTTGCACATCAAGTAATGCGGATCAAGCATATACTTGTAGATATCATTAATCATGTTAGCCAAACATGATTCATGCCTTCACAACCTTTACCATCATCAGTAACATCCAGAAAATAGTCTGATGTTCTGTCAATCAGTTCTTCCTCTGTTCACACTGTCACTCAGGAATCCGGTACTCAACTATTCATATCTTTTTCCTTGTCCATCACCAGAGGCTAAATCCTTGGAATATACCACTCAAGGTAGTCCTCTTGACTTCCCCAGATCCGCATTGCACCAAGATACTTCCTCTGAGAGATCCAGACCTGTCTATCGGACCTTGCCACATGCTCTGTTCTTGTTCACCGGACCACAATAACCTTCATTCTGACTTCCGGTACAGACACACCATGACTTGCGGATATGTGGGATGACCTTTGTTGCCATCAATGAAAACAACCATGAATCCATATAGTGTCTCTTGCCAACAAAACTAATAAAAATGAAATACCCACTGTGTATTTTAGTGATAGATTTTGAAATAGGGAAACTTCCCAATTATTCATGACCATTGATTTGACCTTATGGCTCTCATGGCATGCAGTAAACTTGGCACTTTCCTCCCACAAGTTGGAACCTGTAGGTTTATCCAAAAGAAACTCTACAATGTTGATCCAATACCTAAGACTCAAACCTAATCCAAACTGTTATAAAATCTTTGATTGATTTTAAAAAGGTGACTCCCTCCACAAAAAGTGTACATCAGTTTTGAATAGATTAAGGAGGTTTTAAGAAGATTTTTTGACCATAGGACTTGTAAAACATGTAAATTTTCAAAGTTAAGGGGTCTTTTGACATAGTATGTATAACAAACATTAATTTTACATTGTCAAGGTCCTAGTTAAAAGGTCTATAGGCTACTTTATGTCAAAGAAAAGACCAGAAGATGAATCTATTACCTTATAAACAAGACTAAAAGCACATTGACACCTCTAAGAAACCTATGTCAACCAATTGAACAGAGGAGGCACGAATTGGATTACAACAACAAGTGCTTGTCCTTTTAGTTTCTCCAACTTTGAATGAGAAGAATATGATCAACTGCCTAACATTGTTGAAGGAAAATTCATATGATTCTTCATTAGAAGATTCTTCAACTCATCAATTTATTTTCAATAATATAGATGTTCATCAAGCCCTAGTTTCTTGCAATATGTTTAGTTTGGCTTCTCATTATTATATGATTCCCCTTTTGAGAGAGATGATTTATAATTTGATTGTGCTCTATCTTTGTATGTCTTGTTCTTTTTCTTCTTTTATTTCATTTTTGGATTCTCTGATTCTTTCTATGCCTTAGGCTCACTAGAAACCAATGCTTGTGGTTTAGAAGATTTGTTGAGGCCCATTTGAATTAGCTTCACTTGCTTTTGGATTAGAAGATTTAAAAATGCATCATGAGTAGGCTCAACATATGTATCTCCCATAGAAAGATGATGGGTTTGAAAGATAGAAACAAATACTGAATACTCAAGACCAAGCTTAGATAGCACATTTATAATCAACTGTAAATCCTCATTAATATTACAATCCTTTAGCTGTGTTCTTAGTTGCTTTATCTTTGAGACACAATCTTGAATATGGTCAAAAACATTTGGATCAAGATTCATCAGATCATTATCAATCTAATATCCCCTAATCTTGTTAGTTTTACCTTACAATTTTTCAAGAGTCACCTAAGTATTCTTAGCTATTTTACATGACTCAAGATGAAAGTGTAAATCAAAAGACACTAAAGAGAAAATATGACCAAGAGTTTTCTCATAGTTGATCTCCCACACCTCCTTTTGACTTGAATCAGTAGGTTTAGGAACAAATTCATTGGCATATCTAGTACAATTTTTTTCCTTAGATAATTCCATACTAATTGTTTCCATTGAGCATAACAATATGGAGTGAGGAGTTCAACTTGAGTTTTCCCCATTGCAAGAACATACAACAAAGAATTGAAAGAAAACAAAAACCACAAGATTACCCCCTCCCAAATTCACTCAATCAATGATCCTCCCAATAATATATACTCATGGCACTTTACAATTAGAGTGATTATAATTGCTACTTACCAAATCAACAAAGTATTCTTGATCTTAGTACATTATAAATGACAAATTAGGCCATAAATTGAAAGTACAATTTTGATATATAATTAGATAGATCTAACTACACCATTGAGAAGTACATGGAAATTATTCACATTCAAAAAATGCACCTAAAACTAAATTACTGTATGAGCTTGAATAAAGCCTTGAAAGTTCCCAAAATGAGAACTACTCAATAATAGCTATGAAAATCTACAACTTCTATAAAATTCTGACACCAAAATCAAAAACCCTGAACACCACTATAAATCCTATAAAAGTCTACCCCAAATCAAAAAATATGCTCAAAAAAATGATCCCATATGACTGAGAATGGAGCCTACAAAAACTGAGAGTAAAATTAAAACTACAATATATGAGGGGGTAGGTTTGGAGGTGAAAATTGTTGATGTCACAATGATTCCATGATGATATTAGCAAACAAGTTGATAGAATATGCTCCAATCAAACAAAATATTCTTTAGAATTGTAAAACCTCCCTTAATATTTAAAAAACTACCTTAAATACCTGAAAACTACTTGTTCTAAAGTCAAAATTTCCTACCTTTTCATGGGAAATGACTTATTGGCAAGAGTGGGTGGTTTCACAATGCAAATCCATAGTCTTGGGCCTTGGATGGCTATTTTGTTTCTATCATTTACTACCAACTGAGTGATTCAGATAGTTGGGCCTATGCCACATGGCACCCTCTGATATGCATCTAGCCTATGGATTGGAACAATTACCCTACATACGCATTTCATACCCTTGATCAACATTTAATATCCATAGAATTAAAAAATCCAACCTTTTAATTGGAAGATAATAAATATTTTTCCATGTGGATAGTGTTATATGTGAAAAGGAGAAGATGGGATGAATGGTGTTAAAGTGTATCAAATCGGACCCTCCTTTCACACTAACATTTTAGGACAAAATCTAGCCAAGTCAGTACAAGATGGATGAGGACTCAACTACTAATTTTGTGCTCAGCAATGGTATGGAAAGAATAGATTAGATTTAGATATTTATGAAACCTTAGGTCAAATAGATCTCAAACTCTAATTATAGTGCAATTAGGTATAAACAAATAGAATGCTATAGAAAAGTAGATAGGAAAGTACTTAGGAAGGATCAGAAACATACCAGAAGTTGACTTTCTAATAATGAAACCCTAGAAGACACTAGAGCGGGTGTCCAAGTCAAGGAAGGTAGAATTTTTGGAATCTCTAAATAGAGAAATTGTTGCAGACAGCTTCCTGATGCTTGATCCAGAACCTATTTTATCAAAAAGACTATGGGGCCCGTGCCCTAGTCCAGGAGGGAGGAATATTCACAAGATTCTTTCATATCCTGAAACCTTATCCTTCAAACTGTTCCTCTACACTTCCACTTTTCCAACTCTTGTACCTGTAACTTACACATACAAAGAAAGGGGTTTGGGGGTTGTGGTGTTTAGGAGCCTACCTCGGTCAAGCCTCGAAAGGACATTCAAGTCTTCCAACACCTATGTTAGATAGAGTGTGCCCAAGGAGGGTAGAGGCCAAATCCAATGATGAAATAAAATGATTGAAACACAAATTGATGTCACCTTAGAGGTGAAGCCCTCACGGAGATGAAGATCTTTCAAACCATGAGGAGATAGATTGATGAATCCAAATCTGCAACAAACAAACACAATAACAACATAATGAAGGCTTTGAATGCTCTTTTCTCAATATCACAAGTTCATGTTATCCATCTATTACACAAATGAATTCATAAACCTATTTAGATATGCTTTCCCACTAACATTCATAAATTAAATCAAGAGAGCTGACAAAGGGAAACCTTTTGAGAGGGCCCAATCTGACATGCTTTAATTTTTATCTCGACAAATCAAGCTGGACTTGGGCGCGGGCATCCAAGTACCAAGTCCCTTTTTGGTCATGGTTAAGCATTTAAGATGGGCCCCTAGTCCCTATTTGACATGGGATTCAATGGAAATTGCTCTGCGATGAGTATTTAACTTGCAAAGTGTTAACATGGGGACCTAGGAGCTAAACTAGGAGGTAAAAAGGCATAGGGAAACTTTTTACTCCATAAAAGTTAGCCCCCACTTTAATGTATGTATGATCTTACAATTCCATACATGCATTAAAGTATGGTTGAAGCACATCAAAGACATCAAACACATAGAGCTAAAGCATACCCAAAGGTTGAAGGACTATTTCTAGCCCCCAATCTCAGGTAAGCACTATAAAACACATGAGAGTCATTCAAGACACAAGGAAGATAGTGAGAAGCATGTAAAACATAGAGAATACAATGAAGCATGCAATACATGAAGAAGACATGAGAGAAGTCACACAATACACAAAGTATAAATGGAGATAAGACATGATTAAGCAAATATATATATATATATATTTCTGTCTAAGCGATGGGGAGGGAGCTCATCACTATGTGCAACCATCAAAAACATGCAAGACACGTATAAAACTTGTAAGGCATGCCAGCACATAGGGAAGACACATGGAATACATGAGCGTCATAGAGTGTGTCATCAACACACTATACATCTTATACATGGAAAACATAGGTGATGGGAAGGAGCTTATTGGTAAGTCCCACCATCTAAGACATATTTCAGACACACTTGATGGTTGAGCTATGATACCACAACTACAAAAGACACGCTTAAGGGTGAATGACTCAAGATCCAACCCCACCTCTATAGAGGACTTTGTATAAAAGGATGTACAGTAGCTCAAGAGATACACCATCCTACCTTCCGTAGAAGGGTTTTGTACAAAAGGATGCACACTAGCTCAAGAGATACACCATCCTGGCTCATGATGAGGGTTTTTTGCTTAAAAGGATGTGCACTAGCTCAAGAGATACACCATCTTGCCTCATGATGAGGGCTTTCAAACATGCTTTGACAATGTAAAAGTAATCAAGCAGATACCATTATATATGCAATATATATGTCATGCTTTTGTGGATGTTGTTCAGTTATATATTTTGCTTCTGTTTGATTATTCTTTTGAAATGATTAAAAGTAAAAGCTCAAGAAAATATTTATAGAAAACTGATTCACCCCCCCTCTCAGTGTTCCTGACAATCAATAATTAGTATCAGAGCAAGGTTCCTCGGAAGAAGTTTAATAGCTTGAGGAAGATCTAGGATAGTATGATCATGGCAGCAAGAAGATATGGAAATTATGAAAGGTACAATCAACTAGAAGCGGCTCTTATGGATCTTGAAAATTCTAAAGTAGAAGTCAAGGATTTGAAAGAAAACTTGCAACAAGTAGATGAATGCATTTTAAAGATAAAAGAGCAAGTTAAGAAATTTAAAGAAAAATACAAAGAAGCCAATGACCAACTACTATCAGCAAGTGAAGCCCTAAATGATTTGGAAGTAGAAGTTACAGAAAGAAGAAAATTAGAAGATGATCTAAACTTGATTATGAAAAATAGATCAGAAGATTGTGCAAAACTTGAAAAAGAAATTATAAGTTTAAAAATAGATCTAGAAAAGGAAAAAAGCTTTGAAGAAAAATTCAAGATAAGTACTACAAAGCTTGATGAAATGATTGCTAGCTAGAGGAATGTTGATGACAAACATGGTTTAGGATTTGAGAAAGGAGAAAGTTCAAACTCTGGGAAAACAAGCATTGAACCAAGGAAAAACAAAGGATACCGGTTCAGAAATCAAAGAAGAAGACCTAGAAGACCTCAGGTCAACAACCAAATTCTCAAAGGTACCCATCTTTCAATGGTTATTGTAATTCATGCAATAAGTTTGGTCATAAGGCTACTTAGTGTAGAATTAGAATAAATCAAAAGGCTCCATTATTCTCTAGTCAGTGTTTCAATTGCAAGAGAATTGGTCATAGAGAAAATGAATGTAGAAATCAGTTCAAGAAAAGTTTCAACAATGGAAGGAATGAACAATCATTTGAAGGTAAATGCTTCACTTGCAATAGGATTGGTCATAGAGCTATTATTTGCAAAAGTAAAGTAAGTGAAAATCCTATTAGGTACAATACATGCTATAAAATGGGACACAGATCAAATGAATGTAGAAGTTCAATAAGAGCAAAATTTCAAAATATTAGGCACAGTCAATCATTCAATGGAAAGTGCTTTGCATGCAATATATTTGGACATATGGCTAATCAATGTAGATCAAATTCAATGAATAAAAGGATTCAAGGACAAAAGAGTGTAGTGTGCTTCAGTTGTAATAAATCTGGGCATACTACAAGATATTGTAGAAACAAAAATGTGAAGAAAAATTACTATTCTGAAGAAAGAGAAACAAAGCAGATAAATGACAAGGGAAAAGAGAAAGTTGATCTGGTTGAAACAATAGACAAAGTATGGATTGATAAAGAAGTAATTTTAATTGAGGATAGATCTGCACCAACATTTGATGCAGATACCTTCTTTGAAGAATGAGTCTATGAGCATTGGCTCAGGGGGAGCAGTGTAGAAAATTCAAAACCCCTAGCCAAAAATTAGGTGCCATAATCTGGCATGAGGATGTGTCATGGAATCTGATGTGACACACCTATTAGAAGAAGAACTGGAAGAAAAGGAATCAATATGATATATTGCGGAGCGATCTTGATCAACTGTATTCTACAGTTAAGGGTTTTGACAATGTTTTGGAATGAGCATTTAATGACAACTAGGTCAGGCCATGCGAAGGATAAAAGGAACATGTTTGGTTTCAAAAGTCACTTTGCACTCGTAGCTATCAAAAATTTAGAGAGATCAAAACCAACTTGAGCTATGACAATCAAAATTTGAAGCATTCGAAGAAACGAAACCCTAACTCAATGAAACAATGTACTTTCATTTAATCTCGTTTTGTGAATCTGCTGAATCTTTGCTATGGTGACTCCACAAATTGTAGATATCACTGAGTGCTCTTGGCCTAAGTTTAAGAAACACCCTTACAAAGTAATATAAGTGGATCAAATGGGTGCATTCTCAAAGATACCCTATGGAGTCCTGTATGTGGAAGATGTTAGGGCATACATTGATGTGGCCCTAGATGAGCCTGGTGGCAATAATCTTTCAGACCTATTTGTGAAACACCTATGCAATGATCAATTTGATCTAAAGGAAGAATATAAAGCCTTAGAGGAGATTAAATTCATCCAGTATGCAGAATTTTCTAAATTCACAGAGGACGAATGGGTCCGGTATGTTCTTAGTTAGAATCACAATGAATTTATGTGGTTGGGAAAAGGGAAACCCTTCAAAATAATGAAAGAGGCAATTCAAGTAGTCATTGGACTAAACTCCATTAGAGGAGTGCCATTATTAAAAGTAGTTAAGAATCAAATGGTTACTGATGCTATCGGAGCACAATTTGACAAAAGGGCATTATCGATAAATGATATCACTGATCTTGCAGTAAAATTTGCCTCAATGGTCATAGGTTATAAAGTCTACTTCTCAAACTGGGAGAATTTAGTTTCTGGTACTGCAATATACACAGCATATCAAATGATCAAGGAGAATGCAGACTATAATATGTGCGAACTACTACAAACCCAACTACTGGAGAATTTGAAGAAGACAAAAGAAAGCAAAAACTGCCCATTCAATTATGGTATGCTAATCATTTGTTTATTCTTCTATTTCTTCAATGAATTCCCTAATCATCAGGGATTGATTTGGTTAAGTAACAAACTAGTAGCTATGCAAATTAGAAATTGTCTTAATAACTTGGGAAGTTATAATGAGCAAAAAGCAGCCCTATGGGGATTTTTTAAGAATTTTCAGAGCATGATGCCCTCTAGAGAAAGAATTCATGAGAAAGTTGTTAATAAGTACAAGGATAGAATTTGTTTCATGGTCACTAAGGATCAATTTTTAATGGAGGCTGTGGAACCAAGAATTGTGTGGGTAATGCCCATGGGTTATGAGGTAGATGAACAAATTTTGGAAAAATATGTCTAGCACCTTCTTAGCAAACCAAAAGATATCAAAGAAGAAAGGTTTGGAGTGTATGAGGAGCTGTTAGTAGAACTCCATGTTGAGATTAGACAAACTGAATCTACCAGAAAAGTGAGAAAAGAGGTGGAAGAAATTACTACAAGGTATGGTATCACTAAATAGCAGCTCAAGGAATCAAGAGAAAAGGCAGAGAAAGCAAAGAAGGAAAAACAAAATGATTAGGCTAAGGTTCCAAAGGAATCTATAAATAATCCAAGAGAGGCTAAAGATACTCAAAGGACTACCTGAAGCTCTTCCATTTCATCCGGTGCAACATCATCAAAGAATCTCTCTAAAAAGGACACAAAGGGGAAGAAGATGAAAGGAAAAAGATTGTATGTCAATGTGGGAGAAAAGGATGAAGAAGAAATAGATTGAGATGAAGAAGTCAATATAATGAAAGCTGAGGATATCAAAGTCTCTATAATTAGTAGAGGAAAGTCCTCCAGAAAGGATAAGCCTAGCAAAAGACAGAAAAAGGAAAAGCCTCCACCACTTGCAGATGTAATAAAATCTGTCACCATGGATGGGAATTTAAAACCTATGATTGAATACTATGATGGATATAGTGATAATGATAAAAGAAGTCTAGAAGAAGCCATTGTGAAGTATCTAAACATTTTCAATAGAGCCCTTATTAAGATATCTCTAAAATTCTGAAAAACCTAGCAAATCTTTTGAGCATCAGAAAGGAGACTGCTAGAGCCAAAGATATTGAGATAAGAAAACATGTTTTGACAAGATTGTGTCTTGAAATCACTCTGGAAGAAGTGAATTTGATCTCTAAGGAAACCAAAGAGAAATTCAAAACCAAAACAAGGATGAACTTGTTGATGCTGGGAGAAATTGACAAAGTAGTCAAGGAGACAGAAGAAATCACCTTGGAAATATTGAGAAAATACAATATTCCTACCACTCATGACAATGCAGCAATAGATGATGGAAATGGTACACCGGTTCTAGAAGTAAATCTAGAGCAAAAATTAGATAAAGATGACAAAGTGACTAAGCAAGAAGAAGCACTTGCTAATGTTTTTGAGATAAGATCCTCTCTGATACATCTTACTGAGGATGACACTGACAAGGAGAAGATTGAGGAAGAGTAGGTCATGAAAATGAAACAGGAGGAGGATACTAATATGGATCAAGAGGATCCATAGCAAAGCCACAAAGAAGAAGTCCCTATCACAACAAGAGACACTGCAAAGCCTACAAAAGAAGTGCTAGAGAAAAGAACACAAGCCTTGGATGAGCCAAAATTTCTACATGGTCCAATAAACTTGGACACAATGACACCGAAACAGAAGTTTAAGTTTGTTACAATTGTTCAGACAAAGGCTCAAGAGGAGGTATTAAAATCACATATTGTGGACAGTAAATTGATTGATGAAGCATCTTGGTTTTTGAAGAAATTGTTGCCCACGTACAAGAGGGATTCTTCCATGCCCCCAACAAGTCATTTGAAGGGATTAATAAGTTCCATAAGAAAATAGTTTGAATCATTTGAAAAATCTGCAGAAACAAAGGTAAGACAAGAATTTGATGAAAAACGTCTATAACATTTAAACATGATGATAGCAAAAGACAAAATCTCATTAAAAAATACAATAACTAGCATTCAAAAAGCTATGAAGGATGCTGGAGATGTGTACAAGTTTTGTTTGTCTTGGCCTAAAGCTGCTCAAGAGATTGAAGAAAAGATCAAAGATTTGGAACAAAAACTAATGGATATTTCTGAGAAATTTGATCCAGAAACAGAGTCAGTCACAAGGAAAGAAACAAAAGTCATTAAGATTCACAATGACTTGATTGACTTAATAAATCAGAAATACCAAATAAAAAGTAGGATGGGACAACTCAGAATACTAGTCTGTCCAAAGTTAGATTCATTGACAAATCTTATTATAGAGGCTAAGTTAGTTGTCCAAACAGACACAACTAATAATCTTCAAAAGGAAGAAGCCTCAATTTTTCTTCTTAGCGGTCAAATTTAGATTTTAGAAAATGCAAAGAAAAGCTGGGATGCTGAGTGGACATTGATCAAAAACATATTTAATGATGTGCTTAAACACATGTAACATTAAAGTGAAGATTGCACTTGTAAATATGCGGCAGAATATATAAATTTTTGGTTCTGGGTCAACACCCTTTGCCATTGATGCCAAAGGGGGAGAAGTAGATCAGTGAAAAATGGATAATCATCTCATGGGGAGCAAGAAAGTATAGTGTATATAGTAAGGGGGAGCGGTCAGGCATTTTTCACTAAGTGTTGCCATCAATGCCAAAGGGGGAAATTGTTGGAAAGAGACACTGCTCTAGTATGAATCTATATGTTGTCATTGATGGTAACAAGGCTAAGAGATCCTATCACCATTATAGGATGAGATATCTCTGGAAGAACATATTAGATTCCAGGTCTGATTGACTGAAAATGGCTAAGTATGGAAAGTATGCAAAATAGAGGATAGTAAGCTCGACAGTATGCCTCTGAAGATGATGATCTAGTAATACAGTTAAGGTGTGATGTTCTCAATTGTTTGATAGTTTTATACCTTGGATATTATGTCTTGACTTCCTCCAGAAGTCATCTTGAAGAAATGTCTAAGTCTAGGTAAGCAAAGGCTTAGCAGGACCAGTGAACAAAGCATAGTGCAATGGTCCGCATTCCTCTAGAGATAAGTATTTTGTTATCTAGTTGTAAGGTGTTGTAAACATTTATATGAAGTGTCTTATTCTAGAGTTAGGAGATCTGAAGTCCACCAGAAGGTTAGCTGCAAGTTGCTAAGTATCGGCATAGTATTTGACAGAGTTTAAAGAGATAGAGTCTGAGTTCTGATGGTCCGCATTTCTCTGCAAGATGATACCATGCCTTGCGGTACTAAAGGTGAGTTTTAGAATGTGTAAAGAGTCCTTGATATGACTCTGGAAGTGTTTTGTGATCTGTAGTAGAAGTTGCAAGTCAGTAGATGAACCTGTTAAGCATGCTCTTGAGGAACAGGCTAACTAGTGAGATAAATCATGATGTGGAGAAAGGATAGTGTGTGAAAGATCTATGTAAGTAATTGAATTATTAGAGCTAACCTATAAGAAGATGTTTGGGGAAAGATTTGGGTATGTACGACTCATAGTGCATTGGATTGAGTGACAAGGTACATCTTTCTATGTACACTTTTCACTTCTTGGATGTCGACCTGATTATGGATTAAATCATGATGCGGATATATATAAGAGAAATGATCTTTGGTTGAAGTAGGTGTGCAAGTGCAGAGTGTGTGTGTGATGCAAAGATGCAAATAGTGGAGCAGAGTTAGAGGATCAGCAGCAATGAAGACTTGGGATGTAGGATATAGTTGTTAAATGACTCCACCCTAGCATAGTAACAGATACCTAAGTAGTATTCAGTTATCATGTGTGATTTGATAGGAAGCATGTTGTTGTCATCAAGGCAATAAGCTAGAAGTGAGCCTCCGGTAGGGTTTAACAACCCTTATTGTAATCTTGCTAGGTTTAGGGTTGAGGCAGTGAGCCTGCTAAACTTAGTTGTACACCATGGTTGCGAGCCAGCATGTTCTAGGCCAGTGGAGTGACCAAGCCTAAACATCATTTTTGTAAAGATTGCAATATATATTTGAGAGCTAATCCTCTCCGTGGTTTTTCCCTTTTATGGGTTTTCCATGTAAAATCTTGGTGTTATGTGTCATGATTTCGTGGATGCTGTTTAGTTGTATATTTTTCTTCTATTTGATTATTCTTTTGAAATGGTTAAAAGTAAAATCTTAATAAAAGATTTATAGAACACTAATTCACCCCCCTCTTAGTGTTCCTGACAATCAACAATCTTACCCTAAGATAATAAACAAATCCATTCATAGAGGCTATACATAAATCATATATTAGATCACATCGAAGACCGAGGCTACACTTGCAGGTTTGAAACTGAGTATAGTCGTTGGGATATACTGTAGGTATCTCAGAACCGAATGTAGCAACAAGGTAAGATACAAAACCAACCAAAGTGCGTTGATGTAGATTGAGAGTATTGTAAATGTTTGTTACAAGAAGTTTCACAACACGATACATCACCCAGAGTGATTCTACTAGTCAAGCGCCAGATATATATATCAACCCCATCTTCATATATGGACTAGGTCCATTTTTTCTTTTCTTGTTGAAGGGACACATGATTCTTATCAGTATTTGTTTATTTTCGTCATCCGTCAACTAGGTAGAGTCACTTGAAGAATGTAAACAATAAAAATGAGAGAGGAGACAAGAGTGACTTAAGAACATCATGTAGGAGGATGCCCGCAAAACACCCTCTGCAATGCTATGCCCCCAAGGCACAACACACAACAATAAACAAAAGAATCTAGAGGAGTACAGAAGAATTGAGAAACAAATAGAAGAATGTTACAACAGAGGCGGTCCCGTTGCATCCTTGACCATAAAAGAGTATCAAGGATCATCCAATGGGACCCAAACAAACATTTAGCACAACACGGGGGGACACAACATGATACATAAGAGAAGGCCACTCTTGAGAGCATCTTAGAAAGGTGCTATGTCAATTGTGGTTGAATGAGTGAGAAATACTTACCTGGATCATGCATGATATTTCCTTGCAGACAATCCATGTCAATCATCACAAGATATATCATATTTTGTCTTGGACTAGTTAATATTGTATTAACATTAAGTTTAGGATGATGATAGGCTTTGGTGGGCTTCAAAGAATGGTATCCAATGCTAGCTAAGTAGTTAATTGCTACAACTTGTAAAGGTACTTTGATTCCTTGTTGGTTTATACCATAACCATTGCCTATGTAGTCACAACTTCATACAAAATTTGAAATCCATGACCATAGAGAGAGTCCATCTCTTTAGAATATGGTGGAGCCTCTTAAGTCTCATATTTTGTAGTGTAAGTAAGAGTATTGTCTTTGTTTTCTACTAAAGAAACTTTAGGTAAGAATTCTTGGATGAGATTGAGGCAACTTTTGATGTGTTAGGATTAGGTTTATTAAGTTTATATTTCCCCATAAAGGAAGGAGTAAAATGTAGTGAACCCCAATCGTCACAAAGAAGTGCATTCGATGGTGATGTTGAATCTTCCAAAACATTATCTGCAGCAAGAGGTATTGATGAGTTAGCTTTTAAGTTATTGAGAGTCTTGTGATTGACAATTTGTTTTTTGCTTCAATGTGTAAACAACTTTCCAGCTCCGAATCAACTTCGATGGTGTGAAGTTTATTTTCATAAATAAACTTTATTGATCAATGAAGGGTAGATGAAACTTCCCCCATGGCATGAATTAATGGTCTACCCATAATGATGTTATATGAAAGTACACTAGGTATGCCATGAAAAAGGGTAGATAATGTCATGGATCCAACTTTTACAGGTAAAGTTATGCTACCTAGACATTGTCTACCAACATTATCAAAGCCACGAATATTAAGCTTATCCAGTTTGATTAAAGAAGTGTCGATCTTGAATTTTTGTAACAAATCAACACCACAAACATTAAGAGCCAATCCATTGTCAATCATAACTCGCTTTATCAACTTTTTGTTTATTGTGACAAAGATTAGAAGAGGACCATGTTGGTTATGAACTTCAACTGATGGTAATTTGTGTTGTTGAAATAGAATATCCATTTTTGTCGCATGCATACAATCTAAAAGAGTTGCTACATCATTAGGCTTAACAGTAGGTGGTACAATCACCTTTTGTAAAGCTTCTTGGAGCATTCTACGGTATGTAGGTGATGTTTGAATGAGTTCCCAAAGAGAGATCTTAGTAGGAGTAGCATGAAGCTGCTCAACAAGATCATAATCTTGACCACCTTTATGAGTAAGGTGAGGTGGTTGAGGAAGCATAGGTTGAGAAGTTGGTAAAGAGATCAAAATGTTTGATTGTTGTTTACTTTGTTTATTATTTCATGTCTTGTATGTGTGAGCAACCACATTGTAATATGGTTGTTGTGACATATTTTGAACACCTTGATTTCTTTGAGTGATTTGTCTTGCATAATTTAGAATGTAACCCAGAGGTTGAGGTGGTTTTGGATCACCTTGAATTTTAATCACCGGTTTGAAGTGAGGAGATGCATTAGGTGGCCCTTGCACAATCATTTTAGGAACATTAGTATACTTATCCATTATACCCTTAGTGGGTGGAATAAGTCTATTAATAAACATTGAATTAACATTGTTTCCATTTTGGTTACACTCAACACCTATCCCTAAAGGATTTAATGTGAGAGACCTTTCCTCATCCACCAATGCCTCTACTTTTGAAGGGAGAGCATCGGGATTCAGAACTAAGGGAAGGTATAGTTTTGATAAGGAGGTTGGTGATGATTGTATCATTAGTGATGTCTAACGGGCTTGAATTTGCAACCAAAGTAGAGCTATCCATGGTCTTCACTTCCTTAGGAGATATCCAAGGTACTTGAACATTCCATCAAAGGAGGAAGATCCATAGAATGACCCATATGAGCCTCATGTACCATATGATTATTAGATGAATAGTCATTATCTACCCATGGAGGATCCTTCTTGAGAGGAGTCTCATTATCCACTAATGCTTCATCTCCCAAAGGGAGTGCATTGGGATGAAGGGAGGGTAGGGTGATATTAAGGAATGTATCAATGATTTCATCTTCTTGTGCCAAAATGTCCTCACAAGTGGGAACAACTTTGGGAGAGGAACCATAAGGTAAAATAGACAAAGCTAGGTTACCATTACATGTATTAGAGAGTACATGCATAGAAGAAGTGCCATCATAGTTATCTTTCTCATGACTATTCATGGAGATGAATTCGGTTAAGTTTTCTAATATTCTAGGATGCTCACTCATGAGGGTTAGGAATCTATGAAAATCAAGATCTTTGATATATGCATGCAAAGATACTAAAGAGAAATAGCATGAAGGTGCCATAATGAAATGTCTTGTAACAACAATATACAATAAGGTCTATTCATTTATGAAATATCACCGATATGAGAGACTTTTGTATACAAAAACACTAGTTTGAGGAAACCAGTTTTTGAGTCTTTTTGCAAAGCACAAAAATACACTAGGGTCCTTAAAATGGAGTAATAAAGATGTAAAAAGTGCTGCACAAAAGGTAATATAGACAACTTTAATATTTCTTTCAAATAAATGTTAAAGAGATGTCAAATTTTTATGTTGAAATACACATTATGTAATTACAAACATGTGAATTTTCAAACTAAAGTATGTGTAGACACCTAAAATTGTCTCGACCACCAAACTAATTCCCGACATCCCTAAACTTACCAATTCCCTTTCCAACTAATTAATTAAACTTTTATTTAATTAATCACCCCTTTCATTTTCTAAATCCACACCATTTTATCCCTAAAATTGAATTAATTTTATTAATTCAATAGTCCAAACCTTAGCCAAGTGATTTAATAAATATGCAAAATTTATTAAATCAATTCCCCATTTTCCCTAAATCTAATTAATTAGTTAAAACCATGTTAACTAATTAATCCACCCTACTAATTAGCCTATCCCTACCCTAGGCAATTAAATAGCTATTATTTAATTGCCTACTCTAGCCTACCCCATCCTAGCCTTAGGATTAATTAATTAAATCACTAATTAATTAATCTTATCCCCTCTCTAATCCCTCTACTAATTTATTCTAGCCACATTAATTAGGTTAATCACCCTAATTAAGAAAGTCAAATCCTCATTAGCACTTCTCTCCACACCTCCCAAATTTAAAATTCAAATAAATCACACATCACATTTACTCCTCTTACACATCCCTTACACATGTCATATCCACTCTTCCCCAAATGAATTTTTAATTCATTTTACCCTTCCCCATGTGAATTTTTAATTCACAAATAATCCATCTCACCCAACCTCATTTATTCACCCCTTTCCCAAAAATGAATAAAAGATTTACTTTTATTCCTAGCCCTCCATCTTCCAAAATCAAATCTAGGCCCTCCACCTCACTTTCATCCTCCACCATTGATCTCTCCAATCAATCTCCACCCTTGGATCAAAATCCTCTCCAAAAGTCTATAAATACAACCTCTCACAAGTCATTTTCATCATCCATTTTCATGCAAAGTTACCATGCCAAAATCACCTTTGAGTTAATAGTGACTTGCACAATTGAAAAATATTTCATATTTGGATCAATAGTTTAGGGATCATCTTAGTCTTAGGAGCTTCTTTTGGGTGCAAAGGCTCCTTCTTTCCCTTGATGGGATTAGGTTATGTATGTGAGGTATAATCTCTTGTGTTATTGCATTTGATTTAGTGTTTTCTCTCATTTTGCATTATCTAATCTACATTGGCACGCCCGGTGGGACCCACAAGGTCCAATCTAATCCTTGTTTGTGAGTTGTTGTGTTAGTATTCAGCCTTTTGCAGGATCAGCGCTATTCGACCGTCGCAGCGATGCCATCACTGCCGCATTTCAGTGCTATTTCTCCTTTGGCACTATTTCTGCGCGATTTTATTTTTTATGCTAACCCCACTCACGCCTATTTTTTTTTGCTTTTCCTGCTGTTTCCTGTGTGTTTTGTTCTCTGTTTTGTAGGAAAATAAGGAATTACAGGGGGAGGTTATGGCAAATTTTTGACAGAATCAGACAAACAACATCAGTTCCACGTTTTGACGCCATCCTTCAGATTGTCGCCATCCGTGTCTTCCCCCAGATTCAGAAACACTGCGCAGTGGCGCCTTCATTACTTCTGATTATCACTATCATCTATTTTAGCGCATAACTTAGGATGTATTAGCGCTATCTTCTGCAACAATGCCTTTAATTTAATTAGCACTATCTTAGGTTGTAATTAGCACCTTAAATTATTTTAGCGTCATTTTACATAAGTCAGGTTGTTCTGCCCACAGTGGCGCCTGTGTATGTCAGTTTTAGCACTATTTTGTCCTTCTGTTTGTTGTAGGTACTGCAGATACTAACGAAATCTTTTTGCATGATGGTTTGTTAACTAGTTAGCAAACATTTCAATTTGGAAACTAAAACAAACCTTTGTTTGCTTTGTTAGGTCTTAGACAAACATTTCCATTTGGTGTTCTACAATCAACCCAAACAACTCCTTGATTGAAGTGTGTGATCATAAACATTTGCTTTTGGTGCTCTAAAATATACTTCTTTTTGTGTGTCAATAAACAAACAATCAAAATACTTCAATTTGGGCTATAAAAAGAACAACAAATTACATACTTCATTGGATAAAGAGAACAAGAAACTTGCATTTCCACACATCTAATCAAGACAATCTATAAAATTGTGTGAAGTGTCTTCGTGATTGTGACAAGTAGAATGAAAGTGTATGCTCTTCCCTCGCACCTTTTGGTGATCTTGGGAATCAAAAACTTCTCACAACACTTTGTATTAATCACCCCCATCTAATCCAAAGATCTAAAATTGAACCATGTTGAGTGTGATAGAATCATAGGGAACACGTATGCTCTCCCCTCGCATCTTTGTATGAACTTGGGGATCAAAAGTGTTTTCATGATTGTATTGCTTTTGTAATCCTTAGAGGGCCTGCCACCCCGCTTCGAAAGGTGGGAATGACCCAAGCGGCATCAAGCTAAAGCCAAGCTCTTCCAAGCTGCTATATAAAATAAGGCGTTTGGGACGAAAGTCTCAAGCGACAGGTGTTGTTTTGTTATACTGATAGCCAACCTCCCCATAAACCCTCCAAGGCGCAACCCTTGGAGGCTGGGAGACTCCATAACGGAGAGTAGTGCTGCCACATGTATAACCACCTGAACGGATGCCCTTACTAAGAGCCATTGTTGTAGTAAGCCAAAATCCTTCTATTTGTTGACACAGAGGGCAAAACCCTTGAAGCGGCCCTGATTCATGTGGTTCTTAGCTGAGGTAGCAGGGACAATCTAAAGGTTTGGAGAGGGTCAAGCCTTATAAGAAACCTGGATCTTGGTATGCGTGAGAAGTGTGTGCAATTGTAAGGAGGAGCTGGTGCTACCAAGATCCTGGAGCTACCCGCTTTGAATAGGCATAGCTAGGGGATTCAACAAATACTGTCCCATTCTCGCCATAGGTTGTAAAAATGTGCTTGTTCTAAACAAAGTCATATCATTTCACAAACAAAAATCATTGCTTGTTTTGCATTCAAATGTGTGTTAAAGTGCTTTGATTTTTCACAAACGAACTTGCCAAGAGATAGAACACATCAGTTGGTCACAGTCTAAACAATCAGATCCAAAAATTTGCCATCAAAAATCTGTCAAACCTTGTTTCAGTGCCATCTCTGTCTTATTGTAGTGCCTTTTCACCTGTGGATTGGTGCTATTTTGAGATTGACTTGCCTGAGACAGAACAAATCAGTTGGTCACATCCTAAACAGACAAATCCAAAATCTACCTTCAGAAGTCCCAAAATTTTGCCATCAGAAATCTGTGTAACTTGTTTTAGCGCTATATCTATCTGATTGTAGCGCCTTTTCACCCGTGGATTGACGCTATTCTTAGATTGACTTGCCTAAAGCAAAGACCCATTTTGTTGTGATCTACACCTTCTGTTCTACCATAATCCATACCCATCTCATAGAAATCCGCCAACCGTCTAGCCTTTTTCTTCCAAAGTTTTCCAAATTACACATTCTTTTTGACCTTAGAGGATCACTCACCACCCTTGTTGGACCCCTTTGATACATCATAATGAACCCAAATACATATCTATCCATCCCCATTCACTCCTTTTGCATGTCTCCTTGGACCAATATAAAATCATTTCAAAAATTCACATCCAAATCAAAACCTCATCAAATCACCAATCAAATCTTGTCACCCTTTTGAGCCAAAGTTAGATCTAGATCCTATCATTAACATCACGTTTTCCTTGAAAAGTCATTAGTCTACATTTCAAGAAAAACAAATCACCTCTCTTTGTGTAAGGTCATTAGTCTACCCCAAACAAAGAAAATCATCATCCTTTGTGTGCCAAATCAAAATCTAAATCTTATCCAAAAGCTCAATTCGAGAAACATCAACAATATCATCCTCACCATCCTAAATCAATCAAAAAATTAAAAAAAATCAAATCCCTTTCTTATCATCCATTTTTGGTCCAAAATTTGTGCAAAAATATCAATATCACCCATTCATATCACCCTTAGGATAAAACCTTTGGAAAACATATCGATCTTCATCATACCCTTCTACTCCATCTTACGACCACATCCATCTTTGGGTCAAACACAATCAATTTGATTCTCTAAGGTCTCCACCTCATCCCACATCTATAAATCAAATCCATACGTGTATGCCCACCACAAGATCACAACACAAAAGAAATCAAGAAATGGCGGAACGATGGCCCTTTGGCATGCCTAACACCGACAGTAACAACATACCCATTTATCAAACATACAATCCACCTACATATTCCTTCATCCCCCCATTTGGCGCCAACGACCCTTTTCACTTCTTACCACAAGCACCAACACCACCCCCACCACCACCACAAAATATCCCCACCATATCCCAAGATGACCTAGATGTCTTGACCTTCACGCAAGATGCTGATAATATGGACCTACTTGATAAAGTCCTAAGATCGAATCCAAAGAGATATCTTGACCATCTTCTCAAGCTTGGTGCTCAACTTCCCCCCGTCACAACATCATCACAACCATCCACTTCTACAGTTGTCCCAACCCCATCAAATACCCAAGCATCTACATCACATACCCAACCCACCATCTCTCAAACGTCAACACCTAACGTATCTACCACATCCACAACCTCAACCGCTACCACATCTACTACTTCCACATCCACTGCTAACATCTCCCAACCTGTCATCACCTCCACTACCACGACTACCATCAACCCTTCTGCTTCAAACACAACGGGCATACAAGGCAACATCACACAAGCAAATACCTCCACAAGTGTGCCCCCACCAAACCCTCACACCCTTGCATACCTACGACAACTATTCTCACAACAATCCCATAACACGTCTAACCCATCCAACGTCCACATACCCAACGTCAATCTCACAAGTCAACACAATCCCAATCCCCAAATACCACCACATGTTCTCCAACAACTATACGCACACCAACAACAACAGACACCAATCAATCCAAACCCCAACCCGCAATACCAACATCTCATCCAAACCAATCCCCAACACCAACATCTCAATCCAAACCCCAACCCGCAACACCAACATCTCATCCAAACCAATCCCCAACACCAACTCCCACCCCACCTCCAATATCTCACCAATCAACAACCCTACACGTTTCAACCACAACAACCATAGGATTTCAACACCGCGCTGCAAAGCTTAATCCAAAAGGTGGATGACTTACAAACTGGGGGCAAACGCAAATACTATTCTTTTGAGGATATTTGTCGCTACCCGTTTGACTGCACCTTGTACATGCCCCCTTTCCCTAAAAACTTTTAAACGCCAAAATTTGACAAATACAAGGGAAAGGGCGATCCTAGGGACCACCTTCAGGAATTCTACATTGCTTGCCTCGAAGTCTCTCACAACAACACGTATCTTATGAGACTCTTCCCAAGAAGTCTTGGCGGCCAAGCCGCTGAATGGTTTGCCCATCTGCCACCTGGAATTCGAACATTTCCCGAGCTTGTGGAGAAGTTTGTCAATCACTTTTCCTACAACTTTGAACATGAGGTGTCTATGAATGACCTTTGTAACACCAAACAAAAGAACGGCGAAGCTTTCACTTCTTTCCTACAAAGGTGGAGGGGCCTAGCAAGCAAGCTCCCATGGCCTATTCCTGAAAAACAACTTGTCACCATGTTCGTGGCCAATCTCAATCAGGAATTAAGTTTTCACTTATAGATTCTGTGTGCATCTACCTTTGAAGAGGTTATCGACAAAGGCACCACTGTGGAATGAGCCCTTATTGCCAAGGGTTTCATCAAACTTTATGATCCCAAGTCCAACAACAACAACAATAACAACAATCACAAATCCAATCATAACACCCCCAACAACAACAACAATACCAACACGCAATCTAATGATAAATCACGTTATTGGGGGAAGAACAAGAATAATTTGAACGACAGCATCACTGATGTAAAGGCCATCCAACACATCCAAAATCACACACTGGCACACACGTATGCAGCAAACACCAATAACCAAAGAGGACCCAATAAACCCTGCAAACCTCATCAAAATTTCACACCATTAGCAGAACCTATTGAGGACATCCTTGATAGATGCCTCAAGCAAGGAGAAATCACACTCCTGCCTGTTAGACCACGCCAAGACAATGACCTCAAGGCAGCATGGTATAATGAAAACGATTATTGCGAATACCACCGCGTGGCAGGTCATAAAACAGCAGACTGCATGCAATTAAAACATTGTATCCAAGACCTAATAGATCAAAATCTTGTCAACCTTGAACACAGTACACAGCCATCACCAAACGCCAATCTTGGAGCTTACAAGGATCCCTTACCCAACCATAACAAAGCTTTATCATCCAATCAAGCATACAATGTCACTCCACCACCCACACACTATGACTCCATTGTCGGCCGCATCGAACCCTCATCCCACTTTGTCAACACAATCACCATTCAGGCACAAGCACCCGATTGCACTGTCACAACCCATCGAGGCCGTGTCTCAATCCGCATTGCCCCTCCCACTGAACCAACACCGCCATCCACATCTGATCCCCTCCCCCCTCGTCCAAACGCCCGTCCATCACCCACCACTCGATACAACCTCCTAGACCATCTAGGAAAGACACCCGCGCAAATCTCCATCCTTGAGCTACTTCGCACATCACCCCACCACAAGGACATTCTCGACAAGGCCCTTTTGGAAACACAAGTCCGTGTAAACTTGGATGTCAATCAATTTCAAGCCATGGTTGGCCATATCGCCACACCACACCATATCACGTTTTCTGAAAAAGATCTTCCTGCTTCTGAGCACCTACATAATGATGCACTACACATCGAGGTCCGCATTCACAAACACACCATTAAAAGGGTCCTAATAGATGGTGGTTCTGGCCTAAATATATGCACTCTAAAATTGCTAAAACACTTGGGGTACTCAGATGTGGTGGTGGATGCTAGCGAGTGCATAACAATCAAAGGATATGATGACACCGAGAGGCTATCAGAAGGTACCATAAAGCTTCCTATTCAAGTGAGATAGAAAATCCTTGAAACCAAATGTCAGGTTCTGGATCTTGACCTCCCTTATAACATTCTTCTCGACCGCCCATGGATCCATGCCATGCAAGCCGTCCCCTCCACTTTCCATCAATGTCTCAAATTCCCCCACAACGGCACCGAAGTCACTATTTATGCCGATCCTCATCCCTTCCAATACTGCAGCTTTCTGGAAGGACACAACCAAACCTTCTATCCGTACAATAAAGCCACCAACCAAATCACCCCAACAGCTTCCACTTCATACATCGGCCCTGCCAACATCGCCACCACTTCATCCCAAACACCTTCACCACCTGAGGTCAAGATCAAGCTCAGCGACCAAGGCTGTGGGGAATATAACCTCCACGGCACCTTTTGCGTGGGCTTATTACCCACTCCTAAGACATTTGGCACTCCGCACATAGAGGCAACTGACACAGTCATCATCAAATGCAAACCCTCGCCCGTCTTTGAGAAAAAACACCTTCTGGATCAGGACATACTTGAAGATATTTCATCCTGGCTTTACAAGGACGAGGAAACAGAACAAGACATCCCCACCATCCCAACAAATAGTTATGGCAAAGGTTCTGAGATAGTCAAAAGCATGGGTTACAAAGGACAAGGCGGCATTGGCCTTCATGAACAGGGCATTGTGGAACCACTGCAAGCAACAAGGAACCCCTATACTCAAGGGTTAGGGTATGGCCAACCACAACGCATCCTTAATACCGACAAATGTATCTTAGCCGAGTTTACTCCAGTTTCTCTAGATGTTGACAATATTAACGAAACGGACCTACAAGACTCCTTTAGCGACTTTGCCGATTTCTTCGCCTCCTCCATTTGCACCATCTACTCTGTCACTACTCTCGCCTCATCACCCAATGACCTACCATTAGTATACCCTGACCTCATCGACTGGGACCAACGAGGACCTCCTATTTTGGATATCGCACCTAATGACAAAGCCATTGCTGAAATGATGGGAGTAAGAGACAACTTCCCCTTGGGAGACCACAGAGCTGGATACATCATGGAACTCAATCCGGCTGCCTATTTTGGGGAGACAACCCCTACTTCTAGTCGCAAAAATACAAAAACAAAAAATGGATCTGATCGTGAAAACCATTCCACGGCAGTGTCAGATCCTAAAAAAGTAAAAATAAAGGACGTATCTCCTAGTGAAAATCTCCATGAGGCGCTAGGAGATGGAAGCATGGGCCTCCCTGAAATAGATAAAGTATATCCTGACAGATCACCCATCTTGGTTGAACCAGCGCAGGAAATGAATCTAGGGACAGAGGAAGAGTCGAAAATCACATACTGAGCAGAATCTCTCAGCCTATTCGAACAGGACTTCTTGGCATTCTTCACACGCAGAAATTACAACTTTGCATGGACCTACACAGACATGCCAGGGCTAGATCCTTCCTTGGTTGTACATCATCTTGCAGTGTGTCCTGATGCCAAACCAGTCAAATAGAAGCTCCAAAAGATGAATCCTCAGGTGGCCCTTCTTGTCAAAGTAGAGCTTAAAAAGTTACTAGATGTGGGGTTCATACGTCCAATTGATTATCCTGAATGGGTCTCGAATCTAGTACCTGTTGCTAAACCAGATGGCAGAATCCGCTGTTGCACTGACTTCAGAGACCTCAACAAGGCCTACCTGAAAGATGACTTCCCCCTTCCCAACATTGACATGATCATGGATCTTACCGCAGGGCATGAGATGCTATCCCTCATGGATGGTTTTTCAGGATACAATCAAATCAAAATTACTGAAGAAGATCAGCACAAAACATCCTTTATATGCCCATGAGGACATACTATTGGGTAGTAATGCCGTTCGGCCTAAAGAATGCAGGAGCTACTTATCAACGAGCAATGACTGTCATCTTCCACGACCTCTTTCACCACATCATGGAGGACTACGTTGATGACTTACTCGGCAAATCAAAGACCTGAGAAGAACACTTAGACGTACTAGCCAAGATCTTTGACAGGTTAGAGCAATATAATGTTCGTCTAAATCCAAAAAAGTGTGTCTTTGGCGTCACTTCAGGCAAATTATTGGGATACATAGTCTCCAGACGAGGAATCGAGGTGGACCCAGCAAAAGTCAAAGCTATTACTGAAATGCCACCTCCTAAAACCTTGAAACAATTGAGAAGCCTGCAGGGTAAACTACAGTCTATTCGCTGATTCATTGCTCAACTTGCTGACAAATGCCAACCATTCCAGCATCTCCTCAGAAAAGATACAGCTTTCACCTGGACTACTTAGTGTCAGGATGCCTTCGACCAGCTAAAAGCATATTTGGCTAATCCCCCTATTTTATCTCCACCAAGACAAGGAGAGCCCCTCCTCTTGTATATTTCCGCAACCGACACAGCAATTGGGGCTTTGTTAGCACAACACGATGAGCAGGGGAAGGAAAGAGCCATCTACTACATCAGTCGCACCTTGATTTCCTATGAGCTTAACTACACACAAATTGAATGAGCATGCCTAGCCCTCGTCTTCACATCACAAAAGTTAAGACATTATATGCTCAATCACAAGACTAAGCTCATTGCTAAGATCGACCCACTCAAATATTTGCTAAACAGAGCAGCTCTCACAGGAAGGATGGCAAAATAGGTCATGATTCTCACCGAATTTGACATAGAATACACAGAGAGGAAGGCAATCAAAGGACAAGTCATAGCAGATCAACTGGCTGAGGCACCTCTTCAGGCAGAGCATCCTACAATAGCAAAATTTTCAGATGAGGCCATCTTGACAATCACACCAGCCACAGATACATGGAAGATGTATTTTGATGGATCCTACACTCACAGAGGCTCGGGGGCAGGCGTCCTATTTGTTACCCCTCAAGGTGACACGATCCCTAAATCATTCAAAATCACATTTCCATGCACCAATAATGTAGCAGAATATGAAGCCCTCATCACAGGTCTCCGAATGGCCATCCAATGGAAAATAGACAAACTAACTGTGTATGGCGACTCTCAACTAGTCATCAGGCAAGTCAATAATGAATATAAAACCAAGGATGATAAGCTTCTTCCCTATAAGAAGATGGTTGATGACTTTAAAGATTATTTTGGTGACATCCACTTTGAGCAGATCCCAAGGTTAAACAACAAAGCGACAGATGCCATGGCCACCATTGGATCTCTGGTTGACATGAAGCAAGGCAGCAAGAAACGTGAATTCCTGATCGAAGAGCTCCCCATTCCAGCATATGATGTTCCCCAATCTGAACTAGTGTGCGAAATCATTGGTCCCTTATCCCCCTGGTATCAGGAAACTTACCTCTACCTTCACGATAACATCCTCCCCAACAACCTATCCCCATCACAGAAAAAATCCTTTATCCTCCGAGCCTCCCGTTTCATCCTTGTAGGTGACACCCTCTACAAAAGGAGTCTTGATGGTACGCTTCTACGATGTTTAGACTCTAGGGAAGCCGAGGCAGCTTTGGAAGAGGTACATGTAGGTATTTGTGGGGCACATTCAAGTGGACCAGCTCTTTCTACGAAGATCCTGAGGACTGGTTATTATTGGCCCACTATGGACAAGGATGCACATCAGTTTATCAGAAAATGCCTCCCATGTCAACAGCACGGTGATCTCATCCACGCCCCAGCACAGGAGCTGCAACCAATCACAACACCATGGCCCTTCTCACAGTGGGGACTCCATCTCGTAGGGAAAATCCATCCTCCATCTTCCAACGGCCATAAATTCATAATAACTACTACCGAATACTTCACAAAGTGGGTGGAAGCAATACCACTCACCTTCACCACAGGCATCCAAATCTCCAAGTTCATTCTCCATTACATCATCTGCCACTACGGTATCCCCCATTCCATTGTCACTGATAATGGGAAGCCATTTAAGAACCAAGAAGTTCACACTTTGTGCGAAAAGTTTGACATCAAACACTGCTTCTCCACGCCATATAACCCCCAAGGAAATGGTCAAGCAGAGGCTTCTAACAAAACCATCCTCCGCATCTTAAAGAAGACAGTCAATGAAGCTGGCCGCAACTAGTACCTCCAACTTAACCCCGCCCTATGGGCTTACCGCACCAGCATCCGTACTCCTACTAGAGCCACTCCATACTCACTAGTATTCGGATCAGAAGCCATTTTACCTATAGAGGTCGAGCTCCCATCCCTCCGAGTATCATTGCAAAATATTATCTCTGATGAAGACTATCGCGTCGCAAGGTTGCATCAACTTGAATTGTCAGATGAGAAATGCCTGAATGCATTAAATCACTTACAGGCATACCAAAACTGCCTCAGAAGAAGCTACAACAAAAAGATCAGAACCAGAAAGTTTGAGGTACGTGACCTGGTCCTAATGGAAAATCAAAAGACCCTGCAAGAGCATCCGAAGCAAGGAAAATTTGAACCTAATTGGCTAGGACCTTATGTCATCACCGCCGACTATGGGTCAGGATCTTATCAGCTTGCAACACCCGAGGGGCAGCCTCTAGATGAGCCAATGAACATCTTACATCTCAAGCGATTCTATGCATAACCCATCTGATACCACAAGTCAAAAAATCAAAAAATATAAAAAATAAAAAACACCAAAAAAATCAAAAAATAAAGAAAAAATTAGAGTGCAATAAAAACTTCCAATGGTGAAAATCACCTCGGTGACGCCTTGGATAAGTACCATGGTGAAAACCTATTTCAGGTGCCATGCGTAATGGCTGGTTCTACCATCTAATAAGTCCTCTTTCCAGCATAACACTCCATACCCACACATCCCATGGCTTGAAATTCTGAAACATCAAGTTTGTTCGCCCATCTCGCACTACCTTACCCACCCACAACCCCACCTAGGGAACAAGGATCCTTGTAAGCTCTCCTTTGTACAGTTCATAAAATCAGAAAATCCAAAAACAACAGAAAATCTAAAAAATCTAAAAACATCAGAAAATCAAAAAATCCAAAAACATCATAAAATTAGAAAATCCAAAAATAATCACCCCATGCATCAATCTCACATCCCACCACAATCATCTAAACACGCCTCAACCCTCATCACATCACATTGCCAACCATTCCCACATCATCAAGTCTTGCCAGAACTACATATTCATTTCACCCGCATCTTAAAAGTACCTTGATCCCGTGGACACAGGGTATGTAGGCAGTCTGGAATACGAAGGATGTTTCCAGTACTCAGGTATCTAAGATGCACCCATCCCACCCATTGGGATGGTTCCCACTCACTGAGCTTTCTAGATCTACGAAACGATATGCATGCTACACATACCATTGAAACATGGTCCCTCGCACAAAAATCATCAAGCAATATACCAACTATAATCTTCCATTTGGCCCGAATGTTCTTTTTCCCATCTTCCACAAACTCTTCAATCAAAAACAGATCTGCGTCCTAGGATACGTCTTTCCTACAATGGACAAAAATCTATCATTCTATCATCATGTCTCTTGGCAAGAGCACACAAAGGCTATTTGTATCTTTCATTGGTCTTTTTGCTTATTGATTTTTATCTTTTTGTCTCACTCCAAGTAATCTTCAAAGCTACCTTGATCTCATTATATCATGGTACGTAGCGGATAGCCCTTGGAGTAGACATAGTCATTGTTTCGGTATGCTGTGCTTGTGGGTTGGTTTCATTACTCCAAGAATAGTATTCATATCTTGAAGTTTAGGTCGGTTCTAGCATGATGAGTCCTATTTTGCATATACAGGCATCAACACCTTATATGCATTATTCACACTCACTGCTATGAGTCCCCTTCCTCTACTAGACAAGATTATACTACATTGGGCATGCATGAAACCAACCTATTGTTTGTGGGTCTAGTCCATGCAATTGTCGGATATACATCATCACCTAGGTCATTTCATACCTTCATGAATTGTATCCTACATTGCTACATTAAACTAAGAAATGCTCTCAATTAATTTTGTGCAACTACTGATACTAGCTCAACATCATCATCCTAATCACTCAGTCACCTATCCCATATCGGCCTAGATTTGATCGACACTTTCCAACCCCCCCCCCACCAATCTAACTCCCGCACTAACCCAATCATCCCAACCTATCTCCACTTAACACATCTTGAACCAAACCAAACCCCCCCCCCTCAATGACGTGGTATCTTATGACCTAACCATCCTCCAATCCCCCCACCACCATCCCCTAGACGCTCTCACCCCTATCATCCCCAACACCTAACACGTTATCCCACAGTCTCACCATTCAAGGTCAACACAAGGAACATCATGTGTATCAAGATTAGGCTACCTCACCTATCACCTAGTTTGCATACCACCTATCACCGATACTGCATTTAGCACATATCATTTAATTACATGTCACCACTATTTGCATCTCATGTTAGGTTCATTTTAATCCATTTGCATCTCATTTTAGGTTCATTTTAATCCATTTGCATCTCATTTTAGGTTCATTTTAATCCGTTTGCATCTCATGTTAGGTTCATTTTAATCCATTTGCATCTCATTTTAGGTTCATTTTAATCTGTTTGCATCTCATGTTAGGTTCATTTTAATCCGTTTGCATCACATGTTAGGTTCATTTTAATCCGTTTGCATCACATGTTAGGTTCATTTTAATCCATTTGCATCACATGTTAGGTTGATTTTAATCCGTTTGCATCTCATTTTAGGTTCATTTTTCATCCATTTCAGTTGCATATCCTTTTAGGTTCATTTTAATCTGTTTGCCTCTCATGTTAGGTTCATTTTAATCCGTTTGCATCTCATTTTAGGTTCATTTTAAATCTATTTAAGTTTGCATAAAACACAAGTAGATTCATTTTAGCTACATATCATTACACATTATATCATAGGTTCATATTCACAGTGCATTCCATACATATCAACATCTCATAAACATTTAATTGCAGTACAACATCACCAACATCACCATTAAAACAACTAGTGGCATATAACATAATCCCATACATTTTCATCCATAATAAATGTTTGTTAATCCGCATATTTAGTTACATCATATAGTCCATAAAATCACAACACCATGCATATATCACAAAAACATAATTGCATCCACCAAATCACACACATCATTTGAAAAAACATCATACATCCACAACATATAAAATATAACATGTGCATCCATCATATAAGCATCATCACAATAGAATATCATAAGCCATCAGAAGTCTCGCATCATATATAATCACCGCAAAAAATGTACATCGCTCACATCATCAAAAAATAAAGTGTCCTTATACAATGCCTCTAAGGGCTATCAGGGTATAACTATCACATCGAGGATCCTCTCTCTGAGGGGGTAGGAGATGATGACCCTGGTCGAGCCTGTGATCCTGGCGGCGGCTGTGGCTGTGGTGCTACTAGTACCTAAGGATCCTGCTGGGGCACATATGTGGGAGGGGGCATCATCTGCTGAACCGACTGAATAGATCTAGATTGATGTGATCTCGACGCCCCCGATCTACTGACCTGGCTATAACTCGGTGCTCACTGCGCTGCAGGTACGGCTACATAGTATAACCCTCGATAATACTCCATCCGTGTTCTCGCCTCTGCTAGCTCCCCTCGTACCTGAGCCACCTGTCCCTATACCTGAGCTACCTGTCCCTGTGCCTGGCTCAACTGCCCATGTATCTGATGCGCATGTGTCTGAGCCTGAGCCAGCTGAGTCTGCATCCCTGCCAAGATCGGGGCAAGGCCCCCACCCATAGCCTATGCACTGCTCAACGTAGTCTCTGCCTGATGTGCTCTCACGAGCACTGCATCCCGCTCTATCCCCAAATCCTCCATATCCTCTCTGGCCTGAGCCAATTGAGCCTCTGACACTGCCAACCGCCCATCTACTCCCTGCAACTGTCCCAACTCAGCCTCTCGGTGCCCCAACGCCTCCTCTAAACTGGCCACCTGAGCACGTAGTGTCTCTATCTCCTCCATCTCCTCCCGTGACCATCACCGAGGCGTCAGCCTCTCAACCTCTGCCTCCATCCCTACCCCTGAGTTCCCTACCTCGGCATCATGTCTACCGACCCGCGGCTGCTCCACCCATGATGGGGATAGATCACCCTGCTCTGTCCTCGGCTGTCCACCACATCGTCGCGGTGCTCTACCCTGCCGTCCGCCCCTAGCCTGGACCTGCTGCGCTGGGACCTGCTGTACTGGAACCTACTGTTCAGGAACCTGCTGTGCAGGAACCTACTGTGCAGGAACCTGCTGTGCAGGAACCTGCTATGCTGGAACCTCCTGTCCCACTAGCCCCTGTCCCGCTACCGCTGCTGCCACCTCATCCACAAGCTGACCATCTCTAGCGATCACCCTCTCCGACCCATCATCCATCACCTCCACAATGAAATCTGTAATGACCTCATCCCCACCCCCATCTGGATCATCTCCATCCCCATCTCCCTCATCCTCTAATAATGCCACTATCGGATCTATCAATCGAGTGGGCTGATGCATCTGCCACCATACATCATAAGTAGGCGTAGTACCTGCATCCATCACTGTGCTCCTCCAATCCCACTGAACTAGCCGAAGTGCTGCCCAGTCATTCAGTGCAACCTGTGGCTGTAATGCTGTGGGCCAGTAGGCTATATCCCATGGTGTCTACGCATATATCACCATCTGCTGAGGCACATCCTGTACCCGTCCAAATTGCCGCATCACCCGTGAGGGTAGGTACACCTCTATAGTACGGTCTGCACGAGCCATAAGAAATCTCTTCTGAAATGTGTACGGGAGATGGGTCACATCATCCGGCCACTCCTCACAATCAATATATGGATGGTATACCATGCTAATCACGTCATCCAGTATCCTCCGCCAGTGGCGGACCTGTCCAGTATAGGTATACAGTGCATCCTGATACAAAAACACAAACGCCTCAAACGGGCACCAATAATAACCGCATGTCAGCTGAGTCATGGGGATATGCTCCCAAAGCCATACGTGCAACAGTATAACCCCAGCAAATAAAGCCCTATCATGAAGATAGGCAACCGTGTGCATCTTGTGAAGCAGCTGTGCTAGCATCACCAGCCCCCATACGTAGACAGTATCATGCCTCACCATCCCCTCTATCATCCCACCCCAGCCCATAGGAAAACCTCTACCTCGCCTATCCGGCAGCACCACACCTCCAATCAGCGCACACAAATATAAGGCAAAGGGATCTGCACCCGCCACAAGTGTCCTGTCATAATCCATCTCCCTCCCGTCTGCCGAAAATACCATGTGCTCTGCTCCGAACACTCTGATCAACGCAGTCCGTCCCCTCCTCGTGTCATACCTCACACGTCGACCATGAATCGGCAGCTTGAGGATGCGATAAACATCCTCAAGTGTGATAGCCATCTCTCCTATTGCAGCAGAAAGCTCGAAGTCTTGCTACGATATCGCTCCACTGCGGCCGTCATCAGAGCTCTATGAGCTCACAGCACTGGCATCGCTGCCACCGTCCAAAGCCCTAGTCCCGCAAGTTGAGGTCGCCATGCCTCATCAAACAGCGGCATCATGGGTCGCACTCGTCGCTCTCGCGACTGCAGTATAAACCGCCATGTATCCTGCATCCACCACTTCTTCATTAGATACAAACTTATTTTCTGCCCCACACCTTTTTCTTCTGAATGTCTCACAGGCCCAAATCATGTGGCCCCACACAGACAATCCCTATGTGCTATTTTAAAAATAGTGCTACTTTCCCCTACCTATCGCGCCAATACAGACAATGGCACCACTGCGCTCCCTGTATCGTGCCAATGCAGACATTGGCGCTACTGCGTGCCCTATATCGCGCCAATCCAGACGATGGCGCAGCACTTCATTTTCCCCTCAATTAAACTTTTAGCGCTAAAACTAATTATAGCGCTATTCCCCATTATGGCGCTATTCCAGACGATAGCGCTGTTCTACCCATAACATGGCGTCAAAATACCATATTTGCTTCACCCTGAGTTTTGGCGCAAATCTAGGTGATGGCGCCAATATTCCTCTAAAATGGCAACAAAATCACCTTACCCTACCCTGGCGGATAGCGCTAATCCACAGGATTGCGCTAATCTGCCTTGTCTATGGCACCATGCGCTCCTAACCCATATCCCGAAACCCAAAAACACGTGTGTAAAGTAAAAAATCACAAAGTTTAGGTTAGGCCCTACCTGGGGTCCAGCCTCAGGTGACCGCCTGACCTCTCGGAATCGCTCTAAGATGTGATGAAGTCGCGGGAACTGTGGGTTGTGTTCGCCCATCTCTCCTTTGTCTTTTCTTCTAGAGGGTCAAAAGTGTGCCAATGTGGCACTCTTTGGGCCCACTTTTCCTAATATAGTGGGCCATGTCCTCCCTCCATCCCTTCCTTTTCCCACCAGGGTGCAGATCTCAGCCTTTTTCCTCCATTTTTCCTCCCACCATCTTTTTTTTCTAGCACCTCTCCAACTTTCACTTCCGTCACATCCTTTCGAGAGCTTACCTGCAAAATTGTTATTTTTCCCGCCAACCTCTTGAGGGGGCATCCCTTATCCATCTCATTCCTTCTCGGCAGCTGGGGCATATTTTTCTTCTTCGACCTGACGCCACTACCCTCCTAGGTCCTGACGCCATGTCAAAGAGGGGCAAATGTAGACACCTAAAAATGTCTCGACCACCAAACTGATTCCCGACATCCCTAAACTTACCAATTCCCTTTCCAACTAATTAATTAAATTTTTATTTAATTCATCACCCCTTTCATTTTCTAAATCCACACCATTTTATCCCTAAAATTGAATTAATTTTATTAATTCAATAGTCCAAACCTTAGCCAAGTGATTTAATAAATATGCAAAATTTATTAAATCAATTCCCCATTTTCCCTAAATCTAATTAATTAGTTAAAACCATGTTAACTAATTAATCCAGCCTACTAATTAGCCTATCCCTACCCTAGGCAATTAAATAGCTATTATTTAATTGCCTAGCCTTAGGATTAATTAATTAAATCACTAATTAATTAATCTTATCCCCCCTCTAATCCCTCTACTAATTTATTCCAGCCACATTAATTAGGTTAATCACCCTAATTAAGAAAGTCAAATCCTCATTAGCACTTCTCTCCACACCTCCCAAATTTAAAATTCAAATAAATCACACATCACATTTACTCCTCTTACACATCCCTTACACATGTCATATCCACTCTTCCCCAAATGAATTTTTAATTCATTTTACCCTTCCCCATGTGAATTTTTAATTCACAAATAATCCATCTCACCCAACCTCATTTATTCACCCCTTTCCCAAAAATGAATAAAAGATTTACTTTTATTCCTAGCCCTCCATCTTCCAAGATCAAATCTAGGCCCTCCACCTCACTTTCATCCTCCACCATTGATCTCTCCAATCAATCTCCACCCTTGGATCAAAATCCTCTCCAAAAGTCTATAAATACAACCTCTCACAAGTCATTTTCATCATCCATTTTCATGCAAAGTTACCATGCCAAAATCACCTTTGAGTTAATAGTGAGTTGCACAATTGAAGAGCATTTCACATTTGGATCAATAGTCTAGGGATCATCTTAGTCTTAGGAGCTTCTTTTGGCTGCAAAGGCTCCTTCTTTCCCTTGATGGGATTAGGTTATGTATGTGAGGTATAATCTCTTGTGTTATTGCATTTGATTTAGTGTTTTCTCTCATTTTGTATTATCTAATCTACAGTATGAAAATATGCAAAATTTTCAAATGATCAATAAAAATATGCTTTAAATAAATGCTAGATCTGAATTGAAAGATGTTTATTACAACAGCAAAATCTGAAAAAATATTTTGACTACAAACCCTAGCTTTTGGAATTACTAGGTTATACAAAAAATGCAACTTTTTAACCCAAAGTCTAGCAAATGAGATCTTCAAATGATATGATGAAATGATCACTATAATATTGATCAGATCTAATTAAAATATCATAAAATTAAATCTTTTTATCATATGCAAATGAAATCATGCAAAACTATGTCTACATGCAAGCCTAGAATGTTTTTTTTTTCAAAGATAGTAAATATGATATGAATGAATGCAAGAACTGATTACAACACTCAGAAAGATGCAAAATGATCATTGTTCCAGATTCACCAAAATTTTATATGTGAAAAGGAGAAGAGGGCATGAATGGTGTTAAAGTGTATCGGATCAAACCCTCCTTTCACACTAACATTCGAGGACAAAACTGAGCTAAGTCACTACAAGATGGATGAGGACTCAATTGTTGATTTTGTGCTCAGGAATGATATGGAAAGAATAGATTAGAT
The DNA here is from genome assembly GCA_027924645.1 of Cunninghamia lanceolata. Lineage (NCBI taxonomy): Eukaryota > Viridiplantae > Streptophyta > Pinopsida > Cupressales > Cupressaceae > Cunninghamia > Cunninghamia lanceolata. The sequence goes on from BSBN01000007.1 coordinate 1,751,964, forward strand.
TGAGAGATTTACCAAACCCTAGGTCAAATAGGCCTCAAACCCTAATTATAGTGCAATCGAGTATAAACAAATAGAATTCTATAGAAAACCAAATAGGAAAGTACTCATGAAGGATCATAAACATACCAGAAGTTGACTTTCTGATAGTGAAACACTAGAAGACACTAGGGCGGGTGCCCAAGTCTAGGAAGGTAGAATTTTTGGGAGCTCCGAATAGAGAAAATATTGCAAACAACTTCCTGATGCCAGATCCAAAACCTATTTTGTTGGAAAGACTATGGGGCCCGTGCCCTAGTCCAGGAGGGAGGAATATTCACAAGATTCTTTTAGATCCAAAAACCTTATCCTTCATACTGCTACACTATACCTACACTTTTCCAACTCTTGTACCTATAACCTACACAAATAAAGAAAGGGGTTTGGGGGTTGTGGTGTTTAGGAGCTTGCCTCGGTCAAGCCCCGGAAGGACATTCAAGTTTTCCAACACCTTTTTTAGATAGAGTGCATGCCCAAGGAGGGCAGAGGCCAAATCCAATAATGAAATGAAATGATTGAAACTCAAATTGATGTCACCTTAGAGGTGAAGCCCTCACGGAGATGAAGATCTTTCAAACCATGAGGAGATGGATTGATGAAGCCAAATCTGCAACAAACAAACACAATAACACAATTCCTCTCTTAAACACAATGAAGGCTTTGAATGCTCTTTGCTTAATATCACAAGTTTGTGTTATCCATCTATTACATAAATGAATTCATAAAACTATTTAAATATGTTTTCCCTCTAATATTGTTAAATTAAATCAAGAGAGATGACAAAGGGAAGCCTTTTGAGAGGGCCCACGTTGACATGGTTTAATTTTTATCCTGACAAATCAGACTGGACTTGGGCGTGGGAACTCAAGTCCCAAGGCCCTTTTGGGTCATGTTTAAGCATTTAAGACGGGCCCCTAGTCCCCATTTGACATGGGTTTTGGGGGAAATTGCTCTGGGATGAGTATTTAACTTGCAAAGTGTTAACACGGGGACCTAGGAGCTAAACTAGGAGGTAAAAAGGCATAGGGAAACTTTTTACTCCATAACAGATAGAAGACCTACAAATGTACTATTGAACACCCACAGTACTAAGGGGGAGGGTGAATCAGTACTTTATTAAACTTCTTACTTATTGAACTAATAATCCATTTACCACATGCAATAACAAAGCAAATTAAACATAGAACAAAAAACCAAACTCCATCACACATGAACACCAAGATTTTTATGTGGAAAACCCAAAACTGGAAAAAACCATGGTGAGTGTTAGCTCACAATATATTATGTAGGATCAATACCAAATTACAATAAAGGCTCACTACCCAAGGCTCACTGCCCAAAAGAAGTACTCACTACAAGAAGTATCACTGCCTAGAGAAAGAAAGAAAGAAGGAGATGGCTCACTGCCAAAATGAATTGCTTAGATTGCATCTACACATGCATGAATGTAGCTTCAATGTATCCTCAAAATATTGTTTCAAAAAATTTCATCTTGACTACCATGTTTCACTACTCTGCCTTTACATTAGACAAGATCTCTCTTCTTCTACTTTTTATCGCTTGCTCTCATGTTCACATTCTACACACATTCACATTCACACCTCACTACTGAATTCAATCCTATATATATCTGCAACAAACAAAATCTTCATATTAGGTCAGCCTAATAAAGAGTACCGTGTAGTCATGCATTATGTGCTCTATCAGCCAAATTCATTCTTCAAAATCTATGGCGGACCAAAACAATATTTGAAATACCTTCACACATGTCAGCCTTAACTGTTTCATCACTTAGGCTTAAGTTCTGAAAACCAAAACTTACCGCACACACATCATACTGTTATATCAGCTAATACCACTAGTTTACTTCCTCTGTCATATAGAAACCTTTATTGCGGACACCAAGATGCTTCCAAAATCATATCAAACACTCTTTACACACCACAAATCATACCTTTAGAATTGAAAGATGAAATATTCTAATGTAGCAAAATGCAGATCTCTGAACTACTATTTTTGTCACTGTAAAATACTGTCAACCAGAATGCCGATACTTAGACACTTGTAGATGATCATCTAGAAAAGCTTAGACTCCCCAAATCTAGAATTTGATACTCCTAACATGTGTTTACAAGACCTCCAAACTATAAATTGAAACAACCAATAGTGGAGAAATGTAGACTAAAATACTCAGGTATTTTACACAGCTCATGACTGAACTTTGTTAACTTGGACTTAAAAAATTCAAGGTGTAGCTTTCAGAGATTGCTAGGACATGAAACCTGGAATATAGATTCATCATACAACTAAGTGCAACATACCAAAACTGTATACCAAAATCTGCATCTACGGAGGAATACCAACCAACTCTCTGTCGCTAACTCAGTAAGCTGCCAACACTTAGTCAATTTGACTGTCATTCTTTTCAGACTAAAAATACTATACAAAACTTGTCTCAAGATCTATTCCCAATCATATCTAACTGTTACCATCAATGACAACACCACATCACAATCATATCAGTAGTCTCTCTTGACTATGTTGCCAACAATCTCCCCCTTTGGTATTGATGGCAACACTTAGTAAAAAATGTTCATACTACTCCCCCTTACTATGTACACCCTATTTTTCTACTCCCCCTTAGATATTTATCTATTTTTCACTGGTCCTTCTTCTCTCCCTTTGACATCAATGGTGAAGGTATATGATACAAATGTATGTACAAGTTGCCAAAACTTCAAAACTAGTTTTCTACTATCTACACATTTACAAGTGAAGTTAAGAACAAAAAGTCTTACAGTTTTGCTGGGAGAATGTTAGAATAAAGTTGCCTTAGCTGAGCTACATTTTGATGCCACCAAATTTTGACATCACTCGAAACTAAGATGTGTCCATTAATTTGGGACACCATATCTTCTACCTTCTTTAGAGTAGCAGGGGTTTTGATGATTTGCTTTGTTTGCTATGTAGCTGCTACTAGTCTGGCCATTAATGCAATTTTGAAGCTCACTATCTCCTTGAGCTAGCTCATTCTATGTTTGATAACCTCTCTTTGAGTTTGCAGTTTATGAATAGTAGAGTGAATTGTTTCTACTTTAGCTCATTGAGTTCCAATGGCATCCTTTACCGAATCATAGCTCCTAGATATCCTCATGATCTTATCTTCCAGTCCATTTATTTTCTCCTTTATGTCTTTTGTTTTATCTGGCCAAGTGAGACAATGTCGGTATATTTCACTAGCTTCCTTAATTGCTATTTGTACATACTCTATACTTTTATCTAACCAAACTTTATCTTGAGAAGATTTATTATTTAACTCTATTAACCTTTTAGCATCAATTTCTACCCTTACTTTCTTTTTTACAGCCTTTTTAAAGGACTCAAAATGTGTACTTACAGATCTTATTAGTTTTTTGAGTTGTTCAGTGGGGGCTAAAGATGTGTCCTTGTGTAGTTCAGACATCAATTTTTCTAAAACACCAGATGCCTCACTAATAAGCTCACTATCCTGAATATGAGACTTCAAAATTTCTTCCTGAGCCTTAGCTTGGAAAATTGTCCCTAATTTTAATTTCTGCAGAGGGGACATGGAGGCTAAGCTAATTGGTCCTTGCAACAACTTAGGTGTATCCAAAATCTAAGCTTCTTACTGCCTCTCCAAGAACTCCCTAATTGAATCAACTGGATCATGTGCAGCTGTAGCAATGTCTCTTACCATGTCATGAGACACTTCTTCTTCTTCAGTATTCTCCAAAGGTTCTTGGTCCATGGCTTCTTGTTTATTAGTTCTATGCTTCGAAGGAGGACTAGCCTTAGCTTGTTCATTAGTATGTTCTCATATATCACCCTAATTTCCCTGATCAACATTTACATTCTGCTCTGGAGGGGCTTCAACATTCTCTAGAGCATTGTCCTCTTCTTGCTCCTTCATTTCTTCATCTCTTCCTGGGCTTTCTGGAGCAATTGTCTCTATTTGATTCAAGTCCTATTCTATACTATTGTCTCTGTTTGATTCAAGTCCTATTCTATACTAACTTTTGGAAGATCAGTATCATCACTAACATTTGATCCTTCCTTATCATGAATTGTTGGGATCTTGAACTCTCTTAAGACATCAAGAGTTATTTTCTTTGTGTCCACCAATTTCTCTATGTCTCCAAACATTAGAGTGTTGGTCCTCTTTTTTATCTCAAACTTTTCCCCAAGCACCTTGGTGACCTTGGTTTTCTCTTCAATAGTTATATCTGAACACAACTTTATTAATGCATATTCTCTTAACTCTAAATCTTTGGCCATTGTTGCTTCCTTTCTAGCAGACATAATGTTGATCAAGCTATCTAGTAGATCCGTAATCACCTCAAGAAGAGCTTTGTTGAACATCTCCAAAAATCTAACCACTATAGTTTCAATGATGCCTTTGTCTGCATCATTATACTCATCATATAGTTTTGCTATAGGATTTAGGTTACCATGGGCTGCCATAGAATTCAAGGTATCTTCTAACATTATTGTGGCCTCTTCTTCTTTGGGCTCTATTTTCCTTGACTTCTTGATTTTTCCATTACCAAAGGTCTTCTCCTATTTGCTCCCAAAGACTTCACCAGTCGTAACCTTTATTTTCTCTATTTCCTCATCTATTCAGTCTCCTCTTCATCAACCCCAATACTAACATACATCATTTTGGCCTTAGTTTTCTTTCTTTTATGCCCTTTATCAGTGAATTTCTTAGTAGGTGCTTCCATACTCATTGAATAAGTGGGATCCGAGGACTTGGATGCCATTTTAGTAGAGGTTGAGCCTCTTGTTCTTCTCTTTGGTATTGTAGGCTCCTCTGATTTCTTCTTAGGCTCTTCTGGAGCCTTTTCCAGTTCATCTTGTTCCTTTTCCTTAGCAGTTTTTTTTGCTTCTGACCTTGCTCTTGCTTTCACAATTTGTTCTATGGTAAACCCCTTGCTCTAGGCATATTCCTCTACCATTTTCCTAGCCTTCTTTATAGATTCAGGCTTCTTCAATTAAACATGTACCTTGACTAAAATTTCTTTATATGCTCCAAATCTTTCCTCAGTGGCATCCTTAGCCTTTCTCAACATGAGCTCAGCTGAGCCAATCAACACATCCTCAATTACTTCGTACCCCATAGGAGGGACCCATACTATCCTTGGCTCTATAGCTACCATCACACATTGATCTTTATTTACAATAAAACATATATCATCTTTGTACTTTTCCACTATTCATCTAGGTATCCTTGCCCTAGATTGCATGGCCTTTTGAAAGTTTTTGAAGTAGCCCCATAGGGCTGTATTTTGTGCATCATGACTGCCTATGCTATTCAAATGATTCCTAATTTATATTGCAATAGGTTTGCTATCAAACCAGACCAAATTCTTCATTCTGGGTAGTTTTTTCAGAAAATAGAAGAATAGGCAAATAATCAATGTACCATATTTAAAAGGATATTTTGAATCTTTGGTCTTCTTTAGGTTTTCCATCAACTGTTGCTAGAGCAACTCATAGAGGTTATAGTCAATGTTCTTCTTTACCATCTCATATGCAGTGTAGATGGTGGTATCAGAGATAGAGTTCTCTTGGTTGGTGAAGTACACTTTATACTTGACCACCATTGATGCAGATCTCATTGCATGGTCTTCAATGGAGTTTACTGTCAATACCCTTTTGTCAAATTGAGCACCGGTAGCCTCTATTACAATACTATTTTTTATAGCCTTCAGCATGGGTATAGTTCTGATGGAATTCAATCTAGTTACAACCCTTATTGCTTCCTTTGTGATCATGAAAGGTGTTTCAAGCCACAAAAACTCATTATGAATCCTGCTAAGCACATACTGGACCCATGCATCCTCAATAAATGTCAAAAAGTATAGATATTGTATGAATTTAGTCTCTGCCAATGGCTTATATTCTTCCTTCAATTCAAATCCATCACCACTTTGATGTTTCAGGTACAACTCTACAAGTTTGCTATCACCATGTTCTTCTAGGACAACATGAATGTATGCCCTGATGTCTTCCTCATGCATTACGCCATACGACACTTCTGAAAAAGTACCATCAAGGTCAACTTCCATTAATTTGAAAGGATGTTTCTTAAATTTTGGACGGGGCCTTCTTGTGATCTCTATTACTCGTGGGATCGACATTTTTTTTGCAATAATTCAAACAATTTCATAGAGAGTTTCAAATGTAAATACCTCTTTTCATTAAATTAGGGTTTCTTCACTTTGAATTGCTAGAAATCATTGAAATTGCTTAGGGTTTTGCTTCAGATCTTCTTGGAAACTTGAAAACTTGAATTCAAAGTGATTATTCCTTCAAATGTGAGACTTTTATCCTTTATTCACCAAAACCTAATCGCAATAAATGCCAACTTCTAAAAAGCTATCAAACACTTCATTGTCAAGCACAATCGATCTAGATTGCTCTACAATGCACCACATTAGATATTTTTCTACCAGTAACTTCTTCAAAAGATTCATCACATTACTCTTGAACTCATATCCTCATGTTAGATCTTAGCACCAACTATCTGGCTAGGGGATCAAGATTTTTCATTAAAGCTCCCCCTGAGCCAGAGCTCCCAATTTACTTCTTGAAGGAACTGTCTGCACCAGTGACTGGTGCGGATCCATCCTTGAACTCACGTACCTCCTTCTTAACCCATATTTGATTCATCTCTTTCTTGATCTCTACTGGATCTACCTTTTGTACCAGTTTCTTTATTTCAACCTGATTATCCTTCTTCACATTCCTGCTTCTGCAGAATCTTATAAAGTGTCCAGGCCTGTTGCAATTGAAACATACAACATTTCTCTATCCATTGTTCCTTTTATTTATCCTTGATCTGCATTGGTTAGCCTTGTGACCATATCTATTGCATGTAAAACAATTCCCACTGAAAGATTGAACATTCCTTCCATTATTATAATTGTTCATAATCTGACTTCTGCATTCACTAGCTCTTTTACCAAACCTCTTGCAGTTAAAGAAATTACCTTTGAAAGTTTGAACATTCCTTCTATTTTTGTAATTATTCCTTATCTGACTTATGCATTCATTAGCTTTGTGACCTACTTTGTTGCAAGTAAAACATTGACTAGAGAATGATGGAACATTTTGATTCATTCTGCTCCTACACTGAGTAGCCTTATGACCAAATTTATTGCATGTATTATAATAACCATTGAAAGAGGGATACCTTTGAGCATTTGGTTGCCTTATTGGTGGTCTTCTATATCTGTTCCTTTGATTCTAGATTTTTTTGCCTTTGTCCTTCTTGATTTCAGCATTCTTTTCTTGACGGGTTTTAGAATTTTCACCTTTCTCAAATCCCAAACCTTCTTTGTCATCAGGACTCTTCTAACTATCAAGCATTTCATCAAGTTTTGAAGAGCTTATTTTGAATTTTTCTTCATAACTCTTTGCCTTTTCCAAATCATACATAAGGCTCCCAACTTCCTTTTCTAGCCTGACATATTCTTCTAATTTATCTTTCACAAGTTGATTTAGATCTTCTTCTACTTTTCCTTTTTTTACAACCTCCACTTTTAGATGATTCAAGGTCTCATTTTCTGATATTAGTTGCGTATTAGCCTCCTTGTATTTTTCTTTGAATCTCTTGACTGGCTCCCTTAATTTCTTGATACACTCATCTGCTTCCTTGACATTATCTTTCAGATCCCTATTTTCCAATTCAACCTTTTCAAGGTCTTCAAGGGAACCCTTAATTCATCTTCATTAACAAGCAAGCATTCTTATTATGTGGTTTCAATTGAATCAATTTTTTAGGGGTAGCAAACCTTATTCCTTCCATGTGTTCACTTTCCAAGATCTTCCTCAAGCTATTAGACTTCTTCCAAGGAACGAGGCTTTGATACCAATTGTTGAACACCCAAAGTACTGAGAGGGGGGGTGAATCAATACTTTATTAAACTTATTACTTATTGAACTAACAATCTATTTACCACATGTAATAACAAATCAAATTAAACATAGAAATAACAACCAAACTCCATCACACATGAACACTAGGATTTTTACGTGGAAAACCCAAACTGGGAAAAACCATGGTGAGTGTTAGCTCACAATATATTATGTAGAATCAATACAGAATTACAATAAAGGCTCACTGCAAGAAGGCTCACTACCTAGAGAAAGAAAGAAACAAGGAGATGGCTCATTGTCAAAACGAATTTCTTAGATTGCATCTACACATGCATGAATGAAGCTTCAATGTATGCTCAAAATACTGTCTCAAAACTTTGTTGCAAGTGTGTGCCTAAATGGTGTTGTCATTGATGTCAACATATCAGTGTTGTTATTGGTGTTAATCATGCTCTTGTTTTGATGCTTGTTTGTAATAAGTTAGATGCTTTTTATTCACCTATATAAGTGTTGGAGATCCTAATATTGAGGATATTGTAAAAATTTGCTCCTCTGGTGTAAATAGTGTGTTGAAGAGTATCTTTGTCTACAAAAGAACAGTCCAATAGATTGCTCCACATTTCTTGTAGAATGAATATCCTTAGCTATGGATTGGAAGTTATTTAGATACATGTTTGAAGATGCTATGTTCCAAGTTTGAGCCTCCAGTATGAAGATTTAAGTTAGTTATGTTCACCAAAGTGAAAACTACTTTTTCTATATATTTGGTAGTGACAGGGACAATGTATTATGCTCTGTATTCCTCCGTAGTTAAGTATTCTAGTCTACGGTTTTAAAATCAAGTTGGTAATGATGATAAGTGCCTTCAACTCCAATGGTTCATGATTTGGTGGACCACAAGCAATCTTTTCTTTATGACAGTAGCTGACAGTGTTGTTTAAGTGCTCCAGTTTAAAGAATCCTCTTAACAAATTGGTTAGAGGTTGTGTGAATGTTCTTGGTGATTACAATGTGCTTATGAATGTCTCCTAATCATGTTCCTACCTTTGGATTGGTCTGCAAAGAGAAATTTGGATCATGGATGAAGACTGTTCTTAGAAGACTTAGCGTTAACACTAGTTTTGGCCGACTTGGTTGTTTTCACTACTTGCAAAGATGCATCAAAGATTGTGGAAGCATGTCGTGGCTTGGAAGATTGCATTTGAGTCCTAGATAAGGCATAACATGATCCACATACATCTTTTCCTTAGTTAGTTTTGTTTAGGTACACACCTATTTTTATGTATGTTTGTAATGCTGACCTTGGAGATTGTTCCAACAGTTGATGAATGTAATGCTGACCTTGATGTACATTCCAAGGTTGATAAATTGTATAAAAACATGTAATGTGGTTACAAAAAAGGTGTGTTAGTGTGAAAATGAAAAGATAGTGTGAAGGTGTAAGAAGAGTAGAGCAGAAGTGTTATATTGTGCTTCAATGGAACTGAACTCAGGCATGAATTAGATGCTATCAAATTAGTTCACAAATCTTTGGCAGTGAGCCACCCCTCGGCAGTGAGCCCTAAGGTAGTGAGCCTCTGATTTTTAGTATTGCTATAACTAATTTATTTCTGTGGGCTAACACCCACCATGGTTTTTGCCCTATAAGGTTTCCCAAGTAAAAATTGTTGTGTCTCATGTGTTATTTTGTTGAGCTTCTTGTTTCATGCTTTCATGGTTAATCTTAATAACAATGATTAAGAATTTGATGTGTTGATATTCATAAATGGTTACATTTTTGTGACAATGATTCACCCCTCCTCTCAGTTGTCCTGTACATTTCAACAATTAGTATCAGAGCTATGTTCCTCGGAGGTAAGCTTAACAGTTTGAGGTAGATCTAGGATGTCTTACAAGAAGGAGGCTCCGTAGTTTGATGGAATGAATTATGTGACCTAGAAGATATACATAAAAAGCCATCTAATTTGTATTGGTTATAATGTATGGAAAGTGATAGAGACTAAATATACCATGCCTCAGAATGGTCTGACAATTGAAGATGAAATCAAAGAATATGAGTTAAATATAAAAGATAGAGATGCTTTGGTAAGTGCATTGACTGACACTAACTTGATAAAGGTCATGGATTATGAAAATGCTCAAGAAGTTTGGAAAACGCTAGAAAATATGTATGAAGGAGATGAATCTATAAAGAGTGCCAAATTGCAGGGACTAAATATGAAGGTTTAAAGATGGGTGAAGATGAAAACATAACATCCTACATGCAAAAGGTTGATGAACTTATCACTGGAATTAAAGGTATGGGAGGAACTATTGATGAAACTGAAGTTGTGATGAAAATTTAGGTCATTGCCTAAATCCTACAGTCACAAGGTAGCTACAATTGAAGAAATAATGACTGTGAAAAAGATTACTAAGGATCAAATGCTTGGAAAGCTTACTACTTTTGAAATGAGAGAGTTTGGTGATGCCCTACCAAAAGTAGAGACTACTTTCAAAGCTAGTACTTCAGAGAAGATCTCCAGAGCAAGAAGTACAAGGTGGAACCTAATGATGAGCTTGATGAAATTGAAGCCAACTTTGTTGACAGATTGCAAAGAGGTTCTGGTAAGTTTAAAGGCAAATTACCTTTCAAATGTTTTACATGTGGTAAGGTTTGTCATTATGCTTCTAGGTGTCCAAAGAGAATTGAAAGGAATAGAAAAATATTTGAAAATAGACCTAGGATCCCAAAGAAATGCTATTATGTTAGAGATCTTGATGATGAAGGTGTGACAGATGATGAATCTGATGATGCTAGTACTAGTGCAAATGAATGCTTATTTATTGCTATTAAAGAAGAACCTATGTCTACTAATCCTGCTAGCTATGTGAAGAAAGAAAAACTAGTGGAAGAAAGTGCTTTGGCTATTCAGGTTGAGAAAGATAAGGATGAATGGATTATTGATAGTGGATGCTCACATCACATGACTAGTGACAAAAGTAAGTTTATAAGTTTGGAAAAGTATGATGGTGGACTAGTTAGGTTTGGAGATGATACAACTGGTAAGATTTGTGGAAGAGGATCTATTTCTTTGTATGGAAAGCAAATACTAATGATGTTCTATATGTGAAGTGTTTAAAGCACAATATTTTGAGTGTTGGTCAGATCTGTGACAAAGGTTATGATTTGAGATTCAAGGACAATGGATACAAGATCATGGAAAGCTTTAGAACTATGATTGCTACTAGTAAAAAGACCAGAGGTAATGTTATCATTTGAAAGGAAATAATAATTATTGTTTATTGGCTTAGACTGATGAGAGTTGGCTGTGGTATAGAAGGATGTGTCATACCAATTTTCACAACTTGGTAAAGATAAGTTCTATTCAAGCTGTAAGAGATCTACCTAAGCTTGTGAAGCCTGATAACACCATTTACAAATAATGTCAATTTGAGAAACAAACAAGAACAAGTTTCAAAAGAAAAGAACAATTCTCTACTAGATTGCTGGAGCTGGTTCATACAGATCTGTGTGGTCCCACAAGAACAAGAAGTCTGCAAGGAGACATGTATTTTATGTTACTTATTGATGATTACTCCAAGATGATTTGGCTCACTTTTCTAAAAGATAAATTAGAAGCCCTAAACAAGTTCCAAGCCTTCAAGGCAATGGTTGAGAATGAGTTAGAGTTGAAGATCAAATGCTTGAGGTCTGATAGAGGAGGTGAGTTCACATCAAATGAATTCAATATTTTTTGTGAAGAACAAGGGATAAAGAGACAACTGTCTGCACCTAGAACTCCTTAGTAGAATGAAGTTGTTGAAAGGAAAAATAGGATAGTTCAAGAGGCTGCTAGGACTATGTTGAATGAAGCTCACCTACCAGAAGTGTACTAGAGAGAAGCCATACATACTGCTATGTACATCCTAAACAGAGTTCAAGTTAAAGGTAACAATACTAAAACTCCTTATGAATTATGGTATGGAAGAGCTACTATAGTGATATATTTCAAAGTTTTTGGTAGTAAATGTTATATCAGAAGAGACAGAGATCTAGGCAAGTTTGATGCTCGGTGTGATGAAGGAATCTTCCTTGGATACTCTACCAAGAGTAAGGCGTACTGGTGATACAATAAGAGATTGAAGAAGATCATTGAGAGTGCTAATGTGAAGGTTGATGAAGAAAAGGAAAGAATATCAGATCTGAGTGGCTATGAATCAGATGAACCTGTTACTATAACAAATGAGGAAAATGTTGAATAAGAAGATAGTCAAGATGAAGAAGAAAAGGCTCCAAAAAGTGCTGCTAAGACTCCCAGGTATATAAGAATTAATCATTCTAAAGATCAGATTATAGGGGACAAAAGAAAAGGGGTATTGACAAGGAAAAGAGCTGCTGAAGAACAAGTGAATTACTGTTTGCTTTCAAAAGTTGAACCTAAAATTGTGAATAAAGCTTGCACTAATGAAAATTGGGTAAAAGCTATGGAAGAGGAGCGAATGTAGATATAAAAGAATCAAACTTGGGAACTGGTTCCTAGACCTGCTGATAAGAATGTGATTGGCACCAAATGGGTTTTCAGAAACAAGATGAATGAGAATGGAGTAGTAAGGAACAAAGCAAGATTGGTATGTAAAGGATACTCTCAGGTTGAAGGAATAGATTTTGAGGAGACCTATGCTCTTGTGGCAAGAATTGAAGCAATAAGAATGTTTTTGGTATTCGTAGCATTCAAGGACTTCAAAGTGTATCAAATGGATGTTAAGTCTACATTCTTGAATGGTGAGTTGGAAGAAGAGGTCTACATTGAGCAACTTGAAGGATGTCAATTATCAAAATAAGGTGATATGGTGTATAGATTAAAGAAAGCCTTGTATGGATTGAAGCAAGCCCCCAGAGCCTAGTATGCAAGGCTAGACAGGTATTTGTTGCAATTAGGGTTCAGTAAAGGCACTGTAGACATCAATTTGTATTTCAAAATCATTGATAATCAAATCTTGATTGTTGTATTCTTTGTTGATGACATTATCTTTGGAGGCAATGAAGGTATGTGCATGAAGTTTGCAAGTGAAATGCAAAATGAGTTTGAGATGTCTATGTTTGGTGAAATGAATTTCTTTTTGGGTCTACAAATTAATCGATCAGATAAAGGAATCTTCATATCTCAGTCTAAGTATGTGAAAGAGTTGTTGAAGAAGTTTCGGATGGAAGACTCTAAACTGGTATGTACTCCCATGGTAATTGGTTGCAAGTTGAGAAAAACTGATGAATCACCCAAGACTGATCAGAAAAGGTACAAATCCATGATTGGAGGATTACTTTATCTAACTCAAACTAGACTTGATATAATGCATGCAGTTTATCTTGTTGCAACATTTCAAGCAGATCCAAGAGAGTCACATGTGATGGCAGTTAAGAGAATCTTGAGGTATTTAAAAGGCACACTAGATCATGACTTATGGTATCTAAAGGATAATGATTTCACTCTCAGTGCTTATACAGATGCAGATTGGGTTAGAGATGTTGATGACATAAAAAGTACAAGTGGAGGTGCTTTCTTCTTGGGTAATAAATTGATTTCATGGTTGAGCAAGAAGCAAGATTCAATCTCTTTGTCAACTGTAGAAGCAGAGTATATTACAGCAGCATGTTGTTGTACTCAAGTGTTATGGATGAAGCAGACTTTGAAGGACATAAGAGTTGTGTATGAAGATCCAGTTGCAATCTTCTGTGATAATACAAGTGCTATAAACATTTTAAAAAATCTAGTGTTGTACTCAAGAACAAAGTATATATCTATAAGTTATCACTTTTTGAGATAAAAGGTGATAGAGAATGAAGTAAAGATGTAATATGTGTCCACAAAGGATCATATTACAAATATTTTCACTAAGCCTCTACCTAAAGATAATTTTGAGTATCTCAGAGAAAAGTTAGGGGTCATTACCCCTCCTACTTTGAACTAAGATGCATAGGAATGCATTAGTCTAGTGGTGCTCAAAATCTCATTCTTTGATCTGGATTGATGTTTTGAGGGATACCTCTCAAGGGGAGTAGCTAGATGTTCCTGATAAAGAAAGTGTTGATAATAGAGAAAGTTCAGTTGGATCAGAGCAGCAACGTGCAAGTATGTACCCTTTACCATTGATGTCAAAGGGGGAGAGAAATCATGTGAAAAAATCAAAGAAGAAAGAGTGCAGATGTTTAAAGAGAAAGGGGGAAAATCTTGTCTTGATGGTCTTTACAGTTTTTCACATCATATGTTGACATCAATGACAAAGGGGGAGATTGTTGCAAGTATGTGCCTAACCGGTGTTGTCATTAACGTCAACATATCAGTGTTGTCATTGGTGTCAACTATGCTCTTGTTTTGATGCTTGTTTGTAATAAGTTAGATGCTTTGTATTCACCTATATAAGTGTTGGAGATACTGATATTGAGAAAATTTTCTCCTCCGGTGGAAATAGTGTGTTACAGAGTATCTTTGTCTATAGAAGAATAGTCCAATAGATTGCTCCACATTTCTTGTAGAATGAATATCCTTATCTACAGATTGGAAGTTATTTAGATACATGTCTGTAGATGCTATGTTCCAAGTTTGAGCCTCCGGTATGAAGATTTGAGTTAGTTATGTTCACTAGAGTGAAAATTGTTTTTTCTGTATATTTGGTGGTGATAGGGAGAATGTATTATGCTCTGCATTCCACTGCAGTTAAGTATTTCAGTCCATGGTTTTGGAATCAAGTTGGTAATGATGATAAGTTCCTTCAACTTCAATGGTTCATGATTTGGTGGACCACAAGCAATCTTTTCTTTATGACAATGGTTGACAGTGTTGTTTAAGTGCTCTAGTTTGAAGAATCCTCTTGACAAATTGGTTAGAGGTTGTGCAGATGTTCTTGGTGATTACAATGTGTTTGTGAATGTCTTCTGATCATGTTCCTACCTTTGGATTGGTCCGTAAAGAGAAATTCAGATCATGGATGAAGACTATTCTTAAAAGACTTAGTGTTAACACCAGTCTTGGCTAACTTGGTTGTTTTCACTACTTGCAGAGATGCATCAAAGATTGTGGAAGTGTGTTGTGGCATGGAAGATTACATTTGAGTCCCACCTAAGGCATAACATGATCTGCATACATCTTTTTCTTAGCTAGTTTTGTTTAGGTCCAAACCTATTTCTATATATGTATGTTTGTAATGCCGACTTTGGAGATTGTTCTAGTGGTTGGTTGAATGTAATGCCGACCTTAATATATATTACAAGGTTGATGAATTGTATAAAAGCATGTATTGTAGTTGTGAAAAAGGTGTGTTAGTGTGAAAATGAAAAGATAGTGTGAAGGTGTAAGAAGAGCAGAGCAGAAGTGTTATATTGTGCTTCACTGGAACTAAACTCAGGCATGAAGTAGATGCTATCAAATCAGTTCACAAATCTTTGGCAGTGAGCCACCCCTTGGTAGTGAGCCCTAACATTTGCAGTGAGCATTTTGGGCAGTTAGCTCTGATTTTTAGTATTGCTATAACTTATTTTTTTCTGTGGGCTAACACCCACCATGGTTTTTCCCTTATAGGGTTTTCCATGTAAAAATTGTGGTGTCTCATGTGTTATTGTGTTGAGTTTCTTGTTTCATGCTTTCATGGTTAATCTTAATAACATTGATTAAAAATTTGATGTGTTGATATTCATAAATGGTTAAAGTTTTAAGACAACTGATTCACCCCCTCTCAGTTGTCCTATACATTTCAACAAACTTTTCATCTTGACTCCCTTGTTTCACTCCTCTGCCTTTACATTAGACAAGATCTCTCTTCTTCTACTTTTTGTCACTTGCTCTATTATTCACATTCTACACACATTCACATTCACACCTCACTAACGAATTCAATCCCATATATATCCACAGCAAACAAAATCTTCATATTAGGTCAGCCTAATAAAGTGTACTATGTAGTCATGCATTATGTGCTCTGTCAACAAAATTCATTCTTCAAAATCTATGGCGGACCCAAACACTATTTGAAATACCTTCACACATGTCAGCCTTAACTATTTCACCACTTAGGATTAAGTTCCAAACACCAAAACTTACCGCACACACATCATATTGTTATGTCAGCTAATACCACTGGTTTACTTCCTCTGTTAGATAGTAAATTTTACTGTGGACCACAAGATGCTTCCAAAATCATATCAAACACTCTTTACACACCACAGATCATACCTTTAGAATCACAAGATGAAATATTCTTATGCGGCAAAATGTGGATCTCTAAACTACTGTCTCTGTCACTATGAAATACTGTCAACCTGAATGCCGATACTTAGACACTTGTAGATGATCATCTAGTAAAGTTTAGACTCCTGAAATCTAGAATTGAATACTCCTAACATGTGTTTACAACACCTCCAAAATACAAATAAAAAAAAACCAATAGCAGAGAAATGTGAACTAAAATACTTAGGTATTTTACACTGTTCATGACTGAACTTTGTTAACCTGGACTTAAGCAATTCAAGGTGTGGCTTCCAGAGATTGCTAGGACATGAAACTTGGAATATAGCATCATCATACAACTATGTGTAACATACTAGAACCGTATACCAGAATCTACATCTGTGGAGGAATACCAACCAACTCTTTGTTGCTAACTCAGTAAGCTGCCAACACTTAGTCAATTTGACTAAGTCATTCTTTCTGGACTAAAAATACTTTACAAAACTTGTCTCAAGATCTATTCCCAATCATATCTGACTGTTGCCATCAATGACAACACCACATCACAATCATATCAGTAGTGTCTCTTGACTATGTTGCCAACATATACTACGTATGAGGAATATTCCTATGCCAACATTGTGCAAATAATGTTTTTTGTGGTATGATTCATATGGCTAGGAAAGATAAAATTTTATCTAGTGGCCTAGGGAAAAATTGTACAATTTTTATGAATTGATAGTTGATCCTTAGTGTGTACATAAGAAAATGAGAATTAAAGAGAACAAACTAAGCCAATATTAGCCTATTCTACTCATAATCTAATGCAACCTCATGATTGAGCTAAAATGAATGCATACATATGAAGTTAAACAAACTAACTACATGCAAACCCTAATTTTTTTAGATGTGCTCTTGATGCTAGATGTGTTTATTTATCCTCAAATTGATAGCATAACCTTGCATAACATGGAGACTTGCAAATGGATGGCAGGAGGTTGGATTTATAGATTTTTGGAAGGGGGATTGGATGGATAGGATTGATTTGGAAGATAAATGGTTGAGGATTGTTGAGAGGATTGGATTGATGAGAGGCCACGAAGTGGCATGATAGGATTTGAGGATAAATATGGTCCTTGGATCAAGGAGAGATCAAGGGTGGAGGATGGTCTTGGAAGACAAGGATGGATGAGATTGAAAAGAGACAAAAGGACCCTTTTAGAGGGATGTGCAAGGTACTTCCCCATCCCTTTGTAAGATATCTATGTGATCTTGTACAAAATCCCGTTATTTTGTACATGTTGGAAGATGTGTGGGGTTTGAATGGATTAACTAATAATTTTTAATGTGCTAGCATGTGATTAAGTTGATTAAATGGATTAGTCAACTTAATCAAAAGTGCACAAAATAGGGAATTAAACAAATATAAATGTTTATTTAATTTATGGTATGGGGATAAGAATATTAGATAAATAAATATTTATCTAATGTTGTACTATGGAAAATGATTGATTAATTGAATAAATGATATAATTTATTTAACATTTATTCAATTAATGCAATGAGATGGTATGGATGAATAGTGTGCATGAATAGTGATTTCATAATAAAATATTATTTAATCACTCTTGGAAGGGAGATTGGATAATTAACTATCTAAATAGGCATTTATCCAATTAATTATGGAACAAAGTGGTTTAGAGATGTCTTTATTGGGGTTGGATAATTTTAGGTGTCTACATTTTTCCCCTCTTTGAGATGGTGTTGTGAAACAGTATCATTTCAAAGAATGATAAAACATAGTGCTTGATTGGATGAGAAGAAGATGGTAGGATTAGTATGATGATGCCCCATCCACTCAAACTGAGAGAAATGAGTGAGGATTATGGTAGGGATGATTCCCCCTTGAGAGGGTAGGTGGGTTCAAAGAACATGGGTGTGCTCTCAAAAGGATGAAGATAGCTAGATTAGAATGATGAGAGAAGAATTTAAATAAAATAGTGGAATTGAGGGATACAGGATATGGGATGCAATGGATTGTAGGAAAGGAGTGATGGAGTATAGATGGATGGAGAAGGATGGATGGGGGGATGCAAACTAATAGATGGAGTTATGTGTTATGCTAAATTAGATTAGGAGTAATCTTATTTGATGTGGCATGATACATTATGCACCAAGGTATAAGGAACTAGGGTGATAATGTGTCTCATGAATAAAAGGATGCCCCAACACATCACAAGGCATTTGATGAGCTCAATGGGTACTATGATGAGACTACTGATAAGGTCACAAGTAACCCTATACCATACAAAACCATGATATGGAAGACCATGATACCATTGTGGTGGGTAGGTTATAGGGATCGATGCAAATGCATGATAAAATGATAATACACACACACAAGTAAGCAGACATGTGTAAAACAATAGAAAGATAAACATGATGTTGCCACTGGTAAAGATGAAAAGCCAGATATTGATAGATTGATGATGTGGGATTATGTTGATGATAAGAACAACACAAGGATTGGGAATGATATATCATGATTCAATGATGATGGAAGTTTGATCAAGTCTGGTAACAAGACATAGATGGGATTGGATGACTGTGTGTAGATTGAAAGCTTGAGATGCACATTCATTAGGATCTTCATGCGATATTTGGATTGGTGGGAGTTTGGATTGCTGGGAGGGGTTGCATTGGATTGTATTTTGGGTATCCTTTTAGCTAGATACCAATGACAAGGAAAAACCAAGTCTATCAACAAGGGATTGTGGGGTGATTGGGATGGGGGATGGAGTGATTTTTGTGATAAATAGGGGAATATCGTGCTTAGACTATACCCATTGATGACAAAAAATGTCAAAGTTGGCTAGGGGATAAGACAAGGATTTGGATACGGGTTTATGATGGATAGAGGATTTAGGATAGATGGAGGGAGGGGGTTTGGATGTGATCTCAAAGGACTGTCATATAGGAATAAGATGTCCCACTCAATATGTGTCACTTATGATAGAGCATTTTGATGAGTGGGGGAAATGGACATGTTAGGATATTCTTGGAAATGGATGTGTTTCCCAAGAGGTGTCCAAAGCATGTTTTGGATCCCCTATATTGATCAAAATCAAAAGTGGGAAGGGAGGATAGCAAGAGGATAGATAGAGAGATATAGGGGATGGGTTGGTTAGGAGATGATAGGATAAGTAGGTGTAGATAATGGATGGGAGTGATAGGCTAGACAAGACTTGCCCCAAAGTGTAGGGTAGAAATGGATGGGGGATTACACATGATGCCCACTGTTGCAAGTATGGGCCTAACAGGTGTTGTCATTAATATCAACATACTCCTTTTGCATTGATGTCAAGGATTGGATGAGTTGTGTGCTGAGTATATTGAGGAAATTAGTCCTATTAGAAACAAAGAAGAGCAGTGAAGATAGTGAAGATCTATGAAGTGAAGATCCCAGCTAGATGAAGATCAAAGAATGCGCATCAAAGGGTTTGTAGATATGTGTTTGAAGATGATCCAGTCAAGATTTGAGAGGTCCGCATGAAAATGTGGAGGAGTTATGGCCATGAGAGTAAAACTGGTTCTGGCAACTATTCAGAGGTAACAAAGTGACACAAATAGGTCTGGTGAGATCCAAAAATACAATATCATGTTCTACAGATCTGGTGGCATGTTTGGGGGGCTAATTTAAATTGACAACTTAATTGGTTCATGGTTTGGAGGTCCACAAGCAATCCTTCTAATGTGACAGTGATGACCAACTGTGTTCTTGAGGTTCCAGATGAAGATGCAAATGATTACAGTAAGCAAAAGTGGTGCAAATGTTCTTGGTGATTCAAGCAAGCTTGTGGGGGTCTTTAGATTGTGTCCAGTTTGTGTTGGTGGTCCACATTGAAGATCAAGCTTGTGATTGAAGATTTACCTTCGGGTGACGGTGTTCTTCCTAGTCTTGGCTGATCGGATGATTTTCACATGTTGCGGATGATCTTGAAGATGTTTTACGAAGCATGGCATGTTCCTCGAAGAAGATTGAAGTCCCAGCTATGTGTGGCCGGAAGTGTAGCGATGTGCATGAATTTTGTGTAATAAGTCAAGTTGTATTTTTGTAATTGCTCTATAATAAAATAAGTGTATGTTGTGCCGACTTTGATTATCATTCCAAAGTTGATGTCATGTATAAATAAGAGTTGCAAAGTCATTCAAATGTATCCTAGTCACGATGAGAAGGTGGTAGTGAAGAGGAGAAAAAAGTAGAGCAGAGGTACTGAGCTTAAATGGAACTGACTCAAGCATAGTGAAGATGCTAATCTCTAGTCCAAGTATGTAATACTCATATTCTTCTATAGACAGTGTGTCTTCTATAGGCAATGGGCCTCTTGTGAGCAGTGTGCTTGGGTAGTGAGCCCTAACTGGCAAGTGCCATTTATTGTTCTTATTCTTTTAATAGAGAATACAATCTTGGGTTAGTCACCCCATGGTTTTTCCTTTAACCAAGTTTTATATGTTAAAATCTTGGTGTTATATGTGTTGAATTTGTTTCTGTTCTTGATTTATTGCATTATGCTTTCATGATTGAATCATTGATATGCTGTTGAAATATAAGAAGGCTTTAAGTGAATAATTATCATATTTTTGGTGACAACTGATTCACCCCCCCTCTTAGTTGTCTGCCCTAAAACCAACAATTGGTATCAGAGCTAAGTTCCTCTAGAAGAAGCTTAACCACTTGAGGAGATCCAAGATGTCATCCTACAAGAAGGACAATCCAAGGTTTGATGGAACAAACTACACTCTTTGGAAGAGCCGCATGGAATGCCACTTACAATGCATGGGAAATCAGTATTGGAACATAAGTACAACTAAATATGTTCCCCCAAAGAATGGTCCAACAACTATGGATGAAGTCAGAGATGTAGACAATAATCTTTGAGCTAAAGAAGCCCTATCGAGTGCCTTGACTGATTTAGAGCTAACAAATGTTATGGATTTGAAAATTGCTTATGAAATTTGGACAAAGATAGAAAATCTTTATGAAGGAGACAAATATGTTAAGTGTGCCAAGCTACAAAGTCTGAAAGGAAAGTTTGAAAACTTGAAGATGAGTGAATATGATAATATCACTTCATATATGTGAAAAGTAAATGAGCTTGTATGTGGCATTAGATGTGCTGGTGGAATATTGGATGAAGATGAGATTGTTGCCAAAGTTCTTAGATCTCTACCTCCTACTTACAAACACAAAGCTACTACTATTGAGGAAATCAGATCTTTAACAACTATTACACGGGATCAATTGGTTGGTATGATATCTGCATTTGAATTGGCTGAGTTTGGTGATGCACTTCCCAAGACTAAATTTGCATTCAAAGCTAGTGCATCTACAAAAGGCAAATAGAGATATGATCCTGGAGAAATTTCCTCAAAGAAATCAACATGGTATGATAAAGCAAGGAAAGATCTAGAAGAAGATGAGTTAGAAGCTGAACAACTTGAAGCCCTTATTACAAAGAGACTGCCAAGAGGATCTGGTAAGTATGAAGGAAAATTACCTTTCAAATGATTTACTTGCAATAAGATTGGTCATTTTGCCTCAAGATGTCTAGAAAGTTCTTCAAGGCCAAACCCTAATAGATCAAGGTTTCAGAAGAAGTGTTACTATGTTCAAGAAGATGATGATGGAGTAACAGATGATGAATCTGATATAGGAAACAAAACATGAAGTGACTAGGTGTTTATTACCATCAAAGAAGAAGATCCAATGCCTATAGAATCTGCCAATCATAAGATGATAGAAATTACTTTAGCTTCTCAGGTTGAAGAAAAGGATGAATGGGTTATTGATAGTGGATGCTCTCACCATATGACTAGTGACAAGAGTAAGTTCTTAAGTTTGGAAAGATATGAAGGTAGAGTTGTGAAGTTTGGAGATAATTCTGCTAGTAGAATTAGAGGTAGAGGAACCATTTCTTTTCATGGAAAGAACAAAACCAATGATGTTCTGTATGTTGAAGGTTTGAAGCATAATCTTCTCAATGTTGGATAGTTGGTGGACAAATGCTATGATCTCTGATTCAAAAATAGAAAATACAAGATCTTTGAAAGCTCTGGAACTGATATTGCATCTAGTACACAAACAAAAGGTTACATCTTTCACTTGGTTCATAGTGGCAAAAGTTTCTTATTTGTTCAAATTGAACAGAGTTGGTTATGGCATAGGAGAATGTGTCATGTGAATTTTGATAATATCATCAAGATAAGCAACACTCAGGCTGTAAGAGATCTTACAAGACTGGTGAAACCTACTAACAGTTTTTGCAAAGAATGTCAATTAGGTAAGCAAAACATAGTCACATTCAAAAGTAAGGAACAATCTTCAACCAGATTGTTAGACTTGGTGCACACTAATCTATGTGGTCTGGCAAGAATAATGAGTCTACAAGGAGATAGGTATTTGATGTTACTGATTGATGACCACTCCTAGATGATGTGGGTGACTTTCTTGAAAGAGAAATCTAAAGCACTTGAGAAGTTCAAAATATTCAAGGCTATGGTAGAAAATGAAACTGGCATAAACATAAAATGCCTCAGGTTTGATAGAGATGCAGAATTCACATCTAGTGAGATCATATCATTCTGTGAGAAACATGGGATAAAGAGATAGTTATCTGCTCCAAGGACTCCACAGTAGAATGGAGTAGTGGAGAGAAAGAACCGGACCATCCAGGAAGCATCTAGGACCATGATGATGGAAGCAAATGTTCCTCAGATCTATTGGAGAGAAGTTGTAAGCACTTCTGTCTATACTCTTAATCAGGTACAAATAAGAGGCAATACTAGTAAGTCCCCTTATGAACTTTGGTTTGGCATCACTCCTACTGTGAAGTATTTCAGAGTCTTTGGTAGTAAATGCTATATCAAAAGAGATGAAGACCTTGGCAAGTTTGATGCTAGAAGTGATGAAGGAATATTCTTGGGATATTCTACTCAAAGAAAAGAATTACGGTGTTATAACAAGGGATTGAGAAAGATTGTAGAAAGTACAAATGTGAAGGTTGATGAAGGCATAGAAAGTCCCTCAAGGTATTATGAGTATGAAGAAGATGATCAGAATGATGTCTTAGACCAAGGAGAACAAGTCCCAACTCTAGTTTAGATTTAGACTGATCTGGAGAATCTTAAAATACAAGATGATGAGACATGTTTGGATGAACCTGTCCAAGAATTAGAAGTGCAAGAGAATCCTAAAACTCCTAGGTATGTAAGACTGAATCATTCTGAAGATCAGATCATAGGAGATAGAAGCAAAGGTGTTCAAACAAGAAAAATTGCTCAAGATTTAGTGAAGGATTGTTTGATTTCAAAGATTGAACCAAAAATAGTAAGTGAAGCATGCAATGATGAAAGCTAGGTTAAAGAAATGGAGGAAGAATTGATGTAGATTGAAAAGAATCACACTTGGGATCTTTTTCCTAGACCTAAGGACAAAAATGTGATTGGGACTAAGTGGGTCTTCTAGAATAAACTGAATGAAGATGGTGAAGTAGTAAGAAACAAAGCCAGATTGGTCTGTAAGGGTTATACTCAAGTAGAAGGAGTTGACTTTGAAGAAACTTTTACTCCAGTGGAAAGAATTGAAGCATTCAGATTATTTCTTGCCTTTCCTGCCTTCAGAGATTTCAAGGTATATCAGATGGATGTCAAGTCTGCTTTCCTAAATGGTGATTTGGAAGAAGAGGTATACATTGAGCAACCAGATGGATTTCAATTGTCTGATCATGGAGATATGGTCTACAAGTTGAAGAAGGCATTGTATGGACTCAAATAAGCCCCAAGAGCCTGGTATGAAAGATTGGACAAACATCTTTTGAAGATTGGTTTCAACAAAGGTACTACTAACAGTAATCTATATTTTAAGATTGATCATGAAAATATCTTGATTGTTGAAGTATTTGTTGATGATATAATTTTTGGAAGGAAAGATAGTATGTACAAGACTTTTGTAAATCAAATGCAAAGTGAATTTGAGATGTCTATGTTTGGGGAAATGAATTTCCTCTTGGGTCTGCAAATCACTCAAACAAGGAAATGAATCTTCATGTCACAAACCAAATATGTGAAAGAATTGTTGAAGAAATTTGGAATGGAAGATTCAAAGGTAATGAATACTCCCGTGGTAGCCAGATGTAAGCTGAGTAAAGATGATGAATCCCCTAAGGCTAATCAGAAAAAGTACAGGTCAATGATTGGAGGACTACTCTACCTTACTCAAACTAGACCTGATATTATGAATGATGTTGGTCTTGTTGCCAGATTCCAAGCTGATCCTAGAGAGTCTCATGTCATGGCAATCAAGAGAATTCTTAGATATCTGAAGGGAATAGTTGAGTATGGATTATGGTATCCTAAGGATCATGATTTCTCTCTTCATGCATATACAGATGCTGATTGGGCAGGAGATGTGGATGACCAAAAGAGTACCAGTGGTGGTGCATTCTTTTTGGGAAAAAGATTGGTTTCTTGGCTAAGCAAGAAACAAGAGGCAATATCTTTGTCCACTGCAGAAGCAGAGTATATTGCAGCAGTAGGTAGTTGCACTCAAGTATTGTGGATGAAGCAAATGCGAAGAGATATTAGAGTGGAGTATGAAGAACCTATCACAATCTTGTGTGATAATTCAAGTGCAATAAACATATCAAAAAATCTAGTGGTACATTCAAAGATAAAACATATATCCATCAAGTTTCAATTTTTGAGAGCGCAGGTGAACAAGAATGGAGATAGATTGGAGTTTGTGCCCTTAAAGGATCAAATTGCAGATATTTTTACCAAACCTCTACCTAAGGACACTTTTGAGTATCTCAGGGAGAAGTTAGGGGTTATTACTCCTCCAGTTCTGAATTAAAGTGCACTGATGTGCATCAGTCCGGTGAATCCCATAGTCATATCTTGTGATCCGGATTGATGTTAGGAGGCTACTACTCAGGGGGAGTAGTCAGTATGATTCTAAAATATGAGAAGTGGTTGTAAGTATGTGCCCTTTGACATTGATGTCAAAGGGGGAGAGAAGACATGTGAAAAACAAAAAGTGGTTGCTAATCAAAGGGGGAGTCGTAAAGGAAGAGAAGACATGTGAATGGTTGCTGTTGATAGGGGGAACTATGTCAGTCAGTGAGGAGAAGTTCTTGTCTTGATGGTTCAAACAATTTTTTTTTCACATTATATGTTGCCATCAATGACAAAGGGGGAGATTGTTACAAGTATGGGCCTAACCGGTGTTGTCATTGATATCAACATACTCCTGTTGCATTGATGTCAAAGATTGGATGCGTTGTGTGCTGAGGATATTGAGAAAATTAGTCCTATCAGAAACATAGAAGAGTAGTGAAGACATTGAAGCTCTATGAAGTGAAGATCCCAGCTAGATGAAGATCAGAGAATGCACATCAAAGGGTTTGTAGGTATGTGTCTGAAGATGATCCAGTCAATATTTGAGAGATATGCATGAAAATGTGGAGGAGTTAAGGCCATGAGAGTAAAACTAGTTTTGGCAACTATTTAGAGGTGACAGAGTGACACAAATAGGTCTGGTGAGATCCAGAAATACAATATCATGTTCTGCAGATCTGGTGGCATGTTTGGGAGGCTGATTTGAATTGACAACTCAATTGGTTCATGATTTGGAGGTCCACAAGCAATCCTTCTAATGTGACAGTGATGACCAACTATGTTCTTGAGGTTCCAGATGAAGATGCGAATGATTACAGTAAGCAGAAGTGGTGCGGATGTTCTTGGTGATTCAAGCAAGCTCATGGGGGTCTCTAGATTGTGTCCAGTTTGTGTTGGTGGTCAACATTGAAAATTGAGCTTGTGATTGAAGATTTACCTTCAGGTGATGGTGTTCCTCCTAGTCTTGGCTGACCGAATGATTTGTGCATGTTGCGGATGATTTTGAAGAAGTTTTGCGAAGCATGGCATGTTCCTTGAAGAAGATTGAAGTCCCAGCTATGTGTGGCCAATAGTGTAGTGATGTACATGAAGTTTTTGTAATAAGTTAAGTTGTATTTTTGTAATTTCTCTGTAATAAAATAAGTGTATGTTGGGCCGACTTTGATGATCATTCCAAAGTCAATGTCATGTATAAATAAAAGTTGTGAAGTCATTCAAATGTATCCTAGTGGTCATGATGAGAAGGTGGTAGTGAAGAGGAGAAAAAAGTAGAGCAAAGGTGTTGAGTTTAAATGGAATTGACTCAAGCATAATGAAGATGCCAATCTCCAGTTTAAGTATGTAATACTCATAATCTTCTATAGACAATGTGTCTTCTGTAGGTAGTGGGCCTCTTATGAGCAGTGTGCTTGGGCATGTTGTAAGTATGGGCCTAACTGGTGTTGTCATTGATGTCAACATACTCCTGTTGCATTAATGATAAGGATTGGATGAGCTGTGTGCTGAGGATATTGAGAAAATTAGTCTCAATCAGGAACAGTGAATAACAGTGATGATAGTAAGGTAAAAATCCAAGATAGGATGAGGATCAGAGGATGTGGTTTAAAGGGTTTGTAGATATGTGTCTTAAGGTGGTCCAGTAGAGATTTTAGAGGTCTGCATGAAGATGGGAAGAAGTTGTGGCCACTCAAGTAAAACCAGTTTCGATCGATAGAGTAATATAGATAGGTCCGGTGAGATCCAGAAATGCAGTATCTTGTTCTGCAAATTTGAGAGAGTGTTGAGGAAGTCTTTGTGAAGTATCAACTTGATTAGTTGATGGTTTGAAGGTCCACAAGTATCTATTCCTTTATGACAGTAATGACAGACTATGTTCTTGAGGTTTTGGATGAAGGGGAGAAGGATTTTAGTAAGCAGATGAAGTGTGGATGTTCTTGGTGACTCAGGCAATCTTTTGGAGGTCTTTGTATCATGTCCAATTCATGTTGGTGGTCCACATTAAAGTTGGAGCTCGCAATTGAAGAATAACTTCTGGATGATGGTGTTCTTCTTGAGATTGGCTGACCGGATGAGTTGCACATCCTATGGATGTTCTTGTTGATGTTTACTGACTTAGATGAGCATTACTAAGTTGATGTCTTGTATAAATAAGAGATTGCAAAGTCATTTTTAGTGTGTCCTTGTGGAGATGAGTGTGTGGTAGCGAAGAGGAGAGCGAAAGGCAAAGTAGAAGTATTGGGCTTAAATGGAACTGATTCAAGCATGATGAAGATGCTATTTTCCAGTTCAAGTAGGTGATACTTATTTCTTTGTAAACAGTGTGTCTCTTGTAGGTAGTGGGCCTCTTGTGAGTAGTGTGCTCGGGTAGTGAGCCCTAATTGGCATGTGCCATTTGTTCTTTCTATTCTTCTAATAGAGAATACAATCTTGGGTTAATCACCCTGTGGTTTTTCCCTTAACCAGGTTTTCCACGTCAAAATCTTGGTGTCTCATGTATTAATGTGTTTCTTCTCTTGATTCATTGCTTTATGTTTCCATGATTGATTTACCATTATGCTACTAAATTACAAAGTGAAGTTAAGTGTTTAATTGGAAGGAAATTTTTATACAACTAATTCACCCCCCTCTCAGTTGTCTACCCTAAATCTAATAATTGGTATCAGAGCCAAGTTCCTCTAAAGAGAGCTTAACCACTTGAGACGATCCATAATGATGTCTTACAAGAAGGATAGTCTGAAGTTTGATGGAACCAATTTTAATCTTTGGAAAGGTTGCATGAAATGTCACTTGCAATGTATGTGAATGGCATACTAGACCATGGTTACAACAAAGTATACACCTCCATAGGGTGGTCTGAAAACCCCAAATGAAATCACAGATGTTGAAAACAATCTGCAGACTATTGAAGCTCTTCTAAGCACATTATTTGATTTAGAACTTTCAAATGTTATTGACCTACCAACTGTTTTTGAGATTTGGAAAAAATTGGAACTTTTGCATGAAGGAGACAAGTATGTTAAATGTGCAAGGTTACAAAGTTTGTAAGGAAAATTTAAAAATCTGAAAATGAGAGAAGATGAAAATATCACTACTTTTATGCCAAGAGTAAATGAGCTTATTTGTGGAATTAGAAATGCTGGTGGAGTCTTGGATGAAAATGAGATTGTTGGCAAAATTCTCAGATCCCTTCCTGCTTCTTACAAAATCAAGGTTGCTTCCATTGAAGAATTCAGAGCCCATACAACTATCACAAGAGATCAATTGGCTGGTAAGTTGGCTACATTTGAAATGACTGAGTTTGGAGATGCCCCTCCTAAGACTGAATCTGCATTCAAAGCCAGTGCCTCTGTGAAAGGTAAACAAAGGTTTGATCCGAGAGAGAACTCTTCAAGGAAACTCTCATGGTATGAAAAAGCAAGAAAAGACCTAGAAGAAGAGGAAGCAAAAACTAATCAACTTGAAGCCCTTATTGCAAAAAGACTACCAAGAGGATCCAGTAAATATGAAGGAAAATTGTCTTTTAAGTGTTTTAACTGCAAATTGGTCATTTTGCCTCAAAGTGTCCAGAAAGATTTTCAAGGCCAAATCCTAACAGATCAAGGTTCCAAAAGAACTGTTACTATGTTCATGAGGAAGATGATAATGAAGGAGTAACAGATGATGAATTAGAGATAGGAGACAAATCCGGAAGTGACTGGGTGTTCATTGCCATCAAGGAAGAAGATCCAATGCCCTCTGAATTTGTCAATCATAAAGTTGTAGAAAGAGCTCTAGCTGCCCAAGTTGAAGAAAAGGATGATTGGGTCATTGATAGTGGATGCTCTCACCATATGACAGGTGAAAAAAGTAAGTTCATAGATTTGGAAAGGTATGAAGGAGGAGTGGTAAAATTTGGTGATAACTCTACTGATAGAATCAAAGGTAGAGGAACTATTTCTTTTGATGGAAGAAACAAAACTGGTAATGTATTGTATGTTGAAGGATTGAAGCACAATCTTCTTAGTGTTGGTCAGTTGGTAGACAAAGTTTATGATCTCAGATTCAAGAATGGGGAATGCAATATCTTTGAGAGTTTCAGAACAGAGATTGCATCTGGGACCCAAACAAAAGGTAACATCTTCCATTTAATTGGTACTAGTAAAAGTTGTTTATTTGTTCAAGTTGATCAGAGTTGGTTATGGCATAGGAGAAAGTGTCATGTGAATTTTGATAATATCATCAAGATAAGCAATACTCAAGCTGTAAGAGATCTTCCAAAATTGGTGAAGCCTACAAATAGTTTGTGCAAGGAATGTCAGTTGGGAAAACAAAGCAGAGTCTCATTCAAAAACAAGGAACAATCTTTCTTTGGATTACTGGACTTAGTTCATACTGATCTTTAAGGTCTTGCAAGAATCAGGAGTGCGCAAGGAGATAGATACTTCATGTTACTAATTGATGACTATTCCCGGATGATGTGGGTAACCTTTCTGAAAGAGAAATCAAAAGCTCTTGAGAAATTCAAAAAATTCAAGGCTATGGTAGAGAATAAAACCAGATTAAAATTGAAATGTCTGAGGTCTGATAGAGGTGGAGAATTCATCCGGTGAGTTCATAGATTTCTATGAGAAACATGGAATTAAGAGATAGCTGTCGGCTCCTAGGACTCCACAGTAGAATGAAGTTGTTGAGAGAAAGAACCGAACCATCCAGGAAGCATCTAGGACCATGATGATGGAAGAAAATGTTCCTCAGATCTATTGGAGAGAAGTTGTCGGCACTGCAGTCTATACTCTCAATCAAGTTCAAATCAGAAGCAATACCAATAAGACTCCTTATGAACTTTGGTTTGGCATCACTCCTACTGTGAGGTATTTCAAAGTTTTTGGTAGCAAATGTTACATTAATAGAGATGAAGGAATATTCTTGGGTTACTCCACTCAAAGCAAAGCATATCGGTGTTATAACAAGAGACTGAGAAAGATGATAGAAAGTACAAATGTGAAGGTTGATGAGGGAATTGAGAAACCCTCAAGGTTTTATGAATATGATGAAGATGATCAAAATGGTGTTCTGATTCAAGGAGCCCAAGCCTCCTTTGTAAGTCAGATCCAAACTAATCCAGTAAATCAAGAAGAAGAGATGAGTTTCAATGAGCCTGATCAAGAATCAGAAGTGCAAGAATTTCCCAAAGTTCCTAGGTATGTAAGACTGAACCACTCTGAAGATCAGATCATAGGTGATAAAAGCAAAGGAGTATAAACAAGAAGGAGAATTGTTCAAGACTCAGAAGAGTATTGTCTAATTTCAAAGATCGAACCTAAGACAGTGAATGAAGCTTGCAATGATGAAAACTAGACTAAAGCAATGGAGGAAGAGCTGATGCAAATTGAGAAAAATCACACTTGGGAACTTGTTCCCAGACCTAGAAACAAGAATGTGATTGGAACAAAATGGGTCTTCTAGAACAAACTAAATGAAGTTGGTGAAGTAATCAGAAATAAAGCCAGATTGGTTTGCAAGGGTTACTCTCAAATAGAAGGAGTTGATTTTGAAGAAACTTTTGCTCCGACAGCAAGAATTGAAGCAATCAGATTATTTCTTGCCTTTGCTACCTTTAAGGATTTCAAGGTATATCAGATGGATGTCAAGTCTGCCTTCCTAAATGGAGACTTGGAAGAAGAAGTGTACATAGAGTAACCAGATGGATTTCAATTATCTGATCATGGTGATATGGTTTGCAAGTTGAAGAAAGCACTATATGGATTGAAGCAAGCCCCAAGAACCTGGTATGAAAGATTGGATAAGCATCTTTTGAAGATTGGTTTCAACAAAGGTACTGCTGACAGTAATTTATATTTCAAAATTAATCATGAAAACATCTTGATTGTTGAAGTGTTTGTTGATGATATCATTTTTGGAGGAAGAGATAGTATGTGCAAAACTTTTGCAAATCAAATGACCAGTGAGTTTGTGATGTCCATGCTTGGTGAAATGAATTTTTGCTTGGGTCTACAAATCACTCAAACAAAGAAAGGAATCTTCATTTCTCAGACCAAATATGTGAAAGAATTGTTGAAGAAATTTGGGATGGAAGAATCAAACCCATGAATACTCCCATGGCAACCGGATGTAAATTGAGCAAAGGTGATGACTCTCCTAAGGCCAATCAGACAAAGTATAGGTCAATGATTGGAGGATTGTTGTATCTCACTCAAACTAGAAAGACATTATGCAAGTTGTTGGTCTTGTTGCTAGATTCCAGGCTAATCCTAGAGAATCTCATGTCATGGAAATCAAGAGTATTTTTAGATATCTAAAAGGGACTGTTGAGTATGGTTTGTGGTATCCTAGAGATCATGATTTCTCTCTTCATGCATATACAGATGCGGATTGGGCAGGAGATGTGGATGACTAGAAGAGTACCAGTGGTGGAGCATTCTTTTTGGGGAAGAGATTGGTTTCTTGGGTAAGCAAGAAACAAGAGGCAATATCTCTATCCACAACTGAAGTAGAATATATTGTAGCAGCTAACCTATGCATATAGTATAGTTCTAATGAAGCTCAATATTCACCATAACACAAACATCACCTTCACATCAACACTGAAAAATAGTAGACACCTTTTGCTCACTGCACCCGGTAGCCTAACACATGAAAACTCTTAGTGTACTGATCAAATTCACATCACAGACATGATATTCATCACACATTCATATAGTCACAAATCCTTGACACTTATTTATATCATCATCAACCTTGAAATTATTCTCCAAGGTTGGCAACACATCTTAACCCAAAAAATTCAAATTAGGTCTGGACCTAAACAT
This sequence comes from Cunninghamia lanceolata, assembly GCA_027924645.1. Classification (NCBI taxonomy): domain Eukaryota; kingdom Viridiplantae; phylum Streptophyta; class Pinopsida; order Cupressales; family Cupressaceae; genus Cunninghamia; species Cunninghamia lanceolata. The sequence goes on from BSBN01000007.1 coordinate 1,783,867, forward strand.
TCCCATAGAGGAAAGAAATGAATGTGAACCACACCACATCTTAGCATGGACCTAAATCTACTCTTACACATTATTTCATGATTCAATAATCAACAAAGCACAACCGCAATTAGTATAAACAACCAAGTCGACTAAATTTGTGTTAACACTATGAACTTTTAAGTGAACGCTTCCTCAAAACCAAAAGACAACATGCAAACCATGCACCAAGCTTGAACATGATCCAGAAATATCCACAACCACCTCAGAACCAACAAAAACCTTTGCAATATCTTTCACCTGAAGAAAGTTCACACCGGAGCACTTAGACTACTATGTTATCAACTGCAACTCAAGAAATGAACTTGCAGAGCACCAAACCATGAACCACTTGAACTAAAGAAAGATATAGACCTTATAGGCATAAATCTAGAACTGCAAAGCCAAAAACAAATCTGTGGAGAAATGCAGAGAAAATAAGTTTCTCCCAGACACCTCTGTACGAATTAGAAACACAGTCCACACACTAGTGAACACAACTTTCTTTGCACAACGAACTGGAGCACCAAATTTGGAATGTAACATCTCTGAAGACCTCTGAACAACATATTCAAACTACAAAAGTAGATCTTCAATAAGGAAGAAATGTGGAGCAAAACCAGAACACTACTCTTTTAAGCCAGAACACATTGTTTCCTTTATTAATCATTTTTTCTCAGAAGCACTTGGAAACCAACCAACAAAAGCATATTCCTAACATCTTTAGCACCTCTACAAAGAAACCAAATCACCTTCAGCAAGGCAACTTAATCAAACAGCTCATATCATTGCAACATCCTCGTCTCTACTCAACCTTATCTCTGATCTCAACTCAACACAAACTAATCATACTCTTGACACAGTTGACACCAATGACAACACAAGCTTGTTGACATCAATGACAACACCAATAGCACATACTTGCAACATGGAGGTCAAGGAGATCTTCAGATATATCCACATCTGGTCATAAATCTTGCAAATGGTTTTGAAATACTTATCTAGTGGAGATCCCCTAGTGTTAGGGATAAAGAAGGAGATTTAAGGCCATCCCAATATATCTGAGTACTAAATAAAACTCTATAATTTTAAGGGAATGCAAGGATTTAGAGATATTTAGGATATGTGGGACACTTATGGTCATCAAGATATATGCACATCTTGATCAAATCCCTACATCCTTACCTTTTAAACTCTACTACATCTTTGCGGGAAAATGATAGTTACTAGGAGTTTGCGAGGATGAGGTTCATGAATGGAGTTATCCTAATAGGTATAGTTTCTCTACCTTATCCCTTTGACCATGAAAACCTCACATTTTCATCCTTTAGACTTAAAAATATATTTTTGTAGGAGAATTAAGGGAAGCGGGATATTTTTAGTGTAAGGGATATATCATGATGTCTGATGTATCCCTGCAATGTTCATAAGGAGTGAAAAACTCCTGTAATTTCTTAAAATAAGTACTTAGTCCCAACATTATTGGAAGTTCCACATGTAGATCAAGGTGAAAGTTTTGTAATTTCAAAGAAAGGCTCTTATGGAATGTGATTCAACTCCCAACCAAGACCATTATTGTAACCAACTCCCCAAAACAAGAAGTGAGGCTTATTTGAAACAAGAATCCTCCCTTAGACCTATTGACCCAACATGGAATGAACATTAGGCCAATTAAATAACAACCTGTAGTAGTACTCAAGTCATAAAATAGTTCTTTCATGAAACAAGAAATCAATCTATAATGTTCAAGACTAAAAATTAGAAACTTTGACCAAATGACACAAGCAAAAGAGGGGGTCCACATTTTAGCAAAATGGGGCGTATGTGCAGGGCACACAACAACTCCCATCAACCTTTTAAATGACAACCTCCTTCTAGTTAGGATGAAACATGTAAATAAGATGGCCAAAGTGTAACATAGGACTGGATTTAAAGAATATGCCAAAGATGCAATCACACTACTAAGCAGGGTATTTGGATCCTTAGATGTTAGAGATTTCTACCTATGGATGTGCTACTTCATCATCAACATGTTTTATTCCAAAAGAAAAGAATGGAGAACTTGCATTAATAATTCCTTACATTAATATGTGATGGATGTGTCAGAGTCAAATAGATTACATATGACTTCCTACTTGGTGTATGTGCTAGCCTATCCAGTTGATTTTCTAGCATTGAAGAAAAGGTTGGTACCCTTCATCTAAGAGAAATAAAAGTATTTGGCCATTATCTACAGTTAGAGCTCTTAGGGAGAACCAAAAGAATTATTGTATTGTAAATGATTTATTTGTATATGTGATCATTTGGGTGAAATGGGGCAGTTGGTTCATCCAATTCAAAACATTCTCTTACATCAAGGTTGGCATTTTCCGCAAGGAACCCAACAGTCTCCCCAAGTACCCAAGTGACATAATCATCCTCTTGGAGACTTGTAGGTAGGTTGTTGAGATAAAGAAACTAGTAGCCAACAAACAAAAGGTTGGATTTTCTTTCCCCATTAAGATCAAGGTATACTCTTGTGCCAACATGCAAAATTCTAAGACTGTAGAGTTAGAGATGGCACCTCTCTCGATGAACCTATATGCTAAGACAAGGAACATGTTTAACCCTATTGGTAAGATTGGGTCACTAATTGGGACACTCTTCTAGCATGATATCTCTTTGGAAGACTGTTGGGTGGATTGCTTATATGAGCATAAAGTCAAAATAAGAGATTAAAGTATTCAACCTAAAAATGGTCAGTGAATGTCATGTGGAAAAAATACCCAAAGGAATGAAAGAATATAGTATGGTCTTGGACCCTTCCTACAACAAGGAAAAAGTATTTAACAACCCCTTAGATATGGTTAAATGGTATATCCTAGAAGATTCATCAATGGTAGCCAAGACCAAGGTGGTGCTAGGTAGAACACAAGCATGACTTGAAAATCCTTATCTAATGGATGACCCACACCTAGCATCCAAAACCTGCAAGGAAAAGAAGAAGATAGTAGAGAAAGGGGAGACCTCTAATCCTTCAAAGGACAAATAAATGGCCACAGAACCAAGCCAAGAGTGATAGAGGGAGATAAGGGCTTCTTCAAAATGGAAAGAGAAAGAAGTAATACTTGAAGTCAATTCAGGGGAAGAAGAAGAGAAGGAAATGTAGCATCTAATTAAGTGAAGGAGAAGGATGGAAACTCAATCCCCATCTACCACTAAGGGGTCTCTTCCACCTCATCCACCACATCAACCTCCACCTCCAACTCAACATCCACCCACTCCATCTCTAAATACAACACCATCTAGAACATCTACTAATCCACCTCCTCCTCCTACTAAACACATAGAGGTCCCACCACCTTCACAGACCATAGTGTAGGAAATTCACACTAAAGGTGATGGTGGGAAGCATCAGGAAGAGAAAAAAGTTGAAGATCCCTTTGATTTTGATGCTAACATAGAGAATTTGGATCATTTGATTGAAGACATTACCTTGTAGGGGTTAGAACATGAAGGATATTCACACACCACCACACAAACTATTGTGGTGACTCCTTCTCTTCCTTCCCTAGAATCCAATTACAAGAGGGTTCAGACTCATCCTTCCTCTCCTTCCCACATAGGATTAGTAGGAATAGAGTTTCCAGTCTGGTTGAACTATACACTAGAGAAAAGATGAAAGAACATATCAACCAATTGATGGGGACTTCTCTAGTGTAGTTGAAGTGTTCAAGGCTCAACCCAAGTAGAAGATAGCTAGAAAACTATAGACTATATCATTAGATGAACAAGGATCAATGGTAGAATAGATAGCAACCCATGTGGTGGATAAGAAAGAATCATTAATGACACTAGGGGACTATCAAATACAAAAGACCATCCTGGGCCTCTAGACTAGGGAAGAAGAAAAATAGTTTTTGCAATTAGTTGTCTCCACCATCATACACTAGATGAAAAAGGATGAGGTAACTAAGGAAGTTCAGTGAATACACAAGTGGGGTAGCTAATTGCATACACAGAACATCTGGTGGGCCTATTGGACTCAAGTTCCATAGCCCCAACCATACTATTAACACTAAGTAAGGACAATCAGTGAGATAATGTAGAAAGGGTGATTCTTGCTACCTCCATATGGGGGCACTCATTAGAAATATTAAGTAGCAGGGTCATCAAAGAATCATTGAGAGTGTATCACCAAATTAATGATGAGGAAAGTACCAGGATAGAGTTTGAGTAGTCTTTGGATGAAGAGCTCCTAGTCTGGCAATAATATTTACCAATTTTGTAAAGGATGAGCAGAACCTCATTCAATGAGCTATATAAACTTTTGATTTTTGAGGATGGTCATGAAAGGCTTCTAGAGTGGATCCAATCTGTCATCCTTAGGGTAAATATGGTAACAAGTTGAAAGGGTAAATTCACCCTTAGGAAGAATGCAACAAATGTTGCAATGATTAGGATTAAAAAGTTTATTGAGGACATCCCTTGCACCTTTTGGGAGAACTCATACCTAGTATACTTTGCATCAAGAATGGTCAAGGAATTCATACACCTTATCCATAAAAAATGATTGAGCAAGTTATTGATGATTTGATGAGAATCAAGTCAAGGTTCTAGGCCTTCCAATGTGAACTGTCTGAGCTCAAGGAGTTACCTAGTGCCACCAAGAAGATGTTATTCTCTAGAAGAGTTTGGTAAAAGTATCACAAAGGGCCAAACCAAGATGATGTGAATGAATCCATCGACACTTTCTTGATCCCCTTCTCTAAGGATACCTAGCATGGTTTTCCAGCAATAATTTAGATTTTGAAGGTAAAGTGGGTATACCGTAAGGGGTGGGGTGGGACACCCCGACATTTATGAATGCCCTTGGTATCTGCCCCAGGTATACCCAACCTAGTGGGGGGTCTATCGAGAGGATGGGCTGGGGTTCTGGGGTTACGAGCTTGACCTAAGCTCCATTCATTCAACTATAGGGAGCTCTTCAAGTTTCCATCAGAGTAAGTTCTCTGAGTTGCGGGTCTTAGCTGGGACTTGATGAGTAGCTCGACACTAACTTAGATGGGAGCTGGATTAGCTCTGGGTTGAACTAACTTGTCGAGTGAACTAGTTCAAGACACTTCCATCCACCCATCCCCAACTATAGGGCCTGTCCATCCTAAGGTAGTAGATCAGCCCATTTTATTCATTCGTTATTCTTTGGCAATCCAATAAAATTTATCCAAAATGGATTTAAATGTAATTTAAAAGGCCTATCAATTTAATAAAGGAATGTAACTTGTAAATTTTGGGACTAGGGGTTAACTTAGAACCAAAGCCAACTAGTGTAGGAAATCTTGAACTTTAGGCACCCAAGATGGGTATTTAAGTACTTTCAAATGACATTGTAAAAGGGGAGAATCTAGGAGAATTGACATAGAAGCTATCAAACTACAATTTTGAGTGAAGGCATATAGGGCAAGTCCTATACATTTTTAGTGTGGAGATCTTGGTTAATATTTGTAATCTACCAATGTTGGTGCTAATTAGTAGAAAATATTTTACTTTCTCCATGTATTTTTGCCTTTGGTTGTAATGTGTGAGGCCGATTATTTTACCTTCCATATTTTGATCGTTATACTATCCAGTAGATGACACTATCAGACCTTAGTGACTATGCTTCATTTTCTAGACATGATTTGATCTACTGATTATGTTAGGACTTTGATTTGACATATGCGATTCGTTTTGATCATAGTGATGCTATTTGTGGAAATTGATTTACGAGTTTATATTTGATGATGTTTTGTGATGAGATTCTAGTTGTTTATGTGATATGGATTAATGGACAGGCGATTGGATAATGTAGTGTAATTTGGATTTATGTATTGATGTTTATTGTTGTATTCGATTGTGTGAATTTAATTCCAGTTGCTTCGGCTATGATTTTTCTTGATAGGACTGACACTTGATCGAGATGTGCAGGTTTTACATTCCCTAGCCACGGGAAATCGGAGGTAGAATTCACACAATGTTATTCCCTGTTAAGCCGATCCATTCCCAAGAGGGATAAGGATCACATTTGAATTTGAGTGTGGATTTATTGTGATGGATTTTAATTTTATTTATTTTGCCTTAGTACCCTCTTTATTTAAAATTGATTAATAATAAGTGTGGTATAATTTTATTTGATTTACACCACTTGGTATTTATCTTATTTTTTTTAGGCCATTTAAATGTGGATTTTTGACCCCTTCATGAACCCTAGGGTCCCAAAAGTTACCCTAGGTGGTCAACCATGAGTCTAGGGTCAACTTGGACTACCTAACCCTAGTTTTGAGTCACCTTAGGTCATCCTAAACCATGGTTGAGTAAGAGTGACTGTATATCAAAAAAATTGGATTTATAAATAGAAATGATCAAACAATTGAAATGCATAACCTAAACCCAAATAATTCAATACCTCGAAGATGCAAGATGAGCTTGATTGATCAATTTGTTGTGTTGGTTGCTCGATTCTGCAGCATAACATTAAGATGAAGATGCTAGAATGAATGATAGATGAAGGATGCAAAGGCTCTAATGATATTTTGACAGAATAATGGTACTTGAAGCTCAATGCATTGCTAATGGCTTGTGAGGGAGTTGATTTATAGGAAAGGCTTGGTTCAAATGAATGGTTGAGATTAAAAAGCTAATTGATTGATGTGGATGGCTAGGATTAATTCGGTTATCCCACTCTTCAAGGGAGTTGTAGTCATTTGACAAGTGTCAAGGAGAATAGGGCTCATGTGTGCTTGTGTACATAAAAAGTACTATATATAAAACATATTAAATAAAAGGCTGTAGTACCACTTATCTTTTTTAAATGAAAGAGGCACACATGTCGGCTAAATGATAAGATAAATTAATTAAATAAATAAAATTTATTTAATTAATTGGAAAGTCGGCTTATGATGAGAACTTAATTCAAATAAAATATTTGAATTAGTTGGGATATGAGTTGGATATTAATTAAATAAATAAAATTTATTTAATTAATTGGATAAGTGGGATAAGGATGGGATTAAATGGGATTTTAATTAAATAAATAATTAATTGGCTTAATGGATTAAGTGGGATTAAGAGTGGGATTTAGGACAAAATGCTACATGATGTCTAGGATAATGTTTTTGTCAAGGTGTTGCAAGACATGGACAAAGTTGGGACAAATTTGGGTGTCTACATTTTGCCCCTCTTTGAGATGATGTTTGAGATGATAAGATTTATGTCAAGTAACATCATTTCAAAGAAGCTAAGGTATGGATAGATGAAAAGGATAGTGATGATGATGTAAGGATGAAATGAGATAATGATGATGATGGAAAGATAGGATGATGATGCCCCCTCGAGAGGATATGCGGGTTGGACAAACACGGGTAGGCTCTCGAAATGAAATAGCTTGGTCAAGAAAGAAAGATAAGGGAATGGATAGAAGAAATGAATGATGCGTTATGCTGCAATGAAAGTGAGCAACCATGATGTTTGATATAGCACTAGACGTTATGCACCAAGGTATAAGGACCAGGGTGACGATGTGTCTCATGCCCCAGCGTAATACAACCTTGTCTGGATACAAGATATGAATATTAGCTAGAATGGTATTGATTTGAGGCAAATGCAAGATAAAATGATAGCACACACAAGCAAGCAAGCAAGCATGCACAAATGATTCAAAAAAAAACAAGGTATTGCCCCTATCAAGCTGTAAACCAATGATTAATTGTTGAGTGATAATAGTTGAGAGTGTTGTCATTGCGGGGAAAGCTATATCCCTAGATCAACACAAAGTTGTTTGCTAAGTTGGTTGGCTAGTTGATTAATTGATTTGGCTTACAACAAGGCTAGGATCAAGACCATGGATTGCGTTTGGATAACTTGGCTTGATTGATTAACTTGATTGGTATGGATTAAGGATGGGCTTGCATTTGGATCATTGCTTGGAATGGTTGGAAGATGAGGAAATGCTGATTAGATTGATTTGATGAAGGATGAATGATTTGATGATATGTGGTGGATTGAGTTGCTTTTGATTTGCTAAAGTGATTGGATTTATTTTTATGATTGGCTTGAGGTGCTTGAGTTGATTTGCTTTGGTGTTAATGTTGATGATTGATAGGATTTGTTTTGATGGTTGGCTTGATGTGCTTTGGTTGTGATGGTTGCTATTGCTGGGTTGATTGTTTGGATGATGGGATTGTTTTGAATGATGATAGTGATGGTGTGATGATTAGAGTGTCCACTCAATCTAAGCTTAAGCAAGTGTTCTCACTATGCTCAAGGGATGTAAAACAAACGAGGTATTGCCCTTGTCAAGTCATAAATCGATAATTGATTGTTTGTTTGTTTTGATGATAGTGTTGTCATTGTGGGGAAAGCTATATCCCTAGATCAACACAAGGATGTGGGAATGCTATATCCCATTGATGATGATTGATGATGATTGATTTGGCTCATGACAAGATTAGGATCAAAACCTATTGATTTGATTGGATAATGTTCCTTGATTGATTAGCTTGCTTGATATGGATTAAGGTGAATTGGATTTAAGATCATTGCTTAGATTGATTTGATTGAGATGATTGGAAGAAGTGATTGATTGAAACAGATGAATGAATGTTATTAATAGGAGGAATTGATGATGATGAGGATTTGATTTTGATTGAATGTTGAAGTGGAGTTGATTGTTTTGGATGATGTGATTAGTTTTATTGCTTGGATTTTGTTGGCTATTTGATTTTTTTGGATTTTTTGGGATAGTTTGATTTTTTTGTTGGAGTTTTTGGGATATTTTGATTTTTTTGTGTTTTTGAATGTTTTGGGATGTTAATGGATTTACAATTTGGGTAGACTTTGTGCTTGATACCAATGACAAAGGAGAAAACCAAGTCTAGGTGCAAGGATGGATGTAGGATGGATGGATAAAAGGATGGGCTCATAGTAAATGTGATGGCAAGATCATGATAGATGGATATATAAGAGGATAGGCCATATAAGGGATGGATGCTTGCCTCATGATAAACGGATAGGTAGGCTATAGTGGAAAACTCATGATAAATGGATGGGGATAAGCTATAAGATGGAAAGCTTATGATAAGGATATGCCATAGTGGAGGGAGCATAAGGGAGCTAGGATGTGATTGCCAAAGGCTATGGGGCATAGGAATAATAACTTGCCCCATTCTAGGTGATAATGCTTAGGATTTTTACATGACAAAGTTCATGACCAAGGGATGACATGATAGGTTTTACACGACAAGGTGTCTGAGAGGTGGATAATGATAATATGGATTGATGAGGAAGGTATGAGGTATACCAAGAGATATCCACAACATGTTTCAAGATTTTGCCCCTATGTCTTCATCAAAATCAAAAGGCAGAAGGATGGATGAATGGATAAATGGGTTCAATAGGATAGGCTTGTTTATGTAATGGCTAAGGATGGTAGGATGGTATGGTAATAGTTTGGAAATGGATAGGTTGGATGAGACAATGTGCCCCCAAGTGTAAGTGATATAGAAGATCAACCTACACATGATGCCTGTTTGCCAGGTTTTCATCATGGTACTTATCCAAGGCACCTGTTTACCAGGTTTTCACCATTGGACGAAGGGATTTCTCTTTACTTTTTTGATTTTTTTTTGCTTTTTTGCTTTTTTTTTTTTTTTTGCTTTTAGATGTGTTGACAATTACACATGGCACCTGTTTGCCAGGTTTTCACCATCGTAATGGATAGGAGGGACTCAAGTGGCTAGTTCAATGGATGTTGGTAGTCCCATTAGAGATGGATGTCCTCACATGGACCATGTCAAGTGTGCTCATTGATGTTGATAAGGGATTGCATGGATGGGAGATGGATTAGGTAGATAGTGGATGATGATGTGGAATTATGGTAGGGTAGGCTAGTGGCTTATGGTGTGGATTTATATAGGCTTATGGAATGAAGATGGACGAAAAGTTTATGCCAAAGCATGGACCATAGGGATAGCATGGGGGAGATATGTAGGATAATGGATGGAAGATGGGGAGATGTAGTTGTGTGGAGGTGTTGCAGAGTGGAAGGGAACCATGACCAATGGTTGCACACACCGTGATAAACACTGAAGCTTTTGATTGGATGGTGGCGTAGGAAGCAATGGGGTTGTTATCTTAGGAGATGGTTGATGAAGTGATTTAGGAACCCACATAGTTTTAGCATTTTTAGTGCTATTGTTTTGCTTGTGGGATTTTTGAAGGGAACGGAAGTTTTGGATGGAAATAGGCTTTTGGATGGAGATAGGTGATTAGGATTCTTGAGATGTAGATGAGGATGCCTCATTTGCCTTTCTAGCTATTTGCTTAGGAACCCAAACCATTTTGCTTTTGGGCTTTGCTTTTGGAGGTAAGGGTTTGGATGGTTGCTTAGATGTGGATGAGGATGCCTCATTCGCTTTGCTAGCTATTTGTTTAGGAACCCAAACCATTTTGCTTTTGGGCTTTGCTTTTGGAGGTATGGGCTTGGATAGCTTTTTGGATTGCTTTGATTTGGTTCTTTGCATTGATTTTTCATGTTTGTGCCCTAAGGCATGATAGTTCTTTGGATTTTTGGTAGGACTTTTAGCTTTATAGGTAGAGGCATCAAATTTTTTGCTTTTGAATCCCATGACATGGGTGGAGTGGATGAAATGATTGGAAGCTTTATGCTTAAATGATGTGTGCGTTTGTTGGCCATGATTAGGGATGTAAGGATATTTATGAATGATAGGTATGTTAGGTGTTGGAAGCAATGGTGGTAAGGTGGATGGAGGGATATTTGGAGTTGGTAAAAGTGGAGGTAAAGTGGATGGCGGAAGGTGTACAGTCACATGCTTTTGACATTTATAGGATGATGGAGGTGAAATGACAACATATGTTTTGCGTATATGATGGGGGGTGTGATGGAAAGTGGTAGGTTTAGGATGCATGAAAGGATTACCAACATCTTGGCCTTGTTTACCTTGGGGTGTGTATCCAAGGCCATATGAGCATGGAGGGATTTTGATATGATTTGGCTCCAAAATACCTTGTTCATAAAGGCCTAGACCTTTGCCTTGGTAGTTCATGTTTTGGAGTATGCGATGGACAATGGGACTTGGTGTAGTTTGAACATTAGACTTGAGTTCTTTATTGGATGGAGAAGGTGAAGTGGATAAAGGTCGTTGTTGTCCTAAGGAAGAACATTCATGTATAAGGGTGGTAAGACCAATAGGACACGATGGATTTGAAATGGGATCAATGATGGATGTGGAAGGGGGATCATTAGGATCTTGATTAGCATTATGTTCACTAAGATCCAAGTTATTTGTTTGATCTTTTATGCTTGCTTGGGGGACAAGTGTCTCATCAGGACAAGTTGATGTTTGCTCATTATGGATAGGGCTAGATGGTGGATGACTAGGAGCAATGTGGATATCTTGCTCATGGATGTATATAAGATTATGGATAGGATCAAAGTGCTCATGGATAGCTTCTTCATAGATATCCTCTTGATCATAAAGAAGGTAAATGTTATGGATAGGTTTGATTTGGATGGCTTTCTCATGAATGGTTGTTGGGAGATGGATAGGATCAAGTGGCTCATGGATAGATTCATCATTATGGCTGTCATCTTGATCATGGACAAGATACATGTTATGGATGGGTTGGATGGAAGGCATTTGATATTGAGTTGGACTAGGGCTTAATGTTTCCACATGCTTAGGATTAAACCTTTGACATACCTCTTGGGTTGCTTGAATGGAAGTGGAAGGCTCTTGGATAGGCTTATGGTCAACAATATGAGAACATGATGACTCTTGACTTGGATTAATGATAGAAGATTTGCAAATAGGCTTGATGGCTTGTATGTCACATGATGGGCTTGAAGGGCTAGGTATGTTAATGGAAGGCTCGTGGATAGGCTCAAGGATAGGTGGACCACATGATGGGATTATATGATTGGACATGACCTTTGGAAGTTCTTTGGTAGGCTCATGAATGGGTTTTTGACATGGAGATAGTTTATTCCTAGCTAGTAGCCAATGGATCACATCCTTTGCAAGTGTATGGGTGGATGGGAAATATAATGGATGGATGATAATGGTAGATGGTGTTGGATAAGGAGTAGGACAAGGATTAGGTGGAGAGCTAATTGGATTGGATGGATTAGGATTTGGACTAGATGGGGGTGACACATATGATGGGGATGATGTGGCACGATTTCCCATTATAGGTGGGTACACCTTGTAAACAATTGAGACAAATATTGGGCATTGATTTGTATTATGGCCTTTGGTCCTATGGTATGCACAATAATCGTGTTCATCATATGGACTTTCTTCACATGGTTTGACTTTAGGAAGTTCAATGAGTTTTGCTTCAAGCATCCTTTGTAAAACTCTCTCAGCCGCATCCTTTGGTGAACGATTAGAATGATATGGTGAGGAAGGTAATGAGGGGCTTGGTGGTTTGGAAGGTAAAGGGATCAATGGACTATGATTGGGATCACATGGTGGTGTTGGGATAGGATTAGTTGGCTCATGTGTTGGCGGGTGATTAGATGATGAAGGCCACTCATAAGATGCATTTGCTAGATTGGTATCTCCCTTGTCAAAGGTAATTAAGTCTTGCATAGGATAACTTGGGCTTGTTTGATTTATGTACAAGGGATTACTTGGACTTGGATGTGCTTCTTGTTGTAAAGGTGGACTTAGGTCTATCAATGGTGCTTGGTGGTCTTGTTGAAAAGGTGTACTTGGACCTGATTGATTTATGTACAAAGGGCTATTTGGACTTGCATGTTGTTCTTGTGATATCACTTGATTGCCTTGTGGATGGGCTTGGTAGTGCATTGGAATGGTGGTATGAGGGATTGGATAAGCTTGAGGTGGAGGTTGATAGGTTGATGTGGCATTGACTTGGTGGATAGGTGGATTAAGTTGATAGGAAGTGGATGGATATGACATGTGGCTATAAGGTGGATTAGGTTGATAGGAAGTGGCTAAGAATTGTTGTACTTGTCGAGCTTGACTAGTGGCTAAAAGGTGTTGGACTTGGGCTATGGAGTGTTGTAGTTGAGGTGATTGGCTTGCGTGGGGTTGAGCTTTTTGGATGAAGAATTGTAATATTTCAATGGCATCTTGGTTTAGGGGTTGTAATCCTTGATAAAGATTTTGGAGGAATCTTTGGAATTTGATTTCTAGGTCCTCTAGTGTAGACATGTTGTCACCACGTGTTTGTCTTAAGTCCTTTTAGCAAGTGCTTGCTTAGGGATTTGGATGATGATGTGGAATGTTTAGATGATGTGTTTAGATTGATTTGTTTATGTGTTTGGGTGTTTAGAGCTTGATATGGCAATATTCAAACAAATGATTATGCATATACACACATGAATCACTCACGCAAGACACATAAGCAAGTTGTTGACTTTGAAAATGAAATGTGATGATTATGCAAGCACACATGGAAGACACATCAACAAACCTAATGTGTAGTCAAGTGGGTATAGCCAATTAGGTCTTAGGCTATCTATTGCACAAGGTTGACTATGGAATTGAAAGTGAAATCCTGCCACACAGCCAGGAGAAAGGGGTAACCCACCCTTCACCTTCACTTCCCAAAGGTATAAAGTTCTTTGGGGCTTAGCCAAGAGTGACAAGATTCCAACTCCCAATGAGGGTGTCTTTCGATTCAGCCTCGATTGAGGTCGTCCCTTGGAGTGGTGTGTCTCCAAGCAGGCCTCCTAAGAAGGGTATGACAAAAGCAAACCAAGTGAGCTGTCACTTGATTCACACTCGCAGTTGTTAATTTCCCCTTAGAAACTTGAAATGTGTAACAAACAGTTCAAGCACTTGTTCTTTTTAGACCCAAATCTAAATGTGATGGAAGACAATGGTTTGTTTTAGCCCAATTTTTTGATGTGAATTTGCAAACAATTGTTTATTTTAAAGCCCAAATCCAAGTGTGATGACAAACAAGTTGTTTGTTTTATGCCCAAAATCTAAATGTGTGATCAAATAATGATTAGAGATGAGAGATTAGAATGAGTGCACCTCATAAAAATTGCTTTCCAAGTTGCTATTATGATTGATCCAAATGTTGCTCCAGCTCCTTTGATTCACTTACAAGTCACTGCAAAAAATAAAATGTGATTTGGTTCGCTAGATTGGAAGATATGATTTTTTTTTCTAAAAGTCGCGCGTCAAAAATTTCTGAAAAATTAGAATCGCAGGGTCAACTTCAAATCGCCATAACTCTTTGAATACTGAACCAAATATTTAATGTAACCACTTTTCGGAAAGCTCTCGAAGTCCTCTTTCCAACGAATCTAAGATCTCCTTTTTACAGGACCTATGTAAAACAAAAAACCCTCTGCAACAGATCTGGTCATAAATTTAAAAAATCAGCAAAAAGTTGCGCGTCAAAAATTTCTAAAAAATTAGAATCGCAGGGTCAACTTCAAATCGTCATAACTCTTTGAATACTGAGCCAAATCTTTAATGTAACCACTTTTCGGAAAGCTCTCGAAGTCTTCTTTCCAACGAATCTAAGATCTCTTTTTTCTAGGACCTGTGCAAAACAAAAAACCCTCTGCAACAAATCTGGTTATAAATTAAAAAAATCAGCAAAAAGTCACGCGTCGAAAATTTCTGAAAAATTAGAATCGTAAGGTCAACTTCAAATCATCATAACTCTTTGAATACTGAGCCAAATCTTTAATGTAACCACTTTTCGGAAAACTCTCGAAGTCCTCTTTTCAATGAATCTAAGATCTCCTTTTTACAGGACCTGTGTAAAACAAAAAACCCTCTGCAATAGATCTGGTCATAAATTAAAAAAAAAATCAGCAATATAAAATATCTTCAACCTACAAATTAAAGTGCATAAACCTGCAAAAATGAATGATTGACGCTCCAAGAAATCTGATCTTCATAAAAACAACTCAAACAAGAGGGTTAATCAGGGACGTGAGTCCCACCGGGCGTGCCAAATGTATATCAAAAAATTTGGATTTATAAATAGAAATGATCGAACAATTGAAATGCATAACCTAAACCCAAATAATTCAATACCTCGAAGATGCAAGATGAGCTTGATTGATCAATTTGTTGTGTTGGTTGCTCGATTCTGCAGCATAACATTAAGATGAAGATGCTAGAATGAATGATAGATGAAGGATGCAAAGGCTCTAATGATATTTTGACAGAATAATGGTACTTGAAGCTCAATGCATTGCTAATGGCTTGTGAGGGAGTTGATTTATAGGAAAGGCTTGGTTCAAATGAATGGTTGAGATTAAAAAGCTAATTGATTGATGTGGATGGCTAGGATTAATTCGGTTATCCCACTCTTCAAGGGAGTTGTAGTCATTTGACAAGTGTCAAGGAGAATAGGGCTCATGTGTGCTTATGTACATAAAAAGTACTACATATAAAACATATTAAATAAAAGGCTGTAGTACCACTTATCTTTTTTAAATGAAAGAGGCACACATGTCGGCTAAATGATAAGATAAATTAATTAAATAAATAAAATTTATTTAATTAATTGGAAAGTCGGCTTATGATGAGAACTTAATTCAAATAAAATATTTGAATTAGTTGGGATATGAGTTGGATATTAATTAAATAAATAAAATTTATTTAATTAATTGGATAAGTGGGATAAGGATGGGATTAAATGGGATTTTAATTAAATAAATAATTAATTGGCTTAATGGATTAAGTGGGATTAAGAGTGGGATTTAGGACAAAATGCTACATGATGTCTAGGATAATGTTTTTGTCAAGGTGTTGCAAGACATGGACAAAGTTGGGACAAATTTGGGTGTCTACAGTGACGAATTTAGAAAAGAGGGAAGATGGAGGATGGGCCTTGCCTTGGGAAGAACTCATCACCCATCCCAAGGTTTGGGAATCATTCCCAAGGAAGACTTGGGAGGTCTCCAAGAGTCCTCCCAAATGCCGAAGTGAGTGGGAGCACCACTCAAGAGCCTTGTCTTCTTGAGGTGTGAGTGGGAATCCAACTCACCATTTGTCCCCCTCCCACTTGTGTGGAAGCACAAGTGGATGAGGTGGAGATGGAGGTGGAGTGAGAGGAGGACATTTGTCATCCTCTTACCTTCTCACTCTTACAAGTGGCTTTGGAGGAGGGAGGAGATGGTGACAAATGTCACCCTCTCATTCCCTCAAGGCCAATTTGATGGCCTATAATAGCTCCTCTTGTAGAGGAGTGGGGGTTCCTCTCTTTTCCAGTTCTATTCCTTGTAATTTTTGGAGAGTTCTTGCAAATTTTAGTTTCATTTCTAGTTTGGAGGAGTTTGGAGAAATTCTAGAAGTGGGAAGGCTTGGGAAGGCTTGGAGCTCTTCACCAAACTACTTCCATTATAAAGGCTTGTAAGGTAGGCTTCTTAACTTGTTATCTCAACTTGCTTGCATAATGTGTTGTGTTTTAGTTTGTGGTTGTTTTGTGTTTTTGCATTGTGATGTTGGGATGGGTGTTATGGTGAGAGCACCTCCAATGGAGGTAATGCTCAACTTGTATGGGTAAGGGAGAGGAACAATCCTTGGGGGCTCTCCCATAGTTGTATTTGTGCCTTGAGGGTTTTTATTTGTGGAGGTTAGTGTTATGGAGAGTTTTGGCTTGAGGCCTTGATTGTGATTTATTGGATGGCAAGAGTGCCATGGAGTACTTGTGATTTGGAGGATGGTGTGTTTTGGAGATTTTGGCTTGAGGCCTTGTGTTGAGATTCTTATCATTTGGGAGCCCTCTTAAGTTGAGAGGTCTATTCCCTACCCTCACCAAACTCATGTATATGAGTTAAGTTATGTGTAAAACCTATGGGTTGTTCTTTTTTTTTGTGTTATTGTGAGTGCTTTTGTTGTGGAATGAAACCCTGTGTGAAATCCCTACCTCCCTAGCTCGGGGGTGACCCACTTGCGGGTCTATGGTTGGGAGGAGAGCTTTAGAAGTGGCTGGTTTTGTTGTCCTTGCTGTTGAGTTCTCTTGCAGGTTGTTAAGAGAAGAGATGGAGTGTTTTGGAGCTCAAGTTGGTGTTCACATAACTGTTTGGGAACTCATTTTGGTGTTCAAATGTTTCCCCTTGTAGTATTGTAGTGGCTGATTTAGCCATGGCCTTAGTGGCTTTGTTGCCTTGTAGATTCTTGTAAATGTTGCTAAGAAACTTGCCATAGAGTTGGCTGTGATTCTTGTGAAATGTAAATATTCTGGTATTTTAATTAATGTTGGTCACACCTTAGTAGTTGAGCTAAGGTGGGCGAAATGCATGAGTTATGTCATTTACATTTCTGTTATTAACTTACAAAAAAATTATGTATGAACAATTGCAATAGATCCATAAAGGAAAGAACTGGAAGGATTAAACTAAGTTTCTGTTTGGTTGCTTGAGAAATTATTTCAGAAATGGCTGTTGAATAAGTTGGATGATGATTTACACTCTACCATAAAGAATTATTTCAAAAATATAGTTCCATTATTCTATGCTTTTAAAAAAAAAAGGGATAATTTGGATTCATACTTGTATATCAAAAAAAAATAAAAAGAAGAGTAGTGCATTGTCTGTTTTGTATAGTGTTTCAAAAAAAAAGTGAGAAGAATCTAATAGTAAATGCATGTTACTGTTTGCCAAATAGTTTTCTATTCAAGCCATTGTCTGTGTAGATGTATACAATGGAAATATTTAATTAGTTATTTAATAAATTGTCTTTTAAAAGTCCTATTTAGTATTCTTAAAATTTCTGCTATGCAACAGATGGGGAACCAGAAACATTATAACTTTCCTCCTTCGTATTAGCTATAACATAGCCTTATATATATGTGTGTTAATACCTAAATGATATATCTATATGTGTATGAGAATATATAAATGAATTTCCTTATAACAACATAATAGACATTTTACTGTGATGTGAAGAAGTGTAGCTGATTTCCTACCCTAAGTGTATAAGTATTAAGACAGTGTTTAACTGTATAATTTTGTTTAATAGTTAAAAATATAAAAAAAAGAAGGAAAAAGAACTAATGCAGATTCATCAGAAGATGTAGTTTTGTTTGAATGTTAAAAAAAAATAATGTAATCTGTACTTTCATAGTTGCTAATACTAAAATAGATAACTATGATTCAATTAAATTGTGAATCTAACAGTGAAGACCCATATATATATAAAATTATTTTATTTACTACAGATTTAAACGAAATTTTCAATGAAGCCACGAAATGCGTTTTATAGTCACTGTGGAGACACAGTCCAAAATTTATACATGGTAGGTGGGGGTTCAAACCCCCACCAAAGTTTGCATATTGTGGGTGTGGGGAGGGTTGGAGCCCCACACCCCACACCCCATACTACCTCTCCCCGTGTACAGTAACCTCTATCGGGCACCGCGAAACCCCATGCCACCTTCGCACTGTCTTCTCCTCCGCACTCCCTTATCCGTTCAACCCACAGTGCCCCCCAATCCCCTTGACACTGCCTTACCCCCTTGTTGTAGGCACCATGACCTCCACAGCCCCAACACCCTGGCAAACCCCCACGTGGTCCTCCTCCCTCCGCTGATAGTGCCGCCCCTTCCCTGAGACCCACGGCCACTTTTCTCCCTCATCGCCGCTCCCCACAGTGGCTCTTCTGCCACCGTTCAAACCACCTCCCGCGGCCATCTCTCCCTTCTGCCGCTCTGTCTAGTGCCATCCACCGATCCACCATCCCCCGCGGCCATCCCTCTCTGTGCCGACATGCCACCATCCTACCTCCATCGATGTCTCCTACCGCTCGGTTGACCACCACCACGGCTCCACCTCTGCCCACCTCTGGTTTCCTCTGCCGACGTTAACCCCTTCCGCCACCCCTCGCCCTCTCTTGTGCCTTGTCTTTGCCTCCTTCCATGGCCGCCGCTATTGTTCCTCTCAAACTTCTAAGAAAATAAAATATAAACACCTCTTCTTTTAGGACAACGAGTAGGATGGATGTGCCTTTAGGGTTGATGTTAGTTACACATGAAATTAGAGCCACATTATAATATTAAGGAAATTAATGAAGCTATGGAATATGTAAAGAAAGACTTTATCTTTATGAAAGAGTAATCTATAAAATTTATAATTCTATTTCCTTAAATGAGCACTTTCTCTCTTATAATTATTTACCTAAAGGTTATTTAATTAGTTTATAATTATACACATAAAAGTTATTTATTTTGTTCATAGTTAATTGATTTAAAGTTATTTCATCTTCTTTTAGAATTATTTAGGAATTAAAGTTATAAACATATTATTAATATTGTATTAAAATTTGAAGTTCTTTTTTTTTGTTTATTTATTTAGGGCTATTCTATTTATTTGATAGTAAAGGGTGTTTTAGGGCAAACAGTTTTGGTTAGTATGTAGGGTTAGCACCTTCGAAATATAATTCAAGTTGTATGATTGGTTATAAAATATTCTTTGGAAGCACATTGACATTTATATAAATATAAGGTTTGTTAAAATGATTTATTATTTAAATCGAATTGTATGTCTGGTTTATAAAATATTCAAATACTAGTGAGCAATATATTTTTAATTTAAGCATACATATAGACACACACACACACATATTGATGATTTTAAGTATTCTATAACTTACATTCTCTCTTAAATTACTTAAATCAACCTAGTAACCAATCTGTGTAAGTCAACCCTTTTTAGTATGTCAAATGGGCACCCCCTCACTATGAAAATAATTATGTATATTGTGTTAGCGTGTGCCTAGAACAATGAATCCCAATTAATGGGTTATAGGATACCTTCCTCCTTAAACACAGATGTCTCAATGACATGTGGTTATATCGAATTGTTGGAGGGTAAGGTGAAGTAGCAAGAAATGTACACAATCTCTAGGTGATTCATGCATCGATGATATTAGTTTAAAATTTACTCTCCTCACCCCTAAAATTAATTAATGAACTAAGGTTCCTCATGGTATACCTTTAAGATTAAATGCTCCTTATAGCTATATCAATTAACATATTTTTCTACTACACATAATTGATGTTCAATTTAATGGAAACATTAGTGTAGTGTATAGCATATAACATGTCGTGTATGATGTATGCAATGTAGTATACTATACATATAAAAAATCATGAGTAAAATATTGTATTATTATGATATAACATATTATATACACCTTGTATATGGTATTTTGGTCTTGTGAGGGGTGGGTAGAATACCTCATAGAGAGAGGTTTTAATGAGCCTTGTAGCATTTAATTTTAGTTCGAACGTGCTAACTTAAGTAAAACTATTCATGTTGGGGAATCATGATCTAAATGAGTAGCATTGGTCATAAATAATTTCTTATGCAAATTTTCCCATTACAATATTCGTCATAGAGATGTTGGGGCACCAAGGTGAGTACTATATGATTGTCACCAACCAAATAATTGCAATTGTTTCCTAATTCCTTGTCACCCATATCCCTGATTTAGATTCGAAGTACTAGTGAGGATGAACATGTGTTTGTGGTGGGTACCTCCTATGGTTGTAGTTATGAAGGATAAAAGATATGTGGGTTGTGTCTCACTTGTAGTGTCCCCTTGCTCGTACATGCCTATTGTATTGCAAACCTAATAGTACCTTGATGTTAAAAAAAAAAACGGGGCATTCTTGTGCATGTTTCCCATGCATAAATTGTGGGCATTACATTTGGTATCAGAGCGAAGTTTTTAAAACACAGGGCTTGTTTTAGGCACATTATGGTTTCTACAACTTTACTGATTTGGTGGTTACCTCATTTTCTAGGATGCCTCCCAGACGAGTTCGGCGAATACAGTCCCACTGCACTCCACCCCCCAAGGTGCACACTGACTCTTCAGCTGAGGAACAGGAGCAGCCACTCCTACAGCCACAATGAGTTCCACAGGTACAGCCACTCCTACAGCCACAGGTAGTTCCACCACCATAGCCAGTTCCACAGGCACAGACAGTTCCATAGGCACAACCAGTTCCTCAGGTACCGCAGGCACCACCAGCCCCACCAGATATGAGACCACAGATATTACAGGCCTTACAGGCAATCTTAGATAGGCTTCCACCGGCTGTAGTAGAGCCACGTGTAGAGCCCCGCATTGAGCCGCGAGAGGGACCACGTGTGGAGCCTTATGTCGAGCTGCCAGAGATAGAGGAGGTTGGTCTGACCAACAGGGCCTGTAGCAGGAGCCCCACACATCATGCTAGGCATGACGAGGAAGTGTGAGTAGAGCACTTTGGTCATAGGCCTTATGATTATCATGCAGATGAGCCTATCAGGGGGCACAGAGATAGAGAAGATCCCATTAGGGACATATTGAGGTTGAACCCTCCTACCTTCATCAGGACCACAGAGGGAGCTGAGGCAGAGGGCTGGCTTATCAGTTTAGATAGGTGCTTTGCGTTGTGACCCTACGAGGGCAACACGAAGGCCCCTGTGGAAGTACACTTGTTACAAGATGCAGCAGCTACCTGGTGGCACACTGAGGAGTGCAAGCGTCACCTTTCTTTAGATACCCTCTCATGGAAGACCTTTATTGAGCGCTTCAATGTGCGATACCTATCAGACCATTATAGACAGCGTCGTATAGACGAGTTCCATGACCTATAGCAGAGGGGACTCTCAGTGGCACAGTATGAGAGTAGGTTTATAGAATTATCCA
This sequence comes from Cunninghamia lanceolata, assembly GCA_027924645.1. NCBI lineage: Eukaryota > Viridiplantae > Streptophyta > Pinopsida > Cupressales > Cupressaceae > Cunninghamia > Cunninghamia lanceolata. The sequence continues at coordinate 1,805,562 of BSBN01000007.1, forward strand.
GATATGCAGAGTATCTCCATGATGAGAAACTCCTGGTGCATAGGTTTATCAGAGGATTGAACCACAGTATAGTAGGGCCTGTTCGAATGGCAGATCCCCAGACTTTGAATGATGCTACTGAGAAGGCATATATCACTAAGGAGATTCAGGGATGAGGGCAGAGTTCGCGCCCTCAGTTTTAGGATCATGGACAGCAGCAGAATCAGTAGAGTCACCGCAGGCCACCTCCGCCACCTAGGGGAGGAGGATTTAGTTCTGCACCCTTACCTTCTAGGCCCTCGCAGCAGCAACGACAACAACCACAAGCTGCAGGACCTACATGATCGCAGCAGTCTTTTGGAGGATCACAGAGTTCCACGGGCTGGCCTACGCAGCAGCAACCATCAAGCAGGACACAGACGGTACACATTCAGGCACAGGGACCATGCTATGTTTATGGTGGAGCAAGACATCTAGCCAGAGAGTGTCCACAGGGCTTTATAGCAGGAGGACAACCTCTTGTCAGAGGATCTGACCTGACAGTTGGAGATATGGACAAATCCCACCACATGCTTGCAGCGGTTGACAATCGCGAGGCTGACTTTCAGACCCCCATCCTTGAGACTACAAGTAGAGGTAAACGGGCAATTGGCCTTGAAGCCAATTCACATTTTGGTTCATTAAACACTGGACCTTCGAGGTCGAGGGCTGGACCAGGTTAGGATCCAGTGAGATCGTTATGACGAGGTCACAGCAACTTGGGAGTATGCATCTAGTTTGAGGGCACTTTATCCTCACCTGTTTGACGACTTCCAGGAGGAAGTTCAGTCTTAGGGGGGATGATGTGAGGCTGATTATTTTACCTTCCATATTTTGATCGTTATACTATCCAGTAGATGACACTATCAGACCTTAGTGACTATGCTTCATTTTGTAGACATGATTTGATCTACTGATTATGTTAGGACTGTGATTTGACATATGCGATTCGTTTTGATCATAGTGATGCTATTTGTGGAAATTGATTTATGAGTTTATATTTGATGATGTTTTGTGATGAGATTCTAGTTGTTTATGTGATCTGGATTAATGGACAGGCGATTGGATAATGTAGTGTAATTTGGATTTATGTATTGATGTTTATTGTTGTATTCAATTGTGTGAATTTAATTCCAATTGCTTCGGCTATGATTTTTCTTGACAGGACTGACACTTGATCGAGATGTGTAGGTTTTACATTCCCTAGCCACGGGAAATCAGAGGTAGAATTCACACAATGTTATTCCCTATTAAGCCGATCCATTCCCAAGAGGGATAAGGATCACATCTGAATTTGAGTGTGGATTTATTGTGATGGATTTTAATTTTATTTATTTTGCCTTAGTACCCTCTTTATTTAAAATTGATTAATAATAAGTGTGGTATAATTTTATTTGATTTACACCACTTGGTATTTATCTTATTTTTTTTAGGCCATTTAAATGTGGATTTTTGACCCCTTCATGAACCCTAGGGTCCCAAAAGTTACCCTAGGTGGTCAACCATGAGTCTAGGGTCAACTTGGACTACCTAACCCTAGTTTTGAGTCACCTTAGGTCACCCTAAACCATGGTTGAGTAAGAGTGACGAATTTAGAAAAGAGGGAAGATGGGGGATGGGCCTTGCCTTGGGAAGAACTCATCACCCATCCCAAGGTTTGGGAATCATTCCCAAGGAAGACTTGGGAGGTCTCCAAGAGTCCTCCCAAACTCCCAAGTGAGTGGGAGCACCACTCAAGAGCCTTGTCTTCTTGAGGTGTGAGTGGGAATCCAACTCACCATTTGTCCCCCTCCCACTTGTGTGGAAGCACAAGTGGATGAGGTGGAGATGGAGGTGGAGTGAGAGGAGGACATTTGTCATCCTCTTACCTTCTCACTCTTACAAGTGGCTTTGGAGGAGGGAGGAGATGGTGACAATGTCACCCTCTCATTCCCTCAAGGCCAAGTTGATGGCCTATAATAGCTCCTCTTGTAGAGGAGTGGGGATTCCTCTCTTTTCCAGTTCTATTCCTTGTAATTTTTGGAGAGTTCTTGCAAATTTTAGTTTCATTTCTAGTTTGGAGGAGTTTGGAGAAATTCTAGAAGTGGGAAGGCTTGGGAAGGCTTGGAGCTCTTCACCAAACTACTTCCATTATAAGGGCTTGTAAGGTAGGCTTCTTAACTTGTTATCTCAACTTGCTTGTATAATGTGTTGTGTTTTAGTTTGTGGTTGTTTTGTGTTTTTGCATTGTGATGTTGGGATGGGTGTTATAGTGAGAGCACCTCCAATGGAGGTAATGCTCAACTTGTATGGGTAGGGGAGAGGAACAATCCTTGGGGGCTCTCCCACAGTTGTATTTGTGCCTTGAGGGTTTTTATTTGTGGAGGTTAGTGTTATGGAGATTTTTGGCTTGAGGCCTTGATTGTGATTTATTGGATGGCAAGAGTGCCATGGAGTACTTGTGATTTGGAGGATGGTGTGTTTTGGAGATTTTGGCTTGAGGCCTTGTGTTGAGATTCTTATCATTTGGGAGCCCTCTTAAGTTGAGAGGTCTATTCCCTACCCTCACCAAACTCATGTATATGAGTTAAGTTATGTGTAAAACCTATGGGTTGTTCTTTTTTTTTGTGTTATTGTGAGTGCTTTTGTTGTGGAATGAAACCCTGTGTGAAATCCTTACCTCCCTAGCTCAGGGGTGACCCACTTGAGGGTCTACGATAGGGAGGAGAGCTTTAGAAGTGGCTGGTTTTGTTGTCCTTGCTGTTGAGTTCTCTTGCAGGTTGTTAAGAGAAGAGATGGAGTGTTTTGGAGCTCAAGTTGGTGTTCACATAGCTGTTTGGGAACTCATTTTGGTGTTCAAATCTTTCCCCTTGTAGTATTGTAGTGGCTGATTTAGCCATGGCCTTAGTGGCTTTGTTGCCTTGTAGATTCTTGTAAATGTTGCTAGGAAACTTGCCATAGAGTTGGCTGTGATTCTTGTGAAATGTAAATATTCTGGTATTTTAATTAATGTTGGTCACACCTTAATAGTTGAGCTAAGGCGGGTGAAATGCATGAGTTATGTCATTTACATTTCTGTTATTAACTTTCAAAAAAATTATGTATGAACAAGTGAGATAGGTCCATGAGTTTTAGAAAGGAAAGAACCAGAAGGATTAAACTAAGTTTCTATTTGGTTGCTTGAGAAATTATTTTAGAAATGGCTCTTGAATAAGTTGGATGAGGATTTACATTCTACCATAAAGAATTATTTCAAAAATATAGTTCCATTATTCTATGCTTTTAAAAAAAAAGGGATAATTTGGATTCATACCTGTATATCAAAAAAAAAAAAAAAGAAGAGTAGTGCATTGTCTGTTTTGTATAATGTTTCAAAAAAAAAGAGAGAAGAAGCTAATAGTAAATGCATGTTACTATTTGCCAAATAGTTTTCTGTTCAAGCCATTGTCTATGTAGATGTATACAATGGAAATATGTAATTAGTTATTTAATAAATTGTCTTTTAAAAGTCCTATTTACTGTTCTTAAAATTTCTGCTGTGCAACAAATGGGGAACCAGAAATATTATCACTTTCCTCCTTCCTGTTAGCTATAACATAGCCTTATATATACATGTGTTAATACCTAAATGATATATCTATATGTGTATGAGAATATATAAATGAATTTCCTTATAACAACAGAATAGACATTTTACTGTGATGTGAAGAAGTGTAGCTGATTTCCTACCCTGAGGGTATAAGTATTAAGACAGTGTTTAACTGTATAATTTTGTTTAACAGTTAAAAATATAAAAAAAAAAGAAGGAAAAAGAACTAATGCAGATTCATTAGAAGATGTAGTTTTGTTTGAATGTTAAAAAAAATAAATAATATAATCTGTATTTTCATAGTTGCTGATACTAAAATAGATAACTATGATTCAATTAAATTGTGAATCTGAGAGTGAAGACCCATATATATAATTATTTTATTTACTGCAGATTTAAACAAAATTTTCAATGAAGCCATGAAATGCGTTTTACAGTCGTTGTGGAGACACAATCCAAAATTTATACATGGTAGGTGGGGGTTCAAACCCCCACTAAAGTTTGCATATTGTGGGCGTGGGTAGGGGCAGAGCCCCACACCCCACACCCCATACTACCTCTCCCCATGCACAGAAACCTCCGTCGGGCACCGCGAAACCCCATGCCACCTCCGCACCGCCTTCTCCTCTGCGCTCCCTTCTCCGTTCAACCCACGGTGCCCCCCCAATCCCCTTAACACTGCCTTACCCCCTCATCGCAGGCACCATGGCCTCCGCATCCCCAACACCCCGCCAAACCCGCACGCGGTCCTCCTCCCTCCGCTGATAGTGCCGCTCCTTCCCCGAGACCCATGGCCACCTTTCTCCCTCACTACTGCTCCCCACAGTGGCTCTTCCGCCTCCGTTCAAACCACCTCCCGTGGCCATCTCTCCCTTCTGCCGCTCCTCTGTCCAGCACCATCCACTGACCCACCAACCCCTGCAGCCATCCCTCTCTGCGCCAAGACGCCACCATCCTACCTCCATCGACATCTCCTACCACCTGGTCGACCACCACCACGGCTCCACCTCTGCCCACCTCTAGTTTCCTCTGCCGACGTTAACCCCTTCTGCCTCCCCTCACCCTCTCCTATGCCTTGTCTTTTCCTCCTTCCATGGCCGCCACTATTGTTCCTCTCAAACTTCTAAGAAAATAAAATATGAACACCTCTTCTTTTAGGGCAACAAGTAGGATGGACGTGCCTTTAGGGTTGATGTTAGTTACACATGAAATTAGAGCCACATTATAATATTAAGGAAATTAATGAAGCTATGGAATACGTAAAGAAAGACTTTATCTTTATGAAAGAGTAATCTATAAAATTTATAATTCTATTTCCTTAAATGAGCACTTTCTCTCTTATAATTATTTACCTAAAGGTTATTTAATTAGTTTATAATTATACACATAAAGTTATTTATTTTGTTCATAGTTAACTGATTTAAAGTTATTTCATCTTCTTTTAGAATTGTTTAGGAATTAAAATTATAAACATATTATTAATATTGTATTAAAATTTGAAGTTCTTTTCTTTTGTTTATTTATTTAGGGCTATTCTATTTATTTGATAGTAAAGGGTGTTTTAGGGAAAATAGTTTTGGTTAGTATGTAGGGTTAGCACCTTCGAAATATAATTCAAGTTGTATGATTGGTTATAAAATATTCTTTGGAAGCACATTGACATTTATATAAATATAAGGTTTGTTAAAATGATTTATTATTTAAATCGAATTGTATGTCTTGTTTATATAATATTCAAATACTAGTGAGTAATATATTTTTAATTTAAGCATACATATAGACACACACACACACATATTAATGATCTTAAGTATTCTATAACTTACATTCTCTCTTAAATTACTTAAATCAACCTAGTAACCAATCTATGTAAGTCAACCCTTTTTAGTATGTCAAATGGGCACCCCCTCACTATGAAAATAATTATGTATATTGTGTTAGCGTGTGCCTAGAACAATGAATCCCAATTAATGGGTTATAGGATACCTTCCTCCTTAAACATAGATGTCTCAATGACATGTGGTTATATTGAATTGTTGGAGGGTAAGGTGAAGTAGCAAGAAATGTACACAATCACTAGGTGATTCATTCATCGATGATATGAGTTTAAAATTTACTCTCCTCACCCCTAAAATTAATTAATGAACTAAGGTTCCTCATGGTATACCTTTAAGATTAAATGCTCCTTATAGCTATATCAATTAACATATTTTCCTATTACACATAATTGATGTTCGATTTAATGGAAACATTAGTGTAGTGTATAGCGTATAACATGTCGTGTACGATGTATGCAATGTAGTATACTATACATATAAAATATCATGAGTAAAATATTGTATTATTATGATATAACATATTATATACACCTTGTATAAGGTATTTTGGTCTTGTGAGGGGTGGGTAGAATACCTCATAGAGAGAGGTTTTAATGAGCCTTGTAGCATTTAATTTTAGTTTGAATGTGCTAACTTAAGTAAAACTATTCATGTTGGGGAATCATGATCTAAATGAGTAGCATTGGTCATAAATAATTTCTTATGCAAATTTTCCCATTACAATATTCGTCATAGAGATGTTGGGGCACCAAGGTGAGTACTACATGATTGTCACCAACCAAATAATTGCAATTGTTGCCTCATTCCTTGTCACCCATATCCCTAATTTAGATTCGAAGTACTAGTGAGGATGAACATGTGTTTGTGGTGGGTACCTCCTATGGTTGTAGTTATGAAGGATAAAAGATATGTGGGTTGTGTCTCACTTGTAGTGTCCCCTTGCTCGTACATGCCTGTTGTATTGCAAACCCAATAGTACCTTGATGTAAAAAAAAAATGGGCATTCTTGTGCATGTTTCCCATGCATAAATTCTGGGCATTACATAATGTAGTTGTATTTTCAATTCAACGTTTGATCTATCTTTATGAAATTATTGTAAGTGCTTAATGGTTCACATCTTTTACAATGAGATTGAGGGATAAGGTGTTGCTTTTGCGAAATTAATATGATGTTTTCATGTTTTCCATTCTAGTTTGTCACTGATTCCTTAGAATATTTCATATATAATGTTTGTTATATACTATAATTTTGATCACCACATCATAGGTTAATCAAAATTCTAACAAGTCTATCAAGTGGAATTAAAAATTAAGTGTAGATGTTATCCATTTATTTTATATTGTTTTATTAAAACCCTTTATATTTTTTGCATTTTCTTTAAAATCAAATTAGATTAGGATTAGTGTTTGGAATTATTGTGCTTAAAGTCAAATCTATCTTTCAAAGAGGAATCTAATTAATTTGATCTAGATTATTGATCTAAGATTACCAACACAAGCCCTTTGAACAAACAAACACATAGACCACTTAGCTATTCCAACACTACTGTGACCCAACCAATAGGGACCTTGGAGGAAACCTATCCACATGATTAGTCACCTTTTCAGGAGAAGTAGAGTGATTTTTATTCTACTTGAGTTACATGTGCTAAAACAACCATCAACAAAACCAATATAAGAATCCATAGGTTGCTCAAATGTGGTTAGGGCATTGATGTATAACAAGGCCCTTCATTTGTGCTCCAAGATTTTAAACAATTCTCTTATTGGTACTTAAAATTTAGGTTGGTTCAAGTTAAGGGCCATATAAATGGGGACATATTTTGGCAAAGGAGTAGATATAGGTACAATTATGATGTGCATGTGTAGGATGAATGGCATGACCTAGCCACCAACAATAATATACTATTTTCATTCATGACACAACTACACTCTTTAGTGGTATCTTACCTTTCATATGATGTCTTCTTTGTCTAACCTATTTTGACACTTGCCTTAGTTGCCTTATGATTTTCAACATTGCTTATTAGAATGTTTGTATGTTTAATCTTTGGGACACTTTTTTGCACAATAGCCTCTAACATAGAGAATATTTTCCTCTCTACTATCTTTTATATAGTATTGTTCACCTTTCTACAATCCTATCCATTATCTTTTCTATAGTGTCATTATTCCTAGTCTCAACATCTACTTTTTTTCTTTCCTTTATCTTTAGGTGTGATTGACACTTTTGGCCTAAGATTTGTACCAATGTCATTTATGGCATTCACATGCAAGTTTCTAACTTGATACCCACTTTTGTATTTTCATAATAGATACATCAATAAGATCCTTAGTGTCCTTAGTTGAAGGCTTCACCCTTGTGTACCTCTATTACATGATTTCCTTAAGGTGTCCACAATCGTGGCTTGGTAACTCATATTGATCCTAACTATTTTCATGATCAAATTGAAAGAATCATCGTATTCATATGCGTCAAGTTAATCTAAATCATTGTCTTTATAATATTTTGGGGAACCATCATCATTAGGGAATTCTCTCTTTTAGAATTGTAATTACAACAACAGACTTCATTAGATCATGGGGTAAATATCACACTTCACACCTTGGTGAATATTCTTAGGAATTCACATGATTCTTCCTTAAAGGGTCAAGGTTATCCTTGTCTTGATGTCTTACATTTCCCTACCTAGGAATCATTTGTTTGTCACTTTACCTAGGTTGTTTAGACCAATTAGTATTATAAGGACTATTATGCATCCTTTGGCCTTCAATCACATGCATAGAAATATTGTTAGGAGGTAACCATTTTCTCATTTCTTGCAACCCTATACAATACATTATTCATTACTTCCATCAACTTGTCAAGCTTATTTCTAGCTATGGAAGGTTTACTTGAGATGTCTACATTTGGTAGTAAGATCTTTACATAATCTATTTTGACATATTTCCATAATGTTCTCAAGTTGATTTTGTTGGTACCTATAAAATTAACTCCCAAAAATGCATTATTTTACCCTAAAAAATCCATCAAAATTCCCACCTTTGCCTTTGCATTTCAAAACCCATCATTTATACCTGATATGAGATATTTTACATGGGTTCCCTTCATAAATTTTTTATGTATAATTGTTTCCCCTAGTTGTTTTTTTTCTTCCTTTGAAAAAATTGGCTCAATTTGTGGCTTTATTAGCAAATTGATGAATTTGTGAACTAGCAAACTAGTTCGCGATTTTGCCAATTCGTCGATAAAGCAACTGGGCAGGTGATAATTTGTCTAAGATAGTGAAGGGAGAAGCTCAGAGTTTCTGAGGAAGAGGAAAATTTCTAAGGCATGCTTTATCATAAATGGCTTGGGTTCGAAAACTTGTTAGTTCGCTGACAAGCGGTTTCGGCAATGGTGGATTCGCTGACTGAAGGAAAAGGAAGCTTAAGCAAAGATGGGGGGAAATTTTCTAAGAAAAATAAAAAGGGAGCTAGGTGTTTGTTGGTGAAGTTGGAGGTTTATGAACCTCTAAGTTCACCGATGGTTGGTTAGCTGATGGAAGAATTTGTCAATAGGGCAAAAAGCTAATCAAGGCAGAAGGCAATGACAAAGAAGGATTTGTCGGTAAGGCAGCAGAAAGTTGATCTTGAAAAATAGTTTAAATTTCTTGAAGTTTGCTGATAGTGAGATTTGTCAACAAAGGGGTGGTCAGGGTTGGTTTGAAAACATGAAGATTCACCAATGAGGTGATAGCTGGAAAGAAAAATGAAAAGGCAAAGGGTAAAAAAGAAAAAAGTAAAGGCTCAAGCTTGGTTTAATAAAGGAAAAGTTGTTGATAAAGCTGAAAATGACTAACGAAAAGGAAAACGAATGCTTTATCAAAAAACTGACAAAAATCCTAACTCACTAACAATTCAAAAAATTGAAAGTTTGTGGATAAGGAAAATTGGCCAATAAAGTAAAGAAGGCGAGCTTCCTCCATGGTTTGAGGAAGATAAAAATTGCTTACAAAGGGTGCCAGGGGTGAAGTTCATGAAAAGGAAATTTTTCCTATAAAGGGTAAAGGCGAAAGAAGATAAAGGAAGATGACAAATGATAAACTGACAAAGAAGGATGGTTCTCAAAAGGGAGCTTTCACTGACAAAGGGGAGACGAATGGTTTGTAGTTTCTCAAGTTTTCTGATAGGGTGATTTGCCGACTGAAGCACCAATGAGATAGAAAAGAAGAAAGGTTTGCAATGGGGAGAGTTTGCCGATAGTAATGAAGAGGCCAAATAGAGAAGGGAGACAGTCAAGCAAGAAAGTTCATCAAATTAAAGATTTTCCAATAAGGCAAAAAGGGGCTGGTAGAGAAGAAAAAGGAAGAATGAGATGGCAAAGAAGAAGTTTGAAAAAAGAGAAATTTGTTGCTAAGGCAAAATAGTGCCAAGGATGGCAAAGAGAGATAAAAGGAAGGAAAATGAAGATGGTGTAGAAGTTCCTAAAAGTGAAAATTTGTTGACTAAGGGAAAAATAGAGCTCAGAAGCAAAAAATCAAATGAAGTTTAGAGCACTTTATAAAATATAAAATCAACTCACAAATTTGTACTCAACATTAATGAGTTGCAGGCCAACATTGTGCAAGTTGTTCAAACAGTAAAGATCTTAAATGTACCTGAATATATTGAGGATAAAAAAGGGTAAAATTAGGTGTTGTAGCTGTCAAGAAGGATTCAAAACTTCCTTCATTATTGTTGTAGGTACACCAAGCATGTGGGAAATCTTCCTTGTGCTAGTTTGTAGACTTGTCAAAGAGTGGGTAGGCTTCTAAGGTGTAGATATTCTAACATTGCAGTGTGTCTCACTTGAATGCAATATGGGTTTCTTGTTGACTAGTTTTCCAACACCTTGGGCTGCACAATGAACTGGAATTGCTATATATACATGTGAAAAAGATTTTTTTAGCGTTGGTTGTTGAGCCAATTGTCTAGTCTAGGAGCACCTAAGGATTATTTTTTAGCATCAAACCGAGTTAGTTTGGTCTATAAGTGAAGGGATGTATTTAGCATAGTGTAGGAAGGTTGTGTAAAGTAGATAAGAATGTAATGGAATGTCTCCATAGGAGTTTGTAATGATTTTGGTAAATGTATAATCATAGTTATATGTTTTCCCTTATCACATTTAAGGTATGAATGTAACTAAGGTTTGGAGGTGTGTGACAGCATCCAATTTAATACAAGGATTTGTATTTACCATTCTTTTGTTGGATATGAATTGTTGCAGTTTCTTTTGGATTATTAAGTATGTCCATCACATGAAGATCTTTTAAAATCATATGTTTGAATGTATGTCTAGTTCCATTGATCCTCTGTTGTATATTTTTTTTCCTCCTGCATTCTTTGACTCTGTTGCCCCATAGAGTAGCCACCTGTCCATATTAGAGAGGGATCAATCACTCTATTAAAACAAATAAATAATTCACATGTGGTTTAGATGAAAAATGATATTTCTTGTGTATGAACATTCACACAGTTGAATCAGCTATATAGGGGTCTTGTAATAGTCAATTGTTCTCAGTTTGGTGACAAATTTAGGGCTGAGAAAGTGATTTGGGTTGGTTGTTCAAATATTTTTAGTTTTTCATCTGGTTTTGATGTTAATACCTACTTAGGTATACTCCTTTGGAATATCCCTCCGGAGTTTAAGCTAAGCTCAAAGAGTAGAGGAGTCTACCCACTCTTGCAGTTGGCCAAAATTACCCATAACTTGTCGATAAACCTCTTTCTATCACCTTGATGACAATCCTTGGCCTAGGTGTTTTAGAAATGCTTTAGAGTTTTGTGTTGTCATTTTGTGAACCAACATTTTGGCACCATTTCTAAGGAAGAGTAAGGTGCTGGGTTAAGAAGAATTGAAGACTCTGTTGGTGAGCTATGAACCCAGAATTAGTTTTGTAACCTTAAAGATTAGTCACACTTCAAGGAATTCCTCTTTCAAAGAGGCAGTGACTCTCCTGTCAAAGATAGAGAATTAAAGTTTGTTCATTGTTGTTCTAGTTGTGATGTTGGTGATTCAAACACCCCAAGTTTAAGAGCAGCAACTAGAAAGTTAAAGGTACATGGTTTTCTTCCTAACCTTTAAAGTTTGGTATTCCTATCATGTTGAAGAAACAAATTTCTATGCCTCAGTTTTCTGCGTTGCATTGTAGGATGTTTTAGTCATGGCCAATTGGTATACACATGGATACCCTAGGGATGTTTTATCATCTGAGTCTTGATATATATCAGACCCTAGAAACTATATTGGAGTGGATTCCTATGAACATCCTCGCAATGCATATTATTGTCTTGGCCTTGCATGTTATACAAACCAAAATATATATGCATTCATGCAAAACCAAAGTGACCTAGCAATGGAGCAATGTGAAATTGATAAAACCAAATAGTTTTTAGAGTCTTTGCAGCAATAAGAAATGTAATTAGAAAATCAAATCATGCTATGTCAGTCCAAGTTGCAATCCAATACCTTTCATGTTGTTTCCAGTTGCTCTTTTCCTCGCCCCTTCCCATTGCTAGTGATTCCACATACAAATAACTGGACCATTAATGGGTCAATTATGAGAAGCTATCCATGCCCACGAAAATATATTATCACATGCCATTATTTGATGGGTGTGATGTTTATAATGGGAAGGCACATATCGAGGCATTTTTAAACTTCATGGACAAATTCTAGTTTGAAGATGAAGATATCTGGATGAGATTCTTTGTTAGATCCCTCGGTGGTGTGGAAAGATAGTGGTTGGTTATTTTCCTTTACCAACATTTTGCTTCTTGGGATTGATTAGTGGTGCGTTTGAAGACTTTGCAAGTAGTTTAGACCATGTGTTTCTTGTCCAAGAACTAGAAGATATTAGAAGGCAGGAAGGAGAGTCTAGCATGGAGCTCAACCACAGATTTGTAGTTGCCTTGTCCCACATCCTAGAGGGTTTTAGACCTAATCCTCCTATTTGTATCGACATGTATTTGAGAGCTTATGATGCTACCTTAAGCTTGGGTTATATATGAGAGGAGTTCAATCTAATAAGTATGCAACATGCATACTTGTTTATTTATTATGTTGATAAAGTTAAGCACGATATGATTGCAAAATCTTTATTCTTAGATGCAGAGGCAACTAGTAATGAAAAGGCTATTATAGGCAGTAGGGGCATGGAGGCTTCATGTGATACAAACACAATGCCAGGTGATGATTTTGTGTGCAGGAGGGTAGGTGAAGGTGCTGGTGTAATGTATGACAATGATGCAAATGATGAAAGTAGTGAATGCACCAATATTCTATTGGATAGTTCTTCAAGTGATAATGATAGATTTAATAATGATTTTTAGCTTGAGTATGAGGTGTGTGGCTCAGTGAACAATGAGGGTACTGTGTGCATGAGTGAGCAGCAAGTTGAATTAGTTTGTAAAGTTGATTATGAAGATTGTGCACAGATAAATGAAATAGATAGTGAGCAAGGAACAAGTTTCTTGTTTAATGTTTTGCCTTCTTTTGTTCTTGTATGTGATGAGACAGTTAGTGCTTGTTTACATGAGGTAGATGTAGAGGTGGTTGCATATGATGACAACCAATCAGAGACACTTATTGGTGCATCCATGGAGTTTCAATGTGAAGAGCTTGCCCTTGATTTTTAGGATGGTGATCATGTGGATGCATATGAGAACCTATTTGTGTGGTACAAGGTATGTTCTTTTCCTCATGCAGAGTGTGCCTCATTAGATCTGAAAGGAAATAAAATAAGAATGAATGATGAAGAAGCAATGTGTCAACAGTCTGTTTGCAGTAGTGAATATGACATAACATATTGCCAGAGTGAACATGAAATAGAGAGACAATTGGAAGAACATGGTTCTTCATGTTTGAGGTGTCTCATGATGATGATTTATGTGTTGATGTTTTGAATTGCATCTTGAGTCATGCTTATGATTTAGAAATTGAAATTTGTAGTAGGACATATGAGAGCTTTGTTCAAAAGCTTGATGGAGTTAGAAATGAGTATGAATACTTCCACTTTGATGTGGACAATTTGTTAGCTTTTGAATGTGTTGGTGTTGTAGTAGAGGTTGAGTCCTTTGTATGGGACATTGTTGTGAATGAGTAGTGAGGCATGTTCATGCCTAAGTTTCAACATGTTGCAGCCCAACCAGAAGATATAGCTGAGCTGGAGTTTTTCTAGTTTGTTCTGTGAGATTTAGTGCCTTCTCTTGTGGATCAATAGTGCATTCAAGCACATCTCTCTTTGCCATGTGAATTGGAGGTGTTTTCTTTTTCCCTCAATTTACATGAAGAGGTCAGCAGGTATGATGACTTGGTAGTTGATAATGGAAGTTTGCCTTCATTTCTTTCTTTTGTTGCTGACCTAGTTTTTAGTTTGTACCCCTTGCTATTGGGAACAAGCATGATATGGATATGAATAGGTCAAGTACCTATCTCTTATGGTTGCCTTGCAGTAATGATTTCATTGATGAAGCTGACCTTGGCTCCACAAGCATATGTTGCAGAATGGTACATGCTGGGGACAATTTTTAGTTGTTGTAGCTGGGTGAAAAATGTAGATCTAGTTTAAGGGAGATCAACTCCTTCATTCAACTTGTCTTTGACAGAGGCAATTGGTTGCAACAGTTTTGTGCATGTTGGACCTGCATATGCATGTAAATTTTGATCACAGTCAACTTTCCTTTTGTTCCTTCATGCTCATGACTGTGTGCTTTCCTATATATATGTTTTGTAAATACCTTTTTGTTGTTTCCCCTGTTCGTCATAACATCTTCATCATAACATCTTCATTTTTATATCATATTCATTAATGACATTAATGAAGTTCCTAAGATGTTCTTCCCTAGTGAAAAATTATTACCCTAAAATTTTATCACTTTCCCCCTAATGTCATTAGGTATCTGGTTAGGGTAATTAGGGATACCATAGAATTCCAACTATCTATATATTTCCATTTCTAAGGGTTGTCTTGATGGTGGGATCTTTAATCTTGTCTTCAAAATTGAGCTCTCACATGTTTGGGGGTTTATTAATATATTGATTATGTTGTTGATTTAGTACCAACTACTTAGAAGCATTATGAGTATAATTTTGATTTTGTTTCTAGGTATTTTGTGCTTTTTTTGGGTATCTGGCAAAGTTGATCTTTCTACAACTCAATTTCAGCTTGAAGTTCTTGTTCTTTTACCTAAGGTGATCAAGTAGATCCAATATTTGATCAAATTTTTTTTTCTCTAAGTTCATTCTCTAACTGTATGACTTCATTGGCATCATGGAATGTCAAGTCCTACTCATGCTTAGTCCTATGTGAAGAGGTAGGGGAACCAAGATTTGAACCCATTCTTGTGGTTCTTACATTTGGAGGATTGGATAAGTTTAGATTTTTATCATGTGCCCAATGGAATTTGTCTTTATTTATTCCACCTACATACATTATATTTCTCTACAAGCAATAGTCATGTCTATGATTTCTCCTACTAGTTCTAATCAAGTTGTCAATTGATTCATCTGAAGTATATGGATATCAATATTTTAGATCAATAAATGTGCTATTTCTACCAAAAGTACCAACATCATTTCTCTGAAGAGAAAGTCTGAAAGACCTACCTATATTTTTATCTTTCAAGATAGTATGTTGTGCTTCTACTTGTATTGATATATCTTTAGGTTCTTGGGGATCTCTTGAATTCCTTACTCCTTCCATTTTTAATTCTTAACTTTGGTCTTTAGATGAGTTCAATTTAATAGATTCATCACCCTTCTCTTGGGAATAGAGAATATTCTTTGTAACGATTAGAAAAACATCCAAGTACTAATATGATTGGAAGAACAATATTTATTTTTTCAAATTTTCATCTTCTCCCAATTAACTATGCCATTATGTTGGTGTTCAAATTTTTAGGTTTACAAATATCTCAAGTTTAGGCTCTTTCTAAGTGCCAGGGGTGTCAAACTTAGATAAATTAGCTTACAATTGATGATTAGGTAGGGACAACTAAGGACCAATTGATAAGGATGGGAAAAATTTTTATTCTACTTTAGGCTAGATACTAGGTTGGGGAGGATATTCCTATAGGTTATGTCTTATAGATAATCATAGAATCATGACATGAAAATAGACCCTAAAACAAACCATACCTATCATGTAGGAAACTCCAATATAGTGGTTTGTTAATACAAGGACTTCACTACTTCATTAAATAGATACAAAACCATGTAAGGAGTCTAAATATGATTTCTTATTAACCCCTAATGATCTTGAAATTTTAATATGCACTCATATATGGATGCAAATAGAAAAACAAAGCACACATGTCTACAACAATTGTTGACCTTGAATAATTGTAGAAAGACTATCAACACTGTGTTAAAAGATTTATTCTTTTTGTTTCAATTGTGATGATGTGATGGGAGGTTGAACACCCAATAGATGGGTGCCTTTATCTCGGAAGGGTCATAGAGTCTATATTTTCAAGACTAAATGATAACATTAATATAACCCAATCCAAAATACCTTAATGAATGTAGTAATTTAAGGAGCATACCTCTCAATCCCATTCATAAACTAGGCTCTATGCATATAAACTAACAGGCATATGAAATTTTAGCACAACTAATTGAACACACCTTAGTTATCTATGAACAAACCTACAAACTTTTTGTTTTACTTTGATAAAATGCCTTACAAAGTCCTTGTAAGGAGTTTTACTACCTTATAGTTGATTAATGACTCAAAGATAACACTCAAGTCAATAAATATGATTAGGAAGATCAATAAGACCATCAAAAGTCCATATAATATTCATGGAAAATTTTAAAAAGACTCCAAATCTAAGCATTCAATCATTCCTTAAGGATTAAACTATCATATAACACCATATGAGAGAAAACTATGAAAATTAAAACCAAAATGCCCTTAGCAAGTCACAAGAAAGCACGACAATGATCTACAACTCTTTTTCCTATTGTTTCTATCTGTGGAGGATAAAAAGTTGCAAATGGAGAAACAACAAAGATAAAGAAAACAATGCACAAGTTACCTTCACTCCAAATGTCAATCACCTCACCGAGAGTGGAAAAGAAATGCACCTAAACTCCTTTGGATATGCTCTCTTTGATTCAAATGATAGTATCTTATGCGGGTTGCTCAATTACTTTAGCATAACCTTGACATGTGATAATGGAGGATAATGGATGATATGAATGAGATTCAACAACATAAGTTTGTAATAATGAAATCGTGATCAACGGTGGAGGATGATTGAAGAGATCAATGGTTGAGAATGATTGAGAGGATTTGGAGGAATGAGAGAGTGACAAGTGTCCTTATCTTGTCATGAGTTATGGGAGTTAACAAGCTTGATTGGCTAGTTAATTGAATTGATTGATTTGTCATCTGAATAGATTGATTAGTCAATTGACTTGATTGATCTGTTAATAGAATTGATTGAGAGTGATTGATGGAGTTATGAGAGGAAATTATGGTGAAAGGAGATAATAGGAAAATTAAATAAATAAATTATTTAATTTCATGTGCATTTATGGATAAATAAATAAAATATTAAATTTTATTTATTTGGAGGAAATAGAATATTAGTTTTAATTAAATAAATCATTCAAATTTATTTAATTAACATGTCGAGGGAAATTATCTTAATTAAATAATTAGAATTATTTAATTAATATGGAGAAATAAAATAAAATGACTAAAGAGATGGGTGAATTTAATTAAATAATTAAGAATTATTTAATTAATACAGAAGAGTGGAAATTGAATAATTAAGTCAAGAAGTGATGTGAATGTGATGCACTGATATGAAAATGCATTGGTGAATTTTAGGTGTAGATACACTATCTACAACCCTTCTTCCATCCTCCTAATCCTATTTGAAATTTACACACACACACACACATAATCTCTTTTATTCATCATCAATCTATTTTAGGGGAAGAACCATGGTTCTCTATTCATTTACATGTCACCCATATCTGCCTATGCCAATGTCACATTGTAGATCATATTCATGAAACCATACATTTGTATTAACAACCATGTCCATTTGCATAGGAACTATGCCTTTTAGGGGCCAACAACACAAAGAGGCATTAAGATCCATCTATTTATTGACCTGTTTTGTTCAAGGCTACTAATGACATTTGCCAGTTTCATGCAAGGAGATAGGTAGGATTTCTTGTTCAAGTGATAGGGTTATATGTTTTTGCATGATAGAATAGTGTTTCAATGGTATAAAATATCTTGTAGGTTTGACAAGTGAAAATTAGGAAATTGTATACTAGGATACCAAGGAGGATCAAGAGTCAGGATTCAAGGTGAAGGCTTGCCAAATGAATGGGGAAAGGGAAAACTGTAGTGTAATGAAATAACTTGCACAAGAGCAGAAAATAGTAGGAAATTTATTGCAAATAATTCATAATATTTGAGATTAATAAGCCATTTCAAGGGGGAAACCTCCAAATATCTTTAATAAGAACATAATTTGCAATGTGATGATGATAAAATGACCATTATCTCCTATATATACCCTATTTATGCCTTAGATGTCACCTAGGTTGACTTGGATACTTAAATATAACACCTATGATGACCTAAATATATAAATAAGCATATAATAATGATCATAGAACTTAATTAAGAGTTAAGGTAGCCACAAGATGATTACTCATAACCCTATATGCACTATAATATTAAGGGTGTAGCATGGCCTCCCTCTTTAGAGAAGTATTATCCTCAACACTCATCAAGTGTAGATGCTTTTGTATAAAATATTCATCATCCCATGTGGCATCTTTAATTGGAAATTCTTCTTCTAGATGAGGTAGGTTATTTGTGGTCGCAAACTTTTTGTGCATATCTAGAGAATTAACTTTGATCTAAAATGACCCTTCCTTCTTCATTGAGTTCTGGTAATACTATCTAGGATGAAACTTTATGTCCATTAACCTTAGCCAAGCTATCTGAGACATGGAAGACTAGATATATCATTTTTTGACTTAGGTAACCTCAACTTCTATGCTATGTTGTGAGTTCTTTTGTTGGTGTTGAAGGTGGTCATCAACTACTATCACCTTATTATGTGCTTATAAGGGGTAAGTGATGGATGGTGAAAGGTTATCTAGTAGTTGAAGGGCTTGACCATGCTCACTATTGGGAGGCCCTCTTTTTGGCATATCCCCTAAAATTATAACTACTTGTAGAATAGGTTATGAAATAATATTTTGATGTTGCACTTTCAATGATAATAATTGATCCATAACTCTATCCACATCTTATTTAATCATTTTTTTCCTTAGGTGTGTGATTACCATAAATGGACTATTTTCATACAACCCTCATAATTTAAATTTTCTACTCTTTGAGTAGAAATGCATGAATAGCTCATGGAAATTCATCTCTATTATTCCCAAGGTAGTGAGCCACTAGACTCCCAAAACAATGTCTCCTCCATCCATGGGTATAGAAAACATAGGGCAATCTATCATGTAGTCTCCCATAGTGAGCTAAATACTATGATACTCTCCTAAACAATTAACTATGCCACCATCTACAATCATAACCTAGAATTCAAGAGTAGGGTAGACAAAACAATTCAACTATGTTTCTAATTTATTGTTGATGAAGTTATGTATACTCTCAAAGTCAATATATTGTTATCTTACGTTGTTTATGGAAATCCCTTACCTTGAGCATTTGTAGGTCACTAATAACTAATAGTGTATGAAAAGAGATAGTTGGTTGGATATATTTTGATTCTTGAACCACCACCACTAACTCTTCTTCATCCTTTTCTTCATCATAGGGTTCATCAATGTAGAATAGCTTGTTTTCATCAAATTTATGCCCTCTACTATATTTTCCATTACAGTTAAAACATAACCTTTGCCCCTTTTTTCTTCAATTTGTTGAGCTATCAACCTAATGGCTTAAATAAATGATGATTTAGGATCCCTTCCATCTTTGTTCCTAAGTAATTCCTCCCTTCTATTAGTCCAAACTTTCCTTCTACTTGCCTTTCCATAATCATTTCTTGGGACATTGAATTTAGATGGAACATGTGTACCTCATATTTGATGTCATATTTAAACCCCCTAGAAATAATTCATTTAAATTTTCCCCTACCACATTCTCCACTCTTAAAGACAAAGTTTGGAATTGATGAATATAATTGTTGACCATACATGTTTTCCTTAACTTGGTAATCGACTAAAATAGCTATCCATAAAATTGTCATTATAATGTGTAGGGAGTTCCTCTTGTAAAATAGACCATATAACAACACATCCCTTCTTTTTCTTCTCTTCACATAGCCAATGATACCAAATGAAATGGTTAGGTTCCAAGTATATGTAATCCATTTCCCCCTTTTTGTGGACAAGGAACCTGATGAATACCAAATAATTTCTCCATTTGGCAAAGCCAATTGGTAGGATATTTGCCATCAAAATTTCACATATCCATCTTTGGTGTGAAGTTCCTAGCCATAGAATTACTTGGATGATGATCCATCTTTAGGTCTAATTCAAACCCAAAAGCACCCTTCCCCTTAGGAGACTCCTCATCCTACGAAGCCTTTTTGTGTGGCTCCATATGTTTGGAATCTCTAGAACCTTGGCCAAGAACTATTCTCTTAATCATTTTCTTGATATCACTCATCTTAGCCACCCCTTGCATTTGATCTATAATAATTTAAAATATTTTATCTTTCATCTTGTTGGTTTCTTTCTGAATTTGTTCTCTTATAGATTTATTATCCCTGTGACCATTCTCCCCAATTCCCACTTCCTCATTGTCTAGAGGTTTTCCAAGTGTGACAAAATTTTTTTTGTCTATTATTGTAGGCCCTGCCATGATGGGAAAAAATAATTTTGCATTAAATTACATAAAAAAATCCAAATGATATAAAAAATTTAACTATAACTTACTTGGGCCTAGATCTCACCTTTTAGAAAAGAATCTCCAAAAAAATCACTAATTTACAAATATGAAAGCAAATTTGGGGAAACCCTAATTTCATCATCTACTCCAAATTACTTCAAATAAAGATTGTATGTGTCTCAATAGACCCTTGTTAAACCCTCTAGAAATTAAAAAAAATTCTCTTAATTGTAGCCCTGGGAGTGAAATTAATGGAAAACCCTAATTATATAATAAATCATTCACTTATACTCCAGTTGTCCTCAAATCAAGAATCAAGTATCTTCAATATACCCTTGATTAACCCTCCAAAAATCAAGAAAAAATTCTCCAAAATGAGAGATATGCACTCCCTAAAATAACCTCCAAAATTTAAAAAAAATGGCATGTTTCATGCCTTCATGGTGCCAGGATCATGCTCTGATACCACTTGTAATGAAATAACTTGCACAAGAGAATAATATAATAGGAAATATGCTACAAATAAGTCACCTGGAGGGGGCAACCTCCACATATCTCCAATAAGAACATAATTCACAATATGGTGATGATAAACTAACCACTAGCTCCTATATATACCCTATTTGTGCCTTGGATTTCACCTAGGTTGACTTAGATACCTAAATATAACACCAAGGATGACCTAAATATATAAATATGAATATAATAATGATCATATAACTTAATTAAGATTTAAGGTAGCCATAAGATGACTACTCATAACCCCACACACACTATAAGATTAAGGGTGTAACATGTAGGCTAGGGAAAGTGGGATGAAGAGATGATGGGGTTCAAGAATTAGGGATATCATGTGACATTTTTCACTTGGGGTATGTTGAAATAAATAATCCTAGAGGTCCAAAAGGAGAAGGCATAAGGAGGAGCGAGGATCAAGGAATTTACAAAGTCACTATGATAGGAAGAAGAAAGTTCAGGCAAAGGGAATCTTGAAGGCCTGAGAAGAATGCATGAGTAGAATGGAGGGGTTTTGGATCAAAATTAATAGGTACTCGATGCACCTTGGGGAGAAGGGGATGAAAAGGCTTGAAGACTTGTAACAAAAGTGGAGGCAATTGGGGATTGGGGAAAGGGAATACCCCATAATGAAGGGAGTGGAAGAGGGATAAGAGATTAGGGAAATCTAATACTACAATGTGAGGGAAAGAAAGGGGTAGAGGAAAGGGGAACCTATTAGGTAATGGGAATTATGGATGCACAATTTTGCATCCCTTTTGGGAAAGCCTTATACTTATATTTGTTTTTTGTATTTTATGCAACTTGAGAACATGAGTGAAGTATGAGGGGAGGCAAAGCATGACACTAGGCATAGGATTTACCACTAGGGGGGTAATTGAAGGAGATCTTTGATCAATTTTCAATGATGGGCAATGTAAGCCAAACTAACAATGTGGCACTAAACTTATAAATTTTTGGACTATTGGGGTAGGTGCCAACATCTTGTACATGAACCTAACTATCAAATCTATAGATAAGAATGTAAGAATGTGGACCACAAAATAAATATAAAAAAGAATATGACATGTGATAAGCATTATAATATAGGTAGATTGATATCTAGCATGATAAGTACATATGGGCCAAAGATAGGATTTAGAAGGTAATTTTGCTCCTAGCATGGGCAATAAAAATAGCGAAGTAGCCCTCATTGGCAAAGAACACATTCCATGTATAAGTACATAAGGCACTATAATGGCATATGTCCAAAATGTGGTCTCTAAGAGAAAGAGCACACAATAGTGTAGGTAAGGTAATAAGTCTCTAGTGGTTGTGGGTAAGAACAAGGTAATGTGTGGGGGAATGTATGGTGCCCTTGGTTTATAAGGATCATATGGTAAGGATATGGCTATGAAAGCCTAAGATGCGATAAAGGGAAGGAATTATATCCCCCAATGTAAAGATGTAACAATGAAGGTCCAACACATATAAAGAGCGAAAGCATGATGTCTCCAATGTAAAGATGTAACATGGTAAGCTCAAGTGTGATGTGGAAATGAATGATGCATCTAATGTAAGGCTAAATGTTAAAAATATGCCAGAGGAATGCAAATGGTATAAAGGGGATTCTCTAGAATCATAATATAACAATGTAGGCTAAATAAATGACTCTAAAAGTGAGATTTTAACCAATATAGGTTCCATATGTAGGTTGTAAGTAAGGATGGTGTGTCTATAGAAACTAAATAAGTATCAACATAGACTCAATAAATGACATTAAAATTTCAATGTATCAATATAAGCTCAAAATGTAAGCTCTAAGTAGACATTGTAAAAGGGGAAAGACCATAAAAGCATAGCAGAATAAGAGACAAAAAGGTAAGAAAAAAACAAGTGCATAAGCCAAATGGAAATGAAAATAGGGCATAAAAATAAGAGGGTATAGAGAATGAAAATGGTTTCAAAGTGAAAAAAGGAACAACCTAAGTAGAAGAATGAGTCAAAAGGCAAAGGCATATGAACTAAAATATATGAAAAATGGATATGTTGTAAGAAGAAGAGTAGGTGAAAAAAGGAATGTTCAATAAAACAACCAAAATTTCCCCCAAGTTGGGGGGGAAGCTAGCATGTAAAAAAATATACAAGGTGAAATGAATATTAAAAATACAAAAAACAAGGCATAATAAACAAGATCCAAGCCTAAAAGAAAATAGAAAAATAAAAGAGATGAAGCTGAAACCTAAGCTATAGGTATATATGGGTATACACCATAGTGATGCCCATAAACCATTGAAAACATTTCTTTTAAGGTGCCCTTTTTAGTGTCATGACTCATTCATTAGATCATTATTGTGCCAAAATAATCATCTAATGTGTCTTCTTGTTTTTTTTTTCCTCTTTTTTACTTACCTTTTTAATGGTGTGCTTCATTTTTATACTTCTTCATGCTAGGTATAAACACGTGTTCAATAGATATAAAATTAGGAACTTATTTTTTTACCCAAATGTCTTATCTGTTAACTTGTAGTTGTGGTGGGATGATAGGCATTTGGTACAGTGTGCAACCTCTTCCTTCTGTTGCCAAATAGTCTTTTACACATAAAGTTTAGGTACTCATATTGTTTTTTCTTCTTTATCTTGTTTGATGTATTCTTTCTTTAGCTCTTCCTTTTTCAATTTAAGTACGCTAGTGTGATATTTATGCTCTTTTGTTTTGTTTGTTGTTTCTTCTTTTGTTCTAATGTTTGTTCTTGAAATGTTTTATGAATACCCTCTTCATCCTCATACAAACTTTCTTTTAGAGATGGAATATATTATCTAAATTGAAATGACTCAACTTTGTAATTGGGGTGGACCTATCCCTTTGAATCTTTATAAACCTTCCCTCATCAAAAAAAATCACATAATGGTGTACCAGATCGGAAGAAGGATTGTTAAGTGTTCTAGTCATGGCCTTCCAAGTAATATAGAGAATGATCCATATTAGGGATGACATGGCATAAGACCCATACCTTTTTGGCTCAAACTCAAGTTGTAAGGCGGCACTTCCACTTGTCATCTTTAATGAGACCCCTAAATAAACATATGGTTGTGGTTTTGGTTTTGTACATATTAGGAGATCCTTCATGCATATGTTATACTGGTTTGTTTGGTCTTTAAGAATATTATGGATCTCACATTCTTGCAACTTTGCTATGATGCATAGTGGTCTATAGTAATTTGTTTTGTGAGATCTCTTCATCATAAAATGAAATTATTGGATCCATAGTAAGAGAGGAAGATGTAGCATTAAAAGTAACATTTCCCACAAAATATTGTTAATGTGACTTATGCTCACTTTCCACGTTATCATCATTATCAACCATATCATATGCTTCAACATTGTACAAATGTTTAGGAAATAAACTTATATAAATTTATAATCTCTACTATTAAAAATACAATAAATAGATTTCTATTATCATTAATGCCTTCAATTTTATTTATACTATTATCAAGAGAAAATAACATAACGTGCCTTAGGGTTTCTATTTGGGTTAGGCTACATGTCTTCCTTTAGAGTATTGGCATGAAGGGATAATAA
The DNA here is from genome assembly GCA_027924645.1 of Cunninghamia lanceolata. Taxonomy (NCBI): domain Eukaryota; kingdom Viridiplantae; phylum Streptophyta; class Pinopsida; order Cupressales; family Cupressaceae; genus Cunninghamia; species Cunninghamia lanceolata. The sequence continues at coordinate 1,829,982 of BSBN01000007.1, forward strand.
AAAGTATTTCCAATGCTCTTGGTCAATTTTTATCTATTGATAATGTTATGAAATCTATGGAATGATTAGTTTTTGCTAGATTTTGTGTGAGTGTTGATTCGGATAAGGTGTTGCCTAAAGTCATAAAACTATCTTCCAAATTAGGTGTTTGGGAGTAGAGAATTCATTATGAGCCATCTTCACAAATTTGTCTCCATTGCCGCAAAGCTAGACATTTTCCCATTCTTGCAAAGAGACAAAAAGTCCTCTTGAGCATGGGAATGAATGTCAGAATGTTGGGAAAGATTATCAAAGTGTTGTTAGTGAGTTCTATGCTACAAGGAGTGAAGGAAATATCACTGAAGGTCCCATAGGGGACGTGAGGCAGTATCATTTGAAGGATAACAGATGTACCTTGGTTGACCTTGACTCATCTTCGAAGAAAGGAAGGTTACTGGGTCATCCCACAATAATGGGTTACACTTTTTGGCCAAACTTGACATTGAAATTAACATTTTGAACTAAATCGTCACTTTCTGACACATGTAGCCACTAAACTGTTAGGAATTTGAAGATGATGCGAACTAGTGATTTGTGAGATTTTGTCTGTAAATTATAAATATATATTTTTTAAAAAATTTGGAGTTAAATTGTAAATTTTTTTGCGTCTCCTTTGATAACTAGTTTTTAATAGTAAACAACATTTTTTAAAGTGATGTGTATTCTGTCGCACATAACTTTTTTTCTACAAAGGATAAAATTCTGATTCTTTTGAATTTAGATTGGTAACACCGATATCTAGATGATGCATTTAGTTTTATAATGTTTTGTTGAATATTTTTTTTAATTAAGTTTTGAAGTCAAACCAATTATAATTTAGACATAGGTGTATTCTGTCCAACATTACTTTTTTTGTATGTATCAGAATTCAATTTTTTTGTTGGAATAAGGACATCAATACCTAGAGGACATGTACTTTTTAAAAAAAATTCTCTATTTTCGTATTTTTTCATATGTGTGAAACAAAGACCTTGATGTTCATTGAAAAACCTACATTCACAAGAAATAAAAAATAAATATAATAATCAAATTAAATATATTTAAAATTATACTTTTTTGAGAAGTTTTTAATAAAGACTACGTACTTACAAAACATAAATTTTAAATGAATTCATTTGATCCCCCAAAAGGTTAATCAAAAGTGGTTTTTTATCAACATTTTGATAGGTGTAGAGGAGACTTCATTATAAGTATGGTTTAAAACTAGCAGGGTTCTATCCAAGGGGGTTTGAATCTAAGGGGGTTTGATCAAACCCTCTGCAATTAAAATCCTTTAAATGGAATCTTTCAAGGCTTAAATCATTATATTTTCTAAAAATATGTGATTTCAACAAAAATCAAGATGTCCCAGAAAGTGTAACCCATTATTGTGGCAGCACTCTGGTACCTAATTTGGGTCAAGCTTTGACTCCACCTCAGAGTTCTTTGGTGAGGTTTGGTTTTAAACCTCCTTGATTGTGGTCTTGGTTGTCTTTTTGTTGTGGCCTTGTTGTTTTAGGTCTATTTTTTGTGTTGGTTCTATCTCATGTTGTTGTTGGTTCTTGATTTTGTGTTCTTGTCTCTTGTGGTTGTTAGATATTCTTATTGTACAAGGTTTTTGGGTCCTTTCAAAACCCTTTCCGTTCATAATTCCTGTTAAAAGTACTTATCTAATCAAAAACATATCATACCTTATACATAAGACCTATTCATTTCATCATTAAAGTTATACTATATTTAATTTAAATATAAATGTTTGGTTTACATTTTCCCTTACCATACTTTTAAATTTTCTGAAGACAGAGAACAAAGTTAATCATTTTCAAAAATAGTCTCAGTGCACATCTGGTTACTTAAAACTTTTTTATCTACTAGTTAATTAGACATCTAAATAAGCCATAGTTATCATGTTAACCAAATTGTGGTCCTCCAGAGTCCAGATTTAAACTTAAATTACTGACAAACACTTCACACCCACTAACTAATCTAAGTACAAAAATAAATTAATTAATCTATCTAAAAAAAAATTATTTCAACGTGTAGAAATGACTGTGGGGTTGATTATGCAGCATATTAAAAAATGATATTGCGATTAAAACTTTGATCGAGAAAACTATGTTCTATGACAAAAGAGAGATAAAATTCCTTACTGTGCCATTTGTGCTTATCTTCTGTAATTATCTTTGTACTTTAATGTTTTCAAATAGAAAATAATTGGAAAATCAAAATCATTAAAACATTCCTCACACCCCATTGTTTTTTCCATTTGCCGAGCCGAAACCGTACACAACATTCTTTACAATGCCACAAATGCTAACTGAATCATTCGCACGTATCTTCGTTTTCTTTTGCTCTCATTTGCTTTTCCTCAAATATATTTGTCCTTCCATCAATTCTTAAATATTTTTTTCAGTTCATTTTTTAGGTCAGAGAGAAACAAAATCTCAGAAATCAACCCACTACAGTAATGTGATTGATGTGCGGTGAAATACTTTCCATGATGAGATTTTCTTAAATAAAGTGACTGCACTGGATGGTTGTTTTGACCATTGTATTTTCATTGTTTATAAATATTGGTTCTTTCTTAAACATGCACATATTGTGTTATGAAGTGAAGCACTGCAGTGGTACTTTTCAAGGAGTGAGGACTCTTAGAAACTTATTTCAATGGGAATGGAGATGTTTCAGAAAGCAAGGCCTTACATGGCAATGACTTCCCTGCAGTTTGGGTATGCAGGGATGACCATAATTACTAAGATTTGTCTTAACAATGGAATGAGCCACTATGTTTTGGTAGTGTATAGGCTGCACATGGTTGCTACCATTGTCCTTGCTCCTTTTGCTTTCTTCATTGAAAGGTATTTAGTTATTTGATAAAACCCATGACTTTACACTAGGTAAACAATTTTTTTTTTTTTTTTTTCCTGAGAGATATGTAATTAATCAACTTTGTCTCCATGAATTGGAGGAAGGTGCGACCCAAAATCACATTTCAAATATTCTGTCAGATATTTGCACTGGGATTGTTGGGGTATGTAAATTGCCTTCATTTTCTCCTTTTTTTTTCCCTGATTTATTCACTCTTATGATGTCTTCTAATTGAAGATCATGCAACATTGGCAGGCCTGGCCTGTACTGGATCAGAATTTTTATTATTTACTTTTGCTGGTTCAAGGAATAACTTGCTTCTTGCTATGACTTTTCTGAATGCTCTAATCTTTAGGTGATTAATTATTGTTCAGCTTTTGATTATGATAAGCGGCAAAACAAGGGTGCCGATCCCTATTATAGAACAGCTCAGAGGGCATACAAAAAAGACTCAGAAAGTCAGAAACAAAGTTTAAATGCTACTGTTATTTTTAAATAGCAAATGGTTTAACAGTCTTGGTTAATAATAGAATTCTTGTACTTTAATAAATATCACCTAATTCAATGATGAGGTGTAAAATTATGATTGATTGTTTGATCCTTGAAGAGCATTATATTTAAATAAAACCCACAGTCCCTTGCTTTCAAATGGGTGAAATTACCATTCCACCAATTATTTTATCCATATAAAAAGATAATAAATTGTTACCTTATTTCTTACCATTAAATCAATTATTCTCTAAGAAAAGTCTGCACCTACACCTACCTATATATAGTACGTTGTTAGTACCATATACTTTCAACACACATTTAAAAACTAATAGAAATTTATACCCTACAATTTACAATTTCAAATATTGTAAGTCTGCACCTACACCTACCTATATGTAGTACGTTGTTAGTACCATATACTTTCAACACACTTTTAAAAACTAATAGAAATTTATACCCTACAATTTACAATTTCAAATATTGTTAACATTTGACTACAAACATATGTGATGATTGTAAAAGTTTTTAAAGTTAAGGATAAGATATGTGTGGTACTAAATTCAGAAGGGAGAGAGTAAAAATTCAAGAGTTACGCAGTCAAGACAAGATAGTGGGAACACTGGTGTGTGTGAGTGGAGCAATGCTGTTGACTTTGTACAAAGGAGCTCTTGTTCCAATGCCTTGGTCTTCACATGACCATCATTCTTCAAATGCTGCTGCCTCTCATGATAATAATAGTGATATAATTAAAGGTTGCCTGTGTTTAATTACTTCAATACTTTATTGGCCCCCCTGTTTGTTCTTCAGGTAACTAACACCACTTGTTTGCCATCCTCAATCTCTTCTGCAAATAATAAATACTAAACTGATGCATTCTTGTTCTATTTGGTCTAATCCAATGAATTAATGAGTTCAGGCTTCGGTACTTAAGAAGTATTCTGCACAACTTTCACTTGTCAACTTAATATGCTTGATGGGCACCTTACAGTCAATTACAATCACCTTAGCTGTTGAAAGGCGTCCTTCGGCGTGGGCAATTGGATTTGACAGGAATCTTCTTATTGTCATTTACTCTGTAAGTTTTCATGATTAAGTCCCACCATCTCATCTATTTATAGCACTTTGAGATCATCCAGCTAAAATGTCAAGCATAGTCAAAAAGTGCTTGGACTGGGGATCAGTTCAAAAAGGTAAGAACACACAAATTTATATAGTATGTTGTTACTCACAAATTATATGTTTTTTTTAAATAAACAATTTTATATTTGAGGGATAATAAACTACCTATGTTAATACAATTTTTAAAATTGTATAATTTTATACCTAAAAGATAACAAGTTACAAGCTTTATATGATGTTTGAAACCAGCCATTTGAAATACCCAAATGTTAACATGTAGAGTGTAATGTTATTGATGAATGTAGGGAGTGGTGGGTTCTGGAGTTGCATATTATGTGCAAGGGTAATGCATGAGGATGAAGGGGCCTGTATTTGCTACTGCATTCATTCCATTGACTATGATAATTTCAACAATCCTGGACTCCATTATTCTTCATCAAAACATCTACTTGGCCAGGTTTGTTTTTCTGCTATTTGTTGCTTGAATCTTAAAATTTTTTAACATACTCTGCAATTGTTTTAAGATTTGTTGAGCTAATTGAATGAGATTGAATGCAGCGTGGTGGGAGGAGTGGTGATAGTAATAGGATTGTGTGGTGTTTTGTGGGGCAAAGTGAAGGACACAAAGTTCCCCACATTTACCAACTCGGAAATGCTCCCCACTTGTGATTCAAATAATACTAAGAACAACCTTGAATCTACAGTTACTTTCAACGTAAAAAACACAACCCACCACAATATGAGGAAGACTATTTGTGCATACAATGTTAATGTAGGTTATTGGGTTGGTACGGCCGAGGATGAATGAAATCATTTCCGTATGCATTTCTGTTTTGGTACATCACTGGACTGTGATGTGAGAGGAATGCTATTATCTAATCTTATGAGTGAATGAAAAGAATATTTTTGTAATTTCATAAGCTACAGTGTATTAAAGTTGTTTCTTAATTTTTGATGAGTTTTCTTTTTGGTATTGTGTAGCCTCTTAGTTTAATTAGTGGTGGTGTGTGGTATAGTCAATAGTGATTTTGGTGTGTACAAATAATTGATCTTTTAAAGCAAGAATCAAAGTTTAAGATTCAGGAGTATTATTACTAATTTTATAAATGAATGAAAAGTGACTTTCTTAGTGTATTAATGTTGTTTTTATTTTTGAATGAGTTTTCTTTTTAGCATTGTGTAGTGTCACTTTAGTTAATAGTGGTGTGGTGATGTAGGAGTATAATTAATAGTGCTGCTGGATGTACAAATAATGAATCTTTTTAAGGTAAGAATCAAAGTCTAAGAGTCCAGAATATTATTATCTAATTTATAAATGAATGAAAAGAGACTTTCCAACTCCATAAACTATAGTGTTTTAAGTTACCTTCATCTTTGAATGATTCTTCTTTTTAACATTGTTTGTTAGGGAATCTTAACTTCATTTCACAAATTCTTCTATTTTCTAGTTTGGATTATTTACTAGTGAGTCTTTCATTTGAGGGAGAATGCAAAGCTCAAATAGCCTTTTCAGATTTTAGGAAATGTGGCTCAAGGATTCGGATTTCTTATCAAAGGTCCGTAGTTGGTGGCTATCGGTCCCCTTTGTCAAGGGGTCTAGAATGTTTCAGATGGCAAATAAGCTAGAGTTTGTTAAAAGACAGATATCTCTTTGGAATAGAACCCACTTCAAAAACATCTTCTTAAAAAAAAAAGAATTCTAAGGGAGCTGGCAGCTATTGAACAAGAGGTAATTCAATCTGGCATGGATAATGATAGCTTTAATAAGGAAAAGTGGTTGAAAGCACAACTGGAAGAAGTCCTCTTAAGGGAGGAATTATTTGGCGCCAGAAGTCAAGAGAAACCTAGCTAAAGGAGGGAGATCATAACACAACCTTCTTTCACCTCTCCACCAAAATTCATAGACAAGGTTCATCCATTAATTGTATTAAGAAGAGAGATGGATCGCTGATAAATGACTTGGAGGAGCTATTAAGGATGAGGCAAGGGATTTCTTCAAAAGACTCCTAGCACGAAATAGACCTCAAGGACGGCAAGGGTTTGGAGACTTCACTCCACCTAAATGGGTATCGAGTGACCATAATAAGGAACTTCTCAAAAAAATCTCTATGGATGAAGTTAAGGTAGTAGTGTTTGCAATGGATGGGGACAAGGCTCCGAGTCTGGACAGTTGGACGTTCTTGTTCTTCCAAAAATGTTGGGATTTTGTTAAACGTGATGTTTTCCTTACTATAGAGGAGTCAAGAAAGTTCAGTAATGTACTTAAAGATTTCAATAAAACCAGTATTTGATTCCAAAGGTCAAAACCTTGGTCATATTTGAAGATTTTAGGCCTATCTCCCTCTTCAATTTTATCTACAAAGTGATCTCAAAAGCAGCCGCCTCTAGACTTGCATCCATTCTTCTAGAAATCATCTCATATGAACAAGGGGGTTTCATCCTAGGTAAGGAAACAGCTAAAGGAGCCATCCTCACACATGAAGTTCTCCATTCTCTTAATCAAGGGAAGAAATCAAGTATGGTGTTAAAGTTAGATATGTCCAAGGCGTATGCTAGGGTGGAATGGGACTTTTTGTTCCATGTCTTAAGGTCAATAGGGCTTTCAGCCCACTGCATCAAATGGATTTCTTCTTGTATAACAGGTGTAAGATGCATGGTTCTAGTAAATGGTTGTGAATCCACTCCATTTGAGAATTCAAGGGGTTTAAGGAAAGAAGATCCCATCTCTTTTTATTTTAATGACCAAAGCTCTCACATGGTCCATCAAAGAAGCGAGAGCTAATAAAAGATGGAGGGGCATAAAATTGAAGTCTTCCAAAGATTCTCTAACTCATGCCCTCTTTGCAAATGATACTATCCTCTTTGGCAAAGCCAACAAAAGGAAGCCACTGCCATCAAACAAACTTTGAACTTATATTGTGAGGCATCTAGGCAGTTAATCAACGCCAAGAAGTCCAAAATTCACCTCTTCAATACTAAAGAGGAAAGACAATCAGAGATTGTAGGCTTCTTCAACTTCAAAGTTGAATCACTTCTAGGCAAACATTTAGGTGTTCCTCTCTTTAATGGATGACACAAAAAAATTTTATGGAATGGGGTTATTGAAAATTTGTCTCACAAGATCAACGCTTGGAAAGGACACTGGTTATCCTTGGCAGACAGGTTTACACTAGTTAAAATAGTCCTTTCAGTAGGTCCTATCTATATGATGTCTTTGCAGATCCTGAAATGTATTCTAGAAGAGATTGAGAAGCTTTGTAGAAAATTCTTGTGGCAAGGAGCCGCAGACCTGAAGAAGATTCATTTAATTTCATGGGAAAAGGTTTGTCAACCTAAATACCAAGGGGGGTAGGTGTTCTCAATCTAGAATTGCAAAATTTGGCTCTAGAGGCAAAGTTGGCCTAGAATATGTACAAAAGCCTGCAAACGAAATGGGTTAAGATCATGCAAAGAAAGTATTTGGATTCTCAAGCGCTAGAAAGATTTTTTACAGTCGCTAATCCTCCAAGGGGATCTTCAGTTTGGAATTTTATTATCAAGAGTAAAGAAGTAATCCTTCCAAAGTTATCATGGACAATCTTCAACAGGAAAAAGGCATCCGTTTAGGACAATTCCTGGAATGGATGGCCAGAATTATCTACATTAGGAAATTTCAAGGAAGCGGAGGCTTATCTCAAAAGGTTTTGGGGTCCCAAGGTCTACAACTATTTCTCCATAGACTTGAGTGTGCTACTCGCGAGAATTGTTTAGAAAATTTTTGATAATTGTAATTTCCCTCCAAACCAAAAATCTGCCCTCAAAAAAATATTGGATGAGAGAATTGTCTACTTCTCCCCAAAAGAGGATGAACTGATCTAGACAGGGGATAGATCGGGCACCTATAAAGCTCATTACAGTTACAAGTTTCTCACATCAAGGTCAAAGGTGGATTGGCCCACAAACATCTACTGGGGAGACCCTATCCTGGCAAAAGCCAACACCTTTACATGGATTGCTCTCAACAAGAAAATTCTTACACGAGATAGAATCGAAAAGCTAGCGTTGGGTTCCAGCTTTGATTGTGTCCTTTGTCAGGAAGTAAGAAAATCTATTGACCATCTACTCATTCAATGCAAATTCAATCCAGAGTGTTGGAAATGGCTCATGAGGCAGCTTAATTGGTGTACTCATCTCCCTTCTTCCTTGTAGTTGATGAAAAGTTAGCCACTCTTAAACAAACATGTGTATTACGATCTTCTTTGGATTGTCAGCCCTTCTCTCTTATTATGGATGCTTTAGAAGGAAAGAAACTTTAGGATTTTTAGAAACAACTTGAAGTCTCTGGAGGAGATATGCAGGGATTTAGAAATCTCAATCTCTGAAATAGTCAATGCTAAACTAAGAAGGTCACAGATCAAGGATGCCAAATGGACTAACTAGGATGACCTTATGACTAAATAGTGGAAGAGTCTTGAAAGGCAGCCTCTACGAGGGGAATCCCAATTAAACCATCTAAAAGTAGACAGGACCACAATTAAATGGCACCCACCTGACTATCATTTTGTAAAATTAAACTTTGATGGGGCAATGTGTGGCAATCTTGGGCCCTCAGGCCTTGGATGTGTGGTTAGATGCAATGAAGGGAAACTTCTAGTCACGAAAGTAGTCAAGCTTGCTGATGGAACAAATAATTTAGCAGAAGCCTATGCTCTAGTCCATGCTCTTCAATTAGCCTTTCATAAAGCCTTTAGGAATATTTGGATTGAAGGGGATTGACTAATTATCATCTCAGCTTTGCAAAGGAGGAGATCAGAGAATTGGTCTATTCGATACATTTTAGAGGAGGCATGGTTAATTTTGGAAAGATTTGATTCTTTCTGGATCTCCCACTATTACCATGAACGTAACAAAATAGCAGAGTGGTTAGCAAATCTCGCTATAGACCAGGTGGAGTAGGAAGTGTATTTTGATCAATCCTCAAATCTTTGGCAGGATATGTCAAGTTCTATGGTTTCAGGAGACATACAGGTAGTTATCCCTATCTCTGGTAGATAAAACCTAGCCTTCCTAACGGCCTTATTTGGTGTCCCATCCTGTATAAAGCAATGATGGGATGGGGCGGCTGGGAGGTCCAGACTTCAGCCCATGATGACATATATTCTCAACTTGCCAAGTGGTCCGTCTTTTCAAGGGAGCATGCATTCATTTCTAGTCATGTTGATTGTTCATAGGGATCTTCAAAGGTGCCTATTCTTTGTAACAAGGATGTAAATGGTCATGTGCCATCTTGTTTTGAGACAACTCACTCCATCTACACATGTGGCATTTATAAAGCAAGGTTCAAGTTCATTTATTTACTATCCGCTCCTCCTGTCAGTCCTGGACTTGGGAAGAGTGTTCTCCAGTGGTTGGAGAAGCTCCTCAATTATAATAGAAATGACCTTCTCTCTACCGTATAGATTTCCTGGTCCCTGAGTATACGGTTGATATCATCTCTTGATGTGTTAGATGGATGATGGGATTTTTACACACAAATTTTTAAGTTCCAAGGGTGGCGGATGTCATCACATTGTAGTTACAAGAAAGGTGTTTTTATTACCTCACAGGCCACATTTATTATCAAGGGTGCCTTCTCATCTTTATAGGGGATCCAAATGACTACTCTCTTAACTTTACTTCTAATTTCTTGGTTTTCGGTTCCATTTTCTTTGAGCTTTTCTTTGCTGGTGTTGTGGTTTGTTGTTTTTTGTTACAGGTATGTTGGGCTAATGGAGGGTGAGGTTTCAAATTTTAAAATTTTCTTCCACCCCTTCCAGTGGGAATCGATCATTAGGGGCAGTGTTAGCATAGTGGACCTGAACCGAATCTTCCAATTTGATTGCACGCTTATGTAGTTCACAGTCCAAAGCGTATGTATCAATGGTGGCTAGATGGCACTCCTGAATGGGAATTGGGGTGGTCAGAGGTGGTTTTAGTTTTCCTCTCTAACCTAATGGATATAGTCCTCGATGCACACTATGTTCTACCCATCACAATGGAAATCATCAACAGGAGGCTATTCAGCGTGGACCACTGGAATGAAGCTCTAGAAAATTATGATATAATGGTTGGTGATGCTTGGATCAGAGGTCTTTCCCCCTCACACCTGCTGCACTCTAGGAAAGCTTACGAGTGCATCTATAGGAAGATGCAAAGCGGTCTATGATGTGGCTGTATCTTTTGGCTTGAAAGGGCTATCAAGGGTCATTCATTTATAGTGCCAAAGAAGGTGAGGATTAGATGCAAGGAACTGTTTGTCGCCATTCATTTCCTACGTTTTCATGTTGTAGACCTCGCTCCACGCCTTCCAAGGAACCTTGATGCCCTGGATGATGAGTCAGACACTAAGGAGCTACCGGAGCAGAACGAGGTGGATGAACTAACGGTGGAGGCGAGTGGGGTGGCTAGATTGGGGGTGATAGGTGGTGCTTAGGGGTGTGCTTATGGTGGTTTGTGTTTGTTGGCTGCTTCTTTTTGGTTGATTTTATGTTTTTTCTTTCTTTCTTATGTTTTGTTTGGTTAATGGTAGTCATGTGTATATTCTGGCTCTTTCTGTTCTTTTTTGATATGGGACTGTTTACCCCATTTTGTATTTACCTACTTTACCATTTAATATATGTCTGAGGATTGTTTCCCTCTTTCTAAAAAAACATTGTGCAATGTCAATTTAGTTAAGAGTGTTGTGGGGTGTATGAATAACCAACCTTTTCAAATTTAGAATCAAAGCCTATAAAACCTCATTGCTACACTCTTTATGAATAATTAATCTTCACTAATAAACCAAAAAGCACTTAACAATAATTTCTATTTTTTAATTAAAAAAATCTCTTCTCTTGTATCCTTATCTATAAAAAATATAAAATTACCTCAAAACATATTAAAATAAGTTTTTTTAAAATAACTTTTTACTTCACCTTTCTCTATTTTCCTAAGTTACTAGCATAGCACATTTACAAAATTTGTTTGCATCTTTCTAGGATAGTTTTTTGTGTTCTAGGATAGTTTTTTGTGTCTTAGTCCAAAACTCCAAAATAAATATAAATTTAGATCAGTGGTTAACTTTATTTAGTTATCATTAAAATTAAATATTTTTTATTAAATATGTTTTACAGGCCAACTAAACATTACCTTATATTGAGGAATTTTGTTTTATATTTTATATATACACCTAAACTTTAGTCCATTTTTCCTAAATGATTAATATGGTTTTAGCATGCAGGGGCATTTTCCCCAGTTTTGTTTTGCCTTAATTTTTTAGAAGATCTTTGTTAGCAACTCTTTGTTAGAAGCTATTTGTGGTGATTAATTAACTAAATGTCATTGACCTGTTTAAAAGAAATCTGTTTAGTAATTGTGATCTTTCCAAATCTATGTGGACAGCTTGGCAGTTATAGCAATTTTAGTCAGTTCTTGTCGCCATAGGGGAATGGTTAGTTCCTACCTTCCTATTACCAAATAGTTGAGGGAAAACTTTCAGGGGTTGGAAGGAAAGAACAAAAAGTAGAAGCGTAAAAGAGGAGGGAGGGATCGATCGTGGGGAGTGAAGGTTTCCAGTTAAACAGAGGGGGTAGATTATGGTAGGGAATGACCCCCGAATAGAGAAAGGGAAAATGCAGAGAAAAGGAGAACGTAGAAAAAGAGGAGAACACAAAAAACAAAAACAAAAGGAATGCAGAGAAAAGGAGAAACAACGGGGACCGGACAAGAGGGAATTGACTGAGTGAAGGGGGGGAATTGAGGTCCATCATAAATCATGTTTTGTAAAGGTTGCTAAGTCTAATGCCAACCAGTGTGTATCCTTGTGCTGAAGGCCTATTTCGCTGTGAAATTTATAAGTAGATTCTTGTTAAACAAATTTCTTGAGTCGTATACTAATCTCTCAGATGCTGAATGGTTAATCTTCAAAATATATTTTATTTTAGTTTGAGTTCCTATCATTGTATGTATCATTTTAGATTGAGTTCTATTCTAGATTACTATCTGCATTTTCCTGTCAAGTTGTCATCAGATTGGTATCAGAGCCCGCAAAATTTGGGGCTATTGAGGAGTGGGCAGAATTCTGTCAAGAGTGATGAGAGGAAGAAGAGGCAATCGAGGTAGAGGTCGAAGAGGCCATGATGAAGGCCTTTATGAAATGTTGTAGATTCTAGTAGTAAGAATGGATGCAATGGAGAGAGCCCAATGAAGAGGGACAGTAACAGATGATGTGATGGAAGTTGAGGAAGAAGAGCAATTAAGAGATGGTGAAGAAAATCAGGAAGAACAAAAGGTATTTGAAGAAAAATTGTTGAGGACAATGATGAGTGTGGGTGTCAAACCTAAGATCGAAGTTTCTACATATTCTAGAAGTTTAAACGTGTAACCTCGGGAAACATCCCCTTGGGGGCTTTTCCCTCATAAGGTTTAGTTCCTAAGTCTTTTGCATGCATTTAGGACATCTTAGTTCACAATTTGGCATCCCGATGGAATGAGCCCTAGGTAACATGACAAATGGGACCTAGGAGGACCTCTTGAGCTGTACCCTACCCAAAATAGGGGGGGAGGACATGGGCGTCTGCGCCCTAGTCCTACCCTATTTTGGGGCAGCCCTAATTTCTGGGTGTCAGTTTATGACCGTCATTTGGGTCCTTTGCCGACACGGTAAGTTTGAATTATGAAAATCTTGGAGGGAGTGTTTGTAGTTACATATAAAAGCATGATTAGGCATTCATTTAGAAACTAGAAGATGACTAGCAAGCTATTGTGTTCTTAAGGTGATTCAAGGATTTCATTGTGTTGCAAGAGCAGATTTGTGTGGTTTGTGTATTTGCATTTGCAGATTTGATTATCAATTCCCTCATGGAATGAAGAGCATCTTCCTCCCATGAGAGTTTCACTACAAGGTGACATTATATTGTGTTTTTATCATTGATTCATTTGGTTTTTGCCTCTGCCTCACAAGGGCACGCACTATTTATTTGACTACGGTGTTCAAAGACTTAAATGTCCTCCGGGGCTTGACTGAGGCAAGCCTCTAAACATCACAAGCCCCAAACCAAAGTCTTGTGATTACAGGTTATAGGTGTCGTATTCAAGAGAAGTGAAGTTGCAAGAAGGATTGGTAGGCATCAAGGATTCAGGATCTGAAAAGAAGTAGGACACTGGAGCATTTCTAGGACTTGGGCGCTCATTCTAGTGCCCTCTGAAGCTAAACTTCATGAAACAAAAGTTACAGGGTTTATCAGTGTCGGAAGGAGGTCCGAATCCCACAAAGAAACTGGTACCTTGGACTTGGGCGCTCACTCCAGTGTCCCTGACTATTCTACCTCGAAACCCCAAAAATAAGTATTTTGTGATTTGCTATTTTACTTCCGTCTGCAAGAGCATTTTCTGTTATTCATCAATTTATTGTTGTATTTGTATAATTAAGATTTTAATGGTCAATTAAGCATAAAAGAAGAGATTGATAATTAAATTCCCTAATCCAAGTTTCCCTACATCTCACAATGAGCTAGGGTAAGATAGTGCTCGCCACTCGACCCTAGGTCCTTGAATGTAAAGTGGAGAGGAGGATTTAAACATCAAAACACTAAACATTAACAAATCTAATTTTCCACTAAACATTTTGGTGAACCTGTGTTTTTGGACTTAAATTTGTAACTTGTTGAGTGTGTGTCTTCAGATTTGGATTGATTTCATTCATTCATATAGTCATTCATTTTATTGCATTGAGAAATATTTGAAAAAATTGCATTGTTTGGCTTACTAAATTGTATCATTTCTTTCTAAATTTTCCTAATTCATGATTTTTGCATCAGATTTGATATAAGCTACAGAAAAACACAAAAATTTAGAAATTTGCATTGCATTTTCGTCATTAATTTGCTAGGCTTTTGTAGAAATTTTGCCAATTTTCATTAAACCTAGTAATTCCAAAATCTAGGGTTAGTAGGAAAAATCTTCTTTCAAATTTTTCTACTGATTTTAGAGGCTTATTAAAATTTACATTTGACTGTAGTATTGCATTTAGTGCCAATTTGCATTTAGATTTAAAATATTTGCATTTTTGCATAGAAAATTTCAACAAAAACTAGCAATTTTCATGCATTTTCCATAGATTTGCATTGGCATTTTGCATAAAAATTCTTGGAAATCATTTTAATATCTGAGATTAAGTCATTTTCATTATAAATTAGACTTCAAAACATTCACATAGCATTTTGTCTCAACATCTCAAACCTAGGGCTTCAAAAACAACGATTTTCGCTAAATTTGGCCTTATCAACTCTCTAAACTTGCACCATAGGCATGTTGTGAAAAGTATTTTTACATTAATTTGTTTTTATCAAAGTAATAATTTTCTTCCCCTCCTAAAAATCTTCACAAAACCCTTTTATCGGGCTCTTGTAGTGAAAATTTAGTGAAAAACTACACATTTTGGCTATTTTTGCCATAGGGTTTGACCTAGTTTGCACTCCAAGCATGTTGTTATCAATTTTACAGATTGAGGTGACTGATATTATTGATATTGTTTTCTAAACCTCCTAAAATTCCTTACAACACCCCTTTTACTAGGTCTTGGAGTTGAAAAACTGTGAAAAATAGCCTATTTTTGCTATATTTTCACTAGGGTTTGACCTTAAGTGGCACTAAAAGTGTGTTGTGTTGGGTATTTTGACACCAAGAGATTGTCATTACTAATATTATTTTTTTTCCATCATCATTTTCCTCACAACACCCTTTGCTATTCCCTTTTGCATTGAATTTTGCTGAAAAAAGTGCCTATTTTAATATATTTTCACTATATTTTGACTTGACATTAACTTGAAATCTCATCAAGAGTCTGTTAAGAAGGCTACTTTTGTTTTTTTAGATTGACATCAGACATATAACGTGCTTCCATTGATTGAAATCCTTACAACACCCTTTGGTTCATTCATTTGCATTAAAAGAGTACAAAAATCCAGCATTTGAGGCTATTTTGGGGTATATCGCTTTGCACTTATCTTTGACATACTTTTGGAAAACTTGCAAATTTGATTTGAACATATAAACATGGCCTTTAATCACAACAACAACAATAGGTTCCCTCCTAGACTTTACATGAAAAGAAAAGTCGTTGAACCCAAAATAGTATTTACACCTCATGATAGAACAATCGGTGATTATAAAGGACCTCTTTACATCACTATGAAAATAATGGGAAACCTTGTGGATGGAACTCTTATTGATCCTAATTGCATGACTAATGTTTCCACTAAGGAGTTCCTCTTTTCACATCAACTAATGCAAGGTTCTTATGACCTCTCGAGCATGATGATTAAGACACATAAGGGAACCTTTATCAAGCCTTTGGGTAAGATATCATTGTTAGTAACACTATCTGAAAAACATGTCGAACAATGGTTTGATGTTGTCCCTATTTTTGACCTCTTTAACATTAAATTGGGACATCCCTGGCTAAAAGAAATGAAATCTATCCCTTCAACAATACACCATTGTCTGAAATTCCCTCTGGATGGTCATCTAATCACCGTCCCTCGCAACAAGTATAAACCTTTGGTTCAGAAAACACATTACAAGTTGAATTACATTTGGGATGAAATTGAAATACCTAGTCCTCCTATACAAGAGATGACAAAAGACAAACAACCCACATGTGAAGAGAACTTTAGACCAAAAGGACAAGGTCCCTATGTTGAGGTTCCTCCCCCAAAATCCTTACAAGGATCAGGAGGTCATTGTCAACAACAAAATGTTCCACCGTGAAAAATAAGGTTTGACCCTGGTACTTCATCTTCTAATTTGGAAAAACCTATGAAAGAGCAAGGCCCTGTCTTACAAGAGATAAGTGGTCAAAGAAAGAGAAATAGAAAAGCAAGAGAAAGAAGAAGAAGAAGACAAGAATATGCCATAAACCTTGCCTCTCAACAAGAAAACATTGATCCCAACATTCAACCAAACAATAATGATCCTAACGATGAACAACATGATGAACAAGACATGAATTTGGCTATGATACCTTATGTCCCACTTTCCTCCAACATTAGGGAATGGGAAGATGACGACAATGATTTGCTTATAGACAACCTCTAGCTCGACAGGGGCCTATAGGTAAGTATCTCTAACCCTTTATCTCTCTCATGATGTGCTTGCCCTGTGATGTGTTTTGTGTTGTTTAGGCCTTCTGGGATAACCTCAGATTCTCCCGTAAGGTTCAGGATACTAGGAGATCACCTCTATTGTAACCTTCTTCTATTTGTATCATCATTCTTCTATATTATCTCTCTCTGATTTCATTGTTGTGTGTTGTATCTTATGGACATAGCATCGTAGTTGGTGACCTAGGGGCACCCTCCTACATGACTGTCCCTAAGAGACTTGTTTATCCTCTCTTATTTATTGTTTCCCTCCTCTAGTGTTTCTATCTAGCAGGCAGATGACGACAAACATTTATACTGATGCGGACCTAGTGTCCCTTTCGAGAGCAATCAAAACATGGACTTAGTTCCTAATATGACGATGGGGTTGTATATCTTATTTTACGCTTGTCTAGTGGAAGCACTCATGCTTTTCACGTAGTGAATTTGATGATGTTTCTGTCACATTTACAAACCTTAACAATACTGCTACTCTATGTACCTTTGTTTGTCTTTGAATCTGGCCTTAGAGGTTCTCAATTCGGGGAGCTTCATGATATAGCCCCATGGTTATCCTTGAACTCCAAATTCATTATATAACCTTTGCTCTTTGTGTGGTTAATCATATGCATTGATGTTGTTTATCATGATGTTGTAGACACTAACATGTTTCTTGCAGGGATGTGTTTGTGGGAACATTTGGCAATCGTAAAGTACATGTCACCTCCGGGGGGCATGGGCTTTGCAAAAGTCGGTGTTCCCTTGTGTGTTTTCTTCCTACCTTAACATGCTCGATATCGATAACTGATATCAACCACCTTAAGGTGGGGGCATATATAAGGTAAGCTATCTATTGTAGATGTTAGCTATGTGCTTGTCCTCAAGTGCAGTCTAAAGACTTGCTCGATGATTGCATCCTACATCTTGAGTTTGTTTGCGATCAATCAATCAATCATATAAGCCCTCTACGGAGGCGGGATATCACGTATATCCTTTTTATCTTAAGCCGTCTACAGAGGCGGGGATGGTGTATTTCTCATAGCAGATTGCACATCCTATCATTTTCAAAAGTCCTCTGTGGAGGCAGGGAGCGGTTCTGTGACTAACTCAACCCTTAAGCATGTCTTCGGTGATTGTTGTGGCGAAGCCCAATCATTGATGTGTGCCTATAATGCGCCTAAGATGGTGATGAACCTAGAAATAGGGAACACACCATCTCTTGTCTATCGTGTTTTCTCCATGTTTTCAAGTGTGTGTGTTTGGCGTGCTTGTTTTGTGTGGCGTGTTTGTTGCCCCATGTATACACCTAAAATTAGCTCCATCATCTATCAATTAAATAAATATTCTAAGTTTATTTGATTGGTTCATTATCCCATAATTAAATAAAAATTAATTTATTTAATTAAATTCCCTAAATTCTTCTAATGTCTCACATAATTAAATAATCCTACATTATTTGATTAATCCTAAATTCCTCTATCCTAAGTCCTAATTCCATAAATCCACCTCACCAATCCACCTCACCTTTTCCACCTCACCATGTTGCACATGTAATTAAATATTTTAAATATTTAATTAGCTAATATTCCTCACCCACATGTCCTATTTATCCTCTAGTCAAAATTAGTTAACTCATCAATCAAATTTGTTAACTAATTAGTCAATTGAGTTCACTGGTCAATCTATTCTGTTGACTCTTCAATCAACCCAGTTAACTGATCAATCAATTTAGTTAACTCTCCAATTAATTCACTTAACTGATGGGTCTATTCTGTTAACTCCCCTGTTGCATGATGGAACTTGGACACTTGTCCTCTTTCTATTCGTGCACATTCCTCAACCATTCTTAACCATTGATCTTCTTATTTCTTCTCAATCGTTGATCTCTTCTCTTCTGAGTCTATAAATTGAACCTTATTCCTCCATTTCTATCATCCAAGCTTTAAGTAAAATTACTCTGTCAAATTACTAGTGCGCCTTTGGCACCCCCACTACCATACATTTGCTTGAGATCATCCCCATTGCTTTGAAGCTTATCTTCATAGCAATAAAGTATCACATCCATTTCTCCATCACCATCTTGAAGAACGAAGCAAGGAAGTACACTTCCTGAGGGTAACTTTCATCACAAAAGATCGATCGAGACTAGGTGAACAATGGAAGCCGCAGGATAACAAGGTTTGTGAGGTTTGTGTTTTATTTGTTCAACCTTGTTATTTGCATATTTCATTGTGATATTGAGTTTGATATGCTTATTTATTTCATCCAATTTTTCTGATAACATTTCTAGTGCCCACTGTGATCTAACCCATCTATTTTCTGAGTGTTTTGTTGAGTGTGTTTGGTCACAGCTTCAGGTGTGTTTTGTTACAAATCTGGCAATCAACTTTCATACATAACTTCTTACTCTCAATCAGACCTCACCATTGAGCTCAGGAGGCCTCACAGGTGAAAAATAACATATAATTTGCTTACTTTGTCTTATTAGAAAATTTTTAAATTTTTTTTTAATTTTCAGCCTATTTTTGCCAAAAAAACCAAAAACACAGAATTTTTTTTGTCACCTTATCCTATCATGGCTTGATATTCTATCTCTTTTGTCACCTTGTCAACTAAGGTCTTATCCAATATCCTATCCATAGTGTCAGCCTAGCATAGCGTCTGTCATCTTTATCATAGGTTCATCCTGAACTACGCTGCCTTTACGTTGTCATGTAGGCAAAGCCATTTTCAATGTGCCCCTGAGGCTTCCCCATCCATCCCGTATCTGGTTCTTCTATCTATCTAAGTCCACACCACTTTCTATCACGTAGGTCTTAGGTCCATTAGGGTTCAACCCGAACTACATTGCCTCTGCGTCGTCACGTAGGCAAGGCCATTTAGCAATGCGCCCCTGAGGCACCAGGTCAGTCCCTTAGGGTTTGTCTCACCAATAAAGATTGTGGAACCTTTCACAAGGCAAGCATGCATTTAGCAAATCATGCTTCTAAACCGAAATCTTGGCACAGAACATCAACCTATCCAAAGCAAGGAAAAACATATACCAAAACACTCAAATTGATTCTATATCAATTATGGCAAGAAGACACTATTGGCAAGAGACATTGTGTGGCTTCATGAGTGTTGTCATTGATGGCAACAAAGTCTATCCCACACATCCGCAGTACATAGTATGTCTATATCAGAAGTCAGTTTGAAGATTGTTTTGGTTCAGTGAACAAGAATAGAGTATGTAACAAGGTCTGACAATTAGGTCTGGATCTCTTAGATGGTGTAACTCAATAAGTTGCGGACTTGGACAAGCCAAGAGGGGTATCATAACTACTGTATTCCAAATATTTAGCCTCCGGTAGTAAAGCATGGAAAAGATATGAACATCTGAGTATTGGGTTCTAGTCAGGTAGACCAAACAGAGGAAGAACTGACCGGTAGAGTATTAGACTTCAATCTGGATGAGTTAAAGGTGTTGATCATGCAATATGTGGGATTATACATTGTTGGCCAACATGATTAATGACTTCTATGCCTATGTTTTTGATACGCATCACAAATCAAGCATGGATTCAACCGAGAGACCAGTAACTTGTAAATATCTTGAGTGTCCTTGTTGCCGAATAGAAATTCAAGATGGAATCCTTGATGCGGATATATATACCAGATGGATTTTAGTATGTAGATGTGTGGAAGGTACAAGTTATGAAATAAAGTGTGAAGAAAAGTAGGGATAAGTGTGAAAGAAGCAAATAAAGTCCGGTATGTGACAGAGAAACAACATTAAAATAGAGGAAGAATGAAGTGCATCAAATCAGTGTATTAAGCCTAACCAGAACTAAACTCTTGCATTTGTAGATGCTTCTCATCAGTTCAAATACATGATTACCTTCTATAAGTTCTATAGACAGTGGGTCTCTTGTAGGCAGTGTGCCTCTTGTGAGCAGTGTGCTCGCAGTGAACCCTAATTGGCAAGTGCCATTTTGTATTCCTTATTCTTTTAATAGAGAATACAATTTTGGTTAGTCACCTCGTGGTTTTTCCCTTAACATGGTTTCCATGTAAAAATCCTTATGTTATGTGTGTTGATTTTAGTTCTTCTCTTATGATCGCATATGCTTATATGTTTTGATGCTACACTAATTATTAAGATAGCAAAAAGAAAAGAAAGTAAAAGAAATTTTGAGATAACTGATTCACCCCCCTCTCAGTTATCTGCCTTGTTTCCAACAATTGGTATCAAAGCTAAGTTCCTCTAAACAAAGCTTAATAGCTTGAGGAAGATCTGGGAATCTCAATGGATATATATGGTATGAAGGAACAACTTCAGTCTGCCCTAGATGATCTTGAACAATCCCACTCTGAAGTCAATAACTTGAGAGAAAGACTCAAACAAGCTGATGATTTCATAAATAAGCTAAAAGAAAAACTAAGTATCTCTGTGAAAAAGAGAAAGGAACTACTTCAAAAATTAGCCAATCAGAGTGAAGTCAATGATACTAATGAAGATATGGATGAGAAAAATAGGCTATGTGAGAAGCTGTCAAAAAAAGTCATTATGGTAAGGCATAAATGGAATCAGGGGTTATGAGATTTGCCCAAGAAATTGAAGAAAAAAGGAAAATTGAAGATAATCTAAAACAATCCCTCAAGGAGAAAATAGAGGACTGCCACAAAATGGATAGAATAATCAGGCATCTTGAATCAAATCTTGAAGAAGCTAGAGACAATGAAGAACAACTTGAGAATCAGATAGACACTCTTAAACAAGATCTTCAAATAGCAAATGAATACAAACAGAAATTCAAGCTAAGCTTAGCTCAACTTGAAATTCTTCTTGAAAGCTAAAAGAGGGTAGATGATAAGTGTGGTTTGGGATATGAGAAAGGTGAAAGCTCCGAATCCGGTCAGAAGAACTTTGGATCAGGAAATCAAAGAAACATGCCTAGAAGACCTATGATAAGGAAACCAAATGCTCAAAGATATCCATCTTTCAATGGATATTACTTCAATTGCAACAATTTCGGTCATAAAGAAACTTAGTGCAGGAGGAGAATAAATCAGACTAATCCATCCTTCTCCAGACAATGTTTCAACTGCAAAAGGTATGGTCACAAATCTCATGAATGTAGAAATATGCAAATAAATAATTCATTCAATGGTAGATGCTTTGCATGCAATAGAATGGGACATATGGCTAATCAATGTAGATCAAGAGGATATCAATCAAATAAGTAAAGAAATGTTGTCTATTACAATTGCGATAGATCTGATCATATTGCCAAATTCTACAGAAGTAAAAATTAGGATAAAAAAAGGTCTGGTGTAACATAATCAAAAACAAGATAAGGGTAAAGGTAAAGTGAATGCGGATGAAGTTCAAAAGGATATGAGCAAGATTTGGGTAAAGAAGAGTACAGAAAATATTAGGGATGGATCTACACTGGAATCCGGTATTGATATTCCTTCCAGAAACTAAACAGGTGAGCTCTGGCTTAGGGGGAGTCATAGAGAAAAACAAATTCCCCCAGCTAGTCAACTAGTGCCTAGATTCGGCACATGAAATGCTACGGATTAAAAGGTTCTCAGAAAAAAACCTTCAAATAATCTTCAGTCAAAATGTGAAAGATCTGCATGGAGTTTTGTAAGACTTATAACTGCTCAAGTTAATCCAATTCTGATAGCTATCTGATAAAGCAGGATTTTCACAGACAGATCCAGTATGATTCAGAATTGAAATACTTTGATCTATGGACCCATGGCATGATTGAAGAAAAGAAGATACATTGTCAATCCTCACTGACAATGATTCTAAGTTTAGCACAATGATTTGAGAAGATCTCTCATAAAATAGGGTAACCAGATAACTTAAGTTGTGCATTTATTACAAAAGGAAATTAGGGTTTGTACAAGGATAAAAGGGTTCTTTCACTCATCATTTGCACACTTGCATTCATGAAGAAGAAAAGAAGAGCTCTACAACAAAGTTTCTACAATTCACTCAAAGATCAACTGGAAAATCGAATTCAGCTAGTGATTTGTTCCGGCTCCTATTTCAAATCCTAAAGCGTAAAAAGGTACTTCCATTCTAAAAATCTCTCTCTAAATCTTTTGCAAGATGGCTACTCCAATGGTTGTAAAGATCACTGATAGGCCACGTCCTAAATTAAAGAAATACCCCTATAAATCTCTATAAGTTGATCCTTTAGGCGCATTTTCTAGCATTCCACATGGGGTATTGCAAGTAGAAGATGTTAGGGTCTATATCCATGCCAACATTGAGGAATTTGGAGACTCAAAATTGATGGACATCTATCACAAACAGCTAATAGATGATAGTTTTAAACTCAAACCTGAATTCAAGGCCCTCTAGGATAAACATTTCAGACATTTCATACGCTTTCCATGTTTTGTAGAAGATGATTGGGTCCGGTATGTCCTAAGCAGGATGCATGATAATTTCATGTGGTTAATGAGGCCCTTCAAAATAACTAAAGATGCCATCAGGGCAGTGACTGGACTGCACTCATCCAGTGGGTTACCTGCACTTAAATATGTCAAGAACCAGACAGTAACTGAAGCCACTGGATCTAAATTTTATAAAAGAGCAATGACTATAGATGACATCATAGATCCGGATGTCAAGTTTGCCTTAATGATAATTGGGTACAAGATCTATCATTCTACCAGGGAGAATTCTGTGTCTGGGACAACAATCTATGCAGCATTTCAGATGCTGAGGGAAGATGCAGATTATGACATGTGTGAACTTCTTCTAAATCAACTGTTAGAAAACATGTAGAAGATCAAAAAGGATAAGAAGAATTCCTTTAAATATGGTTGTCTAATACTATGTCTATTCTTCTACTATATGAATGAGCTACCCAGATCTAGTGGTTGGGTTTGGCAAAATAATAAACTAGTTGCAATCCAAATTAGAGATTATATGTATGGACTTGGTGATGCTAAAGCTTAGAACATATCTCTTTGGAGTTACTTTAAGAACTTCCAAAGCATGATGCAAGCCAGAGAGAGGATACCTCAATCCATAGTTGAGAAATACAAGGACACAGTGTGCTTCATGGTTGACACTAATCAATGGCTAATGGAGGTAGTTGAGCCCAGAACTATGTGGATAATGCCTATGGGATATGAGGTCAATGAAAAAATCTTGGAGCTACATATTCAACACCTGTTGAGCTAGCCTAAGGACCCTGAAGCAGAAAGCTTTGGCACCTTTCAAGAACTAAGTGTAAAAATACATGTTGAGTTAAGACAACCGGAGATAAAGAGGAAAGTAAGAAGGGAAGTTGAAGAAATTGCCAAAAGATTTGGCTTGTCAAAAGAGGCGATAGATGCAAATAGAGAGAAAATAGAGAAGGCTAAGAAAGAGAAACAAGAAGCAAAGAAAGGAGATGTTCTGGTACAAGCCTCCTCCCAAACTAGATCTTCCAAGAGCTCTACACCTGCCACTCCTAAAAGTTCAAAGGCCACCAAACTGGAAGTCAAGACATTCAGAAAAGGAGAAAAGAGGATGAAGACCAAAGCTACAAGGTCATATACAAACCTTAAAGATGATGAAGAAACATAATCTGATGAAGAAATCAAGAAAATGAAGAAGAAGAAAACATCTGAGGAATTCTCTGCTAGTAAAAATAAGGAAGAAAAGGCAGAAGAATTTGTTGAAAAGCCCACTCTTTCCACTGATGACATCATCAAGGAAGTTACTGTGGATGGGAACCTGCAACTAGTAACAGAGTTCTATGATGAATACAGTGATACTGACAAGAGGATTTTGGAAGAAGCTACTGTCAGGTACCTAAACATTTACAATAAAGCTTTCATTGAAATTATATCAATAATTCCTACAAGTATAGAAAAGGTACTTGAACTAAGAAAAGAGAATGCAAAGGCAAAAGACCTAGAGATTTGGGAACAAATAATGATTCAACTTTATCCTTCTATCACTCCAAAACAAATGGACATGATTTTTAAAGATTGTAAGGATGAGTTTCGGAGTAAGGCAAGAATGAATAAACGTATGCTTGGAGAAACTGACCAAGTAGCAACTGAGACAAAAGATATCCTTCGGAATGCTTTGAAAAGATTCAATCTTCCTGTTATAGCGGAATTAGTTGAAGAACCTTCTACCATGGATGTTGAAGGATTAAATGTAACCAATGAAAAATCTTCTGATTTGGAAGGATCAAAAGAGATAGATGAAGAGAAGTCTAAGGACTTGGATTCCTCTGTTTTGGAAGATGAAGTTCATGAAGTAGTAAACACAGGTAACATCTCTCCTCTAGATCCCACTATAGACATTCCAAATTCTGAAGCTGAAGGAGAAGGAAGAAAAGAGGAGAAAGTGAGTCAAGAAGAGGAGGTTAAAGGAAAAGGAGAACAAGCAGAAAAGACCAATGATGACTATTCTAATATCCCAAAGAAGACTCAATCACCGCAAAGAGACACTACAGAGGTAGTGAAGAACTTCTTAAACAAAGAAATGATGGAGATAGATGAACCTAAGCTATTTCAAGGGCCACTAAATTTCAACTCTCTCTCTTCAATTCAGACAATGAAAATAGCATCTTTTGCTCAAGCCAAAGCAAAAGAAAAACTCTTGAAATCTCACATGGAAGACTGTGAACTATTGGAGATTGTATCCGGGATGCTAGAGAAGATCATGCCATCATTCCAAAAGGATCCTTCGGCCTCTCCATCTGGCAACCTGAAATCTTTGGTAAATTCTGTTAGCACTCACTTTGAATCTCTACAAAAATTAGCAGAAGCAAAGGTCCAGAAGGAGTTTCTGGGAAAAAGATTCTCTGAAGTACAAGGACTCATTGCTAATGATAGGAGGATCCTAGACATTGGAATAAAGAGCCTTGAAAATGCTCTTAAAGATGGTGGGGACATATACAAATTTTGTCTATCTTGGCCCAAAGTGACAAAGGACATTGAAAAGAAGGTGAAAGAACAAGAAGGTAAACTGTCAAGTTTATCTCAGAATTTTGATCCCCTTACTACCTCTTTAATGAATCAAGAATGCCAAGCTATTGTCATCATAAATGAAATTAAGAGGCTTGACAAAGAAAAGAAGAACATAATAAATAGAATGAGTGAACTTAGAGGGATAATTATCCCTAAGCTAGAGGCAATGCATGAGGCCTTGACAGATGCTCAGACCACAACCCGGACCAGTGATTCAGTAGATTTAAGAAGGGTAAAAGCATATGTATTTTTGTTGAGTGGTCACATCTCCATTTTGGATAGGATGAAGTAGAGTTGGGCCACAGAGTTTGTATAGTTGAAGACTACTTTTGCGGATATACTTAAGTATATGCAAGTATAACACACACACACACACACACACACACACACATATATATACTTATGCGGCGATGTATAGGACAATTTTTGCAAATTTTTGGTATGTAGATTCTGCCCTTTGTCATTGATGTCAAAGGGGGAGTGAGGAGTAGTGAAAAATGTGGAATCTAGCTAAGGGGGAGCTCCGGTAAAATAGTGCAAAAGACAGAGCATCAGCCAAGGGGGAGTTACTGCAACACTTAGCCATTTTTCACTAAGTGTTGCCATCAATGCCAAAGGGGGAGATTGTTGGCAAGAGACACTGTGTGGCTTCATGAGTGTTGTCATTGATGGCAACAAAGTCTATCCCACACATCCGTAGTACATAGTATGTCTATACCAGAAGTCAGTTTGAAGATTGTTTTGGTCCGGTGAACAAGAACAGAGTATGTAACAAGGTCTGACAATTAGGTCTGGATCTCTTAGATGGTGTAACTCAGTAAGTTGTGGACTTGGACAAGCCAAGAGGAGTATCATGACTACTGTATTCCAAAGATTTAGCCTCTAGTAGTAAAGCATGGAAAAGATATGAGCATCTGAGTATTGGGTTCTAGTCAGGTAGAGCAGATAGAGGAAGAACTAACCGGCAGAGTATCAGACTTCAATCCAGATGAGTTAAAGGTGTTGATCAAGCAATATGTGGGATTATACATTGTCGGCCAACATGATTAATGACTTCTATGCCTATGTTTTTGATAAGCATCACAAATCAAGCATGGATTCAACAGACAAATCAGTAACTTGTAAATATCTTGAGTGTCCTTGTTGCCAAATAGAAAATTGATGGAATCCTTGATGCGGATATATATACTAGATGGATTTCAGTATGTAGACGTGTGGAAGGTACAAGTGATGAAATAAAGTGCGAAGAAAAGTAGGGATAAGTGTGAAAGCAGCAAATCAAGTTCGGTATGTGACAGAACAACAACATTAAAATAGAGGAAGAATGAAGTGCATCAAATCAGTGTATTAAGCCTAACCAGAATTGAACTCTTGCATTTGTAGATGCTTCTCATCAGTTCAAATACTTGATTACATTCTGTAAGTTCTGTAGACAGTGGATCTCTTGTAGGCAGTGTGCCTCTTGTGAGCAGTGTGCTTGGGCAGTGAGCCCTAATTGACAAGTGCCATTTTGTACTCCTTATTCTTTTAACAGAGAATACAATCTTGGGTTAGTCACCTCATGGTTTTTCCCTTAACAAGGTTTTCATGTAAAAATCCTTGTGTTATGTGTGTTGATTTTAGTTCTACTCTTATGATCTTGTATGCTTATATGTTTTGATTCTACACTGATTATTAAGATAACAAAAAGAAAAGAAAGTAAAAGAAATTTTGAGATAACTGATTCACCCCCCCTCTCATTTATCTTCCTTATTTCCAATAGACACATCTAATGCAATAATGTTTTGGGTTTTGTATCGGTTAACTTACAAAGTCTTGAATTTTTGTTATTATGTCTTCCTATGCTACTCGAGGATGCCAAAAAGCTAGAGATGCTATGATGGGGGCATTCATTTTCTTTTTCTATTGTTTGTGGATCAAACTTTAGTAATGTGATGACTATTGTCTAAAGACATGATCAGAAAAAGATCATCAAGGACTTCAGAAGTCTAAACATGAAAAGGGGAAATCCTTGTCTGTTGAAATGCAAGAAATACTCAGGTTATCTAGATTCAACTTTGACTAGATGCTTGTATTAGCTTACCATATCAAAATCCATGTAAGAAATACTCAAGTCATCTCGGTTCAATTATACCTAGATGCTTGTATTATCTTACAACATTTGGAAAAAGTACCAAAAAGAAAATTGCCCAATGATTAAATAAGCACTTCAAATACTTGCAATATCAAGATGGCAAAATCCATTTGCATTCCATATCCATAACATATCCAATTACATTCCATATTCATACCCATACCGTATCCAATTATATTTCATATCCGTATCCAGTTCCCATGCAATAAAGATTCTATGCAGAGTATCATTGTTTACAATTCAAAGCTTGTGATTCCTTCATTTGCATTTTCTTCTATCAAATCAAATTTCTATCTATCATTGTGTCTCTCATCAATAGTTCTAGTTGTCAGTCTGAGCAGTGATCCAAATATAGGTCCATCCTTAGTCCATACCAATCAAGTTAATCAATCTTGTCAAACGATCCAATCACAATCAAGGGTCTTGATCCTTGTCTAGTTGTAAACCAACTAAATCAATTATAATCAATCAATTATCTTATATAAGATGTTGCATTGTCAAAATCAGACCAACACACGCATCTTACATGACATGGTTCACTTCCTAAAACCAAACACTATCCTATCGGGTTGCTCTAGGGATCTATCATTCCCTGCCATGACAACACCATCGTATATCATTATTGATTAATCATTGGTTTACAGCTGGACAAGGGCAATACCTTGTTTGTTCTTGTATCATTTGTGCATACTTGCTTGCTTGCTTGTGTGTGTTATAATTCTATCTTGCATCACATATCATTCAACTCTTTCTTCAACCAATTTCTTCATTCTAACCTATTTTTCACCTTCTTCATCGTGAGATCAAGTCCATCTCACGTCGTCCACCTTAGCTGCCCTGTCCAATCTCCCGAGGGGGCATCCTGTCGTCAAACTTGTACCAGAGGAAAACTGGGGCATGTATCATTGTTAGAAAAATTCTTATTCTTTGAAACAATGTGATAAAATGCATTGCTTCAAAAAGGGGCAAAATGTATACACCTAAAATTAGCTCCATCATCTATCAATTAAATAAACATTCTAAGTTTATTTGATTGGTTCATTATCCCATAATTAAATAAAAATCAATTTATTTAATTAAATTCCCTAAATTCTTCTAATGTCTCACATAATTAAATAATCCTACATTATTTGATTAATCCTAAATTCCTCTATCTTAAGTCCTAATTCCATAAATCCACCTCACCAATCCACCTCATTAATCCACCTCACCAATCCACCTCACCTTTTCCACCTCATCATGTTGTACATGTAATTAAATATTTTAAATATTTAATTAGCTAATATTCCCTCACCCACATGTCTTATTTATCCTCTAGTCAAAATTAGTTAACTCATCAATCAGATCTGTTAACTAATTAGCGAATTGAGTTCACTGGTCAATCTATTCTGTTGACTCTTCAATCAACCCAGTTAACTGATCAATCAATTCAGTCAACTCTCCAATCAATTCACTTAACTGATTGGTCTATTCTGTTAACTCCCTTGTTGCATGATGGAGCTTGGACACTTGTCCTCTTTTTATTCGCGCACATTCCTCAACCGTTCTCAACCATTGATCTTTTTATTTCTTCTCAACCGTTGATCTCTTCTCTTCTGAGTCTATAAATTGAACCTTATTCCTCCATTTCTATCATCCAAGCTTTAAGTAAAATTACTCTGTCAAAGTACCAGTGTGCCTTTGGCACCCCCACTACCATACATTTGCTTGAGATCATCCCCATTGCTTTGAAGCTTATCTTCATAGCAATAAAGTATCACAGCCATTTCTCCATCACCATCTTGAAGAATGAAGCAAGGAAGTGCACTTCCTGAGGGTAAATTTCATCACAAAAGATCAATTGAGACTAGGCAAACAATGGAAGCCGCAAGATAACAAGGTTTGTGAGGCTTGTGTTTTATTTGTTCAATCTTGTTATTTGCATATTTCATTGTGTTATTGGGTTTGATATGCTTATTTATTTCATCTAATTTTCCTGATAACACCCCATATGTAGTCCAAAGACTTTCTTGATGAGTGCATCTTGCATTTTGGGAGGTTTTACATGTCTTGTGTGTGTGTTGCCCCATATATACAGTCTAAAGACTTGCTCGATGAGTGCATCCTGTATTATGGGAGGTTTGTTTACTTTCCAATACTTGCATTTGCATTTCATATATATGAGAAAAAGAAAAGAAAAGAAATCATGCCTGTCTTCCATGCATTAATGTGTCTTCTATGCATTGATTGTCTTCTCTATGTTCTACATGATTGTAACTATCTTCTCCGTGTTTTACATGCCTTTTACTATCTTCTATGTGATTGGCATGTCTTCTCCATACTTGGCGTGTTTACTGTGTTTGTGATTGTACTTTAATGCATGTATTGGCCTTGCATTTATACATACATTAAAGTGGGGGCTAAATGTAACATCAGAAAATGTCCCCTTGGGGGCTTTTCCCTCATAAGGTTTAGCTCCCAGGTCTTTTGCATGCATTTAGGACATCTTAGTTCATAATTTGGCATCCCGATGGAATGAGCCCTACGTAAAATGACAAATGGGACCTAGGAGGACCCCTTGTGTTGTACCCTATGCAAAATAGGGGGGAGGACTTGGGCACCCGCATTCTAGACCTACCCTATTTTGGGGCAGCCCTAATTTCCAAGTGTCAGTTTATGACTGTTATTTGGGTCCTTTGCTGACACGGTAAGTTTGAATTACAAAAACCTTAGCGGGAGCGTTTGTAGTTACATATAAAAGCATGCTTAGGCATTCATTTAGAAACTAGAAGATGACTAGCAAGCTATTATGTTCTCAAGGTGATTCAAGGCTTTCATTGTGTTGCAAGAGCAGACTTGTGTGGTTTGTGTATTTGCATTTGTAGATTTGAGCATCAATTTCCTCATGGAATGAAGAGCATCTTCCTCCCATGAGAGCTTCACTACAAGGTGACATTATATTGTGCCTTTATCATTGATTCCTTTAGTTTTTACCTTTGCCTCACAAGGGCACACACTCTTTATCTAACAACGGTGTTCATAGACTTAAATGTCCTTTGGGGCTTGACTGAGGCAAACCTCTAAACACCACAACCCCCAATCCAAAGTCTTGTGATTGCAGGTTACAGGTGTCATATTTGGGAGAAGTGAAGTTGCAGGAAGGATTGGCAGACATCAAGGATTTAGGATCTAAAGAGAAGTAGGACACTAGAGCATTTCTAGGACTTGGGCATTCACTCTAGTGTCCTCTGAAGCTGAACTTCCAGAAACAAAAGTTATAGGGCAGGTTAGTGTCAGAAGGAGGTATGGATCCCACAAAGAAACTGGTACCTTAGACTTGGACGCCCACTCTAGTGTCCTTGACTATTCCACCTTGAAACCCTAAAAATAGGTATTTTGTGATTTTCTATTTTACTTCCGTCTGCAAGAGCATTTTCTGTTATTTGCCAGTTTATTGTCGTATTTTTATAATTAGGGTTTTAATGGTCAATTGAGCATAAGAGAAGAGAATTTGATAATTAAATTCCCTAATCCAAGTTTTCCTACATCTCATAGGGATCTAGGGTATGATAGTGCTCACCACTCAACCCTAGGTCCTTGAATGTAAAGTGGAGAGGAGGATTTAAACATCAAAACACCAAACATTAACAAATCTAATTTTCCACTAAACATTTTGGTGAACCAATCATTTTTGGACTTAAATTTGCAACTTGTTCAGTGTGTGTCTTCAGATTTGGATTGATTTCATTCATTCATATAGTCATTCATTTTATTGCATTGAGAAAAATTCAAAAAAATTGAAAATTTTGAAAAATTCAAAAAAATTGCATTGTTTGGCTTACTAAATTGCATCAGTTCTTTCTAAATTTTTCTAATTAATGATTTTTTCATCAGATCTAGTATAAACTATAGAAAAATATAAAAATTCAGAAATTTGCATTGCATTTTCATCATTAATTTGCTAGGCTTTTGTAGAAATTTTGACAATTTTCATTAAACCTAGTAATTCCAAAATCTAGGGTTAGTAGGCAAAATCTTCTTTCAGATTTTTCTACTGATTTTAGAGGCTCATTCAAATTTTTATTTGACTATAGTCTTTCATTTTAGTGTAAATTTACATTTAGATTTAAAATATTTAGATAGAAATTTTCAACAAAAACTAGCAATTTTTATGCATTTTCCATATATTTAGATAGAAAATTTCAACAAAAACTAGCAATTTTTATGCATTTTCCATAGATTTGCATTGGCATTTTGCATAAAAAGTCTTGGAAATAATTTTTAGATATGAGAATAAGTCATTTTCACCATAAATCAGACTTCAAAACATTCTCATAGCATTTTGTCCCAACATCTCAAACCTAGGGCTTCAAAAACAATGATTTTTGCTAAATTTGGCCTTATCGACTCTCTAAACTTGCACCATAGGCATATTGTGGAAAGTATTTTTTCATTAATTTTATATTATCAGGGTAATCATTTTCTTCCCCTCCTAAAAATCTTCACAACACCCTTTTATCAGGCTCTTGTAGTGAAATTTTTGGGAAAAACTACACATTTTGGCTATTTTTGACTTAGGGTTTGACCTAGTTTGTACTCCAAGCATATTGTGATTAATTTTATGGATTGAGGTGACTGATATTATTGATATTATTTGTTGTACCTCCTCAAATCCCTTACAACACCCATTTTTCTAGGTCTTGGAGTTGAAAAATCATGAAAAATAGCCTATTTTTGCTATATTTTCACTAGGGTTTGACCTTAAGTGGCACTAAAAGTGTTTTGTGCTAGGTATTTTGGCACCAAAAAGTTGTTATTACTGATATTATTTGCTTTCCATCATTATTTTCCTCACAACACCCTTTGTTATGCCCTTTTGCATTGAATTTTGGTGAAAAAAGTACCTATTTTGATATATTTTCACTATATTTTGACTTGGCATTAACTTGAAATTACATAAAAAGTGTGTTGAGAAGGATACTTTTGTTGTTTTGGACTGATATCAGACATATAACTTGCTTCCCTTGACTAAAATCATTACAACACACTTTGGTTCATTCATTTGCATTAAAAGAGTACAAAAATCAAACATTTGAGGCTATTTTGGGGTATATCATTGTGCACTTATCTTTGACATACTTTTGGAAAACTTGCAAATTTGATTTGAAAATATAAACATGGCCTTTAATCACAACAACAACAATAGGTTCCCTCCTAGACCTTACATGAAAAGAAAAGTCCCTGAACCCAAAATAGTATTTACACCTCATGATGGAACAATTGGTGATTCTGAAGGACCTCTTTACATCACTTTGAAAATAATGGGAAACCTTGTGGATGGGACTCTCATTGATCCTAATTGCATGACTAATGTTGCCACTGAGGGGTTCCTTTTTTCATATCAACTAATGCAAGGTTCTTATGACCTCTCGAGCATGATGATTAAGACACATAAGGGAACCTTTATCAAGCCTTTGGGTAAGATATCAATGTTAGTAACACTATCCGAAAAACATGTCGAACAATGGTTTGATGTTGTACCTATTTTCAACCTCTTTCACATTAAATTGGGACATCCTTGGCTAAAATAAATTAAATCTATCCCTTCAACAATAAACCATTGTCTAAAATTCCCTCTGGATGGCCATATAATCACCGTCCCTCGCAACAAGTATAAACCTTTGGTTTAGAAAACACATTAAAAGTTGAATTACTTTTGGGATAAAACTGAAATACCTAGTCCTCCTATACAAGAAATGACAAAAGACAAACAACCCGCATGTGAAGATAACTTTACACCAAAAGGACAAGGTCCCTATGTCAGTGAAATAATATACGAAGGAGTTTTACAAGTTGATGATTTGATTAGGCCATAGTGAGGATGATCTTGAGAAGGGAACAAGATATTTCAATGGGTTGAAGTATAGTTTGCAAGATGAGTTGAGTCTGGTATCACCTAGGACTCTTGAAGAAGCATATCAACTTGCCATAAAGGTAGAAGAAAAACTTTTAAGAAGACAACCAACAAGGAAGAAATAGAGGATGGGGTTAGAGAAAACGGACATTAGGCCGGAAGTGGACAACAACAACCTATTGTTATATGGAGCCTAATCAGACTCAGAGGTTAAATTTTCCCCACTTTTATCAGCATAGTTTCCCCCCAAATTCCTACAGGATCAAGGGGTAGCACCCCTTGCGGGGTCTAGAGGTAGTGCCCCTGGTGCGCTCCCTGTCGCGATACAGGGCGGGGTCAAGGGGCAATGCCCTCAAAACCTCACATGGTTTTTTATTATTTTATTAAGGCGTTGGGGGTTATTTTTCTATTAGCCAACATAAAAAAACCCTATTTTTGTAACCAACATAAGGCTTGATAAAATCAGCTAAGGGTTAGGGTTTCCGTTGATATTGTATTGTAGCATTTGCAACAGTATTGAGTTGCAGGGATTATTGGTTGTAATCGGTTTGATTTACTGGATAATAATATTGGACTCTCTATTTGGTTGATGTAGCTTGAGTTTGGGTGAACCATGTTAAAACTTGTCTCTCGCTATTATTATTTCTATCTATTTCCATTCCTTTGTTTAATCTTTATTTGCATTTAATTGATATCTTCCACTGGCTAATCCTAACACAACCCCATGAAGAAGTGGCTGAAAATTCAAGTGGGATAGTCAATCAAAATAAAGGAGATAGATCATATGGAAGAGGAGGTTTTCAAGGAAGAGGAAGAGGCTTTGCTGGAAAATGTTTCAAATGTAACCAGTATGATGGTCATAAGAGTTGAGATTGTCCTGAGTTCTCACAAGGAAGCCATACAAGGATTGAGAGAAGAAATTAGATTGTACAAGTAGATCAAGAAAGTGTTGAATCACCTACTCATCACCAAGAACCTGAATCTAGAGAGTCCTTGTTGTTCACAAGAGTGGTATTAAAGCCACCTAAGGAGAACCAGGAGCCAGTGCAAAGGAGATCTTTATTCAAGACAAAATGTAAGGCTAAAGGTAAGTGCTACAAATTAATTATAGATAGTGGGAGTATGAAAAATTTAGTGGCTACTGAATGGTAGATAAGTTGAGTCTTCAGAGGATTAAACATCCTACACCATATACGATTTCTTGGCTATAGAAAGGTCATCAATTGTTGGTCAATGAATAGGCTTTGGTAGAATTTCAAATTGGTAGTTACAAGGATAGTGTTGTATGTGATATCATGTCCATGGATGTGTGTCACATTTTGCTTGGTAGACCATGGCAATTTGACAGGAATGCCATACATGATGGAAGAAACAATACCTATACTTTTGAGAAGGATGGTATCAAACATGTCTTGTTGCCCTTGCAAGAACCAAAAGAGGACAACCATAGCAGCAGTAGCAATAGCAATAGAAAGATAATGTTGATGGGTGATAAAGAGTTTGTACATGCTAGGAACGAGGAAGAAGTTGCAGCAACAACCAAGGAGGTATTTCTTCATTTTTCTGAATTAATTGAAAGTATGAAAGGTGTTGATTTTCATTTGGAACAACTAAGAGAATGTGTTGAGATAAGTGAGTGTGAATTTGGGACAGCAATTGGTCCTTGGAAGGACATACATGAGTGGAAGACAATGGCACCATTGAGTACAAGGGAGATGGTGGAAGAAGAGGACACCAAAATTGTAGCAAACAAACAAGAAGAAAATGTTGGGACAGCTATAGAGTATGGTCCCATGAAGGAAATAGAAATGCAGGCAAGTTCAAAACAATTCCAAGATGAGCACCAGGACGAGATGAATCATGAACAACATGAGGAAGATGATCTGTTACTTCAAATTGTAGTAGTTGAGAAGGAATGGCTTGTGCTAATAGGAAGTAGAACAAATATTGTAACAAGAAATGATGAGGTATAGTTTATGTTTTCCAACTCCTTTGATTCAAATAAAATTGATTTCCTTGAGTGTGTAATGATTGAAACAGAGAGGTATGAGGAAACCAAATAGCATGGGGCAGCAATAAGGATAGAAGGTGTTTCATACATTGTTACTAATTTCTCAATTTTTTTTCATACTCATGTTGAAATTAATTCTTGTTTGAGTGAAATGGGAGAAGTTGAAGATGATGAGGTGGGGCGTAAAGGTAGAAATTTTAGGTGGAGGAGGATGGAACAACAAGAGTTAATCCTCATGGTGGGTTGTAATAGGATGCAGCCAACAAGTAGAAAGAGAATGAAGGGAATACTTGGGAAGTGAAATTTGATGCATGGTGGACATGAATCCATGAATGACTATGAAGATACAGAGTTCCTCGCACTATGAAATGGAGGATCTATTCTGGTTACATGCTGGAAGAAAAGGAAGAAGTAGATGGATAGAGGTTGCTGAGTCCAAGCATTAGAGTATGCTACAAGTTGATACATCTTGAAAGGGTAGTCCTACTACCCAACTCCATTTGTGAGCTATGTTCACAAACATCTCACCTAGGGGAGCCTGATGCAGGGGCATTTTCCCTAGTTTTGTTCTATCTTAGTTTGTTATAATCTCTTTATTAGAAACTCTTTGTTAGAAGCTATTTGTGGTGATTAATTAACTAAATGTCATTGGCCTATTTAAAAGAAATATGTTTAGTAATTGTGATCTTTCCAAATATATGTGGTTAGCTTGACAGTTATAGCAGTTTTAGTCAGTTCCTATTGCCATAGGGGAATGGTTAGTTCCTACCTTCCTGTTAAAAAATAGTTGAGGGAAAACTGTTGGGAGTTGGAAGGAAAGAATAGAAACTGGAAGTGTAAGAGAGGAGGGATGGATCGATCTTAGGGAGTGAAGGTCACCAGTTAAGAGGAGGGAGTAGATTATGGTAGGGAATGACCCTTGAATAGAGAAAGGGAAAACATAGAGGAAAGGAGAACGTAGAGAAAGAGGAGAATGCAAAAAACAAAAACAAAAAGGAACATAGAGAAAAGGAGAAATGGCGAGGATTGGACAAGAGGGAGTTGACTAAGTGAAGGGGGGGGGATTGAAGTCCATCATAAATCATTTTTTGTAAAGTTTGCTAAGTCTAATGCCAGCCAATGTGTATCCTTATGCTGAAGGCTGATTTGGCTATGAAATGAATAAGTAGATTCTTGGTAAAGAAATTTCTTGAGTCATATACCAATCTCTCGGATGTTGAATGGTTAATCTTCAAAATATATTTCATTTTAGTTTAAGTTCTTGTCATTGTTGAATTCCTATCATTGTATGTATCATTTTAGATTGAGTTCTATTCTAGATTATTGTCTACATTTTCTTATCAAGTTGTCATCATTTTAACAATCACATTTGATAAAATCTACTTTAAGTATACATATTTATGTTTACCTTCACAACTCTAAAATTTATTATATAACAAGTGAAAATGGTAATATCTATATGATTATTTTTATGTTTTGGACTTACTACAATTTTTTTTTAATATATTGATTAGTGTGTAAGCTCACACATTTTTGTGTGAAACTTGGAAAATAAGCATACCTTAGCTTTATTTTATCTCATCACAGCACATAAAGTCTTGACTTGTTTGTTAAATATATTGTTTTTCACCCTTGTTTAGATCAAGAAGTGTAGAATTGAACCAAATCACTTCATTTAGAAAATTAGATAAAAGTACATTACCTTATGTTGAGGGATTTTTAAGTTATATTTTATATATACACTAAATGTTATCTTATGAATTTTATATTTTACATATACACCAAACATTACCTTATGAATTTTATATTTTATATATTTACATTATACATTACCTTATATATCAACCACTTTGAATTTTTAATTTTAAATGGAAAGGGTCAATTCTACAACCACTAGGTTGACCCTAGAACCATAAAAGTGTCCCTTGGAGAATACATATTTAGATACAAGTGGCTAATGGCTATATAGAGGTAGGTGCATGGATAAATGTCATAAGTGTGTAAGGCAAAGGTGAATGTATCAGAGTATGTGTGTATAAGGATAAGGTTGGGGCTAAATATATGGGGATGTGTGTGTATAGGATGGACAAGGGTAAGACGAATTAGCCCAACTTTGCACAAAATTGCACCATTTGTCTATATGTAAATGTATCAAGATATTTCCTCAAAATGGGCACAAAACTAATTGGGAAAAGGCATAGGAATTCAAATTTTACTATTAAATTTTTCCCCAACATTGAGCTGCATGTGAATAAAAAAAAATAATCATGCACCTCAAAGTATGTAGCACTCACAAACATGTTCATGTAAAGTAAATATTTTGACATCAAAGGGTATGAAAGGGGGTCAATATAAATTAATGGTCCCTACAAGGTGTCATTATGTAATTGTGTCCTTTAGTATGTGCTCTCCATAGGAACCTACAAAATAGAGAAAATGAGTATAATTAGTAGTTTTTGTCTCACAAATGAATATTAGGTACAAAATAGGAACTTGTCAACTATCTAAGAGAAATTCGAACAAGAGTAAAAGAGTAAAAATAGTAAAATTCCACCTATTTGAAAGATGATAATGGTATGTTTGATGCGGTATCCATGGCACGAAAAGGTGCATGAAATGCAAGTCATGTCATGTGATAATGTTCTATCTATTCATAGTGATGAGTCTAGATATAGTACCTATCACTACTTGAAAGATCAACATAGGATGCAAAGAATTCAAGGAGGGGGAATATATTGTCACTAACATTCCCATGTTGAGCATTCAAGCAATGATAGGTGTTATAGATACTATACATGAGAGTAAATATCATCTATAGATAAGCATATAAGCATATGGACCATGTAAATAAATATAAAAGTTGAATAACTCATGTGATAAGCAATATAATATAAATAGAATGATAAGATGTGATAAGTGATGAGTGTTATAATTGTCTCCTTTAATATCTATGTTTCACATTTCAAAGACACATTATACAAACATTTCCCTCTCTTAAGCTAAGACTCTAATTAATATCTAGACAAAGCACTATGTTTTCTATAATATGTTTTAATAAATGTATTTATGTTAAATTAGTTATTTTCAAATATAATATGGTATGATTATATTGTTTATGATGATCTTAGTGAGTAGGGATTTTTCTATAGGACTAACTCCTTCCTACAACAACCAAGAACAATAACTTGTAGCCAAAACACTAGAGTTCCTACAAACAAGACTGTAGAGTTCATGTAGCCAAAGGACCAATTCCCTGCAGCTAGAGAATTAACTTCATGCAACCAAAGGATCAACTCTTGTAGCAAGGCATGTAGTTACTTACATCTGTCCAAGCAACAGTTAGCTCCTGCTCTACAGATAAGAATGAGTTCCAGAAATAACAACGAAAGAGTATGCAAGAAATGGCAAGTGCCTATCTTTCAACAATGAACATGTAGGGATTGAATGAGTCCAAGATAACCATTCCCATGTTTCTTAATTAGCTTAGAATCGTACCACAGTCCTATTTGAATTATTCCTCTTTGATTGTTTCAAGTTTAACTTTCCTAGTTTGGTTTTTCTTTTCTAAAAATAAGAGTCCTTCCCTTGTATAATAGGAAGTGGGTCGACTGGGCATTAGTTTCTATAAATGTATGAATTCTTGATGGAACATGTGTATATATTATTTTCATCCAACATGTCTAGGATAGTTGGATTTTCTTCATGAATATACTAGATTGTTGTAGTCAATAAGAAAACAAAGTTTTCTATCATAGTTGTTCTTACTCTCACTCTTCGAATGTGGTGAATTGATTGATGAACCAATTTTGATTAAGTAGTTGATAAAAGGAAAAGGATGTAGTCAATCCAAGTAAGGGCCAACTTGAGGTGGATTGCAACCTGTTAGTATTAGATTCTTGCAATCAAGACTAGATTTGTTTGATTCTGTGTTCAATTTATTACTTTGTTTTAGTTAGTAGTTAATACAAATAGCTTCAGAGTTTATAAGGTAGTTTCCCTATTTTTAGTATAAAATTGCTTTCCTAGTTTGCAAAGAATATCATTTACTAGCTATATACAACCATAACGTTCAAATATCTAG
Organism: Cunninghamia lanceolata; assembly: GCA_027924645.1. NCBI lineage: Eukaryota > Viridiplantae > Streptophyta > Pinopsida > Cupressales > Cupressaceae > Cunninghamia > Cunninghamia lanceolata. The sequence goes on from BSBN01000007.1 coordinate 1,869,717, forward strand.
AAATCTTTGGCTGTACACATAATATCAACACCATGCCAAGAGATACATTCTTGGATTGATAAAGTAAATGTAATATATCATCACTCACTGAGCCACTTGATACAGGATGAGGACATTCATTGAGTTATGTGCAAGCCTTAGCTACATTAGGTTTTATGGGAATTGATATTACTTGATATTTTTGGTGTCATTATCAGGGATGGTGTCAAAGATTTAGAAGCTTATGGGTTTAATATTGTTTATTTTCCTTAGATTTTAAATTCATTCATTGTATCTTACAATGCATAGTTAGTCAAAAATACCAAAAAAACACATTCATTAACAATATGCAATATGTAACATTAGAAAAAATCTAAATATTGCATGTTGCAGAAAAGAGACTATCTGGGAAGATTCCTTCCAAATGTTGAAAATAGTCAAGAAACAATTTTTGAAGATAAGGTTCTAGTAGCAATAGAAGACATTGTAGACTGAGAAGATATAGATAAGGTAACATAACATACATGTGACATTTCCTTTGAAGGATAACAATTCCATTCATTCTTGCAGCACACATGCCCACAAGATAATTTGGATCACGTCATAATAGTTGAGGAGGAAGTGGAGAATCATGCTAACCTGGTTACCTTTTAGTTTCCTATCACTGACCAGGAATGATAAGTTTCCATGAAGAACATTCATCCCTCTTCTCTACTAAACTTTCATGGTCTAATTATAGAGGACCCTAACACATTTCTATTCAAGTTTGATGTCCTATGTCGAAGCTATGATTACACCATAGATGCACACAATTTAAATCTTCTTCCATCCACCCTCAAAGATGTTACTTTGACGTGGTTTACAGGATTAGGTAGAGATGTGGTGGTAGATTGGTGAACCATGAGAGAGAAGTCCCTGTAAAAATATCAAGATTATTGCCAAGGTAGTGTTGGCAAATGGTCAATGCTCCTTGTGGGATTCATGACATGGACTAACCACCTCTCATGGATTAATTAACTCTTGCACTTGTATCAAAAATTGATGGGTCGACCTTTTCGTTTAACGACAATCATGGGCCAACAATTGGTATCAGAGCGAAAGGTCATGGGTTTGAATCCCCCTAGGTAATGCTAGGGGGGTTTGTTGGAAAATGGTTAGCACTCCTTGTGGGATTCATGACATGGACTAACTACCTCCCATGGATTCATTAACTCTGGTGCTTGTATCAGAAATTGATGGGTCAACCTTTTGGTTTAATGGAAATCATGGGGTAATAGGTAGATACATGAGGGGAGATGATATATTCAGAATGACATAGAAAGAAGATGAACCCCTTGAGGATTATGTAGAGAGGTTCATGTTCAACCTACAAAAGTCACATCAAAATAGGATCTCCCTAGAATCACTCAAACTTGTATTTTTTGGAGGAGTAAATGAGGAATGCATGGATGCTCTAGACTTGATTGGAGGAGGTGACATTTCCTAGGTACCATTTTATGACATTTGTAGAATCTGTAGAAACTACTCAAGGTCCGTGATGAAAATGGCTCGCAGCCTTAGGGCTTTGTCTCCTACAAAAACTATTGTAGGAGTCTCTAGAGTAGAACTTAGCAACCTCCTTAAGGACATCAAACAAGACATTATCAGTCATCTAGAAACTCAATTAGAAATGTTGCATGTGAATAAAAAGTAGGAGGAAGAAAAAGAAACATTGACTAAATACTTCCCCCATTGTAGGCAAAAGAAGACTAGTTGTAAAAGCAAGAGGTTAGCCAACATAGCTAAAGAAAGGAATGAGAAACTAGAATTTAATCCATTCAAAGGAGAAGATGGACAAGATTCTATGTAGTACAACTAAAACCATTGTAACCATGATAAGGTATGTATCATGATCCCTTTGTTGCAAGTATGGGCCCAACAAGTGTTGTCATTGATGTCAACATACTCATGTTGCATTAATGAGAAGGATTGGATGAGCTATGTGCTGAGGATATTGAGAAAATTAGTCTCAATCAGGAATAGTGAAGAACAGTGATGACAAGATGGTAAAAGTCCACAATAGGTTGAGGATCAGAGGATGTGGTTTAAAAGGGTTTGTAGATATAAGTCTTGAGATGCTCTAGTCAAGTTTTTAGAGGTCTGCATGAAGATCTGAAGAAGTTATGGCTGCTCAAGTAGAACCAGTTCTAGCAGGTGTTTAGAGGTGATAGGGTGTCACAGATAGGTCTGGTGAGCTCTGGAAGTGCATCATCCCATTATGCGGATTGAAGGGAGTATTGATGAAGTCCTTGACAAGTGTCAACTAGATTGGATCATGGTTTGAAGGTCCGGAAGAGCCTGTTCATTTGTGACAGTGATGACAGACTGTGTTCTTATAGCTCTAGATGAAGGAAAGAAGAATTCCAGTAAGCTGATAAAGTGCGGATGTTCTTGGTGGCTCAGGAAGGCTGTGGTGATCTTTGGATCGTGTCTAGTTCATGTTGGTGGTCTGCATTGAAGTTAGAGTTTGGATTTGATGAATAACCACCGGATGTTGGTGTTCTTCCTGTGACCGACTGACCAGATGTATTACACATCTTCCAGAGGATCTATAAGTGTTTACCAACTTAGATGAGTGTTCCTAAGTCGATGCCTTGTATAAATAAAGGATTGTGAAGTCATTCCAAAGTGTGTCTTATGGAGATGAGAGTGTGGTAGCGAAGAAGAGAGCGAAAAGCAAAGTAGAGGTTTTTGGCCTTTAATGGAACTAATTCAAGCATGGTGAAGATGCTACTTTCCAGTTCATGTATGTAATACTTGTTTCTTTGTAGACAGTGTGTCTCTTGTAGGCAGTGAGCCTCTTGTGAGTAGTGTGCTCAGGTAGTGAGCCCTAATTGGCATGTGCCATTTGTTCTTTCTATTCTTCTAATAGAGAATACATTTTTGGGTTAATCACCCCATGGTTTTTCCCTTAACCAGGTTTTCCACATCAAATCTTGGTGTCTTATGTGTTGTTGAGATTCTGCTTTTGATTTGAATGCATTATGTTTCATGTTTAATATACTGCTAATCATCAAGAAGTTTTAAATGTGAAAAAGGAAAGAAAGTTTGGCACAACTGATTTACCCCCCCTCTTAGTTGTGTGCCCTAAGTCTAACAATTGGTATCAGAGCCAAGTTCCTCTAAAAGGAGCTTAACCACTTGAGGAGATCCAGGATGTTGTCCTACAAGAAGGATAGTCCGAAGTTTGATGGAACCAACTTTACTCTTTGGAAAGGTCGCATGAAATGTCACTTGTAGTGTATGGGAATGGCATACTGGTCCATGGTTACAAAAGCATATGTACCTCGGTCTGACAACACTAAATGAACTCACAGATGCTAAAAACAATCTGCAGACCAGAGATGCTCTTCTAAGTGCATTATCTAACTCAGAGCTTTCAAATGTTATTGATCTCTCAACTGGCTCTGAGATTTGGAATAAACTAGAACTTTTGCATGAAGGAGATCAATATGTTAAATGTGCAAGGTTACAAATTCTAAAAGGGAAATTTAAAAAATTGAAGATGAGAGATGATGAAAATATTACTACTTTCATGCCAAGAGTAAATGAGCTAGTTTGTGGAATCAGAAATGCTGGTGGAGTCTTGGATGAAAATGAGATTGTTGGCAAAATTCTCAGATCCCTTCCTGCTACCTACAAAATCAAGGTTGCTGCCATTGATGAATTCAAAGCCCATACAACTGTCACAAGAGACCAATTAGCTGGCAAACTAGCTGCTTTTGAAATGACCAAGTTTGGAGATGATCCCCCCAAGACTGAATCTGCATTCAAAGCCAGTGCCTTTGTGAAAGGTAAACAAAGATTTGATCCAGGAGAAAACTCTTCAAGGAAATTGTCATGGTATGATCAAGCAAGAAAAGACATGGAAGTGGAAGAAGTAGAAACAACTCAACTTGAAGCCCTCATTGCAAAGAGACTACCAAGAGGATCCGGTAAGTATGAAGGAAAATTACCCTTTAAGTGCTTCAACTACAATAAGATTGGTCATTTTGCCTCAAGATGTCCAAAAAGATTTACAAGGTCAAACTCTAACAGACAAAGGTTCCAAAACAATTGTTATTATGTTCATGAAGAAGATGATAATGAAGGAGTAATAGATGATGAATCAGAGATAGGAAACAAATCTGGAAATGAATGGGTGTTTATTGCCATCAAGGAAGAAGATCCAATGTCCTCTGAATCTATCAATCATATGGTTGTAGAAAGAGCTTTGGCTGCCCAAGTTGAAGAAAAGGATGATTGGGTCATTGATATTGGATGCTCTCACCATATGACAGGTGACAAGAACAAGTTCTTAGATTTGGAAGGGTATGAAGGAGGAATGGTAAAGTTTGGTGATAATTTTGCTGGTAGGATCAGAGGTAGGGGAACTATTTCTTTTGATGGAAAGAACAAAACCGGTAATCTACTGTATGTCGAAGGATTGAAGCACAATCTTCTCAGTGTTAGACAGTTGGTGGACAAAGGTTATGATCTCCGGTTCAAGAATGGAAAATGCAGGATCTTTGAAAGCTCTAGAACCAAGATTGCATCTGGTACTCAAACAAAAGGTAACATCTTTCATCTACTTGGTACTAATAAAAGTTGTCTGTTTGTTCAAGTTGATCAGAGTTGGTTATGGCATAGAAGGATGTGTCATGTAAATTTTGACATCATCAAGATAAGCAATACTCAGGCTGTAAGAGATCTTCCAAAATTGGTAAAACCTACAAATAGTTTGTGAAAAGAATGTCAGCTAGGTAAACAGAGCAAAGTCTCATTCAAAAGCAAGGATTAGTCCTCTACCGGATTATTAGAATTAGTTCATACTAATCTATGTGGTCCGACAAGAATCAAGAGTATGCAAGGTGATAGATATTTCATGTTACTCATTGATGACCATTCCCAGATGATGTGGGTTACCTTTCTAAAAGAGAAATCAGAAGCTTTTGAGAAGTTCAAAATCTTCAAGGCTATGGTAGAGAATCAAACCGGATTAAAACTGAAATGTCTGAGGTCTGATAGAGGTGGTGAATTCACATCCGGTGAATTCATAGATTTTTGTGAGAAGCATGGTATAAAGAGATAGTTGTCTGCTCCTAGGACTCCACAACATAATGGAGTAGTAGAGAGAAAGAACCAAACCATCTCGGAAGCATCCAGGACAATGATGATGGAAGCAAATGTTCCCCAGATGTTTTGGAGAGAAGCTGTCAACACTGCAGTCTATACTCTCAATCAAGTTCAAATCAGAAGCAATACTGGTAAGACTCCTTATAAACTTTGGTTTGGCATCACTCCTACTGTGAGATATTTTAGAGTATTTGGTAACAAATGTTACATTAAAAGAGATAAAGATCTAGGAAAGTTTGATGCTAGAAGTGATGAAGGAATTTTCTTGGGTTACTCCACTCAAAGCAAAGCATACCAGTGTTACAATAAGAGACTAAGAAAGATGATAGAAAGTACAAATGTGAAGGTTGATGAAGGAATTAAGAAACCCTCAAGGTTTTATGAATATGATGAAGATGATCAGAATGGTGTTCTGGCTCAAGGAGCTTAATCCTCTTCTGAAAGTCAGATTCAAACTGATTTGGTAAATCAGGAAGAAGAGATAGGTCTGAATGAGCCTGATCAAAAAATAGAAGTGCAAGAAACTCCCAAAGTTCTAAGGTATGTAAGACTGAACCACTCTAAAGATCAGATCAAAGGTGACAAAAGCAAAGGTGTGCAAACTAGAAGGAAAATTGCTCAAAATTTAGATGAATATTGTCTGATTTCAAAGATTGAACCTAAGACAATAAATGAAGCCTGCAATGATGAAAACTGGACCAAAGCAATGGAGGAAGAGTTGATGCAAATTGAGAAAAATCACACTTGGGATCTTGTTCCCAGACCTAGAAACTAGAATGTGATTGGAACCAAATGGGTCTTCCGGAACAAACTAAATGAAGTTGGTGAAGTAATCAGAAATAAAGCCAGATTGGTCTGCAAAGGCTACTCTCAAATAGAAGGAATTGATTTTGAAGAAACCTTTGCTCCGGTGGCAAGAATTGAAGCAATTAGATTATTTCTTGCATTTTCTGCCTTCAAGGATGTCAAGGTGTATCAGATGGATGTCAAATCTGCCTTCCTAAATGGTGACTTAGAAGAAGAAGTGTACATTGAACAATCGGATGGATTTCAATTATCTGAGGATAGTGATATGGTCTGCAAATTAAAGAAGGCACTATATGGACTAAAGCAAGCCCCAAAAGCTTGGTATGAAAGATTGGACAAACATCTTTTGAAGATTGGTTTCAACAAAGGTATTGTCGACAATAACTTATCTTTCAAAATTGACCATGAAAACATCTTGATTGTTGAAGTATTTGTTGATGATATCATCTTTGGAGGAAGAGACAGTATGTGTAAAACCTTTGCAAATCAAATGAAAAGTGAGTTTGAGATGTCAATGCTTGGTGAAATGAATTTCTTCTTGGGTCTGCAAATTTCTCAATCAAAGAAAGGAATCTTTATTTCTCAGACCAAATATGTGAAAGAATTATTGAGGAAATTTGGGATGGAAGATTCAAAGCCAATGAATACTCCCATGGCAACTGGATGTAAGTTGAGTAAAGATGATGACTCTCCTAAGGTAGACCAGACAAAGTATAGATCAATGAGTGGTGGATTGTTGTATCTCACTCAAACTAGACCAGATATAATGCAGGCTATTGGTCTTGTGGCTAGATTCTGGGCTGATCCCAGAGAATCTCATGTCATGGCAATCAAAAGGATTTTTAGATATCTAAAAGGGACAGTTGAGTATGGGTTGTGGTATCCTCGAGATCATGATTTCTCTCTTCATGCATATACAGATGCTGATTGGGCAAGAGATGTGGATGACCGTGAGAGTACCAGTGGTGGAGCATTCTTTTTGGGAAAGAGATTGGTTTCTTGGCTAAGCAAGAAATAAGAGGCAATATCTCTGTCTACAACTGATGCAGAATACATTGTTGCAGCAGGTAGTTGCACTCAAGTTTTGTGGATGAAGCAAATGCTAAGAGACATCAAAGTAGAGTATGAGGAGCCTATCACAATCTTCTATGATAATTCAAGTGCAATAAACATTTCTAAGAATCCGGTGTTGCATTCTAAGACTAAGCATATATCTATCAAATTTTACTTTCTAAGAGAGCAAGTGAACAAGGATGAAGTCAGACTGGAGTTTGTGCCCTCAAAGGATCAGATTGCAAATATCTTTACTAAACCTCTTCCCAAGGACTCTTTTGAGTATCTCCAGGAGAAGTTAGGGGTTATTGCCCCTCTGATGATGAACTAGGATGCACTGATGTGCATCAGTCCAGTGGATATCGCAGTCATATCTTGTAATCTGGATTGGTGATGGGGAGCTGCTACTTAGGGGGAGCAGCTGGTATGATTCTGATGTGTTGGAGTTGCAAGCATGAGCCCTTTGCCATTGATGTCAAAGGGGGAGAGAAGACATGTGAAAAACAAGTGGTTGCTGATCAAAGGGGGAGCAGTAAAGGAAGAAAAGACATGTGAATGGTTGTTGCTGATAGGGGGAGTTGTGACAGTAAGGAGAAGTACTTGTCTTGATGGTTTTTCACATCATATGTTGCCATCAATGACAAAGGGGGAGATTATTGCAAGTATGGGCCCAGCAAGTGTTGTCATTGATGTCAACATACTCATGTTGTATTAATGTGAAGGATTGGATGAGCTGTGTGCTGATGATATTAAGAAAATTAGTCTCAATCAGGAACAGTGAAGAACAGTGATGACAAGAAGGTAAAAGTCCACAATAGGTTGAGGATCAAAGGATACGGTTTAAAGGGTTTGTAGAAATAAGTCTTGAGATGCTCCAGTCAAGTTTTCAGAGGTCCACATGAAGATCTGAAGAAGTTATGGCTGCTCAAGTAGAAGCAGTTTCGGCAGGTGTTTAGAAGTGACAGGGTGTCACAGATAGGTCCGGTGAGCTCTGGAAGTGCATCATCCCATTCTACGGATTGAAGGGAGTATTGAGGAAGTCCTTGACAAGTGTCAACTAGATTGTATCATGGTTTGAAGGTCCGGAAGAGCCTATTCATTTGTGACAGTGATGGCAGACTGTGTTCTTGTAGCTCCAGATGAAGGAAAGAAGAGTTCCAGTAAGCTGATAAAGTGCGGATGTTCTTGGTGGATCAGGAAAGGCTGTGGTGATCTTTGGATCATGTCTGCATTGAAGTTAGAGTTTGGATTTCATGAATAACCACTAGATGTTGGTGTTCTTCCTATGACCGACCGACCGGATGTATTACACGTCTTTTGAAGGATCTATAAGTGTTTGCTGACTTAGATGAGTGTTCCTAAGTCGATGCCTTGTATAAATAAAGGATTATGAAGTCATTCCAAAGTGTGTCTTGTGGAGATGAGAGTGTGGTAGCAAAGAAGAGAGTGAAAAGTAGAGCAGAGGTTTTTGGGCTTTAATGGAACTGATTCAAGCATGGTGAAGATGCTACTTTCTAGTTCATGTATGTAATACTTGTTTCTTTGTAGACAGTGTGTCTCTTATAGGTAGTGAGCCTCTTGTGAGCAGTGTGCTTGGGTAGTGAACCCTAATTGGCATGTGCCATTTGTTCTTTCTATTCTTCTAACAGAGAATACATTATTGGGTTAATCACCCCGTGGTTTTTCCCTTAACTAGGTTTTCCACATCAAATCTTGGTGTCTTATGTGTTGTTGAGATTCTGCTTTTGACTTGAATGCATTATGTTTCATGTTTAATATACTGCTAATCATTAAGAAGTTTTAAATGTGAAAAAGGAAAGAAAGTTTGGCACAATTGATTCACCCCCCCTCTCAGTTGTGTGCCCTAAGTCTAACACCCTTTTCGTATAGTACTTCATTTCCTAGTTCATTCTCAAATGCTCCCAATTGGTATAATACCCCATGGAACGTCAACATGCCTCCTCTAGCCTGAAAAAACTCAATACCATCTAATTAGACATCTCCACAAGGTGGATGATAGAAATAGCCATACTAGTCACAAGTTCAAAACCAATAGTGGTAGCCATCACCTAATGCATCACAACAAAAATGGTGAGGGAGGTAGAATTGATCCAACCCTAATGTTTCCTTCCAACAACCACAACCCTTGCCACAACAACTAGTAATTATGCCAAACAATGCTACTCCTACACCACCAAGAGCTACTCAATTACCTGCCCAACCTGCACCTAACCCAAACAATAAGTTGGCTCAGCCTACATGTATACACTAATGAGGTATTCCAATACCTGACCTATATGGTCGAGGTAAGTAATGTACAACTTTGCTTAGGGAAGCTACTTCTTAGACCAACTACCCACATCATCATGGAACTTTGCATGGATAATCCAACCATAGACAGTAACTTTCAAGAAAACAATAAAACACCAAATCCTAAGCCCAATTAATCGAAGGTAGAAATCAAGAACCATGGCCTACCCTTTCTAGATAGATTAACCATAGAAAGACATGAACCTAAACCAAAATTTGACTTCTTGGGATAGCTAAAGAATGTTTGTGTCAAAAATCCTCTATTTCAAGAAATAAAGGATGTACCAATCTACACCAAAAAAAATTAGAGAATTGTGTCTAAAGAAGCCATGGTAAAAATGTGATAACCCACAAATTGTCCAAGTCATTGGGCAACTTGTAGTCATCATTCTTTGAAATACAGTTATCCCAAAATATGTAGACCCTGGTAGTCAAGTTGTGAATGTACACATTAATGAAATCCTCATACAAAAAACTCTAAATTTGATTTAGGTTTTGCCGTTAATGTCATGACTAAAGAGACAATGCAACTATTACAACTTGTTGATCTTCACCCTACTCCCATAGTGTGACAATTAGTAGATCATTCCACTATTAAGCTATAAGGAGTCATATAGGACCTTGTCATTACATTAGATTCCTGGAAATATCTAGTTGACTTCATGGTACTACAACTAAAGGCCAACTTAGGAGGATATCCTATAATACTAGGTAGGCTATGGTTGGCAACAACTGATGCATTTATTAGCTATCAATTAGGAAACATGATAATTTCCAATGAAAATGTGACTAAGATATTGGTTTTGTATCCTCCAGCACAACCTTTTTCTAACCTAGATGATATCTAGTATGGCCAAATCCTGAATAGAATGACCAATACTCTATTCAAACACACATGACTATAGGGAGAAACCCTTTGATAGACACTGAGGATGATGATACTATAATTTCAAGCACAATGTAGAATAACTATGGAGTGGATCCTTAGCTAAATAATTGTTTGACCTATTTGTCATTCCCATTAGACAATATCTTCCCTGCAGAACACATCAAAGTACGCATCTGACATCAACATATTCCATCACCTACTACCTCATAGTTGTTGTCTTAACACCTCATGTTTCAATATAGATTCCATGTAATCTTTGATAAAACAAGTTGAAATATTCCCTAGTAAGTCACTTAACATCAACAACCATTTGACGATGTAGCAATAGGATGAGCTGATTACTATGCTAGATGATCATAAAACAACCTTTGCATGGGACTATCACAACATGAAAGGACTTGATCCAAACCTGTGCACACATCACATATACATTAAAGATGATTGTAAGCTCGTAAGACAACCTTAAAGGAAAATGAATCTTGTAGTCCATGTTATGTCATAAATTGTCCCCCTTGGACTTTTACCTCCCAAGTTTAGCTCCTAGGTCCCCTTAGTTTAATCATGCATGTGTAAAACTCATCTCGGAGTAAAATTCCCTAAAACACATGACAAATGGGGCTTAGGGGCCACTTTAATGCTTAATCATGACCAAAAATAGGCCCCTGGACTTGGGTGCCCATACCCTAGTCCAGACCTATTTTTTTGGGACCCAAGTTTTAATTATCGGCAAAGTGACCATTAAAAGGTTTCCCTTTGTTGACCTCTTCAATTTAAATTATGAATGTTTAGTGGGAATGCATATTTAAGTAGATTAATGACTTCATTTTACACCTAGATGGATAATGTGAACTTGTGATCTTGTGCTAAGGATATTCAAGACTTTCATTGTGTTGTAGAGTAGTGTTATGTTGTGTTTTTACTTGTGTGTTGCAGAATTGTCTTCATCAATCCATCTCCTCATGGCGTGAAATATCTTCATCTCCTCATGAGAGCTTCACCTATGAGGTGACATCTGTTTTGTGTTTCAATCAATTTATCATATCATTTTCTTTTCTATCTATCCACCAAGGACATGTACTCTATCTAACAATGGTGTTGGAATGCTTGAATGCTATTCCGGGGCTTGACCAAGGCAAGCTCTTAAACACCACAACCCCCAACCCCTCTCTTTTGATTGTAGGATATAGGTGTCAGATCTTGTGGAGAGGAGTTATAGGAGATTTGTACAGAGGACAAAGATTCAAGATCTGAAAAAAATAATAGAAAATAGCCCTAATTAGACACAAGTGCCCACATGAGTGTCCTCTAATTTTGTATCTTTGGAAATCTCTGAACAAGTTACAATCTGAATTATATTTTGATTCCAAGCCCTCAAAAAAAGTTCCACATTGGACACAGGTGCCTACCCCAGTGTCCCTGAAGTTTCCACTTTCCAGAATCTAAAACCTGGTATATATCTAATCTGCATTTAGTGTCTTCCCATGTGAGCATTTGTCATGTTTCATTCATTTGTTTACGATTTCATATAATTAGGGTTTTAGGCATAATTGGATTAGGGTTTTAAAAAAATATCAATCTATTATATCTTTCCAATCATCTCATAGTGACATCAGACCTATAGCTGAGTCCTCTATTATCAATAGTGACTTAGCTCAGTCTATGTCCTTGAATGTATGTGTGAAAGAAGGGTTTGATTGAATCTAATTAATATACAATTTTATCATCCCCACTTTTCATACATAACATTTTGGTGAACCCAAATTTTACTAAACATTACATCTTGCTAAGTGTTGTGCATCAGATTTGCATTCATACATATCATATTCATCATCCTACATTCAAAAATCTTGCATAAATTTGAAAATTTTGAAAAAAATAAGCAGTTTTAGCTTGCATTTGGACACAATTTACATTATTTTCCTTGAATATTATTGAAAACATTTAATTTTCTAATATTTACATCAGATATGAGATAAATTATAGCATTTCATTATTTCATGATCATTTACCTTGCATTTTCATATCACATTTGCTAGGGTTTTGCTTGAAATTTTGCATTTTTCCATTTAACCTAGTAGTTCCAAAATCTAGGGTTTGTAGCTAAAATCTTGTTTCATATTTTACTACTCATTTAAAACACTCTTTAAAATATGATTTGGACTATAGTGTTTCATCATTGTGTGTTTTTGCACTTACATTTCAAATTTTGCATTTACACATTGTGTATTTCAACAAAAACTAGCATATTCATTCACCTTTCTTTAAATTTGACTTGCATTTGATCATTGTAGGTTCTTTGCATCATTTTCAAATATGATCTGAGTTGTTTTACACAGAAAATATGATTAGATTCCATTCATTCACAATTTTTCATAGTTTCATGGCTTAATTTCACTATTAGGGTTTAAAAAATCCTTGCATTTTACTACATTTTGGCTAATCTTTCATCTAGCATTACAAGATTGGTGTGTTGTGACAAATTTTTCTGCATTATTGGACTGATTAAAGGGTTTTAATTTTCTGTCCCTCATCACCTTCTTTGTTTCATTACATATTGTGTGCATTTTGCATTGAGTAAAGTGAAAAAATAGAGCATTTTAGGTGCATAAACAAGCATAAATTGGTGTTGTTTCATTGAATTCATTCTAAATATCTTGCATTTTAGATCTTTCATTCATATTCAAGCATATATTCATTTTTCATTTGAAAATGTTGCATAATTTCATATCATTGTGTGAAAAATTGACATATTCTTAATTACATAGTGTGTATTTCAACACTAATTGTTTACACACTTCATTCATATCCTTTTGATCAAAATCTATAAAATCATCAACTTTGCCTTGTTGTGTAGCACACTTTCCTCCTACCCACTGTGTTTTTTGTGGACTCTGTGTGTCTTTTAATACCTGTTTCCCTCAAACAAGTGCTTGGATGCGAAATAGTCTCACATCTAGGATGTATTAAGTATCATAGAACTTTGCATGAGTTGTCTTACTAAGATCTTATTGGACATAGTTGATACAAGACATTTCATTATGGCATCTGCATCTCATTGCTCTTTGGTATCTTTACATGCATATATCAAAAACTTTGATAATTTCTACATATTTCTTAATATGAATCAGGTCATGTTCTCACTTATATACAAGCTATGTATCATAAGGATATATTTAAATGTTCTTCATTTGAAATCCTTGATTATGTATCTAATTTTGACAACTTCATAGCTCTCATGAATACATACACTTCACTAGTAGAAGATCTAACAAAGTACATTTCCATGAATACTCTTGAGAAGGATGAGTGTGAAAGTTCTTCCATTAATGCCTTGGAACTAATAGCTAAAATATATGATGATGATGATTCAATAAGTTATCCTACTCCTCCTATAGTTAAATGTTTAAGAACCTTGGATGAGAAGACTAGAGATAGATCTACTTTGGTTGTAAATTTAAGTCCCTTAGACATCACTAATGATATGATCATCACCAATACTCTTCCTTCAAAAGCAGAAGCATTGGTGGATGAGAAAAGATCTCTCACATTAAATCCTTTAGGGATAGATGTTGAGTATAATCGAGAGGAAAACAATGTTAATTCAATCTTTATTAATAGACTTATTCCATCCACTAAAGAGATAATGGATAAGTATACTAATGTTCCTATGATGATTGTGCACCGGGGTCATGCCACAATAATGGTTAAAATTTTTGGCCAAACTTGATATTGAAATCAACATTTTAAACTAAATATTCACTTTCTGACACCTATAGCCATTAAACCATTAGGAATTTGAAGATGATGCGAACTAGTGATTTGTGAGATTTTGTCTGTAAATTCTAAATATATATTTTTAAAAATATTTGGAGTTAAATTGTAAAATTTTTTGTCTCCTTTGATTACTAGTTTTTAATAGTAAACAACATTTTTTAAAGTGATGTCTATTCTATTGCACATAAATTTTTTCTACAAAGGATAAAATTTTGATTCTTTTGAATTTAGATTGGTAACACCAATATCTAGAGGATGCATTTGGTTTCATAATGTTTTGTTGAATATTTTTTTTTAATTAAGTTTTGAAGTAAAACCAATTATAATTTAGACATAGGCGTATTCTGTCCAGCATAACTTTTTGGGAAGCTTATAATAAGGAATACATACAAAACATAAATTTTAAATGAATTCATTTGATCCCCAAAAGGTAAATCAAAAGTGGTTTTTTATTAGCATTTTGATAGGTGTAGAGGAGACTCCATTATAGGTATGGTTTAAAACTAGCGGGGTTCTACCCAAGGGGGTTTGAATCTAAGGGTGTTTGATCAAACCTTCTTCAATTAAAATCCTTTAAATGGAACCTTTCAAGGCTTCAATCATTATATTTTCTAAAAATATGTGATTTCAGAAAAAAATAGGATGTCCTAGAAAGTGTAACCCATTATTGTGGCAGCACCCTACGAGGGGCACCTAATGCACTTTTTTGCTTAAAACTAGTGATTACAGTTTAAGGTGATCAAAAACCACCTCGACCATGAGACAAAAAGTCCTCTTGAGCATGGGAATGAATGTCAAAGTGTTGTTAGTGAGTTCTATGCTACAAGGAGTGAAGGAAATATGGCTGAAGGTCCCATAGGGGACGTGAGGTGGAATTATTTGAAGGATAACAGCTGCACCTTGGTTGAGCTTGACTCATCTTCGAAGAAAGGAAGGTTAGGGGGCTGGATTACATTCTAACCTATGCAATACAAATCACTCAAAGAAGTTAAGGTGTTCAAAATGTGCCACAACATCCCATGATTGCTCACACCTACAACACTTGTAATAAAAAGTAAAGTAAGCAAGCATCACATGTGCCTGTCTCTCTTTCATCTTCTCAACATATGCTCCCTCCACTACCTTGTCTTACTCATAAAAGTGGTCAAGAATATGATCTTTTTGAACAACTTCGTGCTACTCCAACTAAGATCTCTCTTTGGGATTTAATACAAACATCACCTACATACCACAGAATGCTCCAAGAATATTTACAAAAGGTGATTGTACCACCTATTGTTAAGCCAAATGATGTAGCAGCTTTGTTAGATTATATGCAAGTGACAAAAATGGATATTATGTTTCAACAACATGAAATGCCATCAATTATAGTTGAAGACAAATATGATCCACTTATAATCTTTGTCACAATAGATAAAAAGTTGATAAAGTAAGTTATGATTGACAATGGATCGACTCTTAATGTTTGTGGCATTGACCTACTACACAAAATCAAGATTGACACATCTTTAATCAAACCAGATAGGCTTAGCATTCATAGCTTTGATAATATTGGTAGACAATCCTTGGTTACCATAATTTTACCTGTAAAGGTTGGATCCATGACATTATCTACCCTTTTTCATGTCATGCTTGGATCACTCTCATATAATATGACTCTCAGTAGACTGTGGATTCATGCCATGGGGGGTAGTTCCATCTACCCTTCATCGATCAATAAAGTTTATTTATAAGAACAAGCTCTACAACTTTGAAGGTGATCCTAAACCATATAGTTGTTTACATATTGAAACACAAAAACAAGTTAACAATCATAAGAGCCTAAATAACTTACGGGTTGATTCGTCAATACCTCTTTCCACATAAAATGTTGTGCAAGACTTTAAACCATCAAATACACTTTTTGGTGGTGATTGGGGTTCATTAGATTTTACTCCCTCCTTTATGGGGGACTATAAACTTAATAACTTTGACACATCAAAAGTTGCATCGATCTCATCTAAGCAATATTTGGAAACACCTATGAAACCTAAAGTTTCCTTGGTAGAAAACAAAGACAATACTTTTACTTATACTATAGATTATGAGACCTACAAGGCCTCACTATCTTCTAAAGAGATGGACTCTCTCTATGGTCATGGATTCCAAATTATGTACAAAAATTGTGAGTACATAGGCAATGGTTGTGGTGTAAATCAACAAGGAACCAGAGTACCTTTACAAGTTACTGGAATTAATTACACAACTAGTATTAGATACCATTCTTTGAAGCCCACCAAAGCCTATCTTCATCCTAAACTTAATGTTAGTACAATATCAACAGGACCAAAAATACATATGAGATATCCTGAGTTGATAGACAAGGATTGTCGACTAGGAAGTAACCCATTGAATCAAGTAAGCATTTCTTCCTGCTTAAGCCACACTTGCTATAGCACCTATTCTAGTTTCTCTCAAGGGTGGCCTCATCCTAGATATATATGTTGTTATCATTGTGTTGTCTTCCCCCGTGTTGTGCTAAGTGTTGATTAGGTCTCCTTGGATGATCCTTGATACTCTTGTAAGGTCAAGGATACCGGGAGACTGCCTCTATTGTGACTATTCTTCTATTTATTTCATCATTCTTCTATCTTGTCTCTCCTCTATTTTATTGTTGTGTGTCATGCCTTAGGGGAATAGCGATGCAGAGGGTGTTTTTGGGGTATCCTCCCACATGGTGTTCCTCAGGTACTTGTTCTACTCTCTCATTTTTATTGTTTACCTTCTTCAATGATTCTACCTAGTTGGTGGATGACGAAAACAAACAAATACTGATATGGGCCTTGCGTCCCTTCAGTGAGAAAGTAAAAATGGACCTAGTCCATATATGAAGATGGGGTTGATCTATATATATCCGATGCTTGACTAGTAGAATCATTCCTTGTGATGTATCATCTTGTGGCATTTTTTGTGACTAACATTTTACAATCTTCTCTTACACACTTTGAATGATATCTCACCTTGTTGCTACACTTGGTTCCAAGGTACATGCAGTATAACCCAATGGTTATACTCAGCTCTGAACCTGTGAGTATAGCCCTGGTCCTTGATGTGATTATTTTCATGCATAGCTTTATGATGTGATATGGTTGTTATCTTAGAGTAAGATTTTCTAACCATCTTGTTATCTTATCTTAGCATATCTTATCAATGTGTTTGTAGGAACATTTGGCGATCATGAGCATGTCACCTTGGGGGTATGGGCTTTGCAAGACCTCCTGTTCCCTTGTGTGTTTTCTCTCTACCTTAATGTGCTTGATATCGGTAAGCAACATCAACCACCTTAAGGTGGGGGCATATATAATGATATCTATTTGATGATTTTGATACTAACGAAGCATGTTTGTAAGCCCTCTCTGTGAGGCAAGATGTTACATATCTCTAGTTTGAGTGCACATCCTTATATTAATTTCAATCTAAAAGCCCTTTTGGCGAGGTGGGATAGCATATCCTCTTATCAAAAATCCCTCTCCACAAGGTGGGATAATGTATCTCTTGAGCTAGTGCATATCCTTTTATTCAAAAGCCTTTATGTGGAAGGTGGGATGGTGTATCTCTTGAGCTAGTGCACATCCTTTTATTATAAAGTCCTCCATGACGGTGGGGTTGGATCTTGAGACTATCCTCCCTTAAGCATGTCTTTGGTGGTTGTTGTGGCATAAACCCAACCATCAGGTGTGTTTGGCATATTTTAGATGGTGGGACTTAGCAATAAGCTCCTTCCATTACTTATATTTTTCATGTATAAGATGTATAGTATATTACTAGCATGCTATATGATGCTCCTATATTCCATGTGTCTTCCGTGTGTTTTCCCCCTTATGTGGTTAACCCCCACTCAGGCTTTGTATGGTGTGTTTTCCCCTCTTGTGTGTGTAGCGATGAGCTCCACCTACACTTGAGGTTTGTTTGGTGTGTTTCCCCCCTTGTGTCATCTCCACCCACACTTGGGATTTTATGTTATAATTTTATTTCATGTATATATATATGTGTGTGTGTGTGTGTGTGTGTGTGTGTGTCATATCCAATGTATTCATTGCGGATTATGTGACTTCTCTACTATCTTCTTCATGTTTTGTGTGCCTATTACTATATTCTTCGTATTTTCCATGTCTGCGATGTGTCTTCTAGTGCTTACCTAAGATTGGGGGCTAGAAATAGTTCCTCAATCTAGGTGTATGCCTTAGCTTCAAGTCCCTGACATGTTTGATGTGTTTTTTACCATACTTTAATGCATGTATGGGTCATAAGATCATACATACATTAAAGTGGAGGCTAAATGCTATGTCATAAAATGTCCCCTAGGACTTTTACCTCCTAAGTTTAGCTCCTAGGTCCCCTTAGTTTAATCATGCATGTGTAAAACTCATCCCAAAGAAAAATTCCCTGAAACCCATGAAAAATGGGCCTTAGGGGCCACTTTAATGCTTAATCATGACCAATAATAGACCCCTAGACTTGGGCACCTACATCCTAGTTCAGACCTATTTTTCCATGACCCAAATTTTAATTATTGATAAAGTGACTGTTAAAAGGTTTCCCTTTGTCGACCTCTTCAATTTAAATTATGAATATTTAGTGGGAATGCATATTCAAGTAGATTAATGACTTCATTTTACACCTAGATGGATAATGCAAAATTGTGATCTTGTGCTAAGGATATTTAAGGCTTTCATTATGTTGTGTTTGTACTTGTGTGTTGTAGAATTGTCTTGATCAATCCATCTCCTCATGGCATGAAAGATCTTCATCTCCCCGTGAGAGCTTCACCTCTGAGGTGACATCTATTTTGTGTTTCAATCAATTTATCATATCATTTGCTTTTGCCTCTATCCACCAAGGACACACACTAAATGCCATTTTAGGGCTTGACCAAGGCAAGCTCCTAAACACCACAACCCCTACCTCTCTTGTGATTGTAGGTTATAGGTGTCGGATCTTGCAGAGGAGTTATAGGAGATCTATGTAGAGGACAAAGATTCAAGATTTGAAGCAAACAACAGAAAATAACCCTAATTAGACACAGGCACCCACCCTAGTGTCCTCCAGTTTTGCATCTTCGAAAATCTCTGAACAGGTTATAGTCTAAAACATATTTTGATTCCAAGCCCTCAGAAAAAGTGCCACATTGGACATAAGCGCCCTAGTGTCCTAGAAGTTTCCACTTTCTAGAATCCAAAACCTAGTATGTATCTAGTCTACATTTAGTGCCTTCCCATGTGAGCATTTGTCATGTTTCATCTGTTTGTTTACGATTTCATATAATTAGGGTTTTAGGCATATTCAGATTAGGTTTTAACAAATTAATCAACAATTTACAAATTTCCTTATCATTCCAAGTGACACCAAACCTGTAGCTAAGTCCTCTTGTAAGAGTTGTGACTTGACTTGGTTTAATGTCCTTGAATGTTATATGTGAAAGGGGGATTTAATCACACTATCAACCATTATCATCATCCTTCTTTTTCTACATAATAGTCCAAAACATTGTCAAGGAGAAACTAAAGAAACTCCCGGATGCTAGCTTCATTTACCCCATATTGGATAGTCAATGGGTATCTTCTTTGGTAATAGTGCTGAAAAGTGTTAGTAAATGGCATGTTTGTATTGACTACAAACAAATTAATGCTGCAACACAAAAGGATCACTTTCCTCTTCCATTTATCAACCAAGTTTTAGACTCCCTAGTAGGTTAAAAAGTACTTTTCCTTTTAGATGGATTTAGTGGCTATAACCAAATCAGGATTGCACCTAAAGACCAAGTAAAAACAACCTTCACTTGTCCTTGGGGCACATAAGCTTATGCAGTCCTTCCTTTTGGTATGTGTAATGCCCCTACCACTTTCCAAAGGGTTGTGCTAAGTATCTTCTTTGATCTTACCCATGATTTTCTAAAAGCCTACATGGATGACTTAAGAGCTTATAGAAAAAATTATGAGAAAGCCTTATCCAATCTAAAAAAAGTCCTACAAAGGTGTCAAGACCATAATATATCCCTCAACAATGCAAAATGCTACATGATGATGAAGGAGAGTATAGTTTTAGGACACTATGTCTCACAAGTAGGTATTCAGGTAGACCCGACTAAACTTGAAGTTATCACTAATCTACCTATACTTGAGAAGAGAAAGGATGTCAGAAGTTTTCTTGGCCATGCAAGCTATTACCATAGATTCATCAAAGCCTTTAGCAAGATAGTTGCACCCCTATTTGTTTTTCTTACCAAAGATGTTGATTTTAACTGAACACCTACATGTCAAGAGGCCTTCCAATCTTTTAAAGATTCCTTAACTACAACACTTGTGTTAGAGGATAAAACTAGACATTCCCCTTTCATATACATACTGATGCATTTGACTATGTTGTAGGGGTTTTCCAAGGCTAAAAGGATTGTTCAGTAAAATATGCTATACATTTCATTAGTAAAAATATTCAAGTGGTAGAATTGAACTATACTGATACTAAAAAAACTCCTTGCTACAGTATATGCAATCAAGAAGTTTCATCATTACATAAATGGCAACCTTACTTTTGTTCATACTGATCATGTAGCCATAAGATATTTAATGAACAAGCCTATAGTTAATGATCGGTTAGTCAAATGATTGTTATTGCTACATGAATTTGATATCACAATTGTGGATAAATCTGGTAAAGCTAATGTAGTAGCAGACTTTCTTTCCAGACTAAACTTTGTTGCATATAGACCCATTATTGATGACTCATTTCTAGATGAGCATTTGCTTGATTTAACAGTGCATACCCCATGGTATTTAGATATTGCTAATTGCTTGGTTACAAGAAGAACACCTCCTCATTTTTCACCAAGGGAAAAACACAATCTAGTAGAAAAGAGCCTTCCATATTCTTGGATCTTTCGCTATCTCTTCTACACTGACCATGATAATATTATGCATTCATACATATAAGAGAAGATGAGGTTTTTGATGTTCTAAGGGCCCTGTTGTGGATATTTTGAAGCCAAAAGAACAACATTCAAAATACTCAAAATTGAGTAGTACAAACCAACATTGCTTAAAGATGTAGTTCTCTATACAAGAAGGTGTGACCACTATCAATGGATGGGCAGGCTGACTAAGATTGATGAAATGACCCTGCAACCACAATTGGTGCAAGAACCCTTTGATAAATGAGCTATAGACTTGATAGGTCCTGTTAGGACTGTGAGAAATCTTCCTTGGCTTCATATTTTTGCATCTGTAAAATTTGGTTCCTGGACATGCCCCATTTTGCCCCCAAATTCCATCTGAGTCCCATTTCATGGCTCCATTATTGAACCTATGGTTCATAACTAATCAGAGATATCTTCCAATAGGTTTTCATGTGTTTGTCTTTTGAAAATGCAAGATAGGAAACCCAAAAAATTACTAATTCCAAAATACTCTAAGTGTTTCCTTGTATTTTCACCTCTATCAAAGTTTCAGAGTTCGGGTTCATGCCTTCTGCCTTGTGTTGTCTATCAGCTCTGAGGTCCGAGGCTCAAAACTTGTCTAGGTGTTGAAATATGTCTAATTGAAGTAGAGTTTTAGAGGTCAGAGTTTCAACCTTTCATCTTCTTCAGTGGTGTGGTTGGAAGGAGGAGGACCTGAAGGCCAAAGTCTGACGAGCTCTATTTCTTCTAAGTGTTTCAGAGATTGAACTTCAGGCCTTTGGCTTTTGGTCTTCTTCATGGTAGGTGTTAGGGAGAAGCCACAAAGTCTGAAATCTAATGGGTTTACATGTTCAAATACATCTAGGTGTGAAATGTGCGGCAGAGATCAGAAGTTGACCCTTCTTCCTTCCTTTGCAGAAGGTGAAATGGGGAGGACCTAAAGGAAGAAGTTCAATAGGGCCCATTGGTGGGTCCCACCAGGAAATACATGGCAAGTTTTAAAGCATTCTACCATTTCGCAAAAATTATTTTATTAAGGTAAAAAGCTTGGTAGATGCGCGAAAAGGTGACATTTGAAAAAGAGTCTAGCAAGGATCATTACCACAGTCTATTGGGTGCCATGTGGCATCATCCTATCTCTTTTCACCGTTCCATGGAGTATTCCAATGAGGCTTTGTTTAAGGTCATGGAACTGAGTGAGGCCACCACATGGACAAGGCTGAGTCATCTTCTCATCAGGCAAAAGGGTCGAGGGTTGAAGTTTGCCAAGGCACTGATAAATATTCTAAGTATGGTGTAGTACTGCAGAGTTTCAGACATTGGAACTTCCTTGTTCTCCTTTCTAGAAGGCATAAGGTAAAATGGCGAACGCCTAAAGCTCGACCCCTGACACCTTCATATCTATACATAGACAAGGTCGAGGCTTCTCTCCTTCCTCTCCTAGGTGTTGTCCTAATCTCCAAAGTCTGATATGTTAGAGCTCGACTTCCTAGCATTCCTTGTCCTTTCTGACATGTTGAAAACTTTTCAAATGGCTATTCTTTTGCCATTAGCATGGCAAAAGGAGTTTGCCTTCTTTAGTCCTGAACATGTGGAATATTGATTGGGCCAAACTGTGGATGCAATTCAATTAGTGGGGAAATTTGCAAGAAGTCTAGTATTGCACCAACGCGTGTCCTTCAAGTCTCAATGAGTATTTTTTCTTCTTATGAGCCTACCTTATTGTCCTCATATGTGTAATCAATATCTCCTAGGATTTTAAGATTTCAGGAAAGGCTATTGAAGAAGTGATAACTGTGTTGGAACAACCTTTACAAATATATTTTGGAGGCTAAGGATTTGCACTTATATGTGTAATTGTCTTTGTCCTTTTGGGATATTCTCTCCACGGGTAGTTGCACCCATATCTTGTTATGATGAGGTTGTCAAATGAAAATGTGACATGTGTATGTGGCCTGAAGCTTGTTTGCTCCCTTGTTTCTATAAGAGGGAATTCACAGCTAATTGTAAAGGGTTCTGAATCTTTGTTTTGGGTAGTAGTGTGTCCATGTCTTCGTCTAGAGTAATGAAAGAAAGTTGCATGTTATTTTGTGTTCAAATTTGTAGAGCAATGCATCATTTTTAATCCTGATTGTATTATCATACTGGTTGTAGAATTCTCTCCATTTGTGTAATCAATAAAGTTGGTACGAATGTTGAATATCAAGGATATTTTCTTTCATCTTTGTAATCCTCTGTAACGTGTGTATTTTCTTTAGCTTTCTCTCAAGGAGAGAAGTAATTGCTTGGGAAATACTCTATTAATTTCATTTTACACTATGGTTTAAAGGATGATTTTACAATTCCAAGTACAGGAACCATTGATGCTATAGTCCATTTGTGATGAAGCAATATTGTTGGAAAGATACATTTGATTTATACAGCTTGACTCTATAACACTAGGATGATATACATTGATTCAGATCCATCCAAACAATCAAAATCATTTCTATTTCTATACTATTTTAGAGTAGAAATGGAGTAATAACCATTCTCAATCCTAACCTGAATTGATTTGCCAAAGGATTATGCCAATCTGATAGGAGTCAATAATTTCCTTGATATATTTTCATTGAAGACTTCTATTTGAGCAACAACATCTAGCATAAGTCAAGAAATACCCTTGGATGTTGTATAAGTATACCTGCCTTGGTCTTACAAAACCAAAAGTGCAAAGGACTTCAACAAATTCTAAGTTGAATCTCGTTCATTGGCCACTGACCTAGAATCCTTAATTACAAGAAATTGGCTAAATCTTTAGAGGATTCAAACAATCAGTTGGAAGCACCAACAAATTGGTGACTCTAGTAGGGACCTGTTTATTATTATTGAAAATTAGTCCAGTGGTATGTTATGTTTGTTTAGAGTTTGTACATGTATAGTGCAATATTATTCCCTTTAGAGGGTGGCAACTCTGATATTCTCCTTACCAGTTGATCAAAGAAGAGAGCAATTGTGTGTGAAAAGGGAAGGATCCCTATGTATTTCCAAGGATTGTTATATCCAAATCAATTATTATGCTCTCTCATTTACAAAATAGCCAAACTCTTGTGGCTTATTTACAATTTGTCATTTCCTAGTGTCTTCCTAAGGGTTTCTAGTTATATTTGCATATTTTTTGTGAAGTACCTTCTTAAGGATCTACCTTTCACTTCTGTCTTCGCAAGCTTCTCTGAAGAATCTAAATATTCTGAATTCCCTTAATAGGGTGGTGACTCTGATTTCTTCTTGCCAGTACAAATTAAAAGAAAATTTAGCAAACTAACAAAGTGATGGAAGGCTGAAGATCTCTATACAAGAAGGATCTTGAGAAGAAGCTCGAGGGTGGTCTACTTCAAAATGCTTGACAATCATGGAGGAAAATAGATACAAGTAAGTTTGTTCATACCCCTCCTCCTAGTTCAAAGCATTCTCATGGTAGTAATAATGATGATCTTGCAAATTTTATTGATTTTGGATCACCCTCTACAAATGAGAATAATGTAGTAATCCAACCTACTGTAAGTAAAGAGCAATCTCATCCTAGTGTCTTAGCTAAGCAACAAAGACAAAGAGAAAGATATTTGTAGTATGAATTTGATGCTAAAAGAATAGCCCACAACCTAAATCTTGAGACCTCAAGACCCAATCCTAAAGAATATGTGCCTCTAAGTAGCCCAAATCATAAAGACTTTGCACATCCTAATCCTAATTCTCCCCAAGGTCTTGCCAATATTGTTGTAAACTACCTTGATACTTCAAAATTTGATAATGCTTTTCCAGTTGAGGATGAATTGTTGCAAGAAGTCCTTGAGCTCCAAATGGAGATGGATAAGTTGGAAGAAGTTAGGCTTAAGAAAGCTAAGGAGGAAGAAAACAAGATAAGAGAGGCTATGAACTTTAGGGACAAATTGAAAAGAAGAGTTGAGCATCTAAAAACATCTTGTTAAGAAGATCCCTCTATTGGGCTTAGTCAGTCAAGTAATCCCAAGGCTAACCTTGCAATTAGTAGCAACACCAAAACTATTCCTATAGGAACCACTCATACCAATACATGGAGTGATCCCCCTATTGTTAGTTCAATCTTAGGGACTTTTGCTGCTAGTATAGTTTCTCAAGGCTTGGATAGAGGGAAGAAGCCCTTAATCATCGATCCCAAAAGGAGTATAGGATCTAGTATAAATCTTACATCCCAAAAGCTCACTGCATCTAAAGTACAGAAGCAAAAGGACTTACAATTGAAAAGGGAAGTTGAGGATTTAAAAAGGGAGTTAGAAAGAATGAAGCAGTTGGCTACTAAAGAAGAAATGTAGAGAAAGATTGATTTCTTAAAGGATTTCTACAAATTTGGAAATATGACAACATCTAGTTCCTAGAATCCTCCTCTAACTTTAGCTCATCCTGATTCAACAGCTAATCCTCAAATATCAATACACATAAGTCAGCTTGCCCCCTCTCCTAAGCCACATAATATGGGTGGTTGTGGACAACATCCACCTTATAACACAAATAAAAGCACTCATCTTGGTGGACACAATGTAAGCCAGTAAGGAAAACAAGGTGGGGAAGGTTAGAATACTGTGAGACAACAACATAATACTCAGTTTACCAGGTGACATTTACAATTAGGAAGGTATAGATAGTTGGACTTTACTAGAATTCCTGGTTATTCTAATGATATCCCCAATGAAACTAGAAATGCACTTGTCAGATTTTCTAGAAATAATGCATTATCAGGTGAAATTCATTTGAGGACATTTTTGAATCTGATAGATGACTTTGAAGGTGAGAATGAAGATGTGATTGTGAAGTTATTCATGCAATTTTTGACTGAGGGTGCCAGGGATTGGTATAGACATTTACCTAATGCAAGTATAGGCTCATGGGAGGAATTCAAGAGGATGTTTAGAGAACAATATGGTGACAAGATAGATCCTAGGTTTTTTATCAATGAATTCACTAGTATCTCTAAAGGTCATAATGAGATGGTCTCAAATTTTAATATAGATTTATTAAACTCATGAACAAAATCCCTACCAATATGAGACCAAGTGAAACCATGTGTTTGGTGCTATATTACAATGCTTTCGATCCCAAAGTAGGATATGAATTGAGGGATAAGGAGCCTCATTCTTTGAGGGATGCCTTTAGAATAGCTATGCATATTGAAAGTAACAGGAGGGCATTAGGGAAGGTTGGTAAGAGAAATGATGTCAAGATATTAAAAACCCCAAAGGACCTCAGGATAAATTATCATCTTCTAAAGATAAATTGGATAAAGTTATGAGTGCTCTTAAGGACTTGAGTTACAAAGTAGCTAAGAATGAGAAGGGGTTATTCAATGACAAGCCTAATTATCAAAAGCATGAGAGAATGCCTAGGTTATCTGATCAACCTTATAATACCACATGGCAAAATGGAAATCTAGTTTACAATAATTAGAAAAATGCACCTAATAGAGAAACTCCTGATCCATTGAAGAGACCTAATGCAAATATGGTTGAGGACAATCTCTAGTGCATAGCATGCCAACTGCCTCATTCCCCAACTTAGTGTGTGGTGGCACAATCACTTCAAGAGTCTGGGATGCCTAATGAGGAGTATGATGAAGACAACTACAACCAAGATCATACAATTGACATGTTCTCTTCTAAACCATATGTGATGATAGAGGAATATGCTTCTTTTGAAGAGGAACATGTTGAGATTGATGTGAATAGCTAGAGTTATTGTGGAGAAAGTCACCATCAATAGATTTTTTCTGATCATGAGGACATTGGTATAGAAAATGTGAATGTGTATGCTGTAGATACTGAAATGAGAGGGATTTGTGTGAGAAGACATTCAAAAAATGAAATCAATTCCCTAACTATAGTTGTTGTTGCCCAAACTAGGAGCAGTTACAACTTGAGAAACAAAACTACAGGTGTTGATCAAGGTAAGCCTGGTAGTCTCTTTATCAAAGAAACATTTGCTACTGTCAAGAATCCTGAGGCCATGAAAGAATCAGATAGGAAGAGCAAGTTGCAAAAAAATCAAAAGGTTCAATTTTATGTGCCAGATAAATGTTAGAAAGGAACAAGGACAGAGGGAGAATCAGATAAACATGATGTTCCTAAAGTTCTTACTTCTACTGAAAGGGAGAAGACCAAGAAAATAGATGTAAGTAAAGTTACCCAAGATTCATTTGCAACTCCCATGTTTGATATGACCCAAGTTTTGTCCTAAATGAAAGTTTTAGTTCCTTTATTATAGATGATGAAAATAGATGAACATAGGAACAATGCTTTGAAATTAATTGCAAGTATATCTGACATATCACCTAAAGTTCCCAAAGAGTCACATGTTTCTCAGAAGGTAAACAAGCAGGATAGTGAAGCTAAGAGTAGAGAGATGAGAACCCCTAAGGTGTATGTAGAAGAATTGATTAAATCCCCATCTCAAATTGATCCCTTTTATGTTAGCCTGCTTATAAATAACAAGATGGTTAGAAACTGAATGATAGACTCAGGGGTTGCTATAAACATTATGCCTCTGGAAGTTATGAAAGAGTTGGGACTTTGGGTTGATAATTGCTATGGCAAGTTTTATGCCATGGATAATAGATCTATTCCAGTTATTGGGATAATGAAAGGTGTTGACTTAAGGTTTGTAACATTTCCTGATAAAGTATACAAAATGGACATAATTGTTGTGGATATCCCACCTTAATATTGAATGCTCTTGTCAAGAAAATAGACTGCAACAGTTGGGGGAAACATACATTTAGACCTTCCTTATGCCACTATACCAATGAATGGAAAGGAAGTAAGATTGGATGGGGAACCTAGGTTCCATACAGTGGTAGAGCATATTAACAATCCTAATCACTTCAATCAACAAGTTAATTTTTGCAATAGTGATATGGATAACTTCAGAGTTGAACCAGATCAGGAAGCTCCAAGTTGTACTAATCCTCTGGAAGATGAAGTTTAGGAAAATAAAGAAGGATTGTGGCAAATGTACTTTGATGGTGCATACGCTAAAGCAGGAGCAACAGTAGGTGTGATTTTTATTGCACCCAGTGGCAAAACTTTCAAACATTCAATTCTGCTAAATTTCTCTTGCACAAACAACATTGTAGAATATGAAGCATTACTACTTGGATTGAACATGGTAGTCAAACACAGTATAAAATTATTGAGAGTTTTTGGAGATTATGAATTGATTGTCTCACAAGTTAGAGATAAATATTTGACAAAGCATAGAAGACTTAGGCAATACAATTATGTTGTGTGGGACACCATAGAGCTTCTAGATGCATTCTCCATTGACTAGATAGAAAGAAACAAGAATGTGATGGCTGATTTCTTGGCCAATATAGCCCTAAGAAGTGATGATATAACTTTATTTGGAATATATAAAGTTGAGGTTAAAACTAGACCATATGTCCCAGACAACATCTGCAACTGCCAGGTTTTCAATGATGATGCAAATTTTCTAAAGTTCCTTCCATGTGAAAATAAGTACCTTTCATAGGAGATATATTTCAATACATTTGTGGAATTTGTTAATGAGAAGGAAATTATCTTTGGGATTGAAGTAATTCAATTAAAGACAAATAAAATCCCAAGGGGATTGGTAGCTTTAGAAAGAGTATTTGACAACAATGACAACAATGATTAGAAGCATGTACCAGTCCATAGGGATGATTTAGAAGAGGTTAATTTAGGGACTGCTACCTCACCTAAGAATGTATACATTGGGAAAAGGATCAGTCCCAAGGTAAGAACAATTCTTATTGATTTATTGAGGAAATACAATCACATTTTTGCCTAGTCCTATAATGACTTGAAATCCTATAGAGAGGATCTATTCCAGCATGAGATCCCTTTGAAACCAGATGCCAAGCCTTTGAGGCAAAAGTAAAGACCCATTAATCCAACGCTAATTCCAAAAATACAACAGGAACTAGCAAGATGAAGGATGGTGGAATCATCAAACCAATCAGGTACTCTACATGGGTCTCAAACTTGGTGCCAGTAAGGAAGAAGAATGGGGATCTAAGACTCTATGTAGACTTTAAAAATCTAAATGTACCCTCATTGAAGGATAATTATCCTTTGCCCAACATGGAAATAATGCTCAAAAGGGTCACAGGGAATGAGTTTCTGTCCATAATGGATGGTTTTTCAGGATAAAATCAAGTGAGAGTTAAGGAATTAGAGAAATATAAGATAACTTTCACTACACCCTGGGGCATGTATGTCTACATTAGGATGCCATTTGGGCTGACCAATGATGGAGCGACATTCCAAAGAGCCATAGATGTTTCTTTCTTAGACTTGATTAATGTAATTATGGTTGTGTATCATGATGACTTAACTGTCTTTTCAAAATAGGCTGAATATCACTACATGCATCTTGAACAAATCTTTAGAAGGGATCTCTAGAGTATGGGATATCTCTCAATCAAAAAAAATGCATGTTTGTAGTATCAAAAGGGAAGCTGTTGGGACATATTGTATCCAAGGGTGGAGTAAGGATAGATCCAGAGAGAGTGGTAGTCATTGATAAGATATAAATCCCCAAAACTGTCAAAGCAATACAGTCTTTCTTTGGCTAGATCAACTTTGTGAGAAGGTTTATTTCTAATTTTGATAAGATTGTTAAACCTATTTCCAACATGCTAAAGAAGGGAGCCAAAATTAGATGGGATGATGATGCTATTAATGCTTTTGTAGCAATAAAGAGAGCTATCAAGGAGGCACCAGTGTTGAAATCTCTAGATTTTAGTAAGCCTTTTTAGATATTCTCATTTGCTTCATTCCACACTATTGCAGAAATTATGCTACAAAAAAATGAAGAAGGTTTCCAGCAGCCCATTGCATTTTTTAGCAAGTCTCTTCAGGTCACATAACTGAAGTATGATATGGTAGAAAAGTAGGCATATGCTTTGGTGAAAGCTATGAAGAATTTTAGACCTTAGTGCTAAGATGAAAGCATACATGCCTAATGTAGCTGTGAAAGATGTATTAGTCCAATAGGAGATCACTAGCCAGAGGTGCAGATGGATCAACAAGATCCATGAGTTTAATATTGACATACAGATCACAAAATTGGTCAGGGGACAGGGACTTGCCAAACTAAAGTTTGAGGCTAACCTGGAGGCTACTTAGATCAATGTTATTAAGAAGGAGACAAATGTGATATGTAGCTTATAGATGACCTCATGGTATACTGATATCATCTATTATTTGACACACCTCAGGTGTCCTGATGGGATCACCAAGAACCAAGAATGGACATTGAAGTTGCAGGCTATGAGGTATGTGTTTATTAAAGGGGACTTGTACTGGAGAAGCAATGATGTGTCAAAAATTCTCAACAAAGTTCAAATATTTAGGTGCATTTCCCCTTAGACCAATGCAAGTTGAGGCCCCCTTCTATCAATGGGGCATAGATTTTATTGGTGAAATCAATGAGAAATCAAGTGGAGGCCATAAATGGATCCTTGTAGCTACAGATTACTTCCTCAAGTGGATAGAAGCCATCCCTAAAAAGAAAACACAAGCAAGGTGGTGATGGACTTCATTCTGAATCACATCATTCTTAGATCTGAAGCACCAGTCATGTTAATAATGGATAATGCTATGTGCTTTAGATCTGATGATTTCATAGGATTTTGCAATACATATGGCATTGAGATGTCATATTCCTCCCCTTATCACCCCCAAGGAAATGGTCAATATGAGTCAAGCAACAAAAGCCTAATGAAAATTATCAAAAGGATGTTGGATAAAAACAAAAAGGCTTTGGATTCTAAGCTAAGTTTAGCTTTATGGGTTGATAGGGTGACTATCAAAAAGGTTATTGGCAAATCACCATTTGAATTGGTTTATGACACTCATGCCAGGTTGCTAGTAAATAATCTCCTACCTATCTATAAGTTCATCCAAGAAGAGGATTTGGACATCCCTGATCCAATGGAGGAGATGATTGAATAGTTAATTGAACTTGATGAAGTCAGAAGAGATGCATAGAGGAACAATCTCAAAATGCAACAGAAGGCTAAATATCTGTTTGACAAAAGAACTTCAGATAGGAAGTCCAAAGTGAATGGCATGGTTCTAGTATGGAATGTTAGGGCACAAGACAAGGGCAAGCGTGGAAAATTTGAAGCCTTGTGGTTAGGTATCTATGTTATAACAGATTATCACAAAGAAGATTCATACTTCATCCAGGCCTTGAATGGTGAAATCTAAGAATTTCCAATGCATGGACAATTCTTGAAGAAATTCTTTGCTTGATCATATCCATGCACATTTGTATTTTAGTGTAAATAGGTGTGTTGTCTTGTGTTCTTTTCACTGCTTGTTATTTTTGTGGTCTATTTCCTTCCCAAAGATTCTGGATCCTCGTGATGACCTTGTTGTCATCCATCCCCAACTAGAGCCACTTTTAGGACTACGAGAAATCTTCCCTGGCTTCATATGTTGGCATTTGTAAAATTTTGTTCCTGGACATACCCCATTTTTCCCCCAAATTCCATTTGAGTCCCATTTCATGCCTCCATTGTTGAAACTATAGTTTATAACTGATCAAAGATATCTTCCATAGGTTTTCATGTGTTTATATTTTGAAAATGCAAGATAGGAAACCTAGAAAATGACTAAGTCCAAAAAACTCTAAGTGTTGCCTTGTATTTTCACCTCTATCAGAGTTTTGGTGTTCAAGGTTCATGCCTTCTGCCTTGTGTTGTCTATTAGCTCTAAGGTCCAAGGCTCAAATTTTGCTTAAGTGTTGAAATTTGTCTAATTGAAGCAAAGTTTTGGAGGTCAGAGTTTCAACCTTTCATCTTCTTCAGTGTTGTGGTTGGAAGGAGGAGGACCTGAAGGCCGAATTCTGATGAGCTCTATTTCTTCTAAGTGTTTTAGAGATTAGACTTCAAGCCTTTGGCTTTCAGTCTTCTTCATGGCAGGTGTTAGGGAAAACCCTGAAGTCCAAAGTCTGATGGGTTTATGTGTTCAAATCCTTCTAGGTGTGAAATGTGTGGCAGAGCTTGGAGGTTGACCCTTCTTCCTTCCTTTGAAGAAGGCGAAATGGGGAGGGCCCGAAGGCTGAAGTCCAATGGGGCCCATTGGTGGATCCCACCAAGAAATATGTGGTGAGTTTTAAAGCATTCTGCCATTCCATGTAGATTATTTTATTAAGGCAAAAATCTTGGAGGAAGCACAAAAAGGTGGCATCTGGCAAAGAGTCTAGCAGGGATCATTACCATAGTCTATTGAGTGACATGTGGCATCATCCTATATCTTTTCACCATTCCATTCCATTGAGGCTTTGTTTAAGGCCACAAAACCATGGGAGACCACCACATAGATGAGGTTGAGTCATCTTCTCAATGGGGAAAAGGGCCAAGGGCCAAAGTCCACCAAGGAATTGAAAAATATTCTATGTATGGAGTAGTACTATGGAGTTTCAGATGTTGGAGCTTCCTTGTTCTCCCTTCCAAAAGGCATAAGGTGAAATGGCAAAGGCCCAAAGCCTGACCCCTGACACCTTCATATCTATACATAAGTGTGGTCAGGGCTTCTCTCCTTCCTCTTCCCAGTGCTGTCTTGAGCTCTGAAGTCTAATATGTCAAAGCTCAATTTCTTGGCCTACTTTGTCCTTTTTGACGTGCTAAAAATTTCTCAGATGGCTGTTATTTTACCATTACCATGCCAAAAGGAGTTTTCCTTCTTCAACCTTGAATGTGTGGAATTTTGAATGGGACAAACTGTGGATGCAATTCAATTCATGGGAAAATTTGCAAGAAGTCTAGTATTGCACCAACATGCATCCTTCAAGTCTCAATGGGCATTCTATCTTCTTGTGGGCCTACATTTTTGTCCTCATATGTGTAATCAATATCTCTTGGGTTTTTAAGATTTTAGGCAAGGCTATTGAAGAAGTGATAACTATGTTGCAACAACCTTTGCAAATATATTTTAGAGGCTAAGGATTTGCACTTGTACATGTAACTATCTTTGTCCTTTTGGGATATTCTCTCCATGGGCAATTACACCCATATCTTGTTATGATGAGGTTGTCAAATGAAAATGTGACATGTGTCTATGGCCTGAAGCTTGTTTGCTCCCTCATTTCTATAAGAGGGAATTCACAGCCAATTGTAAAGGGTTCTGAATCTTTGTTTTGGGCAGTAGTGTGTCTATGTCTTAGTCTAGAGCAATAGAAGAAAGT
This sequence comes from Cunninghamia lanceolata, assembly GCA_027924645.1. Lineage (NCBI taxonomy): Eukaryota > Viridiplantae > Streptophyta > Pinopsida > Cupressales > Cupressaceae > Cunninghamia > Cunninghamia lanceolata. Next base: position 1,902,857 of record BSBN01000007.1, read on the forward strand.
TGCATGTTATTTTGTGTTCAAATTTGTAGAGCAATGTGTCATTTTCAATCTTGAATGTATTTTCATACTGGTTACAGAATTCTCTATTGTGTAATCAATGAAGTTGGTATGAATGTTGAATATCAAGGATATTTTCTTTCATTTTTGCAATCCTCTATAGCATGTGTATTGTCTTTAGCTTTCTCTCAAGGAGAGAAATAATTGCTTGGGAAATACTTTGTTAATTTCATTTTACACTGTGGTTTAAAGGATGATTTTACAATTCCAAGTACATGAAGCATTGATGTAAGGAATTGATCTTATAGTCCATTTGTGATGAAGAAATATTGTTGGAAAGGTACATTTGATTTTGTAACATCAAAAAATGTCCCCTTGGGGGCTTTTCCCTCATAAGGTTTAGCTCCCAGGTCTTTAGCATGCATTTAGGACATTTTAGTTCATATTTTAACACCTCAATGGAATGAGACCTAGGTTCCTTGGCAAATAAGGCCTAGGTTGACCCCTTGAGTTGTACCCTACCCAAAATAGGGGGGGAGGACTTGGGTGCCCGTGCCCTAGTCCTATCCTATTTTGGGGCAGCCCCAATTTCTAGATGTCGATTAGTGACCGTTGTTAGGTCCCTTTGTTGACACGGTAAGTTTGAATTTCAAATATCTTGGCGGGAGTGCTTGTAGATGCATATATAAGCATGTGTAGGCATTCGTTTGTAAACTAGATTTCAACTAGATGATCACTAGAAAGCTATTGTATTCTCAAGGTGATTCAAGGTTTTCTATTGTGTTGCAAGAGCAAACTTGTATGTTTTGTGTGTTGATATTTGTAGATTTGAGTATCAATCTCCTCATGGCATGAAGAGCATCTTCCTCCATGAGAGATTCACTACAAGGTGACATATCATTGTGTTTTTATCATTGTTTCCTTTGGTTTTTGGCCTCTGCCTCACAAGGGCATGCCCTCTTTATCTGACAATGGTGTTTTGAGACTTAAGTGTCCTCCAAGGTTTGACTAAGGCAAACCTCTAAACACCACAACCCCCAAACCAAGTCTTCTAATTGCAGGTTACAGGTGTCACATCTAGAAAAAGTAAAGTTGCAGGAAGGCTTAGCAGACATTAGGGATTTAGGATCTAAAGAAAAGTTAAACAAAGGAGCACTTCCAGGACTTGGGCACTCGCTCCAGTGTCTCCATAGATAGATTATGGAAAATAGAAGTTACAGAGCTGATCAGTGTCTGAGAAGGTCTAGATTCTCCAAAAAAGTAGGTACCTTGGACTTGGGTGCCCGCTTCAGTGTCCCCAACTATTCCACTTTAGAACCTTAAAAATAGGTATTCTATAATTTGGCATTTTACTCCCGTCTGCAAGAGCTTTTTCTGTAATTCATTAATTTGTTGTCGTATTTACATAATTAGGGTTTTAATGGTCAATTAAGCATAGGAGAAGAAAAAATTGATAATTAATTCCCTAATCCAAGCTTCCCCTCATTTGCAAGTGACCTAGGGTATGATAGTACTCGCCACTCGACCCTAGATCCTTTAATGTTAGGGTGAAAGGAGGATTTTAACATCTAAGTCACAAAAGATCAACAAATCTAATTTTACCCTAAACATTTTGGTGAACCCATGTTTTTGGACTTAAATTGTAACTTTCTAAGTGTTTGTCTTCATATTTGGATTGATTTCATTCATTCATTTGGTCATTTATTTTATTGCATTGAGAAAAATTTAAAAAATTGGAAAATTGGAAAAATACAAAAAAATTGCATTTCTAGGCTTACTAAATTGTGTCAATTCTTCCTAAATTTTCCTAATTCATGATTTTTACATCCGATCTGATATAAACTATAGAAAAATAAAAAAATTCAAAATCTTTCTTTGCATTTTCATCATTTAATTGCCAGGGTTTTGTGGAAATTTTGACAATTTTTAGATAACCTATAATTCCAAAATCTAGGGTTTGTAGGAAAAATATTTTATCATATTTTTCTACTAATTTTAGAGACTCATTAAAATTTGAATTTGGCTTTAGTCTTGCATTTCAGTGTGAATTTGCATTTAAATTTAAATTATTTGCATTTTTGCATTAAAAATTTCAACAAAAACTAGCAATTTTGGTGCATTTTCATTAAATTTGCATGGGAATTTTGCATGATTAATCTTGAAAATAATTTTAAGATCTGAGATTATGTAATTTCCATTAAAAATCAGACTTCAAACCATTCACATAGCATTTTGTTCGAAAATCTCAAACCTAGGGCTTTGAAAACAATAATTTTCACTAATTTTGGCCTTATTGACTTCATAAATTTGCACCATAGGTGTGTTGTGAAAGATATTTTTGCATTAATTTGATTTTATCAGGGTAATAATTTTCTTCCCCTCATAAAAAGCTTCACAACACCCTTTTAAAGGGCTCTTGTAATGAAAAATTGGTGAAAAACTACACATTTTGACATTTTTTGCCCTAGGGTTTGACCTCGTTGGCACTCTAAGTATGTTGTGATCAGTTTTATGGATTGAGGTGACTGATATTATTGATATTATTTATTTTCCCTCCTAAAATTCCTTACAACACCTCATTTACTATGTATTGGAGTTGAAAAACCCTGAAAAATAGCCTATTTTTGCTATATTTTCACTAGAATTTGACCTTAAGTGGTGCTAAAATCATGTTGTGTTGAGTATTTTGGCATAAAATAGATATTATTACTGATATTATTTTCTTTCCATCATAATTTTCCTTACAATACCCTTTGTTATGCTTTATTGCATTGAATTTTGGTGAAAAAAGTGCCTATTTTGACATATTTTCGCTATATTTCGACTTGGTATTAACTTAAAATGCATAAAAGTGTGTTGAGAAGAATAATTTTGCTGTTTTGGACTGATATCAGACACATAACTTGCTTTCCTTAACTGAAATCCTTACAGCATCCTTTGTTTCAATCATTTGCATTGGAAAGAGTACAAAAAATCAAGCATTTGAGGCTATTTTTGCATATAGTTTTGCACTTGGCTTTTGCATAAAGTTGGAAAAGCTTATTCAAAATCTGATCTTACATTGAAATGGCACCTTCATGTCATTTTTAAATTGTATCTTTGCATGCATTTATTAAAAACCTTGATTTTGACCAATTTTTAAGCCTCATGAGTGAACATCCTACGATTTTAGAAAGCTTAACTGAGTTCTTCTCTATGAGTAGCAAGGAAAAGGTTGATGATGATCCTACTTCCCCTATAACTGAATACTCAAATAAGAATACTTGGGATAGCTTTAGTAATTCCATTGCTCTCCCTACCAAGATGAAGCATTATTGAATGAAGAGCTCCCTTTAACAAACAACATTCCATGGGTAGAAAATAAGCATTCATTTAATAATAATCAAATTCCTACCTCTGTGGATCCTCCCACCAACCTTCTTCCTTTAATGGATTATTCACACACCTTGGATTTCACTAAGGAAGAAAAGACCTTTAATGTCCCTCCTTTGTTCGAACATTCAAGTCATTTGGACATCACTAAGAGGATAGAAAATAAGTACGATAATAAGCTTCAACAAGAAAACAATTCACCTTGACAAAAGTCCTTTGATCTTGGTGCTTCTTCCTCTACAACACAAAAATCCATAACAAATCAAAGCCCTATGTTACAAAAACTAAGTCGTAAAATATACCAACGTAAACTTGCAAAAGGGAGAAAGAGAAGACAATGAGCTTACCTTGCCTCTCACCAAGAAAACATTGATCCCAACATTCAACCAAACAAACATGATCCTAACAATAAACAACATGATGAGCAAGACATGAATTGGGCTATGATACCTTATATCCTACCTTCCTTTAACATTAGGGAGTGGGAGGATGATGATGATTTACTTGATGATAAGACTTAGCTTGAAGACCCTACAGGTAAGTATCTCTAACCTTTTCTCTCTCTCTCATGATGTGCTTCCCCCGTGATGTGTTATGTGTTGTTTAGGCCTCCTAGGATGACCTCAAATTCTCTTGTAAGGTTCAGGATACCAAGAGATCGCCTCTATTGTGACCTTCTTCTATTTGTATCATCATTCTTCTAAATTGCCTCTCTCTAATTTCATTGTTGTGTGTGGTGTCTTATAGACATAGCGTCATGGTTGGTGACTTGGGGGCACCCTCCTACATGAATTTCCCTAAGACACTTGTTTTCTCCTCTCTTATTTATTGTTTCCCTTCCTCTAGTGTTTCCATCTAGTGGGCAGATGATGACAAACATTTATACTGATGCAGACCTAGTGTCCCTTTCGAGAGTAATCAAAAAATGAACTTAGTTCCTAATATGATGATGAGGTTGTATATTTTATCTAATGCGTGGCTAGTTGAAGCACTCGTACTTTCTACGTAGTGAATTTTATGATGTTTCTATCACATTTACAAACCTTAACAATGCTACTTCTCTATGCACCTTTGTTTGCCTTTGAATTGGGCCTTGGTGGTACTCAATTCAGAGAGCTTCATGATATAGTCTCACGGTTATCCTCGAACTCTGAATTCATTGTATAACCTTGGCTCTTTGTGTGGTTAATCATATGCATTGATGTTGTTGATTATCATAATCTTGTAGACACTAACATGTTTCTTGTAGGGATGTGTTTGTGGGAACATTTGGCAATTTTAAAGTACATGTCACCTCTAGGGGGCATGGGCTTTGCGAAAGTTGGTGTTCCCTTGTGTGTTTTCTTCCTAGCTTAACGTGCTTGATATCGATAACTCATATCAACCACCTTAAGGTGGGGGCATATATAAGGTAAGTTGTCTGTTGTAGATGTTAGCAATGTGCTTGTCCTTAGGTGTAGGCTAGTACGATGAGTACTTCCTGCATCCTAAGTTTAATTGCAATCAAACAATCTATCTATTGTGTATACCTCCTTTTCACCATAAGGCATCTCTGTGATGCGGGTGGGGTTGTATACTTTTGAGCTCATACCTCCTTTTCACTATAAGGCATCTCCGTAACATGAGTGGGGTGGTATGCCATGCTTCCTTTTCACTATAAGGTGTCTCTGTGACACGGGTGGGGTTGCTTTTTCAAACGTCCTCTGTAGAGGCAGGGAGCGGTTCTGTGACTAACTCAACCCTTAAGCATGTTTTCGATGATTGTAGTGGTGAAGCCCAATCATCAGTGTGTGCCTGTAATGTGCCTGAGATGGTGATGAGCCTAGAAATAGGGAACACACCATCGCTTGTCTACCATGCTATCTCCATGTCTTCAAGTGTGTGTGTTTTGGCATGCTTGTTTTGTTTGGCGTGTTTGTTGCCCCATATGCGGTATGCATTTTGGGAGGTTTTGCGTGTCTTGTGTGTGTGTTGCCCCATATGCAGAGACCAGTACCTTTGAGTAGTGCTTCCTACATTATGGGAGGTTTGTTTACTTTCTAGTACTTGCATTTGCATTTCATATATATGAGAAAAAGAAAAGAAAAGATATCATTACTATCTTCCATGCATTAATGTGTCTTCTATGTATTAACTGTCTGCTCTATGTTCTGCATGGCTATAACTATCTTCTCCATGTTTTGCATGCCTGTTACTATTTTCTATGTGATTAGCGTGTCTTCTCCATGCTTGGTGTGTTTGTTGTGTTTGTGACCTTACTTTAATGCATGTATGGGCCTCGCATTTATACATACATTAAAGTGGGGGTGAAATGTAACGTTAGAAAATGTCCCCTTGGGGGCTTTTCCCCCATAAGGTTTAGCTCCTAGGTCTTTAGCATACATTTAGGACATTTTAGTTCATATTTTAACACCCCAATGGAATGAGACCTAGGTTCCTTGGCAAATAGGGCCTAGGTGGATCCCTTGAGCTGTACCCTGCCCAAAATAGGGGGGAGGACTTGGGCGTACGTGCCCTAGTCCTGCCCTATTTTGGGGTAGCCCCAATTTATGGGTGTCGGTTAGTGACCATTGTTAGGTCCCTTTGCTGACACGGTAAGTTTGAATTTCAAATATCTTGGCAGGAGTGCTTGTCGATGCATATATAAGCATGTGTAGGCATTCATTTGTAAACTAGATTTCAACTAGATGATCACTAGTAAGCTATTGTATTCTCAAGGTGATTCAAGGCTTTCTATTGTGTTGCAAGAACAAACTTGTATGTTTTGTGTGTTGATATTTGCAGATTTGAGCATCAATCTCCTCATGGCATGAAGAGCATCTTCCTCCAGGAGAGCTTCACTACATGGTAACATATCATTGTGTTTTTATCATTGATTCCTTTGGCTTTTAGCCTCTACCTCACAAGGGCATGCCCTCTTTATCTGACAATGGTGTTCAGAGACTTAAGTGTCCTTTGAGGTTTGACTGAGGCAAACCTCTAAACACCACAACCCCCAAACCAAGTCTTGTGATTGCAGGTTACAGGTGTTGCATCCAGAAAAAGTGGAGTTGTAGGAAGGCTTGGCAGACATCAGGGATTCAGGATCTGAAGAAAAGTTAGACAAAGGAGCACTTTCAGGACTTGGGCGTTCACTCTAATGTCCTTCGTAGATAGATTCTAGAAAATAGAAGTTACAGGGCTAATCAGTGTCTGAAGAAGGTCCAGATTCCCTGAAAGAGTAGGTACCTTAGACTTGGGTGCCCTCTCCAGTGTCCCTGACTGTTCTGCTTCAGAACCCCAAAAATAGATATTCTATAATTTGGCATTTTACTCCTATCTCCAAGAGCTTTTTCTATAATTCATTAATTTGTTGTCATATTTGCATAATTAGGGTTTTAATGGTCAATTGAGCATAAGAGAAGGAAAAAATGATAATTAATTCCCTAATCCAAGTTTCCCCTCATTTGCAAGTGACCTAGGGTATGATAGTGCTCACCACTCGACCCTAGATCCTTCCATGTTAGGGTGAAAGGAGGATTTTAACATCTAAGCCACAAAAGATCAACAAATCCAATTTTACCCTAAACATATTTATGTAGCTTGACACTATAACCCTAGGATTAGGCACAGATCTCTCACTGGGCTGATATGTTGATTCAAATCCATCCAAACAATCAAAATCATTTCTGCTTTCATACTATTTTAGAGTAGAATTGGAGTAATAACCATTCTCAACCCTGGTCTGAACTGATTTGCCAAAGGGTTATGCCAATCTAATAGGAGTCAGGCATTTCCTTGGTATATTTTCATTGAGAACTTTTGTTTAAGTAGCAACATCTAGCATAAGTCAAGAAATACCCTTGGATGTTGTATAGGTACACCTGCCTTGGTCTTGGAGAACCATAATTGTAGAGGACTTCAACAAATTCTAAGTTGAATCTTGTTCATTGGCCACTAACCTAGAATCCTTAATTACAAGAAATTGGCTAAATCTTTAAAGGATTTAGACAATCAGTTTGGAATCCCCAATAGGCCCAATTGATTCTCTATCAAACAAGGAGTATATATAGGTATGCACAGACTACCTAACAAAATAGATGGAAATCAAATCTCTCTAACATGTACACATGATGAAAAAGTACCATAGTTTCTATATGAAGAGATCTTCACCTATTATTGAGTGTCCAATGAGATTTTTATTGACCAAGGACTATAGTTTACCTCAGAATTGATTGCTACACTTGTCAAAGAATATGAATTCAGATACAAAAAATCTACTCCCTATCACCCTCAGTCCAATGGCCAGGTAGAGGTTACCAACAAAGATATTGAAACCATTCTTACTGAAACTATAGCTCAGCACCATAGAGATTGGGCAACTTTCCTTGCTAAAGTAGTATGGGCCTATATAACCACATGGAAGATAACAGGGTTCACACCCTATGAGCTACTATATGGTAAGACAACAGTGCTTCCTATTGAGTTTGAGCATAAGACCTTGAGGACACCAATTGAACTAGGAATAAATCTATCTAAAGCACAAAGAGAAAGAATAACTTAGTTGAATACACTAGATGAACTATGGAAAGAAGTTGTCCACCAAATAGAGGTTGTACAGAAACAAAGAATCAAATGGCATGATAGATTATCAAAACTAGGGAATTCCAAAAAGGTGATTGGGCATTGTTGTATGACTCAGGATATAAAGATCATAAGGGTAAGTTACAAACAAGATGGTTAGGGCCTTTTGAGATAGAAGAAGTATTTTCCAATGGAGAAGTCAAGTTAATAACCATTGACCATGTCATATTTTCCTTAATGGTTAATGGTCATCACCTTAAGATTTAAAAGAAGCCACTAAACAAGACACAATTTCTCCAACATTTGGAACAAAAAAAAGAAATACTATTTGTACAAGATTTTCTTGGTCACCAACTGTTATGGAGTAACAAGTGGACACTTGCCTTTTTACCTCCTTGTTTAGCTCCTAGTTCCCTATGATTACATTATATATCCTAAATATTCATCCCAATGCAAAATCCCACGAAACCAATGCAAATTGGAAACTAGGGGCCCATATTCTTGCTTACCCTAGACCAAAAAGGTGCCTTAGGACTTGGGCACCCATTCCTCCTTCTCGGCTCTTTTGGTTAATTTCATGAATGTTAGTGGGAAAGCATATATAAGTATGTTTTTTAATTAATTATTAACCTATATGGATATAGTGAACTTATGTTCTTAGAGAAAAGAGAATTCAAAGCATTCATTGTGTTTCTAGAGTAGATTTGTGTTTGTATTGTGTGTATTGTTGCAGAATTGGAATCATCATCCATCTCCTTATGAGTTGAAGGATCTTCATTCTCCTAAGGGCTTCACCTCTGAGATGATATCATTTTTATTTGAATCATTCTATCATTTATTTATGTTTAGCCTCTACCGTACTAGGGCACACACTCTTTATCAAACAACAGTGTTGGGAAGCTTGAATGCTATCCTAGGATTTAACTGAGGAAGGTCCCTAAACACCATAACCCCTAAACCTCATTTCTTCTTGTGTGTAGGTTACAAGTGTGAGATCTGGAAAAGTGAAGATATATGAAAACTGATTAGTGAAAAGGGTTTCAGGATCTGACAACATTTTAGGAATATTCCTCCACGAAAGACTTGGGGGCCTACGAAATAGTCTTTATGCCTAAACATACATCAAACTCGACATCAAGACATTATCTATGATAGTTGTCTAGTTATCTATGACATGATATTTTACCTTACAGACTTAGGCACCCATGAAATAGTCTCCCAACATTCTATCTTTTGAGACATAGGTTCTGATATCTCTCTAATCAATCTTGTGAAATTAGTTTCTAATTATCTATTATACATCTCCTATTGTGATCAGATCTTTATAAATCTAGGGTTTAGTGTATTAATTGACCTAGGGTTTGATAAAAGGCCTAATTAAATCTAATCTTTCCATAGCACTCTTGAGCTCAAGATCTATAGCCAAGTCCACCTCCATTTGGTAGTGATTAGGCTCGGTCTTGTCCTTGAATGTTATTGTGGAAGAGGGTTTTATTTAGTGTGCATGTTAGACTTCATCAATCTCTTTTCCATACATAACATTTTGGTGAACCTATAGCTTTGAGCATCTACATCTTACTAAGTTTTGAATTCAGATCTTGCATTCATTCATAGCATACTTATAATTAATCATTGAAAAATCTTACATAATCTTGAAAAAATTGGAAAAAGTAAGCATTCTAGGCTTGCATAAAAGCATAGTTTTGCATCGCTTTATTTGCATATAACATAAAGATTTAAATTTATGATTTTTGCATCAGATCTGATCCATATTATAGCATACAATCACTTCATGATATTTTACCTTGCATTTGAAGATCTCATTTGCTAGTGTCTTGTTGAAAAAGTTGCATTTTTCCTAAAACCTAGTCAATTTTCAAAAGCTAGGGTTTGTAGTCAAAATCTTATTTCAGATTTTTCTGTTATTATAAACATTCATTCAAATCTGATTTTGCCTTGAAGTTCTACATTATCCTTCATCTTTCATCTTATAAATCACAATTTTTACAATTACACATTGTGTATTTCAACAATAAGAACTTTAGCTTCTTTCTCACACTTCTTTGTGCAATGTCTTAAAATCATTTGCATTGCCTTTTTGTACAGCACTATTCACATGATACTAACTTTGTTATAGTGAAATTGGTGTGTTTTTTATTTCCAAAAACATGATTTCCTCAAACTAGTGCCTTGATGTACAACGGTCTCACATACATGGCATCTAATCAAAATAAGGGTGGTATGGTTCCTCCTCGAGCTAATAAGAAAAGGAAGGCTCATGAACTCGTAATCTCATTCATACCACATGAGGTCATGATTAGAGATATTGATGGCCCTCCTTACATTACAACACGTATAAGTGGGAATCCTACAAGAGGAGTCCTTATAGATCCTAGTTGTATGACAAATGTGATAACTGAAGAGTTCTTATACATGGATGATTTGGCACAAAAAACTTATGATCCTACACATATAATGATCAGGTCACATAATGGATATTTCCTCCTAGTTATTGGAAAGATTACACTCTTGATTAAAGTGGTGGGAAAATTCTTATAACAACCATTTGTCATCATTCCTACCTTGGACCTATTTTGTGTGAAGTTAGGCCATCCATGGCTTAAGTCCATGAAAGTGGTCCCTTCTACCATTCATAAATGCTTAAAATTCCCTCATCAAGGATGAGTGCATGTTGTACATCATAGTGGATGGAAACCTTTGGTCCATCATGGAAAGTTCAACTTGTACTACTTTTGGCCGCAACCTACTAAACCAAATCAACCAAGAGAAGATCAAATTTTCCTAGCATATTAAAAATACATGGCAAAGTTAAATTGCTCAGCTATCACATGGAAAGAATGCTCCTAGACCCTCTCAGTCCCCTAAGGCTACAATTCCTCCTATCAAACAAATAGAGAATGAAAAGCAGCTCGAGCTAAGGGAAACACCTCAACCACGAGGTAAAGGAATTTTTGTTGAGGTTCCTCCTCCATCATCCTTACAAAGATTGGGAGATAGCTATAAAGAGCAAAGCATTTCGTGAAAAAAGATCAACTTTCTACCAGCTTCCTCTTCTGAAATGTCAAATAATGTGGGAACTCATGAAACTCCTTAAAATATCACCAACAAGACAAGAAGGAATCATAATGCAAGAGAAAGAAGGAGAAAACGACAAGCTTTAGCTCAACAAGAAAACATCCCACCGAGAAAAAATGAATCAAAAGAAGAGCTAAAGGATGACAGGTTAAAGGAAGAAGTTTCATGTTGGGCCATAGTTCCCTATGTACCTATTTCTTCCCACATTCGAGATTAGGAGTAATATGATTTGTTCGATGACAACCACTAATGCGGTTGCATTGTATCATAGGTAAGTATTTCTCACCCTTTTAGCCACCTTTGATGTAGCACCTCTTTGAGTTTTTCTCATGGGTGGCCTCCTCTTATGTGTTGTGTAAGGTCTCCTTGGATGACCCTTGATGCTTTTGTAAGGTCAAGGATACAAGGAGACTACCTCTATTGTGACACTTCTATTTGTTTCTCTATTCTTCTATTCTTCTCTCTCTTATTGTAATTGTTGTGTGTGGTGCCTTGGAGGCATAACATTGTGGAGGATGTCTTGGGGGCACCTTCCCATGTTATGAACCTAAGTCACTTTTGTCTCCTCTCTCATTTGTAGTGTTTTAATTCTTTAGTGGCTCTACTAGGTGACAGATGAAAATAAATAAATACTGATAAGGACCATGAGTCCCTACATCAAAAAAACAAAAATGGACCTAGTCTAGATATGAAGATGGGGTTGATATATTTCTGACACTTTACTAGTAGAATCACCTCATGTTGTGATCATGTGTTGTGTTGTGAAATCTCTTGTAACAAACCTTTGCAATACCCTAATATGCTTCTAGGCACTTTGGAATGTTTTGTATCTCACCTTATCGCTACACTTAGTTCTAAGATATCTAAAGTATAACCTCATGGATATATTCAGTTCCGAACCTACAAGTGTAGCCTCGGTCTATTAAGTGATATGTGAATTGATTTAGTCCTTATCTTAGAGTAAATTTTCTAACCAAAGCATAAATATTATTGATTATGTTAGAAAATTATATAGATGTGTTTATGGGAACATTTGGCAATTGAAAGTACATATCACTTTGGGGCATGGGCTTTGCAAAAGCTCTTGTTCCCTTGTGTGTTTTCACTTTACCTTAAATGTTTTTGATACTAGTAAGTGGGATCAACCACTTTATGGTGGGGGCATATATTGTGGTTGATTATTTTAGATATTATTGATAAAGCATTTTTGTGTATGCAGATGCAAGTGGGGTTGTGTACATTGTTTTGCTTTGCGTATACCCCCTTTTCACTATAAGGTGTCAACAGATGCATGTGGGGTTGTATACTTTGAGATTGCTTCCTTTTCATTGTAAGGTGTCTGCAGATGTAGGTGGGGTTAAATTTTGAAATCCCTTCTATGGAAGGTAGGATTATGTCTTCCCTTGAGTGGTTGCACATCCTTCTAAAAAGTCCTCTGCGAAGGTGGGCTGGATCTTCAGCTATTCACCCTTAAGTGTGTCTTTGATAGTTGTGGTAGCATAGCTCAACTATCAGGTGTGTTTGGTGTGTTTTAGATAGTGGAGTATAGTGATGAGCTCCTTCCTATCGTCTTTGTTTGTTGTGTATAAGATGTATAGTGTGTTGATGACATACTCTAGGGTGCTCATGTATTTTGTGTGTTTTCCATGTGTTTTCTATATCTTCCTTGCATGTTTTGTGTGTTTTAGTGGTATAAAGGCATGTAGCGATGAGTTCCCCCCACGTTGTGTGTTTTGTGTGCCTTTGATGGTGGTACATAGTAATAAGCTATTGAGAATAAGGAATACTGAGAGGGGGGTGAATCAGTATTCCGCAAAACCACTTATTAACAAATTTATTTATCCAATTTCCAAAGTTAATAATATTAAAGTAGAATAAACATAGAAATAGAAAACACAAAGACATAACACATGAACACCAAGATTTTTTACGTGGAAAACCCAAAAAGGGAAAAACCACATTGAGTGTTAGCTCACAATATATTAATATAGCACAATACTAGATTATAGGAAGGCTCACTACCTTAGGGCTTACTACCCAGAGAAATTCTCACTGCATGAAAGGCTCACTGCCAAAATAGGCTCACTATGTAGAGAAAGATAGAAGAAGGAAGAATGGCTCACTGCCAAATTGAACTGCTCAGACTACATCTACACATGCATGGTTGCAGATCTAATGAAGAACAGAAATACTGTCTCAAAACTCTTCATCTCTTACTGTTTTGTTTTCACTACTCTATTTTTACATTGAAATAAGATCTATCTTCTTCTACTCTTTATTGCATCCACAAAATAGCCTTCCTCTGCATGTCGCACATATGTTTCTTTCACATTCGCATTACACTCTCCTCTGAATACTAAATTTGATCCCATATATACATCTGCAACACTTAAGATCTTCATATTAGGTCAGCATACTCAGATGAAGCATATAGTTAATAAACTTGTAGCTTGTTAGCCAAATTCATTCATCAAAATACATAGTGGACCTAAATAACATTTGAAACACCTTCTCATATGTCAGCTCCAACTATAGAACCACTTAGGATAAAGTTCTAATTAATAGAACCTACTACACATAAATCAAACTATCATGTGGAGGCCTAAAACATAGACTATTACTGACTCAGTCTAACTATTAGATCACAAATTTCATTGAAGACCACAATACTTTCTCAAAATCATATCATAGACTCCTTAAACATCACCAATTATACCTTTAGAACTGCAGAGCAAAATATTCTTTAGCAAAAAAATGTGAACCATCAGAACTTAGACTCTATCATAGTCAAACTCTATCAAACACTGTAGTGATACTCAACATCTTGCAACTATCTTTTCGGTGGACTTCAAATCTTACAACTCTGGATTTAGACACTTCATATAAGTGTTTACAACACCCCAATACCACATAACAAGATATACAAGACCAGAGAAATGCAGACCAAAACAATTGTGTGTTCTGCCTTAACTGTCACTATATTTTGTTCTACTGGACTTAGGCCATTTGAAGATGTACTTTTGGAATTGATCAATAGCTAAAACCTTGGATATAAGATCATCTGAGAGTTAGGAACATCATATTAGAACCGCAAACCTTGGTCTTCAACTGCGGACCAATACCAATCCAAACACCAGTTCTTCTATCTCTGTCTCTGTACATTTCCAATACTTAGCTAATATGACTAAGTTTTCTTTATTGGACCACAAACTCTATTCCAACCTTGTTTCTTTTCTTGTTTCCATCAATGACAACACTCAATTATTCAACATAGCAATGTCTCTTGCCAACAATCTCCCCCTTTGGCGTTGATGGAAACACTTAGTGAAAAATGCCTTACTGCCTTGACTGCTCCCCCTTTCTATATACACTCTATATTTCTTCTCCCCCTGAGATGTTTGCCTATTTTTCATTGATCTTCTTCTCCCCCTTTGACATCAATGGCAAAGGTGTAGGTTCTGGAGTCAAAAATGATCAAAATTGCAGAATTTGCTATACTCTGCCGCATATATGCAAATACACATTTGTATCTTAATTTACAGTTGAAGGTAGAATATCATTATAGATAGTATTTATCAAGGCTATCTCTCCATTCCAACTATTCCTTGCAGTCTTGAAAATATGGATGTGGGTATTTATAAAAAAGACTAGCTTTTCTGCCTTCTGCACATCTGATGGTGTATCAATTAATGCTTGTGATTTCAAGGCTTCATCTGCCAGATTGGTGATGGAATCAATTTTAGGACTTATCAACCACCTTAGCTGTCACAACTTGTCTTTGATTTCTTCCCTTTTCTTCATCAAAATGCTCAGATCATTGTGAATATTTACAGCCTGTGTCTCTTTGGCATGTATTGACTCAATTGCTAGATTATATGTCTTAGAAATATTAAGCAGTTTGAGTTCCATGTCCTTGATTTTATCTTCTATTTCCTTTGTAACCTCTGGCCAAGATAAATAAAATTTGTACAAGTCATGGCCTTCTTTTATGGCACTTTGTATATCTCTTATTCCTTGGTCTAAAGAGATTTTATCATTGATCAACATGGTTTTTAACTCACCTAATTTTTTCTCATCAAATTATTTTCTAACCTTTGTTTCTGTAGATTTTTAAAAGGATTCAAAATGATTGTTGATTGATTTTATCATACCTTTTAGTTGATTAGTAGATGATGTTGAAGTGTCTTTCTGGTATTCAGGCATTAATTTTCCCAGTACATTAGATACTGTTGTAATGAGCTTATTGTCTTGCATGTGAGTTTTCATCAATTCTTCCTATGCCTTTGATTGGGCAAATGATACTAGTTCAAATTTCTGTTCCAGAGACAAGGAATTTAGATTTATTGGTTCTTGAAGAAACTTGGGTGGATCTAGGACTTGTGCACTTTATAGCTTTTCAAAGGGTTTTGCAATAGTGTCTCTTGCCACTTTTTCTTCACAAAGTGAAACTTTCTTTCTCTTCTTTTCTTTAGTTGTGGCTTCTGTAATGGATGAGGTCCTTATTCTTTTTCTGGGACTAGATACTAGTCTCTCCTCTTTAGATCTCTTATCTTTCCTTTCTAGAGTGCTTGATGTCCATTCTACCAGAGTGTAATGTTAAAAAATGTCCCCTTGGGGGCTTTTCCCTCATAAGGTTTAGCTCTCGGGTCTTTTGCATGCATTTAGGACATCTTACTTCATAATTTGGCATCCCAATGGAATGAGCCCTAGGTAACATGACAAATGGGACCTAGGAGGACCCCTTGAGCTTGACCCTACCCAAAATAGGGGGGAGGACTTGGGCACCCATGCCCTAGTCCTGCCCTATTTTGGGGCAGCCCTAATTTTTACGTGTTAGCTTGTGACCATTATTTGGGTCTATGCCAACACGGTAAGTTTGAATTTACAAAATCTTGGTGGGAGTGCTTGTAGTTGCATATAAAAGCATGTTTAGGCATTCATTTAGAAACTAGATGGAAATTGTGAACTTTAGGCATTCTCAAGGTGATTCAAGGCTTTCATTGTGTTGCAAGAGCATATTTGTGTGGTCTATGTGTTTGTGTTTGCAGATTTAAGCATCCATTTCATCATGGAATGAAGAGCATCTTCCTCCCATGAGATCTTCACTACAAGGTGACATTATATTGTGATTTCATCATCATTTCCTTTAGTTTTTATCTCTACGTCACAAGGGCACGCACTATCTATCTGACAAAGGTGTTTGAAGACTTAAGTGTCCTCCAGGGCTTGACTGAGCCAAGCCTCTAAACACCACAACCCCCTCCCAAAGTTTTTTAATTGCAAGTTATAGGTGTCGCATCTAGAAAAATTAGAGTTACAGGAAGGATCAACAGACATCAAGGATTTAGGATCTGAAGAGAAGCAGGACACTGGAGCCTTTTCGAAACTTGGGTACTTGCTCTTGTGTCCTCCGTAGTTGAATTTTTGAAAACAGAAGTTATAGTGCAGATCAGTGTCGGAAGAAGGTCAAGATCCCGCAAAGAAATTGGTACCTTGGAATTGGGTGCCACTCCTTAGTCCACAACTTTTCCACCTTAGAGCCTCAAAAATAGGTACTCTATGATTTGATATTTTACATCTCTCTGCAAGAGCTTTTTTAGTTATTCATCAGTTATTGCCGTATTTGCATAATTAGGGTTTTAATGGTCAATTAAACATAAGAGAAAGAAAATTGATAATTAAACACCCTAATCTAAGCTTTCCTATATCTCATAGTGACCTAGGGTATGATAGTGCATTGCCACTAGACCCTAGATCCTTGAATGTTAAGGGTGAAAGGAAGATTCAAACATCTAAACAACACTCAAATTTAAACAATCCAATTTTCACCTAAACATTTTGGTGAACCCATGTTGTTGGACTTAAATTGTAACTTGCTGAGTGTGTGTCTTCAGATTTGGATTGATTTCATTCATTTATATAGTCTTTCATCTTATTGCATTGAGAAAATTACAAAAAAATTGAAAAATTTGTAAAAAATTGAAAACCCTAGCTTGCATTTTCATATAGATTACTAAATTACATCAATTCTTTCTAAATTTCCCCAATTCATGATTTTTGCATCAGATTTGATATAAACTATAGAAAAACGTAAAAATTCAATAATTTACATTGCATTTTCATCATTAATTTGCTAGGCTTTTGAAGAAATTTTGACAATTTTCATTAAACCTAGTAATTCCAATATCTAGGGTTACTAAGCAAAATCTTCTTTCAGATTTTTATACTAATTTTAGACACTCATTCAAATTAGAATTTACCTATAGTCTTGTTGATGCAAAGGTGACACAAGGGAAGCAACACACAAGAGTTTCCTTTACTGTCCTTTGCCCACTCACCCACTTCAAATAGCCTTCAACCAAGAAACCAAAGGCACATTCAAGGGTGTATGAAGGATTTGGTATCCTAGTGATGGATCCACCTTCTAGGCTTCTCCAACACCTTAGGATAGATCAACAAACACCTTCTATGTAGTTGGTTTGATCTCCAACTTCCCAAAACTCTTCAACCTATACCTTGACTAGTAAGGCTACTAGCCCTCCAAACTAGGTTTTCTCAACAAAACTTGACAAAATCCCAAATGACCAAGCAAGAAAATGATGGTTTTAGATACCCTCTATGGAACCCTATCAAACTCCCAAGTCTCCTATTCCAACTCTACTCCAGCAATCCAGAACACTCATTTGGTCTTCTAGGCCTAATTGATCAATTTAGGCTAGGTTACAAAGCAAGTTCTCAAAATAGGGTACATAGGTCAGGGGTAGGAATTTGGAATGCTTCTACTATGTCCCTACAACACAAATCCATCATTTATTTTCTCACCCTATCAGGATTCTATCATCTACAACCTCAAATAGCATGAATTTGGCCAAATACAATGAAATACTTGACCTAGGGCATCACCTTAAAAATTGAAAACAACATCTCCCAGAAAAATGCTTTTGGAATCCTATAATACACATCCCTAGACTACATTTCACTAGTTTTTGTGAATTTTCACCAGTGGGAATGCATTCTAGGGCCGGATTTCTATGGCCGCCCTAGAAAATAGGGTTTCTAGACCTGTTTTGAAAGAAAAATAAATAACTTTTGATCTCGACCACTTCAGGACCTCAAACTAGTTTCATTGGAACCCTGACTCCAAGCACTTTTAGAAAAATGACATTTGCACATGTGAAAAGTCTGTACAGTCTGTACACAGTAAGAAAAGTAGGAAAATTTGTTGTTTTATGTAGTTTCAATGCCCCAAAACTCCGTACCAGATGTCCTCTACCATACAGAAGTGAGTTACCATGTTTTTACAACCATTCCAGTTGGTATCTAACTTCCAAAGGCAGATTCAACCGCCCAAACTAAGTTTCAACCAGCTAATGTGTCATTGACAACATTGGCAACAATAGTCATTATGGAGTTTTTCCATTTTCCAAAGGATGGTGATTTGTTTTACTTGTCCAATGGAATCAAACCACCCTCATACTCCTTAGACCATGCTAAAACACTAAGACAACTCAAACAAACTCAAAAAGCCAATATTAGACCTTCTAGGCCTAAGTGGCACAACTAGGTCCAAGTGGACTAAGAAGGATATGAGGTTTATAAAGTTACTCCAGACCTCTTGACCACACAAGAATAGACCTTCCAACATGGCTATGAAAAGCTTTATTACAAAACACATAAAAAAAAACTCAACTTATCAAAGATGCTATCAAAATGCTTGTAGGGATCAAGCTGCTCCTAGGTGCCCTGCACCATGCACCCACTGTCAAACAAAACTCAAGTCTCTTGAGTTGGAATGGTGTCAAATGTGAAACTTGCCTTCTCAATGTCTGCTCTACTCATCCAAGTGGCATCCTCTTGAGGTTTGTGTAGCCACTTCACCAAATAGTTATGATAGGTGTGCCTTCTAGTTTGTTTTGCAATCCTCTTGTCCAAAATGCACTCAATCTGATTAGGAGATGAAGGAATGAGTTCCTAGAGTGTCTGATCAGTGTGATCTTCTTCAACAACAGTCTAAGGATTAGTTCCTTTATAGGGATAAAGGTCTGAAACATTAAAAATAGGAGACAAAGCAATGCCATCTGGAAGTCTGATTTTGTAGGCATTGTCTCCACATTTCTTGAGCACTTCACAAAGCCCAATCTTCTTCATGAGTAGCTTGGTATGTTTACCTACAGGGAGCCTCTCCTTCTTTAGATGGACCATTACTAAATTACCTTCTTTGAATTGCAAATCCCTTCTTTTCCTGTCAGCAAACTGTTTGTACTTCTGTGAAGTGGACAGTAATTTCTGTTGTACTTGTTCGTGGACATCCTTCATGACTTGAACGAAGTCTTCAGCCAAGGCACTGTTGTTTTCCAGTCCTTTAACCTTCCTTAGTTCCAAAATACCCCTTGGGTGAGTGCCATAAACAATTTGGAAAGGAGACAGGCTGATGCTTCTATTGACAGTGTCATTGTATGAGAACTCTGCCTGAGCCAAAATGGAATCCCAACTAGCACCCTGCTCCTTTGTTAGGCATCTTAGGAGGTTGCCAAGTGACCTATTAATCATCTCTATTTGTCCATCAGACTGAGGGTTATAGGCAGATGATAATGACAAATTTGTACCTAGTCTCTTCCAAAGTGTCCTCCAGAAGTGTCTTATGAACTTGGGGTCTCTGTATGAGATTATGAACAAAGGTAAACCATGTAACCTGACTATTTCTTTGAAGAAAATGATGGTGATAGTTTGTCATTGATGTCAAAAGGCATTGAGAAAGTTGAGTTGTGCAAAGTATCATTAGGCTACAGGTCATTTGTGGATCACTTGTACTATTGACAAAAGTTGTTCATGATCATGCATTTAATAGTTGTTCATTGCTTGGTCAGTTAACAAAGATGTGGAGTTGTCAGGTAATGTTGTTGAAGTTGTTGTTTTATGATGCTTCCATTTGATCAGGATATCTTCATGATGTCATGTTATTGGAGTTTACAAAAGTTCACTTTGTGAACATGCTTGATGTGTTTCTCAGTTGATTTGGATTTGTCATGACAAAGTTTCTTCATGATGGCAACATGACAGAATAATTATAAAAGGAGAAGGTATGATGCATTGCATATGTGTTATGATGCAAGGTTTGGCAGTGTTGATGGAGTCTTGAATCTTTTGCTTGCATGTTATATATATTGATCTCATCAAAAGGTGTTTGTGAAAACAGATATAGGATCTTGTTAAGGATGCATGTTCATGCTTTCAGTGAAAGTGGCATAGGTTGGCATCATGAGTGCAAATGGCATATCATTTTTGATTCATGCAATGGAAGTGTCATTCTCTGCTTAGTTCATCAGTGACATTGCAATGACATCAGGGATGGACAAGTTACAAAGTTGTTTTTAACATATGATGATCAAAATGGGCAATGGTTTATGACATAATGCTCTTTATTCATAATTGATTCAATGTTTTTCTTAGCTTTTAAAACCTAAATCTTGGTCTATAGTCTTCAAAGCTCCAAACCATCATATGTCTTCATATCTTGTTGTAGGATCTCTTCATGTCATTTGTATAAAGTTCTTAAACTGTGAAAACCTTGTTAATGAGCACTAACATACTCTTAATAAGCTCTAAGTCCTGACAAACCTTCTCTGCCCGTCAGAATAGAGAGAACCTTTTTGATTTATTTCACTGTTGGCCTGTTATCACAGGTATGTCACTAAAATGTGACCTGCTAGAGGGTATTAGATCCGTTGTATACCGGTCCTCTCCTTGTAGCACAACCGGCCCCATCGGTGTCTTGTTGTATGTTTGAGCGCCAAAAATATGATCAACGGTCACATTTAAAATTCAAGGTGGGCGCGCATTATGTGATCCGTGGACAATGTTTAAACTATGCCTTTGACATTGTGTTTCATATTTGACGGTCGTTTGAGTGTCATCTGTCTTATATATCTGCAGTGACTTGCCTTTTTAAAGGCTATTTTTAACCATAAGAAAATGCAGTTCGAAGACATTCTAAAAGCATTTTTTTGTGAAGATTTTCTTTCTTTTTTAAGCCTTCTTGTGACAATAAAAATAAAGAAAGTTGGAGTTTTAAAAAGGGCTATTATTAGAATTCTTTTATGCCCGGATGTAAAAGGTGTTAAAAGCATTTTTTTAAAGGTTTTGTTTTAAGAAGTTCTTTATATGCAGAGAAGATAGGATATAAGTTTTTGAATTTATTGAAGAAGAAGATTTTTTTGGAAGATGCAGAGGAAGATAAAAAGGCAAGAATACCAAGAGATGATATCAAATTTTTTTTGGATCAAATGAAAGTTTTTTTGTTATGATTTCTTTTGGAGATTTAAGTTCATTGAACTTTTTGCAGAGACAAGAATGAGGGCAGATATGAAAGATGAACGGATTTCTTTTATAAAGAGAAAATAAATAGTGGAAATTATTCATGATTTCTTGCAGGAGAATGATGGAATTTGAAAGGTCTTTTGAAGATAAAATTGCACACAGAAGAATATCAAAGTTGATCATTTATTTTGTGAATAAGATTTTCTTCTTGCAGATGGATTGGCATTTGGATTTCTTGATGTTTTTATTTTTGAAAATGAAAGCGTTTTTGATTTACAGAGAGAAGGTGAAATGATTTTGTTTACAGAGAGAAGGTGAAATGATTTTGTTTGCAGAGAGAAGGTGAAATGATTATCTTGTATATAATGGCTTTGCAGGTAGATTGATGTGTGATATTGCAGATCAATGATGAACTGACAGGAATCAAATACAGATACAGAGACTGACAAGGTGATCAAAAAGACAATATGCAATTGCAATGATAATCAGGTGAAATTG
The DNA here is from genome assembly GCA_027924645.1 of Cunninghamia lanceolata. Taxonomy (NCBI): domain Eukaryota; kingdom Viridiplantae; phylum Streptophyta; class Pinopsida; order Cupressales; family Cupressaceae; genus Cunninghamia; species Cunninghamia lanceolata. The sequence continues at coordinate 1,924,700 of BSBN01000007.1, forward strand.
ATTGAATGGCTGGTAAGGTAGAGATGAAACATACAGAGAAAAGTAGTGTTGTTGAGCATATTAGAATACAAGATTGATATGCAGTGTTGTTGTATGGAGGATTAGAATACAGGATTGATATGCAGTGTTGTTGTATGGAGGATTAGAATACAGGATTGATATGCAGTGTTGTTGAATGGATCAGAATACAGGATTAATTTGCAGAGAAAATTGTTTATAGAGATTTGTATATGGAGCTTGTTTGCAGAAGTAAGAAAAAGAAAATGGTCTTGATTTGAAAATCAAACAGAAGGTATAAGGTTGTATACAATGGTGCAAATCTGATTGAACAGCAATCATGTCTTGCACACAAAGATTGATGTTTTGTTAATAGGCATTGTATTAGCCAGTGAGGCTTATAGGTCAGTGTGACCTTACTATTTGTCAGTGAGACAATTTGTATTGCCAGTGAGGCATGTTTTTCAGTTAAGCCAGTGAGGCACTTCATGAGTGGTTTTTCTACCCCTGAGGGTTTTCCACTCGGTAAAAAGGTTGTGTCTTAATTTCTTCTATGTGTGTGCATATTATTGGTTTGATCATGTTTTGTTTACATCTGTTATTGTAAGTCTTGTGCATATAAACTCAACAAATCATTAATGTATTCCTTTCCATCTATTCTATAAGAGAAAGATTTCAAAAAGTTGTAAAATGTTTGAAAATTAATACAACACTGATTCACCCCCCCTCTCAGTGTTGTCCGGACTCCTACAGAAAAGACCTACTATGTGTGAGGCATCATGTGTGGTTCTACATGGGATGAAGTGAGCCATTTTTGATAACCTATCAACAACCACAAAGATGCTATCATGTCCATTCTTGGTCCTGGGCAAACCAAGTACAATGTCCATGCTTATGGAATCCCAAGGCTTTGAAGGAATAGGTAGAGGAGTGTATAAACCTGCATTTGATGTATGCCCCTTTGCTCTTTGGCAAATTTGACAAGTTTCAACAAACTTCTTTACATCGGTTGGCAATTTTGGCCAAAAATAGTACCTCCTAACCAATTCTAGGGTCTTATCAATACCAAAGTGACTTGACATGCTGCCACAATGCTTTTCCCTAATTATATTCTCTCTAACAGATCCTCTTGGGATACACAACATGCTACCCTTGAAAAGATATCCATCTTGCAACAAAAAATTAGAAAAATCAGTATTATACCTTCCTGTCATGGCCTTGCAAGATAGGTATGGCTCTTTGAAGTCTTCATCTGCTGCATACTGATCTTTGATGGCATGAATACCTATACTTTCCAACTGTATGGTCTGCACAACAAGATTCCTCCTACTTAAGGCATCGGCTACCTTATTGGCCACTCCTTTCTTGTGTTTTATGGAGAAGGTGTATGCTTGGATGTACTCCATCCACTTGACATGTCTGTGATTCAACTTCTGTTGCCTGTTCAAGAAAATTAATGCATGGTTATCAGTAAAAACTATAAATTCCTTTGGCAATAAGTAGTGTCTCCATTTCCTCAATGACTAAACCATGGCATATAACTCTAGATCATAGGTGGAGTAGTTTTGTTTTGCCTCATTTAACTTCTCACTAAAGAATGCTACAGGCCTCCCATCTTGACTTAGGACTCCCCCAACAGCCCTCTTACTTGCATCACACTCTACCACAAAGACCTTGTCAAAATTAGGTAGCACTAGGACTGGTTTTTCTGATATTTTTTTCTTTAATAGTTCAAAGGCTTGGTTGGCCTCATTTGTCCATACAAATACACATTTTTTGCCCCCTTTTATGGTGTCAACAAGTGGAGCACAAATAGCACTAAACCCCTTAATGAACTTTCTATAAAAGCTACACAAACCATGGAAACTCCTTACCTCTGAGGTTGTTGTAGGTGTTGGCCAATTAAGAATGGCTTCCACCTTGCTTGGAACCATTTTTAGGCTGCCCATAGAGATGACAAACCCCAAAAATATCAACTCTTCTTGTAGGAAGACACATTTGTCAAGATTGATTCTCAACTTCTCCTCTTGAAGCCTCCTGAGCACTTGATGGATATGCCTTATGTGATCTTCCTTGCTATCACTAAAAATTAGTATATCATCCAAATACACAATAATAAACTTGTTAAGGAAAGGTTTTAGCACTTCATTCATCAATCTCATAAAGGTGCTTGGTGCATTTGACAAGCCAAAAGGCATGACAACCCATTCAAATAGTCCTTCATTAGTTTTGAAGGCGGTTTTCCACTCATCCCCTTCCCTTATCCTGATTTGGTGGTAACCACTTTTTAGATCCATCTTGGTAAAATACTTAGCCCTACCCAAGCAATCCATTAAATCTTCTATTCTAGGCATTAGAAATCTATACCTAATAGTAATCTTGTTGATGGCCCTGGAATCAGTGCATAGTCTCCATTTTCCTTCCTTCTTGGGTGCAAGCACTGCAGGTACTGCACATGGACTAATACTCCTCCTGATAAGCCCTCTATCTAAAAAATCTTGGATTTATCTTGCCACTTCAGCACTTTGCTCTGGAGTCAACTTGTATGCTGCTTGGTTTGGTAGGGTGGATCCAGGGATGAGATCAATGCAATGACTAATCTCCCTCTTTGGCGGAAGAGCATCCTTACTCTCATTGGCTATCACATCATGAAACCTCTCCAATAGTTCTTCCACTTCCTTTGGTCCAATCCTCCTAAGAGGTTGCTGCACTTTGACCTTCTTGGGATTCACATCCTTGGGTTTGATGACTATTGCAAAACATGGCACTTTCTCTTCCTTGAGGTTAACCAAAAACTCTTTTTCACCTACCAACATAACTGAACTAGAAATGACTTTCTCTTTGCAATCATCAATCAAAGGAGTCATTGTAAACTTTTCACCATTCTTGGACAAATGAATTACATTGTTCTTACCATCATGTTGGGCACTTGTGTCATGTTGCCAAGGCCTTCCAAGAAGAAGGTGGCATGCATCCATATCCACTATCTCACAAAGAACCTTATCGTGATATTCACCTATCTTGAATTCAACCCAACATTGCTCTTCCACCACAATTTGTTGTTCCTTGGTTAGCCAAAAGACTCTATAGGGGTTAGGATGAGGCATTCTTTCCAATCCTAACTTAGTCACCATTTCATTAGAAGCCAAATTTTCAGAAGAACCTAAATCTACTATTACCTTGCAAACTTTTCCTTTCACCTTGCAAGTGGTTCTGAACAAGTTATTTCTTTGGGGCTGCTCCTTGGTGGATGGCATGATGAGGGATCTATGAAACGTGATGCATTCTCCACTCTCAGGTGCTGCAAACTTGGAAGAGGCTATTTGGTAACTTGTGGTGCTTTGACAGTCCTCTTCTTGAAGGAGTTGTACTCTTCTTTCTTTCTGATTTGCAGCAGTGTTTCCCATCTTCTCTGGGCACCTAAAGGACTGATGTCCAATCTGATTGCAAGAGAAACACCTTCCAGTAAACACATTTGGACCTCTGCCCCCACTTCTTCCTCTGCCATGACCTCTCCCTCTAAACTGACCCTTATCAGCACTATTTTTATTAGCCTTCCCTTGGCTGCCTTCTTGTGATCCGCCACCTTGGAGTCTAGAGAAATTATCTCTGTTTTGAAATCTGCCTCTACCCCTAAAGTTCTGATTTCCTTTGCCTCTGTTGCTGCTGTTAAAATCCCCTTTTCTTCTTTGCTTATCCTCAATCCTTAGTGCCATTTGAAAGCACTTATGCACTGTCTCTGCGTTAAAGAGAGTTAATTCATCTTGACTGGAGAACTTGAAGCCATTAAGATACCTTGCAAGCTTCTGTTTTTCATTCTCAGGCATCTTGGCTTTCAATGTCATCTTGTGAAACTCCTCTATGTAGGTGCTCACGTCCATGTCCTTCTGTCTCAAGTTGTACAACTTCTTGTTCAAGTTGACTTCATAATCCTTAGGGACAAATTGCTTCTTGATTTCAAGTACCATCTTCCTCCATGTAGAGATAGGATTCCTATCATCTTCTATCCTCTCATTTTGAATAAAGTTACACCAACTCAAGGCTGGCCCTTTCATTCTTGATTTGGCAATCCTCACTTTCTAATTTTCTGCCACTTCTTCACATTCAAAATAGTTCTCCATTGCCTCAATCCAATCAAGGCACTCCTCTGGATTCATCTTACCAGGAAACATAGGTAAGTCTACCTTAGTGTTCTTCCTACTCAACTTTCCAAGTGCATCTAGGAATTGTCTCTCTGACATGCCTCCTTGTGGCTCTTCCATTGGCACTTCTTTTTCTTCATCTTGATCCTCTTCATCTGAATCCAAGATGATCTCTGATTTCTTCTTCTTGTCTTTGTCTTTCTTCAACTTTTCTATCTCAGCCTCCATCCTTCTGTTCTTGGCTACTTGCTCTCTCACTATCTTTGCCAATTCGGCATTGGTCACTCTTGAAGGGACTTCCTCCTCTTCTTCTCTATCTCCCATCTCTTTTGATGGCTCTGATACCACCTGATGCAGAGGTGACACAAGGGAAGCAACACACAAGAGTTTCCTCTACTGTCCTTTGCCCACTCACCCACTTCAAACAGCCTTCAACCAAGCAACCAAAGGCACATTCAAGGGTGTATGAAGGATTTGGTATCCTAGTGATGGCTCCACCTTGTAGGCTTCTCCAACACCTTAGGACAGATCAACAAACACCTTCTATGTAGTTGGTTTGATCTCCAACTTCCCAAAACTCTTCAACCTATACCTTGACTAGTAAGGCTACTAGCCCTCCAAACTAGGTTTTCTCAACAAAACTTGACAAAATCCCAAATGACTAGGCAAGAAAATGATGGCTTTAGATACCCTCTATGAAACCCTATCAAACTCCCAAGTCTCCTATTCCAACTCTACTCCAACAATCCAGAACACTCATTTGGTCTTCTAGGCCTAATTAATCAATTTAGGCTAGGTTACAAAGCAAGTGCTCAAAATTGGGTGCATAGGTTAGGGGCAGGAATTTGGAATGCTTCTACCATGTCCCTACAACACAAATCCATCATTTATTTTCTCACCCTATCAAGATTCTATCATCTACAACCTCAAATAGCATGAATTTGGCCAAATACAATGAAATACTTGACCTAGGGCATCACCTTAAAAATTGAAAACAACATCTCCCAGCAAAATGCTTTTGGAATCCTATAATACACATCCCTAGCCTACATTTCACTAGTTTTTGTGAATTTTCACCGGTGGGAATGCATTCTAGGGCTGGATTTCTATGGCTGCCCTAGAAAATAGGGTTTCTAGACCTGTTTTGAAAGAAAAATCAATAACTTTTGATCCCGACCACTTCAGGACCTCAAACTAGCTTCATTGGAACCCTGACTCCAAGCATTTTCAGAAAAATGACATTTACACATGTGAAAAGTCTGTACAATCCATACACAGTGAGAAAAGTAGGAAAATTTGTTGTTTTCTGTAGTTTCAATGCCCCAAAACTCCATACCAGATGTCCTCTATCATACAAGAGTGAGTTACCATGTTTTTACAACCATTCCAGTTGGTATCTAACTTCTAAAGGCAGATTCAACTGCCCAAACTAAGTTTCAATCAGCCAATGTGTCATTGGCAACAATAGTCATTATGGAGTTTTTCTATTTTCCAAAGGATGGTGATTTGTTTTACTTGTCCAATGGAATCAAACCACCCTCATACTCCTTAGACCATGCTAAAACACTAAGACAACTCAAATAAACTCAAAAAGCCAATATTAGACCTTCTAGGCCTAAGTGGCACAACTAGGTCCAAGTGGACTAAGAAGGATATGAGGTTTATAAATTTACCCCAGACCTCTTGACCACACAAGAATAGACCTTCTAACACGGCTATGAAAAGCCTTATTACAAAACACATCAAACAAAACTCAGCTTATCAAAGATGCTATCAAAATGCTTGTAGGGATCAAGTTGCTCCTAGGTGCCCTGCACCACTTGTATTTTGGTGTAAATTTGCATTTAGATTTAAAATATTTGCATTTTTGCATAGAAAATTTCAACAAAAAACTAGCAATTTTCATGCATTTTCATTAGATTTGCATTTGTATTTTGCATATTAGACCTTGGAATCCATTTTCAGATATGACAGTAATTCATTTTCATCATAAATCAAACTTCAAAACATTCATATATCATTTTGTGCCAAGATCTCAAACCTAGGGCTTCAAAAACACCGGTTTTCACTAAATTTGGCCTTACTGACTCTCTAAAATTGCACCATAGACATGTTGTGAAAGGTATTTTTGCATTAATTTTTTGATATCAGGGTAATCATTTGCTGCCCCTCATAAAAATCTTCACAACACCCTTTTAACATGCTCTTGTATTGAAAATTTAGTGAAAAACTACATATTTTGGCTATTTTGCCCTAGGGTTTGGCCTAGTTTGCACTCTAAGCATGTTGTGACAAATTTTATGGATTGAGGTGACTGATATCATTGATTTTATTTTTTGTACCTCCTGAAATTCATTACAACACCTCTTTTTCTATGTCTTGGAGTTGAAAAATCGTGAAAAATTGCATATTTTGCTATATTTTCACTAAGGTTTAACCTTAAGTGGCACTAAAAGCATGTTGTATTGGGTATTTTAACATTAAGTGGCTATTATTACTGATATTATTTTTTGTCCATCATTATTTTCCTTACAACACCCTTTGTTATGCTCTCTTGCATTGAGTTTTGGTGAAAAAAGTGCCTATTTCGACATATTTTCACTATAATTTGACTTGGTATAATCTTGGACTTGCATCAAGAGTGTGTTGAGAAGGATCATATTGCTGTTTTGGACTGATATCAGACATATAAATTTCTTCCCTTGATCAAAATCCTTACAACACCTTTTGTTTCATTCATTTACATTGAAAAAGTACAAAAAATCAAGCATTTTAGACTATTTTTGCATATAGTCTTGCACTTGTCTTATGCATCAATTTGAAAAGCTTCTGAAAATCTGATCTTACATTGAAATGGTACCTTCATGTCATTTTTCAATGGTATCTTTGCGTGCATTTATCAAATATCTTGATTTTGACCAATTTTTAACTCTCATGAGTGAACATCCTACAATATTAGAAAGCTTAACTGAGTTCTTCTCCATGAGTAGAAAGGACAAAGCTAATGATGATCCCATAAGTTATCCTACTTCCCCTATAACCAAATACTCAAATGAGAAGACTAGGGATAGCTTTAGTAATTCCACTGCTCTCCCTGGCCAAGATGAAGCATTAGTGAATGAAGAGCTCCCTTTAACAAAGAACATTCCATGGGTAGAAAATGGGCATTCACTTAACAATAATCAAATTCGTACCTCTGTGGATCATCTTGCCAACCTCCTTCATTTAGTTGATTGTTCACACACCTCGGATTTCACTAAGGAAGAGAAGACCTTTAATGTCCCTCCTTTGTTTGAATATTTAAGTCATTTGGACATCACTAAGAGGATAGAGAATAAGCATGCTAGTAAGATTCAACAAGAAAACATTCCAGCTAGACAAATGAACTTTGATCTTGGTACTTCCTCCTCTACAACACAAAAATCCATGACAAAGCAAAGCCCTATGTTACAAAAACTAAGTTGTAAAGCACAACAACTTCAACATGCAAAAAGGAGAAAGAGAAGGTGATGAGCTTACCTTGCATCTTAACTAGAAAACATTGATCCTAACATTAAGCCAAACAAACATGATCCTAACAATGAACAACATGATGACCAAGACAAGAGTTGGGCTATGGTACCTTATGTCCCACTTTCCTCTAGCATTCGGGGGTGGGAAGATGACTATGATTTACTTGATGATAAGACTTAGCCTAGAAGACCCTACAGGTAAGTATCTCTAACCCTTTATCTCTCTCATGATGTGCTTCCCCTGTGATGTATTATGTGTTGTTTAGGCCTCCTGGGATGACCTTTGATTCTCTCATAATGTTTGAGATACCAGGAGATCACCTCTGTCATGACCTTCTATTTGTATCATCATTCTTCATATTGCCTCTCTCTGATTTCATTGTTGTGTGTTGTGTCTTGCAGACATAGCGTTGTGGTTGGTGACTCAAGGGAACCCTCCTGCGTGAGTGTCCCTAAGACACTTGTTTCTCATCTCTTATTTATTGTTTCCCTTCCTCTAGTGTTTCCATCTAGTGGGCGGATGATGAAAAACATTTATACTAATGTGGACCTAGTGTCCCTTTCGAGAGCAATAAAAAAAATGGACCTAGTTCCTAATATGATGATGGGGTTGTATATTTTATCCGATGCTTGGCTAGTGGAAGCACTTGTGCTTTCTGCATAGTGACTTTGATGATATTTTTATCGTATTTACAAACCTCAACAATATTGCTGCTCTATGCACCTTTGTTTGTCTTTGAATCTAGCCTTGGCTGTACTCAATTCAGAGAGCTTCGTGATATAGCCCCATGGTTATCCTCGAACTCTAAATTCATAGTATAACCTTGGCTCTTTGTGGTTAATCATATGCATTAATGTTGTTATTTATCATGATTTTGTAGACACTAACATGTTTCTTGTAGGGATGTGTTTGTGGGAACATTTAGCGATCATAAAAGTACATGTCACCTTTGAGGGGCATGGGCTTTGCGAAAGTCTTTGTTCCCTTGTGTGTTTTCTTCCTACCTTAACGTGCTTGATATTGTTGCATGATATCAACCACCTTAAGGTGGGGGCATATATAAGGTAAGCTGTCTGTTATAGATGTTAGCAATGTGCTTGTCCTTAGGTGTAGACTAGTGCGATGAATACTTCTTGCATCCTGAGTTTGTTTGCAATCAACCAATCTATCTTGAAATCTATTGCGTATACCTCCTTTTCACCATAAGGTGTCTCCATGATGCGGGTAGGGTTGTATGCCATGCTTCCTTTTCACTGTAAGGCATCTCCGTGACGCAGGTGGGGTTACATTTTCAGAAGTTCTTTGTAGAGGTAGGGAGCAGTTCTGTGACTAACTCAACCCTTAAGGGTGTCTTCGGCAATTGTTGTGGTGAAGCCCAATTATTGGTGTGTGTCTGTAATGTGCCTGAGATGGTGTTGAGCCTAGAAATAGGAACATTCCATCGCTTGTCTGCTGTGTTTTCTCTGTGTCTTCAAAGTATGTGTGTTTGGCGTGCTTGCTTTGCTTGGCGTGTCTGTTACCCCATATGCAGTCTGCATTTTGGGAGGTTTTGCATGTCTTGTGTGTGTGTTGCCCCATATATACAAACACCTACATGATGAGTGCATCATGTATTGTGGGAGGTTTGTTTACTTTCCAGTATCTGTATTTCATATATATAATAAAAAGAAAAGAAAAGATATCATTTCTGTCTTCCATGCATTAATGTGTCTTCTATGCATTGACTGTCTTCTCTGTGTTCTGCGTGACTGTAACTATCTTCTACATGTTTTGTATGCTTGTTACTATTTTCTATTTGATTGGCATGTCTTCTCCATGCTTGGCGCGTTTGCTATGTTTATGACCATACTTTAATGCATGTATTGGCCTTTCGTTTATACATACATTAAAGTGGGGGCTAAATGTAACGTTGGAAAATGTCCCCTTGGGGGATTTTCCCTCATAAGGTTTAGGTCTCGGGTCTTTTACATGTATTTAGGACATCTTACTTCATAATTTGGCATCTCGATGGAATGAGCCCTAGGTAACATGACAAATGGGACCTAGGAGGACCCCTTGAGCTTGACCTTGCCTAAAATAGGGGGGAGGACTTGGACGCCTGCACCCTAGTCCTACCCTATTTTGGGGTAGCCCCAATTTTTGGGTGTCAGCTTGTGACCATTATTTGGGTCCTATGTCGACACGGTAAGTTTGAATTTATGAAATCTTGGTGGGAGTACTTGTAGTTGCATATAAAAGCATGTTTAGGCATTCATTTAGAAACTAGATGGCAATTGTGAACTTTAGGCATTCTCAAGGTGATTCAAGGTTTTCATTGTATTGCAAGAGCAGATTTGTGTGGTCTATGTGTTTGTGTTTGCAGATTTGAGCATCCATTTCATCATGGAATGAAGAGCATCTTCCTCCCATGAGATATTCACTACAAGGTGACATTATATTATGTTTTCATCATCATTTCCTTTAGTTTTTTCCTCTGCCTCACAAGGGCATGCACTTTCTATCTAACAAAGGTGTTTGGAGACCTAAGTGTCCTCCAAGGCTTGACTGAGGCAAGCCTCTAAACACCACAACCCCCTCCCAAAGTTTTGTGATTGTAGGTTACAGGTGTCACATCTATAAAAAGTAGAGTTGCAGGAAGGATCAGTAGACATCAAGGATTCAGGATCTGAAGAGAAGTAGGACACCATATCCTTTTTGGGACTTGGGTGCGCGCTCTTGTGTCCTCCGTAGTTGAATTTTTGGAAAAAAAAGTTATAGTGCAGATCAATGTCAGAAGAAGGTCAGGATCCCGCAAAGAAACTAGTACCTTGGACTTGGGCACCTGCTCCTTAGTCCTGACTTTTCCTCCTCGGAGCCCTGAAAACAAGTACTTTGTGATTTGATATTTTACATCTCTCTGCAAGAGCATTTTCTATTATTCGTCAGTATTAAGCATAAGAGAAGGAAAATTTATAATTAAACACCCTAATCCAAGCTTCCCTACATCTCACAGCAACCTAGGGTATGATAGTGCATTGCCACTCGACCCTAGATCCTTGAATGTTAAGGGTGAAAGGAGGATTCAAATATCTAAACAACACTCAAATTTAAACAATCCAATTTTCACCTAAACACGGAGCACTTATGGACTTTGATCCTCTTGTTTTGATTTTTTCCTTACTTAATTGTTCATCTGATGTTTTCTCTAATTGCTCAGGTTCCATCAACATTCTGGAAGATAATTCTAAGGATGTCCCAAATCTGTCCTCTTTGGGATCAATAATTTTACTTAGTAGTGCATCAACTAATTTAGTCAAGACATCTTCTACAACTTCATAACCTAGTGCAGGGACCCATACAATTCTTGGTTCCACAGCTTCCATGAAGCATTTGTCTTTATTCACCATGAATACAATATCCTTGTCATACTTTATCACTATATTTTTAGGTATTCGGAACCTACTTAACTTTTTCTTTTGAAAATCTTTGAAATATTTCTATAAGATTTTGCTCTTCTTATCTGTATTACCCAAACTCTGTAAGTGATTTCTTATTTGAGTGGCTATAGGTATGTGATCAAGCTAGACAATATTTCCTAAACTAGGTAGCTCTCTTGGGAAGTAAAAGAGTAAATATGTAATCATTGATCCATATTTGAAAGGATGATCAGTTTCTTTTGTTCTTTTCAAGTTCTCCATTAGTTCACTCTAGAGAAATTTGCAGAGCTCATAGTCCATATTATTTTTTATCATGTCATATGTTGTGTATATAGCTGATGTAGACACAAAATTTTCCTTGTTGGAGAAGTATACTTTGTATCCAACAATCATTGATGCAAATCTGACAGCCGAAACCTTGATATCATTCACTGTAAGGGCATTCTTATCAAATTTGGCTCCTATTAGTTGCATTACCACATTGTTCTTCATTTTCTTTATGCCTGGAACCCTTTTGGATGAGCTCATACCAATTACAACTTTGATGGCATCTTTAGTTATCATATAGGGTTCATCAAGCCATAGAGATTCATCTTGAATTCTGCTTAAAATAAGCTTGACCCATGCATCATTCAGAATTATGGAAAATCCAACCAGGTGTCAAGTTTCTTTTCTCCTAGAACTTTATATTCATCTTTCAACACAATATCCACAGTAGTCAATTCATCTATATATAGTTTTCCTAACTTCATGTGATCATATTCTTCTAGACTGATATGAATGTCTGCTCTGATATCTTCCATATGCATAACCCCATGTGGAGTAATTAAGAATGCTCCTAACGGATAGTTTTCTAGTGATTTGAAGAATTGTTTCTTAAACTTGGGACAAGGCATTTTCCCTATCTCGATTACGCGAGGAGTAAACATTTTCCCAAAGCAATTTAATTTTCATAGTAGTGTTTCAAGTTGTAAATACCTCTTTTGCCAAATTAGGGTTTCCTTGATCTTGATCTGAAATCCTTTGGAGAATATTGTAGTCGCTTTGAATCTTGCTTTGGTTTTCCTTAGTCACTTGAGTGCATGGAATGCAAAATAATTTTTCCTTCGGATACAACTCCTTTTATCCTTTGCATGCCAAATCCTAAGTGTCATTAATGTCACCTTACAAAAAGCTATTAGGTACCTTCCTGACAACCACAAACATTTTAGATTACTCTGTAAATCTTTGCAATTGGACCTTTTCTTCTGGAATTTACTTTAGAGGATCTGTCATATGATTCTTTTTATCATATCTTCGTGCCGAATTCCAGCACTGGCTAACTGGCTAGGGGTTTTGAACTTTCAATGCAGCTCCCCCTAAGTTAGAGCTCTCACTTTACTTCTTGAAGGAAGTATCTACACTAGAATCTAGTGCGGATCCATCCTTGGTATTGTCAATATCTTTCTTAATCCAAACCTTGCTCATTTCCTTCTTTATTTCAACCAGATCAACCTTTTCTTTTCCCTTATCATTCTTCTACTTTGTTTTCCTTTCTTTAGCATAGTAATTTCTCTTCACATTCTTGCTTCTGCAAAATCTTGCAACATGTCCAAATTTGTTGCAATTGAAGCACACAATGTTTCCTTGTCCTTGATTTCTTCCTCTGAATGAATTCATCCTTGATCTGCATTGATTAGCCATGTGTCCAAATCTATTGCATGCAAAACACTTTCCATTGAATGATTGACTATTCCTTATATTATAAGAACCATTCCTTCCTAGATTTCTACATTCATTTGATTTGTGACCAATTTTCTTGCAATTGAAACATTGACCAGAGAATGATGGAACATTCTGATTTACTCTACTCCTACATCGAGTACATTTATGACCAAACTTATTGCAATTAAAATAATGACCATTGAAATATGGATACCTTTAAGCATTTGGATGTTTGATCGGAGGTCTTCTAGGCCTTCTTTGATTTATTAACTAGTTTCCTCTATTTTTCTTTAACTCAGTGTTTGTTTGACCAAATTTTGAATTTTCTCCTTTTTCAAATCCCAAACCTTTCTTATCATCGGCACTCTTTTGACTAGCAATCATTTCATCAAGCTTTGCAGTGCTTATCTTGAACTTTTCTTCATAGCTCTTGGCTTTTTCCAAATCTGCTTTTAGACTCACAATTTCTTTTTCAAGTTTGGCACAATCTTCTGATTTGCTTTTCACCATTAAATTTAGATCTCCTTTTGCTTTTGTTCTTTCTATAACATCTACTTCCAAATCATTCAGGGTTTCATTTGCTAATATTAATTGATCACTAACTTCTTTGTATTTGTCTTTGAATTTCTTGACTTGTTCTTTTAATTTTAAGATGCATTCATCAACTTCTTGTAAGTTATCCTTTAGATCCCTGACTTCTACCTCAGATTTTTCAAGATCAATAAGGGCTGCTTCTAGTTCCTTGTTTCTTTCATAATTTCCAAATCTTCTTGTTGCCATGATTACACTACCCCAGATATTCCTCAACTTGTTAGACTTCTTCCAAGGAACCTTGCTCTGATACCAATTGTTGAGAATAAGGAATACTAAGAGGGGGGTGAATCAGTATTTCACAAAACCACTTATTAACAAATTTATTTATCCAATTTCCAAAGTTAATAATATGAAAGTAGAATAAACATAGAAACAACAACCATAAAGACATAACACATGAACACTAAGATTTTTTACCTGAAAAACCCAAAAAGGGAAAAACCATGGTGAGTGTTAGCTCACAATATATTAATATAGCACAATACCATATTATAAGAAGGCTCACTACATTAGGGCTCACTACCTAGAGAAATGCTCACTGCATGAAAGGCTCACTACCTAGAGAAAGATAGAAGAAGGAAGAATGGCTCACTACCAAATTGAACTACTCAGATTGCATCTACACATGCATGGTTGCAGCTCCAATGAAGCACAAAAATACTATCTCAAAACTCTTCATCTCTTACTACTTTATTTTTCATTGCTCTACTTTTACATGGAAATAAGATCTCTCTTCTTCTACTCTTTCTTGCATCCACAAAATAGCCTTTCTCTACATGTTGCACATATGTTTCTTTCACATTCACATTACACTCTCCTCAAATGTTGAATTTGATTCCATATATATACATCTGCAACACTTAAGATCTTCATATTAGGTCGGCATACTCAGATGAAGTGTATAGTTAATAAACTTGTAGCTTATCAGCTAAATTCATTCATCAAAATACATAGCAGACCTAAATAACATTTGAAACACCTTCTCATATGTTAGCTCCAACTATAGAACCACTTAGGATAAAGTTCTAATCAATAGAACTTGTCGCACATAAATCAAACTATCATGTCGGCCTCAAATACAGACTGTTAAGTTGACTCAGTCTAACTGTTAGATCACGACTTTCACTGAAGACCACAATACTTGCTCAAAATCATATCAAAGACTCCTTAAACATCACCAATCATACCTTTAGAACCACAGAGAAAAATGCTCTTTAGCGGCAAAATGTAGACCATCAAAACTCAGACTTTGTCACAGTCAAATTCTGTCAAACACTGTAGCGATACTCAATAGTTTGCAACTATCTTTCTAATGGAATTCAGATCTTACAACTATGGATTTAGACACTTCATATAAGTGTTTACAACACCCCAAAACTACATAACAAGATATACAACACTGGAGAAATGTGAACCAAAATAATTTTGTGTTCTACCTTAACTGTCACTATATTTTGTTCTACCGAACTTAGGCCATTTGAAGATGTACTTCCAGAATTGTTCAATAGCTGAAACATTAGATATAAGATTATCTGATAGTTAGGAACATCATATCAGAACTGTAAACCCTGGTCTTCAACTATGGACCAATACCAGTCCAAACACTGTTCTTCTGTCTCTGTCTCTGTACATTTCCAATACTTAGCCAATATGACTAAGTCTTCTTTACCGGACCACAAACTCTGTTCCAACCTTGTTCCTTTTCTTGTTGCCATCAATGACAACACTCAATTATTCAACATAGCAGTGTCTCTTGCCAACATAAGCTCCCCCCATCACCTACTTAGGATTATATATATATATATATATATATATAATTATTTAATCATGTCTTCTCTATGTATTGTGTGACTGTATTCTTGTCTTCTTCATGTATTGCATGCTTCACTATCTTCTCCATGTATTGTGTGCTTCCTTACTGTCTTCTTTGTGTTTTGCATGATTGTCAAGTGTTTTCTTATGTTTGTCTAAGCTTGGAGCCTAGAAATAGTTATCTAGACTTACGGTGTGTCTTGACTCTAGTGTTTGATGTGTTTGATATGCTTCAACCATACTTTAATGTTAGGGTTAGTCGACAGAAGATATCAATTAAATGCAAATAAAGATTAAACAGAGGAATGGAAATACACATAAATAATAACAGCGAGAGACAAGTTTTAACATGGTTCACCCAAACTCGGGCTACATCCACCAAACAGAGAGTCCAATATTATTATCCAATAAATCAAACTGATTACAACTAGCAATCCCTACAACTCAATACCGTTGCAAATGCTACAAAATACAATATCAATCGAAACCCTAACCCTTAGCCACTTTTATCAAGCTTTTTGATGGTTACAAAAATAGGGTTTTTTTAATGTCGGTCAATGAAAATATAACTCTTGGTACCTTTATAAAATAATAAAAAATTGTGTGAGGTTTCGGGGACGTTGCCCCCGAGCCCCCACGGGGGTGCTGCCCCTCGACCTCACCCTGTATCGCGACAGGGAGCGTGCTAGGGGCGTTGCCCCTGGACCCCACAAAGGGCACTACCCCTTGACCCCATAGGAATTTGGGGGGAAACCGCGCTGATAAAAGTGGGGAAAATTTAACCTCTGAGTCTGATTAGGCTCCATATAACAACATTTAATGCATGTATTAATCATAAGATCATACACAGTAAAGTGGGGGCTAAATGTTATGGAGTAAAAAGTGGATACTTACCTTTTTACATCCTTGTGTAGCTCCTAGGTCCCTGTGATTATATTACACATCCTAAATATTCATCCCAATGCAAAATCCACTAAAACCAATGCAAATTGGGATCTAAGGGCCCATATTCTTCCTTACCCTAGACCAAAAAGGTGCCTTGGGACTTGGGCGCCCACGCCCAAATCCTCCCTGATTGGTCAAGGAAAATTCAAATGTATGTTGGCATAGGACCTTTAAAAGGGTTCCTCCTTGTCAGCTCTTTCGGCTAATTTCATGAATGTTAATGGGAAAACATATATAAGTGTGTTTTTGAATTCATTATGAACCTAGATGGATATAGTAAACTTATGATCTTGGAGCAAAGAGCATTCAAAGCATTCATTATGTTTCTAGAGCATATTTGTGTTTGTATTGTGTGTATTGTTACAGAGTTAGAATCATCATCCATCTCCTTATGATTTGAAGGATATTCATTCTCCTAAGGGCTTCACCTCTTAGGTGATATCATTGTTATTTGAATCATTCTATCATTGATTTATGTTTAGCCTCTTCCCTTCTAGGGTACACACTCTTTATCAAAAAATGAAGTTGGGAAGCTTGAATGATATCCTGGGATTTGACTGAAGCAAGTCCCTAAACACCACAACCCCCAAACCCAATTTCTTCTTATGTGTAGGTTACAGGTACAAGATCCAGAAAAATAAAGACATAGGAAGACTAAGTAATGAAAATGGTTTTGAGATCTGACAACATTTTAGGAATATTCCTCTACGGAAGACTTGGCCACTCGTGAAATAGTCTTTCTGCCTAAACAAACAACAAACTTGGCCTCAGGACATTATCTGTGACATTTCTCCAATTTTTAGTTTCTGAAGATTCCATCCTTCTGGACTTGGGCACTCACAAAATAGTCTCTCAACATTCCAGCTTCTAAGACATAGGTTATGATATATCTCTGATCAATCTTGTGAAATTAGTTTGTGATTATCTACTGTACATCTCATGTTGTGATCAAATCATTACAAATCTAGGGTTTAGTGTATTAATTGACCTAGGGTTTGATAAAAGGCCTGATTAAATTTGATCTTTCTATAGCACTCTTGAGCACAAGATCTATAGCTAAGTCCACCTCCATTTGGTAGTGATTAGTGTTAGAAATGAAAGCAACACTACTTCAATGGAAATCTAATTCAAGATACATTTCAGCAATCTTAAGTGTGCATTAACAATGGAGATTGTAATAAAATATAAAAATCCACTACAAAAAAGATGTCAAATATGAAGAAATCAACACAATGACACAGTGTTTACATGGAGAAAACCCTTGAGGGTAAAAAACTCCACTAGGAAAGAGGCACAAGTTTGTATTAATCTCAACAAGATTGTACAATACATCAACTACACAACTCTCTCCACAAGTCTTCAATCCGACAGCATTCCGGTAACACCTGATTACCTAAAATCTATATTGCAAAAACAAATACATGGAAAATACTTATAGCAATGTTTTCCAACTCCTCCTAGGCATTCACCTTCTCTCTCCTAAGATTCTCCAACCTGTAAACATTAATTACCATCTTACAAGCATCTTACACTTGTCCAAAAATAGCCATGCAAAGGTTGGGCTCCCAAGACTAAATCTGACCTCTTACAACATCTTATGACACATCATAACCATCATAGATTCCACAAAAGAGTATCTTTCCAAGATAGGAACCTTGGGCTAAATATAGAAAATATACAACTAACATATCCATCATATGCGTCATAGAATCTCAGAATCTTATGACAACTTGCAGCTATCATAGATTTACTTACCAAACATTATGATAGTTGTCATACATGCCAAATATAGTAGATTCCTTAAGGGAGCACACCTACCCTCATTTACTTTAAGTTTTTTCATTTTCCAATAGTAAAAGTCACTCTGTAATTACCTCCGGTTACTCTGAAATTACCACTGCCAGTGAAACTATTACATCTTATGGGTAATTACAAATAACAAATAATAAATGAAATAAATACAATATTGGGATTTACAAGGTTAATGATACCTTATCCCAACATTCTCCCACTTGACATTATACATTGTAAATAAACCCATAGGAAATCAAATGAAAATAATCAGGCACTAGAAACAAGGCCCATGGCCTCTCTACACCATACGAACTTCTCTATGCTCATAGGCTTGGTCAATGAATCTGTAACATTCTCCTGATTGTCTATCTTCTTCAGATTAATCTCTCCATTTGTAACCAACTCTTGAACAAAGTGATACTGAACATCAACATGCTTAGTCTGAGCATGATACATGGGATTCTTAGCCAAACAAATAGCACTATGGCTATCACAACCAATCTGAATGTTCCTGCAATCAAAACCAATACCTATACATAGTCTCCTCAACCAAACTACCTCCTTAGAGACATGAGTTGCAGCCATATACTCTGCTTCTATGGTGGACAAAGCAACTGTGGGTTGCCTCTTACTCATCCAACTCATTGCACCTCCAAACAGAGTAAACACATAGCCACTAGTGGACCGACTATCCAAGTCACTTGCCCAATCTGCATCAACAAAACCCTGTATGTCCAAAGATTTATCAACACTATCAGTACCAGAATAATCCAAACAATGATCAGGAGTACCTGCAAGATATTTAAACACCCTCTTCACATAGTTTCAATGTTATCTACCAGGGTTAGACATAAATCTGCTCAAAACTCCCACTACTTGGGCAATATCTGGTCTAGTGCAAACCATTGCATACATCAAACTCCCTATAGCACTAGCATATGGCACATTAGACATATCCTCAAGATAATCCTTAGTCTTTCGACACATATCTAATGAAAGCTTAGTACCAATGGGTAAAGGAACTCTAACTGGGTTACAGTCCTACAAACTAAACCTCTGCAAAATAGTATTCACATACTTACTTTGCGACAACCAAAGCTTTCTGTTAACTCCATCCCTCCTGATCTCTATTCCAAAAATATACCTTGCAGCACCAAGATCCTTCATCTCAAATGCACCTGAAAGTTGGGCTTTAAGCTCACTGATCATACCCTTAGTATTGCTGAAAAACATGTCATCAACATACAAAGCAATAACTAGTATAGAAACATCAATACAATAAATGTAATCATAGTGATCCTCCTCACTTATAACAAAACCCAATTTCAAAACAAATAAGTCAAAATTTTGATACCACATTCTGGGGGACTGTTTCAGACCATAAAGAGACCTCTTTAACCTGCAAGCCCAATGTTCTTTTCATTTTACCTCAAAACCTTTAGGATTTTGCATATAAATTTCTTCTTCAAGATCTTCATGTAAGAATGTAGTCTTTACATCCATTTGCTCAATCTCCCAATCATAATCTGTAGTAATAGATAAGAGAAATCTAATAGAAGTCAATTTAGCAACAGGAGAGAATATCTCACCAAAATCAACTCCCTCTCTCTGGGAGTAGCCCTTGGCTACAAGTCTAGCCTTGTACGTATCTAATGACTCGTCTGCTCCAAACTTCTTCTGGAAGACCCACTTACAACCTATGTCATTTCTTCCTTTGGGCAAGCGAACAAGATCCTAGGTGTTACAAGAGTCTAAAGCCATCATCTCCTCCTGCATGGCTGACTACCAAGACTCACTATCATCTGTAAAAATAGCTTCCCTGTAGGATCTAGGTTCATCATTAGTACTCAATAAAGCATATACACAACAAAAATCTGGTGGGCTATACCTGTCAACTAGATTCTATTGTCTTGTGGATCTCCTCAAGGGTGGAGTAAGAGACTCTACTCATTCTTCTACATGATCATCTACACCAACTTCTTCTGTAACAACAGACTCATCTTCATCAGAACTACTTGAATCTTTTTCTTCTTCTTCACCCCCCAATCCATCATTTTGTTCTTCCAGAGGTGCATCTTGCTGCTCTAAATCAAAGTGCACCTTCTTTACCTTTTCATCTTTTTCTTTTGGTTGCTCGGGTTTAGAAATAGCTCTAAGTTCCCTAAAAATAACATCTTTAGAAAAGATAATCTTGTGGGTTAGTGGATTCCAAATCTTATAACCTTTGACATTATCACCATATCCAATGAATGTACACTTTTCAACCTTTGGATCCAACTTAGATCGCTTTTCCTTAGGCACATGAACAAAAGCCTCACAACCAGAAACCTGTAAATGTGAAACAAAAGGTTTCTTACCTGTCCACACTTCGTAAGGTATCAAATTAAGAGCCTTACAAGGAGATCTATTTATCAAGTAGCAAGTAGTACACACAGCCTCTGCCTAAAATCATTTATCCAACTGTGTATCACTAAGCGTACTTCTGGCTCTTTCCATAATTGTTCAATTCATCCTTTCTGTAACACCATTCTGTTGTGGTGTATACGGAGTTGTCTTTTGTCTGATTATATGTGCATGCTTGCAAAACTCATCAAATTCCTTAGAGCAATATTCCTCTCCATTGTTAGATCTTAATATTTTTATCTTTAAACTTGATTGGTTCTCTACTAAGACTTTGAATTCCTTAAACTTAGTGAAAACTTCAGATTTATGTTTCATAAAATAAATCCATGTAAATCTAGATACATCATCAATGAAGGTGACAAAATAATGAGATTTTCCAATAGATTCATTATCCATATGCCTAAACACATCCATATGAATAATTTCTAATTTCTCTTTTGCTCTATTACTTCCTAAAGGAAATGATTTTCTGTTTTGTTTACCAAACACACAATGCTCACAAAAATCAAAGTGCTCATCAGAATAGGAGAAACCATCCAACAAATTTTTATTCTTAATAGTTTTTAATACATTATTACTTGTGTGGCCCAATCTACAGTGCCACAACATACATGTATTTTTAGTAGTGGCCTCAGATACATAGGAGGCATTACAAACTATAGTGGCTTCAAGCTTAAACAAGTTCTTGAATCTCTTCCCTTTCGCTACCACCAAGTTCCCTCTCACCAATCTGCAACCATGCTTGTCAAATGTCACATGCATTCCCAAATCATTCAACTTTGAAATTGAAATTAGATTTCTAGCTAATCTAAGAACATGCAAAACACCAGGGAGGGTTTTAGTCCTCCCATCACTAAAACACAACAATACCTTTCCTTTCCCAATAGATATGAAGAGTTGTTACCAAGGTAGATATTACCTCCATCATATTCTTCATATGTGGAGAACCATTCCTTATGCGGGGTCATATGAAACGAGCATCCTAAGTCAACCAACCAATGATCATTAGAAACAAGATTACATGTAGAAAGTAAAACTTCTTCACCTGCATTCAATGACTTATCCAAAGCACTCTCCCACTATTTCTTGGGGTTTCTACACTCCTTCACATGTCCCCTTTTACCACAGTTCCAACACTTAACTTTGTTCATTTTACCAGGAGTCTTAAACCAACCCTTGGACTTGTCCTTAGCCCCTTTCTGATCTCCTTTAGGTCCCCTTTCCTTAGACCTTCCCCTGATACTGAGAGCATCACTTGAACTATTCGAACTCTTCTTCCTCAATTCTTGTGATAGTAGCACTAAAATAAGAGCATCCAACTTCAGATCTGTAAGGTTAGCAGTGATAGAAAGGATAACATTCTCCCAAGACTCAGGTAAATAACAAAGAAATAAGATACATTTATCTTCCTCACTAACTTCAACATCTACTGAATCAAGCTGACTCAACAACAAATTAAAAGAATTTAAATGCTCTGCAACTGATTCACCTTCTCGCATTTTCATGGAAAACAATTTTCTTTTTAAATAAAGTTTATTTATCATACTCTTGGCTTGGTAGATCTCACCCAATCGATTCCACAATTTGTATGCAATCTCTTCCTTTGCAACATTCAATAGCACATAATCTAAAAGACATAAAAAGATGGTTCCCTGTGCCTTCTTATCCAGTCTAGCCCACTTATCTAGAGAGATATCATTGGGTTTCCTCTCTTTTTGAACAACCAACCATTGGTTTCTTTCTTCCAACAAATCATCCATTTTTATCTTCCACAACTCATACCCCATTCTGTTGAACTTCTCAATGTCCATTCGAGAGGTTGATGTAATGGTGGATGCAGCCACAATAACAACACAAGATCTACAAAATAAACACAACCGAATCTCCCACTGCAGCTACAAATTCCACACTATCACCCAAGAGTCAAAGCTAGCCAGGATCTGATACCAAATGTTAGAAATGAAAGCAACACTACTTTAATAGAAATTTGATTCAAGATAAATTTTAGCAATCTTAAGTGTGCATTAACAATGGAGATTGTAACAAAACATAAAAATCCACTATAGAAAAGATGTCAAACATGAAGAACTCAACACAATGACACAGTGTTTACGTGGAGAAAACCCTTGCGGGTAAAAAACTCCACCAGGAAAGAGGCACAAGTTTGTATTAATCTCAACAAGATTGTACAATACATCAACTACACAACTCTCTCCATAAGTCTTCAATCTAACAGCATTCCGGCAACACCTGAGTAACTAAAATTTGTATTGCAGCAACAAATACATGGCAAATACTTATAGAAATGTTTTCCAACTCCTCCTAGTCATTCACCTTCTCTCTCCTAAGATTCTCCAACCTATAAACATTAATTACCATCTTACAAACATCTTACACTTGTCCAAAAATAGTCATGCAAAGGTTGGGCTCCCAAGACTAAATCTAGCCTCTTACAACATCTTATGACGCATCATAACCATCATAGATTCCACAAAAGAGTATCTTTCTAGGATAGGAACCTTGGGCTAAATATATCAAATATACAACTAACATATTTGTCATATCCATCATAGAATCTCATAATCTTATGACAACTTGCATCTGTCATAGATTTACTTACCAAACATTATTATAGTTGTCATACATGCCAAATATAGTAGATTCCTCAAGGGAGCATGCCTACCCTCATTTACTTTGAGTTTTTACAGTTTCCAATAGTAAAAGTCACTTCGTAATTACTTTCGGTTACTTTGAAATTACCACTGCCAGTGAAACTATTACATCTCCTTATGGGTAATTACAAATAACAAATAATAAATGAAATAAATACAATATTGGGATTTACAAGGTTAATGGCACCTTATCCCAACAACTAGGCTTAGTCTTGTCCTTGAATGTTAATGTGGAAGAGGGTTTGATTTAGTATACATGTTAGACTTCATCATTAATCATTTCCATACATAACACCAACAAATGATGAAATGGAAGAGGATAAGCCTTTTAGCTCAACCACTATCCACCATCAGGTATGATTTCTATTCCATTCAAAAGATCCCATAGTAAAAACCCTTCTGGGTGCTATTGGTTGTTCTATACATTACACTTTAACAATAATGCTACAAAACAACCTGTATCCTTTCACCACTTTAAGTTTTTCCAAGTGCAACAATTCATACAACATACAACATGGACAACCAAATTGCATGTAGAAACTATACCGGAATCCTCTTCCAAATCACTACTCATGATTCCTATAGCCTCTATATAGAAGCTCCCTATAGGTTCAAACATCAAACTTCCTATAGCCTTTTCAAAGGAGTTCCTGCAACCACTCTTTGTTAATGATCCTACCACAACTATTAGTACACTTTCAAACCTATAGCTACACCAATAAAATCACTCACCACATCACCATGTTATCATGATAAACCATCTATAAGCAATATGATTTCAAGTCAACAACCACTCATTCCACATTTATTCCATCACCAATCAACATCATTCAATACCACCAATTTGACTCGTTTGCCACTCGTATGGTTAAGTACAACAACTTTCATACTAATTTTTTTTTATCAATGATTGTTTTAACAATAACTTTATTATACTTTACATTTAATGTCATGCCTTTTCCACTAATTATTGCCTTTCACATTTACCTAACTCTTCCATCAACCCATTTACTTTCCTATCTTTTTCATTATGCTACGACATGTGACATACCTAGTTGGGTAAGTGAATGAAGAGATTGTGTTAGCTTGTCAACTCACTAACATGAACCACCATTCTTATATCACCATCCTTACTTCACTCTTGTAACCCTATCATAATCCATACACATGCAACACATTTGAACTGAAAGTGTTTGAGGATTGCCTGTATTGTTTCAAATGCCACAAAATCTTAGCTCACCAAAACACAAAGTCCCTAGCTTACCAGCTAAGAGTAGTTTGCAACAACAGAAGTAAGTGTAGCCTAGGTAAGTGTTGAAATTTTTTCTACAAGAATTTGGAATTATTGTTTAAAAATAAAAAACACAGAATGGGGGTGACCTTGTTATAAGGGAGCCCACATACCATATGTCACTCCTGAATGATAGGGAAAGTCTTCTTATCTCCTAGCAGGTGGGATGGATGCCTTATTCTTTAAGGTAGAGAGAGTTCTAGTTTTCTTTAGAGTTCTACCTATTCCTACTTGACCTATGATGGCCTAAATATCTTGTGGTTTAACCACTACCTTTTACCTCTTTTCTAAGTTCAATTTGAGCCAAGTAGGTAAATGAGGAATGTAATGTCCCCTATAGGAACAATACTAAATTTTCCCTAAATTATCAATTTCCAAGCAAACAAAGGTTTAGAGAGTACCTTGACTTGATTTAATTCTTGCAAACAAGTTACAAAATACTTACAATAATATTTCTCACAATCAAGTTAACATGATTAACAAACTCATAATGGAATTATTAATCCAACTAAACCTAACTATATAAGAGATTCAAAAATAAGAGAGTTGAGAAATGTGACTTTGATGGGGTGTCTTGGATCCTCTACCCTAGGCTCAAGAGCAGATATACCATCCCCCTTGGCCTCATGTGGCCCATGCCATCCATATGAGATGATCTACCTAGTGAGGCATCGTTCCCATTATCCCCTCATCTTATCATTTATTTTCCCTTTCTCTATGATTGGATCCTTTGAGTTTACATGTCTATGATAGGGGAATGAGATCACAAAAGGGTGCCCCTGAAGCCATCTCTTCTAAGCCCAGGGGTAGTACCCTTTGTACCCCCTTGGTCGCTTGGGATTATCCAATCCCCTTGGAGTGGCGTACCTAGAAGAGTGCCCTATCATCATACCCCTCTTGTCCCACATTCCTTCTATCATAGTCACCATAACACTCATGCAAGAATCCACATTAATCAAACTCATAGTTGCAAACAATCATATCAAATGTGTTGTGAATACAATCTATATTTTATAGCAAGTTTCACAATGCTTACGATACTAATGATAAACTTTCAATTATATACATTTGTCATTATTTATCACATGAAATTCATCATAAGAAGCATAGGGTTAGATACATCTTACAAAGTATATAATTCTTACCTTTGTATCCATGGAGATCTAAGGATTGTATTCCTTTCTTTGGTGTTCACTCTTTCTTTTGATCTACTCCTTAATCGTAAGTAATATTCTTTATATATATATTGTAGATCTATTGTCCCTGTATTTTCCAACTCAGACATATAAACTTTTTATATCTGTATATTAGTCCATATATATTCTTTCCTCTAACTTTTCATATTTAGCTCTATAATTGTATTTTCTACATTCCCTGAAATATATATGATAAATCTAGATATGATTCTCTTCTTGATAAAAATTAGAATACATATATATTTTATTCTATATGTTTATACTTGTATATTTGCTCATTAACCATAAATATATATTTAATTAAATCGGACTTTTATTTTACTTCCCTCTTATCCTCTAAAAAGTCCTTGTGATTGTCTCTTATATCTTTCTTTGAGGGAGTCGTATCCCTTCATGCACATCCGCTACCTTTGAGGGATACACCTGTTGCCTTTATGATCACATTCACTACCTTTAATCTTTGTGAAAGATAATGTTAATTTTGTCTTAGCCTATTTCCTATTTAACCGATAAGGAAATAGATTGAGAGTTTTGGGAGACCAAAATCTAACACTAACAAGTTAAATCACAGAAGTTGTCCCCTTAATGGGCCCCGCTCAGACTTAAGCTATCTTCCTTTTATTAATCGTTGGTTCCTTATCCTTTGCACCGTTTTGTCTTTACTATAAATTATTAATTATTTGTTAATGTTGTCCCTTTATCCATATTTGTTTGGAATATTATTTTTATGATTATATATTATATATAATATCGGTGAATATATTTATGTGTATATGATTATAATTATAAGAATATCATATTTATATTTTTTATATTTATATTTGTTATTTATAATATAAATATATCATATTTCAATTATATTAAAATATTCATCTAATATTATTTAATATTATTTATTAAATAATATATATTAATAATATATGTCTATACATAATTATCATTCAAATTGATATTCTTACAAAAACTTCACCATCTTATCATGATGTCTAAATCTTTAATTTAAATAATGCCTTAATATCGAGACATCATAGTCCACCCCACCCAAAATTGCTTATCCTCAAGCAATTATAACTATGATACCTCTAAAATCATCGATCTCCTCAAAAAATTGTTGTTAGTATTCTTGTCTCAATCCAACTGTCAACGTTAACATTTTCTAAAGTATGAGGTAATTTGTCATTTCATTTTGTTCATGTATATGTTTGAGACAAGTTTCTCCCATTTAAAACTGTTATTAGACTTGAAGCACACACATAGATATACGTAATATATGATGCATATGTGATACATAAAACATGAAGTATACCCCTAAATACATGCAAGGCATGAATCATACACATAAGTACACGTGATACACGAAGTATATATACATAGATACATAAAATATGCAAAGTATAGACACACAAATATATGTGAAGCATGAATCGTACATGTGATATATGAAGTATACACGTAAAACACAAAGCATAACTACACATAATACATGAAGTATACACAAGCTTATATGCTTAATACATGGAGTATAGAACATATAGATAATACAAAAGTATACGAAGCACAAGTATACACATGTAATACATGAAACATATAGCATACACTTGATACACAAAGCATGAAGCATACAAAGTATACACACATAATATGTAATACACGCACGTAACACATAAAGTGTAATTCATAAGGTATACATACGTAATACATAAGGTATGAATCATACATTTAACATGCAAAGTATACTCACATAATACACGAATATGTAGTAAATGAATACGAGTAAGTCATGAAATGTGCACTTGAACATACATAAGTCATGGACTATGCATTTGAACGCACATAAGTCAAGTAGTATACACTTTGAACATACAAAGTCATGGAGTATACACTTGAATACATGACATCATAAAGTATACAATTAAATACACAAAGTCATGGAGTATACACTTGAATACATGGTCATGAAGTATGCACTTGAATACAAAGTCATAGTATACACTCGAATACAAATACAAAGTCATAGAGTATACACTTGAATACACATAGTTCACAAGGTATACACTTGAGTACACTCAAATACACATAAATCACAAGGTATACCCTTGACTACACATGAATACACATAAGTCACAAGGTATGAATACACATAAGTTGCATTAATACATGTAAGTATACCATCAAACAACTGGAAAGGGGATTCAGTGCATCCCATACTACACCGTGGGTCTGTCCTCCATCTGAAGGTCACTAAGTATACACATGAGTACATGTAATACTAAAGTATACACAACAAAGAAAGATCATATATAGCAATGTAACAAGTCTCAAGGACTATGTGGGTTCAACCATAAAAAGGGGGGAGTGGAACGTGATAAGGTGTCCCAAGTTTCCTCTATCCTAGGCCTAACAACAAGACCTTATCCTCCATTGGCATCATGTGGTCCTTAACCTATGGTCCTTAACCATCGTCATGAGGTGGCGTACCTAGTGATGGCTTTACGTCATTCCCCTCCATCACACCATCCTTTCCTCTTATGATTGAAGATCCTCCTTTTATTTATTTCAATAATTGATTCAAGTGGGAATAGCCTGAGAGGTTGTAGTAGGGTGTCCTAGATCCTCAACCCTATGCCCAACAGTAGAACCTTATCCTCCGTTGGCCTCATGTGGTCCTTAACCAATGGTCCTTAACCATCATCATTAGGTAGTGTACCTAGTGAGGGATCATTTGCCATTCTCCCTCCTTGCAATCCTACCTCATCCTTTCCTTGACCAATTATTGCCAAATTCAGATCATTATCCATAACATCAATAACATACACAGTCATGTAATATACACTTAAATGCATGTAAGTCAACTATCATTCACAAGATGGCAGGAAAGATGCTCTGATACCACTTGTAATGTCCCTTATAGGAATAATACTAATTTTTCCCTAAATTATAAATTTCTAAGCAAACAAAGGTTTAGAGAGTACCTTTACTTGATTTAATTCCTGCAAACAAGTTAAAAAATACTTACAATAATGTTTCTCACAATCAAGTTAACATGATTAACAAACTCATAATGGCATTATTAATCCAACTAAACCTAACTATCTAAGAGATTCAACCATAAGAGAATTGAGTAATGTGACTTTGATGGGGTGTCTTGGATCCTCTACCCTAGGCCCAAGAGTGGATATACAATCCCCCTTGGCCTCATGTGGCCCATGCCATCCATATGAGGTGGTCTACCTAGTGAGGTATCATTCCCATTGTCCCCTCATCTTATCATTTCTTTTCCCTTTCTCTATGATTGGTTCCTTTGAGTTTACATGTCTATGATAGGGGAATGAGATCACAAAAGTGTGCCCCAGAAACTATCTCTTCTAAGCCCAAGGGCAGTACCCTTTGTACTCCCTTGGCCACTTGGGATTATCCAATCCCCTTGGAGTGGCGTACCTAGAAGAGTACCCTATCATCGTACCCTTCTTGTCCCACATTCCTTCTATCATAGTCACCATAAAACTCATGCAAGAATCCACATTAATCAAACTCATAGTTGCAAACAATCATATCAAATGTGTTGTGAATATAATCTATATTTCATAGCAAGTTTCACAATGCTTAGGATACTAATGATAACCTTTCAATTATATGCATTTGTCATTATTTATCACATGACATTCATCATAAGAAACATAGGGTTAGATACATCTTACAAAGTATATAATTCTTACCTTTGTATCCTTGGAGATCTAAGAATTGTATTCCTTCCTTTAGTGTTGACTCTTTCTTTTGATCTGCTCCTTAATCATAAGTAATATTCTTTATATATCTTGCAGATCTGTTGTCCCTGTATTTTCCAAATCAGACATATAAAATTTTTATATCTATATATCAATCCATATATATTCTTTCCTCTAACTTTTCATATTCAGCTCTATAATTGTATTTTCCATATTCCCTAAAATATATATGATAAATCTAGATATGATTCTCTTCTTGATAAAAATTAGAATTCATATATATTTTATTTTGTATGTTTATACTCATATATCTGCTCATTAACCATAAATATATATTTTTTAACTCAGAATTCTATTTTACTTCCCTCTTATCCTACAAAAGGTCCTTGTGATTGCTTCTTATATCTTTCTTTGAGGGAGTTGTATCCCTTCATGCACATTTGCTGCCTTTAAGGGATACACCCACTGCCTTTATGATCACATTCGCTGCCTTTAATATTTGTAAAAGTGAATGTTAATTCTGTCTCAGTGTATTTCCTATTTAACCAATAAGGAAAGAGATTGAGAGTTTTGGGAGACCAAAATCTAACACTAACAAGTTAAATCATAGAAGTTGTCCCTTAATGGGATCTGCTCAGACTTAAGCTATCTTCCCTTTATTAGTCACTAGTTCCTTATCCGCTGCACCCTTTTGCCTTTACTATAAATTATTAATTATTTGTTAATGTTGTCCCTTTATCCTTATTCATTTGGAATATTATTTTTATGATTATATATTATATATAATATAGGTGAATATATTTATGTGTATATGATTATAATTATAATAATATCATATTTATATTTGTTATTTATAATATAAATATATTATATTTTAATTATATGAAAATATTCATATAATATTATTTATTAAATAATATATATATTAATAATATATGTCTATACATAATTATCATTCAAATTAATATTCTTACGAAAACAACTTCACCATCTTATCATGACATCTAAATATTTAATAGAAATAATGCCTTAATATCGGGACATCACAAAGAATTATTTGGGAATCTTGATCAATTTGTTCTAATAATTCTTTTTCTTTATGTTGTTGTTCATCTCGATCAAGAACTTCCTCATTTTGAATTTCTTGCTAAGGATGATCTTCTTATTGAGGTGTCTCCTTAAGAATTTCTTCCTTAGCAATAATTGGTAAAGGTTCCTCTATATGTTTTGTTACTTTATCAATCACCTTTTCAAGCTTCTATTTATCCTCTCCACTTAAGGCCTCCTTAGCCTTATCTTCTACCAACATTTGTTCTTCCTGTTGCTGATACTCTATAGGAGTATGTCCTAGCATGTCAATTTGAGATTGACCTTTTTCTTTATCTTCTTGTGAATCTTCCTAACCTATTAATGTCTATTTATGGCTATCTAATGGAGGTTCTTCTTCTTCATTGGTAGTCATACTTTAAGTTCTTCCAAGTGAAATGACCCATGGTGGACTTGATCACCTCCTTCAAGTGTCACTTTCACTTCTTCATGCATAAGAATCTCTTCAGCTTCACTCTTCTTAGGAGGAGAAGGAGCAACATGAGATTCATGTGAGTCTTCTTGTATCTCTATGACTAGAGAGATCAGGAGACTTTGCAAAATTTGTACTCCTCTTTTTATTTATTCAACTACTTCTTCTTTTGTAAAATTCTAAACTTCTTGTTGAGCTTTATTTTCCACTTTTTTCTATGCTTGTGGAGGAGGTGGAGTAGTACTTACAAGGTGAATTGGAGAAGCTGTCCTCTCTGGAGACAAAACTTATTTACTTTCCCCTTCTATAGGTCCTTGACTACCTATCTCTTGTACTAATGCATGGTCAGGGAGTTAGCCAAGTGAAAATTGAGTGGAAAAAATTGCATTAGAGGAGTAACCCCTATCCTTGCTACTACTCCTATATTAGTAGCATCATATGTAATTTTATCCTTCAATAAGGCTACTTGTAATTATTCCTATGTCACATCACCCTTGGCTCCCCTCATATTCTTCTTTCATGTATCCTTTTTCTTTTCTTGTATACCCTGGGTATAGTGGAGGATTCTTCTCCTTATTTCCTCTTCTTGTCTCTTTTCTCTTTTCCTTTGCCAATCTAAGCAATCTTAGAGTCTAACCAAGAAAAATTAAGGTCTAGTACACCTTTTCTTATAGATTTAATAGATAAGTCTTCCTTAAATGACAAGTTTATATTTGCAATTGGCTCATTATCTGCCCTTTGCTGGTCATGTATGGGGTTAATGATTTGACCATCATCACAAAGCTCTATAGCGATGTCATCCCTAATATTGAAATATTTCATTTGAAAAGTAGTTAACCTACAATAACTTTTCTTCCTAACTTCAAAGTCATCCTTACAATTTGTTGCAGGTATCTGTAAGCAGTGTTGTCACTGATGTCAACAAGCTTGTGTTGTCATTGGTGTCAACTGTGTCATTTGTGTGAGTTTCTTATGGTGCAAGAATATGAGTAGTTAGTGTTGAGTGGATATTGTCTCTAAGATGAGGTTGTTGCAATGGTATGAGTTGTTTGGTTGAGATGTTTTGCTAATGATGATGTGGTTGCCTTGAAGAGATGTTGAAGCTGTTAAGAATATGCTTCTATTGGTTAGTTTACAAGTGCTTTTGAGAAAAATTTATTATTAAAAGAAATACTGTAGTGAAGTAGCATTATAGCTTATAGAGTTGTGTTATTCTTTTGCTCCGCATTTCCTCTATGTTGAATATCTGTCTTTGCAGTTTGGATATATTTTTTCCAAGATTTTAAGAGTTGTTATATTCCAAATTTGTTGCTTTGGTTCATTGTACAGAGAAAATTGTGTTCACCAGTGTGTGGACTATGTTTCTGAGTTGTGCAAAGGTGTTTGGGAGAAATGTCTTTACTTCGCATTTCTTCACAAAGAAGTTTTAGATCTTGCGGTTTTGGAATTGTGCTTATAAGGTTTATATCTTTCTTCTATTGAATTTTTGTGTGGTTGGGTGCTCCAGAAGTCAATTTCTAGAGATACAGTGTTTGACAGAGATGGTTAAGAAGGCTAGATAAACATGATAAGGTTGTATGGCAGGTGAAAGTGGTTGCAGATTGTGGTGAAGCCTTGCATGTGGTCTGCAAGTCATTTTGGGGTTTGAGGAAGCATGTACTTAAAAGTTCATTGTGTTAACATAGGCTTGGCCAACCTTGGGTGTTTACACTAATTGCAGAGTTGCTTTGGTGATTGTGAAAGTGTGGAGTAGTGTGCTTGGATGAATTTAGGTCCAAGCTAAGATGTGTTGTGGTCTGCATTCATTCCTTTCCACTATGAGAGTGTTTAGGTCCATACCTAATTTGAATCCTTTGTGTTAAGGTGTAATTTTGACCTTGGAAAATATTCTCAAGGTTGAAGGCAGTATAAATAAGTGTCAAGGGATTGTGATTGAGTGAGTGCACACATTGAATATGATGTGAATAATAGAGTGGTTGAATGTGTGGTGCAGTACAAGCTTTCATGTGTTAGACTACTAGATGTAGTGAGCAGAAGGTGTCTACTATTCTTTAGTGATGTTGTGAAGGTGATGTTGATGTTGTGGTGAATATTAAGCTTCATTGGAACTATACTCCATGCATTTGTCAAATGCAATTATAACAATTTTATTCTTGGCAGTGAGCCACTTCTTCTATCTCCTTCTTTCTGGGCAGTGAGCCTTTGACAGTGAGCCTTTTGTAATTCAGTGTTGATACTACTTTATATTGTGATCTAATCCTCACCATGGTTTTTCCCTTCTTGGGTTTTCCATGTAAATCTAGTGTTCTCTTGTGTTTGATGTTGGTTTCATTCAGTTTCTATTATTTGTTTTTCATGCTTAATCATCATAATAGTCTAACAGTTAATTGAATCTATGTGGATCTAAATATGTGTGAGGCTTTTGAAATTTTAATCTACAACTGATTCACCCCCCCCTCTTAGTTGTCTTGTGCATTCAACACAATTTTCCTAGAAGTCCTCCAATGTTGGCCCATGATCATGGATAGATCCCAATAGTTTCTTGATTCTTCTACTTGGTTCAAAATTGGTCCTAGAGTAATAAGGCTTGAAGTTCATTGATGATAACTCTTCTTCAGAGGCATTGGCAAAAGTAATATTTAAACATGAATAAAACTCTAAATCAAGTGGAAATTGTACTCCTATATTATGCTTATCTTCTAATTTGAAATGCACTCAATCATTTTCCTAGGGAATTTTAACAACATTACCTTATCACTACAATGTCTAGGAAATAGATAAGGAGACCTAGGGGCAAGTTCATGAAGTTGGGATACAAAAAAGTGGAAAAATTAGTAATTTTCACAATAATGCACTTGCGTTATGTTTAAATGGTCATAACGTGATCATGTTTAGGCTTGGTGAATACCAATACATAATGCGATCGTGTTTAGGCTTGGTGAATACCAAGCCATAACACGATCACATTTTGTGTTCTATAAAATGTGATCATGTTTTGTAAAACATAAAACATGATTGCATTTTTTAGAACATAAAATGCTTATGTAAAACATGACCCTTTTTAGAATTAGAAAGTTTGACTTAGATAGTTGGTTGGACTTTTAACTTTAGTCACACTCAATTGATATTATTGTTCTTGTAGACACCCAAAATTGACCCACTTCATTACTTAGGCATTTATCACATTTTCGCGTGGCATACATTATTTTGTCTAGCACTTAAAAATCTCATTTTCTTCCCCATCTTCATAATTAATTAAATAAATTTTATTTATTTAAAATTTATTTAATTAATTTTCTTCATTCCTCTATCTTCCATCAATAATTAAATAATTTTAAATTATTTAATTATTTCATCTTTCTTCTAAAAAAATAAAAGCGATATTTTATTTATTTCCTCCTCATGTATATAAATCAAATAAATTTATTTTATTTAATTTATATTTTCTTCTTTTGACATTTCTTCTTAGCACTAACATAATAAATTAAATTTATTTAATTTATTATGCTTCCTTTCCTCACTAAAATAATAAATTAAATTTATTTAATTTATTATGCTTTCTTTCCTTTATCACTCAAGTCTCTTGAACATTCTCATCCGTCGATCTCTCCTTTCATCCTACGCTGTTGATCACTCACCTTCCAAAGTATAAAGGCCCTCATTTTTCTCATTGGGAACGCTAGTCTCATTTTCCACTTGCATTTTGAAAGCTCTCACATCAATTGTATTTTTGAAAACATGAATCCAAATCATTTTCTACACTCTCTCTTTGCATGCATGTCATCCTTTTAGCATTTTTGAGCATAATCATGGCATCTTCTTTGAATATGGTTTGCATGGAGAAGTAATCCACAATAAAATCAAGAAATCGCAACACCCAGGTGACTTTGTTTTGATTGCATGTCATTAGTTTTGCCTAGGTTAGATTTCTGAAGGTGTTAGGGTTGGATCTGATCTTTGTTGTTTGATCTAGATTTTTCCACCATCACATAAATGGCACACCTGGTGGGACCTACTTCTCCTAATCAAATCTTACATTTTTGCAAGTTTTTGTTATAAAAATTTATGTTTCTCTAACCCTCGTTGTCAAGTTTTGCATGTGATATGTCAAAGGTGACCTCCTGGGAAAAAAACCTGACTACACCATTGTGTTCGGGAGGCCATTTCCATGATTTTTGACTATAAACTTGGCTATGTTTCGTGACTGTAAAATTTCTTGAAAATTTTTGAATTTTTTTATTTTGCAAGTCGTATAGTACAGATCCGTACCATACAGATCCACTGTAAAGATTGAATCTAATCTTTTATCACTAGTTCTAGTATTTATTTATCTTACAGGAATAACTAGGTTTAAATTTATTGTTGCCTTGGAAGACCCTATTTCTGCCTAGTTTTTGACCCCTGCTAGAAACCCTTCTCTTGCCTGGTCACCATCCTAAGCTTCCCAGTCACCACTAAAACCTACCTTGTCACCACCTGATCAATATCTGCCACTTAGTTTATAGTAGTTTCCATCTGTGTAAACCCCTTGCATCACCTTTAAAACCCCGTCGAAACCCGCTCACTGCACATTCCACTGACCTAAACTTTCCTCCGCCACTAATTTGAGTCGTCACCACCAAGACTGCTACTTGTAGATATCCCTGTGTATTCTACTTGAAACCCTAACCCTAACAGCTCAGTCGACGACCCATATCTCCTACCCATCAACCATTGCTTAAGCTCTATCATCGCTTCCACCATCGTGTTTTGTTGAAGGTTCAGTGTTTATTAATCTGTCAACATTGAAGCCTTAATGGAGTAGTCAACCAGCTAACATGGAACCTTGCCACCATCCAAATCTTGCCTATTGCCATTTGAAATTTGCTTAAAGTCATCTAAATGTCTATTGTAGACTCTAAAACATTTGCCATAGACCCTCGGAGGTTTAGTCACCAACAATAATAAACTATACCCATATATCAAAATCTTAAACCATAGCTAAAACAGTGGTCAAAACAATCAGGGGATAGTTTTCATAGGCAAGTAGTCATATCGGTGACCAGTGAGGTGTGGCTTGTCTTTTAGCCCCCTAGTCACTCAATACTTGCCTTTTTATTTTTGCATCTCCATCGCCCTTGGTCACATGGTGGACCAAGGGTTTTGTTTAGCCTAAACTACAAGACCATAACTGTTAGGAGTTTTCCATGTGACTAGAAATTACTATAACTATTAGCAGCTAAATCAAACTGTTAGAGCCTACCTTATGTCTTCTTAAGCCCTAGAAGGACTTTTTTTCTTTTTGCTATAACTTTGTCATACGAACTTGAAATCACGTGCAAAAGGACTCATCGAAAAGCTAATTTGACAGACTTTGTAGTGACATCAATGATTTTAGGTGATCTTATCATTTCATTAGGTAATGTTACAATTAAACTTTGGCTTCTTTCCAAACTTCAATCGAGCATATCTTGAGCAAAATGTATCCAATTTCAACGATTTTTTTTTAAATTGCTTAGAATCATCTGAATTTTCTATTTATGCTATCTATTTTGCTACATTAGATCATTAATTATAGATTTTTAATAGATTTCATCTTTTTGACGTAATCCTCTCTGGCTTGTAAGTTCATTCTTCTTGTTGTCATTGCAGCATCTTATTGTTTTATCGAAGAAGGGAGAATCTAAAAAAACTACTAACATATCTTCTATAGGTTCGATCAGGCAAAGACTTGTCATTTATCACTAAGTTAGGAACATTTGGAATTGGTTCTTAAAAAGAATATTTGCATGCTCTATGTCTATTTATCTTTCTTGTTTTCTTGTTGTACATGTTTGTAACCTAATTTAACAACAAGAGTATCCTCTCCCCCTACCTATCCAATGGATTTGGCGTGTAAGGGAAATTGTTGTTATCTCTAGAGGGCCTACCTCCCGTTGTGAGAGGGAATGACCCAAGTAGTAACAAGCTAAAGCCAATCTCATTCAAACCACTATATAAAAAATGTGTTTGTGACAAAAGTCATAAGCAACAGATGTTGATGTGTCATACTGATGAATGTCTCCCTTAGTACCCTTGTGGTGCATGAAACCCTATAGAGCGTAACCTTTGCAGGTTGGGAGGCCTCCTAATCAAAGCAAATTGTTGCATGTATGGCCACCTAAATGAATGTCCTTACTAAAAACCTCTATGTAGTAGCCAAAATCCTTCTATTTGTTGGCACAGGAGGTCAGACCTCTGAAGCTGTCCCACATTCTTGCAGTTCAAAGTAGAGATAGCAAATTCCTAGAGATCTTCAGGTCTTTAGGAATTTGAAGTTTGGTGTGCCCAAGAAGTGAGTGCCAAGCAAGGGGGAGCCAATGCTTCCAAACTTCTAAGCTATCCACTCTGAATAAGTGTGATTGGAGCAATCCAAGTGGGAATCCAATAAATATTGTCTCTACCACCCTAGGTTGTACATGTTTGTGTGTGTCTTGTGTATGAGTGCTTGCCATCTTGTTTTCTTGTCAAAAATTGCCAAAAAAGATGTCAAAAACAAAATCCCTATCACAAAAAAAATCCCATCCTAAAACACATCCTAAGCCATATCATCCACATCATCTAATCCTAATCCTCCTAGTAAATCATCCTAGTCAATCTTTATTCCAAGACATTCAATCACTCATCCTAATCATAACCCAATAAACTTCATCCATTTCATATCCAAATCATATCTTAATCATTGTACATCCTCACATCCTAATCTACCCCCTCTAAACATGGATATGGCATTCCCAAACAAGACCTGTGAGAATGATCCTTATGGCACCATAAGAATGCTTGATACACTTGAGTGGTTATATAGAAAGGAACTAGTCCCTATGCCACCACAACACCAATAATTCCTACAACATCAAATCCAATCATCACATCAACAACTTCCACATCAATCCTATGTGTCACCTATATCATCAAATCAACCCTATCCATCCACCTATCATGTTACCCCTACACCAACTTATCCTATTTCTTCTAATCCCAATCATTATCCATATCAATCCACCTATCAACAACCATTATCTTATGTGATCCCTCATCCAACAAAACATCAATACCTTCAACCACAACAACATCAACCTATCTAACAATTCCAACATCAACATGTTCAACAACAAATCATCAAACAACGAATCACATCACAACACCATCTAAACCTCCAACCCATTCTATCTCAATCCCATGTATCACCTCTATCTTCATGTCATGTCAATGCCATATCTACCAAACAATATTCACCTCAAGACCATCTAATTCCTTCTTCCAACATGCCACCTCACCATCAAACCCATTTCCAAGGCCAAAAGGTGTTCTCACAAGAGGTACATGCAAACCTAAATAGCCCCTTGTACATAAGTCAAACGTCCTTAAGTCCATTTGTGGAGCAAGATCTAATATCCTTTGGTGAGGGAGATACCTATGTGTCACCTAATCCTACTCCAAGTGGCCCCTTGTATATAAATCAAGTATCTTTTAGTTCACCTTTGCAGTAAAACCTAATATCCTTTGATGAGGGAAATACCAGTCTAGCCAATGTATCCTATGAGTCACCTCCACCATCCAGTCACATGCCAACACATGAGCCCACTAGTCCTATCTTGACACCTTCATGTAATCCTAATTCTATTCCAAGTCCTGACCCATCTAGTCCTACTATCTCTCCATCCAATCTTAGTCCCAATCCAAACCCTAATATGTCCAATCCATCTAATCCCAATCCAAACCATCCACCAAATCCTAATCTGAAGCCTACAACACCATCCACCATTATCGTCCATCCCCTATATTGTCCATTCACACATACCCTAATAAAGGATGTGATCCAATGGCTACAAGTACGGGATAGACCATCCCTATGTCAAACACCCACTTGTGAGCCTATAAAAGAGCCCTCTATTAACATGCTTAACCCTCCAACCCCATCATGTGACCCATAACCCATCGAGCCTATTCAAGAGCCTCCCATCATGAGCCCAAGTCAAAGTTCATCATACTCTCTTATGAATGAATATCAAGAACCCATCAAACTCATCTAAGAGCCTCCCAGTTTCACTTCCATGGAACCAAAAGAGTTATATCAATAGTATGATCCTAAGCATGTGGAAACGTCGAGTCCTAGTCCTAATCATGATCAAATTCTTTCCATTCACCACATTCATAACATCCATTTTTTCTAGGATCAAGATTACATCCATGAAGAAGCCATCCATGAACACCTTGATCTTATCCATAATCCCATACCCATCCATGAGCAATATATCTAAATTGCTCCAATCCATCCTCCACCTAGCCCCATCCATAATCTACAAATATTTGTTTCCCTTGATGAGACACATGCCTCCCAAGTGAACATAGAAGATCAAACCAATAACTCAGATCTTAATGAACATAATGACAATAAAGATCCTAATGATCCTTCTATATCATCCACTATCAACTCCATTTGAAAGCCATCACATCCTATTTGTCTATCCACTTTCCTCCATGAATGTTCTTCCTTAGGAACACAGCAACCATTATCTTCCACTTCACCTTCTCCATAACATAATGAACTCGTATCTAGTGTTCCACCTACACAAAGTCCCATAGTCAATCGCATACTCGAAAACATGAATTATCATGGCAAAGGCTTAGGCCTTCATGAATATGGTATTTTGGAGCCTATCCATGTCGAAACACCCCCACGCTCATATGGCCTTGGATACATACCCCAAGGTAAGTAATCTAACGATGTTGATACCACCTCCATTCCTTCTAAATCTACCACTTTCCATTGCACATCCTATCACATACCCAAAACATATGTCACCATTCCACCTCCATCCTCCTACAAATGTCAAAAGCATGTGACCATACACCTTCTATCATCCACTTTGCCTTCGTTACTTGCAACTCCTAACATCCCTCCATCAAATCTACCTCCACTACTTCCAACACCTGATATCCCCATTATCCAATCCCCTTATCCATCCATCCATAAATCCTCTAAAAATCTCAATCATGACCAAAAAATGCACATATTGTCTAAACATGAAGCTTCCTCTCCTTCCACCACGTCCATGGGATTCAAAAATAAAAACTTGGATGTCTCTACCTATAAAGAAAAAAATCCTAAGGGTCCTAATATATTAGGGTACAAATGCAAAGAATGAAAGAAAAATCCATCTAAAAAGTTATTCATACCCATACCTCCACAAGCAAAGTCAAAAACTAAAATGGTATGGGTCCCTATGAAAAAAGCCATCAAGTCAAATGAGGCATCCACCTCTCAAAAATCCCAACCATCCACTTTCTCCTCTTCCATCCATTCCATTCAAACATATCCAATTCCTCCATTCCACAAGTCAAGCAAAAATCATAAAAATACTAAGTCTATGTGGGTACCAAAATGCCTAAATCGCCCATCTTCTCAGAAAACATCTCCATTGCTTTCTACACCACCTTCCCATCAAAAGCTTCAATGTTTACCAGGATGTGTGCAACCATTGGTCATGATTCCCTTCCATCCCACAACATTTCCACATACCTCCATCTCCCCATCCTTCATCCATTATCCTACATATCTTCCTCATCACTTCCCTATGGTCCATGCTTTTGCATAAGCCTTCCATCCATAAATCCTACATAATCCACATCATAATTCATTATCATTCTCTCCATAATCCGCTATCTACCTATTCCATCTTACTTTCATGCAATCTCCCTTACCAACATCTATGAGCACACTTGACATGGTCCATGTGATGGCACCTATCTCCAATGGGACTATCACTTTCATGGCACTAAACATTTGAGTCCTTTCTTTCCATTTCCAACTATTCCATCCTAATAAGTCAAAAAAAAAAATGAAGAAAAAATGAAAAAAGTAAAGAGAAATCCCTTCGTCTAACGGTAAAAACCTGGTAAGCAGGCACCTTGGATAAGTACCATGATGAAAACCTGGCAAACAAGCAACATGTGTAAATTGATCTTCTATGTCACCTATACTTGGGGGCACATTGTCTCATCCTCCTATCATGTTCCAACTTATCATTTTCCATCCTATCATATCCTCTTACCATGTCTTTATCCATCCACATACGCATACCTGTCACATTACATCCATTAATCCTACCTTCCTCATCTTGATCTTGATAAAGATTGGGGGCAAAATGTTGAAACTTGCCTTGGATATCTCTTGATATACCTCATCCTTTCCATCCAATCCTATCACTATCCTATCATCCTGAGCCTTTCCATGTAAAACCCTTAGTATTACACCTAGAATGGGGCATGTTATTCCTATGCAACATAGCCTTTGGAGATCACATCCTTGCTCTCTTATGCATACATCCTTTCCACTCCACTATCGCTTATCCGTTTATCTATCCATCCTACATTCATCCTTGCACCTAGACTTGGTTTTCCCGTGTCATTGGTATCTAGCACAAAAGGCTGCACAAATTGTAAATTCATTGACATTCCCAAAACATTTCTAAAAGAAAAACAAAAAAAAATCATAAAAGGTCCTGAAAAAATACAAAAAAAAATCATAAAAAGTCCTAAAAAAAAACAAAACAAAAAAAATCATAAAAAGTCCTAAAAAAATATTTAAAAAATCATAAAAAGTCTTGAAAAAATACCCAAAAAAAAATCATAAAAAGTCCTAAAAAAATAACAAAAAAAATCATAAAAGGTCCTAAAAAAAATACAAAAAAATCATAAAAGGTCCTGAAAAAAATACAAAAAAATCATAAAAAAAATCCTAAAAAATTTACAAAAAAAATCATAAAAGGTCTTAAAAAAAATTACAAAAAAAATCATAAAAAATCCTAAAAAATACAAAAAAATCAAAATATTATCAAAATCCAAAAAAAATCAAATATCCAACAAAAATACAAGCAGTAAAATCAAATCAATCTCATAAATTCTTCTAATCAATCAAATCAATCACTTTACACAATCATCCTTATCAAATCAATCACATCAATCCAATTCAATCAATCAAACCACTCAAATCACTTCTTCACATCAATTCATTAAAACAAATCCAATCACATCATCAAACATCAATCCTAATCAATCCATAACCCTATCAATCCTATTCATCACTCATCCCACCATCATCAACACAAAATCTGAACTACATATCATCTCTATAGTTAAGTGCCTTGATCTCGTGGACATGGGTATGTAGGCAATTTGGAGTATGAAGGAAATATCCAGATTTAGGCACAAGCGATACTCCTCTTTCATCTTCCATCCTTCTTCTGATCATCCTCCTTATCATTCATCTCACTTTCTTCTTCCATCATATGTCTTCCATCATCAATAAACACCCAGAACTATATATCATCATGTCTCATCATTCTCGTATTGTGCTTTGATCCCGTGGATACAGGGTATGTAGGTAGTTTGGAATACGAAGGAAGTATCCAATATTCAAGCACTGATGATTCATTCTTCCATCCCCCATCCACCTCTCCTATCTTCCATTTTCTTCTCTTTGACTAACTCAAGTGGAATCAAACTATGCAACTCGCGATAGCTCAAGCACTTCTCAAATCAGGGATTAACTGAAGAGATTTGTCTGCATGCCTTAAGCCAACATCTGCTATATCAACCTAGCATCTTAGCCTTCAATAGGATATATATTTCCTTATAACAAAGTGCTATCCAATCCACCCAAGAGCACTCTAAATTTGGCAAGAGAACATGATGGCTGTGTCTTTTTGTTTTCTTTTGATTTATCTTTTGTCCCATTTCTAATACCTAGTCAAGACTGCCTTGATCTATCATATCATGGTATGTGGCAATGAAGTATCGAATGGGGAATGGTCATTTGCTTTCATATACTGTGTTTGTTAGATGATCTTATTCTCCTACTATGCCTAATGGTATCTTGTACGTGTTGGGATTAGCATCTTGTATATCAATATGTTTTGCATCTAAGAAGCTAAACAATCTCTTATGCACTAAGACTATTCTATGATAAGACTATTTCCCATACATATAACCAACAAGGTTTCATTATGTTTAGTGGAAATAAGTTCAAACCTTTGCTTGCAGAGTCAAAGTCCATCTCAATAGCTAATATTCATATCTTGTATCTTGACACCTTGGTCTTTATACCTTGGTGCATAATATCTGGTGCTATATCAAACATAAGGATTGCAAATCTCTAATTTTATATGCAACCATCTGAAGCTGCCTTCACCATCCTTTCTTCATCCGATTTGATCAATGGTTTCATCTTCTTTCTTCTATTCATCATCTTCTTGGTCTTCATCATCATCCTTCTTCATCCCATCAAACAAGTGTGTTAGACATACATCACCCTAATTTTCTTTTGTGTGTTAATTAATTAAGGATATGAAGAAAGATGAAATTATTTAATTATAAGTGTGTTAGACCAAAT
This sequence comes from Cunninghamia lanceolata, assembly GCA_027924645.1. NCBI lineage: Eukaryota > Viridiplantae > Streptophyta > Pinopsida > Cupressales > Cupressaceae > Cunninghamia > Cunninghamia lanceolata. Next base: position 1,967,835 of record BSBN01000007.1, read on the forward strand.
TATGGAATGTGATGAAAAATGCGATAAATGCCTAATAAATGAAATGGGTCAATTTTGGGTGTCTACAGTTCTCACTATATTGTAAATGATTTTGTTTAAAATTATAAATTTTGGCATAGATCTTTATTAGTATTACTTATAAATGTTTAAAAATTATGTATATTATTTCATTATATAGTCAACAAAGTGTTAAAAAACAAAGTAGTAGATAGAGAGTGGGAGAGTGGGAGAGAGACAATGAGAGATAGAGGGATAGAGGGGGGAGAGTTAGGGAGAGATAGAGAGATAGAGAAAGAGAGGGAGAGGGAGATAGCAAGATAGAGAGAGGGTGGAGATTGAGAAATATAGATAAAGAGGGAGAGATATAGATAGAGAGAGGTAGAGATGAAGAGATAGATAAGGGGGAGAGAGAATTTGGGAGATAGAGAGGGAGAGATAGATAGAGAGAGAAGGGGGATTGATATAGAGAGATAGAAGATAGAGACATTGAGTGATAGAGGGAGAGAGGGAGGGGGAAGATTTAGGGCTATAGATAGAGAGTGGGAGAGGGGGAGATCGATATATTTATAGACACACACACAGGGGGGGTAGATCGAGATATATAAATAGAGTGAGGGAGAGATAGAGATAGAGAGGAGGGAGATTGAGAAATATAGATAGAGAGAGGGAGAGATAGAGAGATAGAGAGAGAGATGGGGACATAGAGAGGGATAGATATATAGATAGTGATACAAAGAAAGAGGAAGAGAGGTAGAGATTGAGATAGAGAGGAGTAAAGATAGAGAGAGAGGACAAAGAGATAGAGATACAGAGGGGAAAAGATAGAGAGAGAGGATACAAAGATAGAGATAGAGATAGAGATAGAGAGAGGGAGAGGGAGAGATAGAGATAGATATATGAGCACTTGAGTTCTCTACTTTGATCTAGTTTTAGTTGAATCATAGTCTCTTGATTCTAAACTAGGTTATCAAAAGTGATGAAGTTATGCGGTCATTGTTGTCCACCATTCAAGTAAGCATCCTTATAATAGTACCTATTTGAAATAGGTGCTAATGAATTAGGAAGGATATACCATTTGAATGAAGGAGGAATAGCTAGGTGGAATAGCTAGGTCTAGAGGACCTTGTCCCTATTGTGTTACTGGTCTAGACATATTCAAGGGTACCATAAGTACCACAAAAAATGGGAAGAAAAGGTGGGTGAAAGGTGGAAGAAAGAAAATGAGAGGTCTTGTCTAGAAGGATTTTCCTTTCATGTTAGTTTCACCAAAATATGTGATATTCTAAATCTTGTCACCACAAAAAGTGAATGAGGTGGACTCAAAATAGAACATGCAATATGTGCTACACCCTTGCTAATGGCATGCAGGGCTTAAATTTGATAGTTGTATAGATGTATTTAGGCTTTTTTGCTATAAAATACAATCAAATTTTTAAACAGATTGTATCATATGAAAGGAGAGATTTTGGACAAACTGTCAAAATTTATATAGGATTATGATGATTTATATATTTGATTTCCATATGATTTACTTATACTAAAGCATGTCATCATATTTGAAGGGCACCATTGATTAGATAACTGTCATGAAAAAATTGCTTGACAAGCAAAGTCGACTATCAAATTTAAGCCCTGATGGTATGGATTGAATTACTCTTGCTCTTCCAAAACAAACTAGCTAAGCAAAGGAGAATTTGACTAATCACTCTCTTCTCATGGAAAGAGGTTCTCATAGATGGTATTGATATGGTTGTGTGGAATGGGATTCATGTCACCAAGTCCACTCACTTCATGTACTTTAAAACATGACACGGTCACCCATGTCAGGGTTTGGGTTTCCTTGCTAAGATATATGGAATAAATTACCAAAGTTCCATATAGAAAAATTATAGCTAAATAACCAAAATGAGAAGCAAAAGCCTTTTGATAAAGGTGTTTTTCAATAATATCATCACATGTGATTCTCAAAGTCATGTGTAGTAGAAATACCAAACCAAATACGATGCATAGTTGCATCTTGGGCCAAGCCTTGGATGAACTTTAGAAATCTTGATGCCATAATGCTTTTCAAATCCTCCTATCCATTATCCTACTATAATAATTATTGCTAAGAAGAATGCTTATATTGTGGCAATTCCACCTAAAAGGTAATGAACTACTTCTATAGCACATCCTTGGATAATTCTCAAGGGTCTAGGTAGGAGAGCAAGAGCAACTTTTAATTTATTATGGGCTCAAATAATAGATTCAATAAGTTCTTTCTGTTGCATATGTGTTGTCATTGATGTCAATAGGTTGTGATGTGGAAGACATATTGTTGCATGTGTTGTCAAAGAAGCAGATCAAAGGAGAGATGATTGTTAATATCATATGTACATAATCATTACCTTATCTACCTTATCTTCTGAAGTTCATGTGTAAGTTTATGATAAGTGTATGTTATCAATATTTTTGATGTGTTATGTTGGCAATGAATGTCATGGAAGTTATGTTGGGTGAAATTTGTTGTACTTGGATGATATAAAGTCATGTGACTTGGCGCTGGATAAAGAAAGTTGTAAAAAGTTTGAAGAAATTTGGTTAAGTATAGTTCAAGTCAGGAAAGGTGTCATAGGATCAAGAATGTGTACCACATTCTACCATTGATGTAGATATGACCTTTCAGATTGAAATGTAGATAGACATTGCTCTCAGGTATGTGTGGTTTAAATTTGAGATCATGAAACTCACCACAAAGGGTTTTAGAGTCAGCAGAGTGAAGGCGGTGTTGAAATAGAGTAGTTCCAGTCATAAAGGTTCAAGAGATTGCTCCACACTTCTTTGTAGATGAAGATATGAAATTACAGTTTGGAGGATAGCTAGATACGAGTAAATGGTATGCATGTTTCAAATGTCACATGATAATATGTATAGCAAAAATTTCACTGGAGTCAGCTGTGTGAAGACATGTCTAGTTGCTGATTAAGGTAAGAAGAGGTGTAGTGCCCCTCCATTCTCACTTTGGATGAACAGGTGGTCGGGCTAAGGAGCATGAAGAAGAAGGTAAAATACTCAGAATACATAAGGTATGATAGACATGTTGAAGGTAAGCTTACTGTTATGATGTAGTTGATGACACTCATTGATGTTTATTATGATGACACTGTTGATACTTTATGATTAATACATTATTCTTATGTTGTGATCAGTTATAGGTTAATTGATTATGTAGCTTAGTTTTACTACATGATTAATGTGATTATTTGTCTATGTGTTATCTGGTTGTTTATTTACTAATGAATTTGTTTAATGTGGATACTTGTGATGTGTTTTGGTGAAGGGACAGTGTAGTATTACTCATAATGAGTACCCTACTAGGCTGTGATTTCCTGTCACTATGTGTCTGCTTGGATGATTATATGTATGTATTCGACACTTTTGTTTGTTGCAGGTTGTAGGTACCAAGCATCGACTCCACCTGAATTAGCAGGTCTGAGTGCGCCTTCATACCAATGGAAGTTGTTGAATGGAGATAACATATGGTCCCCTAGGCTAGCCATCATCCTTGAAGAGGATGAGTATCTGTTTGTGTACCCTGTCTGTGTTGTCGGTTTGGTCATGATAGTCAGTCATTGTTGTGGTGGTCTTGCTTTCCAATCTTACATAGTAGTCAGGTATAGTTTGACAATTGGGTTATTTTGTTGGTATTGTTTTGGTTATTGTTTACTTAAAATAAAATAATTAGTTATGAAGCATATTTTTTAAATAAATAAATATATAAATGTCCTTATGTAAATTTAGTTTATGAAAAATATATTATTCTAGAAGTTAAGTTAATAAATAATAATAATAATAATAGTAATAAATGTAATTGCAACTAGAGATAAATAAATAAATAATATTTATGTGTTGCCATAAAATATATTTATCTTGGTCTGGTTGTAAAATGTTAAAAATAGCAAACTGTAAGATATTGTTCATGCAGGAGTTATTGCCTCTTGTGGGGGGAATCTTCTGGAAGATTTTAAGGGATTTCTTTCTCTAAATAGGGAGTTATTGGGCTGTATTTAGGGGGGGATTTCTCTCTCATAACAATCTTCAGAAAATGGAACTTTTGGGGAGAGACTGGTTTGTGGCTGTAGCAGTTGAACCCGACATCGAATCTTTAGCCAAGTCAAGCAAGCGAAATCAGGTTCCTTTGGTTCTAATTTCTGTCTCATTTTTCTATTGAAGCAAATGTTTGATTTATAATTTTTCCCATTGACTGTAATTTGCTTGAGAGGTTAGAAACATTGTTATTAGATCCAATTGTGATACCTTATATTTCTAGGAATCACCGATTGATGTGACTGTCTATCTCTCACCCATTTCACCTCTATTTTTACAGTCTATTGTGGCAGCCATAATTTTATTTTTCCAAACTGGGTTCTTCTAAATGTTTTATATATAGTGCAAGACCTAGTTATCTAAATCATATCCAAAAATTGTCCATACCTAATTTGTCATTTTGGAGATATGAATGTTTTATGACTGTCTATCTCTCATCCGTTTCGTCTCTGTTTTAGTAGGATGTTGCATTAGCCATAACTTTCATTTTACAAACTGGGTTCCTCTAAAATGTTTATATGTGGTGTATGATAGAGTTATCTAAATCATATCCAAATATTATTCATACCCAATTTGTGGTTTTGGAGATATGAATGTTTTGTGACTGTCTACCTCTCAGCCATTTCATCTCTATTTTAGCAGTCTGTTGTGTTAGCCATAACTTTAGTTTTACGAACTAGGTTTCTCTAAATTTTTTATATATGGTGTACGACCTAGTTATATAAATAATATCTGAAAAAAATCCATACCCAATTTATCTTTTTGGAGATATGAATATTTTGTGACTGTCTACTTCTCACCCGTTTCGTCTCTGTTAAAACAGTTAGTTGCGTCACCAATAACTCTATATTTTTGAATTGGGTTTCTCTAAGATTTTTCAACAAATTCATTTTGTGCATATCCTACGATCATTTTTTTCCATCATATGACTCTCTTTGAGGCATTCCATCAATCAGACTGCATGCTCTATCTATGCTTTCACATTTTACATTGTTGGTAGCTTCTAAAGCCTCCTCAACAAATTCATTTTGTGATAATCCTATCTTATGCATGTGGTTAAAAGTGTGGTAGATTTGATGAAGATGGTGGATCTATAGGACTGTTTTATTGTTTTGTATTCCTTTCCTCCCAAGTTAAACCTTAGAACAAGGTTCTTTCATTGTAGCTTTGGGTTTTGTATCTTGTAAGATATTTATAACACTATAATATTATAGGCTTTTAGCCTTGCTTATACAGTTATATTTAATAGTATTTACAAAACTGTCTAGATTATTAATGAAATCTACATCAATTGTAAATAGTGTAAATAATTGTTGTGCTTAATTTGTATGTCTTAGGGTTATTTGCATGTTGTTCACATTTATTTTAATTAAATGAAATTAAAATAAGTCTTGAGAATTATTAGCTACAGTTCTGTATTGTTGATATAGATTCACTTTATATTTGTTAGATGATTGATCATGAAAATATTGATGAAGGATCTTAGTTTATGATGTGCATCTGGGAGTGAATGTGATGTGAGCCCATTGTGTTTAGTGGAGTCAAGTGTTTGTGTTATTTGTGGAAGTTGTTTCAAGAGGCCTAGGAGGGTGTGATTGTGTGGGGGTTGGCTATGTGTGCATCATGTGAATTGAATGAACTGCATGCTTGAAATGTTGCCTACTATTCATGTGGTTATGATGACTATGCAAGATGGATAATGCCTTGCTCTATGTTAGGTGAAATGATGTGTATTTTGTGTTGTAAATGCATCATGATGAGAATGTGATAGTTCATGCTTGGTTTATGTTTTGGGCCAAGGATATAAGAATTGGTCCCCGTGATTATGTTTTGTATGCAAGAAGGTAAATACCTTTTGTTGTATATGTTATTTGTCATTGTGATGGTAATTTTCTTGTTTGATGTTTTAGGGTCTTCTAGATGTAGGCGGGGGAGTGGCTTTCAATGTAGGGCTGGTGCCCAAAGTGGCTGCCATGGTAACCCATTGAAAGTTTTTAATCCAGTGATAACTTAATAATAAATTTAGAGGGTTGGGTAGTTTTCACACTAAATAAGATAATTGGATGCCTCACCCATGCCTGTAGTGCTCGTTCAGGCTAAGGATGGGATGAGAAGGCCGTGGTTGGCATGATCGACCTCCTTGTCTTCATGAGAGGATGTGTTAGTTCTGCATGTGTCACCCTATGGAGCCAGGACCTAGAGAGAGGCTACTAGGGTAACCATAGATGACACTCTCCCTACTGCAACCTAGCATTCCCTAATTATGTTTTCCTCTTTTATTGTGTATCTACCTCTGGAAGTGTTGTTTGAGTTACTTGTACCAGTGTTGTATTGCAGTCATGTGTAGTCCTTGCACCTGTTAGCCTATTGACTTCTTATGTGTTTGCTTAGTGGAACCTTATTGTTATCTCCTAGCATGGGGGGTGGACCTCAGGGTTTCACATAGTCGAGTGGTTGTGCTTTATTCCATTGGTTTTCTAGCGTCGTGACTCATGTGTAAAGTTGTATCTCTCATGTTTCCAAATTTGCATTTGTATTTGAAGATAAATATTTGTACTATTTGCATCGAGATCTGTGTATCAGTGGAATTCATTATGTAATTTGATGTATTCAAGAAGAAAGAGTTTTCATAACTATGAACTATGTAATTCCTCTTGTAACATAAACTATTTTGTACTTGTAATCTTGATCGCAAAAATGTTGATATATTCATTTGATGTTGTAATCTAAAATGTTAGTTTGATTTATTTGATTGATTAAATCTTGTATGTTGTTGATTATTGTTAATTTGCAATAATACAGCTATGTATTCCCTAGAGATGTTAGTTTAACTTTGTTGCTATTAGTCTATGTTATGTTTTGTTATCATTATTTCTATTTTCAAAAAAAATATTTCACCCTTTTTATTCCTTAGTTAAACTTATCTTTAGGTTTGCATGGCGGGGCATTACAAAAGGGAGATAGTTGAAGCTGTTTGCACCAGATATAGATTTTTGCATAAAGATTTGAAACTATTATAAACCCTAAAATCTATACTCAAAGCAACAGAAAAGATTATGATAAAACTATGAAAACCAAACAAATATTGATGTTACCAAAAATATTAAAATGTGGTTGCTCACGATTTTTGCATAACTCCACTGTAGATGGTGTCAGGGGGGATAAATGAAAATGAGTTTGCTTTTTATAAAGTTGGATAGAAATTGGTTTGGGTAGTTAAACGGATTTTTGATTCGGTGAACGGTAAGGTAGGTAAAAGGTGGTTAGGGTTTTTAACGTGTTTAAGATTAAAATAATAAATTAAGTTTATTTAATTTATTATTTTTGGGAGGTTATTAGCTCATAGGTAAATAATAAATTAATTTTAATTTATTATTTACGGGATATGTCAAAATGAAGGATTTAATTAATTAACATTAATTAAATCACATGTGGGTAATAATAGATTAAATGGGATATTTAGGGATTATTAGGGATAATTATGGATTTTAGGAATAATGAAAGATTCGGTCAATTTTGGATGTCTACAGAAGCCACCACACTTCACTACACATTGGTATTTTACTTAGTTGATGGAAAGATGAGCTCACTTGGTCAGTTGGGTTGCACAGTTCATGTTTCAAAGGTCTTTGTTTACCGCAAGTACATGATCTTCAATGTTTTACTTGAACTCTGTGTAAGTAGAGTATGTTAAGGATATCCACATCAGTGTTCTATTGTTTGCACTAGCTTAAATAGCTTGGAATGATGAAAGGAGTGTTTGAGAATATTTTGCAAGCCATATAACATTCATGACATGATCCACATGATGTAATTTTGTCTTCTCCGGTACTGCTTTAGGTCTGGAGCTAATTGCAAGAAAGGTTAATTGTTTGCTAGGCTAAGTGGGTGTATGTTGATGATTATGCCATGTGTTTGGAAGTGTGTGTCAACATGGAAGAGTGTTCTAAGGTAAGATAGGTCCTAATTATCTCTTGGATTGAACCACATTGGATTTCTACTTACTGTAGTTATTTTGGGAACTAACTAGTTGTGGTTGTTCCACATTTCATCTTGGCCAACAAAGGAGAATGTTTTTGAATAGATTGCGAAGGATATAAATATAAGATAAAATAACCATAGAAGTAGTTTTGATGATGAAATATGGAAAGGATCAGTTTATGTAAGGTGATGTTGCGGCAGAGGTAATTGAGAGAGTTGTGATGATAGAGAAGAGTATCTAAAGGTATTTGGATGTTGCAGAGCTTGGTATTGTGATTGTGTAGAGATGAGATAGTTGTGCAGATTTTGGAGAGGTTAGTAGAAGGTTGAAGTAGTTAGCTTTGTGAAATAATCATCTGAATAAGATAAGTACTTTGTTGATGAGGTTGAAGCCTTGTTTTGTAAGATTTGTAAGTGTTGTAGAACTTCAGGGAGTGCAACTTCCTTTGGGTTGTATCCCATAAATGTTAATGTAATCTTGTTTCATTTTGTAAGGCTAGATTTGGACAGTAGATCAAAGAAGCTTAATCACCATGGTTTTTCCCTTCTAGGGTTTTCCATGTAAATCTGGTGTTATGGTTGTGTGCTTATGTGTTCTTTTGTTTCTCATGTTTTAAATGCTTGCATCTGATTAATTGTTGTTGGAAATTTTTTTTTGATTAAGTACTTCTATGTGTTCAACAATTGGTATCAGAGCAAGGTTCCTTGATACAATCTAACAACTGATGTAGATCTTGGAGTGGAACACATGGGAATTGAAGTATTGTTTAATGACAAGAATCTTGTAGAAGAAGATAAAGATATGACATCATTTAATGCATAAGATTGTGAAGTTGATTTTGAAGGAGAACTCATTTCTTCCCTAGAAGATCTAGATACAACAAGGAGAGAAAATGAAGAATATAAGATTAATCTCAAAGAATTAGAAGAAGTGATTGTTAGATTGAAAGTTCAAGTTGAAGAATGTAAGAAGGTTGTAGATTGTCTAAATGCTAAGATCAATGAAAAATATGTTGAATGCTCCAAACTTGAAGAATAAATTGTCTCTATGAGAAAAGAATTGGAGAAAGCAAAGGATCACATAGACAAAGGTCTAAAGCTCAAGAAAAGTACCAACATCCTTGATGAGATAATCAGTAGTCAAAGACCTCTAAAGAATAAGGGTGGTATTGGGTTTGAGAATGGTCAAAGCTTAAAAATGGATATACCTAAAATCATGTTTGAAATAAAAAATGAATAGACCTGCACTAAAGACTCTGAGGAGACTAAAGATGATGAGAAAGAGTGGGATGATGATGACTTCATACAGCTCAGTGATCAGAAGAAATATTTCAAGAGATCTCGTCCTAGACAGGTTGCTAATCTCATCTTCTCTCAATCCTTTTATGGCTACTATTACTCTTGCAACATGTTTGGTCATAAGGGTATTGATTGTATAACTAAGGCTAGAATAAATGATTACATGAGGAAGAATTCATTTGTGTCTCCAAGACATGATGTTATAATCTCTCATTCCTGTCATGGCTATTTCTATGCATGGAATAAGTTTGGTCATAGGGTTGTTGAGTGTAGAACTAAAGTAAGGAGAATTGGTATGACTCTGCAATATAATGTTGTTTGCTACAAGTGCAACAACTTTGGGCATAAAGCAAGATTCTACAAAAGTGGTTCTAAGAAACCACCTATTCAACACAAAAAGATAGAGGAAACTATGACTCAACAAAAGAAGGAGATGGCAAAGATATGTAGAAAGAAGACAAAACAAGATAATGAGGTGGAAGAAACTAATGCTAAAATATAAGAAATATCCTTACAAATCTATGGAGGTAGATAAGGAAGGGGAGTTTTCCAACATTCTAGCATGCATTGTATACACAGAGGATGTTAGAATATATATATATATATATATATATATATATATATATATATATATATATATATATATTCACTCCAAGCTGGATGAGATTAATCATGTGAAGTTTGAGGAGCTTAGAGATGAACTGTTGGATTATAACGACAACTACAAACCAGAGTATGTTAATGTGGGAGCCAAGTGACTAGATGTTTGGAAGGATTACCCTAACTTTTGTGATGAGCATGAATGGGTGAGGTATATATTAAGCAAAATTCATGATGAGTTTATGTATTTTGATAAGCCCTATTAGATCACTAAGAATGCAATTAGGGGGTTGAGTTCAACCAAACCTATACCGGTGATGAAATCCATAAAAAATGAGGTCACTGAGTTGACAAGTGCTAAATTTGACAAGAGGAACCTTAGTCTAAATGACATAACAGATCCAGGTGTCCGGTATGCTACTATGAGTATAGCTTAAAAGTTTATTTCACAAATAGAGAAGGATTTGCCACTAGTACAACAATTTACACTGCTTACTAGACGGTAAAGGAAGGGAAATATTTTGACCTATGTGAGGTCATGAGAGAACAACTGTTGGAGAATGTGAAGAGGAGAAAAGATACAAGATACAATTTTAGGTATGGTACTCTTATCTTCCTTGTCTTTTATTACCTAAATGAATTGCCTGGTTTTAAGGGGAAAGTCTTGCAACAACACCTCCCTATTATTGCACAAATTAAAAACCATATGAGAGGATTTGGTGATGCAAAGAATTGTAATACATTGTACATTGGAGATTCTTCAAAACCCTACACACTAAAATGCAAGCAAGGGACAAAGTCCCCTTCAATATTGTATAGAGATACAAGGAACAAATCACATTTTTGGTTGATAAGGATTATACCTACATGGAAGCAGTTGAGCCTAGGATTGCATGGATTCTAAGGTTTCCTTAGAGGAGATAAAGACCTATGCTGATATCCTCCTCAACAAACTGAAAGATACAACTGCATAAAGATTTGGTACTTATGATGAAATAATAGATAAGAAGAATAAAAGAAGTGCAGAGGAACACCTTGAGAAGCACAAAGATGAATTGCATAAGAAGTGGGGTATTCCACCAAAATCTACTTCAGAAGCCCTTGTAGAGGATCCAAAACAAGCTCTTGTTAATCTTCTAGCTGCCCAAGGGCCAAGAAGGACCAATAGGTCCACATCTACAGTTGTAAATACTTAGTAGCCCTCTGGATCAGCACACATAGTGTCCACTAGACGAACAGTAGCTTCTAAAACATTGGCATAGATGAATACTACAAAGAAGAAGCATGCTAGGTCTAAACAGTCTGCTAAAAGAAAGGTCTAGATTGAGGAGGTTGAAGAGGAAGAAGGAGAAGAGGGCACCTCTAAGATGAAGAAGAAAGAAAAGAAAACTAAGCAAACTCCTCCAATGGTGCCTCAACATGAGCCTCTAAAGTTAGATTCAATCTTCAATACAATTGTGCATTATGGTATTCTAAAAGAAACATCAAAACTACATCCGGATATGCCTCTTGCAGACCAGAGCACCATAGAAAAGGTTGTAGTGATGTATATGCTCAAGTATAATGTGGCTTTGAGTGATATAATTGAAACATTTCTAGAGAGCCCAGCTTAGGCTCTGAGATAGAGAAGAGAAAATGCCATAGAAATTGATGTGGACTTAAGACAACAAGCTCTTGACAATGTTGGAGCTTCTATTTCCCAAGAAGAAAAGGATAAAATGTCTCAAATATAGGCTTAGGAGTTAAGGACAAAGCATAGCGCACACACCCTTATGATCATGGAGAAAGATGATAGAGATAAAATTGAGGAGACCAAGGATGTGACAAAGAAAATCTCGAAAGAGGTAAAATACTCTGAGAATGTGGAGCAACCATAAGTTTTTCCACTGCACAATGTTGTATCTCCTCCGCATAACATGGAACAACAAGTTTGACAAGAGGAGAAAGAAGAGAAAGTTGCACAAGATGAAGGGAAAGTTGCACAAGGAGAAAGAAATGCATCTCTTGATCATAATATTATGCAAGATATGTTGCAAGTATGAGTTATCGATGTTGTCATTGATGTTAACAAGCTTGTGTTGTCATTGGTGTCAACTGTCTACTAATGAGGTTGTTGTTGTTTGATTAATTTTATTTGTTGAAGATGATTTGGTTACTTTGTAGAAGTGATGAAGATGTTAGGAATATGCTTCTGTTGTCTAGTTTCCAAATGCTTTTGAGAAAATTTGATTAATAAAGGAAAAAATGTGTTGAAGATGTGTTTTGACTTAACAAAGTAATGTTCTGGTTTTGCATTGCATTTATTCCTTATTGAATATCTACTTTTGTGATATGAATATGTTGTTTATAGGTGTTTAGAGATGTTGTGTTCCAGATTTTGTGTTACAGTTTGTTGTGTAGAGAAAGTTGTGTTCACTAGTCTGTGGACTGTGTTTCTGGGTTGTGCAGAGGTGTCAGGGAGAAACTAATTTGATTCTCATTTCTCTGTAGATTTCTTTATGGATTTGTGGTTCTGGATTTATGCTTATAAGGTCTATATCTTTCTTCAATTCAAGTGGGTCATGGTTTGGTGCTCTGCAAGTTCATTTCTTGAGTTGCAGTTGATGACAAGGTAATCTAAGTGCTTCGGTCTGAACTTTCTTCAAGTGGAAGATGTTGCAAAGATTTTTGTTGGGTTTCTAGTGCTTGTGGATGTTTCTAGATCATGTCCAAACTTGGTGCATGGTTCACATGTTGTCTTTTGGTTTTGAGGAAGCATGCACTTAAAAATTCATAATGTTAACACAAGTTTGGCCAACTTGGTTGTTTACACTAATTGCGTTTGTGCTTCGGTGATTGTGAAAGCATGATGAAGCATGTTTGTATGGATTTAAGTCTGTGCTAAGGTGTGATGTGGTCTACATTCATTCATTTCCTCCACAGGAATGTTTTGGTCTAGACCTAATTTGATTTTTATGGGTTAAGATGTGTTTCTGACTTTGGAGAATGATTTCAAGGTTGATGATGGTACAAATAAGTGTCAAGGATTTGTGACTGGAGGTATTCATGATGAATATGATGTTTGTGATGCAAATTTGATCAGCGTAGTGAGAGCCTTCATGTGTTCTAGGCTACTAGATGTAGTGAGCAGAAGGTGTCTACTATTTTTCAATGTCACTGTGAAGGTGATATTTGTGCTGTGGTGAATATTGACCTTCATTGGAACTATACTCCATGCATAGGTTAGATGCAATTATATCAGTTCATCCCTGGTAGTGAGCCTCCTCTTCTATCTCTTTCTTCTGGATAGTAAGTCCTTTGGTAATGAGCCTTTCTTTCTTTATTCTGGATAGTGAGCCCTAGGCAGTGAGTCCTCTGGCAGTGAGCCTTTTTTAATTTGGTGTTGCTACTACTTTATATTGTGAGCTAATCCTCACCATGGTTTTCCCTTCTTGGGTTTTCCACGTAAAATTTGGTGTTGTTATGATTTAGTTTCTGTTATTTACTTTTCATGCTTAATCATCATAACAAGGTTAATGTGGATTTGAATGTTTGTGAGGGTTTGAAGTTTATGACACAACTGATTCACCCCCCCTCTCAGTTGTCTTGTGCATTCAACAATTGGTATCAAAGAGAGGTTCCTTAGAAGAAAGCTTAACAACTTGAGCACTAGTAGAAATATGGCAAATAAATGACCAGGTGACTAAAACTTTTAGTCACGTGACCAAACTTTTTTGCAACACAGCTATAAATGACTAATTTAGTCATCAGTTGAAATGACTAAATAAATGACCAAATAAATGACTAAATAAATGACTAATATGGTCATCGGGCAAAAAACACAACTAAATAATTAGTCACACATATAAAAATGACTGAATAATTAGTCACACAAATGAAAATTAGACAATATGATATTAAAGTGGATAATTTAAAAAAATATTTTGAATTGAGGGAGTGGGTTCTATTATAATATAATATAATATAATAATAATATATTATATTACAATACCATATAATTTAATATATTATAATATGATATTATATAATATAATATATTTATTATATAATATATATAATATTTATATTATATAATATTATATTATTAATATTAAAATATTATATATTATATAATAATATAATATTATAATATATTTCTTACTCATATATATTACTCATCATGAGTATTTAGTCACCTAAATTTTAGAGACATTCAATGGCATGGTTTAATGTTACTCCAGGTCTTTGAGAAAGAATTGGATGCCATTGTTCAAGTTATTAATTAGTGGCAACACTATATTTTGTGTAAGGAGACAATTGTTCATTCAAATCATAAGCCACTTTAGTTTCTACACACATAGAGCAAGATAGAGAATCCAATCCATGCCACATGAGGTGGATGAAATACTTTCCATAGTTCCATTTGGTGATCAAGCATAAGAGTGGGAAAGATGATAAGGCATTAGATTTCCCTAGTCAATTGGGTTCATGCACTCATCATAGTGTTGAACTCACATGACTAGAACTTTTCTAACTAGGGAACTTCTACTCAATATATTACAACTTCATACATACCTGCACTACAATCACACAAGGTAAATATGTTGGTGAATTGTATTTGCGTGACAAGCTTCTTTTCAAGCTTAGATATGTTTGTGTTCCAAAAGGTGTACCTTTCTGATGACTCATCTAGGGGGTACACTACATCAAGATATTGGACACTTTATCATTACAAAGACCTTGGCAATGCTACAAAATTTCTATTGGCCTCACATGTGTTTAGACATCAAGCACTCTATCAAGTCTTGCATTCCTTATTGCATTGCCAAGCCCATGAACATAAAGATTGGGATTTATACCTCTTAGAGTTTTGTAAAGACCTTAGGAATCTATTAGCATGAATTTAATTAGTGGATTCCTTATGAAAAAGCATCATAATAATTCAATATTTTGTTGTATTAGACATATTTTTAAAAATGGTCGTCATAATTTCTTGTAAGAAAAGTATCACAATGCAAGAGACCATGCACCTTTTCTTTAGTTGTGTTTGGTTACAATTTCGGCTACCCACATCTATTGTGAATGATTACAACCCAATATTTGTTAGCACATTTTTAAATCTTTTTGGGAGAGATTGGATACATAATTGGATTGGTCCACAATATTTCATTTCTAAATAGATAGTCAAATAGAGGTGGTTAATTGCACACTTCTGCACTTATTGTGCACCTTCAGATATGCACATATGTGTACTTTGGATGACAACCTACTATACATCTAGCATGCCTATAATAGAGCTTTACATAGTTCTACAAGTATAGTCCTTTTTAGACATGTCCTAGGATTTAGTTTACAACAACCCCTTGACATAGCCTAATGCATACCACCATATTTGGATTCACACACATGAGAATGAGAAGTAAATAAAGCATCTAAATTTTTGCAACACATTCACAGAGTTCATCAATAGATTTAGAAGATTCTATCAAACTAAAAATAGAATTACAAAGAGTACCATGACACACATCACACACCTCACTCTTTCAATGTTGATGGCAAACTTTAGTTACATATTTAGAAGAAACATTTCAAAGTTCCAAATAGGAAGATTAAGCCTCTAAGATATGGTTCATAGGTCATTTTTGTGATAATACATTTTTTCTCAATCTCACATAATACCTAGGATGGCACCTAATATTCAATGTAGAACTCCTCAAACCATCACAGCTATAAATGACTAAATAATTAGTCACAGAAATAAAAATTAGACAATAGGATATTAAAGTGGGTAATTAAAAAAAATTTGGGCGCCAAAAATGAAAAGGATGGGCACCAAAAGTGAAATCCATTTCTTCACCAACACCACATTGTTCTTAGGGTTTATTTATTGTGTTTATTCTTTGTTTGTGTGTGATGGAACACACATTGCATTTCAAACAGATTCAGATATGTTGATTCACATTCCCTCCTCACATCCACAATGGATAGAATATGGATCTTAGCATTAGCTGGGCTTGCCTTTGTAGCTTTGATTGTGGATATTTGATTTGATGACGTGGTGGCCCTAAATCCAGATACCTTTGAGAATGAAGTGGGCAAAGACAAGGGTAGTCAATAATTTTATTTTATGTTTTTTTAAATGTAATGTTTTACTGTTTGATTTGATTTTTGGAGGCATGCATTGGTAGGATTTTACTTCCACATTTTGCATACATGTCTACTAGAGCATTTCCAACTATAATATCTAACAAAAATCCCCTTCCATTATGCTATGATGGATGTCCATACCCTATTCCAAAGCTCCCATTTTGGCACAGGCAGGGAGGATGCTAGCAAAGGTTGTCAAATTTGGATTTACACCTGCTAATTGCATTTGCTTGAAAGTTTCTAAAGCCTTTTCAAAAAATCCATTTTTTTCATATCCTGCAATCATTGGATTCCATGAGATGACATCTCTTTGAGGCATTCTTGTTGGTATGTGGCGACTGATCATGCAAGTATTGTACACTAGTTATGTATCCTCACCGGGTTTCGAGGCCAAGACGGGCCCCGAGCAGGGGTTCAAGGGTGGCAAACCTCGAGAAGCAGGGGTTCGGGGGCATAGCCCCAAAATTTTTTCCCCTCTTTTTGCATGATTAGAGGCAGTTGTTATTTTTTGTTAACCAACAAAAGAAAAATGACATTGCAAAACCCTAATTCTAGAAGCTTCCAAAAAGCTTGTTATAAGCGGCTAGGATGTATGGTACAATGATGTATTCACGAGATTGTAATCTATTTTGCACTGGATAATAAAATCATTGGATGGCTAAGTTTCTGTGGATGTAACCCATATTGGACGAACCATGTTAAATTTCTGTGTTGATCTCTTTTGTGTTATTCCTCATTATTATATTTGGGTTATTTAATCTGCATATAATTGTTAGTGTTTATTGCTTTGATCTGCCTGAATCCTAACAACTAGTATTAGAGCAGCTTGTGTTTGATTATCATTTGTAGGAAAGTCTCATGATTGAGTGGGAGTCTCACAGTTAAGTGGGAGCAATGGCGGACGAGGGTAAATTGAAGGTAGATAAATTCAATGGGAAAAACTATCAATTATGGAAGATGTAGATGGAGGATTATCTCTATCAGAAGGATTTATGGAGGTCATTGGAAGGAATAGTCAAGAAACTAACAGTAATGACTAATAGGGATTGGAATCTTCTGGATAGAATGGCACTAGGAACCATTCGGTTGTGTCTAGCACCATCTATGGCATTTAATATAACAGAAGTGAAAACAAATGAACTAATGAAATCTTTGGATAAATTGTATGAAAAACCCTTAGCGTCAAATAAGGTATTTCTCATGTAGCATTTGTTTAATCTAAAAATGATTGAAGGTGGATCTGTGTCAGATCATTTAAATGAGTTTAATACAATTACCAGTCATTTAACTTCTGTAAAAGTGAAATTTGATGAAGAGGTGAGGGCTCTCTTGGTTTTATGTTCTTTGCCAGAAAGTTGGAATAGCTTGGTAATGGCTATAAGTAACTCTATCTCTGGTTCAAATACTTTAAAATTTGATGATGTTGTTGGTGTTATCCTTAGCGAGGAAATGCGATGGAAAAGCACAGGTGAGACTTCAACATCTGGTAATTCTTTGACTGTAGAGAATAGGAGAAGAACAAAGGAAAGAGGAAAAAGCCCTACAAATCATGGGAAGTCACAAGGGAAGTCGAAGAAAGGTAGATCTAAATCCAAAGGAAGAATGGATTGCTGGCACTGTGGAAAGCCATGACACTTGAAGAAGGATTGCTGGTCTCGAAAGAGAAAATAAGGAGACGGACAACATGATGATAGTAAGGAAGCTAATGTTGCAAGTAATAAATTACAGGATGCTTTAATTTTGTGTTTAGACAATGCTAATGATACCTAGGTAATAGATTCAGGGGCTTTATTTCATGCCACAACCCATAGGAAATATTTTGTAGATTATGTTCAAGGTGATTTTGGATAGGTATATTTGGGCGATGATGAACCCTATCAAATTGTTGGAAAAGAAAAGATAAAAATCAAGTTGCAGAATGGAAATGAATGGTTACTACAGGAGGTAAGGCATGTTCCAAATTTGAGAAGCAATTTAATCTTTGTAGGACAACTGAGTAGTGAAGACTACATAGTTACCTTTTTAGACAAAGCCTGGAAGGTCACTAAAGGTGCATTAGTAGTAGCTAAAGGTGAAAAGTAGGCACATTGCATTTGTACATTGGTAATACTTATTCTACCTTAGCTGCTATAGAAACAGTTGCTACTGAGATAGTTATAACACTTGCTGCAGAGACAAAAATAGAATTGTTGCACCATAGACTTGGGCACACGAATGAGAAAGGGATGAAGATCCTTCACTCCAGAAAGTTGCTACTAGGTTTGAAGAAGATTGATTTGGAGTTCTACGAAAATTGTGTTTATGGAAAATAGAAAAGAGTCTAATTTCTCAAAGTTAAGAAAGAGAAGAAGAGTGAGAAATTAGATCTTGTGCATTTAGATGTATGGGGACTAGCTTAGGTATCTTCTCTTGGTGGCTCTTGCTATTATGTTACTTTTATTGATGATGCAACTAGGAAAACATTGATGTATTTCCTAAAATAAAAATTAGAAGTATTTGAAACTTTTAAAAAGTGGAATGCTAAATGGTTGAGAATGAGACAGGAAAAGAGTTGAAGTGTCTCAGATCTGATAATGGAGGTGAGTATTGCAGTAGAGAATTTGAGAATTACTGTTCATATAATGGAATTCGTAGGCAGAAAATAGTTCCTGGAACCCTACAAGAAAATGGTGTGTCTGAGAGGATGAATAGGACCATTATGGAGCATGCAAGGAGCATGAGATTGCATACTGGACTACCCTTACACTTGTGGGTAGATGTTGTACATACCGCTATTTATTTAATAAATAGGGGACTTTCAAATCCTTTGGATGGTGGCATTCCCGAGGAGGCATGGACGGGTAAAAAGGTAAACTATTCATTTCTAAAAACCTTTGGTTGTGAAGCTTTTGTCCATGTTTATATTGAAAATAGAACCAAGCTTGAGGCTAAGTCTAAAAAATATACCTTCATTGGATATGGAGTAGATGAGTTTGGTTATCGGTTATGGGATTATGAAAATCATAAAATCATTAGGAGCAGAGATGTTATATTCAATGAGAAGGTTATGTATAAGGATCAGCTGCAGGAAAAGAAGCATGAACATGCCAAAAAGGAATATGTGGTGCTGGATGAGATTCTAGAAAATAAAATGCCAGTAGTACTTGATGCTCAGCAACAAGTTATCCCACAAACTCTTGCAAGTGTTAGATGTTCTACAAGGATATCTAGACCTCCAGAAAGATTTTATCCATCATTATATTCTATATTATTAACTAATTCTGGTGAACCTGAAAGTTATGAAGAAGCAATGCAGGTATATACCAAAAAGTAGTGGGAGCTAGGCATGAAAAAGGAAATGGATTCCTTGCTGTAGAATCAGACTTGGGACTTAGTCCAATTACCTGCAGGAAAAAGTGCATTGCCAAATAAATGGGTTTATAGGTTGAAGGAAGAAGATGGAGGCAAGAAAAGATATAAGGCCAGACTCATGGTAAAAGGTTTTGCATAGAAAAAAGGTATAGATTTTGATGAAATATTTTCTCCGATTGTAAAGATGACTTCTATTAGAACTATTCTAAGTCTTGTGGTTGTGGAAGACTTGCATCTTGAACAGCTAGATGTGAAAACAACATTTCTCCATGGGGATTTGGAAGAGGAAATATACATGCAGTAACCACAGGGATATGAGGTCAAGGGTAAGGAGGATTTTGTGTGTAGGGTAAAGAAGAGTTTGTATGGCCTAAATCAAGCACCTCAGCAATGGTATTTAAAATTTGATAGTTTTATGGCTAAACAAGGTTACAAAAGATGTCATTCTAATTATTGTGTTTATTTCAAGAAATTGGGAAATGACAGTTATATTATCCTATTGCTTTATGTTGATGACATGCTTGTTGCTGGGACTAATATGCAGCATATTAATGAACTTAAGCAAAAATTAGCAAATTCATTTTCTATGAAGGATTTGGGTACAAAAAAACAAATCCTTGGTATGAGGATCACATGGGACAGGACAATCAGAAAATTATTTTTATCCCAAAGTGAGTATGTAGAGAAGGTGTTGAAAAGGTTTAACATGCATAATGCAAAAGTAGTTAGTACACCTTTGCCTAGTCATTTTAAGTTGACTAAGGAGATGTGTCCAAAGACACAAGAGGAGGAAGACAAAATGTCTAAGATATCATATGCATCAGCATTTGGCAGCTTGATGTATGCAATGGTATGCACAAGGCCAGATATTGTACATGCAGTGGCAGTTGTGAGTAGGTATATGAGCAATCCGAGAATGGAATATTGGAATGTGGTAAAATAGATAATCTGATATTTGAGAGGTACTACTTCAAAGAAACTATGTTTTGGAGGAAGAAATTCTACTCTTAAAGGATATGTTGACTCTGATCTGGCGGGTGATATTGATAGCATGAGGAGTACTACAAGATATGTTTTTACTGTAGGAGGCACTGCAGTTAGTTGGATTTCAAGGCTACAAATTGTTGCCCTTTCAACCACTGAAGCTGAGTATGTTGCTGCTACAGAAGCTAGCAAGGAGATGATTTGGTTACAATGTTTTCTAGAGGAATTGGGGCAACAACAAGAAGATAGCCCTTTTGTACACTGATAGCCAGAGTGCCATTCATCTTGCTAAGAATTCAACTTTGCTTTCAAAAACTAAGCACATACAACTCAGATACCACTTCATCCGGTCTGTTTTGGAGGATGGACAGTTGAAACTAGAGAAAATTCACACAAGTCAGAATCCTGCAGATATGTTCACAAAGGCAGTTACACGGGAGAAACTGATTTTGTCATCAGTTTCTGTTGGCCTTCATGATTGATAATGGTGGACATAAGGACCTAGCCAAGCTTGTAATCTAGTGGGAGCTGTAAGTGAAGCAGTGTCGTCTAGGATTAGTCTCCAAGTGGGAGATTGTTTGGTGTGGAGCCTGATCAGTCTCCAAGTGGGAGATTGTTGGTATGTGGTGACTGATCACACAAGTATTGTACAATAGTTATGTATCTTCACCAGGGTTCAGGGCTAGGCTGGGCCTCGAGCGGAGATTCAGGGGCAACATCCCCTGAGAAGCAAGGGTTCAGGGGTGCAGCCCCCGAAATTTTTTTCCCCTCTTTGCACAATCAGAGTCAGTTGTTAATTTTTGTTAACAGACAAAAGAAAAATGACATTGCAAAACCCTAATTCTACAAGCTTCCAAAAATCTTGTTATAAGCGGTTAGGATGTATGGTACAACGATGTATTCACGAGATTGTAATTTGTTTTGCACTAGATAATAAAATCATTGGATGGTTGAGTTTCTATGGATGTAGCCCATATTGGGTGAACCACGTTAAATTTCTATATTGATCTCTATTGTGTTATTCCTCATTGTTATATTTGGGTTATTTAATTTGCATATAATTGTTAGTGTTTATTGCTTTGATTTGGTTGAACCCTAACAATTCTTCCAAATAGTTCATTAAACCACCAGTCTGCAAACACATCGGTCCACAAACACCAAATGAATGACATGACATTAGTGAGTTTCCAGGCATTTTTCGATATAGATGCACATTGCATTGACACACCCGACTACATAGATGATGTTGTGCCCTCGGCCCTAGATACGGGAATATTATTCCTTCCTATAGGCACATTCCTCTTATTACACAACTAGAGTATAGGTAAAGAGAGGGAGCTAGGTGCATTCTTCAAATTATGCAACCCAACCAGAGAGGTACCTGTTTAGGGAAAATTGGAGTAAACATGAATAATCAATATATCAATATCAATAATACCCAAAACTCAACGAAAAAGGAAAATAATCAAGATCAAACAAACAAAGATGAAACCTTTACAAACCTCAATATTTCATAGCTTCCGTTGGTTGCCTATCTCAATCGATCGTGCATGTATGACTAAGGCCCTTAGAGAGTGCACTTCCTTGCTATTCCAAGATTGTCAATGGAGAATGGCTATGATAGTGCTTTGTAATGAAGATGAACTTCACAACAATGGTAGTGATATGGTAACAAGTTGATCACAAACAAAAGGAATGACGTGGGTACCAAAGGCACACTGTAATTCCTGCAGAGTAACAATACTAAAAGCTTGGATGAATGAAATGGAAGAATAGGGTTCAATTTATAGACTTGAGAGAGAGAAGATCAATAGTATAGAAAGAATGAGAAGATCAACGGTTAAGAAAATTTGAGGAACATGCGCAAATAAGAAGAAGACATGTATCTTGCTCTATTTTGCATGAGAGGAATTAATAAAATAGAAGAATGAGTTAACTGAAGAGATTAATCAATTAAAAGATTAGATTAATCAGTTAAAAGAATAGAACTAGAGAATATAAATTGTATGAGGATGAGAAGATATTTTAGCTCAATTAAATATTTAGAATATTCAATTGCATGTGCACAAGGATTGAATTATATTTAGAGATAACTCAATTTAGAAGAAATAGACAACTTAAATAAATATTTGATTTATTTAAATTTAGAGAAGATATTATTGGAAGAAACAATTAAATAATTGGTATTATTTAATTTAGAATGATTTTGGAAGAACTAATTAAATAATTTGTATTATTTAATTTGTTGGAGGAATTAGAAGAATTTTAAGAATTTTAATTAAATAAATTGATTTTATTTAATTGTTGGGAGAATATGAATCAAATAAATAAATTTGTTTATTTATTTATTGATAAAGGAATTTGACTTAAATAAATAGTAAGAATGTTTATTTGGACAGAGTCATGTCACTTTTAGGCGTATACATTTTGCCCCTCTTTGATGCAATGCAGTTTATAGCATTGCTTCAAAGAATAAGAATTTTCTGATAATGATGCATGCCCCAGTTTGCCCCTGGTATAGGTTACGACGATAGGATGCACCCTCAGGAGATTGGACGGGAAGAAGGGCAGAAAGACGTGAGATGGACAATCTCACAAAGAAGGATGAAGAAAGAGCTGAATGATACGCGATGCAAGATAGAATGAAAACACACACAAGAAAGTAAGCAAGTATGCACAAATGATACAAGAACAAACAAGGTATTGCCCCTGTCAAGCGGTAAATCACTGATAAATTGATATTGATATATGACGATGTTGTCATGGTGGGGAATGATAGATTCCTAGAGAAACACAAAGGATAGTGTCTAGTTTCAGGAAATGAAACATGTCATGTAAGATGTGTGTGTTGGTCTGATTTTGATAATGCCACATCCTGTATAAGACAATTGATTGAGTTGGTTTACGACCAGACAAGGATCAAGACCACTCATTGTGATTGGATCATTCGACAAGATTGACTTGACTCGATTGATATGGATTAAGGATGGACTTGCATTTGGATCACTGCTCAGACTGATAGCTAGAACTGTTGACAAGAGATACAATGAGAGATAGAAAGTTGATCGATAGAGGAAATGTGAACGAAGGAATCACAAGCTTTTATTTGTAAACATTGATACTCTGCATAGAATTTTTATTGCATGGGATATGGATGCTTTTATGGATGCATAATGGATGCGAATGGTGTTTTTCTTTTGACATCTTGATGGTGCAAGTATTTTGAAGTGCCTATTTCATCATTGGGTGATTTTTTGATACTTTTTTCAAATGTTCTAAGTTAATACAAGCATCTAGGTATAATTGAACCAAGTTGACCTGAGTATTGCTTACATGGATTTTGATTTAGCAAGTTAATACAAGCATCGAGGTATAATTGAACTAAGATGACCTGAGTATTTCTTGCGTATCAATAGACAAGAATTGCCCCCGTTCATGTTCAGACCTTTGATGTCCTCGATGATCTTTTACCGACCATGTCATTAGATAAGGCATTAAATTACTAAAGTTTAATCCACAAACAACAAACAAAGGATATAATCATGCCCCCATCATAGCATCTCTAGCTTTTGGCATCCTTGAGTAGCATAGAAAGACATGATAACAAAAATCAAGACTCTATAAGTTAACCTAATCACAAACACAAAACATTCTTGCATTTAGATGTGTTTTTCTTGCCATAATTTGGATAGAATTAGTTTGAGTGCTTTAGGTGCTTGTTTGCTTTGCTTTGGATAGGTTGATGTTTTGTGTCAAAAACTTCTGTTTGGGAAATGGGCTTTTTCTTGCACTCGCTTGCGTCTGGCAAAAAGTTCCACAATCCTTATTGGGGAAATGGACCCTAAGGGACTGACCTAGTGCCTTGGGGGTGCATTGATAATGGCGTTGCCTACGTGATGACGCAGAGGAAATGTAGTTTGGGACTTGGACCATGGATGGACTAGAGGATAGATGACAAGATATGGGATGGACAAGAAGCGAAGCCTCGGGGGCACATTGATAATGGCCTTGCCTACATGACGATGTAGACGTAGCGTAGTTCAAGATTGACCCTATGATACTGACAACAGACGCTATGCTAGGTCGACACTTTGGATAGGATACTGGATAAGACCTGAGTTGATAAGGCGATGAAAGAGATAGAGTATCAAGCCATGATAGGTTGAGATGACATTTATGGATAGCCTTAATGCTAGATATTGATGACAAGGATACACCACGGATAGGTAGACAGATGGGTGATAGTAGATACAGATGGTTAGGTAGAAGCAAACAAGGATGTGATCTACAAGGACTATGTCACATAGGAATAACATGCCCCATTGTAGGTAGAATACTTAGGATTTTTCATGACAATGCTTATGACGATATGAGGATGAGAGGATAATGAAGGATTTGCATGGTTTGGAGGGATAAGGTATGTCAAGAGACACCTAAAACATTTGTCAACACTATGCCCCCAATCTTTATCAAGATCAAAAAATAGAGGAATGGAAGATTAGGATGGATAGAAGGATTAGGATAGGAAATGTCACGGAAGGAAACTAATAGGAGAAAGAGTGATGGGTTGATGAGACAAGGTGCTCCCAAGTGTAGGTGACGTAGAAGATCAACTTACACACGATGCCTATTTGCTAGGTTTTCATCATGGTACTTATCCAAGGCGCCTATTTGCCAGATTTTCACTGTTGGATGAAGGGATTTTTCTTGATTTTTTTTTTTGAACATTTGGATATGAAAGGTAGAATGGATGAGACGGCCTCAATTGCCAGGTTCCATGAAAGGTGATAGTCCCACTAGAAAGATGTCATCACATGGACCATGTCAAGTGTTCTCATAGATGTTGGTGGGAGATTGCATGATAGTGAGATGGAGAAGGTAGATAGCGGATTGCGGAAGGTGTAATAGTGGATGATGATGTAGAATACGGATGCAAAGCTTATGCAAAAGCATGGACCATGTGAGTAGGATGGGGAAGATATGTAGGAGGTATATGGAAATGTTTGTGAGATGGAAGGGAATCATGACTAATGGTTGCACATACCATGATAAACATTGAAGCTGGTGATGGGAAAGTAGTGTAGGAAGCAACAGAGACTTTTTCTTGTGGATGAATGACTTAGGCATGTAGGGATCCACATAGACTGAGTATTTTTTTAATTTTTGTTTGCCATGTGGGATGGAAGAATTTGAGCCTTTTGGATGGAATGGGAGAAAGTGGATGGTTGGAATTCTTGAGAGGTGGATGCCTCATGTAACTTGAGGGTTTTTTGCTTAGGTACCCAAACCATTTTGTTTTTGTATAGTACCTATGAAGGTATGGCCTGGGGTGTATGTAGCTTTGGTGCTACTTTGGAGGTAATCATTTGTTGCATGCGGACCCACACCTTTTTCAGTTTGGCATATAGGTGTGTGGGTGTATGCAGCTCTTGAGAAGGATGTTTCTTTGATTCTTGGCTTTTGTATCCTAGGTCATGAGGACTCTTAGGATTTTTGACTTTATAGGTAGAGGCATCCAGATTTATATTGTTGAATTCCCATGGGATGGTGGAAGTGGGGTTGGAGGAAGCCCTTTGTTTAGACAACATGTGCATTTGTTGGCCATGACTGGGATTGTTAGAAGATCCATAGATTGATTAATAAGGTGTTGGAAGAAGTGGTGGTAAAATGTATGGAGGGATATTAGGAGTTGGAAGTAGCAGAGGTAGATTGGATGGTGGAAGGTGTATGGTCACATGCTTTTGATAATTGTAGGATGATGGAGGTGGAATGGTGACATATGTTTTGGGTATATGATAGGGTTTGTGATGGAAAGTGGTGGACTTAGGAGAAGTGGAGGAAGTATCAACATCTTGAGATTGTTCATCTTGGGGTATGTATCCAAGGCTGTATGAGTGAGGAGGAACATCGACATGGACGGGATCCAAAATACCTTGTTCATGAAGGCCTAAGCCTTTACCTTGATAGTTCATATGTTGGAGTATGTGGTGGACAACGGGATTGTGTAGAGGTGGAATACTAAACACGAGTTCCTTATTGGATGGAGAAGGTGAGATAGAGGATAATGGTTGTTGGTGTTCTAAGGAAGAACGCTCATGAATGAAGGTGGTAAGACCAAGGATATATGGTGGGGTATTTGCAGCATGGTTGATAGTGGATGGTGGAGGATTATTATTGGTTTGATCTTCTATGCTTGCTTGGGAGGTAAGTGTCTCATCAAGGGAAGTGGAAGCTATTGGATCTTGGATGGGACTAGATGGGGTTATAAGCTCAGGACCATGGAATGCATAAAGTGGGCTAAGAGGATCATCATGGTCTGCTTGATTATAGATAGGCTCCTGATCATAGATGGGACCTTGATCATAGATAGGCTCCTGATCGTAGATGGGATCTTGATCATAGATAGGATTAAGTGTGATGGGATCAAAGTGCTCGTGCATAGGTTCTTCATCAATGATAATATCTTGATCATAGAGAAGATATAGGCTATGGAGAGGTTGGGATTGGATCCCTTGCTCATGTATTGGATCAAGTTGCTCATGGATAGCTTCTTCATCAAAGGTAGTATCTTGATCATAAAAGAGATATAGGTTATGAATGGTTTGAAATTAGATTTCTTGCTCATGTATAGGTATAGGACCATTGAAAAGATAAAGGTTATGTATGGGTCGGATGGGGATGCTTTGATCTTGATTTAGACAAAGGTCTAATGTTTCCATATGTTCTAAAGTGTGCTCTTGACATAACTCTTGGGTTGTTTGAATGGAAGTGGAGGTAGAGGTCTCTTGGATAGGATTTTGGTCAATAATATGAAGGTGCGATGGACCTTGACTTTGGTTCTTGGTAGGAGATTTTTCAACAGGCTTGAGGGGTTGCCGATTACACAATGAGGTTGGTACAATGGACATGTTTGAAGGCTCTTTGATAAGGTCAAGGACTGGTATTTGGGGACATGGTTGACTCTCTGCTGGTAGTCCTTGGATCACATCCTTTGTAGGTGTTTGGGTAGATGAATGAGGTAATGGATGAGTGGAATTTGGAATTCTCCATAGCTTTTCTTGTGTTGCATATCTTTCCCAAAAATCATCTGAGGATTTTTTGTTTGTCGTATTAGAGCTTGGGGAATTCAATGGTGGTTTTGAACTCGGAGTAGGATTAGTATGCTTTGGGCTATGGGTTCTAGGAGTAGTGTTTGCCTTGTCAAGAGTATCATTAAGACGGGACAAGAATGTATGACTCTGGGGCACGGTGTAGCTAGTACTAGCTTGTTCAGCTTGTAGGATTGCAAATTGCTATTGTATGGCTTGGAGTTCTTGAGCAATTGTTATATGACCTTGGGGGGAGGTGTCTAAGTGTAACTGCAACTTTAGGTACTTGAGTTCTTGAGCCAGTTCTTCTAATTTGGTTGTCATCTCCACAGAAACTGACACAAGACCGAAATGGGTACTTAGAAAGGTGGAAAATTTTCTCACAAAAGAGGTGGAGATGCTCACTATCACAGATACGCAGAAACAGAAGCGTAGAAGCAGAGGGTATAAGCACAGCAAGTCATTATGAATGCGTAGTAATGGTAAAAAGCAAATGCACAACAACAAGTGATATATGCATAGGAAGTCATTGCAAATGCACAGTAGGTCGAAACAAAAGTGCAGCTTCATAAGATAAATGCGTAGCTCTAGTCTTTTTGAATGTTTTTGCAAATTTCAACACGTTTTTCAGCATTTTTTTGTTTCTTGGTTGCAAGATGGTCTTTTTGGTCTAATTTTATCAATTACGACAAGAAGACACAACAAACACAAAGAATGATTTCAAGGTTTTTTAGATTTTTTTGTGATTTTTTGACTCTTTTTTTTTTACAAGAAAGAAAGTACAAATCCTAGGCTAGTTGTGACAATATAAACCAAATTCTCCCCATTTCTAGGTGAGGCATCTTCAGGAGGTAATAATCGCCCTTCCCTACAACGACTTATAGGGGTTTTTGGCTACTAAAAACAAGGATGATTAGTAAGTGCAACCATTCAAGTGGTTATACATGCGGCAATACTATTCTCCGTTATGGAGTCTCCCAGCCTGCAAGGGTTGCGCCTTGGAGGGTTTTGGGGGAGGTTGGCTATTGATATAACACAACTTCACTCATTGTTTGAAGCTTTCGCTCCAAACACAATTTGTTTATAGTGGCTTGGCAGAGCTTGGCTTTAGCTTGTTACCACTTAAGGTCATTCCCCAAGGATGGATGGGTATCCAAGGGTAGGCCTCTCTAAAGGAAAAACACATGTGAAAATGATATGTCTAGCATTTTGGTCACCCAAGATAGGGGAGACCATAGGCCTGGTATCATTCCCAAAAAAATGAAAGACAATGGTTCTTTTCCCCTAGTTAAAAAGAAAAAGACTATATGATCTATCTACTTGAGTATATTTGTTAACTTTGAAGTGATAACAAGATAGCAATGGTTCAATTTTAGCAAGATAGCAATGTGCCTAGTAATAATGATCCAATGATAGCAAGATAGCAATGATCTAGTCACCACCCTCCTAGTTAGAACTATGTGAGATTTGCATGAACATCCATTTACTTTCCTTTAGAAATTGAGAGGTGGGTTAACAAATGTAGCTATATGACTAAACCAGTACCTAGCCTACAAGCAGATCAAAGAATATTCCTATGAAAAAGTGTTAGCATTAGCAAAACCACAAGAAAACTCAAAAAGTCAATGTCAGAATCATATGCATAGGTATAGAGCTCATATGCGTAGAAACAGAGGTTATATGCTTAGTTTTATAGATGCACAGAATCAAAGATCATATGCCCAGAAATAGAGGTCATATGTGCAGATTGACAGATGCGTTGATTCAGAGCTCATATGCACAAAAACAAAGGTCATATGCATAGATTGATAGATGCATTGATTCAAAGGACATATGCACAGAAAGAATGATCAAATGCATAGAATCAACATTCTAAAAATTCATTATAAAATAGATGCGCAGTAGGATGGAATAGATGCACTGCAAGATGGAACAAATGTGCAGAATCAGTAAATGCACTGTATAAGAGGTTAGATGCGCCAAAACAAAGACTATATCTACTGAAAGATCAGATGCACCAAAATAGATAGCAAATGCATGTTAGAATGGGTCAAATGCGTAGATTCCTCCTGTGTGCGGTTTCCTAATGCACAAAAACTCAGTTTTTAGATTAAATTGGGGCAACGCCTCATAGTGGGCACAAAAACTGTTAAGGGAAAATTGGAGTAAACATGAATAATCAATATATCAATATCAATAATACCCAAAACTCAACGAAAAAGGGAAATAATCAAGATCAAACAAACAAAGATGAAACCTTTACAAACCTCAATATTTCATAGCTCCCATTGGTTGCCTATCTCAATCAATCTTGCATGTATGAATAAGGCCCTCAGAGAGTGCACTTCCTTGCTATTCCAAGATTGTCAATGGAGAATGGCTATGATAGTGCTTTGTAATGAAGATGAGCTTCATAACAATGGTAGTGATATGGTAACAAGTTGATCGCAAGCAAAAGGAATGATGTGGGTGCCAAAGGCATGCTGTAATTCCTACAGAGTAACAATACTAAAAGCTTGGATGAATGAAATGGAAGAATAGGGTTCAATTTATAGACTTGAGAGAGATAAGATCAACGGTATAGAAAGAATGAGAAGATCAATGGTTGAGAAACTTTGAGGAACATGCGCAAATAAGAAGAAGACATGTGTCTTGCTCTATTTTGCATGAGAGGAATTAATAAAATAGAAGAATGAGTTAATTGAAGAGATTAATCAATTAAAAGATTAGATTAATTAGTTAAGAGAATAGAACTAGAGAATAGAAATTGCATGAGGATGAGAAGATATTTTAGCTCAATTAAATATTTAGAATATTCAATTGCATGTGCACAAGGATTGAATTATATTTAGAGATAACTCAATTTAGAAGAAATAGACAACTTAAATAAATATTTGATTTATTTAAATTTAGAGAAGATATTATTGGAAGAAACAATTAAATCATTGGTATTATTTAATTTAGAATAATTTTGGAAGAACTAATTAAATAATTGGTATTATTTAATTTGTTGGAGGAATTAGAAGAATTTTAATTAAATAAATTGATTTTATTTAATTGTTAGGAGAATATGAATCAAATAAATAAATTTATTTATTTATTTATTGATAGAGGAATTTGACCTAAATAAATATTAAGAATATTTATTTGGACAGAGTCATGTCATTTTTAGGCATATATAGTACCCGCTCTCCCACATGCACTTCAAGTGATGCCTGCGGTGATGCGGGCTTTCCCACATCACCGTAGGCATGACTTGAAGTGCTTGCGGGAGAGCAGGTGATGCAAATTTCTAAAGCCTTTTCAACAAATCCATTTTGTGCATGTCCAGCAATCATTGCAGTCCATGAGACCACATTTCTTTGAGGCATTCTGTCAAACAATTCACGTGCCTTGTCTATGCTTCCACATTTTACATACATGTCTAACAAGGCAGCTGTAACTACAACATCTAACAAAAATCCTCTATCCTTTAAGTTTTGATGGATGTCCATACCCTATTCCAAAGATCTCATTTTGGCATAGGCAGGGAGGATGCTGGCA
The DNA here is from genome assembly GCA_027924645.1 of Cunninghamia lanceolata. Taxonomy (NCBI): domain Eukaryota; kingdom Viridiplantae; phylum Streptophyta; class Pinopsida; order Cupressales; family Cupressaceae; genus Cunninghamia; species Cunninghamia lanceolata. The sequence goes on from BSBN01000007.1 coordinate 1,998,893, forward strand.
AAGGTTGTGAAATTTGGATTTACACCAGCCAATTGCATTTGCTTTAAAATTTCTAAAGCCTTTTCAACAAATCCATTTTGTGAATATCCTAAAATCATTACAATCCATGAGACCACATTTCTTTGAGGCATTATGTCAAACAGTTCACGTACCTTGTCTATGCTTCCACATTTTACATACATGTCTAACAAGGCAATTGCACTCTCTTTTATGTTCCTTACAATGTGTTAACAAAATAAATAATCTGTACTCTTGAATGCTTATTTTTAAACAAATGCAAGATGATGATGAATTGTTAGGTGGTAAAGAAGAAGATGACACTTCAGGACCAACAAAGAATAAGAGCCTATCTACATCTCTTGAGACTTCTATGTGTAGTGATTTTGAAAAGGTTTAGTTTAGTGGAATAACAGACTGTGTTGTAGATTGAATTTAAGTACATTGTTATAGACTTGTACTAGAAACTGAGCCTGTTTGTTTTTGTGTCATATGACATATAAGATGTTGGTAGCATTTGTTTATAGGTTAAGATTGAACAGAGTCTTCCTTTGGTGCAATCAAGTTCAATAAATGACTTGAGTAACATGTATGTTTAATTCATGGTTCTCTTTAGCATTTGTTGAAGATAGTAACCCTTATTTCTTAGAAGCAACATTAGTACAGATAAGCATATTTCATTGAAAGAAGCAGGATTCATTCATCTTTTCCTTTTCTAGAATTATTTGAATATTTTATTTTCCAATTTAATGCATTCATTGTTTCCTATGGAAAAAACAGTGTTCAGGACTCAAGATGCATGTTAAGATTTTGTGCAGTGCTTTGTTAGATGACTATTTTCTTGTTTTCTTGCAGTTCTGACCTTGAGAATCAAGGTAGAAAAGAAACAAAAGAAATGTAAGAAAATTGCTTTAGCTTGATTATGTATAGTGTAAATTGTTGTTAATGAATTTGAGCTTTTGGTTTATGTGTTATTTTCTAGTTCATGAAAGTAATGTTGCTTGTTGGATTCAATTTGATCTATAGACATATTCTCAACATTTTTTTTTGTTTTAGCATGCATTTGAATTTAGTTTGCTAAATTTAGTTTGTCGGCACCATTACGATCATCAGGAGGTGTATTTTAAAGCTTAATATTTTTCATATGTTCTCTTTTGTTTGAACTGTTTGGCATTTGTCAAACAGCTATCTACATTTTTTTCCTTGTACATATTATGATTGAAGGTATTATATTGTAGTGCGAATAGATTATGTTTACTTAAATCATCTCCTTATGGTCATTTCCTTTCTGGTTTTAAGGATTACTAGGAGCATAAATCCAAGGCAGGTGTAGTACAAAAGAAGGGTCATTTTTCAATTACATCAAAGGATGTAGATCTAGCAGAGGTCACCTTTCTTTTCCATTTTGAATAATTTCAAAATTTTGCAACTCATGGCACACAATGTTTCATTATATTGTTGTTTTTTCTGACCTAGCAAGTAATATTTGTTGTAGAATGTTCATTTGTCATCTATTTCTCGCAGACCCTCTCAGGTTTGTGGTACAAATCATCTATGCTCATGTTCAAGTTAGTTCCATACTTTTTGTTATGTGTTGGGAGTCACAAACTTGGTTTACTTAAGACTTTTCTTTTATTAGTGTCTTCACAGAGTTTAGTGCTTCGTAAGTCTGCAAGTTTTGGAGACTGGCTTTATGAACAGAAAGTAGTAATTTGCTTCTTTTCCTAGCTTCTTTTTTATTTCATGGCATTTAAACATTCTTCAAAATTTATTCAAAAGCTCCTCTTTTGACACAGGTAGGGAAGATGCTAGCAAAGGTTGTGGAATTTGGCTTTACACCAACCAATTGCATTTGCTTTAAAATTTGTAAAGCCTTTTCAACAAATCCATTTTGTGCATATCCTGCAATCATTGTAGTCCATGAGACCACATTTCTTTGAGGCATTCTGTCAAATAGTTCACGTGCCTTCTCTATGTTTCCACATTTTGCATACATGTCTAACAAGGTAGTTGCAACTACAACATCTGACAAAATTCCTCTATTCTTTATGTTTTGATGGATGTCCATACCCTATTCCAAAGCTCCCATTTTGACACAAGCAGGGAGGATGCTGGCAAAGGTTGTGGAATTTGGCTTTACACCAGACAATTGCATTTTCTTTAAAATTTTTAAATCCTTTTCAACAAATCCATTTTGTGCATATCCTATAACCATTGTAGTCCATGAGACCACATTTCTTTGAGGCATTCTATCAAATAGTTCACGTGCCTTGTCTATGCTTCCACATTTTGCATACATGTCTAATAGGGTAGTTGCAACTACAACATTTGACAAAATTACTCTATCCTTTATGTTTTGATGGATGTCCATACCCTATTCCAAAGCTCGCATTTTGACACAGGTAGGGAGGATGATGGTAAAGGTTGTGGAATTTGGCTTTACACCAGCTAATTGCATTTGCTTTAAAATTTCTAAAGCCTTTTCAACAAATCCATTTTGTGCATATCCTACAATCAGTGCAGTCCATGAGACCAGATTTCTTTGAGGCATTCTATCAAACAGTTCACGTGCCTTGTCTATGCTTCCACAGTTTACATACATGTCTAACAGGGCAGTTGCAACTACAACATTTGACAAAATTCCTCTATCCTTTATGTTTTGATGGATGTCCATACCCTATTCCAAAGCTCCCATTTTGACATAGGCATGGAGGATGCTGGCAAAGGTTGTGGAATTTGGCTTTACACCAGCCAATTGTATTTGCTTTAAAATTTCTAATGCCTTTTCAACAAATCCATTTTGTTCATATCCTGCAATCAGTGCAGTCCATGAGACCACATTTCTTTGAGGCATTCTGTCAAATAGTTCACCTGCCTTGTCTATGCTTCCACATTTTTCTTACATGTCTGATAGGGCATTTGCAACTACAACATCTGACAAAATTCCTCTATCCTTTATGTTTTGATGGATGTCCATACCCTATTCTAAAGCTCCCATTTTGACACAGGCAAGGAGGATGTTGGCAAAGGTTGTGGAATTTGTCTTTACACCAGCCAATTGGTATTAGGCCTATGCATAAAAAAGATGTCATTCATGTGAGTGTAATGCTTGAGAAAAAGAAGAAAGAGTGCTGCAATTTTGGGATTTGATGTCAAAATTACTCCTGAAGCTCGGGAGCTTGCAAATGAAATTGGTGTCAAGATATTTGCAGCAGACATTATTTATCATCTGTTTGACTAGTTTAAAGCATATATGGACAATCTTAAGGAAGAAAGGAAAAAGGAGGCTATAGAAGATGTTGTTTTCCCTTGTTTACTGAGCATTTTGCCAAATTATATTTTTAACAAGAAGGATAATTGTTGGTGTTGATATTCCCATTTGAACTTGATGCTCCCATGAGAAACCCCAACATAACTATTTTTATGTTGGGGTTTTCCATTTGAACTTGATGCTCCCACTTTACCATTTTCCCATTTGAATTTAGTGCTCCACTATAAGATGCTTAACCTTTTGATATAAATTAGACATTGGCTCCTCCCTGTTTCTGGAAGTCTTTGTTTTATATATTTCTATACTGATAACTAGAAGAAATAATTTTATTAGGTTTGTAATGCAGATGTGTCCTTTTGCATTTTGAATAGGTCCTAAACTTACTGATATTATGAAAATTTTGGAATATTGTCTTTTATTGTTAATGTTTTAATGTACATGGACTGATGTACAAAGTCATATTACCATTGATTAATAATGGATACCATATTTGTATATATTTATCAGAGATTACAAATTTATATAATTTGTGTGGTTTATGCCAATTACTTCTTGCTTAATTAAGTTGGGCTAACAGTTCTCATTCGCTTTTAGGCTGACAAACTTCTTTTGCTAGAGTTTCAGCCTTTGGTGGAGTAGCTTATTAGATTCCTTCCAAAACACGGCAAATTTTATTATTTTCTGCTACATTTCCAGTCACTATTAAATCCTTTAAAGTTAGATATTTGCGCAAGCCGTATGCCATCAACCTCATGGATGAACTTACACTTAAAGGTATTATGCAGTATTATGCCTTTGTTGAAGAAAGGCAGAAGGTTCACTATCTCAACACACTGTTCTCCAAGGTTGGTTTTAGACATATTCCTTTGATCATACAATACATGAGTGTTCTTCTGTGAACATTTCAATGACTTTTTTTGTTGTTTTTTGCAGCTCCAAATCAATCAGTCAATAATCTTTTGCAATTCTATGAACCGTGTGGAACTCTTAGCAAACAAAATAATAGATCTTGGGTATTCTTGTTTCTACATTCATGCAAAGATGTTGCAGTCTCACTGTAATAGATTCTTCCATGATTTTTGCAATGGTGCCTGTAGAAATCTAGTACCATTAGGTAGTTAATAATAAATATTTTGTAATTACCCATTAAGTGTAATCTATATAGAATTGTTAGTTTATTCTGTTACTTATGGTTCTTATTGTCCTTTATATCTAGCCACATCAAATTTGTTTACAAGAGGGATCAATATTCAAGTAGTTATTGTTGTTATCAACTTTGATTTTCCTAAAAATTTAGAAAATTATTTGCATAGGGTAAGTGGTCAAGCTCATCTGATTGTTGATGCTAAAGTGTTGTTTACCCATAACTAACAAACTTAGCATCTAGTGATTGTTCAGAAATTGATTACTAGGAATGGGGGTTGCAAGAATGTTTGTCTAAACCTGACTATTTATAAATTTGACTTACTCTATCTAAATAGATCTAAGAAGATCCATGGAGTCAAGAAGGTAAATATTCTTTCAAAGAACATGTTAAAGTAAGTTACTTATTTGCTTTCTGTTACAAAGGGGCAATTTACTTATTGCATTGCTAGGTTCTGTTTGTGCAGACCAAGGCAGGAGATGCAACAAAGAAGAAGTAATGCAGCAATTAGCAATACTAAGCAAGTTTTGATACATTTATTTAGATTTTTAGATGTAAAAGCCCATGATGAAATATTTAGGCTTCATTTTGCAAGTAGTTCTTTCATTTTTTAGAGTTGTATAAGCAAAAAATAGAGCATTGTAACTCAATTTTCTCAATCAGAGCACTGAGAAACACACTTTGTAACACATTTTTCGAAGCAAAGACATATTTAAGTCTTATATTTGTTGTAAAAACACATTTTCTCAATAAAATTTTAGTATTTTGCCTTCTTAATAGCTATTTCATTATGTGCAAATGAATCATTGATTATGTTTTTTTGTGTTGTATGTTTAAACCTCAAAAACAATTAAATAAACTACCAATTGACTAAATATACTACCAACAAAAATTGATGACTAAATATACTACCAAATTGATGACTAAATATACTACCAAATTAATGACTAAATTAATGACTAAAATTTGTTTAGTCATAAATTTGGTCGTGAGATAAATGACCGGCCATAAACTACCAATGGTCACATGACTAAATATACTACCAAATTGATGACTAAATATACTACCAAATTAGCAAATATACAATCAAATTGATGACTAAATATACTACCAAATTTATGACTAAACATACTACCAAATTTTACTACCAAATTTGGTCATAAATTTGGTTGTGAGATAAATGACCAGCAATAAACTACCAATGGTCACGTGACCAAACTACTGATCACGTGACCAATTTTTGGTCATTTTTTTAGTCATTTATTTCTATTTTTCTACTAGTGGAGGTAGATCTGGGATGGTGCACAAGAAGGATATTCCCCTATTTGATGGATCTATCTATGCACTCTAGAAGATAAGGATGGAAGCCTTTCTAATTTCTCTTGGTTATGAGATCTGGAGATTTGTTGAGTCTAGTTGTAGTATACCTCAGAATGGTATAAGAACTTCTAAAGAAATCAAAGCTCATGAAATCAATGGTAAAGCAAAACATGCTTTTTTAAGTGGTCTTACTAATTATGAATTGGTGAAAGTTGTGAATTTGAAAATTGCTAATGAGATTTGGAAATAGTTGAAAACTATTTATCAAGGAGATGATAAGGTCAAACAAGCTAAAATGTAGAATTTGAAACTCATGTTTGAGATCATGCAAATGTCTAAAGATGAAAACATTACAAGCTACTTATAGAAGGTGGATGAAGTTGTCAATGGCATCAAAGGACTTGGTGGAATATAGATGATAAAGAAGTGATATTGTAGATACTCAGAACTCTTTCTAAGTCTTACAGTCATAAGGTTTATACTATTGAAGAATTACAAAATTTGAATTAGTTTTCCAAAGATCAGTTGCTTGGCACCTTAACTGCTTTTGAAATAAGAGAGTTTGGTACAACTAGTGGAACAACAAAGGTTGAGACTACTTTTAAGGTTGGCAAATCATAGAAGACTATGGAATCATATCTGGAAGACCTTGATGAAGTAGAAGCTAACTTTGTGAGAAGGATGAAAAAGGGTATTGGAAAGTTCAGTGGTAACTTTCCATTTAAGTGTTTCAGCTGTGGAAAGACAGGTCATTATGTTTCAAGATGTCCAGATAGAGCTCTGAGAAATAAGAATAGGGAAAACAGGGGTAAGATGGTTAAGAAAAGTTACCATGTTAGAGAAGATACAAGTATATCTGATTATGAGGATGAAAATGATAATGAATACTTATTCATAGCCCTAAGAGATGAAACCGTTTTTGCTAACTCTGGAAGCTGTGTGAAGGAAAAGGGCTCAGAAGCAAGTACTAACCCTGAAGGCACTATAATGTCTGCTTTTCATGCTAGAAGAGAAAAAGATGACTGGATCATTAATAGTGGATGCTCAAATCATATGACAGGTGATAAGAGTAAGTTTGTTAAACTTGAAAATATAAAGGTCGAGTAGTTAGGTTTGGTGATGATGCAACTGCTAAGATTTGTGGAAAAGGTTAAATCAGTTTTGATGGAAAGCATACCACTGATGATGTTCTTTATGTTAAAGGTTTAAAGCATAATCTCTTGAGTGTTGGATACATGTGTAGCAAAGGTTACAATCTTATATTTTAGGATGATGGTTGTTAAATCAAAAAAAGCTCTGGAATAGTGATTGTTGTTGTAAAGAGGACAGATGGAAATGTTTATCAGCTCAAAGGTGTTGATGGATGTTGCTTTGTGACTCAAGTCAATGAAAGCTGGTTATGGCATAAAAGATTGTGTCACATCAATTTTGATAGTCTGGTAAAGATAAATTCAGTTTAAGCCGTGAGAGATCTGCCAAAGATTATAAAGCCTATAAATGCCATTTGCAAGGATTGTCAAGTTAGAAAGCAAGCGAGAGGAAATTTCAAAGTCAAAGAACAATCTTCTACCAGACTATTGGAATTGGTACATATAGATCTTTCTGGTCCTACCAAGGTAAGGAGTTTTCAAGGTGATAGGTATTTCATGTTGCTAATTGATGATTATTCCAAAATGACATGGGTTACCTTTCTGAAAGAAATTAGAAGCTCTAGATAAGTTTAAGGCATTTAAAGCTATGATAGAGAATGAAATGGATATGAAAATCAAATGCTTGAGATTTGACGGAGGTGGAGAATTTACTTCAAATGAGTTTAATACCTTTTGTGAGGATCATGGGATAACGAGGCAGTTATCTATCCCTAGGACTCTGTTGTACCTTATACACATGCCCCATTTTGCCAAATAGAGACCCCCTCTTTTGCTTTGGCTTGGAGTATCGGCCTTTGTTACTTATGATGATGAGAAGGTGAATTTGTGCTTAGAGTGCATGATTTGTTACAAATTTGAGTATTTTGCATGATTGGGGTGATTTGATGTCATTTGGAGGTGTCTTGGGTGGTCTTGTGCTCAAAAAATAGCCATTTGTTGCTTTCTATACTAAAATTAGGTGTTACTGCATTTTGCTCCAAAATCTCATGTCACGGATATTGCCTTTGAAATTTCTACTACAGGATGTGTTAAGTTGAAATTCCTAGTTTCCAGGTCTTAGAGTTACAAATCATGTCAAATTCCACTAGATTTCACTAAGGGGTCCATATGCTTTCACCCTGATACATGTTCTTGAAGCCCTAATTTGGCTAAGTCTGAAACCCTAAAAATCTTGAAAAATGGCTAAGTCTGAAATTTGGTGGAACCTCAAAATTCTAAAGTCTACATATGAAATCCTATGGATCTGGAACCCATCTCAAACATCCTGAAAGTATATTTAAAAATATTTAAAGTATAAGAAATTCTTAAATATATTTTTAAATTTAAGTCTAGATTCAATGTATTTGCAAGCTATTTTTTGTCTTTTTCCTACAAGATAAAGGTAAATCCAAAAATTTAACAAACTGATCTATCTCATTAAATGCCATGTAATCTAGACTGTTGGTGTTGAGTTAATCTCTACCGTCCATTGAAAAACTCGGTATGGTGCTTTGTCTATAAAAGGGTCATTATTCTCTCATTGTAATAAGGAGGATTTGATAATGAATTGTTGAGACTCTACCAAAATATAGTCAATACAAAGCAAGTTTTGCAGGTTGTTGGGAATTTGTGTTTATGTGTTATCTCATTTTGGTTTTCATGGTTCATATCAATTTGAATTTAATTAGTTGTGCTTTTGTAATGATGGGTAATTGTTAAGATATCTGATGAATGCTTTGGTCCATACTATTAGTGCTTGCTATGTATAGTTAGCCTGGGTCCTGTCATTGAATATAGTTTGGTTGCACTCCACTACTTAAGTTGTGCCATTGTCTGGGTGTTTAATGAGTGAATGCAATTTGAAAATCATAAGGATCCTTTAAAGATTGCATCATTTCTTGCAACATTGTGGGTTTCCTATCCTAGTGAAATAGGGAATGATTTATTGAAAGTATTTGTCTATCTACAACATTTTACCTAGTTGTGACTATCACTTAGGATCTCTTATCCCTTCTCTCTATTTTTCCTTTTGCATTTTATTTATATCAAGTTTGGTAGATTTAGGGTTTGAGCAGCATTACATTGATTATCTGCTGGAAAATTTTAGACTTTACAGTCTGAACCACCTAGGGTTTCTGCATATATATTGTTGCCATATTTCATAAACCCTATCAAATGTAAGACCCCTTGTTGTCACAACTAGACATACCACTGAGTCATTCCAAGCAAGCTAAGACCTAGCTGTATTATCCTTGGGGCAGTCCTATCCTAGATAGGATGCCTTTTTGAAGAGAGGTGAGATACTTGTATTTCCCCTACGTTGTTGTGTACTAAAAACACCATCAACAGAATTGGCTCTAGAAGGAGGGCTAACCAAAGCCATTGCAGAACAAAGACATTACTGAAAAAGGACAGGCTGAACAAGGACATTGCTAAATCAAGACATTGCTCCATTCAATTCTCGCCCTTCTCCTTCTAATGCAATCAACATAATTGGCGCTAGAAGGAGAGCTTGAGCAAAGATTTTATGTAGGCTTTCAGTTTTGTTGGTTCATTGCACATGCTAAAATGAAGTGAATGTACAGGAGATTTAGTTCCAATGGGTACACATAAGGGTTTCGGTCATGAAATCCCTTCATTCTTTAGAGGACCATCTCAGTAGTCATATCATGAAGAGAACTTCCAAGTGAACATCCCACTTTTCAAAGAAGTATTAGATAGGCAAATCAGGGTGAAGTATCTTACATTAACACTGCTTGATTTTAGCTCACCTCAGGTATGCACTGTACATCTTGGAGAGATGCATGACAAAAATGATTGTTTGACTTTCTTCCAAAGACTAGATCTGCATTTGAAGGGATTACTTCCTATTTTTGAAGTTTATAAGCCTAAAGCAAGATGTGGGTATGAAAAACATATTCACAGTAAGACCTCACAAGGAGTTACAGTACAGATGGATGCCAGTGCATGTGATCATGTCTTAGTTGATGATGATGGTAGGTAATCTTGTGGTCTACAGGTCACCCAACTAAGGAGTATATAGTCCCTAAATATTAAAACCTAGATTTCATTCACTAGACCTTCCAACATGGTTGAAGCCTAGTTTTTAGTTATAGGACAATGAACAAAACAATGTACATCAGATTTTTGCTATTGGGGATGTTGATAAGAGGAATGATGAATCAGATTTAATGAGCAGTCATGTTAAGAATGCTAATCAACAACCAGATGCTTCACATACATCAAGTTCTAAACCTGAATTTGCTACTGCAGAGATGCAAAACAATAGTTCATTTCAGTTGATTGACAATTCTAAGTTAGAACAATAGGTTGTTCAGATTAGAAATGTGCAAGAACAAGAAGAAATCAGCCCTCTAGTTGAAAAACAGCCATGGACAACAATGCAGAAAATCATTTCAGTTGACATATCTGAGCTACAATCAAATTATTCAGAGAAAAGTGATTAGACTCTTTATTGCATCAGCCCAATGTATCAACATGACCAGTCATATCAGGCTGATATAGTTACTCCAACAAAGTTTTCAGCTAAGTTAAATAAAGAAAATTAGGAAAATGCATCACTTCAAGGCAACTTTGACATCATAGATCAAATCATGCAAGAAGAAGAGGACCTTGTTGTTGCTATAGATAATGGATATACAGTCCAAACAAAAGGGTTGTTGGTTGATATAGAGGAAGAAAAAGGTTTTGTTTTTGCTGTAGACAGTAAATTGCTAACCCAATGCCAGCACTTAATTAAAACACTAAGGTTGTCAATTGGTGCAGATGGAGTTGTTTCAAAGCATATGATTGATATTGATAAAGTACATTCAAGTGTATCATGTGTTCATCAGGCTGATCCTATTCATACATGCATAAAAGAAGATTTCTGCATTATTGATGCTGACTTACTGATGGCAAATGAGGGTAGATGTATGCAATCTAAGAATAAAAGTCAAACTGGCATGCAAAGTGAAGGCTTGGAAGTATTTTCATGTCAATCACTTGATCACATCATTGAGTTGGTGTCAACAATGAGCAAGGATATGCTGTTGCATGGAAATTCACTGTACATGTTAGATTTTACTTTAGATAATTCATGCAGAGTTCATCCAGATGATCCACATTCTGAAGATGGTTGTCCAGATTTCATGTTTGCTTGGGAGATTACTGCAGCATTCAGTGTTCTAGAGGTATCTGGTGCACATGATATGACCCAGCATGAACTCAGACCTCTTAAAGGTGCACAAGTCAGTGGTACAATGTTGCAAGATGATGAACTTACATCTCTGACTGATGGTATTGCAAATCAAGTTGTATCTTCCCTCTTCTCAATTGGTTTTGAAAGTTATCAATTTGACTAATGAATTGCCCCAACTATTAATTCTGCATAACCGGTACCCTAAACATGAACATAGTATGCCCTCAACTTACTTTTTAGAGTACAAAGATGAATTTGCTAGACTTAGGACATTGACCCACACCTTCTTTCTTTTGCATGTCTAAGAAATAAATCACGGGGGACTATAAATACTTACTGCCCGAAGCTTTTGTACATAGTCTTGCTTGTTTCTAGTTAGGTTTTAGTTAGTTGTTTGTTGTTTCAGTTTAGTTTCTACTTTCTATTTTTGCTTTCTGTTTCTGCTTTTCCTTGGCTGTTAGTTGTTAGTTTCTAGTTGTTGCTTTTTGTTTTCTATTTGTTTTGGTTAGAGTAGTTTGCTTTGTTTAGGTTAGTTTCTTGTTTGCTTTTCTTTTCACTTTTGCGCTTGCTTTCCTTGGGTTCTCCATTTCTTGAATGTGGTGGAAGTTGTGTAGTCCTCTAGGAGGCCCCCTTTGGGTAAGTAATCTGGAGGATTTCTTTGAGAAACCTTATTTTTTCACTCAAGTCTTCTTGTGGGTTCTATTGTTATTCTCAAATGATATGATGCTTGTTCATGGGAAAAGAGTCATTAGTTTGGTTCACTTGAAGTATTTTCTAACCATATATCTTTCACACTCTTAAGTAGTCCTAAGGTACCTAAGTGAGTCAAGGTGATCTTACATTAAGTGAAAAATCCAAAGTCCACCTTTACCGCCATCGAGAGTCCACACCCACTTGGCCGAGTTATCACAAAGGTAGCGGTACTGCATTGTACTTTGCCAAATCTAAGCTCAATGAAATATCAAAAATTATAAAAAGAAAAGAAAATCAAAAAAATCACAACCACACACTATAATTCAGTTAGATGAACAATCAAGTAAACTCTACTGAGGCTATGGACGCCTGACCAGCAGTAGGGCTCTACTTGAGTGGAATTCTAAGACAAACTCGCTAGGGCTATAGATGCTCGCTGGCAGCGGGGCAATGTCCAAGGAGTTTATGAGGTGTGTACTAATCACGTAGATTAATGTAAAGGATCTGAGGTGATCTTAGTCACTAAGGGATGGGAATTAACGCAATTGCACACACTCAAGTTTTTAGGATATGTATAGTTCTACTGAGTTAGTGATCTCTGCTTCTTTGATATTGTATCATGTTGTTTTATTTTGATATGTGGGAAACATAGAGATTCTAGGTTGGAAACTAATGTTTATCTTTGAAATGCTCTAGAGCATTTCCCTAGCAAATTTGTCATTTGTTGTGCCTTGCACACACGCCCCATTTTGCCAAATGGAGACCCCCTCTTTTGCTTTGGCTTAGAGTCTCGGTCTTTGTTACTTATGATGATGAGGAGGTGAATTTGTGCTTAGATTGCATGATTTGTTACAGATTTGAGTATTTTGCATGATTGGGGTGATTTGATGTTATTTGGAGGTGTCTTGGGTGGTCTTGTGCTCAAAAAATAGCCATTTGTTGCTTTCTGCACTGAAATTGGGTGTTACTGCAATTTGCTCCAAAATCTCATGTCACTAGATATTGCCTTTGAAATTGCTACTACAAGATGTGTTAAGTTGAAATTCCTAGTTTCCAGGTCTTAGAGTTGCAAAATCTTGTCAAATTCCACTAGATTTCACTAAGGGGTCCATATGCTTTCACCCTTATACATGTTCCTAAAGCCCTGATTTGGCGAAGTCTGAAACCCTGAAAATCCTGAAAAATGGCTAAGTCTAAAATCTGCTGGAACCTCAAAATTCTAGAATCTGCATATGAAATCCTATGGATCTGGAACTCATCTCAAACATCCTGAAAGTATATTTAAAAATATTTAAAGTATAAGAAATTCTTAAATATATTTTTAAATATACTTTCACCCTGAGAAGTTTAAAATCTGGCACTAAAAATGACCTCAACTGCACTTTGCGCCAAAAACAACCCTTACCGACCTTAGTGCTAAAATTAGATCCTACCAACTTGCACTAAAATGCAGTCCAACCAACCTTATTCACAGCTCGCCAAAGTCTACGCTAGCCAAAATCCTCGCTGGCGGCATCTATCAAAGCTAGCACCAAAATCATGGTTAACCGACTTGCGCTAAAAATGACCTTCACTGCCTTTTGTTAGTTAGACCCAAAATCCATACTAGGTTGGATGGAGTCAAAATCCACACTAGGTCGGATGGAGTCAAAATCTACGCTAGGTTAGTTGAAAGCAAAATCAGCACTAAGTCAGTGACCCCCAAAATCAGCGTTTTTGGTATTTTGGCCTAAAAATTGAGTTTTTCAAGGAGCAAATTAGATTTTCTTGATGGATTTGAATTAGATATCTATTTTTCACATCATGATGAACATTTTATCAAGTTTGTGTGGATTTTTCACATGTTTTACGATAATTAATTGTACTACACATGAAAAGTCTGTGACCCCCAAAAATCCTACTTTTTACAGAAAAGGCTAGAAAAACATGAAATAAAAGTCTGTAAATAGATTATAATGACCACAAAAACTTCCTAGTTCAATATATTGGCCAAATGGGTACTTGAAAATGGTAAAAAACTCAAAAATTATGCAAAAAATCACTGGATTTATGAAGAGGACTATAAGGAAGTAACATTAAGTTTGAGTTGTTTTTGACTGATCCATGACTGCAAATGGACATGTTTTGATCCAAATTGATGAAAAATGACTTGTTAAGATGAAATTGATGCTTTGCATTGTGAATTGTAGGTCTTGGAGGACACAGGAGCTTGTTGGAGCCATCTTGGAAGGATGTACACATAGATATGTAGTGCTGACCTAGAAGTGCAGAAACTTCATTTTATCAACCAAATTGTTGTTGCACCTGCAAGAGGAAGTTAGTATGATGTCCGAGATGATAGAAATAAGTCCCTAGAGCTTGAAGACATTGAAGATCATACCTACATTGTTGTTGTTCCTATAGATCCAGTTTAATGCATAAGACATGTTCACGCTTGTTCATAGCTATCCCAGTCATCTAATCATGCAATGTTGGTCTAGTAGGCATTCAGTTAGATACACTTTCACCAAAAATGTGCCACATACTCCCCTTGATCCACTCAACACTTGGAATCCTATGAATCCACATCAGCTTAAGTTTTCAAGTGTCATGTGACTCTATGTTGGCTTTATTAGGCCTTGAAAATTGACTTTTCATCATATACAACGAAATGGGTATCCATTTTGTCCATATTCAATGTATTTGCAAGTTGTTTTTTGTCTTTTTCTTACAAGACAAAGGCAAATATGAAAATGTAACAAACTAATATATCTCATTAAATGCCATGTAATCTGGACCGTTGGTGTTGAGTTAATCTCCACCATTCATCGAAAAACTTGGTATGGTGCCTTGTCTATAAAACGTACATCATTCTCTCATTGTAACAAGGAGGATTTGATAATGAATTGCTAAGACTACCAAAATATAGTCAATACAAAGCAAGTTTTCTAGGTTGCTGGGAATTTGTGTGTGTTGTCTCATTTTGGTTTTCATGGTTCATATCAATATGAATTTAATTAGTTGTGATTTTGCAATGATGGGTAAATGTTAAGATATCTCATGAATGCTTTGGTCCATACTATTAGTGCTTGCTGATGGTAAGTTGTTGTGTATAGTTAGCTTGGGCCCTGTCATTGAATATAGTTCGGTTGCACTCCACTAGTTAAGCTGCACCATTGTCCTAGTGTTTAATGAGTGAATGCAATTTGAAAATCATAAGGATCCTTTGAAGATTGCATCATTTCTTACAACATTGTGGGTTTCCTATCCTGGTGAAACAGGGAATGGTTTATTGAAAGTATTTCTCTATCTACAACATTTTACCCAGTTGTGACTATCATTTAGGATCTCTTGTCCTTTCTCTCTCTTTTTCCTTTTGCATTTTATTTATATCAAGTTTGGTAGATTTAGGGTTTGAGCAACATTACATTGATTATTTGTTGGAAAATTTTAGACTTTATAGTCTGAACCACCTAGGGTTTCTACATATATCTTGCTGTCATTTTTCATAAACCCTATCAAATGTAAGACCCCTTCTTAGCATAACTAAACATACCAATGAGTCATTCCAAGCAAGCTAATACCTAGCTATAGTATCCTTGGGACATTCCTATCCTGGATAGGATACCTTTTTCAAAAGAGGTGAGATACCTATATTTCACCTACATTGTTGTGTGCTAAAAACACCATTAACAGACTCCTCAATAGAATGGAGTGGTTGAAAGGAAGAACATGACTGTTCAAGAAGCTACAAGGACAATGATAAAAGAAGCAAACCTACTAGAAGTCTACTGGAGTGAAGTAATTCATATTGTCATCTACATACAGAATAGAGTACAAGTAAGAGCAAACGACAGAAAGACTCCCTATGAGCTATGGTATGGAAGGATTCCTACTGTTAAATATTTCAAAGTTTTTGAAAGCAAATCTTATATTAGAAGAGATGAAGAACTATGAAAGTTTGATGCAAGGTGTGATGAAGGTATTTTCCTTAGGTATTCTACTAAAAGCAAAGCTGACTGGTGCTACAACAAAAGGCTAAGAAAAATTATTGAAAGTGATAATGTTAATGTTGATGAAGATATCCAGAAGATTTCAGAGGTTAATAGATATGAATCAGATGAGTCTTCTTGTGGAGAAAAAGAAGAAAATAAATAAAAAGAAGTACACATTGAAGAACAAGAAGTTCTAAAAAGAATCCCCAAAACTCTCAAGTATTTACAGAGGCATCACATTGAAGACCAGATCATTGGTGATAAGAGAAAAGGTGTACTGACAAGAAGGAGAGCTACTAAAGAACACGTAAATCTATGTTTACTTTCTAAAGTTAAACCTAAAACAATGGTTGAGGCATGCAAGGATGAGTATTGGATCAAGGCTATGAAAGAAGAACTAATGCAAATTGAGAAGAATCAAACTTGGGAACTTGTCCCAAGACCAGAGAACAAAAATGTAATTCAAACTAAGTGGGTATTCCAGAACAAATTAAATGAGAATGGAGAAGTAGTAAGGAATAAGGCAAGACTTGTGTGTAAACAATACTCACAAGTGGAAGGAATAGACTATGAGGAAACTTATGCTCTGGTGGCAAGAATGGAGGCCATTAGGATGTTTTTGGCTTTTGTAGCATATAAGGATTTCAAAGTATATCAAATAGATGTGAAGTCTACTTTCAGAATGGTGAGTTAGAAGAGGAAGTGTACATAGAACAACCAGAATGATTTCAATTGTTAGATAAGCTAGATATGGTTTGTAGGTTGAAGAAGGCACTATATGGATTGAAGCAAGTCCCCATAACATGGTATGCAAGGTTAGACAAGTATTTATTATAGAAAGGATTCAATAAAGGTACTACAGATAGCTATCTATACATTAAAATAAGTGAAGATCAAATTCTGATTATGGAAGTGTATGTGGATGATATAATTTTTGGTAGAAATGAAGGTATGTGTAAAAGTTTTGTAGATGAAATGCAGAAAGAATTTGAAATGTCAATGTTTGGGGAAATGAACTTCTTCCTTGGGTTACAAATCAATCAAACAAGGGTATTTTCATTTCTCAGTCAAATTATGTAAAAGAGTTGTTAAAGAAGTTTGGAATGGAAGATTCTAAACTAGTTTGTACTCCTATGGTTACTGGTTGTAAGTTGAGAAAGAATTATGAATCTCCAAAGACTGATTAGAGCAAGTACAGATCAATGATTGGAGGACTATTGTATCTAACTACTACTAGACCAGATATTATGCATGTAGTCTATCTTATGGCTAGATTTCAAGAAGATCCTAGAGAGCCACATGTTATGGCAGTAAAGAGGATATTTAGATATTTAAAGGGTACTTTTGATCATGGCTTGTGGTATCCAAAAGATATTGACTTTACTATAAGTGCTTATACAGATGTAGATTGGGATGGTTGTGTAGATGACAGACAAAGTACAAGTGGTGGTGCATTCTTTCTTGAATGTAGATTGGTGTCTTGGCCATGTAAGAAATGAGATTCAATGTCTTTATCTACTGTAGAGGTAGAATATATTGTTGTAGCATCATGTTGCACACAGGTGTTATGGATGAGACAAACCTTGAAGGATATCAAAGTTGTGCATGATAAGCCAATTTCTATTTTTTTGTGATAATACAAGTGCTATTATGGTGCAGGGCACCATAGCTCTTAAAGTGAAAATGTTACAAAGAGTTAGATGTTGAGTCTTTTGGTTTGTAATAAGGTCTATAAGACCATTTCCTATGTTTTTAAGTTGTTTTTAAGTTGTCTTAGGTTATTTGAAGTCAACTTTGTAAAGATGGTAAAAGTTGCACAAAAGTTGAAAAAGTTGTCAAGACAACTTTGCCTTTTGCATTTTCTTGGAAGTTGAATAGTTAGGAAGTTAAAAAGTAGTTGGGATTGATTGGTTAAGCTTTGTAAGGCTTTAAAAGACTCTTGTGTACATTGGAACAAGGTTGGAGGATTGTAAAATTTGAAATTTGAATAACAAAGCTCTTGTTTCTATGTTCTAACATCATATTCTGTTGCTACAAACCTTAGTACGGCCTTGTACGGCCTGTAGGTGATTATTTATGTATTGGAAGTGATGAAGTATAGAATCCTCTCTTATTTTCTTTTTGTCTCATCATCTTTCATCAAGTTTGTGAAGAGTTATAACATTTTCATTGCAAATAGCCAGGAAACCCTAGTTTTGAGAGTTTGAGTGCAAATAATGATTTGTGACCTTTTCCACCGATGCAAATGCATTATAATTGGTTCAATGGGGTTATATAGAGTGTATTTTGAGTTTATGGTGTTTACAGGGGTAGGGGAGGAGGTTTGATGAAGATTAGGTGATACCCTAGGTGGAAATTCTCTTTTTTTGGGCATGAAAGGTTGCATAGAAGTAGGGTTTTGTTGAAGACGTGTTTAGAAAACCATTTTGGTGGAAAGAATTTGCATGTGTAGACCCCATATGATGTGTTGGTGACTTTAGAATGAATAATAGAGGTTGAAGGAGTGTAAAACCAATAAGTGCCTTGTTGAATGAGCCTAATTAGGCCTTGTGAGCAGTGTAGCAGTGAGTTTTTGAGGGTTGTGTTCCAAAGTAACCCACCTTGCAAATTTGATATGTTGTAGAACTCCTAAATGGGTGTCTGAAACAACCTTTAGATTTTAAGTTGAAAGTTTGACATGGAAGTTATGAGAGAAAAATAGGATTTGTTGTCCTACTAGGAGGATGGTGAAATTGTGAGAGAAACCCACCAAATTAGGGTTCTAAGTTGGAAATTTTAATTTGTTTGAGTTAGTTTGAGGCCCTCCACCTTCTTCTACATAAATTGGTATTAGAGCCCACAAAGGTCTAGGCAAGGAAGTTTTGGTAGTTTGTGTATTATCTTTTTTTTGTAGGTTGAAGCAAGAACCTGGATGCCAAAAGAGTAGGTAGTGAAGAAAGGAGGAAACCTAGGTGAGGTATCACAAAGACAAGAAGAAGCAAGGTGAAAGAGACTTGCTTGAGAAAAAAGAATGGAAGTGTTGAGAAGATTAGTTTGTGGGGACTTGCAGAGTAAGGAGGTACCAAGCAAGAAACAAGGGATGAGAAAAGAGAAAAGTGAGACAAAGAAGAAGGACGAGAAGGTGATCCAAATTGATATTGAGCAAGAGATAGTAGATTTGAGGCAAGCCTTGGAGCAGACGAAAGAAATTCAAGAAGAAATGGAAAAAATAATGGAACTTGAAATGCAGCAGCTTCTTGAGAGAGTAAAACAAGGAAATAGTTGGCATTTTATGATAAGAAAGAGGCTTAAATGGCCTATCAAGAAGAGTACTCAGAAGAGAAGAAGGACCTTTGGGAGTCTTTGTTGATGGTGGAAGAGGAAAATCCATGTGATGAGACAATAAATCATCTCATCTATTAGATAAATAAAAGCATTTATTTTGCTTAATTAGTGTCATTGCATGTATTAATTATATTACATGGTTTGACTTGTAATCAGAAATTAGTAGTTTAAAGAATAAATTCTGTCAATTTGAAACATCAGAAAACTTTCAGAAAGAAGCATTAAAAGCGGAAGTTTAAAAATGTAGTTTTAGTAAAATGGTGATATTTCTGTCATTTCTTAATGAAATTTAGAATTTCAAAATGATCTAGAAAGCTAGGAACGAGGGGAACAAAACCTAGAAACTATTTGAGGAGATTTGTACAAATAAGTGCATAGTACGTGACTAAAACAAAACTGGCGTGAAAGAAGGCATCAAAATCAAAGGAAGAAGTTATAGTTTTTCTCCTCAAGAATAGGATCTCAAATCCACATTCTTGGTTGATTGATTGAGAATAAGCATTCTATAAATGCATTGTAATCAAGGAATCAATTGGGAAGAGTTTTATGAAATAGTATAGTTCAGTCTTTTAGCAGTAGTGTAGTTGTTTGTAGTTTTCATTCCTTAGTTTATTTTTCCAGCAATATTTCAATTCCCTATTAATTACTTTTCTAGCAAGTGTGTTTATTCTTCAGCAAGCTAGAATAGTTTCCTTTACTGCAAGTGTGTTTATTTCTAGCAAAGTGTGTTTATTTTCCAGCAAGATAGAATAGTTTCTTTCAATTATGTTTGTAGAAAAAGAATACCATGCAAATGATTTCTTCTCCCTCTTGCATATCGCCATGGACACCGCTCTAGTTTGACATTTTTAATTAAATGATGAGGACTGCAGTGACCCTCATCATTTTTGGTGCCATTACCGAGGATAGGTGTCATTAGGGAGTTGTTGATCTGGTGACAGCAGGTCAAAAGAGAAAATTAGTTTGGTAAGTCTTTTTAAGGTTTATTATTTTAGAAACTCCCCCCCAAAACAATAGGTCCAAAGGAAGAGGTTCTTGCATGCAAAGGTGACAACTCTTGTGCAATCTCCTCAACTAGAGAACCATGACTTCAAGCCCCAACAAGAAAAATATTATTGTTTAGACACCTTCAAAGTCCAAAGAGGGCTACCTGATTAGATATTTGAAGGATAAGGAGTTGCATCCAGTCATGCATGCAACAGAATGTGAGAAAGGATTGCAAGATCTTTTCAATCAGCCCATGCATCTACTTGAATCATATATTATGGAGAAGGATACCATTTCAAAGGAAGGTGAAGCATCAGAGTTCAAATATCCAGTCATCTTCTCATGGTTTTCCTCTTCTTTCAAAAAGTTGAATGCAAGGATCCATCTTTTGAGAAAAGGATGTTATTTTCCACAACCAATTAATATTTTTGTGTAACCTATCTAAACATCAATAAGTAGAGTAGGATAAAGTAGGTTTCTTTTCTGCAAATAAGTGTTTTGCATATGCTATGTCTTCTTCTCTAAAGCTCAAAAACATGCATTTCTCCATAAAAGTTGCTCCCAAGAGCTTTTGTAGATTTCTTTTGGTAATTGATGACATTCTAGATCTCTCCATAGCTATCCATGGGCTCTATTTCCATCATTAGAACATTCTGGATCTCTCCAGAGCCGCTAAGGGAGGAAAAATAGTTAGTTCTGGATAGCTCTGGATAAGCTCCGGAGAGCCCCAGAGTAACTCATAACTGACCATGGTGGAGAGATAGCTAGCTCTAGATAGCTCCAGAGTAACTCAAAACATCTTCAAAGATCTCCAATACACCTCTTAGGAAATCTCCAAAGTAATTGCAATAAAAGTGAAGAGATTGGCTCTAGAAGCTCACTATGAGTTGCAGGAGGACTTGCAACATTTTAGGTGTGGGGGAGAGGATGAGACAATAAATCATCTCATCTATTAGCTAAATAAAAGCATGTATTTTTCTTAATTAGTGGCATTGTATGTATTAATTCTATTACATGGTTTGAATTAGCAATTAGTAGTTTAAAGAATAAATTCTGTCAATTTGAAACGTCAGAAAACTTCTAGAAAGAAGCATTAAAAGAGGAAGTTTACAAATGTTGTTTTAGTAAAATGGTGATATATCCCTTATTTCTTAATGAAATTTAGAATTTAAAAATGATCTGGAAATATGGGAATGAGGGGAACAAAACCCAAAAACTATTTGAGGAGATTCATCAAAATAAGTGCACAGTGTGTGACTGAAACAAAACTGGCGTGAAAGAAGATAGCGAAATCAAAGGAAGAAGTTATAGTTTTTCTTCTCAAGAATAGGATCTCAGATCCACGTTCTTGGTGGATTGATTGAGAATAAGCATTCTATAAATGTATTGTAATCAAGGAATCAATTGGGAAGAGTTTTATGAAATAATATAGTTCAGTCTTTTAGCAGCAATGTAGTTGTTTGTAGTTTTCATTCCTTAGTTTATTTTTCCAGCAATCTTTCAATTCCCTGTTATTTACTTTTCCACCAAGTGTGTTTATTCTTCAACAAGCTAGAATAGTTTCCTTTACTACAAGTGTGTTTATTTCTAGCAAAGTGTGTTTATTTTCTAGCAAGATAGAATAGTTTCTTTCAATTCTGTTTGTAGAAAAAGAATGTCATGCAAATGATTTCTTCTCCCTCTTGCATATTGCCATGGACACTGCTCTAGTTTGACTTTTTTAATTAAATGATGAGGACTGCAGTGACCCTCATCACCATCTGAGGAAGAGGAACAATGTGAAGACAATGGGTCCCTTGAGACTCAAAATGTTATTTCTAACAATATTTGTGAGTGTGTGTTTATAGGTGCAACAGATGAAAATGAAGATGAAAAAGGGTATGAAGAAAAAGGAGAAGTGAATGCAATGTATGTAGATTGTTATGCACCGTATGGTGAAGAAGATGTTACAAAAACAACGTAGGTAATGGTTGCATTTTCTAATTTTATGGATGATGAAAAGGAAGACATAGATGGTGGTACTGAGGCATATGAACGAGAACTCAAATTTTGGTACCTTGAATTTGAGAAGATACTAAGAAAGAGACGGTGCAAGAATAAGAAAAAAGATCCAGGGAAAGTTGTAGAGATGAAGGACAATTTGCCGAAGAATTGGAAGACCAGGAAGAGAGAGAATCCATGCACTCAAGTGTACTTGAGTTTTTTTCTTCCCCTTGGGAGTATGGTGTAGGAGCACCCAGTGGATTTCATGCCTCCATGAGGTCATTATGTCATTTTTGGTTTTAAGTTTTGGTCTTGTTCATGTAATAAGGTCTGTGGGACCATTTTGGACTTGTTCTTGCATAGGTGTAGTCATTTAAGGTCATATTTAGTCATTTTTGTAAATATTGCAAAAAAGTTACAATTGTTGTCAATGCAACTTTGCATTTTTTATGTAAGTGGAAGTTGAACAGTTGGATTTCAAAAGGTAGTTAGTTTTTGGTGGAAATGGTTATAAATGTTATAAAATGCCTTTGTATGGTCAAACACAGAGTGGGAAAACATGTAATGAAAATTTTGATGAAGAAAAAACACAATTTTCTGAGTTTTACCACATTTTTGCCTATTCTCTTGATTTTGTATGGTCTATATGGACTTTTTGTGACCTGCACATGATTTTATTTTGTAGAGGAATGAATCACCTTTCATTTGTAACTAGTTTGGTGGTTTTTCATTAAGTTTGGAGAAAGTTATAGGTGATTTACTGAAAACTGTCCAGAACCCTGGTTAGGGTTTCTAGTGGATTTCAAAATGTAATTTCTCACCATTCCCATGGTGGGAAAAACTAAAATCTTGTGAGATGGAGTATTTTTGTGTGTATTTACTTATTCCTAGATTGTAGGTTCCAGGGTTTTGGTTTTCATGTGTTTTTGTGATGCCCTAGGTCGGATTTCCTTTTTTTTGTCTAATTAGCAGAAGAAATGTTATTTTTTGAAAGGTTCTATACAAAGTAACCTACCTTGATTCTAAATTATGTTGTATAAATCCCAAATGGGTATCTAAATCTACCTTTATAATCTAGAGATAATAAATGCACTAAAAGTTATGGCCAAAAAACTCAATTTGCTGCCCCCATGTTTCTAGGCTTCAAGGAAGGACAGTCTAAGTTTGAACCCTGTGTTACAAAACAACCATATCTACAAATTTGGTACATTTAAAAGAGACATAAAGGGTATACTAAATGATGTTTAAAATTTGGGTTTGAAATATGAGTGGAAAGTTATGGTGAAAAAACCTCGTTTACTGTACTACTAGGGAAGTTGAAGAGTTGGTGAGAAAATAACCAAGTTAGGGTTTCAAAGTTGCAAAGTTTGTTCATTTGAGATTGTATTGTTAAACTCCACCTTGCTCTACATCAAATTGGTATCAGAGCATAGGTAGGTCTATAAGGGAGAGAAGGTGTGAAGAAAAAGTGATCAAGATGCCTCCAAAAGGTAGCCATGTGGCTAGAGAAATGCAAGAGATGAAAGAGAAGACTGAAAGGGAGATTAGAAGGTTGAAGGAACTACAAGATAGGTTGGTAGCAAGGATAGAGGCTATGGAAACCTATTAGATAAGAGGTGTGGTCATAAGTGATGGGAGTGACAGTGAAGAGGAAGGGGAAAGGGAGAATTCCCCCTAAAGAAGATGAAGAGGAAGAGTTGGATTCTGATGAGCAAAAGTTTGCCAAGCTACTGAGAGTAGTCAAGGAAGAAAAACACAAGGTGAAGATGTATGTAACAATGTATGGAGGTAACTTGGATGATGAAGAGCTATTAGATTGGATTGCAGCACTTGATAACTACTTTGAGTGTGAAGAAGTTCCAAAGAAGTAGAGAGTGAAGATAGCAAAGACAAAATTGAAGGGTCATGCACTATTATGGTGGGATTATGAGCAATTTGAAAGGAGGAAGAAAGCTAAGTTAGAGATTGTTTCTTGGGACAGAATGGTGGCAAAACTTAAGGGTAAGTTTCTTCCAAATGATTATGCAATTCAATTGCACAAGAAACTTCAAGGTTTGAAGCAAAAAGATATGGATGTCAAAACTTATACTAATGAGTTTTAAAAGTTGAGTATAAGAGCAGGTCATATGGAGGATGATGTGGAGAAGGTGGCTAGATACCTTAGTGGATTGAGATTTAATATTCAAGATGAGTTAACTATAGCAAATCCAAGAATGGTTGAGGAATGCTATCAAATGGTAATAAGGGTTGAAGAAAAGATCAAGAGAAGACAAGACAAGTCAAATAGGGGCAGAGGCAGCAATATTAGAGGTAGAGGATCATTTTCTAACTCAAGGCAGTCATATGAGGGTCAAGAAGATGCAAGAAAGGTGCAAGAACAAGTTGCTGATCAGAAAGGTAGATTTAGAGGTGGTAGATTAGGCTTTAGAGGCAGATTTGGAGGAGAAGGCAGAGGTTCACAAGGATTCTCAGGAAGGTGTTATCAATGCAACAAATTTGGACATCAAGCATGGTAGTGCAATGAAGGTCAAGCCTCTACTTCAACCAGTGGAGAAAGGAGGAATCAAATTACTCAAGGAGAGGATTGTGAAAGTGTGGGCTCAACATCACAACATGCTGCTCCTGAGGTTGGTGAATCTCTGATGGTAAGGACTCTCATCAAAGCATCAAAGGAGAAGGAGCCACCACAAAGAAGAAGTCTTTTCAAAATAACTTGTAAGTTCTTGGGTAAGGTTTGTAAAGTTATAATTGATTCATCTAGTGCAAATAATATAGTTTCCATTGAGATGGTTGAAAAACTTAAGTTGCCTAGAATACCACATGATACTCCTTACAAAGTTTCTTGGTTGAATAAGGGTCAATATGTTTTGGTAAATAAGCAAAGTTGGGTTGAGTTCAATATAGGAGGGTATAAGGACATAATTCTATGTGACATATTGCCAATGGATGTGTGCCACTTGCTGCTAGCGAGGCCTTGGCAATTTGATAGGCATGCTATGTATGATGGAAGGAGAAATACCTATGAGATAGAAAAAGATGGAGTCTCTTTTACTTTGACACCCTTGATAGAGGAGAACAAAGGACAAACTGAGGCAGCCAATGTGATTATGGTAGGTAGGAAAGAGTTCATCAAGGTAGAGGATGAAGAGCACATGAAACTTGCAACCATTCCTAACCCTAAAGGTAGTATCACAACAGACATAAAGAATCTGATTTTGGAGGGAAATGATGTTGAGTTGGTGTCAAAATCTAATTTGTTGAAGATCAAAGATGACTTGGTTCTTAGGGTTCAAGATTGGCTTAAGGGATATGTTGATATGATGATGGAAGGAGTGTTTTCTTCATTGGTTTCAAGAAGGGATAGTGATCATTTAGTTTTTGTCAAAGAAGAGGTTAGTGAACCTAATAAAGTAGCAGTCATAGGGACATAATATCAGATGGAAGATATGGAAAGGAAGAGTGAAGAGATGAAAGATAAGTTGCAAGGGAAAAAGAACAAGTTCAAGCACACAATGGGAGTGAAGCAGAAGGAAGCTCATTACAAGAGAGGGAGAGACATGGTAGCAGGTAAAGGGGCAAATTCAACAACATACTCAGGTGAAGGACAAATCATGGATCATCTATTCAACAGACTCCTGCAGTTGAAGCATGACTTAGGTGGAAAAGAGTTCAAGAAGCCTAGGAACAATGGTTTTTTCCAATTTTTTATTCAATGGTAGGGATTACCAGATGAAGGTAGCACTTAGAGATCAGAGAATGATGGAATCAATCTTGGACCTAATGTGGTAGCACTGTCCTCAAGGGGACTTGAGGTCCTTTTGCCTAGGGAGTATGGTGCAAGGCACCATAGCTCTTAAAGTGAAAATGTTACAAAGAGTTATATGTTGAGTCTTTTGGTTTGTAATAAGGTCTATAAGACCATTTCCTATGTTTTTGAGTTGTCTTAGGTTATTTGAAGTCAATTTTGTAAAGATGGTAAAAGTTGCACAAAAGTTGAACAAGTTGTCAAGGCAACTTTGCACTTTTGCATATTATTGGAAGTTGAATAGTTAGGGAGTTAAAAAGTAGTTGGAATCAATTGGTTAAGCTTTGTAATTCTTGAAAAGACTCTTGTGTATGTTGGAACAAGGTTGGAGGATTGTAAAATTTGAAATTTGAATAACAAAGCTCTTGTTTCTACATTCTAACATCATATTATGCTGCTATAGACCTTAGTACAACCTTGTACGACCTGTAGGTGATCATTTATGTATTAGAAGTGATGAAGTATTAAATCCTCTCTTATTTTCTTTCCGTCTCATCAATTTTCATCAAGTTTGTGAAGAGTTATAGCATTTTCATTGTAAACAACTAGGAAACCCTGGTTTTGAGAGTTTGAGTGCAAAAACAATGATTTGTGACCTTTTCCATTGATGAAAATGCGTGATAATTGGTGGAATGGGGTTAGATAGGGTGTATTTTGACTTTATGGTGTTTGCAGGGGTAGGGGAGGAGGTTTAATGAAGATTAGGTGATACCCTAGGTGGAAATTCTCTTATTTTTGGCATGAAAGGTTGCATAGAAGTAGGGTTTTGTTGAAGAGGTGTTTAGAAAACCATTTTGGTTGAAATAATTTACATGTGTAGACCCCATATGATGTGTTGGTGACTTTAGAATGAAGAATAGAGGTTGAGGGGGTGTAAAACCAATAAGTGCCTTGTTGAATGAGCCTAATCAGGTCTTGTGAGCAGTGTAGTAGTGAGTTTTTGAGGGTTGTATTCCAAAGTAAGTCACCTTGAAAATTTGATATGTTGTAGACCTCCCAAATGGGTGTCTGAAACAACCTTTAGATTTTGGTTTGAACATTTGACATGGAAGTTATTAGAGAAAAATAGGATTTACTGTCCTACTAGGAGGATGGTGAAATTGTGAGAGAAACCCACCAAATTAGGGTTCTAAGTTGGAAAGTTTGATTTGTTTGAGTTAGTTTGAGGCCCTCCACCTTCTTCTACATAATATTAACATTTCAAAGAATCTAGTGATGCATTCAAGGACAAAGCATATTTTAATTAGGTATCACTTTCCGAGAGAGAAGGTTGAAAAGAATGAAGTGAAGCTTGAGTATGTGCCTACAAAGGATTAGGTTGTTGACATATTCACTAAAGCTCTTCCTAAGGATACATTTGAGTATCTCTAGGAAAAGTTAGGGGTTATTGCCCCTCCTTCATTGAACTAGATGCATAAGGAGATGCATCACTCTAGTGGACTTCAATATTCATTCTTTTATGGACTGATGTTGGAGGCTACCTCTCAGGGGGAGTAGGTAGTGGTCATTATGATTGTTGTAGACAAGGGGAGTAAGAGTTGATACAGTTTGATGTGCACTCCTAAGAGGGAGTATTCAGAGTAGTGAATAGAAAAGTTCATGTGACCTGATAAGAGTAAAAAAAGAGGTGTGTCGCCCTTTGCCATTGATGTCAAAGGGGGAGAGAGAGCAATGTGAGAAAGAAAAGAAACAGTGATCAGGGAGAGAGTATGATGTGTAAAAGAAAGGGGGAGAGTAAGAAAGAAATGAAGTCTAGTGCAGAGTTGTGTCTTGATGGTTTCTCACATTATGTGTTTCCATCAATGACAAAGGGGGAGATTGTTGCAAGTATGAGCTATTGGTGTTGTCATTGATGTCAACAAGCTTGTGTTGTCATTGGTGTCAACTGTGTCTACTGATGAGGTTGTTTTTGTTTGATTAAGTTGCTTTGTAGAAGTGATGAAGATGTTAAGAATATGCTTCTATTGGTTGGTTTCCAAGTGCTTTTGAGAAAAAATGATTAATAAAGGAAATAGTGTGTTGAAGATGTGTTCTGACTTAACTGAGTAATGTCCTGGTTTTGCTCCACATTTCTTCCTTGTTGAAGATATGCTTTTGCAGTTTTGAATATGTTCTTCAAAGATGTTCAGAGATGCTATGTTCTAGATTTTGTGCTCCAGTTTGTTGTGCAGAGAAAGTTGTGTTCACCAGTGTGTGGATTGTGTTTTTGGGTTGTGCAGAGGTGTCTGGGAGAAACTATTTTTCTCTGTATTTCTCCATAGATTTGTTTCTAGCTTTATGGTTCTAGATTTATGCTTATAAGGTATATATCTTTCTTCATTTCAAGTGGTTCATGGTTTGGTGCTCTCCAAGTTCATTTGTTGAGTTGCAGTTAATGACAGGGTAATCTAAGTTCTCTGGTATGAACTTTCTTCAGATGGAAGATGTTGCAAAGATTTTTGTTGGTTTTTAGGTGCTTGTGGATGTTTCTAGATCATGTTCATGCTTGGTGTGTGGTCCATATGTCGTCTTTTGGTTTTGAGGAAGCATGCACTTAAAAGTTCATAGTGTTAACACAAGTTTGGCTGACTTGGTTGTTTACACTAATTGTGGTTGTGCTTCAGTGATTGTGAAAGCATGATGAAGCATGTTTGTATAGATTTAGGTTCATTCTAAGGTGTGATGTGGTCCACATTCATTCCTTTCCTTTATAGGAATGTTTTGGTCCATACCTAATTTGAATTTAATGGGTTAAGATGTGTTGCTAACCTTGGAGAATGATTTCAAGGTTGATGATGGTACAAATAAGTGTCAAGGATTCATGACTGGAGCTATGCGTGATGAATATGATGTTTGTGATGCAAATTTGATTAGTGTAGTGAGAGCCTTCATGTGTTAGGATAATGGATACAGTGAGCAGAAGGTGTCTCCTATTTTTCAGTTTTGCTACGAAGGTGATGTTTGTGTTGTAGTGAATATTGAGCTTCATTGGAAATGTACTCCATGCATAGGTTAGATGCAATTATATTAGTTCATCCCTAGTAGTGAGCCTCCTCTTCCATCTCTTCCTTCTGGACAATGAGTCCTATGGTAGTGAGCCTTTCTTTCTTTCTTCTAGGCAGTAAGCCCTGTGAAGTGAGCCCTCTGGTAGTGAGCTTTTTGTAATTTGGTGTTGCTACTACTTTATATTTTGAGCTAATCCTCACCGTGGTTTTTCCCCTCTTGGGTTTGGTGTTGTTATGATTTGGTTTTTGTTATTTTCTTTTCTTGCATAATCATCATAACAAGTTTAAAGGTTAATGTGGATCTGAATGTTTGTGAGGGTTTGAAGTTTATGAAACAATTGATTCACCCTCCCCCACTTAGTTTTCTTGTGCATTCACAAGATAATCCTCCTCTGAAGAATACAGAGCAATAGGGTAACCCTAATTAGCAAGAGGAGTAGGTAAATGTTGATGCATGCGAGAGTTTAGAAAAAGGACAAGATACATCTTCCTCCTCCTCTCTAGTAGATTCAATCAAGGAGTTTTTAGCTCAACAAATACAAATCCAATCGGTGGTTACTCTGCATCTTTTAGAGTTTCCAATGCTAGATGGACAAGTAAACATATCCAGTATATCTACTCTCCACAAGTTGTAACTTGGAGATATTACAATCCTTGACAAGATAAGAGATTTTGAAGAAACAAGTTGAATAGACAAGTTATTAGAAGAAGTAATTAAAATAAGTTAGGAGGAATTGCTTGAGTAAAAAAGAGACCTATCTCTACCTCCTACACAATAGATGAAGCTTCTATTAGAATCATTCAAAGCACACTCTTCTTATTTAGAGAAGAAAGTAGAGCAAAAGCTTACTGAGCAAATAAATAATTAAAGAATGGTTGATACCTCTGGGAGATGTGCTAATGCACATAATAAGATGTAGGAAAATGTAAAAAGCATTCAAAAATGTCTGGAGGATGCTAAAGTGTGGTATGAATTTTGTTTGAATCGGCCAACAACAACAAAAAGCGTAAAGGATCAAATTGACTCTATTGAGTCACAATTAACTCAAGTGGCCAAAGTATATGATCCGGTGAAAGACAAAGATGTTGCTACAAAAGTACAAATAGAAAATCTCCATTCCTAGATGAAGCATCTTTTAGATCAAAGGGAGCAAATAAAAAGTGAAATTGGACAGCTGATGGAAGTTCTGATCTTGAGGTTAGCTTCCTTAAATGGTATCTTGACAGAAGTAGAAAATGTGGATCAAAAGCTTAAGGTGCCATCTACTTTGGAGGAAGAAAATGAATTATATATTCAGCTTGAAAGCCAAATGCACATTCTGTCTTCTGTGAAGAAGAACTGGGATACAACACTTTCCTAGTTAAAGGTAATATATAAGAGTGTTCTACCTTCTAAGTAAATAGAAGATATGTTCAAGGTAAGACAATTTAGATGACTGTATAGATATGTGGAGAATAAGATAGGAATAGTCAGTGCCATTTTGAAATGAACAAGGAATTATGTATATATTTTCCTTGAATATCATAAGGAAGTTGAAGAACAAGAGTTTTTGATACATTAGTTTTGAAGTGACAGAGACTACTTCTCAGGGGGGAGTGGATTGATAAAGAATAATAAGGTTTGTACAGATAGGGGGAGCCTATTTGTTTTTGTTGGAATAGAGGAAGACCACTATCCCTTTTCTATTGATGTCGAAGGGGAAGAAATTGCATATCATGTTGTGTTTCCATCAATGATAAAGGGAGAGATTGTTGCATATGTGTTGTCATTGATGTCAACAGGTTGTGATGCGAAAGACATACTATTGCATATGATGTCAAAGGAGAAAACCAAAGGATAGATGATGGTTAGTATCATCTGTATATAGTTGCACCAATAGAGAAGAGAAGCAGTGCACCAACACAAAAGAGGAGTAGTAAGAGACTAGTATCATCTATAAACAATCATACTTTATCTACCTTATCTTCTGAAGTTCATGTGATAATATGTACAACAAAAATTTCTTCGGGGTCAGCTGTGTGAAGACATGTCTAGTTGATGATTAAGGTAAGTAGAGGGAGATAGTTCAAGCCACCGCACTTCACCACACATTGGTATTTGGCTTAGCTGATGGAAAGACAAGCACACTTGGTCAACTGGGTTGCCCAATTCAAGTTTCAAAGGTCTTTGTTTACTGTAGGTATGATCTTCGATGTTTTACTTCAAGTATGTGTAAGCAGAGTATGTTAAGGATATCGACATCAATGTTCTATTGTTTATACCAGCATTAAATAGCTTGGAATGGTGAAAGGAGTGTTTGAGAATATTTTGCAATCCATATAACATTCATGACATGATTCGTGTGATGTAATTTTGTCTTCTTCGGTACCACTTTAGGTCTGGAGCTAATTGTAAGAAATGTTTAGTGTTTGCTGGGCCAATTGGGTGTATGCAAATGATTATACCATGTGTTTGTAAGTGTGCACTAGCATGGAAGAATGTTCTAAGGTCATATAGGTCTTGATTATCTCTTGGATTGAGCCATACTAGATTTCTACTTATCGTAGTTGTTTTGGTAGTTGACTAGCTATGGCCATTACACATTTCATGTTACATGTTTCATCTTGGATGAAAAAGGAGAAAGTTTTTCAAGCTTGGAAAGGATATAAATATAAGATAAAAGTTGTTCAAGTGTGTATTGTGATGTGTGTTGTATGATAGCATCAATGATATTGTGTGAATAAAATAACCGCAAAAATATTTTTAATGATGAAATGTGGAAAGGATCAGTTTATGTAAGGTGATGTTGCAGTGGAGGTAATTGAGAGAGTTGTGATGACAGAGAAGAGTAGTTGAAGGTATTTGGATGTTATGGAGCTTGGTATTATGATTTTGCAGCTATGAGATAGTTGTGTAGAGTTTGGAGAGGTTATGATGAAGGGGGTAAATCACAAAACACACAACAACAAAAAATTGAACATAAAAATATAACTTTCTTTTATTGATCTGGGCAACTCATTACATTACGGAAGCTCAATTACAATCAAAGGAATCAATCCTCCACAAGCTACAACATACTACAGCTACACATCACCAGGCTCTGGAATCTTCTGCCTTCTGTAACCTCCAAATCAGCTAGGGTTTCTATTTTCCCACCTATTCTTGACTCTACACTTTCCCCCTTAACTCTACTACCACCCAGGGTTCCCAAAATAGTCATAAATAGCATTTTTTGGTGGCCTCCAACTAAATTTTGAAATTTGTAACTCCCTCCAAAAGTAGGTCAACTTCCGGGAAGCATAACTTTTGATCCTGTTGTCTAATTGACAAACCGTTTTAAGCACCGAAAAGCTCACGATGTGAACTATCACATCAGAAATACATAAATAGATTTCTGTCAACATTTTGGGATGTTATGTGATGTTTTAGTGCCTCATATCTCATTTCAGAAATTTTCGGGGGCTTTTTGGAAAACAAAAGCTTTAATATCTTTTAGCTCACAAATGATCTTTGCCTAATTCCTTCGCCAAAGGTCTTATATTTCTGTTATGAAGATTTCTGTAAGTTTTCACTTCAATTCATGCCCAAATGCAAACTTTCCTAAAATGGCAGTTAAACTTTCCAAAACTAGCAGTTTGTTATTTTTAGCAGTTTTGGAAAAACTGAAAGTCTTACATCATTATTCAAGAGATTATGGAACCAGAAACACTAATTATGGAAAGAAATGAAAACAACTACAATGATTTTGAATCAGCTACTTTTTGGGTGATGCAAGATTGCCCTTACACCACTAGATGCTCCTGCATCAGACACCCAGGGTAATTTGAGAAGTGACCATGTCACATCTCAGGTGTTTGTTTGAGGAAACCCAAATGGTCAACCTCTGCCTTAGACAACCAAGAAGAATCTTTAGTAGGCCTTCCTTTCCATTTCACTAGATATTCTTCATATTGCCTATTCTGAGTACTTCTTCCCACACGGCTATCCAAGATCTCTTCTATCTCCTCCATTGAAGTAGATGCCGGAATACTCCACTATTCTTCTATTGGTCCATCCTCTATGCCACCCTCATGATATTATTTTAAATCAGCAATGATGAACATAGGGGAAATATTGATCCCACTTGATAGCTCTACCTCATATGCATTTCCTAAATCATGCTTCTTCAGGATTCTGCATGGTCCAATTTTCTTCATTTGTAGCTTATTGTATGTTCCAATTGGGAACCTTTCTTTTCTCAAGTGAACCATGAATTCATCTCCTACTTGGAACTCCTTATATCTCCTCTTCTGATCTACCTTAGCCTTGTACTAAATATTCATCTTATTAATGTGCTTTCTCACCTCTTCATGCAAATTCTTCAAATGTTCTGCAAATTCTTCGGCTTCAACACTTATCTTTTCTCCTCTATCTATCTTCCTTAACTCAGAAGCATTTCTTGGGCTATTGCCATATACAATCTAGAATGGTGATTTACCAGTACTCCTATTAACTGAATTGTTGTAAGCAAATTCTGCCTATGGTAAAATCAAATCCCATCCATTGGGCTTATCTCCTACTAAGCATCGTAGCAGGTTACCCAAACTCCTATTCACCACTTCTATCTGTCCATCAGTTTGTGGATGGTGTGCAGAACTGAACATGAAATCTATCTTCAACTTCTTCCACAATGTCCTCCAGAAATAACCAACAAACTTGGTAACTCAATCTGAAACTATGCTCTTTGGTAGACTGTGTAATCTCACCACCTCTCTAAAAAATAATTTAGTAATATGAATAGCATCATTAGTCTTCTTGCAAGGAATAAAATGTGCCATCTTCGAGAATTTGTCCACCACCACAAAAATGGAATCATGTCCTCTCTGTGTTCTTGGTAAACCAAGAACAAATTCCATACTAATATCATCCCATGGTTTCTCTAGTACAGATAGTGGCTGATATAGACCTGTATTCTGACTTGCTCCTTTCGCCATCTAACATACTCTGCAACTCTGCACAAATTTCCTCAATCTTGTTCCAACTATGGCCAATAATAATTTTCACCAACAATGGCAATGGTCTTATCTCGACCAAAGTGTCTGGCCAATCCTCCACTATGCTTCTCCTTAATCAAGATCTCTCTCATGGAACTCCTCAGAATGCACAACTGGCTTCCTTTAATCAAGATGCCATCTTAGATTATGAAATCCAACCATTTTGTTCTGTCCAAAGTAATAGGTTCCAAACATGCTTTCCAATCCTCTGCAAAATTTGGATCTTTAGGATACAAACTTTTGAGCTCATCAAACCCAACAAACTCTATCTTCATTTCTATCAACAAATTTTGCCTTCTGCTCAAGGCATCTGCAACTCTGTTTGACTTCCCACTCCTGTGCTTCAAAACAAAAGTATAACTCTGCAAAAACTCAACCCATTTTAAGTGCCTTTGATTCAACTTTCCTTGACTATTAAGATACTATAAAGCCTGATGATCAGTATATAAAACAAACTCTTTTGGCAAAAAATAATGTATCCATTTCTTCAAACCCTGAACTATTCCATAAAATTCTTGATCATAAACAGAATACTTTTTCTTGGCATCATTAAGCATCTCACTAAAATAGGCAATGGGCTTACCTTCTTGGCTCAAAATAGCTCATATAGCACTACCACTAGCATCAAAATCTACCTGAAATACCTTATTGAAATCTGGAAGTGCCAAAACAAGTTGCTCTGTGACTTTCTACTTCAATGTATCAAAGCTTTTGTCTACTCCTTTAGTCCATTTAAAATCTTTTCTATCCCCTCTCATTGCCTCCATTAGGGGTACACAAATGCTACTAAAATTTCTGATAAACTTTTTGTAAAAACTTGCCAAACCATGAAAAGATCGTACCTCTGTGGCACTTCTTGACATAGGCCATTCAAGGATAGCTCTCACCTTCTCTGGGTCCATCTTAAGACCTTCCTCTGAGACAACAAATCCTAGGTATACCAACTCCTTCTTTGCAAAACTACATTTCTTCAGATTAATCAACAACTTCTCCTTCCTCGGCTTCTCTAAAACTCTTCTAATATGCATCAGATGCTCATCCCAAGTCTTACTAAAAATTAAAATATCATCTAAATAAACAATAACAAAACTTCCCAAAAATTCTTTCAGTATCTCGTTCATGAGCCGCATGAATGTGCTCGGTGCGTTGGTTAGCCCAAATGGCATGAATAACCACTCATACAAACCCTCCTTTGTCTTGAAGGCTATCTTCCATTCATCTCCTTTTCTGATTCGGATCTGGTGATACCCACTCTTCAAGTCAATCTTCATGAAGTACTTGGCTCCACTCAAACAATCCATTATGTCATCCATTCTTGGCAATGGAAATCTGACTTGATCATGATCTTATTTATGTCTCAAGAATCTGTACACATTCTCCACTCTCCATCTTTCTTTAGTACTAGTACTGTAGGTACTGCACATGGACTCAGGTTCTCCCTTATCAGTCCCTTCCTTAACAACTCATGAACTTGTCTATTCAACTCTTCATTCTCTGTTGGAGTCATTCTATGGGCTACCTTATTTGGTAAACTGGCTCCTGGTATCAAATCCATTTGATGACTTATCTTCCTCACTGGTGGTAAACCTTCTGGTACAATATCAGAGATAATGTCCTAAAATTCTTCCAACATATCTGAAACTACTACTAGTACATCTTCACATTTCTCTTGACTAATCTTAGGAATGACACTCATGCTTCATACCCTCCAAAAATTTTCTACCATCTACCAAGCAAATTCTGGCAATGCTACATACCTTTTCTTCCACCTCCTTCAAGGGCTTCAACTTGTGACGAACTCCATCCTTTGTTAGGGAATATGTGTTTGCATGGCCATCATGGACAGTGCTCCTATCATACTGCCACGGCCTCCCCAACAATATATGACATGCATCCATCAGTATGATATCACACAGCACCCCATCATGGTAGTCCCCAATCTTGAACTTCACTAAACACTACTCATTGACCAAAGCTCTGTGGTCCTTCTGCAACCATGCAATCCGATATGGATGTGGATGCTTTCTTCTTATCAACTTCAACTTGTCAACCATCTCCTCTAAAACAAGATTGTCAGTGCTTCCATTGTCAATAATAATATCACAACACTTACCTTCACATTTGTACCTTGTGTAGAATAAACTCTTCCTCTAATTGGGTTCTTTCTGTTCATTCAACAAAGTTCTTCTGACAACTAGGGTTTCTCCCCTTTCAGCATCTTCAAAATGCTCATATTGCATATCTTCATCTACATGTGCAACTCGTGGATTACCTTCAGGTCTTCTATTTGTCCTTCCTTGATGTTGCAGACACTCGTATGCTCAATGCCCTTCCTCTCCACATTGGAAATAGGTTCCTCTAAAACCTCCTCTTCTGGGTCCTTGCCCAGGTCTACCTCTTCCTCTTCCTCTTTGCTCACCATTGTTCTAGTCACGAGGGCGGTAGGTATTATCTCCTCTCTAATTTTGACTGGTGCCAGCTTCTTCACTTTTCTTTTGATCTTCATTATGGCCTCCATAGGATCTTCCACTAGTCCTTTCGCCTTGACCTCTTCCCCTTTGCTTTCTATTAAATCTTTTATTCGACTTCTCTTCCACTTTCAGGGAAAATTGCTACGCATCTTCTATGGTGGTCATTCTGACTAGGCTTAGCTCCTCTTGAATACATGGCCTCAACCCATTAATGTAACAGGTTAACTTCTCCTTGTTGGCCTCTGCATGGCTTGTCCTAATAGTAATCTTATAAAACTCTTTCGTATACTCCTTAACAAACTTGTTACCTTGCTTTAGTCCTTGCAGCTTCTTTAGCAACTCCATCTCATAGTCCACAGGAAGGAAATGTTTCTTCAGTTTCCCCATGATCTGATCCCATCTGGTGATCTTTCCTTTTCCTCTCCTATTCCTCTCTAACTGGACCTCCTTCCACCAAATACTGGCATGGCCCTTCAACTTTGTTTTTGCAAACTTGACCCGATCTGGGTCCTCCATGTCATTGATCCAATCAATAAGCTGTTCTAGATTCAAATCTCTAGAATAGGTAGAAACTTTGATCTTGGGCCTCTTTCTGATCTTTGAAATGGCCCTCAACAACCTAACTTCTGCAGGATCTCCTGTAGCTTCTTGTTCTTCCTTGGATAGCTCTTCTTCAGATTCATCCTCACTTTCTTCTCTTGTTCTTGGATCAAACCCTCTTTGCAACTCTTCTTGCAATGCATCGATTTTCCTTTGCATGTCTCTAAAACCCTCTTCTATTAAAGCATTCCTCCCAATACGATTTCTTCATGGAGGTATCTTGATCTCCACAGCAAACCCACAACCTCAGGTCCTGGTGTAAGCTACCTCACAGTTAGCGATCTCTCTACACACTCAGGAACCATTGCTCTGATACCACTTGATGAAGGGGGTAAATCACAAAACACACAACAATAGACAATTGAACATAGAAAATAGAACTTTATTTTATTGATCCGGGCAGCTCATTACATTACAGAAGCTCAATTACAATCAGAGGAATCAATCCTCCATAGGTTGCAACATACTACAGCTACACATCACCAAGCTCTAGAATCTTCTGCCTTCTGTAACCCCTAAATTAGCTAGGGTTTCTATTTTTCCACCTATTTTTGACTCTAATCTTTCCCTCTTAACTCTACTACCACCCAGGGTTCCCAAAATAGTCATAAATAGCACTTTTTGGCAACCTCCAGCTAAATTTCAAAATTTATAACTCCCTCCAAAAGTAGGTCAACTTCCGAGAAGCATAACTTTTGATCTAGGTGTCTGATTGACAAACTATTTTAAGTGTCGAAAAGCTCACGATGTGAACTATCATGCCAGAAATAGGTAAACATATTTCCATCAACTTTTTGGGACATTATGGGATGTTTTAGTGCCTCATATCTCATTTTAGAAATTTTCAGGGGCTTTTTGGAAAACAAGAACTTTAATATCTTTCAACTCACAAATGATCTTTGCTTGATTCCTTCACCAAAGGTCTTATATTTTTATTATGAATCTTTCTGTAAGTTTTCACTTCAATCCATACCCAAATGCAAACTTTACTAAAATGGCAGGTAAACTTTCCAAAACTGGTAGTTTGCTATTTTTAGCAATTTTGGAAAAACTGAAAGTCCTACATCATTATTCAAGAGTTTATGGAACCAGAAACACTAATTATGGAAATAAATGAAAACAATTGCAAATGATTTTTAATCAACTTCTTTTTGGGTGATGCAAGATTGCCCTTATGCCACTGGATGCTCCTACATCAGGTTAGCAGAAGGTTGAAGCAGTCAGCTTTGTGAAAGAATCATCTCAATAAGATAAGTACTTTGTTGCTGAGGTTGAAGTGTCCTTTTGTAATATTTGTAAGTGTTGTAGCACTTTAAGGAGTTTCAACTTCCTTTGGGTTGTAGCCCATAAATGTTAATGTAATCTTGTTTCATTTTGTGAGGCTGGATCAGGATAGTAGATCCAAGCAACTTGCTCATCGTGGTTTTTCTCTTCTAGGGTTTTCCACGTAAATTTGGTGTTATGGTTGTGTGCTTATGTGTTCTTCTATTTCTCATGGTTTAAATTCTTGCATCT
The DNA here is from genome assembly GCA_027924645.1 of Cunninghamia lanceolata. Taxonomy (NCBI): domain Eukaryota; kingdom Viridiplantae; phylum Streptophyta; class Pinopsida; order Cupressales; family Cupressaceae; genus Cunninghamia; species Cunninghamia lanceolata. The sequence continues at coordinate 2,037,305 of BSBN01000007.1, forward strand.
GATTAATTACTATTGGAAATAAAGAATTTGATTAAGGACTAATTCGCCCCCCCTCTCAGTACTTTTGTGTGTTCAACACTTTCTAATATCCATGGCCATTAAAAAGGAACATTATCTTTGGGTGAGGGTTGATCTTATTCTAGTCTATCCATTCAAAGGTTTTCCAACTTTGGTTTTCCTAGAATCATAAGTGGAGTGTACCTAAGAAATCTCATTAAGAATTGTAAGATCTTCTGGACTGGATTTAGCCCTAGGATTTTTGTGCAGTCCATATTTCTTTTGAAGCTAGAAAAGCCTTGAACTAGGCTAGATCAATTAAACTAACTCTATAAATATAGGGATAGTTCCTCTTTTTCATCCATAGAAAAAATACAAGTGTCATCATCCCAATGATTATACCATAGTTTGGATAGGTCGCCTTTTTCATACTCTTCCTACATAAAATTTTCACTCTCATCTACTTCATCATGGAATTGGACCCCTTTAGGACAATGAGAAGGGTCATGAGCTTAGATGTAAGGAGTACACCATGACTATACTTCCATAAAAATTTTGGACTACAAAGTATCTGGAAGGCTTCTCCTTTTGTCCATTGTTATACTCATCTTGGTCTCCTATCTCATTGGGGATGACTATGTGAATGCGAAGATGGTGTGGCTAGGAAATTTGAAACTTTGGATATCCTACTTGATATTTGAGAGAATGGTAAATAATCATTTTCTTTAAGTTTTTGACCAAGGTGTAATTAATGCCCCTACCTCTATATTTCTCCCTACTATAGATAAGTGGATTCTTTACTCTCCCTATGATCTTCGGAATCTCTAGCCCCTTTGGATCTCTTTAACTCCAAATTGAGCATTACTCCATCTACATTAGCTAAGGGAGCACAACATTATTGATTCACGTTCCTCTCTCTAGCATTCTTTCCTATGGTCCAAGATTTCTATTGCTTTCCTAAAGCATTTTATCCCTTTCCAAACTTCTCTTATTATAGAGAGGGGGGCTCTACACCCTTAGAGATATAAGGGCTTCTTTGGTGAGAGTAGTTTAAAAATTAGATTTAGAGTACTAAAATTCTTATTCTTTTGGTATCTTCAAATTTTGAGTGCATGCATCTGAAATTACTCATCCAAGTTCAGGTTAGCTAATTTTAGGAAAAAAGTGGCCACTTTTGACCTCATTTTGTATCCCATTTCCATGCACTAACCCATAGAAAAGCTAGTTACTTTGACGTAGGTTAACCTAGGAAATTGGATAAAGCATTTTCCCCATCCTTGAATCTATTCCATTGCTTCTATAGACATATTTTCATTCATACTTCTCGTTAATCTCCTAATTATAGCATATAAGAAAGCATCATTTGCCCTTTTGAAATGTTTGGCAACTGAACCTTGAGCTTCAACTGGGGATAGAAGTTCCATACCCTATTTTGACCAAGCGCCTCCCCCATGACCCATTTTTTTCCAATCTATGGTAATGGGCTTGTCTTGCAAGCAAATATACTATTTATGAAGTCATAGAGAACTTCTTGTCATTCATTATAAAGGTAAGTCAGGCATGCAACCTATCACTTACCAATTGAGCCCAATCAAAGAATTGTTGATTTTTTAAAATCACATTGATAAACTAGAACATCCAATGCTGATAGATCCTCAATTCAAGCTTCCCCATTACTCCATTCAATAGTGTGATCATGTCCCTTATCTCAGCTTAGAAATAAGACCTAGTCAGATTCTTTGGGATCTTGGTGATTGAATTCCTTTCTTTGTTTAGCCAATACCTATTCAAATGGCTTGTGTTGTCCACCTAATGATTTTCAGAAGAAGTTTGGGACTCATCCTATATTAATCTCACCAACTCTACATGTTGGGGAAGGTCAAAGGTTAACCTAATTATGGATAGAGTTATGTCCAAGATGATATTGCCTTGTGTGTCATAGGCCTTTCTACCCCTTATATGGTATGCTTGAGCAGAGCCTAGGATTAGTTATAGACATTGAATAGCTGGAGTAAATCTTGCCACATGTGCTAATCTTGACCCTACTAGGATCATTTCTCTTAGTTTGGGTGCATCTCCAAACACATCCTGATGAAACAACTCTAAACTCACATGCCCAAGATATGTGTCTATTATTCATTGTACTATAGAAGTGAACTTAGATTCTTTGAGGACTCCTTGGAACTCATACTTCATGGTTTCTAGCAATTTTTCTAGCTTATCATTCATTTATCCATACATACAATATCGATAAGATCCATCATTAGTCCTTTTATAGCATCAAAATCCATTAAATTTGTCAAATTTTAGGTATTTTAGTGTATTGCATGTTTTCAAGTTCCAAGAGGATACTGGAACTTAGAACCTAGTGCTCAAGTGCAATGAAACCTTGAGATTTTGTAGTCCACTAGAGCAATTAACAATTATATTGTGCGATCTAGTAAATCAAAGATATGTGGACTTTTTGGAATTTGAGTTTTATAATGGTTGACTTCAAGAATTGAGGAGAACATCAAACATCAAAACCTAGTGAAAAGGTACCATATAACCCTAAAAGTCTAAAGTTCCATGCAAAAGTAATGCAACATCAGGTAGTGGGGAATTAGAAGAATGGGGAACCTAAGGATTCTCAAATAAGAACCAATCTTCCAAACAAAACCTAGATCTTGATAAGGACTAAGGGGTGTGGAGACCAAGAAGTTAGGACCTTGCACATTTAGTTCAGGTTCTCAAGTGCAAAAAAACCTCAAAATCCTAAATTTTTAAGATTTTACTCATTGTAAGGTGGGGTTTTGGGTTCCAGATGGATCTAAGGACCTAGAACAAATTTAAAAGGTGTAGGAATGTGGTAAAAACTTGGATAAGGATTTTAGAAAAAGAATGGCTAGGAATTTGAGACAAATGTAACTTTCTATTGACAAGGATCCCATATTATTTCTCTACCCCTAAAATCTAACCCTAAACTACAAACCTTAAACCTAACAAACCTAGATCAAAATTCTAAATGGAACATAGAAAAGAAATCAAACATGAAAAACATGAAAAAATGAAGATAAAACCAAATAACAATAGAGATTAAAGCAAAATCTAACCATAAATGAAAAAAACTAAGAGAACCCCAAAAGAAATAATAAAGAAACCAACCTAGCAAAATGTGGAGTAGGAAACCATGGAAGAATGATTAGTTCCACAACGTTTGCAATCCCTGATATTCAAATTCTACTAACAATTGTACAAATCCATGGAAAAATTAACTATTTTAGTCTAAGGTAGGTTTTGGAGATCACTCTAGAAAATTGAAAATTTGAATCTAAACAATGAAATGGGAGGTAAAAATTAAATTTATAAGAGGATATTAACTCCATACGTACAACCGTAATGTTTTTTTAGTATTGCGGGAATTAAGAATCCAGAAGGAACTTGGACCTTGGAACCAAGTTCAAGAATGCTTAAGTTCCCTAGAATTCTAAAAGTTTATGAAAGAAACAAGAAAAGGAAGACAAACAATGCAAGAAGCAAGAAGCCAAAAGAGATTGGGACTTGGAACAAAGTTCCAAAGTCCGTGGAAACCTTGGAAGTCTAAACTTCTGGGAAAAGATGTGGGAAACAAAATCTAATATAACCTTGGATCTTTGGGTTTTCTAAAACCTTGAAACTTTTCAAAAAAGACTCAAATCAAATGGAAAAAGACCCTAAAATACAAAGTAATTATATAAAAGGTCAAAGATCCAAATAAATCAAAAATAAGAAAAAGTAAAATACGAAGGAGAAAATGAAAAATAAGAAATATAAAAGATAAAATAAAGGGGATCCCCATTTACTAAATGGGGCATGTATGCAAGGCATAATAGTTTCCCTTTGCCAAATGTGGATTAGACTTCATAGGCATGATCAATATGAACTCCTCCACTAGACACAAGTTCATAATCACTACCACTGACTATTGCACTCATTGGGTTGAACCCCAAGCTCTTAAGTAATGTACAATAGGTACTATCATTGAATTACTTAAAGAGCATATCACCATGAGGTTTGGATTTCCCTCTATCCTAATATGAGACAATGGCCTAGCCTTCATATCATAAAAATTCTCTAAATGGGAATACAACCATGGAATAGTGCTTAACTTATCATCCAACTATTATCCCTAATGGAATAGTGTGGTTGAATCAATGAACAAGAGCCTCCTTATTGTAAGTTAATTTTTTTTAGATATAACCCTCAAGACTAGCACAACCAAGTGGTGTGTGCTTTACGAGATGATCATATTCATGTATTAAGGATTCACTATAGACCTCAACTTACAACCTAGTCTATGGCCAACACCCTATTTTCCCTATGAACCTGAAAATTTCCATATTGTAATTCATAAGGGATTATGCTAAAGATAATGACATAATTGAAGTAAGATTTCTAGGCCTACTACATCTTGAGGAATAGAAAGATCAATCCTTAAAAATATTTATGAGGGATCAAGGTGAAGTGAAGTGATGGCTTGATAAGAATTATAAAGATAAATCCTTTAGGATTTCTAATTTGGTCCTCCCTTGGGATAGAGCTAATGAATGTAAGGGTGACCATAGTAACTTTTCCCATGGTCCCCTCTTAGATCATAGAGATCATAAATGGAAATGCATTAGACTCAAGACATTCATTGGTGAGGAGTTGCCATTGTTGTTCAATGGGAAGCTCCTCAAGCACTACTTCAATGCCTAAATTCTATCCTTTGTGGGTGTAAATAGAAGTTCTTTCATGTAAATAATCTTGTTGCTGCTAGTGGAAATACATTGGCTTTGTTCTTGGTGTTTCCTCTTGTGCTCTCCTCTAACATGCCTTTTCCTTGAATTTCAAATTCTATTTTCCACTCATCATTGGTTGACCCTATTCATTATAGCAGGCTACAAATTAGTGATGTTTTTTCAGGCCATCTTCATAACTTTGTTGTTATGGTTATGAACTCATGTATTCTAGCTTAAATTTTTTATGCTCAAGAATCAAAAATCTAGAATTGGTATAGTTGTAATTTAGAACACCTTCATGGTTGAGACTTATCTTGTGGATTTGAGAAAATTTGTAATTAATTTATGGTATATCTCTCTTAACAAAAAATCTATTTTGGGGTCAATCATAGCATGGTTTAGTGGTCAAGTCACTTCGTTGTAGTGGCAGCCACCAGGGTTTGAACCCTCATTTGGCCAAAGAGCTCACAAGGCATTGTGCCTTCGCTAGGCCAATGATCTCATAGGGTTGAACCTACTGAGTTAATGCAGGAATTCATGTTGGGGATGAGGTCCCATGTTTGTGGCCTCACCTAGATTGGGCTAGCCTAAAAACTCCCCCACTCAATAACCAAAATGAAATGTATTTTTGGATTTATTTAAATCAATTTTTATAGTTGATTCATTTCTTCATTGTTGTTCCCCTCTTATGTGTCGATTGTAGTCTTGAAATTGGATAGTAAGCTTCATTGTTTATGGGTTGAATTAAAAATAAAAAAGAGAAAAGAATAGAAAAAAGAAAATCAAAACAAGGAGAGACTTATCCAAAGAGGAGAAAATGAAAAACTCAAACATTTTAGGTGACTCAAGTAACTCCATCAGGGCTATGGATGCCTAGCTAGTATTGGAGATATACCTTGATAGGACTAGAGACATCTACATTAAGGCTGTGGGTGCCTAGATAGTAGTAGAGTAATATCTAGGTATGTGGCAACATGTCTACCTATATGAATATTTTTACTCTATAGACTAATATTTTTTTGTGAATGAAATAGTTCAATGCACAGATCTAATGATTGGTCTAGTTGATTTCATGGAAAGGAAATGAATTCACTTGTACACACATTTTCCATAGGTTGATTCCAAGTTTTTTTAATCCAAGAGGATGAATCCCCTTTATGAAGTTTTCTTCAAAAACCTTAATTATGTCAAGTCTTAATTTCTGGGTTCTTAAGTGAGTTCACTTATCCTAGTATGCTTAGGAGCATTCTCCAATAGAGTTTCCATTTGTTGGTGCATTTCAACAATGTCCCTAGTTCCATATGAAAATAGTGAACCCCTCTTTTATTCTTTGTACTCCTTCACCTTCACTTTTTATATAAATCCAAGGAGGACCCTATTATGTATTCAATTGCTTTTTAGTTTGGTCTTGTTTCCTATAGGGTCCATCATTGATATATCATTAGAGACTACATTTTTGGTCCATATACTTGCTATGTTACATGTCACTACCTTACCTTTTTTGGTGCCCTATTGATTTGTCTTGGTTGTTTAGTTTTTTTCCTTAGAAAGGTCAAGTCATAGCATAGCCTTACACTTAGGAAAATTGAGAATTTCTAAGTGAAATGCTCTAAGTTGCCCTTATACAAAAATATAGAATTCCCATGGACAAGTTAAGGACTTTCAAATTTTGGTCCAAAGTTCTCTCCTTCACTTTCCCTATGTAATCTCCATTTGTGGTCATGTGGACGCAGACTTTGGGAGTTTTGAATTTGGTTTCAAATCCCTTCCTTCCTCACTTTCCCACATTTCCCTTCTCCTTCCATCCACTTCCCTTTCTTTCACCTTTTCCTTTAAATTTCCTCTTTTTAGACTTGCATGTTCTTCATGGACTTTTGACATTTTGTCTAAAGTGCCTCCATCCATTTGATCCCTTCATTACCCCTTTCTCTATCATAGACCTATGTTTGTTAACTTTTTTCATCCATTAAGATTTTGTCCAAAGTCCCAATGTCCATTGATTCCTTGCATTTGTGCATCCCTACAGATTTGTAGAACTAGAATGTATGTTTAAACATCCTCCTTTTCTTCGCATCCTTATCTCCTCCATGTCTTCATGATTAATTTCTTTCTTCTTCTTACGAACTCACAAAATTTCCATGTAACTTTTGACTTTAGTCTAAAGTCCCTTGCTCCACCATTTGTTTTGCATTCTTTTATAAGGCCAATTTAGTACTTTGTTCACTTAAATATGGACATGCGAATTTGTAGATTTCAACTAGACTTATTGATTTCAAACATTCAGTCCAAAATTTGGATGTCTCAATGGACCATGCATTTCTTTGACTCTCCAATGAGACCCCCATTTGAAAGTTACATTTATGTTATTTCTCTACCCATCTAACATTGTGTCAATCCTTTTTGATGCAACCTAGACTTCCACAACTTGAGCCCTAGGCTTCATTGACCAACCAAAGCCTACCACAAGGCACCTTGCTATTGACCTATGGTAAATTGACCTTGCAAATATTCCTTTATTTTGTGTTGTGCATTATCTAATGATATCCCTCAATGAGGCAATTTCGTATTGACCAATCAAACACCCTATGTTGATAGTGGTATATCCTAAATATATCCTAGTCACTCCTCCTAATCAACCACAACATGACACATGTCCCATGCACTTGACCACCCAAAACAAGTAGGAAAACCTACTTTTGATGAGATTAAATTTCATGGTTTGAAGAACAAAGGAAAATCATTAGAATTGTGCCTTTCTAACACATTATAGAAGGCAAATCTACATGTCTAATCCTTTGTTTGACTCACTCCCACATATAGCTTTGGCTTTTGTCACATACAAACCCTATGGCCACCTAGCTAAAGTTTTTAAATGGTTTCCAGGTTTACACATGAATTTAAACATAGATTTAAAATTGTGGTTTAATGGATTTAACTTGTGATTTATTTTTCATGTAGTATTTCATGGTGTGAATCCCCTAAACATAAGATTGACCATCTAATAGGTGAAAAACTAAATACAACAATGGCTCGAGGATTCTCAAAAATTTCAAATGCAAAAAAAGTGATGTCTTTATAGATTTTTGACAAATTTGGTTTGATTGAATAAAATTACTCTCCCCATGGGTTGACACTCTCTTGGTTCATCTTTCTTAGATTCAAAATGTCATCTTAGAAAATATACACATAGGTTGTGTCTATGATTAAAGAGTTCAAGAAAACCTAGAAATTTAAAATTATTTTTTGATGTCTTGTAATGTGACATGTAATTAATGAGGGCAATTCCTCTAAAGAATGTAAGTGAACAATAAAGGCTAGTAAAAACAAGAGAGAGAGATTCGAAGAGAGAAATTTTTAGAGCTCTACAATTTTAGGCTAGCTTTTCATCTTTTTGGCATCTTATTTCCTTAAGGGTTTACCCTATGTTTTAGCTATAATGAACTATCATTTCTAATCAATATTATAGAAAGTATTTCAAATTGAATCAATTCTTGGTGTTTAAACCCTTATGTTGCACATGTATATGGTGTGGGTAATTGCATGGAAATGGGGGACAAATTAGTGGGCAGCCTTAAGATTTTCAGCAAAACACATTCATGTTATGAAAAACATAGCATGTACATGGTTTAACATGTATGCATTTTTAATACCTTAAATTCAAAATTTTATGATCCTTCTCATTTAGGTCTTGGATTTCCAAGCCTAAGGGTTGGACATCTCATGTGGCTCCTAAATTTGTATTTTTAACATAAACAACATGAATTCAAACTTTGACCTCATCAAGTTTACACATTTTGAAATAAAAATTTAGAAAACCACCACCAAAATAAAGAGATGCTTCTTACCTTTTTTTGTTTGGGTATACCCAGGTTTCTAGCCTGGTCGAGGCCCAGAGAACCCTTACAAGGGATCTCTTCTAATGGTTTTATTGCCGCCTGAGACCACAACTAGATGGTCTCTGTCCCCAATGGGCATTAACACCCATGCATTAGTGCCCTCAGTTCAAGTCCGTGAGCTCGTTGGCCCAATGAAGTCCCACACCTTGCAAGCACGCCAGCCCAGCGAAGAACCTGAGAAGGATCTTGCAAGCTCATTGACCCAACGGGGATTTGAACCTAGGTGGTGATCACTGCAACCAAGTGAACTCACCACCACGTTGTGCCCTGAAGGGCAGATGCTTCTTACCTTTATAGCCATATAATTTTTTTAATATTTTAAATAAGTTAAGGTATTTATTTTTATTTTCTTTGAAGAGTGTCTTGATATTCCTCCAGCACATATGTATTGATTTTTTTAATAAATTTTGACCCACTTATCCAAATTTGAAATAACATATATAAGATTTTTCTATACTTCATTCTATGCACATTCAAGAAAAAAAATTACATTTTAATTAGTTTTGTGCAAGTTATGTGACATGCATGCTTACTGATATAATTTTTAGGATGTATCCACTTGAAACAATCATAAAAAAATATTCAATAAAAAATGTTAAAAATATACAAATTGTAATACTCATTCTTCACTATATTTTCACCATTTATCATAAAAAAATAGAGGGGCACACACTAGACACTATGTTATATTTTAGTGATAAAAACAAGAACACTTTTGTGTGTGCTCAACATTTAGCCCCCTTAACCCTAACTATTTTAAAAAATCCTTAGTAGTTTAGAAACTAGATTCATAGTACTACAATTCTTGTTCTTATCATATCTTATTTTGAGTATATGCATCTTGACTTACTTGTGTAAGTTCAAGTTTAGTTAATTTTTAAAAAAAGTGGCCACTTTTGACCCCCTTTTTGTCCCCCATTTCCATGCACTTACCCATGTGTAATGGTCTTAAACTTTTTCTATTGGATGTTCCTTGAGGATAGAACTAGTCCCTGCTCTAATTATGCAACTAAAAATTGAGGAGGAGTTTGGCTCAATGATAGTTTATCCTTTTGGTAGCACAATATTTCATCTTGGAGCTCTAGGCTCTATTTTTTTCCTCTAACCCTTCTCTTTTGAATTTTATTTGATCAAAATTAGATTAGTTTTCATTTTAGTTTGTTGTAATTTTTTCATGTATGTGATGATCTGTTTTGACTTATTCTATGTGCATGATGAACTTGTAACTCCCTATGAAACTAAGCTTAACTTAGATTTTCCATCAAACTTTGAAGAGATTCTTATCAGGCCTCTTGTAAAACAACATACATTTCCCCTTGAGTTATCCTACAAAGGTGAGAACCAGTAATCTAGAGGCCTTAAGGAGATCATAAATCTCCTTTCAAGAGAGGAATCATTGCCTTGATTCCTAAGAATTTGATTGTGTGTCAAAACCCTACCCATTAATAATCATTCTCACGTTTTGTATGGGACAAATAATTAGGTGGAATAAGAGGGAATAATATAGTTAGAACTAGTGGTAATACTACAAGAGCACAATATTAAGTTGCACAACAAAGACATTAAACAAGTGACAGTCCATTGGAATTAAATGAGTACAAGTTGTGCCACTTAGGAAGATGATTTTATCTTCAATAGGAACCACCCTAAGTTATTCCATGGCACTGGGAAAGATCCTATTTAAGGGAGGATGTAACAGCTTTCCTTTTGGTTTCCACTTTTGGATTGTGTTGTTGTTTATTGCTATTGTTATGTCATATTAATTTTTATTATGGTAAGTTGGGAAGATGGTACCAAACCCTTACATATAAACAACTAAGAACAATTCAACATAATATACCAGCATACATATAAAAGCCCCTGGAACTAAACCAAGCAGGCTAGAAATAAGAACAAACAAAAAATAGCAAGAGAACAACTACTACACAGTGCTAGGAGCTATAACAAAAAAATAGACACTAATAGGAAGATCAAATTTTTCTATTGTTAAGTAGAGTGTCCCAGTCCTTTTGCATCAAGTCCAAAGTCTCCTCCTAGTTTGAGACTCCCAACATCTTCTGCTTCATCTTCTTTTTTGATCCCTGCAAATTTTCCTATTGTATTTTGTGTTTTCTTAGCTCAGACTTAATAGAAATAATATTATAAACAATCTTCTTCATTACCTCATTAGTAAATTGTGCCAACTCATTCATTCCCTTCTCAAATCTAATCAATCTATGCTGATACATTTTCATAGTATCATACATATGTGCCCAACTATCTTGACAAGTAGTACAGTTCATCTTTTTGTTATGAATTTCCTCTAAGTAGTCAATTCTCTTAACCAGGTCCCTAAAAGCATAAATAGACACATTGTTGATTACTATTGTAATTGGACATTTTGGATTTGTTATGTTGTAAAATGTCCCCCTAGGACTTTTACCTCCTATGTTTAGCTCCCGAGTCCCTTAATTTTCATCATGCATGTTAGAAATGAATCCTGAGACAAAATACCCAAAACCCATGACAAATGGGACTTAGGGGACATCTCTAAGCTTAACCCTGACTCAAAATAGGTCCTAGGGCTTGGGTGCCCGCACCCTTGTCCTTCCCTATTTTGTTAGGGTCCCAAATTTTAATGTCAGTTGGAGACCATTAAAAGGTTTCCGTTGTCAGCATCTTGAGTTTGAATTATGAAATTTGTAGTGGGAATGCATATATAATCATGTTTAGGAATTCATTTTCAAACTAGAAGATGATTTGGAGACTTTGGAAAACTTATGAGTTTAGAGCATTCAAGGCATTCATTGTGTTGCAGAGCATACTTGTGTTGTTGTTGTGTTTGTTATTGCAGATTTAGCTTCATCCTCTCATGGCATGAAAGAGATTCATCTCCGTGAGAGCTACATCTCTGAGGTGATATCTATTTGTGATTCAATCTATCATTTTTATCATTGTTTTTGCCTATGTCCTACAAGGACACACACTCTCTATCTAAAAATGGTGTTGGAAGGCTTGAATTTCATTCTAGGGCTTGACCGAGGCAAGATTCTAAACACCACAACCCCCAAGCCCTCTCTTGTGATTGCAGGTGACATGGGTCGAATCTTGCAGAGTGGAGTTGTAGAGGACTATTACAAAGCATAAGGGTCTCGGATCTAAAGAAAAAGGTAGAAAATATCACAAAAGGGTCAAGGGTGCCTGCACCCTTGACCCTCAGTTTCACACCATGGAGAACCTCTGAAGTGGTTGCAATCAGTAGCGGAAAAGATCTTGAAGCCCTCTAAAAAAGTAGGACCTTGGGCTTTGGCACCTACTCTTTAACCCCTAACTTTTCCGTATTCTAAAACCCAAAATCTGGTATGTAGCTAATATGTATTTAATAGCATTCTGTGGAAGGTTTTACTAGGTTTCGTCTGTTTGTTTACGATTTTGTATAATTAGGGTTTTAAGCTAAATCAGACTAAGATCAATACATTAATCAACCAAATCCAAATTTTTGTATCATTCCAAGTGACATCCAACCTAATAATTGAATCCTCTTGCATAAGTTGTGATCCAACTCGGTTAAATGTCCTTGAATGTATTGAGTGAAAGGAGGACCTAACTAAACTATCCATTAATCCCATCAACCCTTTTTTCCTTCATTACATTTTGGTAAACCCATGTTTTTGCTGAACATTGCATCTTGCTAAGTGTTTTCTACATCAGATTTGCATTCATACATTTCATCGTCATCATTATACATTTGAAAATCTTAAAAAAAATTTGAAAATTTTGGAAAAAGTAGGCATTTTTTAGCTTGCATTTAAACATAATTTGCACTAGTTTCATTGCATATCATTTAAATCATTTGAAGTTTTGATATTCATATCAAATCTAAGATAAATTGCAGCATTTTATATTTTCATGATCATTTACCTTGCATTTGCATCTCTCATTTGTTAGGGTTTTGCTTGAAATTTTGCATTTTTCATATAACCTAGTAATTTCAAAAGCTATGGTTTGTAATTAAAATCTTGTTTCATATTTTATTACTCATTTTAACACTCATTCAAATCTTATTCTGGACTCTAGTGATTCATCATAGTGCATTTTTGCATCCACATTTTAAATTTTGCATTTCAACAAAAATTAGCATATTCATTCATACTTCCTTAAAATTCAATTTCACTTTGCATTCTAGGATTTTGGCATCATTTTCAAATCTGATCTGAGTTATTTCACATACTAAATCTGATTAGATTCCATTCATTCATCATTTTGCATATTTTCATGCCTAAATTTCACTATTAGGGTTTCAAAAATCCTTGCATTTTGACTACATTTTGGCTAATCTTTCATCTAGCATTGTAAGATTGGTGTGTTGTGACAAATTTTGCTACACTATTGGACTTATTAAAAGTTTTTAATTTTCTACCCCTCGTCATTCTCATAATTTCATCACATATTTTGTACATTTGCATTGAAAAAAGTGATAAAATTGAGCATTTTAGGAGTATAAACAAGCATAGATTGGTGTTGTTTCATTGCATTCATCTTAGACATATTTCATTTCAGATCTTACACTCATATTAACGCATAAATCCATTGATCATTTGAATTTTTTGCATCAATTCATAGCATTTTGAGGAAATTGGCACATTTGTTAAAATACACATTGTGTATTTCAACACTACTTCTTTACACACCTTTTCACATCTTTTGATCAAAACCTTTAAAATCATCAACTGTGCCTTGTTGTGTTTTATTTCTTCCTCTATCCACAGTGTTTGTTGTGGACTCTGTGTCTTTTAGTACCCATTTCCCTCAAACAAGTGTGTTAGAGTGAAATAGTCTATCCATCATGGATACTTCTTGTTATTCATCTTTGGAAGCTTTGTTTGCATACATCATAGACATTAATAATTTTTCCAAATTCTCTCATGAATATCCTCAATCCTTGAAACAAATTGCATATATCTATGATGTTGATATTTCTATGTGTTCCACATATGACATGCTTTGTTATAAATCTGATTTTGGTAGTTTCACAAATCTCATGGGAACATGTCCTTTGATATTAGATGATCTCACTAAATTCATAAATAAGAATAAATATGTTGCATCATTTGGTAGTGATGACTTCAATATGTTAGATGAAGCCCTAGATGACTTTATCTCTATTAGACATTCCACTATGCCTCATATTGCTAATACATGTGATGGTAACTTAGTTCAACCTTATGATCTCTCTCCCAAATTTGTTCCTACTTATGAGGACACTTGGGCACAAGAGGATGAATTCATTGACACATCCCTTGACATCACACCATCATCTCTTTATTCCAATGCTCTCTCTAGCCAAGATGAAGCATTAGTGAATGAAGATCTCCCACCATATCTTTATTACAATGCTCTCTCTGGCCAAGATGAAGCATTAGTGAATGAAGAACCCCCCCAACAAAGAACATTCCATGGATAGATAATGAGCATTCATCTAACAATAATAAAAATTCTCTCCCTACCATAGTGCATGAAGCCTCTATGGATTGTCCTATTGTTCTTCCTCCTTTAGTTGAATATTCAAGTACTTGGGACATCACTAAGGAAGTGAAGACCCTTAGTCTCCCCCTTGGGTGGAATTTTCAAGTCCCTTGGATATCACTAAGGATTGAAAACCTTGGATACCTCTCCTTTGGCTACATACTCTTTGAACATCACTAAAGATATAATCACCAAAAGTTATCCTCACAACACCTCACCTTCCCTTCATTCCTATGCTCTCTCTTCAAAATATGTAGCACTAGTGGATGAGGAAAGGTATCTCACATTAAATCCCTTATGGATGGATGTCAAGATAACTCAAAACAAACCACTTCTTCCACCTCCTAAGAAGGTAGTGAATAAGTATACTAATGCTACTACAATATCAACAACTTCAAGACTAAATATGATATATCCTGAGATGATAGACATAGATTATTTGCCAGGAAATATCCCATTGAACCAGGTAAGTATTTCTCTCTCCTTAAGCCACACTCATTGTAGCACCTATTCTAGTTGCTCTCAAGGGTGGCCTCCTCCTAGATATATATGTTGTTAGCATCATGTTGTGTTCCCCCATGATGTTTTGTGTTGTTTAGGCATCCTAGGATGACCCTTGATAGGTTGTAAGGTCAAGGATACCAAGAGACTACCTCCATTGTGACCATTCTTCTATCTGTATCATCATTCTATCTTGCGTCTCCTCTATTTTATTGTTATGTGTCATGCCTTAGGGGCATAGCGTTGCATTTGATGACTTGGAGGCATCCTCTTATGTGATTTTTCCTAAGGCACTTGTTCTCCTGTCTCATTTTATTGTTTACCTGCTAGTGATTCTATCTAGTCAGTCGATGACGAAAAATATAAAAATAACTAATACGGACCACGTGTCCCTTCAGTAAGAAAGCAAAAATGGACTTAATCCATACATGAAGATGGGGTTGATTTATATATCTAACACTTGGCTAGTAGAATCACTTTATGTGATATTTGATGTTGTCTTATCTTTTCTAACAAATCATAACAATACATTTGCTCTGTGCACTTTGATTGTCTTGTATCTTGCCTTGTTGTTACACTCAGTTTTGAGATGCTTGTAGTATAATCCCAAAAACTATACTCATATTCAAACCCATATGTATAGCATTGGCTTCTTTGTTTTCATGCATAGATTTCATGTTTTGCTTAGATTAAGATGTGTTTATGGGAACATTCGGTGATCATGAGCACATGCTGCATTGGGGGCATGGGCTTTGTGAAATCTCTTTTTTCCTTGTGTGTTTTCTCTCTACCTTAATGTGCTTGATATTGGTACATGACATCAACCACCTTAAGGTGGGGGCATATATAAGGTAAGTTGTCTGATGATTTTGGTACTAACAAAGCATGTTTGTAAGCCCTCTACGGAGGCAGGATGTTGTATCTGTGACACGAGTGCACATATTTATCTATATTGCAATCAAAGAAGCCCTCTATAGAGGCAGTATAATGTATCTCTTGAGCTAGTGCATATCCTTTTGTCAAAAATCCCTCTACAGAGGTGGGATGGTGTATCTCTTGAGCTAGTGCACATCCTTTTATTTCAAAAGTCCTCTATGGAAGCGGGGTTGGATCTTGAGACTATTTTCCCTTAAGCATGTCTTTAGTGGTTGTTGTGGCATAAGCCCAACCATCAGGTGTGTCTGCAATGTGTTTGAGATGGTAGGACTTAGCTATAAGTTCTTTCCATCACCTTTTTTTTCATGTTTAAGATGTATGGTATGTCTATGGTATTTTATACGAAACTTGTGTCTTCCATGTGTCCTCAGCATGTTTTACCCCTCACGTAGTGTAAAGGGTGTGGCAATGAGTCTCCCCTACACTTGGGTTTTGTATGGCATGTTTTCTCCCTCACATAGTGTAAAGGGTGTGGCGATGAGTCTCCCCTACACTTGGGTTTTGTATGGCATGTTTTCTCCCCTTGGTGTAGTGTAAAGGGTCTCGTGATGAGTATCCCCTACATTCTTGGTGTTTTGTGTTGTAATTTTTATTTCCATGCATTTATAGATAAAAATGAAAATGTTATATCACTGTATTCACCATGTTTTGCATGTCTTCAATATTGTCTTCTCCATGTCTTGTGTGCCTGTTACTATCTTCTCCATGTCTTACGTGCCTATTACTATCTTCTTTGTATCTTGCATGCCTGTTACTATCTTCATTGTGTTTTACATGTCTGTGATGTGTTTTCCTAATGCTTACCTGAGACTGGGGACTAGAAATAGTTTCTCAATCTTTATGTATGTATTAGCTTCAAGTGCCTGGCATGTTTGCTGTGTTTTTGACCGTACTTTAATGCATGTATGGGTCATAAGGTCATACATACATTAAAATGGGGGCTAAATGTTACGTCGTAAAATGTCCCCTAGGACTTTTACCTCCTAAATTTAGCTCCTGGGTCCTTTAATTTTCATCATGCATGTTAGAAATGAATCCCGAGACAAAATGCCCTGAAATCCATGACAAATGGGACTTAGGGGACATCTCTAAGCTTAACCCTAATTCAAAATAGGTCGTAGGGCTTGGGCGCCCGCGCCCTAGCCCTACCTTATTTTGTTGGGGTCCCTAATTTGAATGTCGGTTGGAGACTGTTAAAAGGTTTCCGTTGTTAGCATCTTGAGTTTGAATTACAAAATTTGTAATGAGAATGCATATATAATCATGTTTAGGACTTCATTTGCAAACTAGAAGATGATTTGGAGATTTTGGCAAACTTATGATTTTAGAGAATTCAAGGCATTCATTGTGTTGTAGAGAAGACTTGTGTTATTGTTATGTTTGTTATTGTAGATTTGGCTTCATCTTCTCATGGCATGAAAGAGCTTCATCTCAGTGAGAGCTACACCTTTGAGGTGATATCTATTTGTGATTCAATCTATCATTTTTATCATTGTTTTTGCCTCTGTCATGCAAGGACACGCACTCCCTATCTAACAACGGTGTTGGAAGGCTTGAATGCCATTCTAGGGCTTGACCAAGGCAAGCTCCTAAACACCACAACCCCAACCCCTCTCTTGTGGTTGTAGGTGACAGGTGCAAGATCTCGCAGAGTGGAGTTGAAGAGGACTGTTGCAGAGCATAAGGATTCTAGATTTGAAGAAAAAGGTAGAAAATATCACAAAAGGTTAAGGGTGTCCACACCTTTGACCCTTAGTTTCACAGCACAAAAAACCTCTAAAGTGGTTGCAGTCAGTAGCATAGAAGATCCCTAAGCCCTCTAAAAAAGCAGCACCTTGGGCTTGGGTGCCCACTCTTTCACCCCCAAATTTTCTATATTCTGAAACCCAAATTTTGATATGTATATGATCTGTATTTAATAGCTTTTTGTAGAAGGATTTACCAGGTTTCATCCGTTTGTTTATGATTTTGTACAATTAGGCTTTTAAGCTAAATTAGACTAAGATTGATACTTAATCAACCAAATCCAAATTTCCTTATCATTCCAAGTGACAACCAACCTGATAGTTGAATCCTCTTGCATAAGTTGTTATCCAACTCAGTTAAATGTCCTTGAATGTATTGAGTGAAAGGAGGACCTAACTAAACTATCCATTAATCCCATCAACCCTCTTTTCCGTCATTACAGGATTATTGTAATAATTTTATTCTACTCTAAAGATTGAGTTGTGATGAAACTTATTTTGAATGTTATGATATTATATAAATTATGCTATAATGATGAATGCAAGATTATTGTACTAAATTTCGATGCCATTATATTTTTGTATAATCAGTTCATTTATGTACTTAAATTTTATTTCATAAGTTGCTACTTCTAATCTCATTTTGTGTTTTCAAGTATAAGGGGACTGGTTAAGGATTAGTTAAGGTAAACAAAGGCAATCCATGGGAAGAAACCTAATATATATTAATAGTGTCACTATTTTGCTGTGATGTGTGTGATTATGAGGTTTGAGTCATCCTAATTTCTTTCATTGTGCTTGTAGTTGTCATTGTTAGCTTAATGATGTTTATTTATTATTGATATGGATAGTTGAAGGCTATTATACCAATAATAATTATGACTAATTGTTTGGGTCTTTGATGGTTTTGATTTATCTAATGGACAAATGAGATTGGGTAAATACTTGCACTTATATGTTATTGGAAATGCACATCACATTTCATTGATTGTACATGTCGAAGCATAGAAAAACATTATCCTGGGTGTTTTTATACTTTTTGTTTTGTATTTGCATATTATTCTATTCTATTTTTTAGATGGTTGATTCTTTAGGTGAGTGTGAGATCATAATGGGCCAAATAGTGGCAATGAAGGAAAATTTTGCATCAAAATGTTAGCCAAAATCATGAAACTCTTTTTTAGGCTCAAATTTTAGATTTAAGTAAAAAGAAAATGAATATTATCTTTCCAAAATAGATATCTATTATGAAAAAAATGGATAACCATTTTGATTTTATTTTCTCCCAAAAAACTACAAATTGCATGGGGAAACCAATATCCATTTTGGTTTTAAAAATTTTCCACCAAAAAGTTGAATGGGAATTAGGCTTGGGAATCCAAACCTACCTTTTCCATGCAAATGAAGAGTTGGGATGTTTTCATAGATTTTTCTCAATTTCACCCTTGATGCTAACAGATATTTTTTATCCAAATTTAATAAAACAAAAAGGTTATATTTGGGAAACTCTCAAGAATATAAAAATATAATTATATTCTATTCCTAATTATAATTTTAATAGGTAATTATTAATAACTTTCTACATACACTATGTCTAAATTCCTCATGAGCATACTAATTAAAAAACATTTATAACTTTCAAACCATTTCACCTTTTTCAAATATGAAAGATGTGTCACACTCTAAACATTGTTGAATATAGATCTAATTTTATATTTTGAATTTTATTTTTTTTGACCAAGTTAGGTTGGTTGGGAAATTATTTTTTAATATTTTTAAAAATTGTCGTAAAAAATTCATAACTAATTATTGTTGGATATATGTCTAATTTTATATTTTGAATTTCATTTTTTTTGGACCAGGTTGGTTGGGAAATTATTTTTTAATATTTTTAAAAATGTCAGTAAAAAATTCATAACTAATATTTAATTTAAGAAAAACTCACTAATGTCTCACATCTAAGAATATATATATATATATATATATATATATATATATATATATATATATCGAGTGGGTGTGGTCTAGTGGTTAAGACCACTTGGTCCTTACTGTGGAGACCAAGGTTCAAATCCCCCCAAAGATATCTTGGCTTCTAAATGGTTGTGGCTCTATGTAGGTGACACATGGCACTCTGAGGTCCTTAAATGGAGTGTGCTTGAATTCTGGTGTTCTCTGGTCTCTGCAGCTCGACAGGTCATGGTAGCAATGGTGTACAATGATGAATCTACTAGTGGTGATCCGCGCCACAAGCGGCATGATGGCAGACTTAGCAGGGCTGCACCGCTGGTGATCCGCGCTGCAGTGGTGGTGGTAGTTCTATGGGAAGGAGGTCCCCCTTGTGACCTCCACTGGAGTGGGCTAGCCTAAAAATCCCTCACTTACCAATAATATATATATATATATATATATATATATATATATATATATATATATATATATATATATATATATATATATATATATATATATATATATATATATATATATATATATATATATATATATATATATAAAATGAGACCTACTTATTTTTTAAAAAATTTTAATAGTGCTTCATTGAAATATCCAATTTTCACCAAATAGATTTAATTTTTTTCATAACTAAGATGTAAAAATCTTGTTACCTTGAGTGAATGAGTTTTTGGAAACATACCACAACATGGTTTAGTGGTAAAAGAGTTAATAAATAACTTTTCCTCATACTTAGAATTTTCCTTTTGGATATTTTGCAACTTAAGCACATGACTAAAGTATGAAGGGAGGAGCTTGACACTACGCATAAAATTTACCAAAAGGGGGCCCATTGAAGGAGATCCATGATAAATTATTAGTGATGGCCAAGGTATGCAAAAGTAACAAAGAGGAATCAAACTTATAAATTTTTGGACTATTGGGGGAGGTACCACATATTGTACATGAAAGTAAATATCAATTATATAGATAAGCATGTAAGCATATGGGCCATATAAAGAAATAGAAAAAATGAATACATCGTGTGATAAGCATTATAATATACATAGAATGATAAAGCATGATAAGTACATATGGATTGGAGATATGATTTAAAAGGTAATGCTACTCCTAGCATGGGCAATAAAAATGGTCAAATGGCCTTTAATGGCCAAGAATATGTTCCATGTAAGTACATAAGGAGCTATAATGACATCTTCCCCCAATATGGGGTCTAAGAGCATGAGCACACAATGGTGTAGGTAAGTGATGCAGAGGTATTGGTAGTGGTTGCTGGTACTTGCACAATGAACCTTGCTTTCCAGGTTTCCTTCTCTAGATTTCAAAGGTTATTTGACACAAGACTACACAAGGCTACACAAGAGACTGACCTAGTCTAGGACCACACCCTGGTGTCCACCACATATACTACTCAACTCTCTTTTGGGGAGTCTCTACTCAACCCAATCAACAAACACATACACCTCCTAGGATAACAATCAAACTACAAATACCTCTACCAACGGGATCTCAAACTCCAACCAACACACACTTGTTAAAGACGTGACCCACACAAGGTCTCTGACCCAATAACTTCACTCTACACCTTCAAAGACAGTGAGCAGCAAATTACCATATGACTGTCCTATGACAGTGCCTAAAGGAGGCTATTTCCTTGTAGCCCTTGAGAACAACTAACACAAGGATAACTCCTCAAACCTGCAAAGGGAAATCAAGACATATTACACATTCTAATACCCATTATGGACTTACACCTACCTTCCAAGTTGCAAGGCCATACTCTGTCATAGGTTTCAATAATAGAAAACTATTCTTTTTAGGAATTAGGCCTAATTTGAAGGCTCAATGAAGGAAGTGTACCAAATCCACTTGCTCAAGAGCAAACAAGTACCTGCACAGGTCAATTTCCATCTGTAAACACTAAATCCACCATCCATTTGGTTGGCCTTTTGACCGTTTCTTGCAAACTCACTATTTTCCACCTTTTGCATTCTAACTAGTCACCATGCAGACTAGTTAGGCTCATGTCAAATGCCTTGGAGAGAAGAGTGCAACCTAACAAGCAACCAAAAACATGAAATCTAACCTACCTTCCTCCATCCTACTGAAAATGGGTGGTGTCTTTCAGAGGACAGAGGAGAAATTCCTCATTTTTGCTACAAAACCCTAGTTTTGAGGGTTCTTAGCCAATTTGCACAAAATGATTAAATACAAATAGCACAGCGGGTTTCAAAAGCTCTAAC
Source organism: Cunninghamia lanceolata (assembly GCA_027924645.1). Lineage (NCBI taxonomy): Eukaryota > Viridiplantae > Streptophyta > Pinopsida > Cupressales > Cupressaceae > Cunninghamia > Cunninghamia lanceolata. The sequence goes on from BSBN01000007.1 coordinate 2,058,841, forward strand.
TACATGCAAATGAAATCTATTTCAAAAATCTAACATATTTTCCAAGTTTCAGTTCCTTCACTATCCATACAGAACCGTACAGGATGACTATCTTTCAGAAAATGTAGAAAAAATAGTTTTTGCACTTCAAAAATTCCTCCACTTCATCATTATTGGCATGTGATTACAGTTCCCTACCTATAGAAGGCTTGGTAAAAATTTCTTCTTCTCCTCCAATCGTACAACTTCTCTCCAAGGGCAGTGAACCGTTGGAGGTTACATTCTTCACAAGAAACCACATGTTTCTTAGTGTAATTACATGCAAATTGGCCATAGTAAGGCCTAAATTGGACAAGTCGACCAAATGGACCAAGTCCTTATTACAAAACTCATGAAAATGGCTTTCAAAGCCTTAGAGAGAATAAAATAACATGACAACAAAATAGGACATAGCCAAAAATGACTAGAACTGGGAGCTCCTGCACCATACTCCCCCTGTAGGAAGAACTCAAGTCCCTTGAGTTGCCAATTGTTGAAGTGTCATTCCATGCTTCAATATATCCACTTCAGTTATCCAAGTGGCCTCTGAGTCAAGAAGATCCTTCCATTTCACCAAGTAGTCTTTGTAGACACCTCGCCTAGTCTTCTTGACAACTTTGGAATCCAGAATACATTCCAATTGCAAAGGTTTTCTTGGAGGCAAATCCTTGATCCAATCAGCATCTATATCCACCACATCTAATCCACTTTCACCATGTAATGGAGGTCTAAAAGGAAAAAGATCACAAACATTGAAAATTGGAGAGATACCAAGGTCAGATGGTAACTCAATCTCATATGCATTTGGACTAAACTTGTGCACTACTTTGCATGGCCCAATCTTCTTCATCCAGAGTTTGGTTGGCTGACCCTTTGGCAACCTTTCTTTCCTCAGATATGCCATAACTAAGTCTCCAACTTTGAATTGCAATTCTCTTTTCTTCAAATCTGCCCTTTCCTTGTACTTTGTGACTATTTTTTCTAATTGCAACTTGACTTGATCATGGGCTGTTTTCATGGAGGCAGCAAACTCTTCACCAAGTGCACTCCTTCTATCCCATCCTTGGAGATCCTTTAGTTCAAGTGGTCCCCTTGGGTGAAAGCCATAAACTACCTCAAAATGACTTTTACCACTGCTCCTGTTCACTAAATCATTGTAGGCATATTCAGCCTGACTGATAACCAAGTCCCATGCCAAACCATGCTATTTTGTAAGGCATCTTAGGAGGTTTCCAAGTGATCTATTAACCACCTTGGTCTAACCATCAGTTTGTGGATGGTAGGCTGATGAAAAGGACAACTGTGTGCCCAACTTTCTCCACAAGGTCCTCCAGAAGTGACCCACAAACTTAGAATCTCTGTCAGTGACAATTGACAATGGCAAACCATGGATTCTTACTACCTCTCTAAAAAACAAACTTGCAACATGAGATGCATCATTTGTGCATTTACATGGCACAAAATGAGCCATCTTGCTAAACCTATCAACAATAACCAACACACTATCCACCCCTCTAGCTGTCCTGGGTAACCCAAGTACAAAATCCATGTTTATACTTTCCCAAGGTCTGTTGGGAATGGGAAGGGGCTGGTATAGAAATGCATTTGAAGACACACCCTTGGCCCTTTGACAAATTGCACAACTAGCAACATACTTCCTCACATCGGATTGCACCTTTGGCCAAAAATAAAACCTTGTAACTTGTTCCAGTGTCTTGTCTAAGCCAAAATGTCCTCCCAAAGAGCCATTATGCTTCTCCTTGATGATGTTGTCCCTCATGGAACACTTAGGGATACACAACAAATTGCCCTTAAATAAAAGGCCTTCCTGCAAAACAAAATCTGCATACTCTCCATGGAATGTGTTAGCCAAGTTCAAACAAACATCATAAGCCTCTTTGAAATATGAATCTTCTTTATATAATTCCTTCAAACCATCAATGCCCATGCTTTCTAACTGAATTTCATGAACAAGAAGCAACCTCCTACTTAAAGCATCAGCCACCTTGTTAGAAACACCTTTTTTGTGCTTAATTGTGAAGGTATAAACTTGTAACTGTTCCATCCATTTAACATATCTATGGTTCAATTTTTCTTGGCTGTTTAGGAAGCTTAAAGCATGATTATTAGTAAACACAATAAATTCTTTGGGCAATAAATAATATCTCCATTTTTTAAGAGCTTGCACCATTGCATAGAGCTCTAGGTCATAGGTAGAGTACCTTTGCTTGGCTTCATTCAACTTCTCTAATAAGAATGCCATAGGATGTCCTTCTTGGCTGAGAACAACACCAATAGCTTGCTGACTTGCATCACACTCAACAACAAACACCTTATCAAAATCAGGAAGTACTAAGGTAGGCAACTCAGCCACCTTTGTTTTCAACAACTTAAAACTAACATTGGCTTCCTTTGTCCATTGGAATCTACATTTGACTCCACCCTTGATGGTGTTGGGGATGGGAGCACTAATGTGACTAAAACCTCTGATAAACTTCTTATAAAAAGTTGCCAATCCATGGAAACTTCTCACATCTCCCACTATCTTAGGAGTAGGCCAACTGAGAATAGCATCAACCTTAGAGGGATCCATCTTCAAACAACCATTGGAAATGACAAATCCAAGGTATACAAGTTCAGTTTTCATGAACTCACACTTGTCTAAGTTGATCATCAACTTGTGCTCATGTAGCTTCTCCAACACCTAACCAACATGCTTCACATGCTCTTCTTTTGTCCTGCTGAAGATTAGTATGTCATCAAGAAACAATAACAAACTTACCAATGAATTCAACTAATACCTCATTCATCAAGCACATAAATGTACTTGGAGCATTGCTAAGACCAAATGGCATAACAAGCCATTCATAAAGACCATCATTAGTCTTGAAAGTAGTCTTCCATTCATCTCCCTATCTGATCCGGATTTGATGATAACCTGATTTTAAATCTATCTTTGAGTAATAGCATGAGCCTCCAAGATAATCTAAAAGATCTTCAATCCTTGGCATTGGGAACCTATACCTTATGGTGATCTTGTTTATGGCTCTTGAGTTCATACATAGCCTCCACTTTCCATCCTTCTTAGGAGCAAGTACACTTGGGACTGCACAAGGACTTAAACTCTTCCTAATCAGCCCTTTCTCCAAGAGATCTGGAATTTGCCTTGCCACCTCTTCATTTTGTTGTGGTGTCAGCTTATAGAAAGCCTTATTAGGCAATGTAGCACTAGGTATTAAGTCAATCTGATGACTTATGTCCCTCATGGGTGGTAAGGAGTTAGGAACTTCCTCTACCACAAGATCTTGATACTTATCTAGAAGTTGCTGCACTTCCAATGGAATCTCCTTCTATTTTTGATCTTGCTGATCTGATCCACTCTTGGGCTTCATGACCAAGGCATACCCTTGGGTATCCTTCTCCTTCAAGAGGTTCAAAAACTCTTTGCCATTCACCAACATGACACTGTTGTCATTGTTCTTCCTCCCGGTCTGCTCTAACATAGGATCCATCTTGAATGGTCTCCCATTCTTGGCAATGACATAGGTGTTCTTCTCACCATCATGCTATGCTTTGACATCATATTTCCATGGGTGGCCAAGAAGCAGATGAAATGCATCCATGGGGATGATTTCACATAGTACTTTGTCCTTGTAGTCACTGATTTCAAATTCAACCCAAGTTTACTCTTCCACCATGAAACTTTGGTTCTTGTTCAACCAAGAGATCTTGTGAGGACTGATATGAGGTAGCCTCTTCAACTTGCACTTCTCAACCATCTCAGTGGATACCACATTTTCAGTAGATCCTGAATCTACTATGATCTTGCAAAGTTTCCCATAGGCTAGGCCTTGGGTTCTAAAAAGATTCTTTCTCTGAGGGGGCTCTTGTTTCAATGGCATCTTCAACATAGACCTCTTAATCATCATACTCTCTCCTTCTAGGACAGGTGCAACACTTCCCATTGGTGAATTCACACTCTCATAGTCATCATCTTTCACTAATTGATTTCTCCTTCCACTGTCATGAGAACTACTATCTTTCTCTAGGCATTTGTTCATTGTATGGCCAACTTGGTTACAGCCATAACACCTTCTAGTGAAGACTCCTGGTCCTCTACCTCCTCCACCATTTCTGCCCCTACCATTAGGTCTTCTCCAGCCTCTGAAGCCTCCTCTATGCTCTGTTTCAGATTGTGTTTCTTGCTGACTGTTATTTTTAGTTTTGTGGAACTGTCCACGGCCAAAACTGCCTCTTCCTCTTTGGTTTCTGCCACCTCTTCCTCTGGCACTTTGATCACCCTTCCTTCTCAGCTTTTCCTCTGCTCTAGAGGCCAATAAGAAGCATTCATCCACTGTTTTAGGGATCACTAAACTGATCTCATCTTGTAGATTATATTTCAGACCGTTTAGGTACCTAGCTACCATCCCCTTTTCATATTCATTATGGTTGGCTCTCATACTTAGTCTATGAAATTATTCTGTGTAGGCAGCCACATCCATGTCTTTTTTGTCTCAAATTTTGGAATCTCCTAATGATTTGAATCTCATAGTCAGGTGGCATGAACTTGCTTATGAGCATAGCCACCATTCTACTCCATTTAGTGATGGGACTCTTCCCAATCTTCTCCCTCTCACTTTGCATGTAGTTCCACCACACAAGTGCAGAACCTCTTAGCCTTGTCTTGGAAAATTTAATCTTCTTGCTGTCATTAAACTCCTTGTAATCAAAGAAGTTGCACATGGCTTCTATCCAATCAGTGAGAGCATCCCCATCCAACTTGCCATGAAAAGTAGGCACATCCATCTTGGGATCACCACTATCTCCATGAGCACCCTTAAGTGCATTCAAGAAAGCTTTCTAATCTGTAGACATGTCCTACCCTTGAGGACTCTCTTCTGCCTCTACTTCATCATTTGTGTTAGAAGAACTTCCATCTTCTTTGGTCTTGCCCTTAGACCCTCTTTCTTCCTGCAATCTTGCTTCAACCATCTCTTCCACCAACTTCTTGATGGCTTCTAGACTCATTGTCTTGGGAGGCATTATACTGGCCTCTATTTCAATCTCCTCATTTGACATACACTACTTCCAATCAGATATTGGCTCTGATACCAATATGATGCAGAGGTATTGGTAGTGTTTGATGGTACTTGCACAATGAACCTAGCTTTCCAGGTTTCCTTCTCTAGATTTCAAAGGTTATGTGACACAAGCCTACACAAGGCTACACAAGAGACTGACCTAGTCTAGGACCACACCCTGGTGTCCACCACATAGACTACTCAACTCTCTTTTGGGGAGTCTCTACTCAACCCAATCACCAAACACATACACCTCCTAGGACAACAATCAAACTACAAATACCTCTACCAACGGGATCTCAAACTCCAACCAACACACTCCTGTTAAAGACATGTCCCACACAAGGTCTCTGATCCAATAACTTCATTCTACACCTTCAAAGACAGTGAGCAGTAAATTACCATATGACTATCCTATGACAGTGCCTAAAGGAGGCTATTTCCTTGTAGCCCTTGAGAACGACTAACACAAGGATAACTCCTCAAACCTTCAAAGGGAAATCAAGACACATTACACATTCCAATACCCATTATGGACTTACACCTACCCTCCAAGTTGCAAGGCCGTACTCTGTCACAGGTTTCAATAACAACAAACTATTCTTTTTAGGAATTAGGCCTAATTTGAAGGCTCAATGAAGGAAGTGTACCAAATCCACTTGCTCAGGAGCACACAAGTACCTGTACAGGTTAGTTTTCATCTACAAACACTAAATCCACCATCCATTTGGTCGGCCTTTTGACTGTTTCTTACAAACTCACTATTTTCCACCTTTTGCATTCTAACTAGTCACCATGCAGACTAGTTAGGCTCATGCCAAACGCCTTGGAGAGAAGAGTGCAACCTGACAAGAAACCAAAAACATGAAATCTAACCTACCTTCCTCCATCCTACTGAAAATGGGTGGTGTCTTTCAGAGGACAGAGGAGAAATTCCTCATTTTTGTTGCAAAACCCTAGTTTTGAGGGTTCTTAGCCAATTTGCACAAAACAATTCAATACAAACAGTATAGGGGGTTTCAAAAGCTCTAACTACATGCAAATGAAAGCTATTTCAAAACTCTAACACATTTTCCAAGTTTCAGTTCCTTCACTATCTGTACAGAACTGTACAGGATGACTATCTTTTAGAAAACACAGAAAAAATACTTTTTGCACTTCAAAAATTCCTCCACTTCATCATTATTGGCATGTGATTACAGTTCCCTGCCTATAGAAGGCTTGGCAAATGTTTCTCCTTCTCCTCCAATCATGCAACTGCTCTCTAAGGGCAGTGAACCGTTGGAGGTTACATTCTTCACAAGAAACCACATGTTTCTTAGTGTAATTACATGCAAATTGACCATAGTAAGGCCTAAATTGGACAAGTCAACCAAATGGACTAAGTCCTTATTACAAAACTCATGAAAATGGCTTTCAAAGCCTTAGAGAGAATAAAATAACATGACAACAAAATAGGACATAGCCAAAAATGACTAGAACTGGGAGCTCCTACACCAGTAAGGTGATAAGTCTCTCATGGTTGTGGGTAGGAACAAGGTAATGTGTGAGGGAAGGTATGGTACCCCTAGTATATACAGAGCATATGGCAAGGACATTGCTATGAAAGCCTAGGCTGTGATAAAGGGAAGGAATTATATCCCAAATGTAAAGATGTAATCATGAAGGTACAACACATATAAAGAGGGAAAATATGATGTGTCTAATGTAATGATGTAACATGGTAATCTCAAGTGTGATATGGAAAGGCATGATGCCTCCAATATAAGGATAAATGCTAAGGATATGTAAGAGGAATGTAAATGGTATAAAGGGGATGCTCTAGAAGCATAATATAAAAAATGTAGGCTCAATAAGTGACTCTAAAAGTAAGATTTGAACTAGTATAGGTTCCATATGTAGGCTCTAAGTAAGCATGGTGTGTCAATATAAACTCAATAAGTATCAACATAGGCTCAATAAATGACTTAAAAGTGTAGTATATTAATATAAGCTCAAACTATAAGCTCTAAGTAAACATAGTATAGCAATGCGAGATCATTAGGCGGTGGTCAAAGACAAAGAAATTAACATGGACATAAGCATAAAATGAGAAACAAAAAGCTAACATGAGAAAGAAGACATGATAAAAGTAAAAGCATAGTGTAATAAGGGACAACAAGGTAAGAAAAACAAGTGTGTGCCCCAAATGGAAATGCAAATAGGTCATAAAACCAAGAGGGGATAGAAAATGAAAAAGGTGTTAAAGAGACAAAAGGAACAACCTAATTAGAACAGTGAGACAAAAAACAAAGGCATATGAACTAAAATATATGAAAAATGAATAGGAAAAACAAGAAGAGTAAGTGAAACAAAGAATGTTCAATACCAACCAAAATTCCACCCAACAGGGGGAAAATTAGCATGTAAACAAATATAAAATGTGGAATAAGTATTAAAAATACCACAAATAAGGTATAATAAAAAATATTCAAGCAAACAAAGTAAATAAAAAAATCAAAGAGATGAAAGTGAAGTCTAAGCCATAGGTATATGTGGATATATACTATAGTGATGCTCATAAATAATTGAAAAGAATTCTTTTTAGGTGCCCTCTTTAGTGTCATGGCCCATTCATTTGTCTTCTTGTTCTTTTTCTTTTGCTCTTCTTTACTTGTCTTTTTAATGGCATGTGCTTCTTTTTTATTACAAATGCATGTTCAACCATATAAAATTAGACACCTTTCACATTATTAATAAAATATTATTAATGTGACTTAGGCTCACTTTCCACATTATCATAATTATCAACCATACCATGTGCTTCAATATTAAATGAATGTTGTGGAAATATATTTCCGTAAGTTCATAATTTCTACTATTAAAAATACAACAGATAGATTTGGTTAATCCTTTCAAATTTAATTTATTATTATCAATAAAATCTTGTGCCTTATACTTAAGGCCTATTCATTTCATCTTTAAAATTATACTTTATATTTTATTTAAATGTAAATGTTTGGCTCACATTTTCCCTTATCATCCTTTTAAATTTTATGAAGAAAAAGAATAAAATCCTTTTTTTTTAAATAGTACAAATAAATTTATAAAAATAAAGTTTATGTTGACCAACATAATATAATTACAATTTAAGTGAAAAAAAACCTTTAAAACAGGCCACCCTATACTAAGATTCATGTATACTATTATAAAATTTATGTGGGTGTCTTTTACCACCTTTTTTTTTTTTTTTAATACTGTACTATTCCTCTTTTATTAATATAAAGTTTAATAGAAAATATTCATCAAAATAATTGAAGTGAAAAAAACTCTTAAAACAGGCCACTAAGTATACTATTATAAAATTAATTATTAAATTAAAAACTTAATGTACACGAAATTTGTTCCCTGAAGAATCGGGTGAGCTCTTTTATAATTTTTTACTGTAAGTTATTGGTTTCTTTTGCCATGCTAAGATTCGGGTCTGGTTCGTATTTAGTTTGGATTTGAGATCGATTTGACAGGAGATTTTGCATATGCAGACAACTATGGTTTTATCCTAGATGAACTTAGCAGAAAAATTGAATACCCTTTTCAATTTTTTATTTTTTTAAATTGTATTTAAATTTTTTAAAAATCTGTCCTCCTGCAAATGCAAATAACGTGTCCTTCCTGAACAGATTAGCAAGCAACATCATCCATTTAGTGCATTTTGTAGACATGATGTGACGCAACATGAAAGTGGGCAGCTTTCACATATAACTTTCAAGGTGCTTGACAATGACAGTCTTTCAAGGTGCTTGACAATGACAGTACAGGGATGATTTGTCACTGAACTCTATCATATCCTCACCAACAATGGAGACAAGCTTGAGCTCTTTGAATTTCATGAGTGGATGAGATTAAGGTCAATTCTAAGGGTAATATTTCTTGTGAGCAATTTATACATAGGATGATGGCCAAGTCATTTTAGGTTTTTCTAGGACAATGTGGTGAGTATTTTGCATGTGTTTTTAGAAATTTATAAGAGTTATTGTTTAAATAGTATTTATCATGTTCTTTTTCTTAATGGAGGAATCAATACCTGGTTGGATCCACCAAGTGAAGTCCTAACATGCACCATTATAACCTCCGTCCCTATGAGCTGTCCTCCACCCATGGGGGTAAATTCATAATAGTACTTATCATGTTAATGGAATTGTAGCCCTTCAAACTTAATGGAATTGAAACCCTATTATATGCTGACAAACACTTAACACCAACCAATCAATTTAATTTCAGAAATAAAATTATCAAATACTAATTGAGCTCCTTTACAAAGAGGAAATCATTAAAAAAGAGGGAATTATGTCATCGTGTAGAAATAATTGTGGTTGATTTTATAGCATATTAAAAAATGATATTGCAATTAAAAAGTTTGATCGAAAAAACCATATTTTATGAGTAAAGAAAGCTAAAATTTCTTATGGTGCCATTTGTGCTTATCTTCTGCAATTATCTTTGTAATTTAATGTTATTTAAATAGAAAATAATTGGCAAATGAAAACCATTAGAACATTCTTTTCACGCCCCATTGTTTATTCCATTTGGCGAGCCGAAACCGTACTCAAAATTCTTTACGACACTCCAAATGCTAACTGAATCATTTGCACGTATCTTCGTTTTCTTTTGTTCTCATTGCTTTTCCTTAAATATATTTTTCTTTCCATCAATTTTTAAACATTTTTTCAGTTCCAATGTTAGGTCACAGACTGAGAAAACTTAAGAAATCAACCCACTACAGTAAAGTGATTTATGTGTGGTGAAATACTTGCCGTGATGAGATTTTCTTAAATTAGGTGACTGTACCAGCATTATTACAACGATTAGTGTTTTCTCTGTCCTTTGCAATGTATTTTCATTGTTTATAAATATTGGTTCTTTCATAAACATGCTCACATTGTGTTATCAAGTGAAGCACTGCAGTAGTACTTTTAAAGGAGTGTACTCAGAGAAACTTATTTCAATGGCAATGGAGATGTTTCATAAAGCAAGGCCTTACATAGCAATGACGTCACTGCAGTTTGGGTATGCAGGGATGGCCATAATTACTAAGATTTCTTTGAACAATGGAATGAGCCACTATGTTTTGGTAGTGTATAGGCACACGGTTGCTACCATTGTCCTTGCTCCTTTTGCTTTCTTCATTGAAAGGTATTTAGTGATTTGATTAAACCCATGACTTTACACTGGTAAACAATTTTGTTTTTGTTTTATCCTAAGAGATATATAATTAATCGATTTTGTCTCCTTGAATTGCAGGAAGGTGCGACCCAAAATCACATTTCAAATATTCTGTCAGATATTTGCACTGGGCTTGTTGGGGTATGTAAATTGCCTTTCATTTTCTCCTTTTTCTCCCTGATTTATTCATTATTATAATTTCTTGGAACATTGGCAGGCCTGTACTGGATCAGAATTTCTATTACCTGGGTTTGAAATTTACTTCTCCCACTTTTGGTGGTGCCATGAATAACTTGCTTCCTGCTACGACTTTTGTGATTGCTTTAATTTTTAGGTAATTAATTGTTTTTCAGTTTAAATGTCTGTTATTTTTTTAAATAGGAAACAGTTTTAACACTCTACTTATATATCATTCATTTCAATGGTCAAATAGGCAATAGCCATTTTACACCTCATCCACAATAAAAAGTGGTAAATGCTTGTCCTACTTTTATTGGTCAAAATTGACCCTTAACTGTTGAAGTGGATCACAGTTTAACAGTCAAAGATAAATATTAGTTAATAAAAGAATTACTGTATTGTTAATAAATATCACCTAATTCAATGGCCAAGTGTAAAATTGCGATTGATTGCTTGATCTGTGAAGAAAATTATATTTAAGTAAAGCCTATTAGAAGCCACAATTCTTTACTTTTAAGTTGGCAAAATTATTCTTGAAGAAAATGATATTTAAGTAGAGCCCACTAGAAGCCACAATTCTTAGCTTTTAAGCTGACAAAATTACCATTCCACCAATTATCTTATTTATACCAAAAAATGATAAAATATTACCTTATTTTTTACCATTAAATCAATTAATCTTTAAGAAAAGTCTGCACTTACCTCTATGTCTAGTACATTGTTATTATTACCATATACTTTCAAGGCATTTTTTTAAAATAGCAGAAATTTATACCCCACAATTTACTATTTAACTACAAACATATATGACAATTGTCTGGTCCCTTTCAAAATCCTTACTTACATTAATCAAAAATATGTGTGATTACAATTTTATAGATATAACAGTTTTTAAACTTAAAAATTGGATGTGTTATATTATTCAGAATGGAGAGAGTAAAAATTCGAGAGATACGCAGTCAAGCCAAGATAGTGGGAACACTGGTGTGTGTGGGTGGAGCAATGCTGATGACTTTGTACAAAGGAGCTCTTGTACCAATGCCTTGGTCTTCACATGACCATCATTCTTCAAATGCTGCTGCCTCTCATGATAATAATAGTGATATGATTAAAGGTTGCATATGTTTAATTATTGCAACACTTGCTTGGGCCACCCTTTTTGTTCTTCAGGTAACTAACACCACTTGTTTTGCATCCTTAATCTCTTCTGCAAATGTTAAATACTAAACCAATGCATTCTTCTAGTTTGGTTTAATCCAATGAATTGATGAATTCAGGCTTCGGTACTTAAGAAGTATTCTGCACAACTCTCACTTGCCACCTTAATATGCTTAATGGGCACCTTACAGTCAATTGTAATCACCTTAGCTGTTGAAAGGCGTCCTTCGGCATGGGCAATTGGATTTGACATGAATCTTCTTACCGCCGTTTACTCTGTAAGTTTTCATTATTAAACCCGGCCATCTAATCTATTTATACCACTTTGAGATCGTCCATCTTAAATGTCAGGAACAGTCATAAAATGCTTTGAGTGGGGATCAATTCAAAAAGGTAGAAGCGCACCAATTTATATAGTATGTTGCTACTCACAAATTATATGTTTTCAATATATATTTTTAAATTAAACAATCTTATATTTGAGGGATAATAACTTCTACAATGCATTACATATTTTCAATACATTTTTAAAAATTGTATAATTTTATAATTAAAAGATAAAAGTTATAAGTTATGATTAGGATTAGCTCTTTGAAACATAAGGTATAGAGTGTAAGTTATTAAGTTATATACGATGTTTAAGACTAACCCTTTGAAATATCCAGATGTTAACGAGTGTAATGTTACTAATGAATGCAGGGAGTGGTGGGTTCTGGAATTGCATATTATGTGCAAGGGTTATGCATGAGGATGAAGGGGCCTGTATTTGCTACTGCATTCATTCCATTGACTATGATAATTTCAGCAATCATGGACTCCATTATTCTTCATCAGAACATCTACTTGGGCAGGTTTGTTTTTCTGCTATTTGTTGCCTGAAGCTAAATTTCTTTTATAACATACTCTGCAATTGGTTTTAGATTTGTTGATCTAATTGAATGAAATTGAATGCAGCGTGGTGGGAGGAGTGGTGATAGTAATAGGATTGTATGGTGTTTTGTGGGGCAAAGTGAAAGACACAAAGTTCTCCAGTTCTACCAACTCGGAAATGCTCCCCACTTGTCATTCCACTAATGATAAGAACAACCTTGAATCTACAGAAACATTTGTGGCGCCAGTTGAATCAACTGCTGTTACTTTCAACATAAAAACATAACCCTCCACAATATGAGGAAGACTGTTTCTGCATTCAGTCTTGATGTAGGTTATTGAGTGGGTACGGCCGAGGACGAAGAAAATCATTTTGGCATGCATTTCTGGTTCGGTACATCCCTAGAATGTGACGTGAGTGGAATGTTGAGAGTGCTATTATCTAATATAATGAGTGAATGAAAAAGATACTTTTGTAATTTCATAAGCTATAGTGCATGAAAGAAGTTCTTATTTTTGAATGAGTTTTCTTTTTTATCAGTATTGTGTAGTGTCAGGTTGGTGTCCCAGTAAGAATCAAAGTTTAAGAATTGGGAGTATTATTATCTAATTTTATAAATGAATGAAAAGTGATTTTTCCAACTCCATAAACTATAGTGTGTTAAGTTACCTTTGAATGATTTGTTTTTAACATCATGATAGTTAATAGTAACATCAGAGTTCTTTGGCGAGGTTTGGTTTTAAACCACCATGATATTGATTAGGCCTGCCCCTTTGTGGCGGCCTTGCTGTTTTTAATGCTTGCTTCTTTGCTGTTTCTTGTCTCTTTTTGTAGTTGGTTCTTTCTTGATTCATGGGGTTGCAGTTTGTTCTTATTGTACAAGGTTTAGGAGCCCTTTCAAAACCCTTTCTGATTCATAGTTCCAGTTAAAAGCGCTTATAATAATCAAAAACATTGGTGTGAAGGTACGGTTTCTTGTTATTGTTTTAATCTAATCAAAAACATTGGTGTATGAATAATTAACCTTTTTTAAATTAAGAGTCAAAGTCTAAGAAACTTCCATGCCACATTCATTATGAATAATCTATCTTCACTAATAAACCAAAAACCCCTTAATAATAAATTTTATCTTTTAACTTAAAAAAATCTCTTCTCTTTTAACCTTATTCAGAAAAAAATCTCTTCTGTTTTAACCTTATTCATAAAAAAATATAAAATAACTTCAATAGCTATTAAAATAACTTTAAAAAAATGTGATTTTTTACTTTATACCTTCCCTATTCTCCTAAGTTCCTAGCATACCCATTGATAAAAAAAATTATACATTTTTCTAGGGCAGTTTGTAATGTCTTAGTCCAAAGCTCCAAAATAAATGTTGTCTATGGGAATGCACATTTATTAAAAAATTATATTTTTTTCTAAGATAGTTTTTAATGTCTTAGTCCAAAACTTCTAAAATAAATGTTGGCTATGGGAATAAATGAATACTTATAAATTTCAATTGGTCATTTATTGTATTTACTTATCATTAACAGTTTTTTATTAAATATGTAATGTTGGTCAACTAAACATTACCTTATATTGAGGCATGTTGTATTATATTTTATATACACTAAACTATAGTCCATTTTTTTTGTAAATAATTAATTTGGTTTTAACAAGGACATTTTACAAGATCTACTTTAAGTGCATATATTTATGTTTACCTTTAAAGCTCTATAGTTCATTATATAATAATAGTGTAAATATGTAATATTTATATGATTATTTTTTATATTTTTGACTTGTGTGTAAATTCACACATTTTACATGGAAGTTGACAAATAAACTTATCTTAGCTTTATGTCATCTCAACAAATTATAAAAGTCTTTGAGTAGAATTGAACCAAGCCACTTCATTTAGAAAATTAGATAAAAGTACATTACCTTATGTTGAGACATTTTGTTTAATATTTTATATACACTAAGCATTATCTTATGACCTTTATATTTTATGTATACACTAAACATTACCTTATATATCAACAACTTCTAAATTTAAAATTTTAGAAAGGAAAGGATCATGTCTACAACCAAAGGGTTGACCCTACAACCCCTAAAATGTCCTATGGTGAATACATAGCCAGATCCAAGTGGGTAATAGCTATATGGAGGTAGGTGCATGGATAAATATCATAAGTGTGCAAGGCTAAGATGAATATATCAAAGTATGTGTTGTTAGGGTTTTGATATAATTGTATTGTAGCATTTTGCAGCGGTATTGAGTTGCAGGGATTGCTGATTGTAATCGGTTTGATTTACTGGATAATAATATTGGACTCTCTGTTTGGTGGATGTAGCCCCTCGGGGGCAACGCCCCTCGACCCCGCCTTGTATCGCGACAGGGAACGTGCCAGGGGCGCTGCCCCTGGACCCCGCAAGGGGCGCTGCCCCTTGACCCCGTCTTGGGGGCGCTGCCCCCAAACCCCTGCAAGGGGCACTGCCCCTTGACCCCGTAGGAATTTGGGGGGAAACCGTGCTGATAAAAGTGGGGTAAATATAACCTCCGAGTCTGATTAGGCTCCATATAACAACATGTGTGTATAAGAATAAGGTGGAGGCTAAATATATGGGAGTGTGTCTGTATAGGGATGGGTAAAGAAAAGGCAAATTAGCCCATCTTTGCACAAGATTGCACCATTTGTTGATATGTACATGTATCAAGATATTTTGTCAAAATGGGCACAAAACTAAATGGGAAATGGTATGGGTATGAAATTTTCACCATTCTAGTACATTTTCCCCCAACTTTGAGGTGCATGTGAATCCTAAGATGATCATGCATCTCAAAGTATGTAGCAATCACAAACATGCATGTCATCTAAATATTTAGACATTAAATGCTATGAAATAGGGTCCACATGAAGTAATGTAGCCTACAATGTGTCACTATCTAATTGTGTCATTCAATATGTGCTCTGCGTAGGAACCTACACAATAGAGAAAAAGAGTACAATGAGTAGATTTTGTCTCACAAGTGAATATTAGGTATAAAATAGGAACTTCCCAACTATCTAAGAAATTGGAAGAACAAGAAATGAGTACAATTAGGAAAATTCCACCTATTTGAAAGACGATAATGGTATGTTTGGAATGACAAGGTGCATGAAGTGCAACTCATGTCATGTGATAATGCTCTATCTATTCATAGTGATAAGTCTAGATGTAGTACCTATCACTACTTGAAAGATCAACATAAGATGCAACGAATTGAAGGAGAGGGCATATATTGTCACTAAAATTCCTATGTTGAGCTTTCAAGTAGTGAAAGGTGCTACAAATACTATACATGAAAGTAAATATCTTCTATATGGACCATGTAATGAAATATAAAAATGAATACATCATGTGATAAGTTATAATATAAATAGAATGATGAAGTGTAATAAGTATGGGTAAAAGTTCAAATCTCTGTCACACTTTCGACCAACAAAACGGTTTTAAGCAGAAGGTTTTCGGTCGAGAAGGTTTCACCCGATAAGGTTCCACCTGAAACCACGTGGCGTATACATGTTGCAGGCATGGACAGTACTTTTTGGGTGGAAGCTTTACACTTGATAGATTACCGGGCGATAAGGTTTTTCCCAAAACAGTTAAAATAAAAGAAAAAAATAATGAGAAATCATTTTGCCAAAATTTGAGTCGAAGGAAAGTCTTCCACCTGGAGCCACGTGACCCCACACACCTCCCAGCCAGTCGCCATTCCTCCATGCCCAATAGCTATTTTTCTTTCACATTTTTTTTGTTTTTTAATTTTATTTCTTAATGAAATGTGAAATTTAATTTTTTTTGGAAAAAAAATATTTATCTCAATTATTTTAAATTTATAAATTTATTTAAAATTGAAACCCTATATCTAAAACAAAAAACTAAAATTTACAAATGAATCAAATCCCTAAATTTTAAATTAAAACCCTAAATATGAATTAAAAATGAAACGAAAACCCAAATTTTAAACAAAACCCTACAAACATGACTAGCTTCATGCTCTCAAAATCATGTTGCAGGTTTGAATCACTCAAAAAAATTTACATCAGCATGATTTTTACTGAGGTATCCAAAAAGACCCAAAAAACAAGGTGGACCAATAGGTGTGCATTAAGTCATGTTTTGTTGGTGCATTGATGTGGAATCACATGATTGGTTTCTATGTAGACCTAAAGAACACATTTTATTTAATTATAAGTAATTTAGTCAACACAAAAAACCTTAAAAACTCACAACTACTAATGCTAAACTTTTAAAAATATTGGACGTTAAATCCATAACTATTGGAACATGCTCAACTATTGGGTCCTCTCCCCTAGATCTATTGTTTCATTACATTATGAATTGTTCATAACTATATACAATCTTGATAAAATGTGATTATAGATTTACAAATGTAATCAAATATAGTAATACATAAGTTAGATAGAATTTTAATCACAAAAATAACATTTGATATTGTTCAATACTAAGACAAAAGTGATTAATTTTCTCATTGAAACTTATATAGTAAATGTACCCTAGATGTTTTAGTCTTAGGTTGTACTATTATTAGAAGAAATCTAATTAGGAACAAAACCTAAGGTGTTACTAAATAATGAATAAATTAAAGGATAACTAACCTAGTCAATTAAGTAAGGATTGTTAGTGTAGGAATACTAATGCTAATAAATAATTATGTATATATTCCACACATGACCTTAAGCCACCTTAGGTGGTTAGGTGTCAAGTTGGAGAGTTCGACAAAACTCTCCAAAACACATGTTGACACTCTCTCTTCCACCTCTAGTTGAGTGTTGAGGTTGACTTTCGAGTCAACTCAGCCTCCTCACCTATATGTACAACTACCTTGTTCATAATCTAATTCACTCCATTTTGTAATCAGCAATGGATTAGTCGATGTTGTTTCAAACATGGTATCAAAGCTTCACTAAGTTCACTGTTGGTTCATTTGGAGGCATAAATCCCCTATTTGAGAGAAATGTTTTGTAAAAAATGTAAATTAAAAAAAAAAATTGACATTTTGCAAGTTTTCGTTAGTAAATTTGAGCAATTCTGGCCTATTCGGCCTATTTACAGCCCATGAACATTCCTAGTTCAAGCATTTGAAAAGAAATTTTGGATCAGCATTTTATGATCTCGTTCATGGATCTGTGGAGGTTTTAAAACCCTCATTTTTTTGGTTCTGGTCATTGGTTTTTCAATGGCCTATTCAATGAGGTTTTATATCTGCAAGTCGCGGTTTTTCATCCACAGTTTTTCATCCACTGATTTGGATGACTCTTTGGTGAGGTTTTTTCAGCTGATTTGGCAATTTGGATGTCAGTCTTTCACTTGTTTTGTGTTGTAGGGCCAACTTAATCTTGTGGGTCATCATTTTTTTTGATCTGGTTCCATAGAGCTCTCCAAACTGCCACTCCAATTTAGTTGACGCCATACTTGGCTGATCCAGCATACAAACTTCTTGTAGAAGAGAAATTTATTGCAAAGAAAGGCCAAAAGGCCTGATTTCTAGGAGGTTGACGCATTGCTGGGTACAGGCATGCCTGTTTGGCATCCATTAACAGCAAAAAATGCCCCAAATCAACCAGATCCGATGTGTAGAGGCACCTATGGGCAGGTTCAGTGGAAGGGAGGCATGACCAGTAGAGATTTTGTCTGTTTACGTGGGTTTTTCCTGCTTGCCTGGGCAATTTTGCCTCTATCTGCAACTTACCCCTGCCTGGCCACCCCTACATGTCTATTTGAGCATTTGCCCTAAATTTATGCCCTTCAATCTCTTTGTGGATTTTTCCCTAATTTTTTGGGCATATAAAAGCATTTAAAATTATGTTTTTACAAATAGGAGCATTTAAATTTGGGCAAAACTGATTTGAGAAGGAATTATGGTTATTAAAACCCTTGTATTTTTTCTTGTCGAAGGTGAAGGGTGAGCCCTGGGTTGGCAGAGGCCAATTCCCCCTCACAATCAAAACCATTGTATTCTATTCTCCTTTTCAATTCCAATGAGTAGTTGGAAGGCTAGGTCCATTATCGCCATAGGCATTTTTTTCTAATTTTAGTACAGTTTTTATTAAATAGGTTATTTACGAGAAATTGATTATGTTATAACTTTTGATCGGTAGCTGGAAATTGAGAACCGTTTTTTAAAAAATTAATTTTTTTTCATTTCCCATGCATTGGTCCTATTTTCCTTGTAAAACTCACTAAGTTATAAAGTGCCACAAATTTGGGGGGCTCACCTAATACTAAATCAGGTGGGGTGTATAGAGTAATGTCAAGAACACTTATGAGTCGTGCCAAAGTGCACTTCCATTGAGTCATGTCAAGAGAACTTCTTCCCTTTATTTCCACATTTTTAGTTATGGGGGTTATTCACGCACTACAGTATAAAGTGCCACAAATACCTGGGATAAAAATATTGAATTATGGGGGGTTCATAGAGTTGTGTCAAGAGCATTTCTGAGTTATGCCAAGAGCACTTCCACAAAGATATGTCAAGAGCATTTCCACTACTCTTTCAACATCCTTCAATATTTTTTTTGCATTACATTGAGATGTGTCGAGAACACTTTCACTACACCATCATCTAATGCTACATGTGAACCCTGAGTTGATTCTTAGAGAACTTCCAGAGATTCATCACAACAAAAGATTGATATCAATTCCTTTGCTTCTACAGATTTCAAGAATTGCTTCACAAAAGGCTTCTAGAGAATCTTCAAAGAAGGACTTCATTGTAGCCACATGGCATGTAATTTTCACATTTCTCTCTTTTGGAGGAAAGTTTTTTTTTCCCACAGGGTTTTCTTTCTTTCTCTACCTTATGAGAGATACATTTGTACAAGGGTACCTCATCAGGCCTAGTAGTTGGGACCCATCTTTATTGTGGCCATCTAAGTTGTGCTTAAGGGGGATGTTAGTGTAGCACTACTAATGCTATTATTTATTATTTAAATAAGTAATTATGTGTATATTCCACATGTAGTGCCCCTCCATTCTCACCTTGGATGATGGTCTGGCTAAAGAGCATGAAGGTGAAGGTAAAATAATAGGAATATTTAGGGTATGTTAGATAGTTGATGTTGTATGTTGTATGATGTTGGAAGATGCTACATTTATATTGGTGACATTCCTGATTATCCTCATGTGGTTTCATATGACAGTTAGTATGTTTTATCGATAATCTTTGTTGTGACATTGATATTTACTTGAGTTATGCATATGTTATGACAACTTTATGGACTTAATTGATTATATGGATCAATTTTATTATGTGCATCACATGATTATTTGATGA
The DNA here is from genome assembly GCA_027924645.1 of Cunninghamia lanceolata. Lineage (NCBI taxonomy): Eukaryota > Viridiplantae > Streptophyta > Pinopsida > Cupressales > Cupressaceae > Cunninghamia > Cunninghamia lanceolata. The sequence goes on from BSBN01000007.1 coordinate 2,078,678, forward strand.
TGTTTCTTATCTAGTCGATCAACTATTGATTATTATGCATCATGTGGTTACTTGTTTGATGTGTGTTTGTGAGAGGAACAGTGTCACATTACTCATGCGTGAGTACCCTGCTACGCTATGATTTCTTTTCATGGTGTGTTTGATTGTATGATTATATCTACATCTATATGTTCAACTATTTTTTGGTTGCTACAAGTTGTAGGTATCAGGCATCGACTCCACCTGAATTGATAGGTTTGAGCATGTCTTAAACCCAATAGAAATTGTTGAACGAAGATGACATATGGTCCCCTAGTTAGCCATCATCCTTGAAAATGATGAGTATCCAGTGTTGCACCCAGTCAATGTTGTTTGTATGGGTGTAATGGTCAGTCACTGTCATTGTGGTCATGCTTTCGATCATGCATTGTGTCAGGTATGGTTCGGCATTTGGGTTATTTAGTTTGGCATTATTTGATTGCTGCTTTGGTTAATTGTTGCATTAAAATAATATTATTAGTTATGAAAGCATTTTTTAAATAAATAAATAAATATAAATGTCTTTATGAGAATTTGAATTTATAGAAATAAATAATTAAAAATAATAATAATAATAAATGTAAATACTAGCTAAAGATAAATAAATAAATTAATATAATTAAATGTTGTGTTAAGTGGCAAAAAAAATATATAATATTTATGAGTTGTCATAAAACTCATATATAATAAATACTAAATAAATAAGAATAAAAATGATTCTTGTCTAGTTGTAAAGGAAATAAATAAGATAAAAAAATATATTGTCTGATCTGGGTGTAAATGGAAAAAAATAGCAAATTGTAAGAAAGGGATTTAGGCAGAATTTATTGCCTTTAATGGGGCGAAATCTTCTGGAAGATATTGGGGGGATTTCTCTCTCATAATAATCCTCAGCAAATGGAACTTTTGGGAGAAGAGAAGAGATGGGAGAGACTAGTTTGTGGCTGCAGTAGTTGAACCTGACATCGAATCTTTAGCCCGATCAAGCAAACGAAATCAGGCTCCTTTGGTTATAATTTCTGTCTCAATTTTCTGTTGAAGCAAATGTTTGATTTATGATTTTTTCTGTCGATTGTAATGTTCTTAAGAGGTTAGAAGCCTTGTTATCAGATCCAATTGTGCATTCTGTATCTTTGCATTTCTGGGAATCATCGATTGAAGTGACTGTCTATCTCTCACCCATTTCATCTCTATTTTTTCAGTCTGTTATGTCAGCCATAACTTTATTTTTACGAACTGGGTTTCTCTAATTGTTTTATATATGGTGCACGACCTAATTATCCAAATCATAGCCAAAAATCAGCTATAACCAGTTTGTCATTTTAGAGATATGAATATTTTGTGACTATCTATCTCTCACCTATTTCATCTCTATTTTTCAGTCTGCTGCATCAGCTATAACTTTATTTTTATGAACTAGGTTCCTCTAATTGTTTTATATATGGTGCATGACCTAGTTATCCAAATCATATATGAAAATCAGCCTTACCCAGTTTGTCATTTTGGAGATATGAATATTTTGTGACTGTCTATCTCTCACCAATTTCATCTCTATTTTTATAGTTTGTTGCGGTAGCCATAACTTTATTTTTATGAATTGGGTTCTTTTAAATGTTTTATATATGGTGCATGACCTAGTTATCTAAATCATATCTAAAAATCAGTCTTGCCCAGTTTGTCATTTTGAAGATATGAATATTTTTTATCTGTCTACCTCTCACCCGTTTCATCTCTGTTAAAACAGTTAGTTGCGTCACCAATAACTCTATTTATTTTGGTTGTTAGTTAGGTTATAAGAAGGCTATTAAATCTATATAGAATAGAAGTAGAAGAATTCAATTTGGATAGAGTGATTGTATATTAATGTTAATAAATTTAATTTAAATTGATATTGATTTTATTACGATTTATTAGTAGAAATATGATAAGTAGATTTGGAATTTATATTTGTAAACAATGTATTTAAGATTTGATTTATAAGTTTGTTTTAGAAATTAATTGATTATGAGTGGAATTGTATAAGGTAAATGGAACTTGTGTAAATTGTATCAGTAGTCATAATAGGGTCATGTTGTCGAGGGTTAGTTTTCCTAAGATATAAATTAGTATGTCCTGATTTCTTGTGTATGCGATGTTGTAAGTGAATTTTGATGTGATATCTATAGGAATGTTTTGTTGTCATGTATTCCTTTCCTCTCAAGCTAACCTTAGAACAAGGTTCTTTCATTGTAGCTTTAGGTTTTGTATCTTGTGATTCTAACTAGTGTAAGAGATTTATAGCATTCTGATATTATAGGCTTTTAGTCTTGCTTATATAGTTATATTTAACAGTATTTACAAAATTGTCAAGATTATTAATGAAATCTACATCAGTTGTAAATAGTGTAAATAATTGTTGTGTTTAATTTGTATGTCTTAGGGTTATTTACATGTTGTTCGCATTCATTTTAATTAAATGAAATTAAAATAAGTCTTAAGAATTATTAGTTACAGCTCTGTATTGTTGAGATAGATTCACTTTATATTTGTTAGATGATTGATCATGAAAATATTGATAAAGGATCTTAGTTTATGATGTGCATCTGAGAGTGAATGTGATGTGAGACCATTATGTTTAGTGGTGTCAAGTGTTTGTGTCATTTAGGGAAGTTGTTTTCAGAGGCCTAGGAAGGTGTAATTGTGTGGGGGTTGGCTATGTGTGCATCATGTGAGTTGAATGAACTACATGCTTGAAATGTTGCCTCTTAGGGTAAGTGCAAGAAGATAGGGGGCCAAAAAGGGGTCTTAAGTGGCCACTTTCTTTCTGAAATCAGGAAATGCTAGCCTTGGATGAGAAATTGAGCATAGTTACACGCAAAATTTGGAGATGCAACCAAAACAATGTTCGTAGTGCTCCGAGTCTACTTTCTAAACTACTAATTTTTTTTGAAAATAGTATAGATTAAGGGGTTCAAAAGAGGGAGCCACAGAAATTGGTGTTGTTTCTGTCAAAAAAACATAACATAGCATGTTTTGTGGCTCCCTCAAAAGGTTAACTTTTTTCTGTATTTTTAAAATCGCTTTAGTGAGAAATTAGCTAATAGCATGTAGTTTATGTCCGATTTTTTTGATAATTTTTTTATGAATATTTAATTTTTTACTAATTTTTAAAGTGGACACATCCTAAAAAATAGAATTTTGGTCGTGCTACCCCTATAAATTTTTAAAACTAATTGAAAATTATTTTTTCTTTTTTTTAACATGTGTAGAATGGAGTCTAGTTTCTAAATATGTAATTTTTAAAAAATTTTAATGAATGGTTAATTTACAATGAAAAAAAGACCAAATAGTGGTTTTTGCCCAAAACCGGACACAAACAAAATAAATTAAAGATGAAAGGCTTAACATTGTCAAAATCTAAAAAAAATTACATTGTTAAATAACTAAGAGAAAGCCTAACATTACCCAGGTGTTCAATTTGTTTGACCTTGAGACATGTGCAAATATGAGGGTTAACACGAACAAAATTATGTGAAATCTTGAAGAATCTACAAAAACACGTCTGTGGATGTTGAAAAGGCACTCCAAACCTTCAAGTTGGAAATCCAAAGCAAATCCCAAGCCCAAGGCTTGGGATTCCCAAAGCACAACATAACGCGAGTGCGTTATAATGTGAGCGTGTTATAATGCGAGCGCGTTATGTTGTGCTTTTTTTCTTTTTTGCATGTTTGCTGGTGTTTTCCCAGTTCGACATAACGCGAGTGCATTATAATGCACTCGCATTATGTCTTCCTTTGAATGAGATATGTTCAAATTTCATAAGTATGTTTCATGGATGTTTATATCTATTCTTGTAGGTATGTATGCATGCTTTTATGTATGCATCTTTGTATGTATGTATGTTTGTATGTATGCATGTATGTATGTAAGTGTTTTGAGTTTAGTGTATATAAGGACTTGAGCCTATATAGTTTTGAGGGTTGAGGGTTGAGGGATTAGGGCTTAAGTAATAGGTAGAGGGTAGAGGGTTGAGGGTTATAGTTGAGGGTTAATATTCAGGTTATTGAGTGTATAAGATTAAGTGTGTAAGGCGCGAGGATTAGGGTTTAGGGTTTACGATATGGATTGAGGGTATATAAGGCATAGGGTGACTTGGGTTGACAGCACATATGGTTTAGGTTTAATTTAAGTATAGGGTTGAGGCACAATATTCGAGGTTTACGATATAAGGGTGAGGTTATATGGTCTAGGGATGAGGGTTTGAGGGTGTAGGCTTCAAGTTTAAGGTATAGGGTTGATGATTGAGGTATTAGGGCTTAAGTATATTGTTGAGGGTATAGGGTTGAGGGTATAGGGTTGAGGGTTTAGGGATAGGCTTTAGGGTTTAGGGATAGGCTTTAGGGTTTAAGGTTTAAGGGTTAAGGGTTGAGGGATAGGGTTTAAGGTTTAGGGGTAAGGGATTAGGGTTTAAGGTATAGTGTCTTGGGTTGAGGGTTTAGGAATAGGGGTAGCATTTAGGGTTTAGGGATGAGGGATTAGGGTTGAGGGTTGAGATTTGAGGGATTAAAGTTTAAGGTATAACTTGCTGAGGGTTGAGTGTTTAAGGACAGGGTTTACAGTTTAGGGTTGAGGGATTAGGGTTTAGAGTTGAGGGATTAGGGTTTAAGGAATAGTGTTGAGGGTTAGGGATAGGGTTTAGGGTTGAGGGATTATGGTTTAGGGTTTATGGATTAGGGTTTAAGGAATATTGTTGAGGGTTTAGGGTTGACGGATTAGGTTTTAATGTTGAGAGTTGAGGGTTGAGGGTTTAGGGTTTAGGGATTAGGGTTAAAGTAGAGTGTTGAGGGTAGAGGGATTAGGGATAGGGTTTAGGGTTGAAGGTTTAACGATTGAGGGTTGAGGCTTTAGGGCTGAGGGTTAAGGGATTGGGGTTTAAAATATAGTGTTGAGCATCGAGGGTTTATAGATAGGTTTTAGGGTTTATGTTTTAAGGGTTGAGGGTTGAGGGATAGGGTTTAGGGTTTAGGGATAAGAGATTAGGGTTTAAGGTATAGTTTCGAGGGTTGAGGGTTTAAGAATAGGGATAGCGTTTAGGGTTTAAGGATGAGGGATTAGGGTTGAGGGTTGAGGGATTAGGGTTTAAGGTATAGTGTCAAGGGTTGAGGGCTTATTGATAGTGTTTAGGGTTGAGGGTTGAGGGATTAGGGTTTAAGGTATAGTGTCGAGGGTTGAGGGTTTATTGATAGTGTTTAGGGTTGAGGGATTAGGTTTTAAGGTATAGTGTTGAGGGTTGAGGGTTTAGGGATAGGGTTTAGGGTTGACGAATTATGATTTAGGGTTGACGGATTAGCGTTTAATGTCAAGGTTAGGGTTAGAGTATCAAGGGTAGAGGGATTAGGGATAGGGTTGAGGGTTGAAGGTTTATGGATTGAGGGTTGAGGCTTTAGAGATGTGGGTTTAAGGCTTAAGATATAGTGTTGAGTGTTGAGTGTGTAGGGATAGTGTTTAAGTTTTAAGGGTTAAGGGTTGAGGGATAGGGATTAGGGTTTAAGGTAGAGTGTTGAGGGTTGATGGTTTAGGGATAGGGTTTAGGTTTGAGGGATTAGGGTTTAGGGTTGATGAATTAGGGTTTAATGTTAAGGGTTGAGGGTTGAGGGATAGGGTTGATGGTCAAGAGATTAGGGTTAAAGTAGAGTGTCGAGGGTAGAGGGATTAGGGATAGGGTTTAGGGTTTAAGGTTTAAGGATTTAGGGTTGAGGCTTTAGGGATGAGGGTTAAGGGATTAGGGTTTAAGATATAGTGTTAAGTGTCAAGGGTGTAGGGATAGGTTTTAGGGTTCAAGTTTTAAGGGTTTAGGGTTGAGGGTTGATGGATTAGGGCTGAGGGTTGATGGATTAGGGCTTAGGGATAGGGTTTAGGGTTGAGGGATTAGGGTTTAAGGTATAGTGTTGAGGGTTTAGGGATAAGGTTGAGGGATAGGGTTTAGGGTTGAGGGATAGAGTTAAGGGTTGAAGGATTAGGGTTTGACTTTGAGTCTTGAGGGTTGAGGTTTTAGGGTTAAGGGTTTAGGGATAGGGTTGAGGGTTGAGGGATCAGAGTTAAGGGTTGAGGGATTAGGTTTTGACATTGAGGCTTGAGTACATTGAGGTTCGAGGGTTGAGGGTCGAGGGATAGGGTTGAGGGTCGAGGGATTAGGGTTAAAGTAGAGTGTAGAAGGTATAAGGATTAGAGATAGGGTTGGAGGGTTTAGGGATAAGGGATTAGGGTTTAAGGTATAGTATCAAGCCCGTTGAGGGTTTAGGAATAGGGATAGTGTTTAGGATTTAGGGATAGGGTTTAGGGTTGAGGGATTAGAGTTAAGGGTTGAGGGATTAGGGTTTGACATTGAGTGTTTAGGGTTAAGGTTTTAGGGTTTAGGGTTTAGGGATAGGGTTGAGGGTCGAGGGATCAGAGTTAAGGGTTGGGGGATTAGGGTTTGACATTGAGGGTTGAGTACATTAAGGTTCAAGGGTTGAGGGTTTCAGGATAGGGTTGAGGGTTGAGGGATTAGGGTTAAAGTAGAGTGTCGAGGGTATAAGGATTAGGCATAGGGTTGGAGGGTTTAGGGATAAGGGATTAGGGTTTAAGGTATAGTATCAACCCATTGAGGGTTTAGGAACAGGGATAGCATTTAGGGTTTAGGGATGAGGGATTAGAGTTGAGGGTTGAGGGATTAGGGTTGAGGGTTGAGGGATTAGGGTTTAGGGTTGAGGGTTGAGGGATTAGGGTTTAAGGTATAGCGTTGAGGGTTTAGGGATATGGTTTAGGGTTGAGGGATTAGAATGAAGGATTGAGGGATTAGGATTTGACGTTGAGGGTTGAGGGTTGAGGCTTTAGGGTTTAGGGTTTAGGGATAGGGTTGAGGGTTGAGGGATTAGAGTTAAGGGTTGAGGGATTAGGGTTTGACGTTGAGGGTTGAGGTTCGAGGGTTGAGGGTTTAGGGATAGGGTTGAGGGTCGAGGGATTAGGTTTAAAGTAGAGTGTCAAGGGTATAAGGATTAGGGATAGGGTTGGAGGGTTTAGGGATAAGAAATTAGGGTTTAGGGATGAGGGATTAGAGTTGAGGGTTGAGGGATTAGGGTTGAGGGTTGAGGGATTAGGGTTTAGGGATAAGGTTTAGGGTTGAGGGTTGAGGGATTAGGGTTTAAGGTATAGTGTTGAGGGTTTAGGGATATGGTTTAGGGTTGAGGGATTAGAGTGAAGGGTTGAGGGATTAGGATTTGATGTTGAGGGTTGAGGGTTGAGGCTTTAGGGTTTAGGGTTTAGGGTTTAGGGATAGGGTTGAGGGTCGAGGGATTAGAGTTAAGGGTTAAGGGATTAGGGTTTGATGTTGAGGGTTGAGGGTTGAGGATCAAGGGTCGAGGGTTTAGGAATAGGGTTGAGGGTCGAGGGATTAGGGTTAAAGTAGAGTGTCGAGGGTATAAGGATTAGGGATAGGGTTGGAGGGTTTAGGGATAAGGGATTAGGGTTTAAGGTATAGTATCGAGCCTGTTGAGGGTTTAGGAATAGGGATAGTGTTTAGGGTTTAGGGATAGGGTTTAGGGTTGAGGGATTAGAGTTAAGGGTTGAGGGATTAGGGTTTGACGTTGAGTGTTGAGGGTTGAGTTTTTAGGGTTGAGGGTTTAGGGATAGGGTTGACGGTCGAGGGATCAGAGTTAAGGGTTGAGGGATTAGGGTTTGACGTTGAGGGTTGAGTACATTGAGGTTCGAGGGTTGAGGGTTTCAGGATAGGGTTTAGGAATAGGGATAGCGTTTAGGGTTTAGCGATGAGGGATTAGAGTTGAGGGTTGAAGGATTAGGGTTGAGGGTTGAGGGATTAGGGTTTAGGGATAAAGTTTAGGGTTTAAGGTTGAGGTAGACAAGGAGCGATTAAGAGACATAGAGAGGGGAGAGGTAGAGAGGTGAGGGGGAGAGATAAGTGAGATATAGAACATGAGCTAATGGAACTAGAGGTGAGATATTGTAAAGGTGCTATCGAAGGTGAGATAGGCACAAATATTTATGGATCAATCTATAGCAGGACAAAACGTGAGTGCGTTATAACGTGCTTGCATTTTGTCCTACTATAGAAATGGTAAAAAAATGTTGACCCTCATGATCCAGGCCCACATGCTCTATTTTCATGCTAATTATGTGCATGCTCCTACAAAAAAGAAGTGCTTTCATGCTGTTGGGAAGTTCACATGCACATTTTACACATTCTACCACCTTTGCATGATCTTTCCACCACCTTTTCTGCTTTGCCAACTTGAGAAGGAAATAACATAGTTTTCACACCAAGTTTGATATATATCTATTCAAGTTTCAATTTTTGTAGTGTTACGATGTTAATTGTGATTCAATTTTAGGAATTTAACATTATAGATTGGTTAATAGTATTGTTGTTAGTAATTACATTTGAGTGTTATTCAATTTAGCATTGAAAAGGAAGCAAGTGGTGAAAAACTCAAATTGTTGAGGAGTTTGATGCAAGAAGAAAAAAACACTACATAATTGGGTACTCTCTCCATTTGAATCTTTGTTTTTTAGGTATGTCAAGTCTTTACATGCATGTTCTTTACATTTTCCTTAATTCTATTTGAATTACTTTATCATGTTGTATCATACATGTTTAAAATAGACACATTCCCAATCAAGAAAGTAGCCTACAATCTCACATGATGCGATGTATATTTTCTACACTTGGGCTCTTTAATAATTATGTGTAATAAACAGACCTTAACATACCATGATGTCAAACTATACTAGAATAAATCCTTACAACATAATAAAAATACAATCCCACTATTATCTTGTCATATTAACCAGTTAAAATAGAAATGAATAGGTGCCAAGATCATACAAGTATGCACATGACATGATGATTTGTATGCACATATCTTGGGATAGGACATTCCTTATGCACCTATTCATGATGATTTGTACATGCACATGACACAACAATTGTTGTCTATTCCTTCACAAGCCACCCAAATCCTAGTATCCCTAGTACCAACAAAACACCTTCTCAATTCCCAATCCTAGTAGCCCTAGTAACAACAAACATGTCAAATTGGGTCTGCCTCAACCTTTTCAAGCATGAAGTCCCATGTACTCTTTTCATGGCTGCAATAATTTGCTTTGTACCTATTTTGGTTGAGTGACATTTACTCTTTTACATGATGATTGTATTACATTTACTATGAAGGGTTGAATGACATATATTTTAGTTATTTGTATGGATTCATTTCTTAGGAACTAATATTGGTCTCTTTATCATGCTACAGACAAATTCTCCATCATGCCAAGGAAACGATCAAGAATTAAACCAACACAGGAAGAGATAGAAGCTAAGAATGCAAAGAAAGCAGTGGCTATGAGGGAACTTCATGAGAAGAGGAAATTGGACATGATAAATGAAGGCATGCCAATTGAAGAGGAACCACAACCATCACAAAGAGATATGGTATTGGCGGCACAAAGAGAATGAATGCAAAAACTTCGTGCAAGTCAACATGTAGGGACACCATCTACCACATCTCAAGTTGAGAGTACATCATCACTCACATGTGATGAAGGAGGTACGCCATCGTTCCCACCTCAACCTCAAGGTATGTCATTGTTGCGTGAATATTTTGTCTTCAACTAACTAAAGGTAAAATGGTTATATCAACTACAGTGTAATGAGATAAATCTCTCCTCTCAGCAAGGGGAGGTTCCCTATTAACTATCACAAACTTATTTACACTAAATACTAACTTTGGGGTTATACCATATCATCCATTTCTCTTTTTTTAGAAATGATGTTTACAATATAAAAGAGCACTTTCACAATACAAATTTGAATAACCAAGAAACCAAGAGAGCACAAAGTCTATTGTTGCTCCTTTTACTGATTTACAATTTAGAACTAAGTAGGATAAGGTGTAGCTCAAAGTCTTCACCGAATGCTATGATAAAATATACGATCACAAAAGATAATAGCAGCTCAAAGTCTTTCTAATATCTTTTACTTCAAAACATAAAATCACAAACTAAAGATAATTGTTGTAGCACAAAGTCTCCACAGTCAGCTTTAGAACATCTCCCAAATTATTGACACTCACACTACAATTTGATCAAGCAGATAAGATAGTATAAGGAAAAGGACATAAGAACAATTCCCAATACGCCACAAGTTATTCCAATGCAAAGATTGAAAGGTCACTTGCTTTTCTATTCACTTGATAAAATATGATTTACAATTTGAACACAAAGTCTCAAAATGCTCTTCAATTTGGTAGAGTTTCACTGTAATAACTAAAAAGATGATAATTACAATGGGGGCCCTCTTTATTTATAAGAGAAACCGAGAGCAAAAATAGGAAAATCCTAACTACTTTGACTTATTCAAACAAAAGAGTCCTATTTGACTTAGGACTTCCTTTGCCTCACGTGCAATTTCATTTTAGAAAATTACACATGAATATGTCCACAACAAAATTCAAATTACATCTACAAAAATAAAGTAAACTAAGGTATCAAAAAGAACTTCAACTTCCTCCATCATTCGTCTTTAGAAAGTTCTGATACATGGCCTGTATAGCTGTCATTTCACATGCGTCGGGCTTTGCTGTGTTTTCTGAGATAGTGCGGGCCTAGAGAACTGCATCTTTTACTGCCTTTATTGCCTTTACATGCTTGTCGAGGTTATCCTTCAAGTTCTCAAAAGTTGAATGCTGATCATAGAGGGTGTCCATAGAAAGTATTGAGGGTACTTCATCTTTGAATTTCTGTTGAACCATCTTCTCAAAGGAGCTTATCATTTCATCTGTTGAAAGGAACTTATGATCTTCACCTCTGAGGATGCATGGGAGTTCTTCTAGCCTGTGCAAAAGTGTGACATTGTTGTCTTCACTATTTTCATGAGCTTGGCATAAGTTATCAAGTAAACTTTTTATTATATGGATACGGTGAACAAGAGACTCCTTAGTCTTAAGATATGATTCCTGATTGGTGATGACCCCAATGGTAACCAGATTCTTTATCTTAATCTTTTTTATCTCTATCCATTCCTCCAAGCTCTCTTCCTGATCCTGCAGCTCTCTGGAAAGTAAGTCAACCATGTTATCAAGCTCATCTTTGGCTTTATCCATCTTTTCTTTTCTTTCTACAGTGGTTTTCAACAGAACTCGCCCTTGTGCTAGCAACCGTTCCACAATATCTCCTACCACTCTTCCTCTGGCCTGAGATTTTTCAACCTTTTGGATTAGAGGATCTTCTACAGTCACTACCATGGGTTCCACAATTTTAGATGACTTTACTATTTTTTGAAGAACAATGACAAGTTGTTCTGCTTTAGCTTTATATTGTTCTTTCTCTTTTTTGACTTCATCATATTTTTCAAGCAAGGTGCTGGCAGTAGTTTGAAAATCTACTTTTATGCCTTCATGACTTAGCTTACCTAACTCAACCCTTGAAACGACATAATCATTCATGTCAAAATTGTCAACAGTAGCATCTTCTGGTGGCTTATCAATCTCTGCATATCTGATTCCTTTCTCATTGATAAGCCTAGAAATAGTCTTAGGCTTTTTCTTCAGAGTTTTTGACTTCAAAGGTAACATCTTCTCTATATCAATTTTATCTGGTGAAATTGCTTGCTTTTTCCTCTTTGGGGTATATGCAGACAACCAAGGAGGAAGTATAGAAACACCCACATTAGGAGAAGAATCAATCACTTGCTTTACCGGCTCCATGCTTATTCCTGTTATTGTAACAATGGGACTGGTAGGAGTAAAAATAGCAGTAGTATCAACAACTTTTTCATAACTATGTAGAAAATGTTCCAACACAGTTTGTTCACCTATATCAAAAGATGGAGAAGATAAACTTAGGATAGAACCGGAGGAATCAAACACAGTCCCAAAAATGGTTCTTAGAGAAGGGGGAGTATTATCTGAGGAAACAACTAAAATAGGAGAAATGGGAATATTTGAAACTATAGGAGAAACACTAGAAACAGGAGCATGAGGAAGGGGTGTAGAAACTTGTGATTTAGTTGGAAGATCCTTCGTAGGAGACTGACATAGATCACCAGTTTGTTCCTTCTCTACATTCTCATCTCTGTCTTGTTCTGTTTCATCTTCCTCATCAGATTTATCAAACACTTCTGTTTGTTGGGTATCCTTAGATTTCTCAATATTTTTCTTTTCAGTTTCAACATCTTCAACCTCCATTTACTCAACATTTGTATCTTCAGCACCTGATTCAGTGACATTAGAGGTTCCTGTAACCTCTTTCTTCTTCCCTTCCTTGGATACAAACTTAATCTTTGGCTTACGTATTTTGGAGGAAGAAGGGGTGTCACTCTTATTCTTGGTCTTGTTTTCTACTTTCTTGCTTGTTTTCTCCTGAGTTTCAGTCTCTAACCCTGTGAGAAATTCCTTCAATCTGATCCCTTTGCTTTCCAACCATGTGTTTGTATTGGCCAGGATCGGCTGAAATCTTTTCCTTATGGAAGTTTCCTCTTTAACTGACCATTTCACCTCTAGAAGAGGTGAGACTTCAACATTCTCAGTGTTATATTTTGGATCTAGAACATCCCCATCATCTTCCATTCCATCTGGAATATCAGTAAGGCCCAGCTCTTCGATCTAACTCAAATGAAGTCTGCAATAGTATAACTTCTTGATCTCATTTTGTGTCCTAAGATCAGCCCAAATATCTTCCACCATTGGCATATGGAAAGTTGACTTCTTTTTTATTTTATCTTGTACTCTCCTGAAGTCAAAACAGTCCCTTTTCTTGAAAGTTTTCATGGTGACCAACTGTAATTCAGAATCAACTATTTTTGCCTTGTTAGCTAACTAAACTAAGTACCTTCCAATTTCTATAGGAAACTTTATCCCTGACTTCTTCAGCTCCATTTATTTATTATGTACCACAATCAAATGCCTACATAATTCCATGAGGACAATACAGTCACTGGGATATCATGGAAGAATATGAGGGTAGCCAGGATAATGCCCTACTCTGAGATATGTGAAATTAGGGAATTGTAAGAACAAGAAGCCAAAAGAATTCACAACTTCCTAAGCTTCATCTGAAACCCTCTTCTGAACAAGTTCATTGTCCCATAAGCACATAAATACTAAAAAGAAAGCATCATTAACCCTACAGAAATGATGGATTGATCCCTTCAGAGTAATTTGAGGATAATACTCATACACATGAACCAATCTCCTATCGCCAACCTGAGTAAGACCAGGAAAGATCCTCATGCTAGCAGTAGCATAGACCAGATATGAAGTCATATAGAATTTGAATGTTGTGTTGACCCTCACCAATTGTTCATGCAAAGCATTACTGATCTGCTCTCCCCAGAATATTTTCTGTGTGCCTCAAAGAATCACCTTGATGTATGTGTACATCCATTCCTGAAATTTGGAGGAAGAAGGGAGTCCTCTGATATGACTCAAAATTGTGATCAAGTCACAAACTTCCTCAACAAAGTCACTCCTAGGGAGATCCTTCGGCCATCTAGTTAGATTGCTTTGAGGAATTTTCAACCATTTATTGTTTATGTACCTTCTTGTAGCTTCCACATTTGTATCATAGTCTTTTTGCCCTTGAGAAAAATCAATTTGTCTAATGTTTTCAATAGGACACATGAAGATTTTATCAAGAAACTCGGCATCCAACCTCATGATCACATTCCCTTGGGAATCTATCACAACCCTAGTATGCCTGTTGTAATGACTAGCCACCTGAAGAATGAACTCAGGGTTATGGACAGAAACTGGAAAAGAAACAACCAAGTGAATGTTGTTGTTAATGATCTTTTGCATGTGTCTGGAAGGATTTGTCTATTTAGTTATATCCACAAATTTTGTCATATCCACATGCCCTATTTTTGTTTCTCTGATTTCATCAACATTTGACAGTACTGAAGTGATAGGGAAGACCCCTTGGTATTTTTACTTCACGATTTGGCTTTGGATGGAGACAGCTCCGACATCAGCTCTAGAGACAATTCTGGAAAAGATATCTATCACGGATGTTTGTTGATAACTGTAAAAGGTCATGATCTCACAGTTAGGGGAAAAATGGATAAACTGGGAAACTACATGTCGATGATCATGATCACAAGGATGAGCTTGAAAGGGCTAAAGCGTGTGCAAGTCAAAAATTGGATGAAAGAGGGCTAAAGGCATCATTTGTAGGAACTTCCCAGTGTTAGAAAATTTTGTAGAAATTCATGCATGGGTGGTCAAAATGACTGCTCCTACATGTGTGAAGATTGCATCTCATGTCAGGGCAGCGAAAAGGTCTGCTCCTGCATGTAGGATCAAAATGAGGTTTTTCATGTAGGGGCAGTCGAAATGACCACCCTTACATGTGGGAAATTTGCAAGTCTTGAGGCATATGTAAAGTCAGCTAAAAGGACCGCCGATGCATGTTCAAAAGACAAACTGATGTATAGTCGGTTAAAAGGACCACTACTGTAGGTGTTTTTGAAAACTCCAAGTCACATGTGTAAAAGCAGGAGTTTCAGCTGCTCCTGCATATTGGGAGATATGTAAAGTTCATGTAGGGGCGGCGATTTTAACCGCCCTTACATATGGGAAAGACCAAACATATAAAGGATGCAAAGGCGAGGGAAAACCCTACTAATACATGTCAAAGTTGAAACATGTTGAAGCTGAAAATCCAAGGGTAAGAACGTGTATTGGCGGTGAAAAAGGCCGCTCATACATGTTAAGAAACTATTGGAAAAACCTAAGTTTAACATGGCGATAAAAGATCCGTTCACACATGGAGAAACCAGATTTACGAATTTCTGACAAATACCTTCAATGAAATGAAAATAAACAATAACAATACAAACATACATTTATTTTCAAACAGGAAACAAAACCTTTAGGAAGAAAATGAAAGAAAAAATAGAAAACAAAGGCTTACCTAAAAAGGCTGACCCAAAACCCTAGTCACAAATTCAGAAGACAAAATACACTTGAATCCATAGTTAATAGATCAAATGATCTCAAATAGGGTTTACCAGTTGATTAGAAGGTTTGGTAATAAAAATAAACAAAACAAAACGAATCAAGAACAATTAAATAGGTTTTAAAGTTTGCACTAAACATGGCACGAGTGCCATTAATGCAACTTTAAGTCCATTGATTCGCGAAGATTTTGCTTGAGCGATGGATTTCACCATCTCTACACTGGGTGATCAACATGCATAGGCGGGGAAAAAGACTGCTCGAGCATATAATGTAAAACGACTCAAAATATGTGCAAACAGTGAAAACTGCCGCTATTACATATATGAACCAAAACACAAGAATATGCACAAACGGTGAAATCAACCAACTATGCATATCAAAACAACATTAAACATGCAAGAGTAGTGGATTTCACTACCAATGCATATAAACCTAAAAAAAATTCTAACACCCCAAAAACGGTCAAAATTGATATTTTGACCAGCTTGTAACCTAGTCGATTTTCACAAACTTCAAGGAAAACCTAGGGGAATGTTACAAGCTATTATATGGTGTCAAATGACTTCACACGAGGCTAAGATTACTTGTCTTGATTTGCGAACTTAGAGTGTAGTCTACGAAATGGACAAGTTTCGTAGGGGTTGTCTACAAAAATGAGCGTAGCTAATTTTGAGAACAACAGTCATCTATTCCATCTTCGATCGAAGGTATGCCATCTAGCCCATCTCATTTAAATATTAATGAAATTCCTAATGTTGAGATGAATTTACCTAACTTAACACCACCTAGAATTTTGCATAGAAATCCAAAGTATTTGATTGATATTGATGAAAATATTTTGCAGCCAATGGAAGGTAAGATTCCAAAATGTAGTTGTAGAAGATATGCTCATAAGATTTGGAGATTGTTATTTGAAAACTTAAATGAGACTGCAAGATGTCAACTATTTGTTGAAATGATGTGAAGTATAATGTATAGGTCCATCTTGAAGATTCTTGGGTTGAGAACATCAGAGGCTTCAAGTGAAAAATCTATTGTCAAGAATCTAATGAGTGTGTATGAGAGTGTGGGTACCACCTCACACACAAAAGATAGTAATACAACATGGCGTGTGATTACATCGACTATAGTAAGTAGTCAAATGAGGAAAGCTCATCTCATTAGAAAGACAAGTCAAGAATTGAGAATTAATAGGAAAACTTTATTAAGAGCCATTGAAAGACGCCAAAGAATTGAGGACACTAATGCCAATGAATTATGGGCATTCTCGGGGAGACTACCACAAAAAGATAAATTAATTGTTGAAGCATTGAGATCACTAATTGAAGACTTTTGGAAGAATTACACAAGGGTATCTCCGAATCAAAGGGATGTGGTAAGAAGGAGAATCAGTAGTGGGAACTGTGAGCCACATCCAAAGCATTTTTTGGATGAGGCTCAAACACAGTTTTATGGTAAATTTCTAGAGAAGTATCCTCAAATTACAATTTTTCAAAGATATTTTGAAATGCTAAAACCTTTCTATGTCAAGATAAATCACACACGCACTACTTGTTGTTGTAGATTACATATTGAATTTTCTAACCATTTTGATGTTTATAGGTCTATATGTTTAGATATGCATACTAACAATGTTTTACAGGGTTGTACCATACGCGCCCCACCAACATCTTCAAGAGACTTCATATCAAGAATTTTATGTGAAAGAGAGGAAGGTCAAATATTCTACAAGAAATTGTGCTTGGATGGCACATGTCATCATTGCGGTGGCTTACAACATTTGCCAATATGTGAACATATGGAAAGAACACATGCGGTTGGAAACAAACTAGTAGAGTTTGGCAAGTATAAAATAGTGGCATACATTACAAAAGATGGTAAAGAATCAAAGAGGTGTGAATTGGTTATTGAAAAGATTCCAGTGTATCAGTTTATGCCTATATTTTGTGACAGCATAGTGTATGAGTATGCAAGACATGCCCATAGAGCTCGATGGTTGGACTTACAATTTAAGTTATGCAAGGACACATTTCTAGTTGGTAGCATTGTTTCAGTCGTCGACTTTGCAGAGAACTATAGTGTACAGCCATAGCGTGAGGTGCAATCACAATATTACAACTCCACACAGGTTTCTATATTTGTGCACATCGCATTCATTCATGCGAATGATAGTACAGAGGATGATAGAAAGATCATAAGGGAGTATAATTTCTATATTAGTGATGATCGTACGCATTCTACGAAGTTCATGCAAGGTTTCTTTCAGGTGTTTTACAATGATTTAGCTAGAAGGGGCATATCAGTCAGTCAACATATCATATGGTTGGATAACTGTGCATCACAATTCAATAATTTACATAATTTCTATTAGCTGAGTAGGAGGCATAATTTTACAGATATTCAACATATGTGAAACTTTTGTGAGGTCGGGCATGGAAAGGGGGAGCATGATGGTGCAAGAGCATGTATCAAAAGAGCCATAGCATGAGAAGAGTTAAAATATAAATACAATGCAAAGTTGACAAATGCAAAATTGATTATCGAGTGGTGTAATGCTTCCATGGGTCTAGGTAATGAAGGTAAGTCTTCAGTTCGTAGATTTTTTTGGTTGATAGATGATACTAACATTGCACCATATGAGGACTGCTCTACACTGATAGGATCAAGTGAGATGCACTCTTTTAGAAGCTCAATTGCAGGTTCATGGAGTATCCATACGGGAAAGATGTCATGCTTTTGTTCTTCCTGTACAATTCAAGCTTGGGATGAGTGTGAGTCAAAGGAGTGGGTTGACGAATGGCAGTTAAGTTATCTTAGCCCACTTGACACGTATCGACCCCCGACGGCACTAGAACTAACATAGATGGAATCATCAGTTGACTTTGACCATATATCAGATCTAGTTCAACTAGGTAATATATCTATTTGCATAGTTTTTAAAATTCCTAATGTCATCTTACTTTGTAGTGTTTTTGTAATGTTGACTAATTTCATCTAATTTACTACACATATCAATGTAGGGCATATATATGCAATTATTCCAGATGAAGATAATGAAGAGGGAATAGATTATTACTTATGTCGTTGTGTTGAGGAAAAAAAGAAATTGGAGGCCCCAGTTACAGATGGAGAAAACATTGAATACCCTACACGCTCAGTGGTTATTACTGGAACATGGCTTAGAAGGTACCCACATAAGAGTGTTAATGTTTGGTTGCTTCAGGACTTTGACACACATCAGAAGATTCTTCATTACTCGAACCTTGTCATGTCATCCAATGTTCTTTTGATACAATATCGGGGTAGACCTTTGAACAAGACCTTGTGGAAGGTGCGTGAGTTTGACCATGAAGCAATACTTGACACAATAAAGAGTAGAGCAGACCTGGATGGTTTATTGGATTAATTTGTAAGTATTCACATTGATTTTGTAAAGTCATGTTACATTGAGTTGTAAGTATGCACATTAATTTTGTAAAGTCATGTTACAATAGGTGTCTTAGGTGTCCTACATCTACTAGACTACAAGTGTCTTAGGTCTTAGGTGAGGCCACATGAGCTTCCACCTTCACGTGGTTGGCCTTGTCAGTATAGAATATTTATATTTCTTGAAGCTAAGGGAAGCTCTTTTTCTTAATAGGAAAACTTTATCGACTTTAGTTGCACTAATGGTGCAGGGGCACCCAGGTTGTCATGCCTCCAAGAGGGGTCAAAAAATAAAATTTCTTTTTAATGAGTCAATTGTATGTAATAAGGTCTTCTAAGACCATTTCATTTGTTTTTAAGTCACTTTGAGTCATTTAGGGTCAGTTTGAGTCTTTGAGTCCTGTTGCAAAAAAGTGTCAATGTTGTTAAGTTGCACAAAGTAACTTTTGCATTTTTGGTGTCCTACTCTTGATGCGACTAAACTGATAGTTCCAACGCATCTAGATGGGTACATTTACGCTATGCATGGTCCTTTTTGTCACCCAAACACGTCAAAATAGTCTCAGCTACATTGTACTAACAATATCCCTGAAGAGTCCAAAGTGCAAAAAGACACCAATCTTTGACAAGATATTATTTGAAAACCATGTCACTTAGAAACATTCTGTCTAAGGAAACGTGATCATGTAGAGTGCCTCTATAATAACCTCTCTCAGTTTGTAATATCTCTGAGGTGTTTACCCGTGGTGAAAGGTTTTCTGCTGCCCCAAAAATCGTCAGGAGGTAGTGTAAAGTTACAAAGGGGTGTAACTTTCATCCTACTTCTGATGAAACTAAATTAATAGTTCCAATGCATCTAGATGGGTACATTTATGCTAAGCACGGTCCTATTTTTCACCCAAACATGTCAAAATAGTCCAAACTACATTGTACCGATGATATCCCTGAAGAGTCCAAAGTGCAAAACGGTAGCAATCTTTGACGAAATGTTACTTGAAAACCATGTCACTTAGAAACATTTCATCTAAGGAAATGAAATCATGTAGAGTGTCTCTACAATAACCTCTCTTAGTTTTTTATATCTCTGAGGCATTTGCCTGTGGTGAAAGGTTTTTTGTTGCCCCAAAAATCGTTAGGAGGCAATGTAAAGTTGCAAAGGGGTGTAACTTTCATCCTGCTCCTGATGCGACCAAACTGACTATTCCAATGTGTCTAGATGGGTACATTTACGCTAGGCATGGTCCTATTTTTCACCTAAACATGTCAAAATAGTCTGAGCTACATTGTACCGACGATATCCCTGAAGAGTCCAAAGTGCAGAAAGGCAGCAATCTTTGAGGAGATGTTACTTGAAAACTGTGTCACTTAGAAACATTCTGTCTAATTCAACACAATCAAGTAGAGTCCTTCTACAATAACCTCTCTCAATTTCTTATATATCTGAGGCGTTTGCCCATGGTGAAAGGTTTTCTGCTGCCCCAAAAATCGTCAGAAGGAGGCAGTGTAAAGTTGCAAAGGGGTGTAACTTTTGTCATGCTCTTGATGTGACCAAACTAACTATTCCAACGTGTCCAGATGGGTACATTTACACTAGGCATGGTCCTATTTTTTACCCAAACATGTCGAAACAGTCCGAGCTACATTGTACCGACGATATCCCTGAAGAGTCCAAAGTGCAAAAAGGTAGCAATCTTTGATGAGATATTACTTGAAAATCATGTCACTTAGAAACATTCTGTCTAAGGTAACATGATCATGTAGAGTGCCTCTACAATAACCTCTCTCAATTTTTTATATCTCTGAGGCGTTTGCCCATGGTGAAAGGTTTTCTGCTGCCCCAAAAATCTTCAAAAGGAGGCAGTGTAAAGTTACAAAGGGGTGTAAATTTTGTTCTCCTCGTGCGGCCAAACTGACAATTCTAATGTGTCTAGATGGGTACGTTTAGGCTAGGCATGGTCCTGTTTTGCACCCAAACATGTTGAAACAGTCTGAGCTACAAACACTAACTAGTCTTCAATCTTCAAACACTACAAATACCACAATATCCTGCATAAAGTTGTCTTTTAGCATTTTATAAAGGCATGCCCATCAAATTCAACTGCATAGAGATGATTTTTTGTATTCCAATTTCCTTTTAAATACTGACCTTCCAATCCTTTTTCCTGCCTTCATATCAATTAAATATGACCTTTGATTATGATATGGTGCTCAAGCTTATGAGAGTTTACCAGAGACACCGGTTGAGTTAGGTTGAAGGGTAGATGAACTAATGACTTAAAGACCCTTTAGTAGATTGATTTAAGTGATAGTAACTTCTGATTATAAGTCAATATTAAATTAAAACAAAAGTGTACTTTACACATGACAGGCAATTGAGGGTTTTAAAGTCTTAAGAAAAGTAGATTCTTTTTAGGGTTTAATGCCCAATATGCAAACCCTAACTATCAATAAGATTATGATTATGAAAGCTTGTGTCTTCTCTAACTTATTATTGCATGAACAAAACCACATCCACCATGAATATGAACCTTGCATCATATCAACCTTTCAAGATAGACCTTATCATGAAAACCATATTCACAACAAAACCTTGCATAAACAAAACCACATCCACCATGAACATGAACCTTGCATCATATGAACCATGTTTGGTGCAGGAGAACCAAGGAGATCATATGATTTATGTCTTGTGTTCATGTTGTTTTTTTGATTCAATAAGGTCTTGGAAGACCATTCTCTTATCTGTAATAAGGACTATGTCCAAACTTCATCATGTTACTGCCATGGTTGCAAGAGACGGTCATAGAGTCATATATTGTAATAGGGGAAATCATACATTGTCATACATTGTAAGCCTTTTGGCATGTGTCAAGGAGTGTTAGACCTTGTCAAAAGCTTAATTACATTGTAAAGGTGTTTGAAGGCATTGTCAAGTCTCAAAACAACTAATGCCTATGTTAAACCATGTAATTAGTTGCAATTTCAAAATAGAACAGGGCAGTTCAATGGTTGCCATACCTTCCCATCGACCCCAACTACCCTCCAACTATCCCAAGCTATTGTGACAGGCTTCTTAAAGCCGTACAGATGTTCCTTGAAGGAGAAGAAGTGAATTGGTGGAAGTAATCAATAAGAACTTAGTTTTCTTGCAACTTCTTGGGTATTACGTTGTTCCTGTTCGTGGTACTTCTCTGTATGGGGGTGTCATAAGGCAAATGTTTGTGCAATGTTAGAGGTATGAGTTGAGTCCTTATTACAAGTGATTATAAGTCTTGAAACATATTTGTATTTGAGTTCTCTACACCTTTATGAAATCTGGTTACCAAAACCTAACTTAGGGTTTCTGACAGAAACTATGCTTTTGTTCTCCATTCCATTGGTTTGACTCATTCCTGATCAGTGGAATGGACTTGTTGGTGTCTGTTTTAATGTATTATGAAAAGGTTTAGGTAGGGGATCTGAGAAGGAGGAGATTCTATCAAAGAAACCTAACATCCTCATGTGTTAGGTGGTGCATAGAAGCCTAGTAAGGGAGAAACATAAGACCAATCAGTTGCAGTCCATTTTGGGGACCCAAAACCTAAGAAATCATTAGTTTTTTCATGTCCTTGAGATGCCCAAATGATTGATTAAGCACTATAATCAAATTGGAGGGTGGTTGCTTCACAAAAAAGGGCTAATTGGGGCTCTAGGCCACTAGGAGGGGTTATAGGTTAGACTATATTGTCCAAAACAACCCATACCCAATTTGGGATATGTTGTAGGAAATCTAAATGGGTATCTTAGGATTGTCTGAGTTTTGAGTTTGTAGACATGTATCAAGAGTTATAACCGAATGTTCATATTTCAAGGGTTACAAGGAGTTTAGTGGCCTAAAGAAGGAAGTCCCAACTCGAAGCCTGTCTAGCCTTAACTAATGATTGGAATGTGTCATATGGGATGTTAAATGAGCCTCAGCATGATGATTTCAAGAAAACCTATTGTTGTTCCCACTTTTGCATGATGATCTTTGAATTTGGGTTTTGAGTGTGGGAAGGAAACCTTGTCAGAAGAAGGTATCCTCAACCTATTGTAAGTCCTCTACATCAATGTTTGTCTTGTGCAGCATCAACATGAATTGAGAGACCTTATCATGAAAACCATATTCACAACATCATGCACCTCATGACCATCACCTACCTTGAATCACTATATCACCTTATCAACATCATGGCATCAACCTTGACATCAATGACAAAGAACCTTGACCCTTTGACTTCAATGACAACCTTGAACCTTGATTGTTGATGACTTATGGAAGCCTATAGCCCCAATGTTATGTTGCATACTAAAATTAGGTAAGACTCAATGTAATCTCATAACCTCACCTTATATGCAAGAGGAATTACATTTAATAACCACAATGGTCATCAGGTGCTCATAAACATATGATTTTGACTATCTTATTCAAAACAAAAAACATACTCTTTGCATGCCAATATGGTATAATAACAAGAAATTAAGAAATATTTTCAATTGACCAACTCATAAAGAATATGGATCAGCATACTCATTTGAATATTTTCAATTGAGCAACTCATAAAGAATATGAATATTTTCTATTCAACATGATGATTCATTTTTATTTTAAATACATCTCTTATCTTTTAGTTCCAAAATGAGGTTTAGGTGATACTTGAATAACAATGGCTGGCTTATTGGATCAACAAACATCCTATGTAATACAATTGGACTTTAAATATTTGAAGTAGCCATCTACAAATATCCATTCAAACGTGGATTTATAATGCAAGTATGGATGCCATCAATAAAAAAGATTTGTATTAACCAAATATCCATATAGGTATACATCAATATCTATCGATATAAGTATAACATATATACAAAATAGCCATATAGGCTTACAAGAATGCCATATAGGCATACACTGTCAACTATATGCAATACAAAATATATGTCCACAAATGCCATGTAGGCATACAACAAAGGAACATAATAAAAAGTCATTTCCCTCTGGCTGATGAAGAGAATAGATCACGGGTAGCCTTTGGTCTTCTAGGGGATGGAGACACATATGTGGGTGGTCTACTATGAACCCAAGGGTTGCTCCTCCTATTTAGTTCTTCCTGCATCTGTAGCTATTACAATAAAAAGTATAGACATTAATATATAGAAATTACATGTTCTAAAAAATGAAGCATTTAACAAAAAAATCACTTACCGCTACCATATAATATGTCTCCTCACTTGCCTTAGTAGTAGGATTAGGCCATGGTGATGTCATGTCCTATAAAAACCATCCAAATAGAAATTAAACTTCAAATCAATAATCTTTTGATTTTTCAAAAATAAACAACTATAACAATGAATGTAAATTGAAATTTACTAATCTACCTCATACCCCTGTCAATGGCATGGAGCTATGAATCGTAGAGGTCACACCATGCTCCATTGCCCTATGAGCATCGGGAGGTGTCTCCACAGCCTGCATCATCTGGAAATAAAAAAATATTATTCAATTACAAAAACTATAATAGTGATGCAAATCATGGCTCCTAACATACACACACATTCACCTAAACATGGAAGTACACACAATAAAGCACACAAGTCACATACAAAAATTAGTAAGTACAATTCATTCATTAAACTATTTATTTTATTATCTCTGTGAAGCTTTGAAGTCCACCACCGCTAGCAGGTGTTGCCGTGAAATCTCTAATATTAACCTATTCAACATCCAAAAATCAGATATTAGAATATCATTCATATAACGATGCTATTCCCGTGTAATATTTATAATTGTTTACTAGTTACATACCCTGATAGTAGATGATGTAGTGTAATATGTAGGTGGAGAACCACTGAAAACTGCATCAACGCTATGACCCTGAAATTTCATTAAAATCATCAAACTAAATTAGTTAATCTTGCATTTCAAAAATAAAATTTAATAAATTAAATTCAATGAACTTGCTAATATTTACCTAAGTATCAAGGCCGAAAGTCTCATTCAGGAGGGTATCTGTCATCACCATCTGCTCAGCTATAGGTGTAGCCTGTGCACCTACGTCCTGACAATCCATGGGGTCATAACCACAGGCTAACCCACAAGTCTGACAAGCATGGGGTGAGACCCTACTCCTCGCACTATCTTTCAACCCACACTGTGCTGCAGGACTAGCATGCTCTATGGGGTAAGTGCAAAAAGATGGGGGGCCAAAAAGTGGCAAAATTATTTTCAAAAAAAATTAATACAAAATGCGAGCACGTTATAACGCGCTCGCGTTATGGCTTGGTAATGACGAGCCTAAGGCTCGTCAAAACCAAGCCATAACGTGAGCACGTTATAACGCACTCGCATTTTGACTTGCTATAAATTAAAAAAAAAGTTTCTATCTCATTTCATTTCTTTCTTCTCCTCTATGCCCACAGCCTGCAAACCCTAGAAAGCGTGCTCGCGTTTTGCAAAACTCCATTCAACACAAAAACGTTATTGATTCATCACCAAAATGCTGCCACGATGTCGAGCACCCCAAAGGAGTGAGTTATATTTGTTTTTTTGTTTGAATTTGTTTCTAAATAGGTAGGTTTGAGTTGATTTTTTATGTATATTTCATTAATTGTCAGGAAATATTAATGCACCTCTTCCTCCTCCTCAAAATCCACAAAATCCTGATGAGGAAATACCTGTAAAACAACAACCTCCTCCATCCATTCCTCGACATGCCCCTGGAACACAAGAAAATATAATGGGGCAAATTAAAAACAACAAAAAAGAAATTGAAAATATAATTGCAAGGTTGAAAGATCCTTCCACTTCAACCTTGCATAGGTCCACGCTTGCTGAATCTCTTGAATCTATGTTATCAAATGTAGATTCAATTAGCAAGAAAATAATTAGTTGGACGGATAAGAGGAGAGAGTTTAGAGATTATTATGTAGACAAGTTGTCATACCAAGATGTGAAAAAATTACAAATCACAAAATTAGACTTGTGTTCCTTTTTTCACAAACCCACAAACAAATCAACCTCCACCCATTACATGCAAGAGGTTCCCTATCCATTGGTGCAACAACCAAGCAATAAGGGACAATTTTGGGCAGAGGTGGTGGATGGTTTTTGACCATCCTCCATGCAATAATAATGAGGTCCCACAATACTTTTTGAGGAAACTCTACTGCGAGTTTGTCCTCAATAAAGTGCCAAACTATTTTGATATGCAGGACTTCCAGGGTAGAGGTGGGGGGTCAGCACAAGATAGACTAGGGGCATGTCTTGACCCACAGCAGGTAGTGAGACGAGTAATCAACAGACCAACCCATGAGCATGTTTCTATCCCTTCCATTGTGAAGGAGAGTGTTGAGGTCGATACACTTCAGTCCATTAGTGCCTTCACCAAGAGCATCATATCGCATGCCAGTCCTATAGCACAGAGTGGGTTGGGAGATAGTGTGAGGAGTAGTGTCCCACCCCATGCTTGTCAAGCTTGCGGGTCAGCCTGTGGTTATGACCCCATGGATAGTCAGGATGCGGGTGCATAGGCTACATCTGCAGCTGAGCAGATGGTGATGTCAGATACCCTCCTGAGTGAGACTTTCAGCCTTGATACTTAGGTAAATATTAGCTAGTTTATTGAATTTGATTTATTAAATTTTATTTTTGAAATGCAAGATTAACTAATTTAAATTGATGATTTTAATGAAATATCAAGGTCATAGCGTCGATGCAGTTTTCAGTGGTTCTCCACTTGCATTTTACACTAGATCATCTATTGTCAGGGTATGTAACTAGTAAACAATTATAAATATTATATGTGAATAGCATCATTATATGAATGGTATTCTAATATCTGATTTTGGATGTTGAATTGGTTAATACTGTAGATTTCACGGCAACACCTACTAGCGGTGGTGGACTTCAAAGCTTTACGGAGGTAATAAAATAAATAGTTTAATGAATGAATTGTACTTACTAGATTTTTGTATGTGACTTGTGTGCTTTATTGTGTGTACTTCCATGTTTAGTTGAATGTGTGTGTATGTTAGGAGCCATGATTTGCATCACTATTATAGTTTTTGTAATTGAATAATGTTGTTTTATTTCCAGATGATACAGGTTGTGGAGACACCTCCCCATGTTCATAGGGCAATGGAGCAGGGTGTGGCCTCTGTAATTCATAGCTCCATGGCATTGACAGGGGTATGAGGCAGATTAGTAAATTTCAATTTACATTCATTGTTATAGTTGTCTATTTTTGAAAAATCAAAAGATTATTGATTTGAAGTTTAATTTCTATCTGGATGGTTTCTATAGGACATAACATCACTAAGGCCTATTCCTGCTACTGAGGCAAGTAAGGAGACAGATTATATGTTAGCGGTAAGTGATTATTTTGTTAAATGTTTCATTTTTTATAACACGTAATTTCTATATATTAATGTCTATACTTTTTATTGTAATAGCTAAAGATGTAGGAAGAACTAAATAGGAGGAGTAGCCCTTGGGTTCGTAGTAGACCACCCACATGCATGTCTCCATCCCCTAGAAGATCAAAGGCTATCCATGATCTATTCTCTTCACCAGCCAGAGGGGAATGACTTTTTATTGTGTTCCTTTATTGTATGCCTATATGGCATTTGTGGACATATATTTTGTAATGTATATAGTTGACATTGTATGCCTCTATGGCATTCTTGTAAGCCTATATGGCTATTTTGTATATATGTTATACTTATATCGACAGATATTGATGTATGCCTATATGGATATTTGGTTAATACAAATCTTTTTTATTGATAGCATCCATACTTGCATTATAAATCCATGTTTGAATGGATATTTGTAGATGGCTACTTCAAATATTTAAAGTCCAATTGTATTACATAGGATGTTTGTTGATCCAATAAGCAAGCTATTGTTATTCAAGTATCACCTAAACCTCATTTTGGAACTAAAAGATAAAAGTTGTATTTAAAAAAAATGAATCATCATGTTGAATAGAAAATATTAATATTCTTTATGAGTAGCATACAATTTCAACCATATGCAATACAAAAAAATGAATCATCATGTTATTCTTTATGTTTGAGATCTTAAAAATGACTAAGTCTGGTAGCCTGATATCCTAAAACACTAGGATGAATATCCAAGTCATTAGGACGATTGCGCCTTGAGAAAAAGTCATTAAGATGAGCGCCTAAAGGAGACTTTCTTAAACATTCAAACATTGAGTAACAAGCATGAAGGGTTAAGGCGCAATTTGCAACTCATAAAGCCTCAAAAGGGTGCCCAACTTAGAGAGAGCATTCATCTAAGACAAGGCACCCATTGACACATGTTCCACCATAAAAGTGCGCCTAAGGTGGAAGGAGAACAAGCCTCTAGTAAGTGAAGCGCACCTATTGTCTAAACCACTTCATTATGGCACCCTAGCATGAGGAGGAGTATATAAGTCAATAGGAAATGGCACCTAGAATGCAAATGAAGGACTAAGTGGTATTTTCAATAAGCATCAATTCACCTTGAGCTTTCAATAAATACATCAAATTGAGCCCCATAAGCCTAGGCACCCTTTGCCTTCAAAAGAACCTTGTATCAACGTCAAGAGTTGGTCGTATCGGCGTATCAGTAGACCTTGGTTAGGCGTTGCCGATAGTGGTCTGTCTTGCCGACGAGTGTGGTTCGAAGTCGAAGACATTGGTGTATCGGAAGATAATCCCATCGGCACATCAGAAGAGCAGTTGAGAGATTTTCCAATGAAGGGGGTCACACTGACAGTCGAAATCCATCAGTGTATCGACCTAATGAGATTAGAGTTCACTGATGTTTGGAGTCTCACCAACGGGTGTGGTCTGAAGGTTGTCATTGGTGAGGTCAGTGTGTCAGTAAAAGAGTTTTTGAGTGTGCCGATGGTATTAAGTCCTACCAATAGGCGAGGGACTTAGAGTCTCGTATCAGAGTGACAAAGACATCAGTGTGAAAGGATATAAAGTCACCGATAGTGGTCTATCTGACTAATAAGGGTCAGTGATGGGATGTTTGTCAGAAGTGAAATCAAAAGGAGTCATGGTGGCATCGGCCTATCGGCTGATGAAATTTTAAGCTCACCGATAGTATGCTATCTCGATAATAGTGAGTTCGAAGGTTCAAAATTTGATAATTCTATGCTTCCATTGTGTGCTCTACATCAGACACTCATCCCTACTATAGTCTAGCATTCTCTAGTTGTGTTCTCCCCTTTGTTTTTGTGAACTCCTCTGGAAGTAATGTTGAGTTACTTGTGATGTCCTTATTGACTGGTGTTGTTTTGGATTCATGTGTAGTCCTTGTTCCTTATAGTCTATTGTCTACCTAACTATTTGTTGTAACTTATTGAACCACTATGATTTTGAATATTTAGATTTAGAGGGCATTAGACACCAAAACTTCTTGACCTTTAACAACCCAACCTAGAATCAATAGATTTTTGTCCATCCTAACTATTCTAGTCAAGACAAAGCATGTTGATTCTCATTCAATCCAAAGTTCATTAATAGGATTATCTTATCATAATATTTAGGGAAATGACCACCTAGATGGACAATGATGTGAGCTATCTATACAGAAACTTGCAAGAAGTATAGGAGGCATGAGAATCCTTCCATGTTGTTTATCAAGTTGAATGATCTATGGCACATCATGTATCATTAGAAAATATTCTCGAAGAGAAAGCAAGTGAAAATACTCAAAAGAACCCATAACAAGATGGAGAAGTTTAAAGGATGGAGGTTGCAACACTTTCCAACCTCATAGCCACACTAGTCCAATGGATCAGGATAATACTATCAAGCATCCACATAATAGTAGATAATCTTATCAAAAGTCACAGAGAAATTTCTAAGGACCATAGTGTTATCCGTATGACTTGACACATACTGCTTGTTTCATAAAGCAAAGGGACATGATATAAATATTGTTGTTATATGGAGCCTAATCAGACTCAGAGGTTAAATTTACCCAACTTTTATCAACATGGTTTCCCCCCAAATATTTTCCTACTAGTTTTGGCGCCTTGAAGTCTAAGTGTATGAAAATCATTCTGAGTTGGCAACCTAATCCATGACTTGACATGGATCCCAAAACCACCTATTGGACCAATAGGATCCTAGGGGGGCTCACTTCATGCATTATGATTTCTAGGCGCTAGTTTGATGCTCCATCACAAGGAAAGTGCGCCCACACTTGCAAGTGTTTTTCTTCAGGATCTAGGCGCCAGTTGAAGGTTGTAGTTGCCAAGAAGAGTGCCTAGCAAGAGGAAGTCTTTTGGAGTCTCCAAAACACATCAAACACTTGAATAACAACAAGATAACTTTTTCCCAAGTTAGGTGCTTCAAGAGGGAAGTTAAAACATGAATAAGCGCCAACTTGTCTAGGTGCAAACTCAAGCTTGTTGAGGATACACATGGTGCCCAACATTCCTTGGTGATTTCATGAAATTCAAACCCTCAGAATTGTTCAAGGAATGCCCAATGCCCCTTCTTGATGATAGGCACCAAAGTGAGGGTGGAATTGCACCTTGATGGCATTAGGCGCTATCTAGAGTATGCTACTCCATGGAAATGCGCCTTCTTGCTTAGAGTAATTCAAACACTCCAAGGTCTTCAGTGATCAATTACCCAACTTATGAAATGTCCTCCTTCATTTTAAAACACATTGTAATGCTCCAAAGAGATGACTATACCTAGGCATCAATCTGGGTTAGAAATGCCTCCAAAGTACGCCTTCTCTTTCAGAATGCAAAACAAGGTCCAAAGGTGCTAATAAATTGAAGCGCTTCTTTGGAAAAGTCCCAGAGGTTAAGATGCACCTTATCTTAATGAGGTGCAACTCTTGGGTAAGAAAGCTTGTAAAGTGTGCCTAACTTAGTGAAGAGGTTGATAACTTCTAAACCCTTCCTAGAACTTAGATTGCTTCAACTGAATATCATCTTGCACCAATACATCACCAAACTTTCAATCACAAGATCAATTCAAACTTAGGCGCTCATTAAGAGTCTTTCCAATGTTGGCACATCTGAGAGGTTCAACTAGCAAGAGATTGCGCCTAGCTTCCTAGACCTTGTTTCAATATGTTTGAGTTCCAAAGTTGACTCAATGGTATCAAGATGGCACCATAGAGTCTTTGGACTAGTTCCTTAGAGTTTTAAAAACATTCTGGCTCCTTGAAAATTCCTCCTACATGCTTGGGCGCCATTTCAAGGTCCTAGAACCATGATGTAGCGCCTTATTGCTCTAGACACCCATTCATGATTGTGCAACTTGAGATTGGCACCTAAAGTGAATAGGCTTTCATCCTGACTTAATACACTACCTCCTTCTGACAATTTTTGGGGCAGCAGAAAACCTTTCACCATGGGCAAATGCCTCAGAGATATAAAAAAATGAGAGAGGTTATTATAGAGGCACTCTATGTGATCGCGTTTCCTTAGACGGAATGTTTCTAAGTGACATAGTTTTTGAGTAACATCTCGTCAAAGATTGCTACCTTTTTCACTTTGGACTCTTTAGGGATATCGTCGGTACAATGTAGCTCAGACTATTTCGACATGTTTGGGTCAAAACCAAGACAATGCTTAGCGTAAATGTACCCATCTGGATGCGTTTGAACAGTCAGTTTGGTCACATCAGGAGCAGGAGGAAAGTTACACCCCTTTGCAACTTTACACTGCCTCCTTCTGATGATTTTTGGGGCAGCAGAAAACCTTTCACCACGGGCAAATGCCTCAGAGATATAAAAAAATGAGAGAGGTTATTGTAGAGGCACTCTATTTGATCACGTTACCTTAGACAGAATGTTTCTAAGTGACACGATTTTCAAGTAACATCTTGTCAAAGATTGCTGCCTTTTTGCACTTTGGACTCTTTAGGGATATTGTCAGTACAATGTAGCTCGAACTGTTTCGACATGTTTGGTGAAAACCAGGACTATGCCTAGCGTAAATGTAACCATCCGGATGCGTTGGAATAGTTATTTTGGTCGCATCACAAGCAAGACGAAAGTTACACCCCTTTGCAACTTTATACTACCTCCTTCTGACAATTTTTGGGGCAGCAGAAAACCTTTCACCACAGGCAAATGCCTTAGAGATATAAAAAACTGAGAGAGGTTATTGTAGAGACACTCTACTTGATCGTGTTTCCTTAGACGAAATGTTTCTAAGTGACATAGATTTCTAGTAACATCTCGTCAAAGATTGCTGTCTTTTTGTACTTTGGACTTTTCAAGGATATCGTCGGTACAATGTAGCTTCGACTGTTTTGACATGTTTGGGTAAAAAATAGGACCATGCCTAGCGTAAATGTACCCATCCAAACATGTTGGAATAGTTAGTTTGATCACATCATGAGCAGGACAAAAGTTACACCCCTTTGCAACTTTACACTGCCTCCTTCTGACAATTTTTGGGGTAGCAGAAAACCTTTCACCACATGTAAATGCCTCAGAGATATAAAAAATTGAGAGAGGTTATTGTAGAGGCACTCTACATGATTGTGTTGCCTTAAATAGAATGTTTCTAAGTGACACAATTTTTGACTAACATCTCGTCAAAGATTGCTACCTTTTTACACTTTGGACTCTTTAGGGATATCATCGGTACAATGTAGCTCGGACTATTTCAATATGTTTGGGTGAAAAAAAGAACCATACCTAGCATAAATGTACCCATCTAGATGCGTTGGAATAGTTAGTTTGGTCACATCACGAGCAGGATGAAAGTTACAACCCTTTGCAACTTTACACTCCCTCCTTCTGACGATTTTTGGGGCAGCAAAAAACCTTTCACCACAGGTAAATGCCTTAGAGATATAAAAAAAATGAGAGAGGTTATTGTACAGGCACTCTATGTGATCGTGTTACCTTAGACAGAATGTTTCTAAGTGACACAGTTTTCGAGTAACATCTTGTCAAAGATTTCTACCTTTTTGCACTTTGGACTCTTTAGGGATATCATCGGTACAATGTAGCTCGGACTGTTTCGACATGTTTGGGTGAAAAATAGGACCATGCCTAGTGTAAATGTACCCATCCAGATGTGTTGGAACAATCATTTTAGTTGTATCATGAGCAGGACACCAAAAATGCAAAAGTTGCTTTGTGCAACTTGACAACATTGACACTTTTTTGCAACATGACTCAAAGACTCAAACTGACCCCAAATGACTCAAAGTGACTTAAAATCACCTTGATTTTGGTGTCCAATGTACATTATAGAGGTCGAGGCACTCCTTATCATTCAAACATCTTAGATGAGCGCATAGGAAAGGAAAAAGCTCTCAGTTTCATCATCATGAGCACCTAATATCAAGAGACTTTAATGGCTCAAACCTTAGCATGGAGTCCTAAGGTGCATTTCATGTCTCCTTTCATCCATTTTTGCGCCCTTATGTAGATTTTTCAACTTGATTTGGCGCCCTGTATGTGAAGGAAGATCTAAAGGCATGAAAGTGGATGTCGTTTTGCAAGAGTTTGGATCATCATGATTGGGTGCCCTAGATCCAGAGTGTTGGAGAGATCATCAAATGGTGTCTAGAGGAAGTAGTGTGAGTTATGAGTTTGGTTGCATCAGGAGAAGAACACCAAAAATGCATAACATGATGATGTAAAAATGTGTATATGTGTAAAAATACAGAAGGAAATTAAAAAAAGACAAACCTTACAAATTAATGTGCATACTTACAACTCAATGTAACATGACTTTACAAAATCAATGTGAATACTTACAAATTAATCCAATGAACCATCCAGGTTTGCTCTACTCTTTATTGTGTCAAGTATTGCTTCATGGTCAGACTCACGCACCTTCCACAAGATTTTGTTCAAAGGTCTACCCCAATAGTTTATCAAATGAACATTGGATGCCATGACAAGGTTCAAGTAATGAAGAATCTTCTGATGCTTGTCAAAGTTCTGAAATAGCCAAATATTAACACTCTTATGTGGGTACCTTCTAAGCCATGTTCCAGTAATAACCACTGAGCTTGTAGGGTATTCGATATTTTCTCCATCTGTAACAGGGGCCTCCAATTTCTTTTTGGCCTCAACACAATGACATAAGTAATAATATGTTCCTTCTTCATTATCTTCATCTGCAATAACTGCATATACGTGCCCTACATTGATATGTGTAGCAAATTAGATGAAATTAGTCAACATTACAAAAACACTACAAAGTAAGATGACATTACCTGGTTGAACTAGATAAAATTAGATGCATATAAGTGCCCTATATTACCTGGTTGAACTAAATCTAATATGTGGTCAAAGTCAACTGATGATTCCATCTATGTTAGTTCCAGTGCCGTTGGGGGTCGATACGTGTCAAGTGGGCTAAGATAACTTAACTGCCATTCGTCAACCCACTCCTTTAACTCGCACTCATCCTAGACTTGAATTGTATAGAAAGACCAAAAACATGGCATCTTTCGTGTATGGATACTCCATGAACCTGCAATTGAGCTTCTGAAAGAGTGCATCTCATTTGATCCTATCAGTGTACAACAGTCCTCATATGGTACAATGTTAGTATCATCTATCAACCAAAAAAATCTACAAACTGAAGACTTACCTTCATTACCTGGACCCATGGAAGCATTACACCACTCGACAATCGATTTTGCATCTGTCAACTTTGCATTGTCTTTATACTTTAACTCTTCTCATGCTATGGCTCTTTTGATACATGCTCCTGCACCATCATGCTCCCCCTTTCCATGCCCGACCTCACAAAAGTTCCACATATGTTGAAAACCTGTAAAATTATGCCTCCTACTCAGCCAATAGAAATTTCATGAGTTCTTGAATTGTGACGCACAGTTATCTGACCATATGATATGCTTACTGAACGATATGCCCCTTCTAGCCAAATCATTGTAGAACACCTAAAAGCAACCTTGCATGAACTCCGTAGAATGCATGCGATCATCACTAATATAGAAATTATACTCCCTTATGATCTTTCTATCATCCTCTATACTATCATTTGCATGAATGAATTCAATGTGCACAAATATAGAAACCTGTGTGGAGTTGTAATATTGTGATTGCACCTCACGCTATGGCTGTAGACTATAGTTCTCTACAAAGTCAATGACTGAAACAATGCTACCAACTAGAAATGTGTCCTTACATAACTTGAATTGCAAGTCCAACCATCGAGCTCTATGGGCATGTCTTGCATACTCATACACTATGCTGTAACGAAATATAGGCATAAACTAATACACTAGAATCTTTTCAATAACTAATTCACACCTCTTTGCTTCTTTACCATCTTTTGTATTGTATGCCACTGGTTTATACTTGCCCTCTACTAGTTCGTTTCCAACCGCATGTGTTCTTTCCATATGTTCACATATTGGTAAATGTTGCAAGCCACTGCAACGATGACATGTGCCATCCAAGCATAATTTCTTATAGAATATTTGACCTTCCTCTCTTTCACATAAAATTCTTGATATGAAGTCTCTTGAAGATATTGGTGGGGCACATATGGCAAAACCCTGCAAATCATTGTTAGTATGCATATCTAAACATATAGACCTATAGGCATCAAAATGGTTAGAAAATTCAATATGTAATCTACAACAACAAGTAGTACGTGTGTGATTTATCTTATCATAGAAAGGTTTTAGCATTTAAAAATATCTTTGACAAATTTTAATTTGAGGATACTTCTCTAGAAATTTATCATAAAAATGTGTTTGAGTCTCATCCAAAAAATTCTTTGGATGTGGCTCACAGTTCTGACTACTGATTCTCCTTCTTACCACATCCCTTTGATTCGGAGATACCCTTGTGTAATTCTTCCAAAAGTCTTCAATTAGTGATCTCAATGCTTCAACAATTGGTTCATCTTTTCATCGTAGTCTCCCCGAGAACACCCATAATTCATTGGCATTACTGTCCTCAATTCTTTGGCATCTTCCAATGGCTCTTGATAAAGTTTTCCTATTAATTCTCAATTCTTGACTCATCTTTCTAATGAGATGAGCTTTCCTCATTTGACAATTTACTGTAGTCAATGTAATCACACGCCATGTTGCATTACTATCTTTTGTGCATGACGTGTTACCCACACTCTCATATGCACTCATTAGATTCTTGACAATAGATTTTTCACTTGAAGCCTCTGATGTTCTCAACCCAAGAATCTTCATGATAGACCTATACTTTATACTTCGCATCATTTCAACGAATAGTTGACATCTTGCAGTCTCATTTAACTTTTCAAAGAACAATCTCCAAATCTTATTAGCATATCTTCTACAAGTGCGTTTTGGAATCTTACCTTCCATTGGCTGCAAAATATTCTCATCAATATCAATCAAATACTTTGGCTTTCTATGCAAAATTCTAGGTGGTGTTAAGTTAGGTAAATTCATCTCAACATTAGGAATTTCATCAATATTTAAATGAGATAGGTTAGATGGCATACCTTCGATCGAAGATGGAATAGATGACATACCTTGAGGTTGAGGTGGGAACGATGGTGTACCTCCTTCATCACATGTGAGTGATGATGTACTCTCAACTTGAAATGTGGTAGATGGTGTCCCCACATGTTGACTTGCGGTAGAGGACGTGTCTCCAACTATGATATTCAAATCTCTCGTACCACAAAGTTTTTGCATTTGTTCTCTTTGTGCCGCCAATACCATATCTCTTGGTGATGGTTGTGGTTCCTCTTCAATTGGTATGTCTTCATTTATCATTTCCAATTTCCTCTTCTCATGAAGTTCCCTCATAGCCATTGCTTTCTTCGCATTCTTAGCTTCTATCTCTTCCTGTGTTGGTTTAATTCTTGATCGTTTCCTCGGCATGACGGAGAATTTGTCTGTAGCATGATAAAGAGACCAATATTAGTTCCTAAGAAATGAATACAAGATAATAGTGGGATTGTATTTTTTTTTATGTTGTAAGGATTTATTCTTGTATAGTTTGACATCATGGTATGTTAAGGTCTGTTTATTACACATAATTATTAAAGAGCTCAAGTGTAGAAAATATACATGGCATCATGTGAGATTGTAGGCTGCTTTCTTGATTGGGAATGTGTCTATTTTAAACATGTATGATAAAGCATGATAAAGTAATTCAATCCGAAATAAGGAAAATGTAAAGAACATGCATGTAAAGACTTGACATACCTAAAAAACAAAGATTTGAATGGAGAGAGTACCTAATTATGTAGTGTTTTTTTCTTCTTGCATCAAACTCCTCAACAATTTGA
The DNA here is from genome assembly GCA_027924645.1 of Cunninghamia lanceolata. Taxonomy (NCBI): domain Eukaryota; kingdom Viridiplantae; phylum Streptophyta; class Pinopsida; order Cupressales; family Cupressaceae; genus Cunninghamia; species Cunninghamia lanceolata. The sequence goes on from BSBN01000007.1 coordinate 2,115,381, forward strand.
GTTTTTCACCACTTGCTTCCTTTTCAATGTTAAATTGAATAACACTCAAATATAATTACTAAAAACAATACTATTAACCAATCTATAATGTTAAATTCCTAAAATTGAATCACAATTAACATTGCAACACTACAAAAATTGAAACTTGAATAGATATATATCAAACTTGGTGTGAAAACTATGAGTTGGCAAAGCAGAAAAGGTGGTGGAAAGATCATGCAAAGGTGGTACAATGTGTCAAATGTGCATGTGAACTTCCCAATAGCATGAAAGCACTTCTTTTTTGTCGAAGCACACACAGAATCAATAAGAAAATAGAGCATGTGGGCCTGGATCATGGGGGTCCACACTTTTTTACTGTTTCAATAGCAAGACAAAATGCGAGCGTGTTATAATGCGCTCGCGTTTTGTCCTGCTATAGATTGATCACATCCTTTACATTGATCACATCTCTTTCCAAACCTTCCCCTTCAGACTTGAATGACCACAAGGTTTTTGAGGGAGAACTTTTCTTGTTTCCTGTAAGAGCTTGCCAGATGCTCCGCCATATGATAGGCATAACAATGAAGGGGTAAGCCCTCATAATCAAGTTCTTGATAGAAAATGCCCATTGAGGAAGAAAGATAAATCTTCTTTGGAAGCAGAAGTTCTAGTTTGTGATAAATCCTTATCCAAGCATAAATAGTAGGGCTTCTATCAAGCGATTTCCAATCCACTTCCACAAAGTCTCTTGAAGACTTCCTGATTGATTCCAAAACATCCACCACCTAAATCTGGAGAGGCAATCAATATAATCGAACCCATAAATCTACATTTGATGAAAGAAACCCTCAACACTATACCTTAAACCCTAATCCCTCAGCCCTAAACCTTATCCCTAAACCCTAATCCCTCAACCCTCAACCCTAATATATCATCCCTCAACTCTAATCCCTCACCCCTAAACCCTAAATGCTATCCCTATTCCTAAACCCTCAACAGACTCGATACTATACCTTAAACCATAATCCCTTATCCCTAAACCCTCCAACCCTATCCCTAATCATTATACCCTCCACACTCTACTTTAACCCTAATCCCTTGACCCTTAACCCTATCCCTAAACCCTTGACCCTCTAACCTCAACCCTCAACCCTCAACGTCAAACCCTAATCCCTCAACCCTTAACTCTGATCCCTTGACCCTCAACCCTATCTGTAAACCCTAAACCCTCAACGTCAAATCCTAATCCCTCAACCCTTCACTCTAATCCCTCAACCCTAAACCCTATCCTTAAACCCTCAACACTATACCTTAAACCCTAATCCCTTAGCCCTCAACCCTAAAGCTTATCCCTAAACCCTAATCCCTCAACCCTCAACCCTAATCTGTCATCCCTCAACTCTAATCCCTCATCCCTAAACCCTAAATACTATCCCTATTCCTAGACCCTCAATGGGCTCGATACTATACCTTAAACCCTAATCCCTCTACCCTCGGACACTCTTATTTAACCCTAATCCCTTGACCATTAACCCTATCCCTCAACCTCAACCCTCAACTCTCAACATTAAACCCTAATTCATCAACCCTAAACCCTAATCCCTCAAACCTAAACCCTATCCCTAAACCATCAACCCTCAACACTATACCTTAAACCCTAATCCCTATCCCTCAACCCTTAACCCTTAAAACTTAAACCCTATCCCTACACCCTCAACACTTGACACTATATCTTAAGCCTTAAACCCTCATCCCTAAAGCCTCAACCCTCAATCCTTAAACCTTCAACCCTAAACCCTATCCCTAATCCCTCTACCCTCGACACTCTAACCCTAACCTCGACATTAAATGCTAATCCGTCAACCCTAAACCCTAATCTGTCAACCCTAAACCCTATCCCTAAACCCTCAACCCTCAACACTATACCTTAAACCCTAATCCCTCAACCCTAAACCTTATCCCTAAACCCTAATCCCTCAACCCTCAACCCTAATCCATCATCCCTCAACTCTAATCCCTCATCCCTAAACCCTAAATGCTATCCCTATTCCTAAACCCTCAACAGACTTGATACTATACCTTAAACCCTAATCCCTTATCCCTAAACCCTCCAACCCTATCCCTAATCCTTACACCCTCCACACTCTAATTTAACCCTAATCCCTTAACCCTCAACCCTATCCCTAAACCCTTGACCCTCAAACCTCAACCCTCAATGTCAAACCCTAATCCCTCAACCCTTAACTCTGATCCCTCAACCCTCAACCCTATCCCTAAACCCTCAACCCTCAACATCAAATCCTAATCGCTCAACCCTTCACTCTAATCCCTCAACCCTAAACCCTCAACACTATACCTTAAACCCTAATCCCTCAACCCTAACCCTAAACCTTATCCCTAAACCCTAATCCCTCAACCCTAATCCATCATCCATCATCCCTCAACTCTAATCCCTCATCCCTAAACCCTAAATGCTATCCCTATTCCTAGACCCTCAACGGGCTTGATACTATACCTTAAACCCTAATCCCTTATCCCTAAACCCTCCAACCCTATCCCTTAACCCTAATCCCTCGACCCTCAACCCTATCCTGAATCCCTTGACCCTTGAACCTCAATGTACTCAACCCTCAACGTCAAACCCTAATTCCTCAACCCCTAACTCTGATCCCTTGACCCTCAACCCTTAACCCTCGAACCTCAATGTACTCAACCCTCAATGTCAAACCCTAATTCCTCAACCCCTAACTCTGATCCCTCAACCCTTGACCCTTAAAACTTAAACCCTAAAACCTATCCCTACACGCTCGACACTCGACACTATATCTTAAACCCTAATCCCTTAACCCTCATCCCTAAAGCCTCAACCCTAAATCATTAAACCTTCAACCCTAAACCCTATCCCTAATCCCTCTACCCTTGACACTCTACCTTAAACCTAATCCCTTGACCCTTAACCCTAAACGCTATCCCTAAAGCCTCAACCCTAAACCCTAATCCCTAATCCCTCTACCCTCAACACTCTACCTTAAACCTAATCCCTCGACCCTTAACCCTAAATGCTATCCCTAAAGCCTCAACCCTAAACCCTAATCCCTCAAGGTCCTAAACTCTAATCCCTTATCCCTAAATTCTAAATCCTATCCCTAAATGCTCAACCCTCAACCTTAAACTTTAATCACTCAATCCTTATCCACCCCTCTCCTCCCCTATCTAGCTCACTCCCATCTCTACCTTCCCCTACCCTTGACACTATACATACATACATACAGGCATACATAGATACATACATACATACATATTGGCATACATAGATACATACATACATACATATAGGCATACATAGATACATACATACATACATACATACATATAGGCATACATACATACATATAGGCATACATACATACATACATAATTAATAGCCTTGAAAATAAAAAAATTTAAGGGGAACATAACGTGAGCGCATTATAACGTGCTCGCATTATGTCAAACATGACAAACAACAGACTTGCGGAAAAGGAAAAATCAAAGCCAAACATAATGCGAGTGCGTTATAACACGCTCGCGTTATGCCTTGCTTTGGGAATCCCAAGCCTTGGGCTTGGGATTTGCTTTGGATTTCCAACCCAAAGGCTTGGAGTGCCTTTTGAACAGTCACAGATGTGTTTTTCCAGATTCTTCAAGATTTCACATAATTTCGTTCGTGTTAACCCTCAGATTTGCATGTGTTTCAACGTCAAACAAATCAAACACCTGGGGAATGTTAGGCTTTCTCTTAGCTATTTGACGATGTGAATTTTTTCACATTTTAACAACGTTAAGCCTTTCATCTTTAATTTCTTTTGTTTGTGTGTCCATTTTTGGGCAAAAACCACTGTTTGGTCTTTTTTTCATTATAAATTAACTATTCAATAAAATTTCAAAAAAATTACATATTTAGAAACTAGACTCCATTCTACAAATATTAAAAAAAGAAAAAAATGATTTTTAATTAGTTTTCAAAATTTATAGGGGTAGCACGGCCAAAATTCTATTTTTTAGGATGTGTCCACTTTGAAAATTAGTAAAAAAACAAATATTCATCAAAAAATTATCAAAAAAATTGGGCATAAACTACATGTTATTAGCTAATTTCTCACTGAAGCGATTTTAAAAATACCAAAAAAAAGTTGACCTTTTGAGGGAGCCACAAAACATGCTATGTTATGTTTTTTTGACAGAAACAACACCAATTTATGTGGCTCCCTCTTTTGAACCCCTTAATCTATGTCATTTAAAAAAAAAAAATAGTAGTTTAGAAAGTAGACTCGGAGCACTACGAACATTGTTTTGGTTGCATCTCCAAATTTTGAGTGTAACTATGCTCAATTTCTCATCCAAGGCTAGTATTTCCTGATTTCAAAAAAAAAAAGTGGCCACTTAAGACCCCTTATTGGCCCCCTATCTTCTTGCACTTACCCTATGATGCTCTTGGTCAAGGCACTAATGGACTGAAGTGTATCGACCTCAACACTCTCCTTCACAATAAAAGGGATAGAAACATGCTCATGGGTTAGTCTGTTGATTACTCGTCTCACTGGCCACTGTGGGTCAACACATGCCCCTAGTCTATCTTGTGCTAAGCCCCCACCTCTACCCTAGAAGTCCCGCATATCAAAAAAATTTAGCACTTTATTGAGGACAAACTCGCAGTAGAGTTTCCTCAAAAAGTATTGTGGGACCTCATTATTATTCCATGGAGGATGGTCAAAAACCTTCCACCACCTCTGACCAAAATTGTCCCTTATCGCTTGGTTGTTGCACTAATGAATAGGGAACCTCTTGCATGTAATGGGTGGAGGTTGATTTGTTTGTGGGTTTGTGAAAATGGAACACAAGTCTAATTTTGTAATTTGTAACTTTTTCACATCTTGATATGATAGCTTGTGTGCATAATACTCTCTAAACTCTCTCCTCCTATCCAACCAACTAGATATTTGCTTGCTAATTGAATCTACATTTGATAACATAGATTCAAGAGATTCAGCAAGCGTGTACCTATGCAAGGTTGAAGTTGAAGGATCTTTCAACCTTGCAATTATGTCTTCAATTTCTTTTTTATTATTTTCAATTTCCCCATTAGATTTTCTTATGTTCCAGGGGAATGTCAAGGAATGGATGGAGGAGTTTGTTGTTCATCTTGTTCTTCAGCAGGTATTTCCTCTTCAGGATTTTGTGGATTTTGAGGAGGAGGAGGAGGATGTGCATTAACATTTCTTGACAATTAAGGAAATTTACATCAAAAATCAACTCAAACATACCTATTTAGAAAAAAATTCAAACAAAAAAATAAATAAAACTCACTCCTTTGGCTTGCTCGACGTCGTGGCGGCATTTTGACGATAAATCTATAAGATTTTGGTGTTGAATCGACTCTTCAAAAATGCAAGTGTGCTTCTTAGGGTTTGCAAGCCACGGGTGTAAAGGAAGATAAAGAAATGAAATGAGCACAAATACTCTCTTTATATATATATATATAATCAGTCATAACGTGCTCGCGTTATAACGCGACCGCATTATGGTTTGGTTTTGCCGAGCCTTAGGCTCGTCACTACCAAACCATAACACGAGCGCATTATGTATTAATTTTTGAAAAAAATTTGGCCACTTTTTGGCTCCCCAACTTTTCGCACTTACCCCTTATTCATGTTGGTATGATACATGTGCAAGATGGATAATGCCTTTCTCAATGTATCTATTCATGTGGTTATGATGACTATGCAAGATGGATAATTCCTTGGTCTGTGTGATGTGAAATGATGTGTATTTTGTGTTGTAAATGCATCATGATGACAATGTGATAGTTTATGCTTGGTTTATGTTTTGGGACAAGGATATAAGAATTGGTCCTTGTGATTATGTTTTATATGCAAGAAGGTAAATACCTTGCATTGATTATGTTACTTGTCATTGTGATGGTATTTGTCTTGCTTCATGGATAGGGCCTTCTAGATGCAGGTAGGGGAGTGGCTTTCAATGTGCGACCGGTGCCCAAAGTGGCTACCAAGATAACCCATTGGAGGTTTTTAATCCAGTGATAACGTAATAATAAATTTAGAGGGTTGGGTAGTTTCCACACTAAATAAGATAATTAGATGCCTCACCCATGCATGTAGTGCTCGTTTAGGCTAAGGATGGGATGAGAAGGCCGTGGTTGGCAAGATCAACTTCCTTGTCCTCATGAAAGGAATGTTGGTTCTGCATTTGTTACCCTATGGAGCCAATGTCTAGTGAGAGACTGCTAGGATAACCATAGATGGGGGCCAGCGTCTAGACGGCCAGGATAACCCATGGATGGGGGCTAGCATCCAGTGAGAGACTACCAGGATAACCCATGTTAGGACCATGCGATTACACTCTTCCCTACTGCAGCCTAACATTCCCTAAGTGTGTTTTCCTCTTTTATTGTGTGATTGCCTCTGGAAGTGTTGTTTGAGTTGCTTGTGATGTTCATATTGACCAGTGTTGTATCGGAGTCGTGTGTAGTCCTTGCACCTATTAGCCTATTATCTTCTTGACTATTTTCTTAGTGGGACCTTATTGTTATCTCCTAGCATGGGGGTGGACCTTAGGGTTCCACATGGTCGAGTGGTTGTGTTTTTATCTCCATTGGTTTCCTATGTTGTTGTTAGTGTGCGAGAAGGATGTACCTCTTATATCATATTACAGATCTTGTTCTAGCTTGAGGAGACAGATAATTATGTTCATGTTCCAGTCTTGTATATTAGTTGAATCATGTGTTGTTATCTTGATGTATGTACTCCAATGTAATCAGGAAAGCGATATTGTAAACAATGTAATATTGTACTCTCTTGTAAAGGAAATTATATATGTACTTGTATCCTTTTTGTAGGATCTTCATGATTACTTATCTGATGATATAATATGGAAATGTATGTGTTTATTCATTTGATGCAATTAGATTAGAGTGAACCATGGTTGTTAGTTAATTCATAATGTTGGTTAGATCATGTTAATAGTTGTTAGTAATGCAGCCATGGAATCCCTAGAGGATATAGCTTAATTTGATGTATGATTAAATATGATTTACATTTCTTGTTATTTCTTTCTTTAAAAAAATAAAATAAAAAATAAAAATTGGTCCTTTGTATCGCATAGTTGAGTTGTTCCCTAGGGTTTCATGGCAGGTGTTACATTTGGTATTAGAGCCTAGGTTGCAACACTGGGATCTCTGGATTGTTGTTGTTGCTCTAGGTTAAGCATTTTTCTACTTGTGGCGAGTTGGTAATAGTACCTATCACCTATGTGCCTTAGTATGATGTTAGAAGGTTGATAAATTTACAGACTTGTTCTTTGATTCTAGAAGAAATAAATTCTTTATGCCTTGTTTTATTTATGTGTCTGCTATCTATTCTCCCTCCTTTTTTAAAAATATGATGATGTATCTGACAATATGTGTTTCCTGAATGCTAGTGCTTTAGAAGAAAGAAGCATGGTTACTATTAGTGCATGTGATTAGGAGTGTGGTATTTGCCCCTCTAGTGATGTGAATGTTTTGTACTCATTCTGTGTGGGGTGTTGTGAAAAGCCAATGGTGTTTGTGTTCCTTGGTTTGGTGAAGTAATCATATTTAGGGGGTATGTTTAGCTATGGGTGTGGAGGCACCATACCATCTTTATGTTAATTGCATTATTTTTTGTATATGTGTAAGTATTGGATGATTTAATCATTTGGTAACATCATGCATCGCAATTCATGTGGTTATGTGGTGTTGTCATATCTTAAGGTGGTTGCTTGATAACCTGTTATCTATCTCGTAGTTGGCCATGACCTCATGTGGAAGTTCTGTTGTGGTTTATGAAAGTTCTCATTGTGTATGCATGTGTAAGAACTATGTGCAGAAGACCAAATTGGAGCCTATGTTGGACCCAGGAGATCATGAATGTGATATTGTAAGTTAATTAGAATTTTGAATTATTCTTGTGTGTGACATCATACATTTCCTCTGTGAGTATCTTTTTGCATAAGGAAGTAATTGCATATATTCATAGTTTGGTAAAAAGGAATTGTACTACATTAAAGATAGAAATTTTTTGTAAATAAGTAGCGACTGTGTTGCCTTAAATCCTTGTATAAAAGTTGCTTAGATAAGAAGATGTAGATAACTTAGTTGTCTATGTGTTTGGTGTACATTCTCTAATGCATTCTGAACCTTGTGTCCTTGGGTGTTGTGTAGCAGATACTCCCTTTTGTGGCTAAAATTAGTCACACCGTGATGTGGATATGTTTGTAATTTGGTTGTTTTAGAATTTTTGATAATTGTTTTATGTGTTTTTGGTGGGCTAACAATGAATTTGTTTTCTTTGAACTCTCTTATGATAGGAGTAGCCACCAAAACTCCTTTCTTTATACTTGAATTATTGTTGAAAATTGCTAGCATTTTGTGACTTAACATTGAATTTAATTATTTTCCCACTTGGGTTTGCAATTTTTTTAATTTCTATGGTGGCTATTCCAAATATTTGTTTTTGTTGGCCCTATTTCGTGCTAAGTGTTGTTTCTATCATGTTCATTTCGAGCCTCTAATAATATGTACAAGGGAAGACCCCACGGAGAATTGTACTTGCATGTTTGGTAATTAGTTGGAACCATAGTGGAAATAAGAGATGAGATGTATTTTTCCTTGTTAATATGTGAATGCAATTCCCTAAATCATTTGAAATTCTCAAAACATGTGTGATTGGTTATAAGTAGATCACATGATACGTCTTAAGGTGAGGAATTGATGTCCTTCTTGTCTTTATTGAATGATTGTGCATGTCTTATGAACAATTGTTTAATATGGATGCGTATGTTGGCAATAGAAAATTGCAATACTAATATGTTATGTTTCCACCCTAGTCTGTGACTTCTAGGAGTAAGTCAAGTTTTAGGGGGGAGGATGTAGTTTTCCTCCATTCTCACCTTGGATGTGCAAGCGGTCTGGCTAAGAAGCATGAAGGTGAAGGTAAAATAATAAGAATATTTAGGGTATGTTAGACAGTTGATGTTGTACGTTATATGATATTGGTAGATGCTACATTCATGTTGGTGACATTCCTGATTATCCTCGTGGTTTCATATGACAGTTAGTATGTTTTATCGATAATCTTTGTTGTGACACTAATATTTACTTGAGTTATGCATATGTTATGACAACTTTATGGACCTAATTGATTATGTGGATCAATCTTATTATGTGTATCACACGATTATCTGATGATATTTCTTATTTGGTTGATCAACTAATGATTATTATGCATGATGTGGTTATTTGTTTGATGTGTGTTTGTGAGAAGAACAGTGTCACATTATTCATGTGTGAGTACCTTGCTACGCTACAATTTCCTTTAACGGTGTGTTTGATTGTATGATTATATCTACATTTATATGTTCGACCATTTTTTGGTTACTGCAGGTTGCAGGTATCAGGCATCGACTCCACCTGACTTGATAGGTTTGAGCGTGCCTTAAACCCAATGGAAACTGTTGAACAGAGATGACATATGGTTCCCCAGTTAGCCATCATCCTTGAAAAGGGTGAGTATCCAATGTTGCACCCAGTCAGTGTTGTCTGTATGGGTGTAATGGTCAGTCACTGTCATTGTGGTCATGCTTTCAATCGTGCATTGTGTCAAGTATTGTTCGACATTTGGGTTATTTAGTTTGACATTGTTTGATTGTTACTTCGGTTAATTGTTGCATTAAAATAATATTATTAGTTATGAAAGAATTTTTGTTAAATAAATAAATAAATATAAATGTCTTTATGAGAATTTAAGTTTATAGAAACAAATAATTAAAAAATAATAATAATAATAATAAATGTAAATACTAGTTAAAGATAAATAAATAAATTAATATAATTAAATGTTGTGTTAAGTGGCAATAAAAATAGATAATATTTATGAGTTGTCATAAAACTCATTTAATAAATACTAAATAAATAAGAATAAAAATGATTCTTGTCTAGTTGTAAAGGAAATAAATAAGATAAAAAAAATATATTGTCTGGTCTGGATGTAAATGGAAAAAAATAGCAAATTGTAAGAAGGGGATTTAGGCAGAATTTATTGCCTTTAATGGGAGGAATCTTCTGGAAGATGTTGGGGGCATTTCTCTCTCATAATAATCTTCAGTAAATGGAACTTTTGGAAGGAGAGAGGAGACGGGAGAGACTAGTTTGTGGTTGCAGCAGTTGAACCTGGCATTGAATCTTTAGCCCAGTCAAGCAAACGAAATTAGGTTCCTTTGGTTCTAATTTCTGTCTCAGTTTTCTGTTGAAGAAAATGTTTGATTTATGATTTTTCCTGTCGATTGTAATTTCCTTGAGAGGTTAGAAGCCTTGTTATCAGATCCAATTGTGCATGTCTGTATCTTTGCATTTCTAGGAATCACCGATTGAAGTGACTGTCTATCTCTCACCCATTTCATCTCTATTTTTTCAGTCTCTTGTATCAATCATAACTTTATTTTTCTAAACTGGGTTCCTCTAATTTTTCTATATATGGTGCACAACCTAGTTATCCAAATCATATCCAAAAATCAAGGTTACCTAGTTTGTCATTTTGGAGATATGAATATTTTGTGACTGTCTATCTCTCACCTATTTCATCTCTATTTTTCAGCCTGTTGCATCAGCCATAACTTTATTTTTACGAACTAGGTCCCTCTAATTTTTAATATATGGTGCATGACCTAGTTATCCAAATCATATCCGAAAATCAGCCTTACCCAGTTTGTCATTTTGGAGATATGAATATTTTGTGACTGTCTATCTCTCACCGATTTCATCTCTGTTTTTACAGTTTGTTGCGGTAGCCATAACTTTATTTTTATGAACTGGGTTCTTTTAAGTTTTCTATATAGGGTGCATGACCTAGTTATCTAACTCATATCCAAAAATCAGCCTTATCTAGTTTGTCATTTTAGAGATATAAATATTTTGTGATTGTCTACCTCTCACCCATTTTGTCTCTATTAAAACAATTAGTTGCGTCACCAATAACTCTACATATATTGGTTGTTTGTTAGGTTATAAGAAGGCTATTAAATCTATATAGAATAGAAGTAGAAGAATTCAATTTGGATAGAGTGATTGTATATTAATGTTGATAAATTTAATTTAAATTGATATTGATTTTATTACAATTTATTAGTAGAAATATGATAAGTAGGTTTGGAATTTAGGTTTGTAAACAATGTATTTGAGATTTGATTTATAAGTTTATTTTAGAAATTAGTTGATTACGAGTGGAATTGTATAAGGTAAATGGAACTTGTGTAAATTGTATCAGTGGTCGTAATAGAGTCATGTTGTTGACATTTAGTTTTCTTGAGGCATAAATTAGTATGTCCTGATTTCTTGTGTATGTGATGTTGTAAGTGAATTTTGATGTTAGATCTATAGGAATGTTTTGTTGTTCTGTATTCCTTTCCTCTCAACCTAACCTTAGAACAAGGTTCTTTCATTGTAGCTTTGGGTTTTGTATCTTGTGAATCTAACTAGTGTAAGATTTATAGCATTCTAATATTATAGGCTTTTAGTCTTGCTTATACAGTTATATTTAATAGTATTTACAAAATTATCTAGATTATTAATGAAATCTACATCAGTTGTAAATAGTGTAAATAATTGTTGTGTTTAATTTGAATGTCTTAAGGTTATTTGCATGTTCGCATTCATTTTAATTAAATGAAATTAAAATAAGTCTTGAGAATTATTAGTTACAGCTATGTATTGTTGAGATAGATTCACTTTATATTTGTTAGATGATTGATCATGAAAATATTGATGAAGGATCTTAGTTTATGATGTGCATCTGAGAGTGAATGTGATGTGAGACCATTGTGTTTAGTGGTGTCAAGTGTTTGTGTCATTTGGGGAAGTTGTTTCCAGAGGCCTAAGAGGGTATAATTGTGTGGGGGTTGGCTATGTGTGCATCATGTGAGTTGAATGAACTACATGCTTGAAATGTTGCCTCCTATTCATGTTGGTATGATACATGTGCAAGATAGATAATGCCTTGCTCATTGTATCTATTCATGTGGTTATGATGACTATGAAAGATGGATAATGCCTTGCTCTGTGTGATGTGAAATGATGTGTATTTTGTGTTGTAAATGCATCATGATCAGAATGTGATAGTTCATGCTTGGTTTGTGTTTTGGGACAAGGATATAAGAATTGGTCCCTGTGATTATGTTTTGTATGCAAGAAGGTAAATGCCTTGCATTGTATATGTTACTTGTCATTGTGATGGTAATTGTCTTGCTTCATGGATAGGGTCTTCTAGATGCAAGTAGGGGAGTGGCTTTCAATGTGGGGCCGGTGCCCAAAGTGGCTGCCAGGATAACCCATTGGAAATTTTTAATCTAGTGATAACATATAATAAATTTATAGGGTTGGGTAGTTTCCACTCTAAAAAAGATAATTAGATGCCTCACCCATGCCTGTAGTGTTTGTTTAGGCTAAGGATGGGATGAGAAGGCCATGGTTGGCAAGATCAACTTCCTTGTCCTCACAAAGGAATGTTGGTTCCGCATGTGTCACCCTATGGGGCCGGTATCTAGTGAGTGACTCCCAGGATAACCATAGATGGGGGCTGGCGTCTGGATGGCCAAGATAACCCATGGATGGTGGCCAGCTTCCCATGAGAGACTGCCAGGATAACCCATGTTAGGACCATGCGATGACACTCTTCCCTACTACAGCCTAGCATTCCCTAAGTATGTTTTTTCTCTTTTATTGTGTGATTGCCTCTAGAAGTGTTGTTTGAGTTGTTTGTGATGTTCATATTGACCAGTGTTGTATTAGAGTCATGTGTAGTCCTTGCACCTATTAGCCTATTGTCTTCTTGACTATTTTCTTAGTGGGATCTTATTGTTATCTCCTAGCACGGGGGGTGGACCTTAGGGTTGGACATGGTTGGGTGGTTGTACTTTTATCTCCATTGGTTTCCCATGTTGTTGTTCGTGTGTGACAAGGATGTACCTCTTATATCATATTACAGATCTTGTTCTAGCTTGAGGAGATAGATACTTATGTTCATGTTCCAGTCTTGTATATCAATTGAATCGTGTGTTGTTATCTTGATGTATGTACTCTAATTTAATCAGGAAAGTGATATTGTAAACAATGTAATATTGTACTCTCTTGTAAAGGAAATTGTATATGTACTTGTATCCTTTTTGCAAGATCTTCATGATTACTTATCTGATGATATAATATGGAAATGTATGTGTTTATTCATTTGATGCAATTAGATTAGAATAAACCATGGTTCTTAGTTAATTCATAATGTTGGTTAGATCATGTTAATACTTGTTAGTAATGCAACCATGGAATCCCTAGAGGATACAACTTAACTTGATGTATGATTAAATATCATTTACATTTCTTGTTATTTCTTTCTTTCAAAATAACAATCGGTCCTTTGTATAGCATAGTTGAGTTGTTCCCTAGGGTTTCATGGTGGGTGTTACACCACACATGGCTTTAAGCAACCTTAGGTGGTTAGGTGTCAACTTGGAGAGTTTGACACAACTCTCCAAGACACATGTTGACACTCTTTCTTCCACCTCTAGTTGAGTGTTGAAGTCAACTTCTAAGTCAACTCAACCTCCTCACCTATACGTACAACTACTTTGTTCATAATCTAATTCACAATTGCTTCATTTTATAATCAGCAATGGCTTAGTCAATTGTGTTTCTAACAAGGACCACTCATGATGGTAGCTAGATGATGTTGGTTATTCAACAGGTTGTTTGTGGCAGCAATAGCTGCATTAGTTTCATGTACAAGGGTTTGGGCCCTTTCAAAACCCACTCGTTCATAGCTCCGGTCAAAAGCATCTACCCATAATAAAAAATAATGTTGATTACTTAACTTAATTTTAAATATATATTTACATAACTTAACTAATGAATTGAAGTTAAACCGTATATCAAGTAGAATATATCATTAGAGTAAAAATAGAATGATGATTAATAAACGAAGTAAGGTAAGTTGAAGGATCAATATTTCAACTTATATCAAAATTGATTTAATGATGCATAATCAATATAGATAGAAAGTATGATCTTCGATAAATGTAAATTTATATAAATTGAAATTAGGTAATTTTTTATTAAATAAGTATGAGTGTGATAGTGTATTATTTAAAGTATGATAACATAGTATTTCAAGTGTAATTTGTAGAAGTTTTTATTCCTTATATATGTGTAAAGTTTGCAAGTGGTTTTGGATATAAGCTTACTTATTCTACAATGAATCATGCATCTATTCATATCTACACTTTTACCATATAGATCCCTCTTCCACCATTACTCCTTCCACTACCATTACTCATCTTTTATTATAGTACTATGGCTACTAGTAGATTGTAGGAATCCTTTCAAGTCAAACTTTATGATTCAATAGTAAGTTACAAGAACAATTATGGAAGAGAATTGCCTAATTTATAATTTGAAAGATGGGAAAGCCATTAATATAAATTGTTATTAACTTGCTAAAAAAGATAATTATTAAAAATCCATCGTGTTCAAGATAAATTAAAACAAATAGAAACCTAAACTACACTATAATCTAATTAATTAATCATAAGTGCTATGGAGTGGACACCACAAGTGCATAATTGGAAAAAGAAACAAGTCATCTTTATAACTATACCATGGCCACTAGTATCTCACCTTTTAGTACATATCCCTTTTTTCACTTATATCCTTTGCCTTGTGGCCTGACTACTAGATATACTTCTCCTATCATATCTATCACCTCTATGATAAACCACACTTCCACACCCGTTTCCTCCACTACTATTAAACCTATAACTTTAATACACTTATTCAAGCCACTTTTGTACCCCATACCACATCCCATACCCTAGAAATACCCTTAAACTTAACTTTCTTCTTCCATACCTTTATCCCAAGCCATGTCACCTCATCCACCCCTCTCACTTCCCATTAACTTTCTAGTCATATCCATTTAGTCACCACCACTTCCTCTAATCTATATGCACTATTGCACAAAGCATATCAAGAAGTAACTTAGAGAATCTATAGATGTAAAGGCTTGATTATATTTATTATTTTTAATCCTAGGCATCCTAGATATCTACTTGAGATTGTGTCTTATCCATTGCCTATGGGTTTTCTAGCACCCCGCTTTCCAATGTATGACGATAAAGTTTCTAACCTAATACACATCTTAAAATTCAAATGCAACTATATATGCCGAGGCTTCCTTTATGAGGATGGGATATTAACCAAGATATTTTAATTTCTTCTTAAAGATTATGCTATTGAGTGATTCTACCCACTAGTTCAAGGATCTATGCAAATTCATTCATTGATCTTACTATTTTTAAGTGTTCCTAAATTAATTATTTTAAGTTAATATGGGCCTTAGAACTTAACAATTACCAATTTATTTCAATGGGCCTGACAATCTAGTGTACACATTAGTGATCATGTAAAATTCAATTTTAATCTCTGTTCTCTAATTTATATATTATAGTTCTCTAATTTTCTAACCTCAAAGTTAATTAGTGAAACCGTAAATATTTTGTAATGTATCCAATAACATCCTTAAATAATGTAGGCCTTGTGCCCCAAAAATAAAGCAAGGTTAGCTTGATTGAGAATACTTTGTTAGCCTGATCTCCTGCTGCTAAAGATAAAGCCAATAAAACCATTGGGACCCCCAAAATCTCCCCTAAATACCTTAAGGGGGGTCCCAGAATTAAATAATGTAGTACCCCTATTGGGACCCCTACTCTTGTTTCCAAGACTAAGTCTCCTAAGATAGCCAGGGGTAAAATTGAGACCCCTAACCGGGAGATTGAGAAGGATATGGGGTTGTCTACTAAAAGGGACTGGAAGGTTGTGGAAGATGAGGGCAATGTACAGTCTAAGAAAGCTAAAACCTAGAAAGAGGACTTTGATATGGTTGAGGAGCTTGTGAAAGTCATTGATTTGGATTCGGGACCTAAGTAGTCAGGGAGTGGTGATGGGGGTGGTGCTGGTAAGCATGGTATTGATGGACTGCACAAGTCTAGCCGTATTGCTAGAATCCCATCCCCTAATCCCCAGGGCATGGAAATTTTTTAAGATTCTAAATTTGTTGAGGACACCATTGGGGAGGGAGAAGATGAAACGCCCACCAATCTATGCATGAAGATGAAGGAGCAAGCTACTTTGCTGAATTAAACAAGCCTAGCTCGAAGGAAGCTCAGGGCCAGAAGAAGGGTAGCTTCTCATTGTGTGTCAAGACTGTTGATGAGCTAGTGGTGAGTGTACAAAGGATATTCTTAGGTAGAGGGAATTGATTTTGAAGAAACTTTTTCTCTGGTGGCAAGAATTGAAGCAGTCAGATTATTTCTTGCCTTTGATGCTTACAAAGATTTTAAATTTTACCAAATGAATGTCAAGTCAGCATTCTGGAATGGAGAGTTGAAAGAAGAAGTCTACATTGAGAAACTAGAATGATTCTAGTTGTCTAATCAAGGAGATATGGTCTGCAGATTGAAGAAAACATTGTATGGACTTAAACAAGCCCCAAGAGCCTAGTATGCAAGGTTAGATAAGTATCTGCTAAAGTTAGGCTTTAGCAAAGGCATTGCTGATAGTAATCTTTATTTCAAAATTGATCATGAACACATCTTGATTGTTGAGGTATTTGTTAATGATATCATCTTTGGTGGAAATGAGAGCATGTGTAAAAATTTTGTTGATCAGATGCAGAGTGAATTTGAAATGTCCATGCTTGGTGAAATGAATTTCTTCTTAGGTCTGCAAACCATTCAGTAAGATAAGGGCATCTTCATATCTCAGTCTAAGTATGTAAAAGAGTTGTTGAAAAAGTTTGGAATGGAGGATTCAAAATCGGTGAGTACTCCTATGATAACTAGATGCAAGTTGAGTAAAGATGATGATTCCCCTAAGGCAGATCAGAAAAGGTATAGATCAATGATTGGAGGACTACTTTATCTAACATACTAGACCTGATATTATGAATGCAGTTGGCCTTGTTGCTAGATTTCAAGCTGATCCTAGAGAATCTCATGTTGTAGCAGTTAAAAGAATTTTTAGATATCTAAAGGGAACATTTGATTATGGCTTATGGTATCCTAAGGGTGATGATTTCACTCTTCATGCATATACAGATGCTGACTGGGCAGGAGATGTGGATGACAGGAAAAGTACTAGTGGTGGTGCTTTTTTCTTGGGTAAGAGACTGGTTTCTTGGTTGAGCAAAAAGCAGGAGGCAATTTCTATGTCTACTGCAGAGGCAGAGTCTATAGCAGTAGCAAGAAATTGTACTCAAGTTTTGTGGATGAAGCAAATGTTGAAGGATATCAGAATTGTACTTGAAGAGCCCATTACAATCTTCTATAATAATTCAAGTGAAATAAACATTTCAAAGAATCCGGTGTTGCATTCAAAGACAAAGCATATTTCCATCAAGTTTCACTTTTTAAGAGAGAAGGTAAATGAGAATGAAGTCAGATTAGAGTTTGTTTCTACAAAGGATCAGATTGTGAATATCTTCACTAAGACTCTACCTAAGAACACTTTTGAGTATCTCAGAGGGAAGCTAGGGATGATTACCCCTCCTGTTCAGAACTAAGGTGCACTAGTGTGCATCAGTCTGGTGGAACTCAAAGTCATATCTAGTGATCTAGATTGGTGTTAAGGGGATGCTACTCAAAGGGAGTAGTTAGCATCTTCTGAGTTTAGTTTGGTCTTGTCTAAGAAACAAAAAGGGTGAGAGATTATTGCAAATATGTGCCCTTTTCCATTGATGTCAAAGGGGGAGAGAAGTCATGTGAAAAACTTGGAAGTAAGTAGTTTCTAGTGAAAGGGGGGGCATTGAAGAAAGTGGTTATAGGTGTGATAAGAAAAAGGGGGAGAAGTTCTTGTCATGATGGTTGAACCAGTTTTTCACATCATATGTTGCCATCAATGACAAAGGGGGAGATTGTTGCAAATATTGCCTAATCGGCGTTGTCATTGATGTCAACATATCCTTGTTGTCATTAGTGTCAATTGTATCTTATTCTATTTCTTGTTTAGAAGACTTTTATGTTGAGGATATTAAGAAAATTAGCCTCTCCAGAAGAAACAAGTGAGTTACATATCACTCTTTCAGAGACAGTGAAGACAGTGCAGTTCAATGAAGTAGATTGCTTCACATTCCTAGTAAGATGAAGATTAGAGTCTATGGATTAAAGGTCTTGCAAAGGATTGTTTGAAGTTGGTCCAGTAAATATTTGAGAGGTCTGCATGAAGTATTGGTGAAGTTATGGCCATCTGAGTAGAACTAGGTTTTGAAGTTGTTTAGAGGTGACAAGGTGATAGGAATTTGGTCTGGATTGCTCTGCATTGGAATATTATGGTCTACGGTTCTAGAGGTGTGTTTGGGATGTTAGTGTGTATCCTCAACGCAAATGGTTCATGGTTTGGAGGTCCGCAAGCAATCTTTCTAGTGTGACAGTCATGATAGTTGGTGTTCTTGAGTTCCCAGATGAAGGTGCAAGTGTTTCTTGTGATTTGAGGTGGTGCCATTGTTCTTGTTGATTTGATTGTGCTTATGGTGGTCTCTGGATCATGTACCTATTGTGTTGGTGGTCCACATTGAGGATTGAGCTCGTGGATGAATATTTCTCCTTGGGTGTTGTTGTTCTTTCCAGTCTTGGCAGACCAGATGCATGATATGTGTTGTGAATGATCTAAGAGAAGTTTTATGGAGTGTAGCATGATCTTCAAGGAAGATTTGAGTCCCATTTATGTGTGGCTGATAGTATAGTGATTCGCATGTAGAATTTTAAGTCTTGTGATTGTAATTGCTTGTAATACCTATCTTGGAGAATGTTCCAGATAGATGATTGTTTGGCCAACTTTGATGTTCATTCTAAAGTCGATGACTTGTATAAATAAGTACTGTGAAGTCATGGAAATGTGGGAAGCAAGCAAAGATGTGGATGTAGTGAGGAAGTGAGTAGGGGTAGAGTAGAGGTGTTGTGTGCTTTAATGGAACTGAACCTTGCATGAAGAAGATGTTGTTTCTTAGTTCAATCTTTTAGTGTTAACATTGTAAATGTTCTTGTAGGTAGTGAGCCTCCTTTGAGTAGTGAGCTTTGGGCAGTGTGCCTAAAGGCAAGTGCCTTCCCATTTTCTATTCTTTTAACAAAGAATAAATCTTGTGGGTTAACCCCCATCGCGGTTTTTCCCTTAACCGGGTTTTCACGTAAAAATCCTAGTGTTATGTGTGTTGATTATGTATCTTCTCTTGTGTTGTTGATTCATACTTTCATGGTTATATCATTAATCTGTTTATAAGTTATAAAGAAGAATAAATGCAGCAAAAGATAAAGATTTGTGACAACTGATTCACCCCCCCTCTCAGTTGTCTGCCATAATTTCAACAATGTCTTCTAAAAGAAACATGGTGATCACATAGAAGACCTAAGAAAGTACTTCAACAATGTAGAGAACATGGGATATGTGTAAACCCAAGTGCTTATTTGTAGTAACTAACAAAAAACTCCTTGGACACATCATCTCTAAAGGGTAAATTTTTGTTCATCTTAAAAGGGTAGAGTCAATTCTAAAATCCCATTGCTTGGAAGCAAAAAGGAACTAAAATCATTCTTTGGAAAAAAATAATTTCATATGTAGGTTCATTTTTTGCTTCACTAAAATTGTGAGACCTTAAACACCATGCTCAAGAAGGATGCTCAAATTTCTTTCTCACTAGGAGCACAATAAGCCTCCAAATAAATTAAAGAGGGAATTACCAAGACCCCCATCTTGGTCAACCCTCATTACACACTACCTTTCTTGGTCTATTCTTTCACCTCAAACCACTCTATTGTAGAAGTGATTATACAAAGAAAATAAATAGGAGAAGAATGCCATGTAGCCTTCATGAGCTCTCCACTTCATGGGATCAAACTCAACTACCCTATAATTGATAAACAAGCCTAAATTCTAGTCAAATCTATTAATTTAAATTATACCACTACTTTTTGTGTAGTAAGGTACATTTTCTATTATCTCTTACCTTGCTACTAAAAACATGTTGATACAAAATAAATTAGGTGAATACAGGGGTAGATGGATTATTGTTCTATAAGAATTTAACCGATAAATCAAACCAATAAAAATTGTTTTAGGTTAGGGATTTGGTAAAATTATTGTTGAATCTACCAGAACCCTTGTTTATCAATAATATGTCATTGATCAAGTGTCCAATGATGAGTGGTATGATGACATTGTCTTCTACCTTGTCATTCATAGTTCACCAAACCATGTATTCCCTAATCAAATACATGCATTTAGACTCAAGGCTATGCTATACATGATCAAATCTAGGACTCTTTATAGGAAGGGTCATGATGGCCTCTAGTTGAGGTGTGTTAGCAAATGAGAAGCTGTTGAAATCACATGACTAGTTTCCATGATAGGCTTGGAATAGGACACATTTTTGGTAGGTTCATGGCCCATCAAATCCTTTGGGTAGATTATTGGCCATAATTGTTTAAGGATTCACATACTCATGTTAGGAAATACCACAAATGTTCATTTATAGAAAACTGAGAAATAAACATAGCTATGCTTTTGCAGCTAGTAATAGAGGTATGTCCCTTTTCCAAATGGGGATTAGACTTCATAAGCATGATCAATATGAGATCCTCCATTGAGCACAAGTTCATAATCATTACAACTAACTATTGCACTCATTAGGTTGAAGCCCAAGCTCTTAAGAAATGTACAATAGATATTGTCATTAAATTCCTTGAAGAGCATATCACCACTAGGTTTGGAATGCCCTCTAGTGTAATATGAGACAATGGCCTAGCCTTTATATCATCAAAATTCTATAAATGGTCATACAACCATGGGATAGTGCTTAACTTACCATCCAACTATTATTCCCAAGGGAGCAGAGTGGTTGAACTAACCAACAAGATCCTCCTTACTATAATAATAAAATTGCTAGATAGTAACCCTCAAGACTAGCACAACTAAGTGAGGCATTCTTTATGAGATGATTGTATTCATAGTAAGGATTCACTACAAACCTCACCCTACAATCTAGTCTATGACCAACACCTTATTTTATCTATGAACCTAAAAATACCCACATTGCAATTCATAAGGTATTATGCTAAAGGTAGTGACATAATTGAAGAAAGATTTCTAGACCTACTATGCCTTGAGAAACAAAGAGATCAAGCCTTAGAAATATTTATGAAACACCAAGGTTAAGTGAAGTGATGGATTGATAAGAATTGTAAATTTAAATCCTTTAGGATTTCTAATTTGGTCTTCCCTTGGGATAGAGCTAATGAACATAAGGGTGCCTATAGAAACTTTTCCCACTTCTAGATGGTCCCCTTTCAAATCATATAGATCATAAATGATAGTGCATTTAGACTCAATACATTCACTGGTGAGGAGTTACCATTGTTAGTTAACGAGAAGGTCCTCAAGAACTACTTTAATGCCTAAATTGTAGAAACTAGAAACATTGAGTGAATACGAGTACCGATTCAAGCCACTCGAGACAAGTAGTAGCACACTCAACCTGCAAGAAAACAATTATTGCAAACAATGGACAATTAGAATGAAAAATATGGGATGGTGAATTAGCTTCCAAGATGTAGTACATATAGGACATAATTGACTAAGAATAGTTGAGCCAATGATAGACAAAGCTCACTAAGAATAGTGGTGCTCCAAGAATAGGAAATGCAACCACTTAACTTAGACAAAGCTAATCTAGGCATGCCAAGTATAGCTCAAGGCTAAACATAGACTCCTAAATATGCACTCCTAAGCAAGTTTAACTAGGCCTGATCAAGTACCCATGTACAATGCAATCTCTCATAAAATAGAGAAAGGAAGAAAACCCCGTGGTAAAAAAACTTCCCTCCAAAAGAGAGAAAAGAAAATGAAGAGTATGCACTGAGCCTAAATCCATGCCATGCTAACTGAGATGATGTAGACAAGAACCTCTCAAGGAAGAGAGAGAAAGATACTATGTAACCCACCACAATCAAGTAGCTCATGTTCCAAAAGAGTATGCTTGTGTATGAATGTTGAATATGATGGACATTTGTGGCAAATGACATTTCACCCCTTAGGAAGAAATAAATCCAATGGTGAATGCTCAAAGAAGCAAGGTGAGGTGGTAAGTCTCATGAAGTACCCTACCTTAGAATACTACTCAAATGTTGTCATGCTGATGTCAAAATGAGTCACAATCAAATCAAGAGTCCTAGGCCTAACTGAGATAAGTGACCTCTCAAAATCATGTGAAAACTAATGAAGAGAAAGATCCAAAGAACTGATGAATGGATGTGGAATGTCAATGCATGTCATGTGGCTACAATGTAAATCCCATGAGATGTCCTGTGAAGAATCACTAGAAGCCCTCGGTGAATCCTCACTAAACTCTATAGTAATAGTAGGTGTATGTATACTGTCATAAAAAAGAAAGACAATATCCTCCAAAGTGTCATCAAGATCTGAAATGTGAGACTCTACAAGCAACCAAGAGATGTCTAGCACAAGTGTGTCCCAATGAAGTGAATCCTGAATACATAAATGACCTTGTTGTAGAGAATCACTAGAATCTCTCAAAGAAGGAACACTGGACTCTGAAGTAGCAATAGATATTGTAGGATATGGAATGTCATCCAATGTAGATGGGGTTTCAATATATGTCAACCAAATAGACTGATCATCCCATGAGGATGTGTCCATACAAAAAGGGGAAATAGAAGTCTCAATATCATCCACAAGAGCCTGGCTATCCACAGAAACATCACTTTCAGATGAAGAATCAAGATCTCCATACAGTTGTTGGAGGATGGTCCAAGTAGTGAAAGGGCACTCTGTGTACTCTATATGATGTAAAATATCCATAGAAACAATAAGACCTATTAGTCCATAGACCATGTATTTTTAGTTAAACCATTTATTCTTCTATTTATAGTCGCTTGGCTTAGGAACAAGTCCAAGAAGATAGGGCAATAAATCCTATTCAAGACAGTGATTCTTTATGCCTTGTTTTAAGGACAAATAGTTCTCTGAGGTTAGTTTGACAACAAAAGCATGGAAATAAATATCAGAATCCATGATGACTCCCCCCCAAAATTTACAACTTTATCTCATTTCATTGATTATAAAATATTATGTAATTCCCCAAACTAAAAATATGGAAGAAAGTGCAAAAGTGCACAAGACACAACACAAAGGATACCCCCCTTGATTCAAAATTGGATTCCCCCCTGAATTTGGCACTTTATCATGCAATGCGTTATGTCTAGAAGTGAGTCGATTCAAATCATACCCTAACACAACCTTTTTACAAAAAAAACTTATTTTGGCACATGCCTTTCACAAGATTTTGCTAATTAACACTACAGTTTTTAAAAGCACTCTAAAATTAGATAGAGGAGGCTAAAATTAGCTTAATCCAAAAAAAGCACCTCCACGAGAACAAAAATCTCCTCCAAGCTTTAGAAAAAAGTGTTTTAATTTAGAGAGGAAAAAACTTCTAATTTTCAAAAAGTTCCTCCAAATTTAAAAATAAAACACTTAAAAAAAGTACCTTTCATAAAAGAAACTTTAACCAGATAAATTGAGCCCTTTCCACACCTTTTTTATGCGAGATTATGCCTCAGATGGGATTAATAACCTTACTGAACACCTTCAATCACTGTGAGGAGCAATAGAGGAGGGATCTCGCATCCTCCTCAAAAAAATGTCCTTCAACAACACTATCAAGATCTCACAAAATTCGAACAAACATCCACACAATCCCACTCTGATACCATGTAGAAACTAGAAACATTGAGTGAATGCAAGTACCGATTCGAGCCACTTGAGACAAATAGGAGCATGCTCAACCTACAAGAAAACAAGTATCGCAAACAATGGACAATGGGAATGCAAAATATGGGATGATGAATTAGCTTCCAAGATGTAGTACATATAGGGAATAATCGACTAAAAATAGTCGAGCCAATAATAGAAAAGGCTCATTAAGAATAGTGGTACTCCAAGAATAGGAAAAGCAACCACTTAACTTATACAAATCTAATCTAGGCATGTCAAGTATAGCTCAAGGCTAAACATAGACTCCTAAATATGTACTCCTAAGCAAGCATAATATACACCAACATAAATTTTTCCCATTGTGGATGTAAATAGATGTCCTTTTATGTAAATAGTCTTGTTTCTAGTAGAAATACATTGGTTTTGTTCTTTGTGTTTTCTCTTGTGATCTCCTCTATATTTCCTTGTCCTTGAATTACAAATTCTATTTTGCACTCATCATTAGATGGCCTTGTTCATTACAACACGCTACAAATTAGTGATGTTGTTTCAAGTCATCTTCATAACTATGTTGCTATGGTTATGCACTCATGTATTCTAGCTTAATTCTTTTATAATCAACAACAAAAATATAGAATTGATATAGCTGTAATTTAGAAGGTCTTCATGGTTGAGATTTGTCTTATGGATTTGAGAAAATTTGTAAATAATTTATGGCATATCTCTCTTAACAATAAATATCTTTTGAAATTTATTTAAATCAATTTTTATATTTGGTTCATTGGATGAATTTATTCATTGATTTTCCCTTCTTATGTGTTGATGGTAGTCTCGAACCTAGATTTTAAGCTTCATTGCTCGTGGTTTGAAATGAAAAGAAAAGGAAAAAGAATAGAAGAAAGAAAATTAGAACAAGGAAAGACTTAGCAAAGGAGGAGACAATAAAAAACTAAATCTTTTTTGGTGACTCAAGTAACTCCACAAGGGCTATGGATGCCTATTTGGTAGTGGAGCTATACCTTGACAGGACAAGAGATATCTCCATGAAGGATATAGATTCTTGGATAGAAGTGGAGCAATATCTAGGCATGTGGCAACATGTCTACTTGTATGAATACTTTTATTTTGTAGACCTATGTTATCTTATGAGTGAAATAGTTTAATGCCTAGTTCTAATTATTAGTTTGTTTGATTTCATGGAGAGGAAATGAATTCACATGCACACACATTATCCATAGATTGATTCCAAGTTATTTTAATCCAAGTAGATGAATCCCATAAATATGAAGTTGTTTTAAAGAAATTTAATTATATCAAGTCTTAATTTTTTGGTTCTTAAGTGAGTTCTCTTATACTAGTATGCTTAGGAACATTCTCCAATAGAGTTTCCATTTGTTGGTGCATTGCAACAATGCCACTAGTTCCTCATGAAATCAATGAAACCCTCTTTTATTGTATTTCCTCCTATTCTTCAACTTTTTATATCAATCCAAGGAGGACCCTATTCTGCCTTTAATTGGTTTTTAGTTTGGCCTTGTTGCCTATAGGGTCCCTCATCGATATCTAATCAGAGACTATGTTTTTGGCCCTTATTGTTGGAATACTTCAGACCACTGAGAGGGGGGGGTTAATCAGTGGTCAACAAAAATAATTCTTCAAACATGTTCTTCACACAATAGTACCAAAACAATATAACATGTTATAACTGATCATAAAACTCAATACAAATGCTTCAAGGCAAATATCCACTAACAAAACACAAGAGTCATATATGCATATCACATAACACAAGTGTTTGAGTGGAAAACCCTAGAAGGGTAAAAAACCACTATGAAAATAATCTCCACTAAGCCTCACTAGCCATAAACCTCACTGATTACAATCTTTGCCTCACTGGAAACATCACACTAATAACATAGTCAATACCTCACTGGCAATATCTCACTGATAACCAATTATGTGCCTCACTGGCAACAGATATAGTCTTAGAAGAAAAACAAGAAAAAGATTACAGAGGGTTTCTATGTTTCAATTCAAATCTTTGATCAATGACACTATCTCTGAATATCTCCTTCAATCAATATGACTTTTCATCTGCATTTCCATCTTAGTCAACTCAATCTGCATATCCCCTTTTCCACACTATCTCTATTCATATGCATAACTCACACTTTTCATCTGTATTATCCTTTCAATCAACAGTATATCTCTTCATCTTTTGATTCAGCAACATCCCCATAAGAAATACAAACTTTTATAATAATATCCCACAATTACCATAATGGATTTTTAATTACTCTAATTCATGTTGTAGTTTCAGTTACTAAAGACATCAATGTCTCAAGAGAGTGGAGTGCATCATTCTTCATGCATGTCCAGCAAACATTTCTAATTTGCACATGTTATTTTTAGCTTTTGAAAAAGCTTTGTAGCATTGTTCAAGAGGAATCCTGTCAAATTTAAACCCGAGCAAGTGGTCATTAGGTTTTAAACAAATTTAAATTGGGACTTTGATTTCATCTTTCACGGCTTCAATATATTAAACTCAAACCCTTGATCTCCTTTTGGCACCTGAGAAAACATACTTAACCGGAGGATCCGATAGCACTAGGAAGGAGGGCTAATCATCTAATGACTTAGGACCCTTTAGGTTATAACTTAAGTGGCCCATGGCTACTGATCAAAGGTTAACTCAAAAACACAACTAAAGTGAATGACGGTCACTTAAGGTATAAGAACTTATAGAATAGGGTTAAAACAATAAGAACTTAGGGTTTTTTAGGTCTTTTGAGACTAGACTTTTAGATATTTACAAACCCTAACCTTAAAAATTGTCCACTTTCATGAAATGATACAAATCCTAGTTAGCACATTTGCAACACAACCTTATGAGGATATAGGATACTCTTCTTTTGTTCTTCAAAGACATCAAACCTTCTGGTGCATATATACCTTATGAGATAGGGTAAATATTACCTCTTCCTACATCAACAACAACACCATACCATCACTTGGCACCTAGGATCTCTTGTGATCCACTGTCTTGTTCAAGGCATATGACAAACATCATGACAAGGTCCTTTGAATCATTGAATCAACATATACCATAAAATGGAAATAAGTACCTTGAACTCCTGACAAACTTGTCATAAAGCACTACAACTCTTTGCATTGAACAAGCATCTCATCTTACTGTACATCAAGCATCGACAAAGGATCCTGGAAGCACCACACTTTGTGAACAAGAATCCAAGTGTCTTTGACATCAGACTCTTGTGATGAAACAACCCTTTTGCATTCAACTGACTGAGATATGAACATTCAATCTCTTTAGCATATAGATCACCAACTAAATAAGGCCCTCCTCTACCATCTTAGATGATCAACTAGGGCAGTGTTCTGAAGCAACTCCTGATATGAAACTCCTTGACATAAAGTAATCCAACAAACACTATCTGTTATCAGAAAATGTGGTTAACATTATTAAACTATTAATAATCCAATAATCTCAATGAAATTCAAATAAATAAGATCAAACATAAAGAACACAATACCTTGCAAACCTTTCTATTTTGTGGCTTCCATTGGTCGCCTATCTCGAATTGATCTCGTGTATGAATAGAGCCCTCAGAAGGTGCACTTCCTTGCTTTCTTCCAAGATGACAGTGGAGAATGGTTGTTGATAGGTTTTGCAATGAAGAGGATCTTCACAATGCAATGATAATGTTGAGAATGGTGATAATTGATCTCAAGCTATGGAGTGATTTGTGCCAAAGGAGCACTATGATTCCTACAAAGTAAGTTTATAAAAAGCTTGGATGGATCAAAATGGAGGAATAGGGGTTTTATTTATAGATTTGTGAGAAAGAAGATCAATGGTGTAGAATGAATAAGAAGATCAATAGTTGAGGAAATTTGAGAGGATGTGCGTGAATAGAGAGAGGACAAGTGTCCTACTCTTTCATGCAACAGGGGAGTTAAAAAAATAGATTGAGGAGTTAACTGAGATGATTGATCAGTTAACAGAATTGATTGGAGAGATAAGTGGGCTGATTGGGGACTTGACTGAGATGATTGAACAGTGAACTCAGATGACCAATTAGTTAATAGATTTGATTGATGAGTTAACTAATCTGACTAGAGGAGAAATAGGACATGTGTGTGAGATGATATGAGCTAATTAAATATTGAAATATTTAATTACATGTGCATGTGGATTAATTGAATTATTTTTGGTATTAATTCAATTTTGGAGGAAATGAATAATTTAAAAAATATTTGGATTTATTTAAATATGGAGAATGAGAAGAATTAATTAAATAATTTGGTATTATTTAATTTAGAATGACTTTAGAAGAATTTGGATGATTTAATTAAATAAATGATTTTATTTAATTTTTTGGAGAAATATGAATCAGATAAATAAATTGATTTATTTATTTATTGATAGAAGAATTAAGATTGAAATAAATATTTAAAATATTTATTTAGATAGAGTCTTGTCATTTTTAGGTGAATACATTTTGCCCCTCTTTGATGCAATGTAGTTTATAGCGTTGTATCAAAGAAAATGATTGTTGAAGACAAGATACTATTTTGATGCCCCAGTGTAGTTGGCATAGGATGCCCCCTTGAGAGGAAAGATAAGGAAGAAACAAAAGAACTAGGTTGACGCTCGACTACAAGATTGTGTTGGAGATAGAAGAAATGAGATAGAAGCGAACATGATAGAAAATACTGTTGATTGATCTTTTCTTGAAAACTAAATAATGACATGGATAAATGGATGGTGAAATGGATGATCTTGTTGCAATAGTTTCACAAATGTTTATAAAGAGAAATCCTTATTTTTGATATAGCACATGGATAGTTTGCCACCAAGGTATAAAAGACCAAGGTGCTATGATATCCGAGTGCATGGACGTTGACTCTACAAACAAGCGGTTTGAACTTAGACATAATATAACCTTGTTGGACATGTGAATGAGGCATAGTCTTGAACATAAAATAAACTTCAATACATAAATGCAAGAAGAATATTAATATATAAGATGCTAGGTTGTAACACTCACACGAGATAAATATACTACTAAGAAAGATACTAAAGATCATTCCTCAAACACAGCACACACAAGCAATGACTATGCCCCTAATCCGCACTGCATCGCAACATACCAAGATATAGATAAATCAAGGTAGGCTTGAATAATTAATGGGAAAGAAACAAAAAAGATAAACCAAAAAGAAAATTGACTGACTTACAAAGTAAACATACAACCAACATATTCTCTTGCCAAAGAGGTTTCTCACGATAGATTGGATTGGTTAGATAACAGCCTTATCGTAGGAATTATATGTCTATTAAAGGGTGTTGATCTGTTGAAAAGACAATGTCTGGTTTCAGGAAATGCAACATGTTGTATAAGATGCCTAGTCTGGTTTCAATCA
Organism: Cunninghamia lanceolata; assembly: GCA_027924645.1. Classification (NCBI taxonomy): domain Eukaryota; kingdom Viridiplantae; phylum Streptophyta; class Pinopsida; order Cupressales; family Cupressaceae; genus Cunninghamia; species Cunninghamia lanceolata. The sequence continues at coordinate 2,144,707 of BSBN01000007.1, forward strand.
TGGAACATCTATATAAGACAAGTTTGTTGATTTGTTGCTTGGTTGAGATTGATTTAGCTGATGTTGGCAATCGATATGTAGGGCAACATATGGCTTTGTAAGTACGTTACATTGCTTCAGGTTTGTTTGAGGACTTTTTCTTTGAAAGGATGTGTAGTTCATTGTTTTGTTGCTTGAGTTAGTCAAGTCGAGGTGAAAGGATTTTGATAAATAGAAGGGTAGAAAGCTAGAATGTCAATGGATTGAGATGGGTGAAGAATGATAAATCACATGTGCTTGAGTACTAGAGACGTCCTTTGTATTCCAGACTGCCTACATACACTATATCCACGGGATCAAGGCACATTACGATGAAAGATGAAAAATGATAAATATGTAGTTCTGGGTAGAGTGATGAGTGGATCAAGGTGATTGAGCTTGGATTGTTTGAAATGATGAGATCTTATGTACCTGAGTACTGGATACTTCCTTCGTATGCTAGATAGCCTACATACCCATATCCATGGGATCAAGGTACCTTAAGAGTGAAATGAGATGATATGTAGTTCTAGTTAATAGAAAATGTTATCAGAAAATGTGGTTAACAATATTAAACTATTAATAATCGAATAATCTCAATGAAATTGAAATAAATAAGATCAAACACAAAGAACACAATACCTTGCAAACCTTTCTATTTCATGGCTTCCATTGGTCGCCTATCTCAAATTGATCTCATGTATGGATAGAGCCCTCAGAAGGTGCACTTCCTTGCTTTCTTCCAAGATGACAATGGAGAATGGTTGTTGATAGGTTTTGCAACGAAGAGGATCTTCACAATGCAATGATAATGGTGAGAATGGTGATAATTGATCTCAAGCTATCGAGTGATTTGTGCCAAAGGCGCGTTGTGATTCCTATAGAGTAAGTTTATAAAAAGCTTGGATGGATCAAAATGGAGGAATAGGGGTTCTATTTAAACATCTGTGAGAAAGAAGTGTTGCAAGTATGGGCCTAACCGGTATTGTCATTGATGTCAACATACTCCTGTTGGATTGATGTCAAGGATTGGATGAGTTGTGTGCTGAGGATATTGAGAAAATTAGTCCTATTAGAAATAGAGAAGAACAATGAAGACAATGAAGCTCTATGAAGTGAAGAACCTAGCTAAGATGAAGATCAGAGGATGCGCATCAAAGGGTTTGTAGATATGTGTCTAAAGGTGATCCATTAAAGATTTAAGAGGTCCGCATGAAGATTTGAAGAAGTTATGGCCATATGAGTAAAACTGGTTCTGGTAGATGTTCAAAGGTGACAGAGTGACACAAATAGGTCCAGTGAGATTTGGAAATGCAATATCTTGTTCTGCAGATTTGGTGGAGTGTTTAGGAAGTCAATGTGAATTGACAACTCAATTGGTTCATGGTCTATAGGTCTGTAAGCATCTATTTCAATATGACAGTGATGACAGACTGTGTTCTTGAGATTCTAGATGAAGAAGAGAATGATTTTAGTTATCAAAAGTGGTGTGGATGTTCTTGGTGAATCAGGCAAGCTTGTGGGGGTCTCTAGATTGTGTCTAGCTTGTGTTGGTGGTCCACATTGAAGATTGAGCACATAATTGAAGAATTACTTTTGGATGATGATGTTCTTCCTAAGCTTGCCTGACCGGATGATTTACACATGTTGCAGATGATCTTGAAGATGTTGTGTGAAGCATGGCGTGTTCCTCAGAGAAGATTGGAGTCCCAAATCTGTGTGGCCAACAGAGTGGTGATTCGCATGAAGTCTTTTGTAATAAGTCAAGTTGTATTTGTGTATTTTCTCTATAATAAAATAAAGTGTGCTAACTTTGATGATTATCCCAAAGTTGATGCCTTGTATAAATAATAGTTGTGAAGCCATTTCAAAATCATCGGGGGGAAGATGAGAGTGTGGTAGATAGGAGAAAAGTGAAAGGCAAAGCAGAAGTATTGAGCTTAAATGGAACTGACTCAAGCATGGTGAATATGCTAATCTTTAGTTCAAGTATGTAATATTTATCATTCTGTAGACAGTGTGTCTCATGTAGGAAGTGGGCCTCTTGTGACCAGTGTGCTCGGGTAGTGAGCCTTAATTGGCATGTGCCATTTTGTTCCTCTTATTCTTTTAACAGAGAATACAATCTTGGGTTAGTCACCCTGTGGTTCTTCCCTTACTCGAGTTTTCCACGTTAAAATCTTGGTGTCATATGTGTTAATGTGTTACTACTCTTGAATTATTGCATTGTGTTTCCATGATTAATTTATTATTATGCTACTGAATTACAAGAAGGATTTAAGTGGTTAATAAAAGAAAAGTTTTGGGACAACTGATTCACCCCCCCTCTCAATTGTCTATCTTGAAACTAACAATTGGTATCAGAGCTAAGTTCCTCTAAAAAGACCTTAACCACTTGAGGAGATCTAGGATGTCTTCCTACAAGAAGGACAGTTTGAGGTTTGATGGAACCAATTACACTCTTTGGAAAAGCCGCATGGAATGTCACTTGCAATGTATGGGAATGCAATATTGGATCATGACCTCAAAGAAGTATATTCCTCCAAAGAATGGTCCAACAACTGTAGATGAAATCAAAGATGCTGAAGACAATCTTCAAGCTAAAGAAGCTTTATTAAGTGCCTTATCTGATTCTGAGCTGACAAATGTTATAGATCTAAAAACTGCATATGAGATTTGGGAAAAACTTCAACTTCTGCATTAAGGAGACAAATATGTTAAATGTGCCAAGCTATAGTGTCTGAAAGGAAAATTTAAAAACCTGAAAATGAATGAAGATGAGAGTATCTCTACATTTATGCCAAAAGTAAATGAGCTTGTTTGTGGCATTAGGTGTGCTGGTGGAATCTTGGATGAAGATGAGATTGTTGCCAATGTTCAAAGATCCCTACCTCCTGCTTACAAACACAAAGTTGTTGCTATTGAAGAATTCAGATCTTTTTCAAATATCACAAGAGATCAGTTGGTTGGAAAATTAGCTACATTTGAATTGGCTGAGTTTGAAGATGCACCCCCCAAGACTAAATCTGCATTCAAAGCTAGTGCCTCTGTAACAAAAGTTTGATCCAGGAGAGAACTCCTCAAAGAAACTATCATGGTATGAAAAAGAAAGAAAAGATCTGGAAGAAGATGAAGTAGAAGCTACTCAACTTGAAGCCCTTATTGCAAAAAGACTGCCAAGAGGATCTAGTAAGTATGAAGGAAAATTGCCCTTCAAATGTTTCAACTGCAACAAGATTGGTCATTTTGCCTCAAGGTGTCCGGAAATATTTTCAAGGGAAAATCAAAACAGATCAAGATTCCAAAAGAAATGTTACTATGTTCATGAAGATGATGATGATGAAGGAGTAACAGATGATGAATCAGAGACAAGAAACAAATCTGGAAGTGACTGGGTGTTTATTGCCATCAAGGAAAAAGATTCAATGCCCTCTAAATCTATCAATCATAAAATGATAGAAAGAGCTCTGGCTGCCCAAGTTGAAGAAAAGGATGATTGGGTCATTGATAGTGGATGCTCCCACCATATGATTGGTGACAAAAATAAGTTCATAGATTTGGAAAGATATGAAGGAATGGTTGTAAAATTTGGTGATAATTATGTTGGCAGCATCAGAGGTAGAGGAACTATTTCTTTTGATGGAAAGAACAAAACCAGTGATGTACTATATGTTGAAGGTCTGAAACACAATCTTCTTAGTGTTGGACAGTTGGTGGAAAAAGGCTATGATCTCTGATTCAAAAATAGAAAATGTAAGATCTTTGAAAGTTTTGGAACAAAGATTGCATCCAGTACTCAAACAAAAGGTAACATCTTCCACTTGGTTGGTACTTGCAAAAGTTATTTATTTGTTTAAATTGATCAGAGTTGGTTGTGGCATAGGAGAATGTGTCATGTGAATTTTGATAATATCATCAAGATAAGAAACACTCAGGCTGTAAGAGATCTTCCAAGTCTAGTGAAACCTACTAATAGTTTGTGCAAAGATTGTCAGTTGGGTAAGCAAAGCAAAGTCACATTCAAAAGTAAGGAACAATCTTCTACCGAATTGTTGGACTTAGTACATACTGATCTATGTGGACCAGCAAGAATCAGGAGTTTGCAAGGTGATAGATACTTCATATTATTAATTGATGACCACTCCCAGATGATGTGGGTGACTTTTTTGAAAGAAAAATCTGAGGCTCTTGAGAAATTCAAAATATTCAAAGCTATGGTAGAGAATGAAACCGGATTAAACATAAAATGTCTCAGGTCTGATAGAGGTGGAGAATTCACATCTGGAGAGTTCATAGAATTCTGTGAGAAACATGAGATAAAAAGACAGTTATCTACTCCAAGGACTCCATAGCAGAATGGAATAGTGGAGAGAAAGAATCGGACCATCCAGGAAGCATCTAGAACCATGATGATGGAAGCAAATGTTCCTCAGATCTACTGGAGAGAAGCTGTAAGCACTGCTGTCTAGACTCTTAATCGAGTACAAATCAGAAGCAATACTGGTAAGACCCCTTATGAACTCTGGTTTGGCTTCACTCCCACTATGAAGTATTTTAGAGTCTTTGGTAGAAAATGTTACATTAAAAGAGATGAAGACCTTGGCAAATTTGATGCTAGAAGTGATGAAGGAATATTCTTGGGTTATTCTACTCAAAGCAAAGCATACCGGTGTTATAACAAGAGATTGAGAAAGATTATAGAAAGTATAAATGTGAAGGTTGATGAAGGTATTGAAAAACCCTCAAGGTTTTATGAATATGAAGAAGATGATCAAAATGATGTTTTGGTTCAAGAAATCCAAGCCCCCTCTGAAATTCAGACCCAGACTGATCCAGTGAATCCTAAAATACAGGAAGAAGAGATAAGTTTGAATGAACCTATCCAAGAAATAGAAGTGCAAGAAATTCCCAAAACTCCCAAGTATGTAAGACTGAATCATTCTAAAGATCAAATCATAAGTGATAAAAGAAAAGGAGTTTAAACAAGAAGAAAGATTGCTCAAGACTCAGAAAAGTATTGTCTGATTTCAAAAATTGAACCAAAAATAGTATGAAGCATGCAATGATGAAAGCTAGTCTAAAGCAATGAAGGAAGAATTGATGCAAATTGAGAAAAATCACACTTGGGATCTTGTTCCCAGACCTAGAAATAAAAATGTGATTGGAACTGTTGTGATGTTCACAACACGCCCCATTTTGCCCCTTAGCAAAACGAGGACCCCTGCTGTCACTTTGCTTTTTGCTTCTGCTTGTGTTTGTCTGCTTTCTGGCGGTTTGGTAAAAATGAGTTGGTGCATCATCATCATGAAGGTTAGGATGAGGTAGGTCATCATCATGAGGTCAGTTTGTCAAGGTTCATATTTTGCTTCTATGACCTCATATTTAGAAAGAGCTTGAAATTCCATGTAGGTTTCCCTTTTACATCACTTGAAAATTCGTCCATATGTGGAAGTTATGCACAGTCAAAGTTTTGGTCAAACATGATATTCGATGAGGAGGATCATCATATTTTTATCCTGTCATGTTGTCAAGATCATCATGATCCCGTTTGTCTACCCAATATTTCATAATGTCCTCCTGCCGAGAAATATGACCTTTTGCAAATATCCTGATGACGTCATCCTAACCTGATAAACGAAGAAGCAAATATAAGGACGACATCATCATCACATTTCCCTTCGGCAGGATATTTTCCAAAACATGATCCGGTTCGTGAATATGATGATGACGTCATATTCTAAGTCCAACAAAAGCCCCGGATATCTTGATGATCATCATCCTGATCTTTCGAGAGGGTTACCTTGGCCGCAAAGGGGTCATATTACATTCACCACCTGATCATGCTCCTTAGGTGACCTGATATTGCATTTATCCCCTGATCTTAACTAAACATGACGATGACGTCATCATTTGCATTTTAATGAAGCCCGGATATGACGATGACGTCACCATCATTTTCCTTTCCTTAGCAGCAGGATCATATCTCATATCCTCCTATTTTTCTTCGACATGATGATGATGATGATTGTCATTCTTTTCCCCAATATACAGAAGCGAAACACCCTGATGACGTCATCTGGACCTTCGGAAGGGAGAGCATCATTTTTTCCAAAATATCATGCAGATGAGAGTTTTAAGTCTTGCTATCGGCAGTATGTGAAATTGTCACGCCGATGGGCGGGAATGTACATAGCGGTGGGGTTTTAAAGCATTTTTTAGCGCCCGTGGTATTTTTTCGGTCAGCGATGGTTGACCCGATGGGTTTTTGAGCGGTCTGTATGCGTTTTGAACGCGTTTTAAGAGTATTTTGGACCCGATTTCCACGATTTTGCATAGTCACCTGGATTTAAACGATTATTTTAATTTCCTGCTGTTTATGTGATAAATGTAATACTTATTGCTTATCTTGTCTTGCAGGCTTGCAGTTGAGGAAGCAGCTGGAAAGTCAACACAGTGACCTCATGGAGGAAGAAAATCTGATCTTAGGAGCAGGAAGATAAAGATAAAGTGCGAAGAAGTCAAGGCCATTCAAGTGAAGAACAAGGTTGCAGCTGAGGGTATTACTACAACAGACAAACAAAAGTTATTGCCAAGCTGCCGGAACTTCTCAGAAGGGGCAATATTTCGCCCAGATTTGACACTGCTCAGAGATATTTTGAGGAGCTGGTTCACCTATATTTATTGCTGTAACCAGGGGTTTGAACCAGGGGTTCAGTTAGGTTTTTTTTTTCTGTAGTGAGGACAACCAGAAAGTCTATATATTGTGCCTCTCTACACTGTAAATACTTTACAACAGGGGCTACAACAGGGATTTTTTTCTTTTTGAAGCACACAGTGAGTTAGCTTAGCATAGTTTAGAGGTAGAAGAAGGAGGTCGCCTGTTTGTCTGTAGTAAGGTGCGTGTGGAATGTCTGGCTGCCTTACTGTATCTGTAAAGCTTGTAAGTTCTCTGTAGTATGATCAATGAAACTAAGAGTCATTCCTACATTGTAAATCATGTATGACTATTCGTTTCTAATATAATAGAATCTGGAGTTCTGCATCTATCTTCTGAGTGTTCTCCTGCTCTTCTTTGTGTTTTGAAATATTTTCTTTGAGAGCTTGCAATTTTAAATGTATGTTTGTGAAAATGCTCAGAACTTGCATTTAAGGTTTTTACTATGGATTTGATCAAATTACTGTGGTATTTACATAGTGCATAATAGAAACAATTAGATCCTTCGGTAGATTAAATGAGGTATAGATTAGATCTTTCTAACTTTTCCCAACCCATCTGAATATTTAGCTGAAAACGTAGAAATCTAAAGGAAATTGTCTCAAATTTGAAGAAGCATGCATAACAGAGCTATAAGTAGACAGTTTTCATAAACAAATAAAGAAGAAAGCTACAATAATTCAAGAAAACCATCTAAAACTTGCAGCACAGTAACACTTTTATGCAAAGGAATGAAAAGTATTGACATATCTCATGATCTTTTTTGCATATTCTTAGTCCAGTAAGCCACCAAACAAACCTAAATTACGTAAGGCCCCTTGAACATTGACCAACTGAACTTGACCAATCGAACCATTGTAGACTTGGGATTAGTTGAATCTCAAATGATTCCTTCTTATCTTTCAAGTATAGTTTCAGTTCATTATATGTGAATTTTAACTTATTGTTATGATTGCATCAAAACAATCATCAACAGGAACCAAATGGGTCTTCCGGAATAAACTGAATGAAGGTGGTGAAGTAGTCAGAAACAAAGCCAGATTGGTCTGCAAGGGTTATTCCCAAGTTGAAGGAGTTGATTTTGAAGAAACTTTTGCTCCAGTGGCAAGAATTGAAGCAGTCAAATTATTTCTTGCCTTTGCTGCCTTCAAGGATTTCAAAGTATATCAGATGGATGTCAAGTCTGCCTTCCTGAATGGTGACTTCGAAGAAGAAGCATACATTGAGCAACTGGATGGATTCTAATTGTCTAATCATGGTGATATGGTCTGTAAGTTGAAGAAAGCACTGTATGGACTCAAACAAGCCCCAAGAGCCTAGTATAAAAGACTAGATAAGCATCTTTTGAAGATTGGTTTCAACAAAGGTACTGCTGACAGTAACTTGTACTTCAAAATTGATCATGAAAATATCTTGATTGTTGAAGTATTTGTTGATGATATCATTTTTGGAGCAAGAGATAGTGTGTGCAAAACTTTTACAAATCAAATGAAAAGTGAATTTGAGATGTCCATGTTTAGGGAAATGAATTTCTTCTTGGGTCTACAAATCACTCAAACAAAGAAAGGAATCTTCATCTCATAGACCACATATGTGAAAGAATTGTTGAAGAAATTTGGGATGGAAGACTCAAAACCAATGAATACTCCCATGGCAACTAGATGTAAATTGAGCAAAGACAATGACTCTCCTAAGGCTAATCAAAAAAAGTACAGGTCAATGATTGGAGGACTACTATATCTTACTCAAACTAGACCTGACATTATGAATGTTGTTGGTCTTGTTGCCAGATTCCAAACTGATCCTAGAGAATCTCATGTCATGGAAATCAAGAGGATTCTCAGATATCTAAAAGGAATAGTTGAGTATGGTTTATGGTATCCTAGAGATCATGATTTCTCTCTTCATGCATATACAGATGTGGACTGGGCAAGAGATGTGGATGACTGGAAGAGTACCAGTGGTGGAGCATTCTTTTTATGGAAAAGATTGGTTTCTTGGCTGAGCAAGAAACAAGAGGCAATATCTCTGTCCATTGCAGAAGTAGAATATATTGTAGTAGCAGGTAGTTGCACTGAAGTATTGTGGATGAAGCAAATGCTAAGAGACATCAGAGTGAAGTATGAGGAACCTATCACAATCTTCTATGACAATTCAAGTGCAATAAATATATCAAAAAATCCAGTGTTGCATTCAAAGACAAAACATATATCCATCAAGTTTCACTTTTTGAGAGAGTAGGTGAACAAGAATGAAGTCAAATTAGAGTTTGTGCCCTCCAAGGATCAGATTACAGACATTTTTACTAAACCTCTACCTAAGGACTCTTTTGAGTCTCTCAGGGAGAAGTTAGGGGTTATTACCCCTCCGGTTCTGAATTAAGGTGCACTAATGTGTATCAATCCAGTGGATCTCATAGTCATATCTTGTGGTCTAGATTGATGATGGGAAGCTGCTACTCAGGGGGAGTAGTCTATATGATTCTAAGTGATGCAAGTATGTGCCCTCTGCCATTGATGTCAAAGGGGGAGAGAAGACATGTGAAAAACAAAAATGGTTGTTGATCAAAGGGGGAGTAGTAAATGAAGAGAAGACATGTGAATGGTTGTTGTTGATAGGGGGAGCTATGTCAGTCAATGAGGAGAAGTACATGTCTTGATGGTTAAAATAGTTTTTCACATCATATGTTGCCATCAATGAGAAAGGGGGAGATTGTTCCAAGTATGGGCCTAATCGGTGTTGTCATTGATGTCAACATACTCCTGTTGCATTGATGTCAAAGATTGGATGAGTTGTGTGCTGAGGATATTGAGAAAATTAGTTCTATTAGAAATAGAGAAGAATAGTGAAGACAGTGAAGCTCTATGAAGTGAAGATCCCAGCTAAGATGAAGATTAGAGGATGCGCATCAAAGGGTTTGTAGATATGTGTCTAAAGGTGATCCAGTAAAGATTTGAGAGGTTCGCATGAAGATTTGAAGAAGTTATGGCCATATGAGTAAAACCGGTTTTGGCAGATGTTCAGAGGTGATAGAGTGACAAAAATACGTCTGGTGAGATCCAGAAATGCAATATCTTGTTTTGCAGATTTGGTGGAGTGTTTAGGAAGTCAATGTGAATTGACAACTCAATTGGTTCATGGTCTGGAGGTCTACAAGCATCTATTTCAATATGATAGTGATGACAGACTGTGTTCTTGAGATTCTAGATGAAGAAGAGAATGATTTTAGTTATCAGAAGTGATGTGGATGTTCTTGGTGAATCAGGCAAGCTTGTGGGGGTCTCTAGACTGTGTCCAGTTTGTGTTGGTGGTCCACATTGAAGATTGAGCTCATAATTGAAGAATTACCTCAGGATGATGACATTCTTCCTAAGCTTAGCAGACCAGATGATTTACACATCTTGAGGATGATCTTGAAGATGTGCAAAGCATGGCATGTTCCTCAAAGAAGATTGAAGTCCCAGATCTGTGTGACTGACAGAGTGGTGATTCACATGAAGTCTTTTGTAATAAGTCAAGTTGTATTTGTGTATTTGCACTGTAATAAAATAAAGTGTGCCAACTTTGATTATTAGCCCAAAGTCGATGCCTTGTATAAATAAGAGTTGTGAAGTCATTTCAAAATCATCGGGGAGAAGATGAGAGTGTGGTAGAAAGGAGAAAAGTGAAAGGCAGAGTAGAAGTATTGAGCTTAAATGGAACTGACTCAAGCATGGTGAAGATGCTAATCTTCAGTTCAAGTATGTAATATTTATCATTCTGTAGACAGTGTGTCTCCTGTAGGTAGTGGGCCTCTTGTGAGCAGTGTGCTCGGGTAGTGAGCCCTAATTGGCATGTGCCATTTTGTTCCTCTTATTCTTTTAATAGAGAATACAATCTTGGGTTAGTCACCCCATTGTTTTTCCCTTAACCAGGTTTTCCATGTTAAAATCTTGGTGTCATATGTGTTAATGTGTTACTACTCTTGAATTATTGCATTGTGTTTCCATGATTGATTTATTATTATGCTGCTGAATTACAAGAAGGATTTAAGTGGTTAATAAAAGAAAAGTTTTGGGACAATTGATTCACCCCCCCTCTCAGTTGTCTATCTTGAAACTAACAAGAAGATCAATGGTGTAGAACCAATAAGAAGATCAACGGTTGAGGAAATTTGAGAGGATGTGCGTGAATAGGGAGAGGACAAGTGTCCTACCCTTTCATGCAACAGGGGAGTTAAAAAAATAGATTGAGGAGTTAACTGAGATGATTGATCAGTTAACCAAATTGATTGGAGAGATAAATGGGTTGATTGGGGGGTTGACTGAGATGATTGAACAGTGAACTCAGATGACCAATTAGTTAACAGATTTGATTGATGAGTTAACTAATTTGAATGGAGGAGAAATAGGACATGTGTGTGAGAGGATATGAGCTAATTAAATATTTAAATATTTAATTACATGTGCACGTGGATTAATTGAATTATTTTTGGTATTAATTCAATTTTGGAGGAAATGAATAATTTAAATAAATATTTGGATTTATTTAAATATGGAGAATGAGAATAATTAATTAAATAATTTGGTATTATTTAATTTAGAATGACTTTAGAATAATTTGGATGATTTAATTAAATAAATGATTTTATTTAATTTTTTGGAGAAATATGAATCAAATAAATAAATTGATTTATTTAATTATTGATAGAGGAATTAAAAATGAAATAAATATTTAAAATATTTATTTAGATAGAGTCATGTCATTTTTAGGTGTATACATCTTGCCCCTCTTTGATGCAATGTGTTTTATCATGTTATTTCAAAGAAAGTTAAAATTTTCTGTGCTTTGATACATGCCCCAGTTTGCCCCTTGTACAGGTTTATGACGGTAGGATGCCCCCTCGAGAGATTGGATGGGAAGAAAGTGACAGGATAACAAACAATCTCACAATGAGATAGGTTGGTTGACAGGTTAGGGTGAATAAAATGGACAATACAAGATAAGGGATGGATGAAAGAGTTAAATGATGCATTATGCAAGATAAAATGATAACACACACAAGCAAGTATGCACAAATGATATAAGAACAAACAAGGTATTGCCCCTATCCAACGGTAAACCAATGATTAATCAATAATGATTGACGATAGTGTTTTTCATTGTGGGGAATGATATATCCCTAGATCAACATGATAGGCACGGGAAAGACATATCCCACTAATAATTATGATTGATTGAGTTGGTTTACGACAAGATTAGGATCAAGACCACTAATTGTGATTGGATAATTTGACAAGATCGACTTGACTCGATTGGCATGGATTAAGGATGGACTTGCATTTGGATCATTGCTTAGATTGTGTTAGTGCCTGAATTGACTGGCAGTTTTTTGAGCAATTTTCATGCAGGCACTCTCCCTAAGTATCCAAAAAATGTTCTAAGTGTTGGACCTCCTCAGTATTTTTCAGCTGCAGCATCATATTTTCTTTGAGGAGGAGGTCATCATCATCATATTTTCTTCGATGGTGGTCAGCATCATCATGTTCTCTGTCGACTGGTTTCTCATCGTCATCATCATATTTTATTATCGGGTGATGTTTGGATATCATCCTGATCCTGCTGATGAGCTACAGTGCGCCCTAAGTTGCTTGCGGGGGTAATGTTTCAAGTACCCGGTGCTCTTCCATTTATCACCTTGCCCAAACATGATGATGATGTTGCCCCGATATTCTGAAGGGGTTATTCTTTGAGTTGTTCGACCTGACTTGTTTTTTCTTAAGGGTCGTCATCATCATCATCATATTTCCAGTTATCACCGTGTTGCTTGCGGGGGTCATCATATGTTTTGCCTTCATGATATTTCGCCGGGGTGATATTTTATCATCGGGTGATCTTGGTTATGATCATCCTGATGATGTTGTTGAAGAGTTCTAAGTGCGACCCGATATTCACTGGGGTCATCATATTTTGAACGTCAGGATGATCTTAGTCAATATCATCCTAATGATGTTGTATCACTTCTTGTTCGTTGTTTTGTCATCCTGATGATGCTGACGTCATTCTTATGATAGGGTGATATCTTTCTCTGCCTATCTGCATCATGATATTTCCAAAGGAGGGGATGATATTTTCATATCACTCGGGTGTATGTTTGTTCCAGCGTCATGATGATGCTGATATCAAGGAGATATCCGCCTGCCGGCTTCGTGCATTATCTAGTGGGGGTGATCTTTTCAAGCATCATCATATTCGTCTATCGCCCCGATCTTATAGTGGAGCTACAGTGCAACCTGATATTTGTGCATCAGGATGATATTTCCAAATATCCGGTTGTCTTCCGAATATCATCCTGATGTTAATATGATGATGACGTTATCAAGGTCCGGGGGGGGTCATATTTCTAACACAGATCATCTTGTGGAGATCTCCCGATATTTGCAAACATGATGATGACGTCATTCAGATATGAGGAGGTGCGCAGTAGGCAAATATGATGATGACGTCAGCAGGATATGATGATGACGTCATCAGGATGTTCATCGGCCACACTTTTGGTATAGGCTCAGCAGGAGGATGTTCCTCCGATGGATCAGGTTGTGCCGATGAAGGCGATTATCATGCAGGTTATATTGCGATATGATGCTGACGTCAGGGTGATATTTCGGGCAACAGGATATCATGCTGCTGGAGGATGATGATGATGAAGTCTTATACTAGTGTCGTCAGGAGCAAAAGCATCGACATCATATATGCTCATGACCTAGTATATAAAGTGTTAATGAGGTTGCTGCGGGGTGCATGTGGGATAATTGATATCCTGCATTTTCAAATATCATGATGATGAATCTCGGCGGGAAATGGTTGCGATCGACTGTTAGATGTTTTTCCCAAGGCCGCGGGTTGGTGCGCCATTAATGGCGAAGATTGCAGAGGTATGGGCGGATCTGGTACCCGATTGAAGGTGTACATCAACGGACAGTGGCGCAGGGCTCGAGATATCTTCCTGTCTCCTCCCCTACCTGCTGCATTCATGTTTGGGCGCCAATCTGGTAGTGTTTGAGCGCCATTTTCCTGATACTGTATATCTGGCAGGATTTTTGGTCAACCCTGTAATTAATTGCTATGGTACACTACCTGGCTGTTATAAGCAGGAAGTGTTACTCATTTGTCGTTGTTGAAAGTTGAGGATTTTTGGCTCTGTAATCCAAAACCAGCTGATCTGGTTGCTCTGTACAGTCTAACTTGTGAGTTTATGTATCTCCTGTTGTACGATTTGGCATGAATCCACTGATTTCATGGTTGATTTTATATGAGTAATGCTATCTTAGCATGTGTTGTGTTAATTCTGTCTCCAGTATTGCATGTATTCTTCTTCTGAATCTGGATATTTGGGTAATGTTTAGATTCTAGAGCATAGAATTCCTATGTTGAATGTCTGATCTTTTAACTTCTGCTCAAGGGGTAGATTAAACTATTTTCAGGTTGAACATTGGGAAGGGTATACTGCAGTAGGGATGCCATAAGTAGAGATAAATTAACACTCTTCATTGGGAGATATCTGTAAGGCAGATATCATGTGTATCCCCCTGAAATCCAGTTTTAGCTATTCATGCTGATCATTCACAGGTGTATGTCTACCGACTCCAAGCCCTGGATAGGCACCAATCATGCTGTGTTCTTGTGTTATACACCATGCCCAGCTTTGCATCCAAAATTCAAACTAAAACATTTCATACTTCCACCTGTTAGTTGTAGGAGTAGGATTAGGAACCCCCTGCATGCTCTCATACCCAACCAGACACCATGTCCAAGAATGTTGCCAGCCTTGTGATCTATCATACAGATCTTGGTCCATACATGAGAGTATTCTGCCTGTTGTTGTCAAGTTAGATCTTTCTATCTTTGAGCTAGTCAAGGTTACATCTTGAGTTATAGGGATACCCCCCTTGGTGCGGCAGAACCAGAAGTGAAGGGGAGGCAGCTCACGCAACCTCCTGTATGTAGTTGGCTGAATCTGCCTGTGCATTAGAAGTGGCAAACCCTAATGCTGATTCAGAAGAAAAACCAACAAAATGGCGACTCCGCTGGGGAATGGGAAGTAAAAGTACTATCTAATCATCTCCAGTAATATATCTGTGACCCATCTGAGTCACCAACAAATTGGCGACTCCGCTGGGGAATGTTGATGTAAAGTGATAGCCTGCAGTCTCTGGTGAAGTTTTGCTCTGCTGGTGGAATGAACTCAGAAACATATTTGATGAGCTTTCAGCTGCTGTAAATTTTGTCCTCTCTGGAGAGGTGGCGACTCTGCAAAAAAGATCTGAATGCACATGAAAGATGGATGTATGTGATGTGACAAAAATGTGTTTTTCATTTTTCTGCATCTGTATGAGAAAAGGTACCTTGTTCCTTCCCCTTTATATTTCCTGTTTTATTGCATAGGTTAGATGCCAGGGGAAGCCTTAGGTCTTAGACAGACAAAGGATGTCTAAGAGTAAGATTTTTATGAATCCAAGTATGAATTATCCCATACTTAGTGGTGAAATGTTGGATAAAGGAATAGAAGAGATAAGAAATAGGTTGATATTCTTAGAGGCTGAGCAGGCCCAGTTAAAAAGCAGTAACCCTGTTGTGTCTGCCTGTCAGAAAGCTAAACCTCCTGTCAACCCTTTTGATCCTTTGTATGACCAACTGGATTTGTCATGGGTGGATTATAAAGTAGAAACTATGCCTGCTAGGATATACTGTCAGATGCCTAGATTTAGTGGTCACAATGTATGTGATGGGAATGCACATATCCAAAATTTTCAAAGTTTTATGGGAAAATATTCATTCAGAGATGAGGATATGTGGATGAGGTTTTTTGTTAGGTCCTTTGATGCAAAAGCGAAAGACTGGTATTTGAGCTTTCCAAAGAAATCCTTTGCCTGTTGGGATGAGCTTGCTGACTGATTCAAGGAGGAATTTGCAAAAGAACCGGCTGATCT
This sequence comes from Cunninghamia lanceolata, assembly GCA_027924645.1. Lineage (NCBI taxonomy): Eukaryota > Viridiplantae > Streptophyta > Pinopsida > Cupressales > Cupressaceae > Cunninghamia > Cunninghamia lanceolata. The sequence goes on from BSBN01000007.1 coordinate 2,160,409, forward strand.
TGTTGCAGGATTGATGAGAATCAGAAAACAAGATGAAGAGCCATGTGTTGATTTCAGTCATAGGTTTGCAATAGCCCTTTCACAGATCCCAGAAGTCTTCAGACCTAATATTTCAGCCTGTGTTGGCATATTCTTTGAAGCTTTTAAGGAGGGCTTTAGTGCAATACTGAGGGATTTCAAGGTGACAAGTATGCAGATGGCATACAGGTTCATAGAAAAGATAGAAAAAATTAGAAATGTGTACCTGCTGAAACCCTTCTCCCCAGGCCTTGGTGTGAGAAATGGTTATGAAGCTGCAAATGACCAAATGATTATGGCATCATGTGCAGATAAAAATGAAAATAAAAGCATAGAGGTTGAGACTGCTGTATTTGAACATAATGCTAACAATACTGCTCAACTGGATTGTTCACCAGTTGAGGATGCCAGTGAAAGGACTAATGAGGATTCCCATTGCAATGATGAGGCAGCTGACCATGAAAACAATAACGAGGTTGTGGACAGCAATGAGCAATTTTTGGAATGGACCTGTGGAGACAATTGTGAGTATTGTACTCAAGACAGAGAAGATATAAGCAAACAGAGAAGCAGTCCTATGTGTGACCCATTGCCTACCTTTCAAACACATGGAGATCATGAAGAGCAGTCAGAAATTGAAATAAGTGCTAGTTCAGAGCATGATTGTCTTTCATTTGATGGCTGTTTTGCTTATGACACACAGGCTGATACTCCTCCACAGAGTGCATCCATTGGTGATGAAGAGGTGTGCTCTGCTGCCCATGAACAAATGGCATACTATGATGAAACTGATGCACCTGGATCACCCATTTATGACACATATGGTGATGAGGATCTGTCTGAGTATGGTGAGGATCTAGACACTATTTTTGGCTTGGATTCTGTTTCTCATCCTAATGAAAGAGGAAACAACATACATCAGGTAAGTGACTGTGAAAATGAGCCTGATTTGAGAGAGATGCCAGAGCCTGATCTTTTCCAGCCTGGTGCTGCTGATTGTTGTGTACATGATGTGCACAATTGTGATTTTGAAAGCTTTTCTTTTGATGTGCCAGCATATAATACAATGAGCCCTGATCTTCCTAGCTGTGTGGTGGACTTTGAGTGTTTCCTATTTTCAGTCCAGCTAGGAGATCATGTTGCAATGCATGATGATGATATAGATGATAAGTATAAGTATGCATTGCCTGATACATTCTGCACCCACATGTCACATGATGCTGAGGGTTATCTACACAAGGGTGATGATGACAAGCCAAATCAGAGGGTTGAATATGCAGATGACAAGATTTGTTTGTGGGTGGATCTTTGTAGTATCTCCAAGCTTGACCCAGTGCATGCAGATGAAAACAAGATATTTGACAAAGGGAGATACATGTTTTTCTTTTCTTGGTGGCCTTAGGCCATCAAGTGTGTTTGGTGATGCAGGTCAGTGCAGTATTTGACTCTGTGCCCAATGGATAAGGGACTGGTCTGCATCCCAGAGATCTGGTTCTCGCTGCAGGTTTTCACCTGCACGTCCCCAGACAGAGCCAGTGTTAGTGCCTGAATTGACTGGCAGTTTTTTGAGCAATTTTCATGCAGGCACTCTCCCTAAGTATCCAAAAAATGTTCTAAGTGTTGGACCTCCTCAGTATTTTTCAGCTGCAGCATCATATTTTCTTTGAGGAGGAGGTCATCATCATCATATTTTCTTCGATGGTGGTCAGCATCATCATGTTCTCTGTCGACTGGTTTCTCATCGTCATCATCATATTTTATTATCGGGTGATGTTTGGATATCATCCTGATCCTGCTGATGAGCTACAGTGCGCCCTAAGTTGCTTGCGGGGGTAATGTTTCAAGTACCCGGTGATCTTCCATTTATCACCTTGCCCAAACATGATGATGATGTTGCCCCGATATTCTGAAGGGGTTATTCTTTGAGTTGTTCGACCTGACTTGTTTTTTCTTAAGGGTCGTCATCATCATCATCATATTTCCAGTTATCACCGTGTTGCTTGCGGGGGTCATCATATGTTCTGCCTTCATGATATTTCGCCAGGGTGATATTTTATCATCGGGTGATCTTGGTTATGATCATCCTGATGATGTTGTTGAAGAGTTCTAAGTGCGACCCGATATTCACTGGGGTCATCATATTTTGAACGTCAGGATGATCTTAGTCAATATCATCCTAATGATGTTGTATCACTTCTTGTTCGTTGTTTTGTCATCCTGATGATGCTGACGTCATTCTTATGATAGGGTGATATCTTTCTCTGCCTATCTGCATCATGATATTTCCAAAGGAGGGGATGATATTTTCATATCACTCGGGTGTATGTTTGTTCCAGCGTCATGATGATGCTGATATCAAGGAGATATCCGCCTGCCGGCTTCGTGCATTATCTAGTGGGGGTGATCTTTTCAAGCATCATCATATTCGTCTATCGCCCCGATCTTATAGTGGAGCTACAGTGCAACCTGATATTTGTGCATCAGGATGATATTTCCAAATATCCGGTTGTCTTCCGAATATCATCCTGATGTTAATATGATGATGACGTTATCAAGGTCCGGGGGGGTCATATTTCTAACACAGATCATCTTGTGGAGATCTCCCGATATTTGCAAACATGATGATGACGTCATCCGGATATGAGGAGGTGCGCAGTAGGCAGATATGATGATGACGTCAGCAGGATATGATGATGACGTCATCAGGATGTTCATCGGCCAGACTTTTGGTATAGGCTCAGCAGGAGGATGTTCCTCCGATGGATCAGGTTGTGCCGATGAAGGCAATTATCATGCAGGTTATATTGCGATATGATGCTGACGTCAGGGTGATATTTCGGGCAACAAGATATCATGCTGCTGGAGGATGATGATGATGAAGTCTTATACTAGTGTCGTCAGGAGCAAAAGCACCGACATCATATATGCTCATGACCTAGTATATAAAGTGTTAATGAGGTTGCTGCGGGGTGCATGTGGGATAATTGATATCCTACATTTTCAAATATCATGATGATGAATCTCGGCGGGAAATGTTTGCGATCGACTGTTAGATGTTTTTCCCAAGGCCGCGGGTTGGTGCACCATTAATGGCGAAGATTACAGAGGTATGGGCGGATCTGGTACCCGATTGAAGGTGTACATCAGCGGACAGTGGCGCAGGGCTCGAGATATCTTCCTGTCTCCTCCCCTACCTGCTGCATTCATGTTTGGGCGCCAATCTGGTAGTGTTTGAGTGCCATTTTCCTGATACTGTATATCTGGCGGGATTTTTGGTCAACCCTGTAATTAATTGCTATGGTACACTACCTGGCTGTTATAAGCAGGAAGTGTTACTCATTTGTCGTTGTTGAAAGTTGAGGATTTTTGGCTCTGTAATCCAAAACCAGCTGATCTGGTTGCTCTGTACAGTCTAAATTGTGAGTTTATGTATCTCCTATTGTACGATTTGGCATGAATCCACTGATTTCATGGTTGATTTTATATGAGTAATGCTATCTTAGCATGTGTTGTGTTAATTCTGTCTCCAGTATTGCATGTATTCTTCTTCTGAATCTGGATATTTGGGTAATGTTTAGATTCTAGAGCATAGAATTCCTATGTTGAATGTCTGATCTTTTAACTTCTGCTCAAGGGGTAGATTAAACTATTTTCAGGTTGAACATTGGGAAGGGTATACTGCAGTAGGGATGCCATAAGTAGAGATAACTTAACACTCTTCATTGGGAGATATCTGTAAGGCAGATATCATGTGTATCCCCCTGAAATCTAGTTTTAGCTATTCATGCTGATCATTCACAGGTGTATGTCTACCGACTCCAAGCCCTGGATAGGCACCAATCATGCTGTGTTCTTGTGTTATACACCATGCCCAGCTTTGCATCCAAAATTCAAACTAAAACATTTCATACTTCCACCTGTTAGTTGTAGGAGTAGGATTAGGAACCCCCTGCATGCTCTCATACCCAACCAGACACCATGTCCAAGAATGTTGCCAGCCTTGTGATCTATCATACAGATCTTGGTCCATACATGAGAGTATTCTGCCTGTTGTTGTCAAGTTAGATCTTTCTATATTTGAGCTAGTCAAGGTTACATCTTGAGTTATAGGGATACCCCCCTTGGTGCGGCAGAACCAGAAGTGAAGGGGAGGCAGCTCACGCAACCTCCTGTATTTAGTTGGCTGAATCTGCCTGTGCATTAGAAGTGGCAAACCCTAATGCTGATTCAGAAGAAAAACCAACAGATTGATTGGACTGGTTTGGATTAATGTATTACACAGATAAATAGAAGATACAATTGGATAAACTGTCAGAAAGGACTTGGATCTTTTGACACTTGGAATTTGGTTTAGGATGTAATGCTTATAATGGAATGATATGCAACTTGATATGTATGGATGTGCGGATTATCATCTTGATATTGCAAGTATTTTGAAGTGCTTGATTTATCATTGAGCATTTTTTTTGTTTCTTTTCTCTTTAAAATGTTGTAAGAAAATACAAGTATCTAGGTACAATTAAACCATGATGACCTGAGTATTGCTTACATGGATTTTGATTTAGCAAGGTAATACAAGCATCTAGTCAAAATTGAATCTAGATGACCTAGGTATTTCTTGTGTGTCAATAGACAAGGATTACACTTGTTTCATGTTTAGACCTCTGATGTCCTCAATGATCATTATGTTGATCATGTCTTTAGACAAGACTTCACATTATTAAAGATAAACCCACAAGCAGCAAACAAATAAAATAATCATGCCCCCATCATAGCATCTCTAGTTTTTAGGCATCCTTGAGTAGCATAGGAAACATGATAACAAAAGTTAAGATTTTAGGCATGACCAATCAAAACAAAACTTTCTTGCATTAGATGTGTCTTCTTTCCATAATTTAGATAAGATCATTTTGAGTGTTTAGGTACTTGTTTGTTTTGCTTTGGATAGGTTGATGTCTTGCGTCAAAGTTTCTGTTTGGAAGCATGCTTTTGTTGTGCTTATGTGTCTAGTGAAAGGTATCACAATCCTTATTGGTGCCCTCTTAGAACATGTGGCATTGCAGAATCCAACCCTATAACCAAGTCGAGGACTTGCCCCCACTCAGGTAAAGGATCAATTTATTGTGGAAGAATAGACAATGGACATGAAGAAATGGGCCCTAAGGGACTGACCTAGTGTCTCAGGGGCTCGTCAATTATGGCCTTGCCTATGTGACGACACAGAGACAACATAGTTCAGGGTGTGGAATTTTGTGGACCTAGGACCTAGGTGATGGAAAATGGTATGGACTCGGACGGACCGAAGGATAGGTAACACGAGATGGAATGGATGGGAAAGGAGCCTCGGGGGCACATCGATGATGGCCTTGCCTACATGACAGCTCAGAGGTGACGTAGTTCGACAAATGGTACTAATGATGGGGTTGCAGATGACTTGATGTTTTTGGGATTTTCTGGATTTTCCTAATGTTTTGATGTTTGTGGGATTTTTGGATTTTGCTAATTTGGATAGCCTAAATGCTAGATACTGATGACAAGGGAACACCATGGATAGGTAAATGGATGGGTAGGTAGAAGGAAACAAGGATGTGATCTCCAAGGACTATGTCACATAGGAATAACTCAAGATTTGACATGACAAAGCTTATGATGAAGGAGGATGAGAGGATTGGATTGTTTTGAAAAAGACAAGGTATATCAAAAGTTTTTCCAAAGCATGTTTCAACAAGTTGCCCCCATATCTCTATCAAGATCAAAAGAGGAATAGAGGATGAATGGACACAATATGATAGGTATATGTAGGATAAGGATGATACGATGGTATGGTAAGATAGGATAGAAATGATAGGGTCAATGAGACAATGCACTCCCAAGGGTAAATGAGATGAAAGATCAACCTGCACATGATGCCTATTTACCAAGTTTTCATCATGGTACTTATCCAAGGCACCTGTTTACCGAGTTTTCACCATTGGATGAAAGGATTTTTCTTTACTCTTTTTTTGGCTCATTTTTTTTAATATTTGGATAGGATAGGTGGGATACAAATGAGAGGGATTCAAGTGTCTGGTTCCATGAAGGTGATAGTCCTGCTAGATAGATGTCGTCGCATGGACTATGTCAAATGTCTCTATGCTCATAGATGTTGGTAAGGATCGCATGAAAGGAAGACGGAGCAGGTAGATAGCAGATTATGGAAGGTGCGATAGTGGATTATGATGCGGATTATGTAAGACCTATGTAAAGATGGAGGGAAGGCTTATGCAAAAGCATGAACCATAGGAATAGGATGGGGAAGATATGTAGGATAATAGTGGAAGGAAGGGGAGATGGAGGTATGTGGAAGTGTCACAGGATGGAAGGGAACCATGACCAATGGTTGCACATACCATGATAAACATTGAAGCTTATGATGGGAAGGTGGTGTAGGAAGCAATGGAGATTTTTGCTTAGTGGATGAGTGATTTAGGCATTTAGGCACCCACATCAACTTAGTATATTTCTGATTTTTGCTTGACATGTGGGATGGATGGATTTGAGACTTTTGGATTGAATGGAATTTTTGGATGGAAGAGGAGAAAGTGGATGGTTGGGATTCGTGAGAGGTGGATGCCTCTTTTAAATTGATGGCTTTTTTCTTAGGTACCCAAACCATTTTACTTTTAGACTTTACTTTTGAAGGTATGGCCTTGGGTATATGCAGCTTTTGTGTAGCTTCTGAGGTAATTACTTGTTTCTTGGGGACCCACACCTTTTTTAGTTTTTCTTTGAGGTGTGTGGGTATATGTAGCTTTTGAGATGGGTTTTTCTTTGATTCTTTGAATTGATTTCCTAAGGTATTAGGACCCTTAGGATTTTTGGCTTTATGAAAGGATGCATCCCAATGTTTACTTTTGAATCCCATAGGCTTGGTGGAATGAGTGGAGGCTTCGTGTTTAGACAATATGTACATTTGTCGGTCATGATTCAAAATGTGGGGGAATGTGTAGATGGATGAATTTGGCATTGGGAGAAGTGGAAGCAAAGTGGATGGAGGGAGGTGGAATGGTGACATATGTTTTGGGAATATGATAGGATTTGTGATGGAAAGTGGTGGATTTAGGAGTGGATGAAGTACCAACATCTTTGGATTGTTCACCTTGGGGTGTGTATCCAAGGCCATATGAGCATGGAGGGACTTTGACATGGATAGGATCCAAAATAACTTGTTCATGAAGGCCTAAGCCTTTACCTTGATAGTTCATATGTTGGAGTATGCAGTGGACAATGGGATTATGGGTGATTTGGGCACTAGATGCGAGCTCATTATTTGATGGGGAAGGTGAAGTGGTAGATAATGGTTGTTACTCTCCTAAGGAAGAACATTCATGGATGAAGGTAGTGAGACCCAAGGGATAGGATAATGGATTCACAACATGGTCGAAAATGGATAGTGGAGGATCATTAGGATCTTGATTATCGTTATGCTCACTAAGATCCAAGTTATTGGTTTGATCATCTATGTGCACTTGGGAGGCAAGTGTCTCATCCAGGAAAGTGTGCGTTGTTGGATCACGGATAGGACTATGTGGAGGATGGGTAGGAGTAATGGAGGTTTCTTGTGCATGGATGGTTATGGGGTTATGGGTAGATGGGGTAATAAGCTCCTAACCATGGAATGCATAAAGTTGGCTAAGAGGATCATCATAGTTCTCTTGATCATAGATAGGACCTTGATCATATATGGGATCTTGATCATAGTAAGGATAAAGTATGATATGGATGGGATCAATCTACTCATGTATAGGTTCTTCATCAATGATAATATCTTGATCATAGAAAAGATATAGGTTATGGATGGGTTGTATTTGGGTTTTTTTCTCATGTATGGGTATAGGATCAAGTTGCTCATTGATAGCTTCTTCATAGGTAATACCTTGATCATAGAAAAGATAAATGTTATAAATGGGTTGGATGGAGGTGCTTTGATCTTGATTTAGATAAAGGGTTGATGTTTCCACATGCTCTAGAGTATACTCTTGACATAACTCTTGATTTTCTTGAAGTGAAGTAGAGGTAGAAGACTCTTGGATATGCTTGATAGGCTCTTGATGGTCAACAACATGAGGGTAGAATGAATCCTGACTTGGACTCATGGTAGAAGACTCTTCGATAGGCTTGATGGATTGTGGATGACATGATGGGGTTGAAGCAATGGACAGGTTTGAAGGCTCTTTGATAGGCTCTTGGATAGGTTCTTTATGACATGGACATGGTTGATTCCTTGCTAATAGCCATTGGATCACATCCTTCATGAGTGCATGGGTAGATGGACAATACAACGGATGGAGAATAATGGTAGATGGCTTAGGCCTATGGTGAGGATTGCTTGTACTAGATGGGGATGAAATTGGATGAGCAGATTTGGATTTCTCCATAGCTTTACTTTTGCTTTTAGAAAATCATTTAAGGACTCTTTGGTTGATGGATTAGAGCTTGGGGAACTTGATGGCGGTGTTGGTGTAGAACTAGTATGCTTTGGGATATGTATCCTAGGGGATGGTGAAGGAGGACTAGTAGATGGATTGGTGCATGATTTCCAATTTGAGGTGGGATTTCCCTTGTCTAGAGTATCATTAGGATGACCTAGGGATTCTACAAAGTTCTCATCATCATTAGGACCAAACTTTAGGCCACCTAGGAGTATGTATGGTTCTAGATTTGGTCGAGATTTGTTGATGTTTATAACTATTTTTACAAATGAAGACTAGATTGGGTTCAAATGGGTGCCTGAAAGTGTCCTTGTTTTTCTCCTAAAATGTATAGAAGTACTCACTATGATAGATGCATAGGAACAAAGTGTATATGTGCAGCAATAGGGAACAAAAGCGCAGATCTGATGAAAAGCAGATCCGCCAGAAAAGAGTATAGATGCACAGCAATAGGAAATAGAAGCGCACGTCTAGTGAAAAAGCATATGCATAGTAGAAATGTGTAAAAGCACAGCAAAACTGGGTAAATGCGTAGCAGAAAATAGATGCACAACAGGTGAAGCAGATGCGCAGCAGGATGAAGCACATGCATAGATCTATCTGTTTTGCTTGCTTTTGACTAATTTTGATTTGGGAAAGACACATTTCTCAATGTTTTTTGTGTTCTTTGCTTGAATGTTGCTCTTTTTGATTTGTTTCTTCAATTATGGCAAGAAAGACACATCACACACAAAGAATATTTTCATGATTGTTTGATTTTTTTTTATATTTTAACTTTTTGACCAAAAGCAAGTACAAATCGTAAGATGATAAGGGCAGTATTCAATGAATTCCAACTTGGATTTTACACTAGCCACTTGCATAAAGGCAGACAACTAATAACTTGGTAGCATCAGCTCCCCTCCACTACACTCACTTCTCACACATACCAAGGTATAGTTCCTCTGAAGAGTTGAACTTTTCTGTCTCTACACTAAATGAGTGTATGATGTTGGACGGCTCTGGAGATTGTTTTCCTCATGTGTCACTGAATAGGGGATTTTGGCTTCTACAAACAATGGATATGTAGTAAGGGCAATCGTTCAAGTGGTTATACATGTGGTAGCACTACTCTCCGTTATGGAGTCTCCCAGCCTACAAGGGTTGTTCCTTGCGGGGTTTATGCGGAGGTTGGATGTTGGTATAACTAATACACACTCGTTGCTTGAAGCTTTCGACTCAAATACAATTTATTTATAGTGTATCGAAAGAGCTTGGCGTTAGCTTGTTACCACTTAAGGTCGTCCCACTTAGAAGGAAGGAATTCCAAGGGTAGGCCTCTCTAAAGGAAACACATGCGAAATGATGATTCTAGCATTTTGTTCACCCAGTTAAGGGGAGATCATAGTCCTATTAGTATTACAAAATCACAGAAAACACTGATTCTTTCCTCCTAGTTAAAAAGAGAAAAACTAAATGAGTTACTTTATTTGGGCACACAAGATTTGTTAACTTTGAAAAAAAACTTTGGAAAGCAATTGTTCAATTTTAATCCTCCTAGTTGGGACTATGTTCAAGTTGTGATGCAACAAGTACAAATTACTTCCCTTCTATTTAGATCTAGGTAAAATTTACATGAACAAGCTCAATTACTTCCTTTGCTATTTAGATCTAGATGAGAGTTAACAATGCAACTATATGTCTGACCAGCTCTTAACCTGCAAGGTTGATCTGAGAATATTCCTGCAAATGATGTTAGCCTTAGGAATTTCTTGAGGAATAGCCTAGAAACCCTAGTAGAATGAATGCGCAGATACAGTGAATGTATGCGCAGTTATAGAGAATGTAAGCACAGAAATAGAGAATAAATGTGCAAATTAGACAAATGCACCATAACAGAGGATAAATGCACTAGAAAATTGAATAAATGCGCAGATTTGACATATGCACCGGAACAGTGAATAAATGCACAAATCTGACAGATGTGCCAGAACAGTGAATAAATGTGTTGGAACAGTGAGTAGATGTACAGGTCTGACATATGCACAGCAACAGAGAGTGGATGCACAGCAATGGTGAGTGGATGTGTAGAAATGTCCTATGTACATATTCTCGCACAAAAACTTAATTTTAAAGTTAAATTGGGGAAAGGGCCCCACGGTGGGCACCAGAAATGTTATCAAAAAATGTGGTTAACAGTATTAAACTATTAATAATCCAATAATCTCAATAAAATTGAACCAAATAAGATCAAACACAAAGAACACAATACCTTGCAAACCTTTCTATTTTGTGGCTTCCATTGGTCACCTATCTCGAATTGATCTCGTGTATGAATAGAGCCCTCAGAAGGTGCACTTCCTTGTTTTCTTCCAAGATGACAATGGAGAATGGTTGTTGATAGGTTGTGCAATGAAGAGTATCTTCACAATGCAATGATAATGGTGAGAATGGTGATAATTGATCTCAAGCTATGGAGTGATTTGTGCCAAAGGTGTGTTGTGATTCCTACAGAGTAAGTTTATAAAAAGCTTGGATGGATCAAAATGGAGGAATAGGGGTTGTATTTATAGATTTGTGAGAAAGAAGATCAATGGTGTAGAATGAATAAGAAGATCAATGGTTGAGGAAATTTGAGAGGATGTGCATGAATAGGGAGAGGACAAGTGTCCTCTTTCATGCAACAAGGGAGTTAATAGAATAGATTGAGGAGTTAATTGAGATGATTGATCAGTTAATAGAATTGATTGGAGAGATAAGTGGGCTGATTGGGGAGTTGACTGAGATGATTGAACAGTGAACTCAGATGACCAATTAGTTAACAGATTTGATTGATGAGTTAACTAATCTGACTGGAGGAGAAATAGGACATGTGTGTGAGAGGATATGAGCTAATTAAATATTGAAATATTTAATTACATGTGCACATGGATTAATTAAATTATTTTCGGTATTAATTCAATTTTGGAGGAAATGAATAATTTAAATAAATATTTGGATTTATTTAAATACGGAGAATGAGAAGAATTAATTAAATAATTTGGTATTATTTAATTTAGAATGACTTTAGAAGAATTTGGATGATTTAATTAAATAAATGATTTTATTTAATTTTTTGGCGAAATATGAATCAAATAAATAAATTGATTTATTTATTTATTGATAGAGTAATTAAGAATGAAATAAATATTTAAAATATTTATTTAGATAGAGTCATGTCATTTTTTGGTGTATACACTATCAAGTATGAATTCCATAACAAATATCATAGTGACATGAAGCACAACACCATCAAGTATCATGATCAAACAATGTGCTTTGTCGTGAAGGCAACTCTGTCATGCTTTGACATGGAGCAACTCTTTCTTGTATACCCTATCATACCTTGTCATTCATGATTATCCAACTGACATAGAGATGACCTCATGAATGAGAAACAACTAACATAAGGATGAACACAATGACATGAGCACCATATGAGAACTCTTGAAGTAACTCTGTCAATCTGACAAACCAACATCCAACATCAATCACCAAACCTGACAAGTATCATGAAGCATCCTTGTCATGCAATAGCAGCACTATCCTTGTCATGCTCTATCATGTCTTTTCCATGAAGCTCTACAACTCTTTGTATTGCATCAATGGAAAACTTATCTTAGTCTGATATCAATGACTGACATATCAAACCATGAGATGATCAACAAGGGAGCATGACAAACATCATAAAGCATGAACCATGAATGACCTTTTGACATCAATGACAAACCTCATTCCAACAAACTCCCCCTTTTCATTGATGGGAAAACATTCATCACTCTCTCTCCCCCTTTGACATCAAGGACAAAGGACCATTGATTGCAAATTAGTCACTCAAACACTCCCCTTGAAGATAAGCTCCTTATAAGAGAAGCAATAGTCATTTTACCTGTGCACTGGCAAGAGCATATCAAAAATATACAATCTCTACATTCTATTGAACTAGGATAGTTTTCAAACTGTAACTGAGATCTTTTGCAAATAAGTCACTGTCATAATCAATATTGTGTATAGGCATACTACTATCCTCTTGCTCCTATCATGCTTCAAAGAAGAGAATTGTCTTTAGAGAGGTCAATGTCTTTTATGAAACATAACATTCTTGTAATAACTTTCACTATTACAACAAAGACACCATGAACCCACTAACAGATTGTCCTATTATGGATACCAGCATACTTCCATGAGAAGATGAAGAGAGACTCAAAACATACATTAAATGTAAAACAAGGATCATAATTGACATTTGAACCAATAACATCAAATCACTGTCAACATGAATCAAGAGCAACCATAGAAGGCACTGTCATCATACTCCTGTAAGCACCATACCTCTATTAAAAACTATGATTATCATTGTTCTTGACTGACTGAGAACACCAAGGTTTGATCATTGAAAAATAAGGAGTGATAAGGAAATTAAACAGTGTCTATTCATACAGTCTATCCATTTTACCAAGTGCATGATATGACTGTGCCTACAAACAAACTGATCACTAGACTACACCAATATGGTTATCTTTGTATGTAATACCTTGTGCCAATACATCTCAACAGAGGAGACAAACATACATCACTATCTAAACATTGTTTATTGAATTGATCCTTTAACATCCAACAAAATTTTGACCTTTCTCTATGATTGCAAGATCTCTCTTCATTACAGACTCTATATTATGGTGCAAATCTTCTAATTACCCTTCATGACTGGCCATTGTTCTTGTACTATCCACTGTGATCCCTACACTTATGAGATTGTCTTTGAAGATCATTGTCTAAAACCTACAAAATCTTGCCTAGATCCATCCAATGCGCATTAGTCTCTATCACCTTTGCAAATCTTTGTACCCTAGATAGTGTTCCTACCTCTAGGTATTTAACTAACACAATCATGATTTGTACTATTTCTTCACTCCTTGTGCATAGTTTCCAAGGTACAAAAGGACAAATTGACTACCTTGCAACCATTTCAAGACATTTTTAATAGAGTTTGTACTATTTATTGTTGACTTGCCACTATCCTTTATCTTAGTTCAACATGATGTCTCTATGCCTAATTTAACAATACTTGAACATGTTTTGATAGAGTTTGAGCAACACTCTGTAAACTATGAGCAAATCTCCACACTGTTTCAAAATCCTGACAGCCTTAGGCACTATTTGGATGAATTTTGAGGTCTTTATTGTCTTTTAAAGTTGATATAGTGCATCTTTAGACATCCATCCTCCTTTACATCATTTTCAAAGGAAGTTCCTAGCCTGCAACCCAATGTTAGACCAAAAACATTTACCACTCAACAAATAATTACAAATACACTGTCCTTGCCCATATTAGATATACACTACAATGTATTGGACTTGACAAAGTTTCACCTTGACTTGAGTCAAACAAACTCAACAAAACTTGTGACATTCTTATTGTCTCTGCACTGCTCTTTGTGAAGAACTATAAGTCCTTTTTTAGAACTTTACACTAACCTCACACTGTTGTCAAGTGGTGACTTGCTAATCCTATACACTCTCTTGTTATAAACCTTGCTTGACTATAACTATGCATGAATACTTATCAAGCAAGTATGAACATACCTCAGAGCAAAAGTTCTGATTCAAACTGCTATTAAATTTGCACCAGACACCTACCACTGATGACAACAACTTTAAGACTAATAGCACACAAGTTGACTGATATGGATCTTATCGTGATGACAATAAGCATCTCCCCCTGACCTCATGTTGCTTCTTATGCAATTTGTGATGTCTCTTCTACAATATGCACAAGATTAGGATCTTCCTTCTCTTGGTAATATTTTCTTCTCCATGCTTTCTTGGGCTCTTTCCTTTTCCAACCTTTCAAATAATCTTTCTTTTTCTTGGTTAACATATTCACGTCCTTGATATAACCAGGTGATCTTACAAAAAAAATTCTACAACAATGTGCTCTATGTCCAAGGGTGTTACACTTATAACATATGATATTGCAATCAAATGAATGATAGTTTCTTTTTGACAACCTATGAGCACTTCTATTGTTATTCCATACATGATCATACCTTTCATGCACTATGCAATTTCTTTCTATGTGGCCTACATTCATATTTCTATAAGATGCAAATTGACTCCTGCAATCAATTGCTTTATATCCATATTGGTTACAATAAAAGAAATAACCATAGAAATATAGGTTATACCTGGATGGAATGTTCCTTTTTGTACTTGATGATTTCATGAGCCTTTTTGTTTGTGATATTGATAAAGCCATCAGCATCAACATGTTGAATCAGATTAGTGTGATCAGATTTTGGTGTTGTTTTATGTCTTCCTTCAACTCCTTTCTCTTGAGGATCATTGGAATATGAACATTGGCATTCTACAAACCCTAAACCAGTCTTGTCTTTGTGGCCTTTTTATTTGCCCAAGAGGTCTACTAACTTACCACTGTTGTCACACATATCAAGAATTTTCCTCAAGGCTACAACTTCTACTTCTAAACAATCACACTCCTTCTTCTTGGTGTCTAACTCCATTTTGATGACATCTATAATCTTTTTCTCTCTTCAAGTTGAAGTTTTATGTCTGCAACCAACTTTTCAGACTCATTAACCTTGCTGATCAAATTTTTAGTTTCTTTTAGGGCCTAATTTCTTTGCATAACTACCTACTTTTTAAGTCTTTCTATCTCACCAAGTGTACACATCAATTCTCCTTCAAGATCAACCTCTTCTTCATTATTTTCTTCATCATTATTAGATTGATCTTCATCCTTTCCTTTCTAATTTTCACTTAGACTTGTTAGGAATTTATAGGTAGATCAAACCAATTCGACATAACCCAAAGGAGATAATGATGCATACAATCTTAAATATTCACCATAATGTAAAGATGAATAGACAATCAACAAGATAACACAAGATATACCTTGGGAAAACCCTCATTGAAAGAAAAAACCTAGCCTCCAAAAGCATCCATACTCAATGTATTATTCAGCAATAAGAAATTACAATACACTCACAAAGTCTCCATGAACACCTCTGAAACATCAACTCCTCTACTACAACCTCCATGTATCCAAGCATGAATCCACACATCCCATGTCATGCTTTACAATATGCACTCTCAAGAGAAAACTCAATACAATGATATCCTCTCTTACAACTTGTAAAATAAGAGCCAACCCTAACCACTAACCATGTTCTTTCTTTTATAGACTCAAGCTCACACAAATACAACTTGTGGTATTGGATAAAAACAATGTGACTCAAAACCATGAGCACAAAACCATTGACCCCAATATTTATTATTTTACACAAATAATAAATATTTGCCTTATGTCTCCCAATGTTAAATACAACTTTTACAAGTGATACCAAATAAATATTTAATCTGGCTAAACACATCACTTAAGATGCACCACAAAATAATATTTATTTTACATAATTAAATTAATTAATGTTATGCAAGGTGAACAACACCTTTTTCCCAACATTCTCCCACTTGTTGTATACATTGCATAAGGTCCAATCAATGAAATACATCATCATAGGCAAACATGAAACCACATGAATCTCCAACATGCTCTCATGCTCCATCAAGATGCCTACAATAAAATCAAAGTAACTACCATCTTGAGCAAGAAGTCCTCTCATCCTCCAACGTTCCACCTATGGAAGAAAAAGGAACATGCCAAAGTGAAGATGCACCAATCCAAAGAACACTAGCATCAAATCCAAGTGATAAAAAAAGCTCCAAGTAGCTATCAAAGGTAAAAACCCACATGACTGGAAATAGTACCACAACATATGCTAATACATCCAACCATCCATACCTCATAGGTATCAACAACATCATTAAACTCATGCCAACAACATATCAAACCCATATACCGCAATAATAAGCTCCATGTATACAACCTGTCAATGAAGAACACATACATCCAGGAGCTCCCACTGCATAAGTAATGTCAAATCTGAAAATAGATCCAAGGCATACCAAGTCTACCAATCAACACTCAAACTAATGTGTGGCTAATCAACAAGCCAATGTAGTGTCAAGAACAATCATAATGATCCACACATGCAAGATAAATCACTGCATACTCTCTCACAACATGTCACCATAACTATTCCAAGTCCAACCATATCAACATGATCCTCTAGGAAGTAGCCATAAGACAAAGAGAGAAAAACTGTAAATCATAATATCCTACCAACACCTCAAAGTGCAAAGTTCTATCAAGTATGATCTCCTCTACAATCCCAAATGGAAAGCCTCAAAAACACCCAATCATTCAATCTCATAGATCAAATGATCATAAGTAACATGTAACCAACATGGATGCAAGCCTCTCTAACTAAGGAAGATCAAACTCATAATTATTCCATAACCAGGAATAAGCCCAATCACATCTCCTAAACTTCTCATAATGGAAATCATTGTAGACACCCAAAATTGTCCATGTCATAACATCACCTAATCATACTAGACCTTGTAAAACATCTTGTGATATTTATCCTAGGTCATTACATTATCCCATTTGCATTATCGCACTTGATCACCTTTCCAATTAATTAAATAAACCCCTTTATTTAATTAATTCCACCTCACTTGTCTCAAATAATTCAAATAAAATATTTGAATTAAATCCCTCATCTTTTACCACATTACAACATGTGTCACATGACTACAACTCTTCACATGCACAAATAATTTAAATAATTTTATTATTTAAATTATGAGATTCCCACTCAAATCCTATTTTTAACCCCACTTATTGTATGTCATAGGCATCTTTTCCTCCAAAATAAATAAAAGAATCCCACTTATTTCCTCTCATCCTATTTTGAGCCTCATGTCATAACCCACTTAATGTACGTCATAGGCACTAAAATCAACTTTTAATCCTAGGGTCCATACACATCACACATTTGACTTTTAATCTTGGCCATCGAATCATATCAGCTCTTGCCTATAAATATAGCTTCTCACAGGCTATTTGGAGGCATCTTCTTCCAGTATCCTCACTCTGCCAAAATTCTTCCAATCATCTCATCTCTATCCATCTATCTTCTTCTATCATCTTTCATCTCAACATTATACTACTGAATTAGTGAGCAGCCAACATTCCTCCAACAATCAAACCTTCAAAATATTGCATTCTCATTCAAGGTGCAGAAGAGCAATGGAGATAAATCGAGCATAATATGGAGATCGGTTTGCATTTCTGTTTGTTATTTTGATTTTCATATTGTCTTGTGTTTCATTGTGCATTGTTAGGGTTTTTATCATTGTTTATTATTTTACCCTGGTTTGCAATTTTTACCCTAACTACATTTGGCATGCCCAGTGGGACTCACTTTGTTTGATCATTTTTGCAGATTTTTGGTATAAAAATTAGCGTTTTCTCTAACCCCCGTTGTCAAGTTTTGCAAGAATATGGTACAGTTGATCTCCGGAGCTCAATCTGACTATACTAGCATGTCTAAGAGGCTATTTCCATGAAAATCAACTATAAATTTGTTAGGGTTTGATCACAAGGAAAATTTTCTTTACTTGGCAGACCGTACAGTACGGATTCATACTGTACGGATCTATCGTACCATCTACCTGGACTTCTATCTAATATGTGATCCAAACTTACTTTGTAGGATATAGGGCATTTTTCTTGTGGATTTACAGATTCATTGTTGTAGGTTTAAGGTGTGTTGGTTTGCTATTGACTAGCATTCTAAGCAAAAAAACCCTAACTATCTTCTGATCTCTGCCTATCACAAAACTTTTGTCGCTACTTTTAATCTCTTTCACCACCACTAATTCTTCCTTGTCACTAAAACCCTTGGCCCAATCGACACTTCATATCAACCGGTCACCACTCTATACATTTCCTTTTAAACTGGTCACCACCACTCTATAACCTGGTTGACGCTCATTACAGTCACCTAATCCTCAGTCACTTCCCTAACTATCCCCCATTGTGATCATCTTTTTATAGCCCCTCTGCCACTCAAACACATCCCTAATCCACTGATTCAAAAATAATGAAAACATTGTAATAATTGGTCGCAACCTTTCCAAACCTTTATCGTCGTTGTTAACCACATTCCTCATAACCGTGGTTAGTGCTGTTGTGCTTGATCGATGTTTCCCTTTCAATGTGTGGTCAAGATCATAACCGTTGTCAAACATTTTAACTGTGAATTCTTTCATTGGTATTCTAATTCATGTTTGACATTTTATCTTTACCCATAGGATCATTGTTATGTGTTTTCCTTTGACCGGATTTTGATTTATTAACAGGGGTTATATTTGATCTATGGTTTCGGACTCTATCCTTATCTTTTTTTTGCATTGACATAGGCCCTAGTCACATGGGTGACCAGGGGCCTTAAAGGCTCTAGCCGCTAGCAATAAATAATCAAATCTAAACTACCAGGACCAGAACAGTTGCATGTGACTAGAAGGAACAAACCACTAACAGTTTTCTCAAGCAGTCAGTTAGCCTCTTGTGCTTCCTACATGCCAAAGGAGGCTATTTTTTTTCATTTCATCATAACTTGGTCATATGGCATCAAAATCATGCAAACAAGGACTCATTGGAAAGATAACATGACAAACTATGCATTTGTGAAGAAATTATCAAGTGAATATGTCATTTTCCTACCTTTTTTCTTAGTCAAATTCAAACTTTCTTTTAAACTTCAATCAAGCATAACTCAAACAAAATTGATCGGATTTCAACCAAAAAAAAATTAAAAAGTGCATAGAATTTTGTGTACTTTCTATTTATGCCATCTATTTATCTGTATCAGATTAGTTTAATCAGATTTTATCAGATTTCATCTTTTTCACATAACAGTTTTCTAGGAAAGTTTACTTGTTTCTTTTCTAATTTTGTGGCTTGTAGGTGAATCAAAGGAGCTAGAGTAGTGTTTGGATCCGTTAAAACAACAAGTGGGAAAGAAAAAACAATCAGGTGGACACACTCCATCTTTAATCTTATAATCATTGCTTGTCAAAACATTTTTATTTGGGCTCTTAAAATCAATCTTGTTTGCTATCACACGTCAAAAATTAGGTCTAAAATTAACTAATGTCTTCCTACACATTTGGCTCTGGGATCTAAAAAGAACAAGTGCTTGAATTGTTTGATCACACATTTCATTTCTAAGGGTCAATTAACAACTGTGAGTGTGAATCAAGTGACATCTCACTTGGTTTTCTTTTGTTTACCCTATCTTAGGAGGCCTACTTGGAGACACACCACTCCAAGGGATGACCTCAACCGAGGTTGAATCGAAAGACGCCCTCATTGGGAGTTGTAAATCTTGTCATTCTTGGCTAAGACCCAAAGAAATTTATACCTTTGGGAAGTGAAGGTGAAGCGTGGGTTACCCCTTTCTCCCAGCTGTGTGGCAGGATTTTGCTTTCAATCCATTTCCTAGTCAACCTTGTGCAACCTAGCTTAAAACCTAATTGGCCAATACCCACTTGACTATCATTAGGCTTGTTGTTATGTCTTCAATTTTGTGCTTAATCATAACATTTAATCTTGAAAAAGAAATTGAAAATTGTGTTTGGTGTGTGTGTTTATGTATTTACATGTGAAATTTTGTGTTTGATATTGCCCAAGTAAAACTTCCAATAAACAGTAGCCACATCATCCAATTCATCCAATCTTGTCATTACACATCATATCCTAATCATCATCATCTTTTTAATCCAATCAACATCATTTTTCATCATGCCAACATTAGAAGACATAGTAACCAACTTCCAAGATCTCCTCCAATCACTTTATCAAACACCACAACCCTTAGACCAGCAAACTATACATAGGCTCCAAGGAATAATCCAACAACTTCAACCTCAAGCAAGTCAATCACCTCAAATGCAACATCTCATAGCACAAGCCCAACACCTCATGGCCACTTGTCAAACCCAACAAGAACAACGTCAAATCCAATCACCACATCAACAACTTCTGCACCATTCCTATGTGTCACCTACATCATCATATCAACCCTATCCATCAACCTATCATGTCAATGTCATATCAACCTATCAATATCCACCTCAAGATTATCCACTTCCTTATTCCAAGCTTCCAAAACATCACCCAACCCATCCACAAGGCAACCAAGTATCCTTACAAGAAACACAAGCAAGTCCAAGTCGCCCTTTGTACATAAATCAAGTGAGTCCACCTATGCTACAAGAGTTAATATCCTTTGATGAGGGAGATACCAATCTAGTCAATGCATCCTATGAGTCACCTTCACCATCCAATCACATGCCAACACATGAGCCAACTAGCCCTATCCCATCACCACCATGTCTTCCCAATCCTAGTCCATTTGTCCATCAACTTTCATTACCTTCATCCCCATGTTCCACTAACCCTTCATTAAAAGATTCCATGGAGATACTTTTAGACCAATTGGTCCAAGCAAATTTGATTGAGCTACCACTGATAACACCCTTGAATGAAATCTACTTTAAACCTATTTGGTATAAAGAAGATGAATATTGTACATACCATAGGTGTGAGGGCCATCTCATATCCACTTGTACACAATTTAAAATATTGGTCAAGAATATAGAAGATTGTGGTAAGATTATGTTAGATCCTAAGCCTATGACTCTATCCACCCTTATCATCCATCCACTATATTTCCCATCCACCCATACACTTGCAAAGGATGTGATCCATTGGCTATCAGCAAGGAATAAATCATTGCCATGTCATCAAATTCCCATTCATGAGCCTATCAAATAACCCTCAAACACCTTGCTTATTCCTACAATCCTATCCAAGCCTATTGAAGAGCCTCCTATCATGAACCAAAGTCAAGACCTATCTTACCCTCATGTTGTTGACCAAGAGCCTTTCACTTCCATCCAAAATCAAGAGGTATGCCAAGAGTTTCACCCTAAATATTTGGAAACATCAAGCCGTCGTCTAAATCAAGATCAAAACATCTCTAAGTTCCACACATTCATGACTTATATATTACCTACGATCAAGATATTACCTATGATCATGACCCTATTCATGAGAAAATTTATCCCATTTATAGCCAAAGTAATCTTATTTATGCTCACATTTATGATCATGAAAACCACAATGAGCCCCTTAGCCAAACTTTATGCAATTCATGATCAAGAGGTTATCACTTCACCTATCCTTCCTCCCATAACCATCCATGAGCAAGATATCCAAATGGATCTTATCCATCCTCCATATAGCCCTATCCTTGATGAGCAAGTATCCACTTGTCATGATGAGACACATGCCTCCCAAGTAAGCATAGAAGTTCAAACCAATAACTTGGATCTACATGCACATAATCATGATCCTAATGATCCTTCCACATCCATTATCAACCATATTTCAAAGCCATCACATTCTATTGGTCTATCCACCTTCATCCATGAATGTTCCTTCCTAGGAACACAACAACCTTTTCTACCACCTCATCTTCTCCATCCAATAAGGAACTCATGTCTAGTGTCCATCCCACACCTAGTCCCATTGCCTATCACATACTCCAAAACATGAACTACCAAGGTAAAGGTTTAGGCCTTCATGAACAAGGTATTTTGGAGCCAATCCATGTCAAGGTCCCTCCACGCTCATTTGACCTTGGATACTCACCCCAAGGACAACAATCTAAAGATGTTGGTACTTCCTCCATGCATCCTAAGTCCACTTTCCATCCCAAATCCCATAGATCCTATCATACCCCTAAAACATCTGTTGTCATTCGACCTCCATCGTCCTACAAATTGCAAAAGCATGTGACCATACACCTTCCACCATCCACTTTACCTCCACTTATTCCAACTCCTAATATCCCACTATCATCTTTTCCATCATTGCTTCCAACACCTAATATCCCCATTATCCAATCCCCTTATCCATTTACCCATAAACCCTCTAAAAATCCTAATCATGACCAACAAATGCACACATTGTCTAAACATAAAGCTTCCACTCATTCCATCAAACCCAAGGGATTCCAAAATAAAAATTTGGATGCCTCTACACATAAAGTTAAAAATCCTAAAGGTCCTAATGCCTTAAGATACAATTGCAAAAAGTCAAAGCCTAGTACATCCAAAAAGCAATCAAAGCCCATACCTCCAAAAGAAAAGTCTAAAAACAAAATGGTTTGGGTACCTAAGAAAAAACAAATCAAGTCAAATGAGGCATCCACATCACAAAAATCCCAACCATCCTCTTCCATCCAAAAATCCCACTCCATTCAAAGGTTTCAAATTCCTAAATCCCACAAGCAAAGCGAAAAGCATAAAAATACTAAGTCTATGTGGGTACCTAAAGCACTTCGTCAACCATATCCTAAGCAAACATCTCCATTGCTTCCTACACCCTCTCCACATCAAAACTTCAATGTTTATCACAATGTGTGCAACCGTTGGTCATGATCCCATTTCATCATGCAACAATTCCACATACCTCCATCTCCCCATCCTTGTTCTACTATCCTATATATCTTCCTCATCCTATCCCTATGGTCCATGCTTTTGCTTAAGTCTTCCACTCATCCTTGCATAAGTCCTCTATAATCTGCATCATGATCCACTATCTTCCCTCCATAATCCATATCATAATCCACTATCTTCCCTATATAATCCACATCATAATCCACTATTTCCCTCCATAATCCACATCATAATCCATTATCTACCTACAACATCTACCTCTCTCATGTCATCCCTTACCAACATCTATGAGCATAATCACATTTGACATGGTCCATGCGACGACATCCATCCAGCGGGACTATCGTCTTTCATGGAACTAGACACTTGAGTCCCTCATATCCACCTATCCCATCAATAAAAATAAAATAAAAAAGTCAACAAAAAAATTTAAAAAAAATTTAGAAAAAGTCAAAAAAAATCAAAATAGCAAAGAGAAATCCCTTTGTCCAATGGTGAAAACCTGGTAAACAGGGGCCTTGGATAAGTACCATGATGAAACCCTGGCAAACAAGCGTCATGTGTAGGTTCATCTTCTATGTCACTTACACTTGGGGGTACAATGTCTCATCTATCCAACCTATCATATCATACCATTTCCATCCTACCTACCATCTTTAGCCATCACACATACCTGTCATATTGAGTCCATTCATCCTCCCTTCCTCTTTTGATCTTGATGAAGATATAGGGGTAAAAACAAGAAAATGTTGAAACATGTTTTGGATATCTCTTGGCATACCTCATCCTTTCCAATCCAATCTTATCACCATCATATTGTCCTAAGCGTTGTCATAAAAAATCCTAAGCATATTATCTAGAACGGGGCATGTTATTCTGATGCGACATAGCCTTTTGAGATCACATCCATTTCCCTTATACATACATCCATCTATCATGAGCCGTTTATCCCTTATCCTATCACCCATCCTTTTATCCATTCATTCTAATCCATCCTATATCTTTTCTTCCACCTAGACTTGGTTTTCCCCTTGTCATTGGTATCTAGCACAAAGGCTACCCAAATTGTCATCTAATACCATCCCAAAACAATTCAAAAAAAAATGGAAAAGGTCCTGAAAAAATCCAAAAAAATTGAAACATTCCAAAAATCAAAAAATCAAAAATCAAAACATTTCCAAAATCCAAAAAAATCAAAACATTTTCAAAAAAGAAAAAAATCAAAACATTTTCAAAACATCCAAAAAAATCAAAACATCCAAAAAATCCAAAAAAAATAAAACATTCCAAAAATCCAAAAAAATCAAAACATTTCAAAAAATTTTAAAAAATCAAAACATTCCAAAAATCAAAAAAATCAAAACACTCCAAAAATCCAAAAAAATCAAAACATTTCAAAAATCCAAAAAAATCAAAACATTCTAAAAAACCAAAAAAATCAAATATCCAACACAAAAAAATCCAGGCAATAAGATCAATCACATCATCAAACAATCCATCACATCAAATCCAATCAATCATCACTTTATTCCAATCAAATCACTTCTTTAAATCAAATCACATCACTTCTTCTAATCAAATCCATTCTTCTAATCAATCAAATCCATTCTTTTAATCAATCATCACTTCATTCCAATCAAATCACTTCCTCAAATCAATTCTTCCATTCAAATCAATCTTGTCATCAATCATCCATCCAATAAACTCAAATGCAAGTCAATCCTTAAAACCATACCAACCAAGTTAATCAATCTTGTCAAATTATCCAATTGCATCAATGGTCTTGATCCTAGCCTTGTTGTAAACCCAATCAATTAATCAATCATCCTTGTGTTGATCTAGGGATATATTGTTCCCCACAATGACAACACTATCATCATCATCAATCAATCAATTAATCACTGGTTTATAGCATGGCAGGGGCAATACCTTGTTTGTTTTCATATCATTTGTGCATGCTTGCTTGCTTGCTTGTGTGTGTTATCATTTTATCTTGCATTTGCATAAAATATGTATCCTCCCAGCTAATATTCATATCTTGTATTTAGACAAGGTTGTATTATGCTGGGGCATGAGACACATCATCACCTTGGTCCTTATACCTTGGTGCATAATGTCTAGTGCTATCAAACATCATGGTTGCTCACTTTCATTGTAGCATAACGCATCATTCATTTCTTCTATCCATTCCCTTATCTTTCTTGACCAATCTATTTCATTTCGAGAGCCTACCTATGTTTGTCCAACCCGCCTATCCTCTCGAGGGAGCATCCTCATCCTATCTTTCCATCATCATCCTATATTTTCATCATCCCACCCTTTCCTCTATCCATACCTTAGCTTCTTTGAAATGATGTTATTCAACATAAATCTCATCATCTCAAAGAGAGGCAAAATGTAGACACCCAAAATTATCCATGTCATAACATCACCTAATCATACCTGACCTTGTAAAACATCTTGTGATATTTATCCTAGGTCACTACATTATCCCATTTATCCCATTTACATTATCCCACTTGATCACCTTTCCAATTAATTAAATAAACCCCTTTATTTAATTAATTCCCCTTCACTTGTCTCAAATAATTCAAATAAAATATTTGAATTAAATCCCTCATCTTTTACCACATTACAACATGTGTCACATGATACAACTCTTCACATGCACAAATAATTTAAATAATTTTATTATTTAAATTATGAGATTCCCACTCAAATCCTATTTTTAGCCCCATTTATTGTGCATCATAGGCATATTTTCCTCCAAAATAAATAAAAGAATCCCACTTATTTCCTCTCATCCTATTTTGAGCCTCATGTCATAACCCACTTAATGTACGTCATAGGCACTAAAACCAACTTTTAATCCTAGCCATACACATCACACATTTGACTTTTAATCTTGGTCATCGAATCATATTAGCTCTTGCCTATAAATATAGCCTCGCATAGGCCATTTGGAGGCATCTTCTTCCAGTATCCTCACTCTGTCAAAATTCTTCCAATCATCTCATCTCTATCCATCTATCTTCTTCTATCATCTTTCATCTCAATGTTATGCTACTGAATTAGTGAGCATCCAACATTCCTCCAACAATCAAACCTTGAAAATCTTGCATTCTCATGTGAGGTGGAGAAGAGCAATGGAGATAAATTGAGCATAATATGGAGATCAGTTTGCATTTGTGTTTGTTATTTTGATTTTCATGTTGTCTTGTGCTTCAATGTGCATTGTTAGGGTTTTTATCATTGTTTATTCTTTTACCCTGATTTGCAATTTTTACCCTAACTACAATCATAAATCAAACCATATGAATAAATAGATAACCATGTCAATGTACCTTATATGAACCCTCCAAAACCAATAACCATAGCTCAAGATCCATAACCATGAGAAGATAAAACGTAAAGCAAAATGCATCTAAAAGGATGGGCAATACCTTATAGATGATAAACTGTCAAGTAGACCAAGAGTGGAGAATGAGAATGCCCCTCTAGGATACACCAAGTCACAAAGACTCTCCATGAACAATCTCCTCTAGGTCCATAATGAACTCACATCCATATCTAGGTGTAGGCTCCTTGGTCTATCTACTGAAACCACCAATGAGTAATCGTCTCAACAAGTGTCTCTAATCCAAAGAGAACTCCAACCTCACCTAAGTCTCCAAGTATCCAAGAGTACCTCCATGATCAATCCATGCTAAACTCCAAATGCAACATCACACTATCATGAAGCTCTCAAGCACATGATCAATGTACTCAATACCAAGAGATCCAACAAGATCACTATCAATGCTCCTACTACAGAATCAAGAACCCAATCATGACAACATGATCTAACCATCTCCTCCAAGGAGATCACATGCATCAATGTACACATCATGTCTCAAGGGAACCTATATCATGTCAACACTCTAACACGTGATCAAGAGTCCATCAAGACACAATACCAACACCTCTAAAACAAGGATAAACATGTCAACCTGACAAGTCATAAACTGACACCTCAACCAAAAACTCAAAAAAGAGTCCACCATGATAAACAAGGATGTCCAAATCTCCAACAACATGAAGATAACCATCTACTAACAATAGAACTCAAGATGTCAAAGCACTGTTAGTGAAACAAGAATCATAATCCAAGAGCCTCTCCAAGACACCCACAACCACTGAAGAAGATCATCCATCACTAATGATGAATCCATATCACTACCAAAGCTCCCACTAAATCATGACACCGAGCTATACATGGAAACAAAGTAACCATCTCCTAAATGAAGATCATCCATGGCCCCAACACAATCAAAGAATCCTACTGTAACATCAACAACTCCCAAAAGGTAAATTAAAACCATGATCTCCAAACTAAGAAGATAAAACCATCACTGTCAAAAGCTCACATAAAACCATGTATCCAAGCTATCCATGACATCATGATAAACATGTTATAAGTCCCAATAACTGGCTATCCAGGTAATCTAATAATCCATCCTCTCATCTCAATGCAACATACCAATGTACAAATGACCACAGACAAGGTCAACTAACAAAGTCTGCATAAACATTGAATCAATCTCATGGATAAAGATAGTCCACATACGAGTCATCTCACTATAGTCAAAGGGTAGAAAATCCACAAAACTACATAACTCGAAGATCCAAAACACATGTAACATGCTAACTTGTCATCACATTAGTATCATGCAAACTGAGATATCAAAGAAGACAACCTATAGACTCCAAGACTCAAACACCAAATCAATGCTAGATTCAATTTTCCAAATAAGTCCACAACACAAGTAACCATAGTCGAGGAACTACCAATCATCCAAGAGATAAGAACAATCCCCTAAACAACACCACAACACCACTTGTAATCATGAATCAAACATCATAGCCCATAACTTTCAACCGCATACATCATTATGTTGTGCCATTGCAAAAGTGTACCTGCATATCCATGACCCCATAATCGTCATCAATGTTGTACCTGTACTCAACTCCCACTGAAACAAGACTCCAAGTCTCAAAAATGTATCAATCATGTTCTAAAACTAGAAGACAACCTGTGTACCTATCTCCATTAAAGCTCAAACTTTGAAAACACCTGTAAATTTGTAACTGGAAGCATAAATATGAAAACCTACTATACCATGCTGATGGTCACATAGCAACATCCAGTCCCACAAGTTTGTGCCCAAAAATCCATCCAAATGCACTCATAATCGCACCCTAAAAATCTAGATCCCACAAGTGATCAAACAAGTATCAAACTCTCTCTACATACCAAATGAAAAATCTACATAGTCCAATCTATAGTACACAACAATAGCTCTCCAATGCCTATTCAAAATCAAAAATCTAATTCTGTATGCAAAAGTTATGAGCATAAAGATGTCTCAGAGCAATGCCTGGATTCAAGTCGCCAAATTCTAACACAAATAGAAAAAAATGATCACCAAACTTGTGCTCAAAGAGACCTTTCTGATGCCTATAAGAAGTCAAAAATTTGACACTGTGGATGAAAGTTATGCATCCCGGAAGACAATGCCCTCCGAGAGCTAAAAGTGGACCCCTGGTGGGACCTAGTACCATGCTAATGTGGCATGACATCATTGCTGATGTCATCATGCTGACTAGGCAAAACATAGGTGATGTGCCACCACTGGATGATGTAGGTGTATGGCAGACTCCAAGGAAAATTTAAATTTGTTTCAATTTCCACATCATAGACCTAGGCAAATAAGGAGGTTTTAATTTTTAATTTAAGGTCTGAATAAAATGTACGTTATCATATATTTTCCACCACCTGTTTAAATTTTTCGTTGCCTGCATGTAAAATGTGGTTTTTGTCTTTTAAAAACAAGTTTTAATATTTTTAAAGTCATTTTCATTTAAATTTTTTTCTCCACATACATTTTTTTGGTTTCCGTTCCCATTTTTAAAAAAATTTAGAGCCCTAAAGGAGTGCCTGGGTGGCAGGCTCACCGGCGCCAGAGTTCGGCCAAGCCTACCAGTCTGGCAGCTGTGACTGAGAACCATAGGACCCATCAGCCATGGCTTAGCCGACTAACAACTGACTAAGCCTGACGGGGCCAATCGGTGCTTACACCAGTGGTGTTATCAGAAAATGTGGTTAACAGTATTAAACTATTAATAATGCAATAATCTCAATGAAATTGAAATAAATAAGATCAAACACAAAGAACACAATACCTTGCAAACCTTTCTATTTCATGGCTTCCATTGGTCACCTATCTCGAATTGATCTCGTGTATGAATAGAGCCCTCAGAAGGTGCACTTCCTTACTTTTTTCCAAGATGACAATGGAGAACGACTATTGATAGGTTTTGCAAATGAAGAGGATCTCCATAATGCAATGATAATGGTGATAATGGTGTGATAGTTGATCTCAAGCTATGGAGTGATTTGGTTCCAAAGGCGCGCTATGATTCCTGTAGAGTAAGTTTATAAAAAGCTTGGATGATTCAAATGGAGGAATAGGGGTTGTATTTATAGATTTGTGAGAAAGAAGATCAATGGTATAGAATGAATAAGAAGATCAACGGTTGAGGAAATTTGAGAGGATGTGCACGAATAGGGAGAGGACAAGTGTCCTGCTCTTTCATGCAACAAGGGAGTTAATAGAATAGATTAAGGAGTTAACTAAGATGATTGACCAGTTAATTAGGTTGATTGGAGAGATAAGTGGGCTGATTGGGGACTTGACTGATTTGATTGAATAGTGAACTTAGATGACTAATTAGTTAATAGATTTGATTGATGAGTTAACTAATCTGACTGGAGGAGAAATAGGACATGTGGGTGAGAAAATATTAGCTAATTAAATATTGAAATATTTAATTACATGTGCACGTGGATTAATTGAATTATTTTTGGTATTAATTCAATTTTTGAGGAAATAGATAATTTAAATAAATATTTGGATTTATTTAAATATAGAGAATGAGAAGAATTAATTAAATAATTTGTTATTATTTAATTTAGAATGATTTTAGAAGAATTTGGAGGATTTAATTAAATAAACGGTTTTATTTAATTTTTTGGAGAAATATGAATCAAATAAATAAATTGATTTATTTATTTATTGATAGAGGAATTTAGAATGAAATAAATATTTAAAATATTTATTTAGATAGAGTCGTGCCATTTTTAGGTGTATACAAGTGGTACCCCGCCTGCCACTGTCATCTGACAGGGTCAACGGTATGGGTCTGCAGACCCTGTACCACCCCCTGTTAAAAAAAATTCATATCTTTTAATTTTGTCTTATAGTTTTTCAATTGTATTTTTTTATATTTCAACTATAAAACAAAATTAAAGTGTAGAGACAATTTTTTAATTTTTTTTCTCTCTACGATCATCCCTGCAAATCCGTACAGCCAAACTAGGTAGGGGTAAAAAAAATTTCTGAAGCTCTATTAACCAAAATAGGTCAAATTTTATATGAATCTTTGTCTCCCAGGCCACTTGAATCCAACGGCGAGGTTCATTTTTACACAGGAGGTCATTTGTGAAAAATCCGTCCTTAAAACCCTTAAAAAGCACATTCAAGAAACCCTTTTTTCAACTCAGATTTATAAACCCAGGTCTACAAAAAATCACCACAAATCTACAACCCCAAAGCCCTCAGATCTGCAAATAAAAACCTGTACAAAACCTTCATATCCTATATTTGTCCAAATTCTTTCCTACATTGTCATGGATTTAGCTTTGCACCAGATCTACACAAACAAAGGTTATAACAAAACATGAATCTGTGAAACCCCACAAACTCAAACCATGGCTCTGATAATATGGCTACTAATCTCATATATCTACAAAATAGTGTTAACACACAGAAGATCTACTACAACCCATAATTCCTTCCAAAGATTCTCAAGATGGAGGGAAACACCTAGAACCATTATTGTATAGATACATCGCATGCAAGCACATACAAGAAGCATGCAAGTATATGCAAGACATGAAAAATCTTTAAAGCTCTAATACCACTTGTTAGGAATTTACAGGTAGATCAAACCAATTCCACATAACCCAAAGGAGATAATGATGCATACAATCTTACAGATTTACCATAATGCAAAGATCAATAAACAATCAACAAGATACCACAAGATATGCCCTGGGAAAACCCTCATTGAGGGAAAAAATTG
Source organism: Cunninghamia lanceolata (assembly GCA_027924645.1). Classification (NCBI taxonomy): domain Eukaryota; kingdom Viridiplantae; phylum Streptophyta; class Pinopsida; order Cupressales; family Cupressaceae; genus Cunninghamia; species Cunninghamia lanceolata. The sequence continues at coordinate 2,191,557 of BSBN01000007.1, forward strand.
AGCCTCCAAAAGCATCCATACTCAATGTATTAGTCAGAAATAAGGAATTACAATACACCCACAGAGTCTCCATGAACACCTCTGAAACATCAAGCTCCTCTACTGCAACCTCCTTGTATCCAAGCATGAATCCACACATCCCATGCCATACTTTACAATATGGACTCTCAAGAGAAAACTCAATACAATGATAGCCTCTCACACAGCCTATAAAATAAGAGCCAACCCTAACTACTAACCATGTGCTTTCTTTTATAGACTCAAACTCACACAAATACAACTTGTGGTATTAGATAAAAACAATGTGACTCAAAACCAAGAGCACAAAACCATTGACCCCAATATTCATTATTTTACACAAATAATAAATATTTGCCTTATGTCTCCCAATGTTAAATACAACTTTTACAAGTGATACCAAATAAATATTTAATGTGGCTAAACACATCACTTAAGATGCACCACAAAAGAGTATTTATTTTACATAATTAAATTAATTAATGCTATGCAAGGTGAACAACACCTTTTTCCCAACAAGACTAACAGAAGTCATAAACATAGCTTCCTCTCCTTCTTCAAGAGAATCTTTAGAACTACTATTAGTTACATCAGCAACCTTAATGAATAAACTTTTCTTCTTTTTGAAAAAGTTCTTCTTTTTGGGATTATATTGGTTTTTCTTTCCTTGTCTCCTACTGTCCTCTTCATCACTTTCAAGATCTTTATAGGGACACTGAGCAACATAATGTCCTATCTTACCACAACTAAAACACTTGAATGGAAGCTTCCCTTTGTGTTTACCTGATCCTTCTTCAATCTCCTAACAAAGTTGGACTCTTGAATATCCAAATCCTCTGAATTTGAATCTGCCTCTTTGTTTCCTTTTTCAGTCTTGAAGGTTGCCTCTTTACTTGTTGATTCATCATGACAAATTTTCATTTCATAAGTAGTGAATGTGCCATGTAATTCATCTAGGGTAAGTTTTCTCAAATCTCTTTCTTCAACAGTAGATACCTTAGAATCATATTTGGATGTTAAAGACCTTAACATCTTCCTGACCACCACTGCTTCTTCTAGGGTTTCACCAAGACCATGAATTGCTTTGACTATTTCATGTACCCTAAGAAGGTAATCAATAATTTTCTCTTCTTCATTCATTTTTAACCCTTCATATTTTGCTCTAAAGGCTTGCAACTTTGCTTCTTTAATCTTGTCATCACCTTTATAGATGCTTGACAATTTGTCCCAGACTTCCTTTGCAATTTTGCAATGCATAATCTTAACAAGGATCTCATTTGTCAACCCACAACAAATGGCACTCTTAGCCTTGGCATTACACTCATAGGCTTTCTTTTCATCAATAGTGGAAGGTGGCTAAGAAGGCACAACATACCCATTTTCTACTTCTATCCAAACATTATAACCTAGAGAGGACAAATAGGACTCCATTCTAAAACTCCAAAAGGAATAACTTGACCCACCAAAAAGAGGTTCTCTAGAACTAGAATAACCCTCATTATTAGTCATAATCTGTATTCCACTACTAGGATCACCTAAGTTGGTTAAACTTATTTCAAAGAACCTAATGCTCTGATACCAATTGGAATACTTTAGACCACTGAGAGGGGGGTGAATCGGTGGTCAACAAAAAAAATTCTTCAAACATGTTCTTCACACAATAGTACCAAAACAATATAACATTTTATAACTGATCATAACACTCAAAACAAATGGATCAAGTCAAATATCCACTAACAAAACACAAGAGTCATATATGCATATCACATAACACAAGTGTTTGAGTGGAAAACCCTAGAAGGGTAAAAACCACTATGAAAATAATCTCCATTAAGCCTCACTGGCCATAAACCTCACTAATTACAGTCTTTGCCTCACTGGGAACATCACACTGATAATATAGTTGATGCTTCACTGGATATCTCACTGATAACACATTATGTGCCTTTCTGGATATCTCACTGATAACACATTATGTGCCTTACTGGATATCTCACTAATAACATAGTATGTGCCTCACTGGAAATAGATATAGTCTCAGAAGAAAAACAAGAAAAAGATTACAGAGGGTTTCTTTGTTTCAATTCAAATCCTTGATCAATGAAATTGTTTCTTCATATCTCCTTCAATCAATATGACTGTTCATTTGCATTTCCCTCTCAGTCAACTCAATCTGCATATCCCCTTTTCTACACTATCTCTATTCATCTACATAACTCACACTTTTCATTTGTATTCTCCTTTCATTCAACAATATATCTCTTCATCTTTTGATTCAGCAACATCCCCATAAGAATTACAAACTTTTATAATAATATCCCACAATCACCATTATGGATTTTTAATTACTCCAATTCATGCTACAGCTTCAATTACTGAAGACATCAATGTCTCGAGAGAGTGTAGTACATCATGCTTCATGCATGTCCAGCGAACATTTCTAATTTGGACATGTTATTTTTATCTTTTGAAAAAGCTCTGTAGCGCTATTCAAGAGGAAGCTCATCAAATTTAAACCCGAGAAGGTGGTCGTTAGGTTTTAAAAAAATTTAAATTGGGACCTTTGATTTCATCTTTCGTACCTTCAATATATTAAAATCAAACCCTTGATCTCCTTTTGGCACCCGAGCAAACATAATTAACCAGAGGATCTGGTAGTACTAAGAAAGAGGGCCAGTCATCTAATGACTTAGGACCCTTTAGGTTATAACTTAAGTGGCCCATGACCGTTGATCAAAGGTCAACTCAAAAACATAAATAAAGTGAATGACGAGCACTTAAGGTATAAGAACTTATAGACTAGGGTTAAAACAATAAGAACTTAGGGTTTTTTTAGGTCTTTTGAGACTAGACTTTTTTATATTTGCAAACCCTAACCTTCAAAATTGTCCACTGTCATGAAATGATACAAACCCTAGTTAGCACATTTGTAACCCATCCTTATGAGGATATAGGATAGTCCTTTTTTGTTCTTCAAAGACATCAAACCTTCTAGTACATGTATACCTTCTAAGATAGAGTAAATATTACCTCTTGCTACATCAACAACAACACCATACTATCACTTGGCACCTAGGATCTCTGGTGACCCACTGTCTTGTTCAAGGCATATGACAAACATCTTGACAAGGTCCTTTGAATCTTTGAATCAACATACACCATGAAATGGAAATAAGTACCTTGAACTATTGACAAACTTGTCATAAAGCACTGCAACTCTTTGCATTGCACAAACATCTCATCTCATTGTGTGCCAAGCATCAACAAAGGATCCTGGAAGCACCACACTTTGTGAACAAGAATCCATGTGTCTTTGACATCAGACTCTTGCGATGAAACAACCTTTTTCATTCAACTATTTGAGATATGAACATTCAATCTCTTTAGCATATAGATCACCAACTGAAAAAGGTCCTCCTCTATCATCTTAGATGGTCAACCAGGGCAGTGTTCTGAAGCAACTCCTGATATGAAACTCCTTGATATAAAGCAATCCAACAAACACTATCAAGTATGAATTACATAAAAAAATATCATAGCGACATGAAGCACAACACCATCAAGTATCATGATCAAATAATGTGCTTTGTCATGAAGGCAACTCTATCATGCTTTAACATGGAGCAACTCTTCCTTGTATACCCTGTCATACCTTGTCATCACTCTCATAACTTATCATTCATGATTATCCAACTGACATAGAGATGACCTCATGACTGAGAAACAACTAACATAAGGATGAACACAATGACATGATCACCATATGAGAACTCCTAAAGTAACTTTGTCAATCTAGCAAACCAACATCCAACATCAATCACCAAACCTGAAAAGTATCATGAAGCATCCTTGTCATGTAGCAGCAACACTATCCTTGTCATGCTCTGTCATGTCTTTGCCATGAAGCTCTATAACTCTTTGTATTGCATCAATGTCAAACTTATCTCAGCTTGACATTAATAGCTGACATATCAAACCATGAGATGATCAATAAGGGAGCATGACAAACATCATGAAGCATGAACCATGAATGACCTTTTGACATCAATGACAAACCTCATTCCAACACTTATATTGTTATGTTATGTCACTAACTTACCTTTCTTGGTGTCCTGTTGCTTTGTCTTGGTTTTTTAGTTTTTATCCTTAGAAAGGTCAAGTCATAGCATAGGTTTAAACTTAGAAAAATTTGAGAATTTCTAAGTGAAAAGATTTAAGTTTTTTATTATAGGATAAAATAGGTTTTGAAGGGGCCCCGAAACCCTTTACAAAAAGCTGCTAAGAGAGAAAAGAAAGCCAACCAACAACCAACCAACAACCTAAAAATAGAATAAACAACATAGTTATAAGGCACAAAAGGGACCAGTAGCCAAATAGCCTACTACTGCAACTTCTTCAAAGTGTCAGCTACTTCTAACTCCTATTCATAGAAACTTTCATACAACTTGACAAATCCCACTAGCTCCTTCTTCTCTTCCTCAAAGTGCTTTTTCTTTCTACCTCTGGTGTGCATACTCGAGCCACCTTGTTCATTTTGAATTACCTATTTAACCTTTTCATTGTCCCTCTGATTCTTTTGGATAGACATAATCTCCTCCTGCACATGAGTATTCCCAACAATAGGGTCCCTGACCTGATCCTTGCACAGCTCTTTCAATTTATCTGTAAGGAGGCACATACCTTGAAGGCTGTTTTGGATTGTGCACTGGCTGATTTTAACTACTCATTCAATGTTCTCATTGATCCTAACTAGCTTCTCCTGCATGCTCTCAATCATGCTTCCATAGTCCTCCTTAATCCTAAGAAGTTCCCTTTCCATTTCCTCCATCTTCGGGATCACTGCCCACCCCTGTAGAATTTCCTTGTCTTGCTTAGCATTAGTCTCCCTCGGATGGTCTAACTTCTCCTATAGGGTTCTCAACTTAATGTTGATCTTGTTAATCTCCACAAAGAACCATTTAGTCATTTTATGCTAGCCATCAACCACATCTCTAACCATGCTAAGGGCAATAGATAAATCATCATGATTTTCAGCCCTAGCAACCAACACCTCAAAATCCTCTAGGATTCTAGGAGAGGGATCAGATATAGAGGGGAAAGGAATTTGAACACTCGGCTCCATAATAAGATTCTTCCCTTTTCCATCACTCTGATCCACAAAATACAAACTCTTCCCTTTACTCGAGTACTCAGCTCCAAAGTAGGCTTACTCTTCACCTCCACATAAGGTTTACTTTTCACCTTCTTAGCTCTCACAGGTCTTTTCCCTTTCTCTATGGCTTTCCTTTTCTCACCACTCAAACTATCCTTCCTACCCTTTGGCTCCACATCATCCCCAGTTTGGGAACCCTCAGACCAAGAAATGAGGATATCTTTTCTATTCTACCGGTGGTTCTTTATAGGGATTTTCATCTCCTTACTAGATGATTTAGCCTCATCCTTTGTTTCCTCCTCTTTAACCTTGAATTCCTCCTCCCCTATTTGTGTCTCTGAATCACTAAAGATAGAGAACACATTTTTCTTCAAAGAGGATTTACTCTTCACACCAATCTTGGGGGTATTATCTTTCATATATTCCATGATAAGAAGGATTTAACCTTCATGAAGCACATGCAATTTGGAGTTTTTTCCATTTTCTTTAATAGGGAATTCCAAAGAAGCCAGAAGATAAAATGGAAAAGACATTAACAGCTTATGCCAGAAATGATTCAGAAGATTGAAATGAAAACCATACAAAGCAATGAATCTACTATTGAGGGTTATGTACCTTATAATGACCTCTACCACTTCAGCCCAGATGGGCTTGATCAACATACGATTATAACCCCCGATTAAAGCTTCACAAGCTTACTCCTTTCATTGCCCTTAAAGAATTGAGTAATGGCTTCATTGCTCGCCTTCCTCTCCTTAAAGGACTTCTTTCCACTAGTAGAGAGACTAGTAATTTCACCAATTAGGTCCTCAGTGATGCTTAGCTCTCACCCATAGGTAGTCACAGTTTGGTTTTTCTAGCTCTTAGAAAACAATGATATTGCCATGGGCTTGGAGCCATGAAGAATTTCCATATAAGGCATCAAACCCCCAGTTTTCAATAATCTTCTAAACTTTACTGTTCCTTTGGACTCCAGGACAAGATGAGGGTTCCACCCAATTTCTGTCCCCACCCATATTCGAAATCACTTTCAAACTGCTATGGGTAAACTTCTAGTAACAAAGGTTGTAAGAATGGTAAATCTTTGGTCTAAAAAGGTCGTTAAAATCACCCATAATACTAGTAACCTTTCCCTTCATTACTACACAACCACTCTCTAGATGCATCTCCTACATAATAGTGTCAAACACCCTTGAGCCAGCTTCCCTGCTAGGAGTCATTATTAATCAATGTTTGGGCCTCTATAAGAATCATTGCCATGACATCTCATACTTGCAAGGTTTGAATAGTGATGCCAACATTGGCAAACACATCAGCAACCTTATTCCCTTTATGGAATAAATGACTTATGATTAATTACTCAAAGGTTCCCATAAGTTTAAGGGCATCTTCATTGAGAGTGGCTATAGTCCAACTATGCTTTTAGTTTTTTTAAACAATTGATAATGTTTCTCAAATCCCCATCAATCCAGACTTTCTTAAAACCTCTAGAATGAGCAAGTTTTATTCCATGATAGGTCACCACAACTTCAACATAGTGGTTGGTTTGGGTACCCAAAGGGAGTTCCACTTCCAATAAAAAAACCTACCAAGATCATCTCTCATCACTCCCCCACTTCTAGAAGGTCCAAGATTCCCCTTCGCTGCCCCATGTGAAATGCTTTAAGTTGTCCTTATTTAGAAAAGTAGAATTCACATGGAGAAGTTAAGGACTTTCAAATTTTATTCTGAAGTCCTTATCTCCTTCACTTTTTTGGTGTAATCTCCATTTGTGGTCATGTGGATGTAGACTTTGGGAATTTTGACTTTTGGTCAAAAATCCTTTCCTTTCTTGCTTTCCCACATTTCCCTTCTCCTTCCATCCACTTCCCTTTCTTTCACATTTTCCTTTGTATTTCCTCTTTGTGGACTTTTAACCTTTGGCCTAAAGTCCCTCCATTCATTTGATCCCTACATTTCCCCTTTTTCTATCATAGACTTATGTTTGCCAAATTTCTTCATCCATTAAGACTTTTTCCAAAGTCCCAATATCCCTTGCGTCATTGCATCCATGCATCCCTACAGATTTATAGACATAGAATGGATGTTTGAACATCCTCCATTTATCCACATCCTTCTATCCTCCATGTCATCGTGATCATTTTCCTTTATTCTTATTCTTATGAACTCATAGAGTTTGAATGTAACTTTGACTTTAGTCTAAAGTCCCTTGCTCCACCATTTGTTTTGCATTCCTGCATAAAGCCAATTTAGTCCTTTGTTCACTTAAAGATGAATTTGTGAATTTGTAGATTACAACCAAACTTATGGATTTCAAACATTCAGTCCAAAATTTGGATGAGTCGATGGACTCTACATTTTTTCAAGTTCCAGTGAGACCCCTATTTGAAAGTAACATTTGTGATATTTATCTACCCATCTAACCTCATGTTGATCCTTCTTGATGCAACCTAGACTTCCACAAGTTGATTCCTAAGCTTCACTAACCAACCAAAGTTTTCCATATGGCACCTTCCTATTGGCCTATGGTAAATTTATCCGTAGTGGTGAATTGACCTTGCAAATTTTCCTTTCTTGTGTGTTGTGTATTTTCTAAAGATATACCTCCATGAAGTAATTCCTTATTGACCAATCAAATACCATATGTGACTAGTAGTATATCCTACATGTCACCTAGTCACTCCTCCCAACCAACCACAACATGACACATGTCCCATGCACTCAACCACCTAAAACAAGTGGGAAAACCTACTTGATATGAGATTAAATTTCATGGTTTATAGAACAAAGGAAAATCATTCTTGTGTCTATCTAACGCATTATAGAAGGCAAATCTACATGTCTAATCCCTTGTTTGAGTTGTTCCCATGTATGGATTCAGCCTTTGGCATATGCAAACCCTATGGCCACCTAACTAATTTTTTTAAATTGTTTTCATGTTTTTAGATGCATTTAAACATAGATTTGATTATGATTTCATGGATTTAACTTATGATTTGTTTTCGATGTACTATTTCATGGTGTGAATCCCCTAAACAAAGGGCTTAAGGATTCTTAAGAATTTAAAATGTAACAAAAGGGATGTCTTTATAGATTTTTAATAGATCTAGTTTGATTGAATGCCATTACTCTCACCATGGGTTGACACTCTCTAGGTTCATCCTTGTCAGATTTGAAATGTTAGCTTAGAAAATATACACATAGGTCTTGTCCATGATTGAAGAGTTCAAGACAACCTAGAAATGTAAATTTATTTTCTCATTCCTTGTAAACATGTAATTAATGAGGCTAATTCCTCCTGTAACATCGAAAATTGTCCCCTTGGGGGCTTTTCCCTCATAAGGTTTAGCTCCTAGGTATTTAGCATGCATTTAGGACATCTTAGTTCATATTTTGGCATCCCGATGGAATGAGGCCTAGGTTTCATGACAAATTAGACCTAGGAGGACCCCTTGAGTTGTACCCTACCCAAAATAGGAGGGAGAACTTGGGTGCCCGTGCCCTAGTCCTACCCTATTTTAGGGCAGCCCTAATTTCTGGGTGTCGGTTTATGACCATTATTTGGGTCCTTTGCTGACACGATAAGTTTGAATTACGAAAAATCTTGGCAGGAGTATTTGTAGTTGCATATAAAAGCATGTTTAGGCATTCATTTGTAAACTAGATTTTCATTTAGATGATCATTGTGAACTTTAGGCATTCTCAAGGTGATTCAAGGCTTTCATTCTATTGCAAGAGCAGACTTGTGTGGTTTATGTGTTTGTTTGCAGATTTGAGCATCCATTTCATCATGGAATGAAGAGCATCTTACTCCCATGATATCTTTCACTACAATGTGACATAATATTGTGTTTTCATCATTAATTCCTTTGGTTTTTGCCTCTTCCTCACAAGGGCACACACTCTTTATCTAACAACGATGTTCAGAGACTTAAGTGTCCTCCAGGGCTTGACCAAGGCAAGCCTCTAAACACCACAACCCTCAAACCAAGTCTTGTGATTGCAGGCTACAGGTGTCGTATTTGGGAGAAGTGAAGTTGCAAGAAGGAATGGCAGGCATCAAGGATTCAGGATTTGAAGAAAAGCAGGACACCAGAGCATTTTTACGACATTGGCGCTCACTCTAGTGTCCTCCATAGCTGAGTTTTAGGAAACATAAGTTATAGGGCTGATCAGTGTCGAAAGGAGGTTCGGATCCCGCAAAGAAACTAGTACCTTGGACTAGGGTGCCCACTTTAGGGTGCCCGCTTCAATGTCCCTGACTATTCCACTTTGGAACCCCAAAAATGGGTAATCTATGATTTAGTATTTTACTTCTGTCTACAAGAGTTTTTTCTATTGTTCGTTAATTTGTTGCCGTATTTGCATAATTAGGGTTTTAATGGTCAATTGAGCATAGTAGAAGGAAAATTGATAATTAAATTCCCTAATCCAAGTTTCCCTACATCTCATAGTGACCTAGGGTATGATAGTTCTTGCCACTTGACCCTAGATCCTTGAATGTTAAGTGGAAAGGCAGATTTAAACATCAAAGCACTAAAACATTAACAAATCCAAATTTCCACCTAAACATTTTGGTGAAACCATGTTTTTGGACTTAAATTTCAACTTGCTGAGTGTGTGTCTTCATATTTGGATTGATTTCATTCATTCATATAGTCATTCATTTTATTGCATTGAGAAAAATTTGGAAAAATTCAAAAAAAATGCATTGTTTGGCTTACTAAATTGCATTAATTCTTCCTAAATTTTCCTAATTTATGATTTTTGCATCAGATCTGATATAAACTACAAAAAAATACAAAAATTCAATATTTTTCTTTGCATTTTCATCATTAATTTGCTAGGTTTTTGTGGAAATTTTGACAATTTTATATAACCTAGTAATTCCAAAATCTAAGGTTAATAGGCAAAATATTTTCTCAGATATTTATACTGATTTTAGAGGCTCATTAAAATTCAAATTTGTCTTTAGTCTTGCATTTTAGTGTAAATTTGCATTTAGATTTAAAATATTTGCAATTCTGCATAGAAAATTTCAACAAAAACTAGCAATTTTGAGGCATTTTCATTGAATTTGCATGGGCATTTTGCATGTTCAAGATTAAAAATAATTTTTAGATCTGAGAGTATTTAATTTTCATCATAAATCAGACTTCAAAACATTCTCATAGCATTTTGTCCCAAGATCTCAAACCTAGGGCTTCAAAAACAACGATTTTCACTAAATTTGGCCTTATCGGCTCTATAAACTTGCACCATCGGCATGTTGTGAGGAGTAATTTTACATTAATCTACTATTATTAGGGTAATAATTTTATTCCCCTCATCAAAATATTCACAACACCCTTTTATCGGGCTCTTGTAGTGAAAAACTACACATTTTAGCTATTTTTGCCCTAGGGTTTGACCTAGTTTGCACTCCAAGCATGTTGTGATCAATTTTATGGATTGAGGTGACTAATATTATTTATATTATTTTCTTTACCTCCTAAAATTAATTACAACACCTCTTTGGCTAGGTCTTGGAATTGAAAAACCGTGAAAAATAGCCTATTTTGCTATATTTTCACTAGGATTTGACCTTAAGTTGCACTAAAAGCATGTTGTGTTGGGTACTTTGGAACCAAGTGGCTATTATTACTGATATTATTTTCTATCCATCATCATTTTCCTCACAACACCCTTTGTCATGCTCTTTTGCATTTGAATTTTGGTGAAAAAGTGCTTATTTTGACATATTTTCACTATATTTCAACGTGGCATTAACTTAAAGTTGCATCAAGAGTGTGTTGAGAAGGATAATTTTGCTGTTTTGGACTGATATCAGAATATAATTTTCTACCCTTGATCAAAATCCTTACAACATCCTTTGTTTCATTCATATGCATTGAAAAGAGTACAAAAAAATCAAGCATTCTTGTGTATATTTGGCATTCATGGATTCTCCTAAAGGTACATCTTTAGAAGAATTATATGAGTACATTGTGAACTATGATAATTTTTTAAAATTCACTAACAAATATCCTCAAGTCTTGCATCAAATAGCATACATCTATGGCATTGACATAACCAATAGTGCTACATGTGATATTCTTCAATCAATAGCCTACTTTGATAACTTTCGTGATACTGTGGATGTTTTTCCTTCAATCATGGAGAATATCAAAAAAATTATAGCTAAATACAATCATGGGGAAAGGAGTGATGATAACTTTACTCCCACTCCCCCTTTGTTTCACGATGATATAATGCAAATCCTCTCTGAGACCTATGAGAATGACATAGCAATGGGTGATTTATCAAACAAAGAGACCTGTCCCAACATAACCCCACTTGGTAAGGATATATTGGCACAAGAAAAAGACATCATTAATACATTTTTCCACACTACTCTACCATCCCTTCCTACTCTCCCTAAACAGGATGAAGCTTTGGATGATGCAAATTCTCTTCTAATGATAACTTGCCACCTGATGTTCAAGAACTTCTCAATTACATTCTAAACAAGAAAATTGATCATGAACCATCTCATACTATGGAAAGCAATGAAATCCTACATGTTGTGGAAGAACAATCTATCCCTCTGATTCAAGCCATTCCAACACCCTATATAGGGACTTAAATGGGTATCTTTCAGATGCCTCCACAAGCTCATTTAAATGGCATTTCAAATGCTCCTATAGCTGACACAGACAACGGCAACATCCCCTCTCAACCATCATTAAGAGAAACCTTTCCTACATGGTTACCCTCGAAAACTCATGAACATATGGAAGAGTGAAGAAGGGATAATGCCTTAACCATTAAGATAAAGATCAAGATTCATGATACTCGCTAGCCTACCAGAGCCCTACAGGTAAGTATCTCTAACCCTTTATCTCTCTCATGATGTACTTCCCCCGTGATGGGTTATATGTTGTTTAGGCCTCCTGGGATGACCTCGGATTCTCCCGTAAGGTCCCAGATACTAGGAGACTACCTCTGTTGTGACCTTCATCTATTTGTATCATCATTCTTCTATATTGCCTCTCTCTAATTTCATTATTGTGTGTGGTGTCTTACAGACATAGTGTTGCAGTTGGTGACCTGGGGGCACCCTCCTACGTGACTATCCCTAAGACACTTGTTTCTCCTCTCTTATTTATTATTTCCCTTCCTCTAGTGTTTCCACCTAGCGGGTGGATGACGACAAACATTTATACTAATGCGGACCTAGTGTCCCTTTTGAGAGCAATCAAAAAATGGACTTAGTTCCTAATATGACGATGGGGTTGTCTATTTTATCCAACACTTGGCTAGTGGAAGCACTCGTTCTTTCCACGTAGTTAATTTCATGATGTTTCTATCGCATTTACAAACCTTAACAATACTGCTGCTCTGTGCACCTTTGTTTGCCTTTGAATCTAGCCTTGGTGGTACTCGATTCAGAGAGCTTCATGCTATAGCCCCACAATTATCCTCAAACTCCAGATTCATTGTATAACCTTGGCTCTTTGTGTGGTTAATCATATGCATTGATGTTGTTGTTTATCATGATTATGGACACTAACATGTTTCTTGCAGGGATATGTTTGTGGGAACATTTGGTGATCATAAAGTACATGTCACCTCCGGGGGGCATGGGGTTTGCAAAAGTCAGTGTTCCCTTGTGTGTTTTATTCCTACCTTAACGTGCTTGATATTGGTAACTGATATCAACCACCTTAAAGTGGGGGCATTTATAAGGTAAGCTATCTTTTATAGATGTTAGCAATGTCTTTGACTTAGATGCAGAGACTTGTGCCCCAGGGTAGTGCATTGTGCATCCTAAGTTTGTTTGCAATCAATCAATCATGTAAGCCCTCTGTGGAGGTAGGATATCACGTATATCCTTTTCATCTTAAGCCATCTGCAGAGGTGGGGATGGTGTACTTCTTAGAGTAGATTACATCATCCTATCATTTTCAAAAGTCCTCTACAGAGGCAGGGAGCAGTTCTGTGACTAACTCAACCCTTAAGCATGTTTTCAATGATTGTTGTGGCGAATCCCAATCGTCAGTGTGTGTCTATAATGTGCCTGAGATGGTGTTGGACATAGAAATAGGTACACTCCATCACTTCTCTGCCATTTTTTCTCCGTGTCTTCAAGTGTGTGTGTTTTGGCGTGCTTGTTTTGTGTGGCGTGTTTATTACCCCATATACAGAGACCAGCACCTTCGGGTAGTGCTTCCTGCATTTTGGGAGGTTTTGCGTGTCTTGCATGTGTGTTGCCCCATATATACAAAGACCTGCACCCTAGGGTAGTGCATCTTGTATTATGGGAGGTTTGTTTACTTTCCAGTACTTGCATTTGCATTTCATATATATGAGAAAAAGAAAAGAAAAGATATCTTTTCTGGCTTCCATGCATTAATGTGTCTTCTATGCATTGACTGTATTCTCCGTGTTCTGTGTGACTATAACTGTCTTCTCCATGTTTTGTGTGCCTGTTACTATCTTCTATGTGATTGGCGTGTCTTCTCCATGCTTGATGTGTTTGTTATGTTTGTGACCTTACATTAATGCATGTATTGGCCTCGGGTTTATACATACATTAAAGTGGGGGCTAAATGTAACGTCAGAAAATGTCCCCTTGGGGGATTTTCCCTCATAAGTTTTATCTCCCAGGTCTTTAGCATGCATTTAAGACATCTTAGTTCATATTTTGGCATCCCGATGGAATGAGGCCTAGGTTTCATGACAAATTGGACCTAGGAGGACCTCTTGAGCTATACCCTGCCCAAAATAGGGGAAGGACTTAGGCGCCCGCGCCCTAGTCCTGCCCTATTTTGGGGCAGCCCTAATTTTCAGGTGTTGGTTTATGACCGTTATTTGGGTCCTTTGCCGACACGGTAAGTTTGAATTATGAAAATCTTGGCGGGAGTGTTTGTGGTTGCATATAAAATCATGTTTGGGCATTCATTTGTAAACTAGATTTTCAATTAGATGATCATTGTGAACTTTAGGCATTCTCAAGGTGATTCAAGGCTTTCATTGTGTTGCAAGAGTAGACTTGTGTGGTTTATGTGTTTGTTTGCAGATTTGAGCATCCATTTCATCATGGAATGAAGAGCATCTTCCTCCCATGATATCTTTCACTACAAGGTAAATAATATTGTGTTTTCATCATTGATTCCTTTAGTTTTTGCCTCTGCCTCACAAGGGCATGCACTCTTTATTTGACAACGGTGTTCAGAGACTTAAGTGTCCTCTGGGGCTTGACTGAGGCAAGCCTCTAAACACCACAACCCCCAAACCAAGTCTTGTGATTGCAGGTTACAGGTGTCGTATTCGGGAGAAGTGAAGTTGTAGGAAGGATTGGCAGGCATCAAGGATTCAAGATCTAAAGAAAAGTAGGACACCGGAGCATTTCTAGGACTTGGGCGCTCACTCTAGTGTCCTTCATAGTTGAGTTTCAAGAAATAGAAGTTACAGGGTGGATCAGTGTCGAAAGGAGGTTTAGATCCCACAAAGAAAATGGTACCTTGGACTAGGGTGCCCGCTCCAGTGTCCCCAACTTTTCTGCTTCAGAACCTCAAAAATAGGTACTCTGTGATTTGGTATTTTACTCCTGTCTACAAGAGCTTTTTCTGTTATTCATCAATTTGTTGTTGTATTTGCATAATTAGGGTTTTAATGGTCAATTGAGTATAGGAGAAGGAAAATTGATAATTAAATTCCCTAATCTAAGTTTCCCTACATCTCACAGTGATCTAGGGTATGATAGTGCTCGCCACTCAACCCTGGATCCTTGAATGTTAAGTGGAAAGGCAGATTTAAACATCAAAGCACTAAGATATTAACAAATCCAAATTTCCACCTAAACACCTCCAAAGAATGTAAGTGAACACCATAGGGCACTAAAAACAAGAGAGAGACTAGAAGATAAAAAAATTAGAGCTTTGTAATTTTGCAATAGGATTTCATCTTTTTGGCACTGTATTTCTTGAAGGGTTTACCCTATGCTTTAGCTATAACAAACTATCATTTCTCATTAATATCATAGAAAGTCTTTCAAATTTGATCAATTGTTGGTGTTTAAACCTTTATATAGAACATGTATATGGTGTGTAATGGTCTTAAAATTCCAATATTAAATGCTCCTTGAAGATAGCACTAGTCCTTGCTCTAATTATGCAACTGCAAATCGAGGAGTTTGGTTCAATGGTAGTTTGTTCTTCTAGTATGATAATGATCCTTCTTGGATCTTCAGGCTCTATTTTAATTTTCTCTAACCATTCTCTTTTGAATTTTATTTGATCAACATTAGAATAGATTTTATTTTAGTTTTTTGTCTTTTTATCATGTATATGATGATATTGTTTTGACTTATTCTATGTGCATGATGAACTTGTAACTCCATATAAAACTAAACTTAACTTAAATTGTCTATAAATTTTTGAAGAAATTCTTATCAAGCCCTTGTGAAATAATATACATATCCCCTTGGGTAAGTGCAAAAAGTTGGGGGGCCAAAAAGTGGCCAACACTTTTTTAAAAAAAATTATGGTTTGGTAATGACGAGCCTAAGGCTAGGCAAAATCAAACCATAACGTGCTCGCATTATGTTTAATTATATATATAAAAAGAACATTTATGCTCATTTGATT
The DNA here is from genome assembly GCA_027924645.1 of Cunninghamia lanceolata. Lineage (NCBI taxonomy): Eukaryota > Viridiplantae > Streptophyta > Pinopsida > Cupressales > Cupressaceae > Cunninghamia > Cunninghamia lanceolata. Next base: position 2,207,358 of record BSBN01000007.1, read on the forward strand.
TCCTTTATTGTCTCTACACCCACGGCCTGCAAACCCTAAGGAGCGCGCTCGCATTTTTGAAGACCCAATTCAACACCAAAATGCCGCCACGACCTCGAGCACGCCAAAGGAGTGAGTTTTATTTGTTTTTTTTTTTTGAATTTGTTTCTAAATAGGTAGGTTTGAGTTGATTTTTGATGTAAATTTCCTTAATTGTTAGGAAATGTTAATGCACCTCCTCCTCCTCCTCCTCCTCCTCAAAATCCACAAAATCCTGAACAGGAAATACCTGTCGAAGAATAACCTGAACAACAAACTCCTCCATCCATTGCTCGACATGCCCCTGGAACACAAGAAAATCTAATGGGGCAAATTGAAAACAATAAAAAATAAATTGAAGACATAATTACAAGGTTGAAAGATCCTTCAACTTCAACTTTGCATAGACCCATGCTTGCTCAATCTCTTGAATCTATGTTATCAAATGTAGATTCAATTAACAAGCAAATATCTAGTTGGTCAAATAAGAGGAGAGAGTTTAGAGAGTATTATGTAGACAAGCTATCATATGAAGAACTGAAAAAGTTACAAATTACAAAATTGGACTTGTGTTCCATTTTCACAAACCCACAAACAAATCAACCTCCACCCATTACATGTAAGAGGTTCCCTATCCATTAGTGCAACAACGAAGTGATAAGGGACAATTTTGGGTAGAGGTGGTGGATGGTTTTTGACCATCCTCCATGCAACAATAATGAGGTCGCACAATACTTTTTGAGGAAACTCTACTGTGAGTTTGTCCTCAATAAAATGCCAAACTATTTTGATATGCGGGAGTTTTAGGGTAGAGGTGGGGGGTCAATACAAGATAGACTAGGGGCACGTGTTGACCCACAGCGGCTGGTGAGATGAGTAATCAGCAAACCAGCCCATGAGCATGTGTCTATCCCTTCCATTGTGAAGGAGAGTGTTGAGGTTGAGACACTTTAGTCCATTAGTGCCTTGACCTAGAGCATCATAGAGCATGTCAATCCTGCAGCACAGCGTGGGTTGGGAGATAGTGCGAGGCGTAGGGTTCCACCCCATACTTGTCAGACTTGTGGGTCATCCTGTGGTTATGACCCCATGGATAGTCAAGATGTAGGTGCACAGGCTACATCTGTAGCTGAGCAGATGGTGATGACAGATACCCTCCTGAGTGATACTTTCAGCCTTGATACGAGTAGGTAAATATTAGCAAGTTCATTGAATTTAATTTATTAAATTTTATTTTTAAAATGCAAGATTAACTAATTTAGTTTGATGATTTTGATGAAATTTCAGGGTCATAGCATTGATGCAGTTCTCAGTAGTACTCCACCTGCATTTTACACTACGACATCTATTGTCGGGGTATGTAACTGGTAAACAATTATAAATATTACATGTGAATAGCATTGTTATATGAATGGTATTATAATATTTAATTTTGGATGTTGAATAGGTTAATCTTGGAATTTCATAGCAACACCTGCCAATGGTGGTGTAGTTCAAAGCTTCACTGAGGTAATAAAATAAATAGTTTAACTAATGAATTGTACTTATTAGATTTTTGTATTTTATATTCATATCATTGATTACATTGCATTGCACATATTTAAAACTCAAACCATTATTAAACATTGCATAACTAATAGCTAGATGTTTATAGATGACAAAATTTCAATTATAATATAGTTAAATTTGAAAAAATGCCTCAAAGAAATGTGCTCTTTTCAAACAGCTCACTGCCTTGTCTATGCTACCACATTTTCCATACATGTCTACCAAAGCTTGTTGATCCCCTCCACACTATTCTTCAACAAATTCTCTCTAATAATCTCATCCAATTACCACCAATTAGACCCCAGGACATGACACTAGAGAGGGGCATCAGCCTATGACATCTTATATAGCATATGATTGACTCAAACATCATCTAGGTTTTAGGTATTAATTATAGGGGCAACAAGTCACCCCTAACCAAAATCTTCAAATTTACACTAACCCTTTCCCCTACAAACTTATGTCAATCCTATTGGCTCAATTTCTTCCATCCCTACATCTATAAGAAAGAGCTATAGTATATCACCAAGAGAGTAAAATCTTCACTATGATTATGTGTATTATGTGTCTAGTTGTATCATAGTGATGCATTATTGATAATGAATATCATAGTGTGCTTTATTGTGTGTACTTCCATGTTTAGGTGAACATGTGTGTATGTTAGGAACCATGATTTGCATCACTATTCTAGTTTTATAATTGAATAATGTTGTTTTTTTTTTAGATGATGCAGGATATGGAGACACCTCCCAAAGTTCATAGGGCAATGGAGCATGGTGTGTCCACTACGATTCATAGCTCCATGCCATTAATGGGGGTATGAGGCAGATTAGTAAATTTCAATTTACATTCATTGTTATAGTTGTTTATTTTTTGAAAAATCAAATGATTATTGATTTGAAGTTTAATTTCTATCTGGATGGTTTCTATAGGACATGACATCACCACAGCCTAATCCTGCTACTAAGGCAAATGAGGAGGCAGATTATAGGACAGTGGTAAGTGATTATTTTGTTAAATGTTTTATTTTTTATAACATGTAATTTCTATATATTAATGTCTATATTTTTTATTGTAATAGCTATAGATCCACAAAGAACTAAATAGGAGAGTAGCCCTCGGGTTCATAGTAGACCACCTTCATACATGTCTCCATCCTCCTAAAGATCAAAGGCTGCTCGTGATCTATTCTCTTCACCGAACAGAGGGGAATGAATGCTTATTGGGGTCCTTTGTTGTATGCCTATTTGGCATTTGTGAATATATATTTTGTATTGTATATAGGATACATTGTATGCCTATATGGCTATTTTGTATATATGTTATAGTTATATCGATAGATATTCATGTATACCTATATGGATATTTGGTTAATACAAATATTTTTTATTGATGGCATCCATATTTGCATTATAAATCCATGTTTCAATGGATATTTGTAGATGGTTACTTCAAATATTTAAAGTCCAATTGTATTACATAGGATGTTTGTTGATCCAATAAGCCAGCTATTGTTATTCAAGTATCACCTAAACCTCATTATGGAACTAAAAGATAAAAGTTGTATTTAAAATAAAAATGAATCATCATGTTGAATAGAAAATATTCAAATGAGTATTCTAATCCATATTCTTTATGAGTTGCTCAATTGAAAATATTTCTTAATTTCTTATTATTATACCATATTGGGATGTAAAGAGTACATTTGTTGTTTTGAATAAGATAATCAAAATCATATGCTTATGAGCACCTAATGACCATTGTGGTTATTAAATGCAATTCCTCTTGCATATAAGGCGAGGTTATGAGAGTACATTGAGTCTTATGTAATTTTAGTATGCAACATAAAATTGGGGCTATAGGCTTCCATAAGTCATCAACAATCAAGGTTCAAGGTTGTCATTGAAGTCAAAGGGTCAAGGTTGTTTGTCATTGATGTCAAGGTTGATGCCATGATGTTGATAAGGTGATATAGTGATTCAAGGTAGGTGATGGTCATGGGGTGCATGATGTTGTGAATATGGTTTTTGTGATAAAGTCTCTCAGTTCATGTTGATGTTGCACAAGACAAACATGGTCCATATGGTGCAAGGTTCATGTTCATGGGGGATGTGGTTTTGTTCATGCAAGTTTTTGTTGTGAATATGGTTTTCATGATAAGGTCTATCTTGGAAGGTTGATACATGATGCAAGGTTCAGGTTCATGGTGGATGTGGTTTTGTTCATGCAGTAAGAAGTCAAAGAAGACACAAGCTTTCATAATCATAATTCAATGTCATCATCAAGGAGAGTTATATTTATCAAGGGGAGTCATGAGTTTGATTCGAATGTGAAGTTGTTCATGTCTTAGAACCCTAAGCCTATGATAAGTGTCATACTCTAATATCTTTCTTCTAATGTCCCTGAGGTCTCTGAAATGTCCTAGATATCTCTTGATGAAAGTTATAATTATTAAGTCTTTCTTATTGATAGTTAGGGTTTGCATATTGGGCATTAAACCCTAAAAAGAATCTACTTTTCTTAAGACTTTAAAACCCTCAATTGCCTGTCATGTGTAAAGTGCACTTTTGTTTTAATTTAATATTGACTTATAATCACAGGTTAATATCACTTAAGTCAACCTACTAAAGGGTCTTTAAGTCATTAGTTCACCGACCCTTCAACCTAACTCAATCGGCCTCTCAGGTAAACTCTCATAAGCCCAAGTGCCCAATCATAATCGAAGGTCATATTTAATTGATATGATAGTGGGAAAAATGATTGGAAGGTCAATATTTAAATGCAATTTGGAATACAAATAGTTATCTCTATGGGGTTGAATTTGATGGGCATGCCTTTATAAAAGGATAAAAGACAGCTTTATGTAGGATATCATGGTATTTGTAGTGTTTGAAGATTGAAGACTAGTTAGTGTTTGTAGCTCAGACTATTTTGGTATGTTTGGGTGCGAAATAGGACCATGCATAGCCTAAACGTACCCATCCAGATGCGTTGGAACTGTCAGTTTGGCTGCATGAGGAGAAGAACAAAAGTTACACCCCTTTGCAACTTTACATTGCCTCCTTTTAACAATTTTTGGGGTAGCAGAAAACCTTTCACCACGGGTAAGTGCCTTAGAGATATAAAAAATTGAGAGAGGTTATTGTAGAGGGACCCTACGTGATCACATTATCTTAGACAGATTGTCTCTAAGTGACACGGTTTCTGAGTAACATCTCAGCAAAGATTATTGCCTTTTTGCACTTTGGACTCTTCAGGGATATCGCCAGTACAATGTAGCTCAGACTATTTTGGCATGTTTGGGTACAAAACAGGACCATGCCTAGCCTAAAAGTACCCATCTAGACGCATTGGAATTGTCAATTTGGCCACACAAGGAGAAGAACAAAAGTTACGCCCCTTTGCAACTTTACACTACCTCCTGACAATTTTTGGGGTAGCAAAAAAACTTTCACCACAAGAAAATGCCTTAGAGATATAAAAAATTGAGAGAGGTTATTGTAGAGAGACCCTACATGATCGCATTTCCTCAAACAAAATGTCTTTAAGTGACACAATTTTTGAGTAACATCTCGTCAAAGATTGCTATATTTTTGCACTTTGGACTCCTCAAGGATATTGTCGGTACAATGTAGTTCAAACTGTTTCGGCATGTTTGGGTGAAAAATAGGACCATGCCTAGCCTAAATGTACCCATCCAGATGTGTTGGAATAGTCAGTTTGGTCACATCAGGAGTAGGACGAAAGTTACACCCCTTTACAACTTTACACTACCTCCTTATAATAATTTTTGGGGCAGCAGAAAACCTTTCACCACGGGCAAATGCCTCAAAGATATAAAAACCTAAGAGAGGTTATTGTAGAGGGATCCTATATGATTGCATTTCCTTAGACAAAATGTCTCTAAGTGACATGGTTTCTGAGTAACATCTCGTCAAAGATTGCTATCTTTTTGCACTTTGGACTCTTCAGGGATATCATCGGTACAATGTAGCTCAGACAGTTTTGACATGTTTGGGTGAAAAATAGGACCATGCATAGCCTAAACGTACCCATCTGGACACGTTGGAATAGTCAATTTGATCGCATCAGAAGTAGGACAAAAGTTACAACCCTTTGCAACTTTACACTGCCTCCTTCTGACGATTTTTGGGGCAACAAAAAACCTTTCACCATGGGAAAACACCTCAAAAATATAAAAAACTAAGAGAGGGTATTATAGAGAGACCCTACGTGATCGTGTTTCCTTAGACAGAATGTCTCTAAGTGACATGGTTTTCGAGTAACATCTCATCAAAGATTGCTGCCTTTTTGCACTTTGGACTCTTCACAGATATCGTCAGTACAATGTAGCTCGGACTGTTTCGGCATGTTTGGGTGAAAAACTAGACCATGCCTAGCCTAAACGTACCCATACAGATGTGTGGAACAATCAGTTTGGTCGTATCAAGAGCAGGATGAAAGTTACACCTCTTTGCAACTTTACACTACCTCCTTCTAACGATTTTTGGGGCAGCAGAAAACCTTTCACCATGAGCAAATGCCTCAAAGATATAAAATACTAAGAGAGGTTATTGTAGAGCGACCCTACATGATCATGTTTCCTTAGACAGAATGTCTCTAAGTGACATAGTTTTTGAGTAACATCTCGTCAAAGATTGTTGCCTTTTTGCACTTTGGACTCTTCAGGGATATCATCGGTACAATGTAGCTTGGACTATTTTGGCATGTTTGGGTGAGAAACAAGACCATATCTAGTGTAAATGTACCCATCCGGATGCATTGGAATAGTCAGTTTGGTCACATCAGGAGCAAGATGAAAGTTACACCCCTTTGTAACTTTACACTACCTCCTTCTGACGATTTTTGGGGCAACAGAAAACCTTTAACCACGGGAAAATGCCTTAGAGATATAAAAAATGAGAGAGGTTATTGTAGAGGAACCCTACATGATTCTATTACCTTAGACAAAATGTTTCTAAGTGACACGGTTTCTGAGTAATAGCTCATCAAAAATTGCTATCTTTTTGCACTTTGGACTCTTCAGGGATATCGTCGATACAATGTAGCTCGAACTGTTTCGGCATGTTTCGGTGAAAAATAGAACCATGCCTAGTCTAAACATACCCATCCAGACACATTGGAACTGTCAATTTGGTCACATCAGGAGGACACCAAAAATATAAAAATGCAAAAGTTGCTTTGTGCAACTTGACAACATTGACACTTTTTGCAACAAGACTCAAAGACTCAAACTAACCCCAAATAACTCAAATTGACTCAAAAACATATGAAATGGTCTTAGAAGACCTTATTACATACAATTGACTCAATCAAAACAAAATTTCAATTTTTGACCCCTCTTGGAGGCATGACAACTTGGGTGCCCCTGCACCATTAGTGCAACTAAAGTCAATAAAGTTTTCCTATTAAGAAAAAGAGCTTCCCTTAGCTTCAAGAAATATAAATATTCTATACTTACAAGGCTAATCACATGACGGTGGAAGCTCACGTGGCCTCACCTAAGACCGAAGACACATGTATTCTAGTAGACGTAGGACACCTAAGACACCTATTGTATAGTATGTATCTAGATTTTATAGACATAGTAGACCTAAGACATCAGTCTTTATACCTTATCATAGTTTAGACCTAAGTCAACTACACACCTAGATTATAATTCTACCTAAGACACCTATTATGGTAGACCTAGTTGACATATAGTACCTACCTAAGACACCTAGATTAAATTATAGAAGACACCTACCTAGAAGACACCTAGATCATTCTATAGTATACCTTATTTTAGTCTCTAGATAGGTCATTGATATGTAGTATCAACCTAAGACACCTAGATTAGATTAAATACTTTTTTTCTAGTCTCTATCTACCTAGTTGACATATCGTATATACCTAAGACACAATTAGAGACACCTATTATCTAGTTAGAAACCAAGACACCTAGAGACACCTATATTTTATACATTACCTAGATTTTATACATTACTCTCAGGATCAACTTTATCCATCACTTAGGTCTAACCCCATGAAGCATAACATGATGATGTAAAAATGTGTATATGTGTAAAAATGCAGTAGCAAATAAAAAAAGACAAACCTTACAAATTAATGTGCATACTTACAACTCACTGTAACATGACTTTACAAAATCAATGTGAATACTTATAGATTAATCCAATGAACCATTTGGGTCTGCTCTACTCTTTATTGTGTCAAGTATTGCCTCATGGTCAGACTCACACACCTTCCACAAGGTCTTGTTCAAAGGCCTACCCTGATATTGTATCAAATGAACATTGGATGCCACGACATGGTTGGAGTAATGAAGAATCTTTCAATGCATGTCAAAGTCCTGAAACAACCAAACATTAAAACTCTTATGTGGGTACCTTCTAAGCATGTTCCAGTAATAACCACTGAGCCTATAGGGTATTCAATGTTCTCTCCATCTGTAATTGGGGCCTCCAATTTCTTTTTGGCCTCAATACAACGACACAAGTAATAATCTGTTCCCTCTTTATTATCTTCATCTATAATAACTGCATATACATGCCCTACATTGATATGTGTAGCAAATTAGATGAAATTAGTCAACATTACAAAAAAACTACAAAGTAAGATGACATTAGGAATTTCAAAAACTATGCAAATAGATATATTACCTGGTTGAACTAGATCTGATATGTGGTCAAAGTCAATTGATGATTCCATCTGTGTTAGTTCTAGTACTATTGGGGGTCGATACGTGTCAAGTGGGCTAAGATAACTTAACTGCCATTTATCAACCCACTCCTTTGACTCGCACTCATCCCAGGATTGAATTGTATAGGAAGAACAAAAGCATGACATCTTTCACATATGGATACTCCATGAACCTACAATTGAGCTTCTGAAAGAGTGCATCTCACTTGATCCTGTCAATGTAGAATAGTCCTCATATGGTGCAATGTTAGTATCATCTATCAACCAAAAAAATCTATGAACTGAAGACTTACCTTCATTACCTAGACCCATGGAAGCATTACACCACTCAACGATCAATTTTGCATCTATCAACTTTGCATTGTCTTTATACTTTAACTCTTCTCGTGCTATGGCTCTTTTGATACATGCTCCTACACCATCATGCCCCCCCTTTCCATGCCCAACCTCACAAAAGTTCCACATATGTTGAATACCTATAAAATTATGCCTCCTGCTTAGCCAATAGAAATTCTAAGAGTTCTTGAATTTGACGCACAGTTATCTGACCATATGATATGCTGACTGAACGATATGCCCCTTCTAGCCAAATCATTGTAGAACACCTGAAAGCAACCTTGCACGAACTCCGTAGAATGTGTGCGATCATCACTGATATAGAAATGATACTCCCTTATGATCTTTCTGTCATCCTCTGTACTATCATTCGCATGCATTAATGTGATGTGCACAAATATAGAAACCTGTGTAGAGTTGTAATAGTGTGATTGTACCTCATGTTGTGATTGTAGACTGTAGTTCTCTGCAAAGTCAATGACTAAAACAATGCTACCAACTTGAAATGAGTCCTTGCATAACTTGAATTGCAAGTCTAACCATCAAGCTCTATGGGCATGTCTTGCATACTCATACACTATGCTATCACGAAATATAGGCATAAACTAATACATTGGAATCTTTCAATACCCAATTCACACCTCTTTGCTTCTTTACCATCTTTTGTATTGTATGCCACTGTTTTATACTTGTCGAACTCTACTAGTTTGTTTCCAACTGCATGTGTTCTTTCCATATTTTCACATATTGGCATACGTTGCAAGCCACCACAATGCTGACATGTGCCATCCAAGAATAATTTCTTGTCGAATATTTGACCTTCCTCTCTTTCACATAAACTTCTTGATATGAAGTCTCTTGAAGATGTTGGTCGGGCACGTATGCTACAACCCTACAAAACATTGTTAGTATGCAAATCTAAACATATAGACCGATAAACATCAAAATGGTTAGAAAATTCAATATGTAATCTACAACAACAAGTAGTGCATGTGTGATTTATCTTGACATAGAAAGGTTTTAGCATTTCAAAATATCTTTGACAAATTTTAATTTGATGATACTTCTCTAGAACTTTACCAAAAAATGGTGTTTGAGTCATATCCAAAAAATGCTTTGGATGTGGCTCACGGTTCCGACTACTGATTCTCCTTCTTACCACATCCCTTTGATTCGGAGATACCCTTGTGTAATTCTTCCAAAAGTCTTCAATTAGTGATCTCAATGCTTCAACAATTGGTTTATCTTTTCGTGGTAGTCTCCCCGAGAACACCCATAATTCATTGGCATTAGTGTCCTCAATTCTTTGGCATCTTCCAATGGCTCTTGATAAAGTTTTCCTATTAATTCTCAATGCTTGACTCATCTTTCTAATGAGACGAGCTTTCCTCATTTTACTACTTACTATAGTCGATGTAATCACACGCCATGTTGCATTACTATCTTTTGTGCGTGAGGTGTTACCCACACTCTCATACACACTCATTAGATTCTTGACAATAGATTTTTCACTTGAAGCCTCTAATGTTCTCAACCCAAGAATCTTCATGATGGACTTATACTTTATACTTCGCATCATTTCAATGAATAGTTTACATCTTGCGGTCTCATTTAACTTTTTAAAGAACAATCTCCAAATCTTATGAGCATATCTTCTACAAGTGTGTTTTGGAATCTTACCTTCCATTGGCTGCAAAATATTCTCATCAATATCAATCAAATACTTTGGCTTTCTATGCAAAATTCTAGGTGGTGTTAAGTTAGGTAAATTCATCTTAACATTAGGAATTTCATCAATATTTAAATGAGATGGGCTAGATGGCATACCTTTGATCAAAGATGGAATAGATGGCATACCTTGAGGTTGAGGTGGGAACGATGGCGTACCTCCTTCATCACATGTGAGTGATGATGTACTCTCAACTTGAGATGTAGTAGATGGTGTCCCTACATGTTGACTTGCGGTAGAGGACCTGTCTCCAACTATGGTATTCAAATCTCTCATAGCACAAACTTTTTGTATTCATTCTCTTTGTGCTACCAATACCATATCTCTTTCTAATGGTTGTGGTTCCTCTTCAATTGGCATGTCTTCATTTATCATGTCCAATTTCCTCTTCTCACGAAGTTCCCTCATAGCCCCTTCTTTCTTTTCATTCTTAGCTTCTATTTATTCCTGTGTTGGTTTAATTCTTGATTGTTTCCTCAACATGATGGAGAATTTGTCTGTAGCATGATAAAGAGACCAATATTAGTTCCTAACAAATGAATCCATACAAATAACTAAAATATATGTCATTTAACCCTTCATAGTAAATGTACATACAATCATCATGTAAAAGAGTAAATGTCAATCAACCAAAATAGGTACAAAGCATACAAAGCAAATTATTGCAGCCATACAAAGCATTATTGCACAATGTTATTGCAGCCATACAAAGCATTATGGTACAAAGTTCACTTCAGTCCTAGATGAGGATAAGGTCAAAGGAGAGTCACCTATTGAGGCTACAAGTGAAGAGTACATGGGACTTCATGTTGAGTACTTGTTGATAACCATCTAGTCATGAAAGGATATGTGATTGAGATTGTGGGAGACATCACACTAGGGCATGGTTTGGATTAGTGTAGAGGGTGAAGAAGGGATATCAAGAGACAATTATTAAAGTCAAGGCACATTAATATGGCAATGCCAAACTCAAGTAGATAATCATGTGCATTTTAGAGGCAAATTATTCCAGGCTGAAAACTCATGGTTTTAGGCAATTAAGTTGCATAAGGGTTAGAGTTTGTAGAGAAACTCTTTGGAAGGTGTTTGTAATGCTTGAAAAGGTTGAGGCAGACCCAATTTGACATGTTTGGTGTCTTGGTTTGAAGATTGGAAGCCTGGAGATCAAGAAACCTATAGTGACCTATTTGCACAAGCCTAATTAGGCCTCTTGTCAAGTGGAACAGTCAATTATGGAATGATGAAGGCACTATGACATGATGAATTATATGATTCATGAAGACAATGATGGAGATCCATGGAGAAAACCAAGGAGGACAAGATAAGACACCAAATTTGTGAAGTTGTCAATGGCAACAAATTTACCACCTAGTTGTCCTTAACTAATCCATGATTGCAAATGGATATATTTTGGCTTCTATTGACTAGAAGTGACTTATTTATGATGAATATAATGCTTGGAATTGTTAAATTTTAAATTCCTAAATTCAATCACAATTAACATTGCAACACTACAATCGATAAGTGTTAAATCACATGTCTTCTTTTGGTGAAAAGTGATGCTTTCAAGTAGGGTTTTGATGAAAGAGCATTGTTAAAGTGTGGATGACGGTTTAGATCAAGAAGTTGAAATTTGGAATTGAGAAAGTGTTTTGTTGGTACTAGGGCTACTAGGATTTGGGTGGCTTGTGAAGGAATAGACAGCAATTGAAGAATGTAGACTTGAGTAAGGGTTTAGAATGGTTGTGTCTGAGTTCCTGAGGGGTAAGAAGACCTCTAGTAACCTTGTTAGGTTATGAAGTATTGAAGACCCTCTTTGTGCCTTTGTATAGGGAGATTGCTTGAGAGGAAAGCTTATGAAATTTGAAGAAACTGTTGGTATGAGCCCTTTAGATTGAGTTGAACCCTACCTCTACATCACATACCTAGGATTGTCATAAAAATCATTAGACTAATCTCTATAACTTAGGGTCTTGAATGGTATATAGTTAATCAAGGTAACCACCATCATGTGCTAACAAAGGACAATTAGGAAATTTTGAAATATTGTTGTCATGTGCATACAAATCATCATGAATAGGTGCATAAGGAATGTCCTAGCCCAAGATATGTGCATACAAATCATCATGTCACGTGCATACTTGTATGATCTTGGCACCTATTCATTTGTATTTTAACTTGTTAATATGACAAGATAATAGTGGGATTGTATTTTTAATTATGTTGTAAGGATTTATTCTTGTATAGTTTGACATCATGGTATGTTAAGGTCTGTTTATTACACATAATTATTAAAGAGCCCAAGTGTAGAAAATATACATGGCATCATGTGAGATTGTAGGCTACTTTCTTGATTGGGAATGTGTCTATTTTAATTAATGTTTACCTTTGAGATATCTTTTATTATGCATAACATGAACTAATTTAAAACATAGTCTATTATATAAACACAAGATATGTATACATAGTCTTTTATTATGCATACTAGATACAAGTGATATAAACATGTATGATAAAGCATGATAAAGTAATTTAAATAGAATTAAGGGAAATGTAAAGAACATGCATGTAAAGACTTGACATACCTAAAAAATGGAGATTCAAATGGAGAGAGTACCCAATTATGTAGTGTTTTTTTTCTTCTTGCATCAAACTCCTCAATAATTTGATTTTTTCACCACTTACTTCCTTTTCAATGTTAAATTGAATAACACTCAAATTTAATTAGTAACAACAATATTATTAACCAATCTATAATTTTAAATTCCTAAAATTGAATCACAATTAACATTATAACACTACAAAAATTGAAACTTGAATAGATATATATCAACTTTGATGTGAAAACTATGTTATTTCCTCCTTCTCAAGTTGGCAAAGAAGAAAAGGTGGTAGAATGTGTAAAATGTGCATGTGAACCTCCCAACAACATGAAAACACTTTTTTTTTGTCGAAACACGCACATAATCAGCATCAAAATAGAGCATGTGGGCCTGGATCATGGAGGTGCAGGCCTTTTTACCATTTCTATAGCAAGACAAAATGTGAGCACATTATAACGCGCTCACGTTTTGTCCTACTATAGATTGATCGATAAATATTTGTGTCTATCTCACCTTTGATAGCACCTTTGCAATATCTCACCTCTAGTTCCATTAGCTCATGTTCTATCTCTCAACTCTCTATATCTCACTTATCTCTCCCCCTCACCTCTCTACCTCTCCCCTCTCTATGTCTCTTAGTCACTCCTTGTCTACCTCTCTATCCATCCTTAGCCATCTAGGTCTCACTTAATCCTAAACCCTAAAGCCTCAACCCTCAACCCTTAAACCTTAAATCCTAAACCCTATCCCTAAACCCTCAACACTTTACCTTAAACCATATTCCCTCAACCATAAACCCTAATCCCTCAACCCAAAAACCTACACCCTATCACTAAACCCTAATCCCTTAACCCTTAGCCCTAAATCCTCAACCCTTAATCCTTAAACCTTCAACCCTATACCCTCAACACTCTACTTTAACCCTAATCCCTCAACCCTATCCCTAAACCCTCAACCCTCAAACCTCAACCCTCAACCCTCAACATCAAACCCTAATCCCTCAACCCTTCACTCTAATCCCTCAACCCTAAACCCTATCCCTAAACCCTCAACACTATACCTTAAACCCTAATCCCTCAACCCTAAACCCTAAGCCCTATCACTAAACCCTAATCCCTCAACCCTCAACCCTAATCCCTCATCCCTAAACCCTAAATGCTATCCCTATTCCTAAACCCTCAACGGGCTCGATACTATACCTTAAACCCTAATCCCTTATCCCTAAACCCTCCAAACCTATCCATAATCCCTATACCCCCGACACTCTACTTTAACCCCAATCCCTCGACCCTCAACCCTATCCGTAAACCCTCAACCCTCAACCCTCAATGTCAAACCCTAATCCCTCAACCCTTAACTCTAATCCCTCAACCCTAAACCCTATCCCTAAACCCTCAACACTATACCTTAAACCCTAATCCCTAAACCCTAAACCCTATCCCTAAACCCTAATCCTTCAACCCTCAACCCTAATCCCTCGTCCCTAAACCCTAAACGCTATCCCCATTCCTAAACCCTCAACGGGCTCGATACTATACCTTAAATCCTAATCCCTTATCCCTAAACCCTCCAACCCTATCCCTAATCCCTATACCCTTGACACTCTACTCTAACCCTAATCCATTGACCCTTAACCCTATCCCTAAACCCTGAACCCTCAAACCTCAACCCTCAACCCTTAACGTCAAACCCTAATCCCTCAACCCTTAACCCTAATCCCTCAACCCTAAACCCTATCCCTAATGCCTCTCTCATTTTCTTATATCTTTCCCCTCACCTCTCTATCTCTCACCTTTGTTTCCCCTCACCTCTCTACCTATCCGTAAACCCTAAACCCTATCCATGAGCCCTCTACCCTTAACACTATACATTAAACCATAATCCCTTAACCCTCAGCCCTAAAGCCTCAACCCTCAATCTTTAAACCTTCAACCCTAAACCCTATCCCTAATGCCTCTACCCTCAAATCTATCCCTATTCTTAAACCCTCAACCCTATACCTTAAACCCTAATCCCTCATCTCTAAACCCTAAACCCTATCCCTCAACCCTTAACCCTTAAAACTTAAACCCTAAAACCTATCCCTAAACCCTCGACACTCAACACTATATCTTAAACCCCAATCCCTTAACCCTCAGCCCTAAAGCCTTAACTCTCAATCATTAAACCTTCAACCCTAAACCCTATCCCTAATCCATCTATCCTTGACACTCTACTTTAACCCTAATCCCTTGACCATCAACCCTATCCCTAAATCAACTCTACTTTAGATTTAATACTCTACTATTGCATTGATTTAATACTCTACTATTAAAGCTTAGCATTCACACAAATGCAGACATGTTCATATTATAGAAGACTACATTATATTAGACTATTAGAGATCCCTCAGAAAAATGTAATAACAAAACTTCTTTGCCTTATGTTAGCTTACAATTAAACCCATTCTTTTTGACACTCTTCTCTTAATAAAGTAAGAGTAATAAGAATAGAAGGTAGAGAATTTGATCTTACTAGTATGCATGGTCAGTTTACATTCCGTGACTTCATTTTCATTGAATAGAAAGGTTTATCTAATTTGAAAGGTGGCACAGAGTTCACTGTCATGTGCTTTTCTAGATGATAGGGTCCATAATGTCTAGGGTTCTTCAAAGAAAGGCCTATAATAGAATTAAGTTTTTGTTATGCTAATCCTCCTGGTAAAGATACAATTCAAATGCCTGCTTTGAAAGTTGAAATAAATTAAATTAGACTTACAATTTCATTTTCTTCCATTACTTCAACAACATCATTGTTTTCTTCATAAGAAACCAATTCAATCAGCAACTTACTACCCATTGGTTGACTTGAACTGCATCCTCTATTGAAGAAGGGCATTTTTTATCTGTATCAATGTTGGTATTCATAAGCTGAAGAGCATTGATATTTTTCACACACCCTGTTCTTTGAAATATCTTAAGCTTAAACTATGACTTGGATATGTACTTGAACACAGTGAAATCTCCAATCTCCAGCCCATGATGATTCACAAAATTTTCCCAACCCTGCCTAATTCTAGTTTATTTATGGTACCCCCTAATTGCACATCCCACTCCTGCCCACCTGGGCCTTGCAACACCATATGTTCATCTATGTTGTCTATAAACTATGAAACAAATGCAGGAGGAATGCGTTGACATAAACACATTACATAATTAGATTTTACAAGTTCTTAACAGTGTACAGGAAATAAAAGAATGAAAAATAATGTATAGAGTTACTAGTTTTTGTGTAAATTCTCCAAGCATAACTTTGAAGAAGGAGGCATGCCCATTAAACCAATTCATTCAACAACTTGTTGCCCATTGGTTGACTTGAACTGCATACTCTGTTAGAAGAAGGGCATCTTTTATCTGTATCAATGTTGGTATTCATAAGATGAAGAGAATTGATGTTTTCCACACACCCTATTCTTTGAAATATCTTAACCTTAAAATATGACTTGGATATGTACTTGAACGCAGCAAAATCTCCAATCTCCAGCCCATAATGATTCAGAAAATTTTCATTGAATAAAAAGGTTTATATGATTTGAAAGGTGGGGCAAAGTTCACTGTCATGTGCTTTTCTAGATGATAGGGTCCATAATGTCTAGGGTTCTTCAAAGAAAGGCCTATAACAGAATTAATTTTTTTGTTATACCAATCCTCCTAGTAAAGCTACAATTTAAATGCTTACTTTGAAAGTTGAAATAAATTAAATCAGACTTACAATTTTCATTTTCTTCCATTGCTTCAACAACATCATTGTTTTCTTCATAAGAAACCAATTCAATTAGCAACTTGCTGCCCATTGGTTGACTTGAACTACATCCTCTATTAGAAGAAGAGCATTTTTTATCTGTATCAATGTTGGTATTCATAAGCTGAAGAGCATTGATATTTTTCACACACCCTGTTCTTTGAAATATCTTAACCTTAAAATATGACTTGGATATGTACTTGAACACAACGAAATCTCCAATCTTCAACCCATGATGATTCACAAAATTTTCCTAACCCTGCCTAATTTCCATTTTATTTATTATACCCCCTAATTGTACATCCCACTCCTGTCCACCTAGACCTTGCAACACCATATGTTCGTCTGTGTTGTCTATAAACTATGAAACAAATGTAGGAGGAATGAGCTACCATAAACACATTACACAATTAGATTTTACAAGTTCTTAACAATGTACAGGAAATAAAAGAATGAAAAATAATGTATAGAGTTACCATTTTTTGTGTAAAGTCTCCAAGCATAACTTTGAAGAAGGAGGCACACCCATTAAACCAATTCATTCAATAACTTGCTGCCCATTGGTTGACTTGAACTGCATACTGTGTTAGAAGAAGGGCATCTTTTATCTGTATCAATGTTGGTATTCATAAGCTAAAGAGCATTGATGTTTTGCACACACCCTATTCTTTGAAATATCTTAACCTTAAAATATGACTTGGATATGTACTTGAACACAACAAAATCTCCAATCTCCAGCCCATGATGATTCACAAAATTTTCATTGAATAAAAAAGTTTATCTGATTTGAAAGTTGGGGCAGAGTTCATTATCATGTACTTTTCTAGATGATAGGGTCCATAATGTCCAGGGTTCTTCAAAGAAAGGCCTGTAACAGAATTAAGTATTTGTTATACCAATCCTCTTGGTAAAGCTACAATTCAAATGTCTGCTTTGAAATTTGAAATAAATTAAATTAGACTTACAATTTTCATTTTCTTCCATTACTTCAACAACATCATTGTTTTCTTCATCAGAAACCAATTCAATCAACAACTTGCTACCCATTGGTTGACTTGAACTGCATCCTCTGTTAGAAGAAGGGCATTTTTTATCTGTATCAATATTGGTATTCATAAGCTGAAGAGCATTGATATTTTTCACACACCCTGTTCTTTGAAATATCTTAACCTTAAAATATGAATTGGATATGTACTTGAACACAATGAAATCTCCAATCTCCAGCCCATGATGATTCACAAAATTTTCCCAACCCTACCTAAATTCTAGTTTATTTATGGTACCCCCTAATTGTGCATCCCACTCCTGCCCACCTAGACCTTGCAACACCATATGTTTGTCTGTGTTGTCTATAAACTGTGAAACAAATGCAGGAGGAATGCGCTACCATAAACACATTACACAATTAGATTTTACAAGTTCTTAATAGTGTACAGGAAATAAAAGAATGAAAAATAATGTATAGAGTTACCAATTTTTGTGTAAAGTCTCCAAGCATAATTTTGAAGAAGGAGGCACACACATTAAACCAATTCATTCAACAACTTGTTGCCCATTGGTTAACTTGAAGTGCATACTCTATTAAAAGAAAGGCATCTTTTATCTGTATCAATGTTGGTATTCATAAGCCGAAGAGCATTGATATTTTTCACACACCCTATTCTTTGAAATATCTGAACCTTAAGATATGACTTTGATATGTACTTGAACACAACAAAATCTCCAATCTCTAGCCCATGATGATTCACAAAATTTCCCCAACCCTACCTAAATTCTAGTTTATTTATGGTACCCCCTAATTGCACATCCCACTCCTACCCACCTAGGCCTTACAACACCATATGTTCGTTTGTGTTGTCTATGAACTTTGAAACAAATGTAGGAGGAATGCGCTGCCATAAACACATTACACAATTAGATTTTACAAGTTCTTAACAATGTACAGGAAATAAAAGAATGAAAAATAATGTATAGAGTTACCAGTTTTTGTGTAAAGTCTCCAAGCATAACTTTGAAGGAGGCACACCCATTAAACCAATTCATTCAATAACTTGTTGCCCATTGGTTGACTTGAACTGCATACTGTGTTAGAAGAAGGGCATCTTTTATCTGTATCAATATTGGTATTCATAAGCTAAAGAGCATTGATGTTTTTCACACACCCTATTCTTTGAAATATCTTAACCTTAAAATATGACTTGGATATGTACTTGAACACAACAAAATCTCCAATCTCCAGCCCATGATGATTCACAAAATTTTCATTGAATAAAAAAGTTTATCTGATTTGAAAGCTGGGGCAGAGTTCATTGTCATGTGCTTTTCTAGATGATAGGGTCCATAGTGTCTAGGGTTCTTCAAAGAGAGGCCTATAACAGAATTAAGTATTTGTTATACCAATCCTCTTGGTAAAGCTACAATTCAAATGTCTGCTTTGAAATTTGAAATAAATTAAATTAGACTTACAATTTTCATTTTCTTCCATTACTTCAACAACATCATTGTTTTCTTCATCAGAAACCAATTCAATCAGTAACTTGCTACCCATTGGTTGACTTGAACTGCATCCTCTATTAGAAGAAGGGTATTTTTTATCTATATCAATATTGGTATTCATAAGCTGAAGAGCATTGATATTTTTCACACACCCTGTTCTTTGAAATATCTTAACCTTAAAATATGAATTGGATATGTACTTGAACACAACGAAATCTCCAATCTCTAGCCCATGATGATTCACAAAATTTTCCCAACCCTACCTAAATTCTAGTTTATTTATGGTACCCCCTAATTGTGCATCCCACTCCTGCCCACCTAGACCTTGCAACACCGTATGTTTGTCTGTGTTGTCTATAAACTGTGAAATAAATGCAAGAGGAATGCGCTGCCATAAACACACT
Organism: Cunninghamia lanceolata; assembly: GCA_027924645.1. Taxonomy (NCBI): domain Eukaryota; kingdom Viridiplantae; phylum Streptophyta; class Pinopsida; order Cupressales; family Cupressaceae; genus Cunninghamia; species Cunninghamia lanceolata. Next base: position 2,226,995 of record BSBN01000007.1, read on the forward strand.
ACACAATTAGATTTTACAAGTTCTTAATAGTGTACAGGAAATAAAAGAATGAAAAATAATGTATAGAGTTACCAGTTTTTGTATAAAGTCTCCAAGCATAATTTTGAAGAAGGAGGCACACACATTAAACCAATTCATTCAGCAACTTGTTGCCCATTGGTTAACTTGAAGTGCATACTCTGTTAAAAGAAGGGCATCTTTTATCTGTATCAATGTTGGTATTCATAAGCCAAAGAGCATTGATATTTTTCACACACCCTGTTCTTTGAAATATCTTAACCTTAAAATATGACTTTGATATGTACTTGAACACAACAAAATCTCCAATCTCTAGCCCATGATGATTCACAAAATTTCCCCAACCCTGCCTAAATTCCAGTTTATTTATGGTACCCCCTAATTGCACATCCCACTCCTACCCACCTAGGCCTTGCAACACCATATGTTCATTTGTGTTGTCTATGAACTTTGAAACAAATGTAGGAGGAATGCGCTACCATAAACACATTACACAATTAGATTTTACAAGTTCTTAACAGTGTACAGGAAATAAAAGAATGAAAAATAATGTATAGAGTTACCAATTTTTTGTGTAAAGTCTCCAAGCATAACTTTGAAGAAGGAGGCAATTAAACCAATTCATTCAACAACTTGCTACCCATTGGTTGACTTGAACCACATACTCTGTTAGAAGAAGGGCATCTTTTATCTGTATCAATGTTGGTATTCATAAGCTGAAGAGCATTGATGTTTTTCTCACACCCTGTTCTTTGAAATATCTTAATCTTAAAATATGACTTGGATATGTACTTGAACAGAGCAAAATCTCCAATCTCCAGCCCATGATGATTCACAAAATTATTCCAACCCTACCTAAATTCTAGTTTACTTATGGTACCCCTTAATTATATATCCCTAAACCCTAAACCCTAATCCCTTAACCCTAAGCCCTAATCCCTAAACCATAAACCCTAATCCCTAATTATAATTTATGGTACGCTAATCCCTAAACCCTAAAGCCTAATCCCTTATCCCTAAACCAGAAACCCTATCCCTAAATCCTCAACCCTTAACACTTAAACCTTAAATCCTAAACCCTATCCCTAATGCCTCCACCCTAAACGTTATCCCTATTCCTAAACCCTCAACCCTCGACACTATACCTTAAACCCTAATCCCTTATCCCTAAACCCTAATCCCTATCCCTCAATCCTTAACCTTTAAAACTTGAACCCTAAAACATATCCCTACACGCTCGACACTCGACACTATATCTTAAACCCTAATCCCTTAACCCTCATCCTTAAAGCCTCAACCCTAAATCCTTAAACCTTCAACCCTAAACCCTATCCCTCATCCATCTACCCTTGACACTCTACTTTAATCCTAATCCCTTGACCATCAACCCTATCCCTAAACCCTAAACCCTCAACCCTCAACCCTCAACTCTCAACATTAAACCCTAATCCATCAACCCTAAACACTAATCCCTCAACCCTAAACCCTATCCCTAAACCATCAACCCTCAACACTATACCTTAAACCCTAATCCCTATCCCTCAACCCTTAACCCTTAAAACTTAAACCTATCCCTACACCCTCAACACTCGACACTATATCTTAAGCCTTAAACCCTCATTCCTAAAGCCTCAACTGTCAATCCTTAAACCTTCAACCCTAAACCCTATTCCTAATCCCTCTACCCTCAACACTCTAACCCTAATCCCTTGACCATCAACTCTATCCCTAAACCCTGAACCCTCAACCCTCAACTCTCAACATTAAACCCTAATCCGTCAACCCTAAACCCTATCCCTAAGCCCTCAACCCTCAACACTATACCTTAAACCCTAATCCATCAACCCTAAAACATAATCCCTCAACCCTCAACCCTAAACCCTATCACTAAACCCTCAACCCTCGACACTATACCTTAAACCCTAATCCCTCAACCCTCAACCCTAATCCCTCATACCTAAACCCTCAACCCTCGACACTATACCTTAAACCCTAATCCCTTATCCCTAAACCCTAAACCCTATCCCTCAACCCTTAACCCTTAAAACTTAAACCCTAAAACCTATCCCTAAACCCTCGATGCTCAAAACTATATCTTAAACCCCAATCCCTTAACCCTCATCCCTAAAGCCTCAACCCTCAATTGTTAAACCTTCAACCCTAAACCCTATCCCTAATCCGTCTACCCTCAACACTATACTTTAACCCTAATACCTTGACCATCAACCCTATCCCTAAACCCTCAACCCTTAACTCTCAACATTAAACCCTAATCTGTCAACCCTAAACCCTAATCCATCAACCATAAACCCTATTCCTAAACCCTCAACCCTCAACACTATTCTTTAAACCCTAATCCATCAACACTAAACCCTAATCCCTCAACCCTAAACCCTATCCCTAAACCCTCAACCCTCAACACTATTCCTTAAACCCTAATCCCTCAACTCTAAACCCTAATCCCTCAACCCTAAACCCTATCCCTAAACACTCAACCCTCAGCACTATACCTTGAAGCTTAATCCATCAACCCTCAACCCTAATCCCTCATCCCTAAACCCTAAATGCTATCCCTATTCCTAAACCCTCAACCCAAGACACTATACCTTAAACCCTAATCCCTTACCCCTAAGCCTTAAACCCTATCCCTCAACCCTTAACCCTTAAACCTTAAACCCTAAAACCTATCCCTAAACCCTCAACCCTATACTTAAATTAAACCTAAACCATACATGCTCTCAACCCAAGTCACCCTATGCCTTATATACCCTCAATCCATATCGTAAACCCTAAACCCAATATCCTAAACCCTAATCCCCACGCCTTACACACTTAATCATAATATTAATATTAATATTAATAGTGTCTCAACAACCTGAATATTAACCCTCAACCCTCTAATCTCTACCCTCTACCCTCTACCTATTACTTAAGCCCTAATCCTTCAACCCTCAAAACTATACAGGCTCAAGTCCTTATATACCCTAAACCGAAAACACTTACATACATACATACATACATGCATACATACAAACATACATACATACATACATACATGCATACATACAAGCATGCATACATGTACCTACATGCAAGCATGCATACATGTACATACATACAAGCATGCATACATACCTACAAGCATACATATATACATCCATGAAACATACTTATGAAAATTAAACATAACTCATTCAAAGGAAGACATAATGCAAGCATGTTATAACGAGCTCGCATTATGTCAAACTGGGAAAACACCGGCAAACATGCAAAAAAGGAAAAAAGCACAATATAACGCGAGCGCGTTATAACGTGCTTTGGGAATCCCAAGCCTTAGGCTTGGGATTTGCTTTGGATTTCCAACCCAAAGGCTTGGAGTGCCTTTTCAACATCCACAAACGTGTTTTTACAAATTCTACAAGATTTCACATAATTTTGTTCGTGCTAACCCTCATATTTGCACATGTTTCAAGGTCAAACAAATCAAACACCTGGGTAATGTTAGGCTTTCTCTTAGCTATTTAACGATGTAATTTTTTTCACATTTTGACAATGTTAAGCCTTTCATCTTTAATTTCTTTTGTTTGTGTGTCTATTTTTGGCAAAAACCATTGTTTGGTCTTTTTTTCATTGTAAATTAACCATTCATTGAAATTTCAAAAAAATTACATATTTAGAAACTAGACTCCATTCTACACATATTAAAAAAAATGATTTTCAATTAGTTTTCAAAATTTATAGGGTTAGCACGACCAAAATTCTATTTTTTAGGGTGTGTCCACTTTGAAAATTAGTAAAAAATCAAATATTCATCAAAAAATTATCAGAAAAATCAGGCATAAACTGCATGTTGTTAGCTAATTTCTCACTAAAGCGATTTTAAAAATACCAAAAAAAAGTTAACCTTTTGAGGGAGCCACGAAACATGCTATGTTATGTTTTTTTGATAGAAAGAACACCAATTTTTGTGGCTCCCTCTTTTGAACCCCTTAATCTATACCATTTTCAAAAAAAATTAGTAGTTTAGAAAGTAGATTTGGAGCACTATGAACATTGTTTTCGTTGCATCTCCAAATTTTGAGTGTAACTATGCTCAATTTCTCATCCAAGGCCAGCATTTCCTAATTTTAGAAAAAAAAAAGGGTGGCCACTTAAGACCCCTTTTTGGCCCCCCATCTTCTTGCACTTACCCCCTTGATTTATCCTATAAATCCAAGAACCAACAATCCAAAGGCCATGGGGAGATTATCAATCTCCTTTCAAGAGAAGAACCATTCCCTTGATTCCTAAGAATTTCATTGTGTGTCAAATCTCTACCCAACACTAATCATTCACATTTTTTACATGGGACAAATATTTAGGTGGAATAGGATGGAATAATATAGTTGGAACTAGTGGTAATGCTAGGATAGCACAACATTAAGTTACATAACAAAGACATTAAACAAGTGTTGGTCTATTGGAATCAAATGGGTATGAGTAGTGCCACTTGGGAATATTATATTCTCTTTAATAGGAACTACCTTAAGTTACTTTTATGGCACTAGGAAAGAGCATATTTAAGGGAGGATGTAACATATTTCCTTTTGGTTTCCAATTTTGGATTTTTATGTTGTATACTACTACTGTTGTGTCACATTATTGATTACTATTGTAATTGGACATTTTGGATTACTATAATAATTGTCTTCTACTATGATGATTAAGTTGTGATGAAACTTATTTTGAATGTTATGATATTGTAGGCATTATGCTATAATGATGAATGCAAGATTATTGTACTAAATTTCAATGCCATTATATATTAGTGTATAATCCGTTCATTCATGTACTTGATATTATTAACTATCAGGGACACTGAGAGGGGGTGAATCAGTGTTCTAAAAATATTTTCATGCACTTTAACTTTCAGCCATTTCCTAGAATTGATTAAACAAAAACACAATAAGCATATGAACAGCAACCATGAAAGCATGACACATGAACACCAAGATTTTTATGTGGAAAACCTAAGAAGGGAAAAACCACAGAGAGGATTAGCTCTCAAATATATATTGCAATCTTTACAAAAATAATGTTTAGGCTTGGTCACTCCATAGGCCTAGAACATACTGGCTCACTGCCATGAAGTACAACTAGGTTCAGCAGGCTCACTATCTCAACCCTAGACCTAGCAAGATTACAATAAGGGTTGTTAAACCCCATTGAAGGCTCACTGCTTGCTCACTATCTTGATGACGAAAGATTACTTCCAATCGGATTGCACATGAGAATTGATTACTACTTAAGCATATGCCACTATGCCAGGTGTAGTCATTTATCCACCAAATTCTAAATCCTAAGTCTTCATTGTTGCTGCTCTTCTAACTCTGCTCTTCTATTCGCATGCTTGCATCTCACACATTATCTCTACTTTGCTTCTTCACTCCGTACTACTCTTCACATCTTTGCTCCATGATATGTTTTCCATGATTTCCTTACATGTTTATATACAATTCATCAACCTTGGAATGTACATCAAAGTTGGCATTACATTCATCATTCATTAGAACAGTCTCCAAGGTTAGCATTCATACATACATCAAATTAGGTCTGGACCTAAACACCATATGCCACAAAAGAATGAGGACATAATGTATTACACCTTAGCTTGGACCTAAATCTATCCAAGCATGCTACACATCACTTAAACATTCATCAAAAGCATCTCCTTGATCACCACAATTAATCAGGTCAGCCAAACAGTATAAACTGGGAGAATTCTTGATCACGTGCTTCCTTGATAACAAACATAATAAGAGTACCTTGTGCAATACTTTAACATGATCTTGACACCTCCACAAACAACATAAATTCACCTAAGAGCCAATAAATCCATCTATAATAGATCTCACTTGGAGATTACTGAAGACAACAAATATCACCTGAACTTAACAACTTTCATCTGAAGTATAACAACACAAACTTGTCTTCCAGAACACCAAATCACAAACCCTCTAGAATGAAGATAGCTATGGGCTTTCTAAGCTTACATCCAAAACCAAAAGGCTAAATTCCAATCTGCGGAGAAGTGTGGAGCACAACACTTTCTCCCTGTCACTCTGCATACATTGCCAAAACAAATCTTCAAACTGGTGAATAGATCTTTCGTTGTATAGCATTCTAGACCACAAAACTTAGGATTTAGTATCTTCAAACACTTCTCTAAATCATATCCCAATCTCACACTCCGGTCTTCAATGCTGAGAAAATTTGGAGTAAAACATGACACTATTCTGGGAGACAAACACTTGTTCCAACTTTAACCAAGTAACTTCCTTGGATGCTAACCTTAGGTGTTGACATCAATGACAACACTTACTGCTCATACTTGTAACAATATCCCCCTTTGTCATTGATGGAAACATATGATGTGAAAAATTGCAACAGCCATCACAACAAGATTCTCCCCCTTTCTCTTTACACATCTGCACTCTTTCTTTCTCCAAAATTCTCCCCCTTTCTTTTACACATCTGCACTCTAGGTTTTTCACATGACTTCTCTCCCCCTTTGACATCAATGGCAAAGGGTGCTAGGAATTTTACTTCTCCTCTTGAGTTATCAAGGCCCAACTCAGATCTTATTACCACTGCACAATTTCCCCTGTCAATCAATACTGCAACACTTACTGCTCTTTATCAGGAACTCATATTAGCATCACCTACCTACTTCCTCTGGGAGGTAGCCTCATAATCCTCTTGACTGCCAACAGATGTGACTCTCTAAGATCTTCTTAAAATCTTGTTGTAGGACAAACTGCATGTATTACATCTAGTCTGGTATAGGTCAAATACAGTAGTCCTCCAATCATAGACCTATACTTTTTCTGATCAGTCTTAGGTGAGTCAGTATTCTTGCTCATCTTGCAACCAGTTATCATAGGGGTACATACATATTCCAAAATAGCTCTTTCACATACTTGGACACTACTGCTCTGATCAATATGAGATTATTCTTTACTCCTCTTGACTTCAACAACCATCTTTGATTTCTACCTGCTCTGATGCATCTTTTTCTTTTACTGCTTTGAATACTCCCCCTCAGGAATACACATCAAACTATGTCATCTTTTGCTCACATTAACATATCTTGTCTTCTTAGAAATTCAAACTTAACTTTGCTCAGATCAGAGTATGACATCCAACCATGAACTTTCCTTCTTCTTAAGGAACATAACATTTCATCTTTTATAATGCATATTAATCAATGACAACACATATAGCCAATAATTTCTTTAGGTCAATACTCATTTGTCTGCAACTTTTCTCCTGCAAGCATCCTTTATCCACAACCACACACTCTCACTTTCAACTAAAATTCATCGCTCTTATATATCCGCATCATGATTATTTCACTAGTCAGCCTGTTCCTCAAGAGCATGCTTAACAGATTCATCTGCTGACTTACAACTTCTACTGCAGATTACAAAACATTTTTAAAATTGTATCAAGGAATCTTTACACATTCCCAAACTTACCCTTAGAACTGCAACGCATGATATCATCTTGCGGAGAAATGCAGACCATCAGAACTTAGACTCTGTCTCTGTCAGACTCTGTCAAATGCTATGCTAATACTTAGCAACTTGTAACTATCTTTCTGGTGAACTTCAAACCTCCCAACTCTGGAATTAGACACTTTACATAAGTGTTTACAACACCTCAAAACCATATAACAAAAACACTCACTTGCAAAGGAATGCAGACCACTGCACTATACCCTATTCATTGTTCCTGGTTTACCTTTGCTTGCCTGGACTTAGACATTTCTTCAAGGTGACTTCCAGAGGAAGTTAGGACTTGATCTCTGAAGCATAACACTATCAAACAATTGAGAACATTATACCTAAGCCACATTACCAGATCATCATCTGCGGAGGCATACTATCCAACTTACTGTCCTCTACTCAAAATACTTTCCATACTTAGTCATTTTCTATCAACTGGACCTGGAATCCAACATGTTCAACTTTTCTCTTCATTCATTGTAGAATATGTTCATCTGATTTAGATCTAATATTTTTCCCTTGCTTTCATCAAACTTCACATTAGCACTCTCAATGATCTTCTTCAATCTCTTATTGTAGCACCGGTAAGATTTACTCTTGGTAGAGTATCCAAGGAAGATTCCTTCATCACACCTAGCATCAACCTTTCCTAGTTCTTCTTCTTTCCTTTGTCTTGAACTATGTTTAGAATGTAGATAGTTGTATGTATAATTTCTCTCCAGTACACTTCTAGTAGGTCAGCCTCCTTCATCATAGTCTTAGAAGCCTCTTGAACTATCTCGTTCATTCTCTCAACAACTTCATTTTGCTAAGAATTTCTTGGTACAGACAACTGTCTTTCTATCCCTTGTTCTGTTTACCTACAATTCTTCTTCTTTGTCAATGCACCTCTGCTCCTTAAAGTGTGATTCCTTTGCACAAACCTTTGTACTTTCTTCATCTTTTGCTATTTGATTCATGTCCATTTGCCTCTAAGTTCATCAACTACTTCCATCTATCATGAAAATTGTTTTGTACTGAAAACAACTGTGTTTTATTAACCTAAACTTCTGTTACTCATTAATTTCAAGCTAGTTATCAAAATCAGACAAATTTTTGGATGTAGATGTAATCAATGACATATAACCATATGCCAAAACTATAGAGCAATATCTTCCATAGCAGACCAATGCGGACCAAATTACCAGAGCATTGTTAATTTGATTCTATCTTTTTTTCCTGATCAAATCTTCTTGCATAGCAAACTTCTCAAACTGCACAAATCTTCCTTAATCCTTTACAAGCATAGTTCTTTGTCCTAACTTAGACCTTTGTTTCCAATCCTTGACTTGTCTTTATGTACTGAGGCATCAATACCAATCCTTTAGCAGGGGAGAAAGGATTTTTATTAAAGCTCCCCCTAAGTCAAAACACCAAATTCACTTCCCAGAGGAAGTATTTGCACCTAAGTCTAGTGCAGACTCATCTCTGACTTCATTTACTTCCTTCTTGACCCAAACCTTGTTCATCTACTTCTTGACTTCTGTCGGATCAACCTTTTCTACTGGTTTCTTCAATTCTGCCTGAGTATCCTTCTTCATGTTCTTACTTCTGCAGAATCTTGCAATGTGTCTAGGCCTGTTGCAATTGAAACACATAGTATTTTTCTGACCATTCTTCCTTCCATTCATCCTTGACCTGCATAGGTTAGCCTTGTGCCCAAATTTATTGCATGTATAACAATACCCACTGAAGGATTTAACTGTCCTATTCTTGCCATAGCCATTTCTGACTTGACTTCTGCACTCATTTGCCCTATGTCCCATCTTATTGCATGCATAGAACCTAATAGAATTCTCACTTACTTTACTTCTGCATACAACAGCTCTATGACCAACTTTATTGCATGTGAAACATTTACCTTTGAAAGATTGATCATTCCTTCCATTGTTGAAACCTTTCCTAATCTGACTTCTACATTCATTTGCTCTATGACCAATTTTCTTGCAATTGAAACATTGACTAGAGAATGATGGAACATTTTGAATCATTCTGCTCCTACACTGAGTAGCCTTATGACCAAACTTATTACATGAATTACAATAACCATTGAAAGATGGGTACCTTTGTGCATTTGGTTGTCTGACTGGAGATCTTTTAGGTCTGCCTTTCTGATTCTTGAATTGATTTCCTTTGTTTTGTTGTACTTCAGTGGTTGCTTGACCAGATTTTGAACTTTTCCCTTTTTCATATCCTAAACCTTGCTTGTCATTAGCACTCTTCTGGTTGACAATCATTTCATCAAGCTTTGCAGTACTTATCTTGAATTTTTCTTCAAAACTTTTGGCCTATTCTAGGTCCATTTTTAGACTTGCAATTTATCTTTCTAGCTTTGAACAATCTTCTGATTTGTTTTTCACAATTGAATTCAGATCATCCTTTGCTCTTGATCTTTTTACAACTTCTACTTCCAAATCATTTAAGGTTTCATTTGCTGATAACAATTGATCACTGACTTCTATGTATTTGTCTTTGAATTTCTTGAATTGCTCTCTTAGCTTTAAGATGCATTCATTGGCTTGTTGCAATTTTTCCTTCAGATCCTTGACTTCAGCTTCAGATTTTTCAAGATCCATAAGGGCTGCTTCTAGTTGGTTGAATCTCTCATAATTTCCATGCCTTCTTGCTGCCATGATCATACTATCCTAGATCTTCCTCAAGTTGTTAAATTTCTTCTGAGGAACCTTGCTCTGATACCAATTGTTGATTGCCGGGAACACTGAGAGGGGGGCTGAATCAATGTTCTAAAAATATTTTCATACACTTTGACTCTCAGTCATTTCCCAAAATTGATTAAAAAAACACAATAAGCATATGAACAACAACCATGAAAGCATGACACATGAACACCAAGATTTTTACGTGGAAAACCCAAGAAGGGAAAAACCACGAAGAGGATTAGCTCTCAAATATATATTTCAATCTTTACAAAAATAATGTTCAGGATTGGTCACTCCACATGCCTAGAACATACTAGCTCACTTCCATGAAGTGCAACTAGGTTCAGTAGGCTCACTGCCTCAACCCTAGACCTAGCAAGATTACAATAAGGGTTGTTAAACCCTGAGGGCTATTAAACCATGTTGAAGGCTCACTGCTGGCTCACTATCTTAATGACGAAAGCTTACTTCCAATTGGATTGCACATGAGAACTGATTACTGCTTAAGAATTTACCACTATGTCAAGTGCAGTCATTTATCCACCGAATTTTGAATCCCAAGTCTTCATTGTTGCTGCTCTTCTAACTCTGCTCTTCTATTTGCATGCTCGCATCTCACACATTATCTCTGCTCTGCTTCTTCACTCCACACTACTCTTCACATCTTTGCTCTAGGATATGTTTTCCATGACTTCCTTACATGTTTATATACAATTCATCAACCTTTGAATGTACATCAAAGTCAGCATTACATTCATCATTCATTGGAATAGTCTCCAAGGTTGGTATTCATACATACATCAAATTAGGTCTAGACCTAAACACCATACACCACAAAAGAATGAATACATAATGTATTACACCTTAGCTTGGACCTAAATCTATCCAAGCATGCTACACATCACTTAAACATTCATCAAAAGCATCTCCTTGATCACCGCAATTAATCAGGGCAGCCAAATAGTATAAACTAGTAGAATTCTTGATCACATGCTCCTTGATAACAAACATAATAAGTGCACCTTGTGCAATGCTTTAGCATGATCTTGACACCTCTACGAACAACATAAATTCACCTGAGAGCCAATAAATCCATTTGCAACAGATCTCACTTGGAGATTACTGAAGACAACAAATATCACTTGAACTTAACAACTTTCATCTGAAGTATAACAACACAAACTTGTCTTCTGGAGCACCAAATCACAAACCCTCTGGAATGAAGATATCTATGGACTTTCTAAGCTTAAATCCAAAACTGCAAGGCTAAATTCCAATTTGTGGAGAAGTGCAGAGCACAACAGTTTCTCCCTATCACTCTGCATACATTGTCAAAACCAGTCTTCAAACTGGTGAATAGATCTTTCACTGTATAGCATTCCGGACCACCAAACTCAAGATTTAGTATCTTCAAACACTTCTCTAAATCATATCCCATTCTCACACTCCAGTCTTCAATGTTGAGGAAATGCGAAGTAAAACATTGCACTGTTATGGGAGACAAACACTTGGTCCAACTTTAACCAAGTAACTTCCTTGGATTATGACCTTAGGTGTTGACATCAATGACAACACTTACTACTCATACTTGCAACAAATATTTATTCTATAAGCTACTATTGCTAATGTAATTTTGTGTTTTAAGGTATAGGGGATTGGTCAAGGATTAGTTAAGGTAAACAAAGGTAATCCTTGGGAAGAAACCTTATATATATATTAATAGTACATAACTATTTTGGTGTGATATGTGTGATTATGAGTTTCGAGTCATCCTAATTTCTTCTTTTGTGCTATTAGTTGTCATTTTTGGCTTAATGATGTTGATTTATTACTGATATGGATAGCCAAAGGCTATTATACCAATAATTATTATGACTACTTGTTTGGGTTTTTGATGGCTTTGATTGGTCTGATGGGTAAGCAAGACTATGTAAATACTTGCACTTGGATGTTATTGGAAAAGCATGTCACATTTCAATGAATGTAAATGAAGAAGAATATAAACACATTATCCTAAGTTCTTTTATACTTTGTGTTTTATATAATTTTCATATTACTCTATTGTATGTCTTAGATAGTTGAGTCTTTAGGTGAGTGTGAGATCATAATGGGCCAAATAGTGGCAATGGAGGAAAAAATTGCATGGAAGTGTTTGCCAAAATCGTGAAACTCATTTTTAGGCTCAAATTTTGGATTTAAGTGAAAAGAAAATGGATATTATCTTTCCAAAATAGATATCTATTATGAAAACAAAACAAATATCCCTTATGAAAATAAAATGGATATCCATTTTGAATTTTTTGAATTTTGCCTCCAAAAAACTATGAATTGCATGGGGAAACCAATATCCATTTTGGATTTTTTTTTATTTTGTCCCCAAAAAACTACAAATTGCATGGGGGAAAATAGATATCCATTTTGGTTTTAAATTTTTTCCCACAAAAAAGTGCACAGGAATTAGGCTTAGGAATCCAAACCTACATTTTTCTTGCAAATGAAGAGTTGGGATGTTTTCATAGATTTTTCTTGACTTCACCCTTGATGTTGATTGGACATTTTTATCCAAATTTAATAAAACAAAAAGGTATACTTGGGAAACTCTCAATATTTTAAAAATATAATCTATGGCTAATTATAATTTTAGTAAGTAATTATTAATAATTTTCTACATACACTATGTTTGAATTCCTCATAGACATACTCATTGAAAACATCCATAACTTTCAAATCATTTCACCTTTTTAAAATATGAAAGATGTGTCACACTTTACACTTCGTTGGTTACAAGTCTATTTTATTTTTGAATTTCATTTTTTTTTACCAAGTTAGGTTGGCTGGAAAATTACTTTTTAATATTTTTAAAAATCATAGTAAAAAATTCATAACTAATTATTTACTAAGAAAAAAATATCACAAAAATATGCATTGCATCTGAACATATGTCCTTTACTTATATATAAAGATTCAAAAAACAAAAAATTTCTTGCTCATACTTAGGTTAGTTAGAATGACATCTACTTTTTTTTCAAAAAATTTAGTGGTGCTTCACTGAAATATCCAATTTTTACCAAATAGATTTAAATTTTAAAAAAAAAAAGATATATCATAAACTAAATTCAATTTTCTACAAATTTTATTCCTACATATTTTTCAAATTGTGTAGGTAACCTATTCAAGTTTTCAAATGAAGTTTCTTAAGTGTATTTTTTCACATTTTCATTGTCATTTAGAGATATTGTTTGGCCTATGATGATCTCACACTCACCCCTTTCTCAACTTTAAAATAATAGTGTTTTTAAAATGAATATGTTGTCACAATTTTTCAATAGGTTGTTAATAGTAATATAGTTCTTCAAATGTTGTAGACCTAAGAGCCTTGTTGTAGATGACTAAGATGGTGACCTTCATTAACCATGGCATTTGACTTATCCTAAGAACTAACAAGTTTTGAACTTATAAAATATATTGAGGGAATTAAGATTTAAATATCTTTGTTATCTTGAGTGAACGGGTTTTTGGGAAATATTTGAAACCCATATTGACATACCACAACATGGTTTAATGGTAGAAGAGTTAATAAGTAACTTTTCCTCATACTTAGAATATTTTTTTATTTTTTGCAACTTGAGCACATGACTAAAGTATGAGGGGAAGCAAAGCATGACACTAAGCATAAAATTTACCAAAAGGAGGCCCATTGGAGGAGATCTATGATCAATTATTAGTGATGGCCAAGGTATGTGAAAGTAACAAATTGGTACCAAATATAGAAATTTTTGGACTATTCGGGCAATTGCCAACATATTGTACATTAAAGTAAATATTAAATCTATAGATAAGCATGTAAGCATACGGGCCATTTAAATAAATAGAAAAAATGAATACATCATGTGATAAGCATTATAATATACATAGAATGATAAAGCATGATAAGTACATATGGGTTGTAAATAGGATTTAGAAGGTAATGTTGCTCCTAGCATGGGCAATAAAAATGGTGAAGTGGTCTTCAATGGCCAAGAATATGTTCCATGTATAAGTAACTCTAATGACATATGCCCTCCATATGGTGTCTAAGAGCATGAGCACACAATGGTGTAGGTAAGGTGATAAGTCTCTAGTGGTTGTGGGTAGGAACAAGGTAATGTGTGAGGGAAGATATGGCGCCCCTAGTATATAAGGATCTTGTATGGTAAGGATATTGCCATGAAAGCCTAGGATGTGATAAAGGGAAGGAATGATATCCCCCAATGTAAAGATGTAATAAGGAAGGTGTACCACATATAAAGAGGGAAAACATGATGTTTCCAATGTAAATATGTAACATGGTAATCTAAATTGTGATATGGAAAGGGATGATGCCTCCAATGTAAGGATAAATGCTAAGGATATGTAAAAGGAATGCATATGGTATAAAGGGGATGCTCTAGAAACATAATATAAAAATGTAGGCTCAATAACTGAGTCTAAAAGTGAGCTTTGGAGTGTTATAGGCTCTAAGTAAGCATGGCATGTCAATATAAACTCAATAAGTATCAATGTAGGCTCAATAAATGACTTTAAAAGTTTAATGTATCAATATAAGCTCAAAATGTAAGCTCTAAGTAAACATGGTATAGCAATGTGAGATCATTAGGTAGTGGTCAAAGACTAATAAATTAACATGGGCATAAGCATAAAATGAGAAACAAGAAGCTAACATGAGAAAGCAAACATGATAAAAGGGGAAAACCCATAAAATTGTAGTGGAATAAGAGACAAAAAGGAAAGAAAAACAAGTGTATAACCCAAATGGAAATGAATATAGGGTATAAAACCAAGAGGGGATAGAAAATGAAAAAGGTGTCAAAGAGACAAAAGAAACAACCTAAGTAGAAGAATGAGGCAAAAGGCAAAGGCATATAAACTAAAATATATGAAAAATAGATAGGCATAAGAAGAAGAGTAAGTGAACCAAGGAATGTTCAATACCAACCCAAATTCCACCCAAATGGGGGAAAACTAGTATGTAAACAAATATAGAAGGTGAAATGAGCATTAAAAATATGACAAACAAGACATAATAAAAAAAGATTCAAGGAAAAAAAGCAAGTAGAAAAATCAAAGAGATGAAAGTGAAATCTAAGCTATAGGTATATGTGGATATACACTACACTATTCTCATAAATCATTGAAAAAAGTTCCTTTTAGGTGCCCTCTTTAGTGTCATGGCCCATTCATTTGTCTTATTGTTCTTTTTCTTTTGCTCTTCTTTACTTGTCTTTTTAATGACGTGTTTCTTTTTTATATTCCTTCATCCTAAATATAAATGCATGTTCAACGGATATAAAATTAGACACCTTTCAGATTATTAATAAAATATTATTAATATGACTTATGCTCACTTTCCACATTATCATAATTATCAACCATACCATGTGCTTCAACATTAAATGAATGTTGTGGAAATAGATTTCCAAAGTTTATAATTTCTACTATTAAAAGTATAACAGATAGATTTCATTTTAATCCTTTCAAATCTAATTGTATTATTATCAATAAAATCTTGTGCCTTATACTTAAGGCCTATTCATTTCATCTTTAAAATTATACTTTATATTTTATTTAAATGTAAAGGTTTGACTTACATATTCCCTTATCATCCTTTTAAAGAAAAAAAAAAAAAAAATTAGAATAATTCAAACAGATTTATAAAACTAATAAGGTTCATGTTGACCAACACAATATAATTAAAATTTAAGTGAAAAAAACTCTTAGAACAGGCCACTAAGTATACTATTATAAAATTAATTATTAAATTACAAACTTAATGCACACAAAATTTGTTCCGTGAAGAATCGGGCAAGCTCTTTTATAATTTTTTACTGTAAGTTATTGGTTTCACTTTTGCCATCCCTAGATTCGGGTCTGCTTCGTATTCAGTTTGGATTTGAGATCGATTTGACAGGAGATTTTGCAACTGTGCGTTTATCCTAGATGAACTTAACAGAAAAATTGAATACCCTTTTCAAAAAAAATTTAAAATTGTATTTAGTTTTTTTTTAAAATCTATCCTCCTGTAAATGCAAATTACATGTCGTTCCTGAATAGATTAGCAAGCAACATCATCCATTTAGTGCATTTTGTAGACATGATGTGGGCAACTTTCACATATAACTTTCAAGGTGCTTGACAAAGACAGTACATGGATGATTTGTCACTGAACTCTATCATAACCTCACCAACAATGGAGAAAAGCTTGAGCTCTTTGAATTTGATGAGTGGATTAGATTAAGGTCAATTCTAAGGGTAATATTTCTTGTGAGCAATTTATCTAAAGGATGATGGCTAAGTTATTTTAGATTTTTCTTGGATTATGTGGTGAGTATTTTGCCTGTATTTTTAGAAATTTATAAGAGTTCCTGTTTAAATAGTATTTATCATTTTTTTTTAAAACGGAAGAATCAATACCTGGTGGGACCCCTGAAGTGAAGTCCTAACACACACCAGTCGGCATAAGCTGCCCTCCACCCATGTGAAAGTAAATCCATAATAGTACTTCTCATGTTAATGGAATTACAGCCCTTCAAACTTAATGGAATTGTAGCCCTATTACATACTGACAAACACTTAACACCAACCAATTTATTTAATTTCAGAAATAAAATTATCAAATACTAATTGAACTCCTTTACATAAAGAAAATTATTAAAAACAAGGAAATTATTTCATCGTGTAGAATAATTGTGTGTTTGATTTTGCAGCATATTAAAAAAGATATTGCAATTTAAAAGTTTGATCGAGAAAACCATATTCTATGAGTAAAGAAAGATAAAATTCCTTATTGTGCCATTTGTGCTTATCTTCTGCAATTATCTTTGTAATTTAATGTTATTTAAATAGAAAATAATTGGCAAATGAAAACCATTGAAACATTCTTTTCACACCCCCATAGTTTATTCCATTTGGCGAGCCGAAACCGTTCTCAAAATTCCTTACGACACTCTAAATGCTAACTGAATCATATGCACGTATCTTCGTTTTCTTTTGCTCTCATTGCTTTTCCTTAACTATATTTTTCTTTCCATCAATTTTTAAACATGTTTTCTGTTCATATGTTAGGTGACAGAGAAACAAAACCTAAGAAATCAACCCACTACAGTAAAGTGATTTCTGTGTGGTGAAATACTTGCCGTGATCAGATTTTCTTAAATTAGATGACTGTACCAGCATTATTACATTCATGGGTGTGTATTTTCATTGTTTATAAATATTGGTTCTTTCTTATTAAACATGCACACATTGTGTTATCAAGTGAAGCACTGCAGTAGTACTTTTGAAGGAGTAGAAACTTATTTCAATGGCAATGGAGATGTTTCAGAAAGCAAGGCCTTACATAGCAATGGCGTCCCTGCAGTTTGGGTATGCAGGGATGGCCATAATTACTAAGGTTTCTCTTAACAATGGAATGAGCCACTATGTTTTGGTAGTGTATAGGCACATGGTTGCTACCATTGTCCTTGCTCCTTTTGCTTTCTTCATTGAAAGGTATTTAGTTATTTCATTAAACCCATGACTTCATACCAGGTAAACAATTTTGCTTTTGTTTTATAATTAATCAATTTTGTCTCCATGAATTGCAGGAAGGTGCGACCCAAAATCACATTTCAAATATTCTGTCAGATATTTGCACTGGGCTTGGTGGGGTATGTAAATTGTCTTCATTTTCTCATTTTTTTCCCCTAATTTGTTCATTATTATAAATTCTTCTTATTGAAAATCATGGAACATTGGCAGGCCTGTACTGGATCAGAATTTCTATTACCTGGGTTTGAAGTTTACTTCTCCCACTTTTGGTGGTGCCATGAATAACTTGCTTCCTGCTACCACTTTTGTGATTGCTCTAATTTTTAGGTAATTAATTGTCTTTCACTGTTATTTTTTTTAAATAGGAAACAGTGTAACAGTCAAAGATAAATATTAGTTAATAAAAGAATTATTGTATTGTTAATAAATATCATCTAATTTAATGGTGAGGTGTAAAATTGTGATTGATTATTTGATCCATGAAAAAAAGATATTTAAGTAGAGCCATTTCAATGATCAAACAGTCAATCGCAATTTTACACTTCATCCACAACAAAAAGGTGTAAATATTTGTCCTACTTTTATTGGTCAAAATTGACCTTGACTATTGAAGTGATAATATTTAAGAATAGCTTACTAGAAGCCACAACTCTTTGCTTTTAAGCTGGCAAAATTATCCTTGAAGAAAATGATATTTAAATAGAGCCCACTAAAAACCACAATTCTTTACTTTTTTGCTGGCAAAATTACCATTCCACCAATTATCTTATCCATATAAAAAATGATAAATTGTTACCTTATTTTTACCATACATCAATTAATCTTTAAGAAAAGTCTGCACCTACCTATATGTAGTATGTTGTTATTATTACCATATACTTTCAAGGCATTTTTTTAAAATAGCAGAAATTTATATTCCACAATTTACAACTTAAAGTAGTGTTATTATTTAACTACAAATATATGTGACAATCGTCAGGTCCCTTTCAAAATCCCTGCTTACGTTAATCAAAAATTTATATGATTACAATTTTATAAATATAATAGTTTTTAAACTTAAAATAGTGTTATTATTTAACTACAAATATATGTGATGATTGTCTGGTCCCTTTCAAAATCCCTGCTTAAGTTAATCAAATCAAAAATATATATGATTAGAATTTTATAATTAATATAACAGTTTTTAAACTTAAAAGATCGGATATGTGTTGTATTATTCAGAATGGAGAGAATAAAAATTCGAGAGATACGCAGTCAAGCCAAGATAGTGGGAACACTGGTGTGTGTGGGTGGAGCAATGCTGATGACTTTGTACAAAGGAGCTCTTGTTCCAATGCCTTGGTCTTCACATGACCATCATTCTTCAAATGCTGCTGCCTCTCATGATAATAATAGTGATATGATTAAAGGTTGCCTATGTTTAATTATTGCAACACTTGCTTGGGCCACCCTCAGGTAACTAACACCACTTGTTTGCCATCCTTAATCTCTTCTGCAAATGTTAAATACTAAGCCAATGCATTCTTTGTTCTAGTTTGGTCTAATCCAATGAATTGATGAATTCAGGCTTCGGTACTTAAGAAGTATTCTGCACAACTCTCACTTGCCACCTTAATATGCTTAATGGGCACCTTACAGTCAATTGTAATCACCTTAGCTGTTGAAAGGCGTCCTTCAGCATGGGCAATTGGATTTGACATGAATCTTCTTACTGCCGTTTACTCTGTAAGTTTTCATTATTAAGCCCGGCCATCTAATCTACTTATACCACTTTGAGATCGTCCATCTTAAATGTCAGGCAGAGTCATAAAGTGCTTTGACTGGGGATCAATTCAAAAAGGTAAAAACGCACTAATTTATATAGTATGTTGCTCCTCACAAATTATATGTTTTCAATATATTTTTTTAAATTAGGGATAATAACTTCTACAATGCATTGTTACTTATAAATTAAGTATTTTCAAGACATTTTTAAAAATTGTATAATTTTATACTTAAAAGATAACACGTTATGAGTAATACATGATGTCTAAGACTAGCCCTTTGAAATATAAGGTAGAGTGTAAGTTATAAGTTATATATGATCTTTAAGATTAGTCCTTTGAAATATAAGGTAGAGCATAAGTTATAAGTTATATATGATGTTTAAGACTAACCTTTTGAAATATAAGATAGAGTTTAAGTTATAAGTTATATATGATGTTTAAGATTAACCCTTTGAAATATCCAAATGTTAACCTGTAATGTTATTAATGAATGCAGGGAGTGGTAGGTTCTGGAATTGCATATTATGTGCAAGGGGTATGCATGAGGATGAAGGGGCCTGTATTTGCTACTGCATTCATTCCATTGACTATGATAATTTCTGCAATCATGGACTCCATTATTCTTCATCAGAACATCTACTTGGTCAGGTTTGTTTTTCTGCTATTTGTTGCTTGAAGCTAAATTTATTTTATAACATACTCTGCAATTGTTTTTAGATTTGTTGATCTAATTGAATGAAATTGAATGCAGCGTGGTGGGAGGAGTGGTGATAGTAATAGGATTGTATGGTGTTTTGTGGGGCAAAGTGAAGGACACAAAGTTCTCCACGTCTACCAACTCGGAAATGCTCCCCACTTGTCATTCCACTAACGATAAGAAAAACCTTGAATCTACAGAAACATTTGTGGCACCAGTTGAATCCACTGCTGTTACTTTCAACATAAAAACACAACCCTCCACAATATGAGGAAGACTATTTCTGCATTCAGTCTTGATGTAGGTTATTGAGTGGGTACGGCCGAGGATGAAGAAAATCATTTCGGCATGCATTTCTGGTTCGGTACATCCCTAGAATGTGACGTGAGTGGAATGTTGAGTGCTATTATCTAATATTATCAGTGAATGAAAAGGATACTTTTGCAATTTCATAAGCTATAGTGCAGGAAAGAAGAACTTATTTTTGAATAAGTTTTCTTTTTTATCAGTATTGTGTAGTGTCAGATTGGTGTCCAGTAAAAAATAAAGTTTAAGAATTGGGAGTATTATTATCTAATGATTTTTGGGACTCCATAAATTATAGTGTGTTAAATTATTTTTATTTTTGAATGACTCTTTTTTAACATCATGTAATAGTTAATAGTAACATTGTTGTAGAGTACTTGTAAGGGTAGGGTCCCTTGTTATCCCTCTTATCTAATCAAAAACATTGGTGTATGAATAATTAACCTTTTTTTAATTTAAATTAAGTATCAAAGTCTAAGAAACCTCCATACCACATTCATTATGAATGTATCTCCACTAATAAACTAAAAACCACTTAATAATAATTTTTATCTTTTAACTAAAAAAATCTCCTCTTCTAACTTTATTCATAAAAAATATAAAATAACTTCAAAAACTATTAAAATAACTTTAAAAAATTGTGATTTTTTACTTTTTACCTTTCCCTATTCTCCTAAGTTACTAGCATACCACATTTATAAAAAAAAATATACAATTTTTTAGAACAGTTTTTAATGTCTTAGTCCAAAGCTCCAAATTAAATGTTAGCTATGAGAATAGAAGAATACTTATAAATTCTAATTGGTGGTTAATTGTATTTACTTATCACTAAATATTTTTTTATTAAATATGTTATTCACAACCAAACATTACCTTATGTTGAGACATTTTATATTATATTTTATATATACACTAAACTCTAGTATATTATTTCTAAATGATTAAATATGGTTTTAACAAGTACATTTGATAAGATCTACTTTAAGTACATCTATTTATGTATACCTCCAAAGCTTTAAAATTCATTATAAAATAATAATGTAAATTGGTAATATTTATATGATTCTTTTTTTATATTTTGGACTTATGGTAATTAGATTTTCCTTTATGTATTGACTTAAGTGTAAAGTCACACATTTTACATGGAAGTTGACAAATAAACTTATCTTAGCTTTATTTCATCTCACCAAATTATAAAAGTCTTCAATCATATGCTAAATATATTGTTTGCCACCCTAGTTTAGATCCACAAATGTAGAATTGAGCCAATTCAATTCATTTAGAAAATTAGATAAAAGTACATTACCTTATGTTGAGGCATTTTGTTTTATATTCTATATAGACTAAGAATTACTTTATGAGATTTATATTTTATGTGTACAGTAAACATTACCTTATAGATAGACAACTTTTAAATTTTAAATTTTAGAAAGGAAAGGGCCGTGTCTACAACCAAAGGGTTGACCCTACAACCTCAAAAATGTCCTTTGGTGAATACATAGCCAAATCCAAGTGGGTAATGGATATATGGAGGTAGGTGCATGTATAAATATCATAAGTGTGCAAAGCTAAGATGAATATATCAAAGTATGTGTGTATAAGAATAAGGTGGGGGCTAAATATATGGGGATGTGTGTGTATAGGGATGGGTAAAGGAAAGGAAAATTAACCCATCTTCGCACAAGATTGCACAATTTGTTGATATGTACATGTATCAAGATACTTCCTCAAAATGGGCACAAAACTAAATGGGAAATGGCATGGGTATGAAAATTTCACCATTCAATTTCCCCCCAACTTTGAGGTGCATATGAATCCTAAAATTATCATGCATCTCAAAGTATGTGGCACTCACAAACATGCATGCAAACTAAATATTTAGACATTAAGTGCTATGAAATAGACTCCATATAATGTAATGGAGCCTACAATGTGTCATTGTATAATTGTGTCCTTCAATATGTGCTCCACATAGGAACCTACACAATAGAGAAAAGGGTACAATGAGTAGATTTTGTCTCACAAGTAAATATTGGGTATAAAATAGGAACTTGCCAACTATCTAAGAAATCAGAACAACAAGAAATGAGTAAAAATAGGAAAATTTCACCTGTTTGAAAGATGATAATGGTATGTTTGATGTGTTATCCATGGCATGACAAGGTACATGAAGTGCAAGTCATGTCATGTGATAATGCTCTATTTGTCCATAGTGATGAGTCTAGATGTAGTACCTATCATTTCTTGAAAGCTCAACATAAGATACAAGGAGTTGAAGGAGAGTGCATATAATGTCACTAACATTCCTATGTTGATCTTTCAAGTAGTGAAAGGTGAGCCAAATACTATACATGAAATTAAGTATCTTCTATAGATAATAATGTAAGTGTATGGACCATGTAAAGAAATATAAAAAATGAATACATCATGTGATAAGAATTATATTATAAATAGAATGATAAAGTGTGATAGTAAATATGAGTTGGAGATAGGATTTAAAAGGTAATATTTCTCTTAGCATGGGTAATAAAAATGGTGAAGTGTCCCTTAATGGCTAAGAAGATCCATTTAAGTACATAAGGCACTATAATAACATATGCCCCCAATGTGGTGTCTAAGAGTATTAGCACACAATGGTATAGGTAAGATGATAGGTCTCTAGTAGATGTGGGTAGGAACAAGGTAATTTGTGGGGGAAGGTATGATCGAGCAATAGTGTATAAGGAGTATATGTTAAGGATATGGCTATAAAATCCTAAGATGTGATAAAGGGAAGGTATCATGCCCCCCAATGTTAGGATGAAAACATTAAGGTGCAACGTATATAAAGAGGGAAAACATGATACCCCCAATGTAAATATGTATCATGGTAAGCTCAAGTGTGATATGGGAAGGCATGATGCCTCCAATGTAAGGATAAATACTAGGGATATGCTTTTTGATAGTCCTATGAGGATTTGGTATAATGAAATCCATATCATTTATAATCATAACCACTCTTATGACTATGTGATAGTAATCTGATTTTGACAAAATTTACTTAGTGTGATCCATCCACTCATGCTTGGCAAGGAACATCCATAATCTATTGAAAGATTGTCGATGATTGGAAGCATGGAAACAACCTTGCATTCATGAAAACCAATAAAACTCATTAGATTTGAATATTAACCATAAAATACCCAAGCATAAATATCAATTAAAATTGACAAGATCTTTATGAAGAATACCTAGGAACCCTATGGTTTAGTGGGTTTCCATTGGCAACCAGACCCTAGGTCTGAAACATAGGCCTCTATCCTCATTTTTTAATAAAACAATCAACATGCAACACTAAATCTTGATTATACTTGCCTCATTTTACCCTTTAACCTATTTAAACATGTGAAAATGATCTAAAAATCATGAAATAATGTATGAATTTGGGCTTGATCATGCATTCAAAGACTATCATAATACTTAAAACAATAGTGTTTACTAGTCTTTTTCCCTTTTCTCTCACCAAAGTTATCATAAAAATGTACCCTCAAATCATATAGAATTAATTATATATGCGTTCACACAAATCTCCCAAATGTGTGGGGTTTAAATGATGTATTTAGACAAAGAAATGGGCCTCAAAATAGTTATTTATGAGGAAAAAAGCAATCTTAATGATAAATTTCATATTTTTTTATGTTTTTCACTTTAAACAAAACTCCTAGATACAAGCTCACACATGGGCCCCCTTTAATGATCTCATATATTTAATTTTCTTTTCATTAATTTTTAACCATTTAAAATGCCTTAAATTAGTCCGAAATGGATTGGAATGGTGAAACAAGGGTTTAGCCTTTGTAAACAGTCTATTAAATTATAGCTGAAAGGTAATACAAAATTAGAAGTTTGAACCCCTTTCCCTCCTTTTGAAATTTAAATTTGGTGCCCAAATATTACATCATTTATTTTCAAGGTTTTTTAAGGGTCTTTAGGACTAGTTTAATATTTTGTGAAGGGTTTCATGGCTGCCTTAAGAAAGTTCATGATTGGTAAAGGATTTTTAAGGTAATTTTGGGCACTTTTGTGATGATGAAAGGGTTTAAACAATATGAAAAAGAGAACCTAACCCTACTCAAACCATGGGAATGCCTCTAAATAGGGTACACCCTATTCCAAAATGTGCATAATCACGATAGTACTTATAAAGGGCATGTAATATCTCCAAAAGGGAAAACATATAGCCTCAAATCTTCATGTACAAACTCAAGCATTAGTAATCATCATGTCAAGTGATCATCCTAAATGGCCTAAAATTAAAGGACTCTTCGAAGTATGGACAACTACATGCCTCCAATCATCAAGTTGTCATAAAATGGGCTCAAACACTCTTATCAAATGGCATTTTTAATATGATAAGATGAGACAAAAGCATCAAGAGCACCTCCATACAAACCAACAAATCAAGTGAAGAAGTGAAATGCATATTCAAGCAAGACTTCTTAAACCAATAACATGCCATGACCCATCAAGTTAACTCAAATGATGCATATCATAGAAAACAAAAGCATTCAAACCATGCAAGTTAACTAGGACCTAGGAGGAACATGTAAACTAAACAACCAAGACTCAAGCTAGCCAAACAATTGAAAAAATGAAAGAGACTAGAAACATACTTAAAATCTCAAGTCAAAAGAGGAGATCCCTATTTTGTTGGTTCAAAGTATGGGGCACGTGTGTAAGGCACAACACCACCCTTTGCCCTTAATTATTTATAATTTAATTGGAAATGCCACCACATTTGCCATTAATTTTCTATAATTTCAATGGCAATCGTGCCACCCTTTTCCCCTAATTTCCTATAATTTCATTGGTAGTCACACCACCATTTTCTTATAATTAATGTAAATAGGTGGGGGATTGAAGCATAAATTTGAAAAATAAAAATTTTCATGATAGGCAATTGGACCTAGATTAAAATTTGTCTCTATAATACCTTGGCAATGGAGACCAAACTACAATAAATAGTGTATTGATATAACACTATTCTAAGATATTAAAAATCCAATTTGTGGGTGATCCAAAACTACATGCATGAAAATAGAGTAAAATTTGGGCAAAAACATATGCTACCGAAATGAGTTATAATTTTCATTTTCAACACCTCAAAAGTCAAAAAGTCATGAATTGGTGACAAATCACCATTAACATTTTCCCTATTTGGATAGGATAAGTTTTCTAAGACTAAGTAGAAGAGCCATGTTGCCATTTTGTGGAAGGATGCTCAATTAGAAAGAAGTAGGAAAGGTAAACTTAACATTAGAAAATGGGATAGGATGGTGAAAAAGTTGAAATCCAAATTCATTCTTTCAAAATATTATTTAGAATTGTTGAAGAAGTTACACAACTTAAGGCAAAGGGATATGACTATGAAGGACTATAATAAGAAATACTACAAGCTAACAATCTGATTAGTGGATCATGATGGAGTATGGAAAGTGGTTCAAAGATACATCAATGGTTTTAAAGGATCAATTCGTGAGGATATGAGTATGTTGAATATCCAAACTATGGAAGAAGTATATCATTTAGCCATAATTATAGAAAATAAATTGAGTAGAAGACTTGAAGATAGATAGAACTGACAAAGAGGAAGAGAAGGAAGATTCTAGAGGGATAGATCTCAATGCAGTGACAAGAGGCTATATGTGGAGGATTTTAAGGGTGGTAGCTCATACCGCAATGAAGGAGGAAATAGTAGTTCTTGCCATAATAAAAAAAAGGCAATAGTTATTACCACAGAGAAAGAGATGAAAAAAATCATACCACAATGATAGAACAGATGGATATTATAGAGATAGAGGGAGATATGTTGGAGGTAGTGGAAGACCTTTAAAAGGAACTTGTTTTAGATGTGGAGAGGAAAGATTCTAAGCATTTGAATGTCACCAAAGTCAACAAAGCCCTAGCAAGAGGCTAGTAGAGAAAGAATTTTTTCAAGATAATGTGTAAATTAGGATTTAAGTGCTATAAGGTAGTAATTAATAGAGGTAGTATAGATAATTTAGTATCTAAAGAAATCATTGATAAACTAATTATGAGAAGGTTAGAAGACTCTAGACCATATAGAATTACCTAGTTGCAAAAGGAACATAAGGTATTGGTGAAGGAACAATGTTTGGTCAAATTCAACATAGGTTCATATCATGATGAAGTTTTCTGTGATCTATAATTCCAATCGATGTGTGTCATTTCTATTAGAGAGGTTGTGGAAATTTGATGGAAGTTATATTCATGATGGGAGAGAAAATACTTACAATATAACAAAGAATGATAAGACACGTAGTTTGATCTTTCTAAAGAAGAGAGAAGGGCAAGTTTGTAGTAGTGATAGAATTGTTTAGTAGATGGGTGAAAGTTCTTACATGGTTTAAGACATGAAAATATGTGTTTTATATTGATTCCAAGGATATGTGGCACCTCAAACACAATAGACACCATCATAGATGAAGAGAAGATACTGCATGAAGAAGTTTTAGAATATTTGACAAAGCATAAGGACATTGTATTAGATAATATGTTAGATGGATAACCATTGATAATGAGTAGAAATCATCACATGAACCTAATACTAGGAGCTACTTTGCCAAATAAGGTGGCACATAAAATTACACTAGTAGAAGATGTAAAATTGAATAGGCAGGTGCACGAGTTGTTAAAGAAAGGTTAGATGAGAGAAATTTTGATCCCGTGTGTGGTACTAGTGATACTAGCACCCAAGAGGGATGATGAATGGAAGATGTGTATGGACTCTAGAGAAATTAATAAGATCACAATCAAGTATAGATTCTTGTTGCCAAGGATGGATGACATAATGGATTGTTTGAGTGGAGAAAACTATTTAAGTTCTAAGATTTATTTAAAGAATAGTTATCATCAACTTAGAATTAGCGAAAGAGGTGAGTGAAAGACAACATTCAATATAAACAAGGAATTGTATGAGTGGTTGGTCATCCCCTTTAGATTAACTACTATATTGAGTACATTTATGAGATTGATAAATGATGTTTAGAATCAATTCTTGAGTAAGTTTGTTATTGTTTACTTGGATGACATTTTGATTTTTAGTAAGATCAAGGAATAACACCTAGAGCATAATAGACTAGTGTTGTAGAGGTTTAGGGAAGAAAAGTTGCTAATCAATGTGAAAAAGTGTAGTTTTATGAAGACAAAATTGGTATACTTGCGATTTGTAATCTTAGCTAAAGGATTGAAGATGGATATGGAGAAAATCAAAGCATTTGTTAAGTGACCTACATCAATGAATTTTTTGGAAGTAAGATCTTTTCACGATTTGGCGAGTTTCTATAGGAAGTACAATAAAAATTTTAGTAGTATTTGTGCATAATTAACTATGACAATGATGCGAGATAAGGAGTTTAGATAGACATCAAGAGTAGATAGAAGTTTTGAGTTGTTGAAAAAGAAGGTGATGGGATAGGTAGTGTTAGCTTTACCAAATTTTGACAAAGTACTTCAGGTTGATTGTGATGCAAGTGGAAATGTAATTGGAGTAGTGTTGTGTCAAGAAGGAAGAACAATAGCATAATTAAATGAGAATTTGAATGATGCAAGAAGGAGATACTCAGTATGTGACCAAAAAAATTATCCCATAATTCAAGCATGTAAGAACTATGTATATCATCAAGCATTGTAGTACTTAAATAGCCTTGAGGATAACTGAATCAAAGACATATGAGATGGGTTAAGTTTTCACAAAGTTATAATTTTTTGTTGAAACATAGGATTTGGAAGTCAAACAAATTTGTTGATATGTTTTGTAGGACACAAAATTTTCTAACTAAAATGAGAATAGAGGTAGTTACATTTGAATAGTTAAAATTTTTTTATGAAGCTGATCTAGATTTTGCGGAAGCATGAAGAGTGTTGGTCCCCAAATTAGTAGACAATAAACCCTAAAGGTTTGCCATTTCTTATGATCAGATTTACTGTGAGACTTGGCCAACAAAGACAGGAGATTGTTTGCACTTGTCTCCCCTACACTTAAGGTTCTACCACACCTTGGGGGTATCCCTCATTCACAACCAAAAGATTCATCCTTGACTAAAATCAGGCAGAATGCTCTCATGTATGGACCAAGATTTATAAAATAAACTCTAGACTAGCAATATTCTTGGACTATCTCCTCAGGTTAAATATGAGAACATGCAGCACCTTGACCCTACTCCTAAAATTCCTAAAGCTTACTAATGATTTATTGATTTTATTTTTTATGCTTAGATGAAAGACTTGGGTTTTGACTTATAAACTCAATACAAACTCTAACCAGTGCTTATCCCAAGGCATGGAATCAAATAGACGTATATGTGTGAATGATTCTCATAAGCTAAACACTCAAGTTTCAAGGGGTTTAACTAGCATTTGTCTTACAAACACCACTCAAGATAGAGTGTCATGTTAACTCTACTTACATATATCCATGTTGCAGTGTGTTCTTCCTCATACATAACCTTTAACATTTAATATATTCCTTGAACAGAAGTAGAAGATTAAATATGCAATTCAGTAAACCTATATTCTAGAATCTCAGGTAACCCTTAGTTATTAGATTCAGAAGAAAAGCACATACAACCATGGAGACATTAATAGTACACATGCATATAGTATTTTTCATTTACATCAACATGAAACTGAATAAAATTTATGTTGAAATACATTCAACACATAACTCATAGACTTATAGAACAAGAGATGAAGCAACTAAGAGAAACTTGTATTTTATTTACTCCTTAAAATTTCAAAATCATCAACAACAACAAAATGAAAGCCTAGCAATTCATTTATAGGCTCAGAATTTGTCGCCCTAAAATTTACTACCATATGGAGGTAGGTGAGATATTTCCTTGCATTTTGCCTCCAAAAATACATTGGGAAATATAATATTCTACATTAAAAGAGGAGAAGACTAAATAAATAAAATATGTTTAATTTTCCCCTTTTAATTTTTACATTATTTTCTTATTCCCAATTTTGCACGGCAGCTAAAAACTCTTCATTCCTCTGCATTGATGCAATATGTGACCTAGGACCTCCTTCTTTAGCTTCTTCATCACACTCTGCCATAGAAAGATCATTGCAGCAGCATCCAATTGAAACTTTCGCTCAATCAATTACCTCTAGGTCGTTTTTCATGAAACAGGGGCATTTTTTGTCCTTCCAGCAGCTAAAAATCATTGCAAACAAGCTAAAAACCTTCACCAATGCCTTAGGAATGATCATAGGATGAATTTGAAGCATTTAAAAACATTTTTGGCTCAAGAATGCCCTCAAAAACTGGCTTGAAGTGAAAAAACGTGATGAGCTTTTTTATTCTGCAATGAAATCCATGTGAAGCTACTCAAAACCCGTTGAAAACACCAAACAAATGAAGGAAATGCCTTACATTCACATGCAGATGAGAGAGAAGGGCAGAAAATGCCCTACGATGGGCATTTCGCACCATCGAAGGGGTCTAGGAAGCAGAGCAGAGAGGGCTACAATGGTGTTAAATGCACCATTGTGCCTTCTTTTTTTCCTTTATAAACTTTTTCTAAGGTTTAACACATCCTTTTGATAATATTATTTGCCCTAAATACTTTCATTCAAACATTATTAAAATGCCATTTAATATTTTAGTTTAATATTTGCATATTAAAACTTTAGACTTAGCCAAATCTTAATTCCTCCTGCCAGGCACATGGTGTTTTTTCACTGCAGACAAACCGGGCATCCGATGACCATGAAAATTTGCACAGGGGCATCATTAATTATTTCAAGAAAACTCATTTCCTCATAATCTGCATCGCCGACCAAATTCAGGCACCTCCTTTGTAAGCTGACCTGCTGAATGAGTTCACCGCAATCAAATTTCATTAAAATGCCACATCAAATGGTCTCCAATTTTGATGAAACTAGAATTGGAGAGCTATGAGACCAAATCAAGAAATGGGTCTCCCTCAGATTCATGAAATTTGTAACTTTACGGAATGCCAATTCTAGCCCAGTTGTAGTTAGAAAACAATTAAATACCTCATTAGAACTCGTGTTGAGAGCACGAAACTGAGCAGGCGTGTTACCATATGTGCCAAAAAATATTCCACCAACTAGATTTGCAATATAGCCCCTGAGCTGCAAGATTTTAATCGGTGAAGGTGGCCTCCAGGGTAGATTGAGCAGCATGTCAATCTAATCTCCGTCGACACATTGAAAGGAGATAGGCACTTCAAATTTGCAAAATTTGAAGGTGCCAACAAAGAGAATGTAAAGAATCAGTAAGTACGGAAAAAACTAAGTGTCTTGATTATTTGATTCAAAATGCAATGTTATTTAGGGGTAATCTATTATGAATTCCAAGAAGCTCATTGAGGGAGAATTTGATCAAGGAGAAGCGTAGTTGTGGTTTGGCAAGACATTTTAGGATAGATAAAATAGTAGCACTGGTGAGTGAAATGTTTTTGTTCACAAATATATAAGGATGTGAGGAAATTTGTTCAAGGTTGTCAAACTTTTCAATTTGTTCAAGGTTGTCAAACTTTTCAATTTGTCAAAGGAAGTACAGTCAAAATTTTGGGTTGTATCAGCCATTACCAACTCTAAAGAAACCTTGGGAAGACATAAGTATGGATTTTGTATTGGAGATACCAAGAACATAGAGAGTACATGATTCAATATTTGTAGTTGTGGATAGAATTTATAAGATGGCATATTTCATTCCATGTAAGAATAGCAATGATGTGGTACATATTGTTGATTTATTCTTAAAAAAACTATGAGATTGCACATGATGCCAAGGAGTATTATTTTAGATACCAATGTAAATTTTATCAGTTACTTTTGGAATACTTTGTGGAAGATAATGAAAATAGATTTGAAGTTTAGTTCAACATATCACCCACAAACTAATGGGCAAACAAAAGTTATGAATAGGATATTAGGGAATTTGTTGAAATGTTTGGTTGGAGAAAAGATAGGAAATTAAGACATGGTATTAGCACAAGTAGAGTTTGCATATAATATTTTAGTAAATAAGAGTATAGGGAAAACACCATTTACAGTTGCATATAGTAGTCCAAGGATTGTTTCAAAAATGAGGGAAAATAGTAATGAACAAAAGAGGAGTGTAGAAGAATAAGAGATTATAGAATACATAAAGTGGGTGCATGTAGAAGTAAGGAGTCAATTGAAGAGGATGAATGATAGATATAAATAGAAACATAATGAGAAAAGAAAGCATAAGGAGTTTACAATTGGAGATGATGTAATGGTGCATCTTAGGAAAGAAAGATTCTTAGTTGGTACATACAATAAGTTGAAGATGAAGAAGTTTGGTCCTTATAAGGTTGTCAAAAAAAATTATTTAAGAAATGGATATAAAGTGAAGTTACTGAAAGGGTTGGGCATATCACTAGTATTCAATATTGCAAATCTATATCAGTATTATGATGGAGAGTCTAGAGATAGTAACTTGGAATTACAAAGGAAGAATTAGATATTACAATAGTAAAAAGAGGAGATTGAAAAGATTTTGGATAGTAGAATTAGGAGAGGAGTATTTGGTGAAATATAAAGGAAGGCCTAAATAAGATTTATGTTGGATTTCTAAGATAGAGGTGGGCCATCTTCATTTACATCTAGCCACTAGAAAGTGAGTGACTCACTTTCCAAATTATCACAGGTGTTTGATGTAGGAGCATCCCAAGGTGTAAGAGCAATTTTGCATCACCCAAAAAAGCATTTACTTGTTTTGAACATTTTTTTGTAGGTTTTCAAATAATAATTCTAGTCATTACCAATAAATATAGATCCTACCACATTTCATGGCAGTTACATTTTTTACATTGCAATTGGGAATACATTTTCTACATTGATCCTTCAACATCATATTCACTTTCTAGAATATCTTGATGACTACAAAGGCATAATTCACTCCAAACTCACTATTGGCATAATAGGAAAATATCAAGTTTCACTATTCTTAGTTTGTGGAAACTTTCCAAAGTATTCAATAACAAAGGAACATGTTTCCATATTCACCAAACTTAAGAGATCGTATTTTGTGTACCACATCAAGTTTCATTGATCCTTTATTACTACATTCATTCCAAAAGTTTCTTCCTACATATTTGGCAGACTACATGTTTCACAAGGCATCAATCTTTGCACCTCCTTATGACCAACTAATAACATTCCTAAAGATAGAACTTTCTATATAAACATTGTTCATGATCATTGGAAAGTAGTACAATTAGAACCAAGATGATAGAGACAAGTTAGTTTAGTTTTAGAGCTCGGTAATTGATTATATTGCAATATCATTCAACTTCTGTAATTCACACATTGTAATGAAATGTATGTGGTCTAGCATGTTGGAAGCCCATTGTGGCTAATTGTAATATCATTTAATGGTGAATGAATAAAGATCTTATTGTTTTTTGTTATTTATTGAGTTTGGTTGTGTGTTGTTTCATTTGTCTACATGGTTGGATAATCTTTCATTGGATCCTCCATCCATGACTACATTAGTGAAGGAAAAGGAAGTAAATATTATGGTTGACTGGCCTATAGTTACACTCAATGCAATAGTCTCAAATATTGTAGTGGATTTTGAACTTGGTTGTATTCATTTTGTTGATATTTGTTTTTGTGGTTGTGTTCTCTAGTTTTTATGATAAAGTGTTGCCCAAATGAAAGCATGTAAATAGGAGAATTTTAAGGGGTTGTTGGTCATGCTAGAGTGATATATATAAGAGTTAAAATAAGTAGTGATGAAGAATTTAGATCTAGGGGTAGTTTGTTATCATTATCAACATCACTATTTGCATTATATTTCTATAGTTTTATCATGAAAATCTATCATAGTATAGAATATATATATATATATATAAGAGTGAAAATAAGTAGTGATGAAGAATTTAGATCTAGAGGTAGTTTGTTATCATTATCAACATCACTATTTGCATTATCTTTCTATAGTTTTATCATGAAAATCTATCATAGTATAGAAGACTTTGTCTATTTACAATAGATGTTTGAAGATGTCATTTCAATAACGAGTTGCGTTGATTCTTCTTACTCATTCTCAGAAGTACAAGCACTTCAACAAGTATAATATTTTGTTAAATCTAGTTTTGAGTATTATGGAGATATGTGTTGTATTCATAATTTTTTTGGTTATTATATCATGTTTGCGATTGAGAAAAGGTGTAGTCAACGATGGAATAATGGTTCACCATTGTCATTTGTGTTAAGGTATTATGACTAGTCTTAAAGTTTAAAAAATGTGACTATGTTTTTGGTGTTAATTGTTCATACCAATACGTAAGTTTGGGTCTTAGGTTTCAAAGAAAACTAGTAAGTTGAAATTTAGGTTCAATAAAAAGAAATACCATGAATAAAAATGTTGGATTGTCTATTGCTTATTATATATATCACTACATATACAAAACAGGTTGGGTATTATGAATATCACCATGTATACTAAATTAGGTTGGTTGAAATATCATTGTGTATATGTATTTTATATTACTGTATGGTTTATAACTGGGAGAACCATGGTCTAAATATGGTGTTAATTGGTGGTGTCTTGGTTTATTTGATAAGAATCACTCCAGGTGTTTCACCCTAGGTGTCATCTTCATGTCAAGTTGAGCATTGTGTGGGAGATTTTTAGTTGACATTTTGAAGTTAGACTTAACAATTATTTGAGGGAAAGATGAAAAATGAGTAAGTTTTGAAAAAGTTCATAATGTCCGTCAATAACATTTTAGATTTTTGGTTTAGTGGTAAAAGAGTTAATAAATAACTTTTAGGAAATAGTTGTAGGTATTATGGGTTGTGTTGCTTGTTCTTTGTTCAATTGAGTTTGGATTGTTTGAAGTCTAGTAAGTTACAATTATAGAGATTTTACATACTTTGTAAGAGAATATCATATTGAAGTAAATGTCTAATAGTTATACAAATAGCTATAAATATCAAATGATTATGGAAGAACATCAACAATATAATACAAACAAGTTGTATATATCACTAGTTGTATATATGCAATATGAATGGGACATTATAACAAGACTATCAAGTACTCAATAAATATGTAAATATCTTGACAATTCATTGTTTAAATACATTATGAATGTATCCACACCAAAGAATAGATTTCATTTGTCACATAAAATTGAGATGGTAAAGTAATTATTTTCCATAGCAGAATCTATTATGCTAGTCTAAAATAAGAAACTGAGCTAGAATGGAAAATTAGTGAATTTTGTTAGAAAATCTAATCTGGAGCATGCAATTAATGTACCTGCCCTATCAGAGATCAAGTGGAGATCTCTTTCCTGTCGCCCTAACCAAATCTTTAATTCTATTTGCTGGCTCGTTAGATAACTATTAATGTTGGTCAGTTTCATTGATTGCTAGTTGGTGAGAAAGAATTTTGAGTGGCAGAATTTTTGGGTGAACGAATAGACAAAAGGAAAGAATGTGAAGATAGTTGGTAGCAAAGAAAAGGAGTAAAGAATATTGCATACAGTAGCAACACAATAGTGAAGAGCAGAGAATATTTGTTGCAATAGCAATAGGAAGAATATTATAGAGAGAGTGCAGATAATAGAGTTCTAGGCAGCTTCAGACACGCACAACGATCAGTTAAAGGAATGAGCAGTGAACAACTCCAAATAGAAAGGGACAATAGTGATGTCTAGAAAGCTCTAGAGTGAGCAATATTTGTAGGGATAGAAGAAACATAGTTGTAGCTTTGGCAGTTGTATTTGTTTGATGTAAAATAGTTTTATGATTAATAGAAATCTTTGTTTGTGTATTTTGCTTTGTGTCCCCTCTCTCTTTGTTTGTTTATCCTTCCTTCCAACATAGTGGTATCAAAGAAACAACACTTCCAACAATTGATATCAGATTTGGTAGAGCTAGGTTTTTAGCTTTCTAGGTATTGAAGAAAAAGCCCTAAATTTATTTGGGTATTGACAGTCTCCCCTGATTTAGAAGAATGGCTAGAGGAGATAGCAAGAGTTGGTAGTAGCCACCCATAGTTGATGGAAAGAACTATGATGTTTGGTCAAAGAAGATGAAGACCATCTTGGTTGCAAATGATTTGTGATAACTTGTGGTCAGTGGGTTCACAGATGTGACTGACCCAAATGCTTTTGCAGCCTTAACAAATGGCTAGAAGAACTAGCTGAAAGAAACAAAGAGAAATGATGCAAAATCCCTCAGTCTAATTGAGGTAGCCTTCACAGAGGCTATTTTTCCCAGAATAACAGTAGCTAACTATGCAAAGGAGGCCTGGCGGATTCTTGAAAATAGTTACAAAGGTACTGACAAGGTGAAGTTAGTGAAACTCCAGTTGCTATGGAGAAATTTTGATATCTTGCAAATGAAGGATGGAGAGTCTATTTCAGACTTCCATACAAGGATCTTGACCTTGATAAATTACATGAGGATTAATGAAGAAACTAAGGAAGAGAAAAGGATTATTGAGAAAATCCTTAGGAGTCTGCCCTTGAGATTTGACTCGATTTTCATAGCAATAGAAGAGGCCAAGGACCTCTCCAAGATGACAATAGGTGAGTTGATGGGTTCCCTTCATTTACCCATGAGCATCAGTTGAATAGATCCGCTCCTTCCCTAGAGCAAGCCTTCAAAGCTCAGAGTAGTGTGAGAGGTAGGGGAAGAGGATGAAACAATAGAGGTAAAAGCAGAGGTAGAAGCAACTCTGGAAGAGGAGGCTCAAACAACTAAGAATATGGACCAAGCACCTCACAACAGGACTCCCACAACAAGAAGAGTAAGAACTCCAACTAGAGGTGTGATAAGTCAAATATGCAGTGTTATTACTGTCACAAGTATAGTCATTATAAAAATGAGTGCAAGAAAAAATAACGTGACCAAGGGAGTCAAAATGCTCATGTAGCAAATGAGGATAATACTGAAAATGAAAAACAATCTAAGGTGTTTATTGTATGCAACCTTGCTGAGTAGAGAAGGGCTGAAGTATGGTATTTGGATAGTGGGTGTAGCAACCACATGAGTGGTAATGCAAACCTAATTGCCTCCATTGACAAGAATGTCAAGTCTAATATCATGATGGAGAACAGTCAAAAGGTTCCTATAATGGGAAGAGGCATCATCACAATCCTAACCAAGAAAAGTGAGAAAAGATAGATCTAGGATGTCTATTATGCCCCAGGCATAAAACATAACCTATTGAGCATTGGAGAGATGGTGCAAAATGGTTATATAATCCTAATGGATAAATGTGCATGCATCCTCTATGACAAGGATGGTAGCAAGAAGGTCATTGCAACAATGTAGATGACGAGGAATTGGATATTCCCCCTTAGGTTGCATTCTCTAGTGCTATCCAAAGCTACACACTAGATGGCTCCAGAGAGCTCTGGAGTCAACCAGATGGCATCTATAGCAGTGGCTCAGTATGCAGC
The DNA here is from genome assembly GCA_027924645.1 of Cunninghamia lanceolata. Classification (NCBI taxonomy): domain Eukaryota; kingdom Viridiplantae; phylum Streptophyta; class Pinopsida; order Cupressales; family Cupressaceae; genus Cunninghamia; species Cunninghamia lanceolata. The sequence continues at coordinate 2,264,081 of BSBN01000007.1, forward strand.
CTTCAAGACAGTCATCAAAGACCCATCCAAGCTTTGGCATTTAAGGTATGGGCACTTAAGGTTTTCTAGTTTAAGTCTTTTGTTGGCAAAAAAGGCATGGTTAGAGGGCTTCCAACATTTTTTTATCCCAATAGGAAATGTGAAGCTTGCATTTTAGAAAAGCAACACAGGAAGCCCTTTCAATCAAGGCATTCTAGAAGAGAAAGAGTGCCACTAGAGCTGGTGCATTTAGATTTGTGTGGAACATGAAGACCCACACCCTAGGTGGGAATGTATATTTTATGACCTTCATTGATGACTATAGCAGAAAGACATGGATTTATTTCTTGACGAATAAATCTGAAGCATTTGAGAAGTTCAAAGAGTTTAAGGCCTTGGCTGAGAAGCAAAGTGGCTGGTATATCAAGGTCCTCAAAATGGATAGAGGGGGAGAGTACATCTCTAAACAATTTATGAATTTCTACAAGTATAAAGGCATTGTGAAACAATTCACAATAAGGTACACTCCAAAGGAAAATGGAGTTGCTAAGAGGAAGAACAGAACCATCATAGAGATGACAGCAAGCATGTTGAAGGCTAAGGGACTGCTAAATGATTATTAGGGTAAGGCAATAGCAACAACAGTATACCTGCTAAACAGAAGTCCCACAAAGGCTGTAAGGGACAAAATTCTACAAGAAGTGTGGATAAATGACAAATGGAGCATGGAACACCTACAAATTTTTGGGTGCATGGCATATGCATTAGTGCCAAAAGATAAAAGATAGAAGTTTGATGACAAAGTGATGCAAGAGGTACTCCCTCTTGTTGCTGCAAACGAATTCCACAAAACAATACACAAATTGCAAACACAAATTTCTATATTTTATTCAACTCAATAACTCATTACATTAAACTTTCAACAAATATACAAATCTACAACAAAAATATTTTTTACATCCACATTCATGGCCTCTCAACTTCTATAGAAAACTCCTTTCTTTCCCTCACACTCTCATATCATTCTTCTTTGCTTCATAAGCCCCTCTCATGGGCTAAGATCTCCCAATCTCCCTCTAAGAAATCTGTTTCAAAACAACAATCAAATTCTCTTTTAAGCACTTCCGCAATCAACTATGTTTGGCTTTCCATCTTCCCCATTTTTATCCACACAAAGATCAGCCAAATAGAAGTGGCTTTCCATCTTTACCAAGGTTTAAACTCCCTCCATTTCTAATGCCCTTTCAGCTCCTATTATATGTCTCTTTTCACTCATATTCTTTAATTTAATTCCCTTTTAAAAGAGATTTAGGCAACTTCTTGGTAGTTTTTTTGTAATGTTTAAATCCTCTTATTTTGGATGCTCAAACAAGAAAATCTGCCCCTCAATTAATTTTGAAGGCCTTCTTTGGCTTCTAAAGGAAAACATAATTAAAAAGAATGAATTAAAAGCTCAAGATTAGTTTTTAAACTTCCCTTAATGCCTAGCCAAATCAAATAACCAAAATGATGCTCTGAGTGTGTGAAATCAAGTGCCGGCAGGTGAAAAAATGAAAGTTCTTCGTTTTTCCTAAAAATTTGCCCAAAGGTGTGTTATGACCCCCTTAAGTCCTCTGCAGAAGGATTTTTCTCCAACCTTTTGGAATTATGAAATTTTAAAATTTATGTAAACCAGCGACACATTTTCGGCTTTAAAGACACAAATTTATGGCATGAATTTCTCCCGAACGGTGAAAGATATAACTTTGATTATTTTTTCACATTTGAAATGTTACCTCTAAGAATGCCCCTACAAAAGGATTTTACTCTAGCTTTTCTAGATTTTTGGGAATAAATTTTACAAAACTACCTGCGGAGTGTTGAAACTATGAACTGACAAAAGTTGGATTCTTGCAATTTTGTGCTAAATTTAAATTTTTGTGATGTCGAGAGATGCCAATGACCACCATACCAAATCAAAACTAAAAACTAAATCTAAAAATATTTTTGGGTGATGTTGATTGCTAGTCCGCCCAGATGCTCTTGCATTAGACACGCCGAGTAGGAAAATTTTATGAGTAGGACTCACAAAATGGAGTTGAGTAGTGGGACTACTCTTTTAGGTTGAATGCAACCTACAGAAAACACCATTGTTGAATTAGACAAAAAAATATCTTCCTCTGTCTCTTCCAGCACTTAGTCGGGACACTTGTCGTCCTCCTCCACCAAGTGTGCACCTTTTTCCTCCTTCCTCTCATGGACTCATGTCCACCATAGCCCAGCCTCCTCCAAATTCTCTCTCCACTCCTCGCCTCCTTCATGGGATCCAACCCACCATCATCCAGTCTCCTCCACCAAAATCTTGTATCACAACCTATAACATCCGCATACAAATCTACACCTACAACTTCACCATTCTGCATAACTGTAACTATATATAACCTTGTACTAACAATATTCATCTGTACCATTTCTACATTCACTTCTTCTTTCATATTCATCATCTCATTTGAATCTACAATACAAGATTCAAGAAAACTATTTTTTACCTCTTCTTCCTTTGCTGCTGTGACAACACCTTGTTCATCCTCTACTGCAACTTTTTCATATTCACCAACCACTGCTAGCACCATCATCGTGTCCTCTAGAGGACTCACAACTGTTGTAACATTATCCTCTTCAACTATTGCAACATTACATTGTTCATCAATTTCTGTTGCGATCTCACCATCTTCCTCTACAACTATATCCTTTTTCTTTTCATCCTCAGAAATCTCTGCCATAGCCTTTTCTCTTTCTTCTTTATTCTCAGCCACTGTTGCACTTTCCTCTTCTTTTTCAATCTCTTTATGTATGCCTCCATTAGGGCATACTGCTGCAACTTCTTTCATCACTTCCTCTTGTTTACCCTGCAATGGATTCAAAACATACTCTTCCCCATCCTTTATTATGTTATATGTATAAATTCTCTGCCATTATGTATCACTTATGTATCATAGAGCCATGGTCGACCCAATAAAATATGGCATATATCCATAGGTTGTATATCACATACAATCTCATCCTTATATCTATGAATCTAAAAATCAACAATACATTGTTCACTTACCCATATATGATGATCTCCTTGCAACCAAGAAATACTATAAGGGTTTGGATGCTTTCTTCTCTTCAATTTCAACTTCTTGACCATCTCTAATGACACCAAATTATCTATGCTACTATTGTTCACAACCACTCTGCAACACTTTCCACCTGACTTGTAAATAGTTTAAAACACAATGCTCCTCTGGATGGGCTCTTGCTTCTCTTTTTGTGGATTCATAAATTCTTTCTTCATCATAAAACATTCTCCTAGCTTCCAAGACATTTTGTCAAACACTTTCCACACAACCTCAACCTACAACCTACACAAAACTCATAACCTGCAATTTATAGCTTCACCACTTCTCTTTTCCACCTACAGGTCTTGCTATAGACTCTACATGCTCAAGACCTCTAACTCTGATACCATTTGATGCAAGAGGTACTCCCTCTTGCTGTTACAAATGAATTCTACAAAACAATACACAGATTACAAACACAAATTTCTATATTTGATTCAACTCAATAACTCATTACATTACACTTTCAACAAATATACAAATCTACAACAAAATATTTTTTACATCCATATTCATGGCCTCTCATGGCCTCTCAACTTCTACAGAAAACTCCTTTCTTTCCCTCACACTCTCATAGCATTCTTCTCTGCTTCATAAGCCCCTCTCATGGGTTGAGATCTTCTAATCTCCCTCCCAAAAATATATTTCAAAACAGCAATCAAATTCTCTTTTAAACACTTCTGCAATTAGCTATGCTTGGCTTTCCATCTTCCCCAACATTTATTCACACAAAGACTAGCCAAATAGAAGTGGCTTTCCATCTTTACCAAGGTTTAAACTCCCTCCATTTCTAATGCCCTTTCAGCTCCTATTATACACTCTTTTCACTCATTCTTTTATTTAATTCCCTTTTAAAAGAGACTTAGGCACCTTCTTGGTAGTTTTTTTTAATGTCTAAATCCTCTTATTTTGGATGCTCAAACAAGAAAATCTACCCCTCAATTAATTTCAAAGGCCTTCTTTGGCTTCTAAAGGAAAACATAACTAAAAATAATGAATTAAAAGATGAAGATTATTTGTTAAACTTCCCTTAATGCCCAACCAAATCAAATAACCAAAATGATGCTATGAGTGTGCGGAATTGGGTGCTGGCAGGCGAAAAAATGAAAGTTCTCTGTTTGTCCTAAAAATTTCCCAAAGGTGTGTTATGACCCCCTTAGGTCCTCCACAGAAGGATTTTGCCCCAGCCTTCCAGAATTATGAAATTTTAAAATTTTCATAAACCAGTGAAACACTTTCGACTTTAAAGACACAAATTTCCGGCATTAATTTCTCCCAAATGGTGAAAGATATAACTCTGATTCTTTTTGCATATTTTAAATGTTACCTCCAAGAATGCCCCTACAAAAGGATTTTACTCTAGCTTTTCTAGATTTTTGGGAATAAATTTTACAAAACTACCTGTGAAGTGCTGAAACTGTGAACCAACAAAAGTTTGATTCTTGCAATTTTGTGCCAAATTTGAAGTTATGTGATTCTGAGAGATGCCAATGACCACCATACCAAATCAAAACTAAAAACCAAACATGAAAATATTTTTGGGTGATATTGATTGCCAGTCCACCTGGATGCTCTTGCATCACAAAGGAGAAAAGTCCATCTTCATTGGGTATAGTAAAGAATCCAAAGGCTACAAGTTGTACAACCCTATCACCAAGAAGGTTATAATCAACAGGGATGTAGAATTCATTGAGAATGAATCATGGGATGGCACAGTTGACACTACCACAGGCATCTCAGCAATAATACCCATAGATGATGAAGGTGGAAATGAAGGAGGTACTTCTAGCAATGAAGTAGAACTAGCTCTGAAGTACTCTAAATCCAACTCTGGAGCTCTTCGGAGCCATCCCAAGAGCACTTCAGAGTCAGTCAATTCAATACTGCAACAATAGAATCTTCGGAACACTCTAGAGTCATGCAACAGTAACTCTAGAAGCAGTTCAAATCCTATGCTTGCTTCTCTAATGCTGAGAAAGACAAAGAGTATGAGGGACATTTATGAAAATGTAAGGTATGATGATTTAGATGAAAGTCTAGACTTTGCTTTGTTCTCTCATGGTGGTCCAACAAATTTTGAAGAGGTTGTCAAAGAAGAAAAATGGTGTAAGGCCATGGATGAGGAGTTGGATGCAATAGAAAAGAATGAGACATGGGAGTTAACTACTTTACCCAAGGGTAAACAAGTGATTGGAGTCAAGTGGGTCTATAAGACCAAGAGTACTATTGAGGGAAAGATAGAAAAGGATAAAGCAAGGTTAGTTGTCAAGGGATACAAACAACAGCTTGGAAGAGATTATGATGAGACCTATGCAGCAATTGCAAGGTTCGAAACTGTGCAGGTAGTCATAGAAATTGTAACCTAGGACAAGTGGAAGGTATATCAAATAGATGTGAAGTCAACCTTCCTTAATGGAGTATTGAAAGATGAGGTATATGTGGAGCAACCACTTGGCTATGAAGTCCTAGGGCATGAAGACAAGGTGTACAGGCTTCGGAAAGCTCTCTATGGGCTTAAGCAAGCACCTCGGGCATAGTACAGCAGGATGGATTCCTATCTGCTGAGTAATGGCTTTAGCAAAAACAACAGTGAGCCAACACTCTACATCAAAGTAGCCAATGGCAAGATTTTAATTGTTATTTTGTATGTAGATGATTTGATTTTTACTGCCTGAATAGTGACCTCTTCATTGATGATTTCAAAGAGGTAATGAAGAAAGAGTTTGAGATGACTGACCTAGGCCTACTAAAATATTTCCTAGGTATCGAGGTCCAACAATTAGAGCATAGCATACTTATTTCACAAACTAACCATGCCAAATAGATTTTGAAAAGATTTAAAATGCAGAACAACAAGCCTGCACCAACACCAACAGCTACAAGTCTGAAACTGAGCAAGGAGGACAGAAGCAATAAAGTGAGCCCAACCCTATACAAGAGCATGCTTGGAAGTCTAATGTATTTGACTGCTACAAGGCCTAATTTAATGTATGTGGTAAGCTTGATATCTAGGTTCATGAAGAAACCTAAGGACACATAGTGGCAAGCAGGAAAGAGAATCCTGAGATATGTCAATGGCACACAAAGCTATAGCATATTGGACACCGCATCTAGTGAGTTTGAGCTGGTTGGTTACATGAATAGTGATTGGTCAAGAAGTGTAGATGAAAGGAAGAGCACATTTGGATATGTGTTCCACATGGGTTCAAGACCCATTACATGGGCATCAAAGAAGCATCCCATAGTTTCTCTCTCCACAAGAGAAGCTGAGTATATAGCAACAAATGCAACATGTCAAGCTATTTGGTTGAGAAGAATCCTTGTAGATTTGAATGAACAACAAGAAGATGGTACAACCATTTTTTGTGACAACATTTCCTCCATAGCTATGACCAAGAATCTAGTCTTCCATTGATGAAGCAAACACAAAGAAATCCGTTATCACTTCATAAGGGAGTTAGTGGAGCACAGAGAGATTGAAGTATAGTTTTGTAGGTCGGAGCAGTAGCTCGTTGACATTTTTACTAAGGCACTATCTAAGGAGAGCTTTGAACGCCTGAGAGAAAGCTCAAACATTGTGGACAGCTCCAGATTTTAGTTCTAGAAATAAAGCTCTAGAGAGCTCCAGAGAACTATAGATAGCTCTGGAGATACAGAATGAAAAATGTATGTGGCTCCAGATTAAGGAGAGTGTTAGAAAATATAATCTAGAGCGTGCAATTAATGCACCTGCCCCATTAGAGATCAACCAGAGATCTCTCTCCTGCCGCCTTGACCAAATCTTTAATGCCATTTGCTGGCCCGTCAGATAACTATTAATACTAGTTAGTTTCATTAATTGTTAGTTGGTGAGTTTGAATTTTGAGTGGTAGAATTTTTGGGTGAAGGAATAGACAAAAGGAAAGAATGTGAAGATAGCTAGCAGCAAAGAAAAGGAGTAAAGAATATTGCATGCAATAGCAGTATAGTAGTGAAGAGCAGAGAAGATTTGTTGCAATAGCAACAAGAAGAATATTGCAGAGAGTGTAAATTGTTAATTTCATATAACCTAGCTATAGATTAATTGCACAATAAATTCACATAATAGAACCTCTATTTGATTTACAACAATCAATACTCTGGGTTAATTAACAGCAAATAATAGTGGAAGCAATAATAACAATAAGCCAATCACAAATAGACAATAACATAGATATACCCAGGAAACCCTAGTGTGGGGAAAAACCTGCAACTGTTGGATCTTCTATTCAGCCTAACAATAAACTTTCTCTTCAAAGATACAATATGAGTTCGCTATAGAAATCTTATATATAGAGCCCAGCTGCTTTACTTAATGTGCAAGTAAAGAAACTTTCGTTGCTTTATTTAGCTTTAAATCACACATAAAATCACTCTTGATTTTATCTCAATCTCACAAACTAAAGAAAAAAATATTCTATTCTTAGATTAAAAAAACTGTTGTTGCTGAAAATCCAACTCGAGTTGCTTTAAAGCAACTCCACTTTAAAACAACTCCACTCCACCTTTCAAGCTAGAAAATCAACACTCCCTCTTAGCGAGGAAGGTGTTCTGCACAACACCCAACTTATCCCTGAAGAGTACAAACTTATTCTTCATCAAGGCCTTGGTCAGGATGTCTGCTATTTGCTGGTCCATAGGAATGTACTGGAGCTTCGCTGTCCCCTTCTCCACACAATCTCTGATGAAGTGGTACTTGATCTCAATGTGCTTTAACTTGTCATGAAACACTGGATTTGCAGAGAGTTTGATACAACTCTAATTATCACAGTAAATGGCTGTAGGATCTAACTCCTGATCAAAGAGCCTAGCTAGAAGTTTTCAAATCTAGATAGCCTCACATGTAGCCATACTAGCTACCATATACTCAGCCTCCGTAAAACTCAGTGCAACTGACTTTTGTTTCCTGCTATACCAAGAGACTGCTCCTAATCCCAAACTGAAACTACACCTTGAAGTGCTCTTTCAATCAGTTGTACTGCCTGCCCAATCTGCATCGGTGAACCCCTCAATCTTCACTCCATCCTACTGAACATACTTCAACCCATAATCAATTGTGCCTCAGAGATACCTCAAAACATGTTTTGCAACTATCCAGTGCACACGTTTAGGTTCCACCATAAACTGACTAAGTGAGTTCACTACAAAACAAATGCCTAGCCTGGTGTTGACCAGATACATAAGAGAGCCTATCAATTGTCTGTATAAAGTTGGGTCCACTGCCTCTGATCTGGAAGCGTCAATCTTCTTCTAGTTGGTCACAAGTAGCATGGACATGGGCTTACAGTCCTCCATCCTGAATTGCTTTAGTATATCAATTATGTACTTTCCTTGTCCAAGGAAGATCTCTCCCTCTTTATGTCGTACCTCCAATCCCAGAAAGTAGTACATCAACCCCAAGTTTATCTCAAACTCTCCTGCAAGATCCCACTTGCAGTGGGCTATGAGCTCCTCTGACCCTGTGAGAAATAGGTCATCAACATACAACACCAATATGAGAAGTTCATCCTTCACCTGAACATAGTACAGGTTCGGATCTACAAGACTCTTGATGAAGCCCACACTCTGCAAGTAACTGTCAATACATGAATACCATGCCCTAGGAGCCTGCTTGAGCCCATATAGTGCTCTCCTCAACCTGCATACATGAGAATCCCTCCCATGTGCTTCAAATCCTTCTGGTTGTTCTATGTAAATCTCTTCCTCAATCTCTCCGTTGAGGAAGGCCATCTTTACATCCATCTGGTGAATCCTCCAACCCATTTGCGCTGCTATAGAAATGATAGCTCTTATGGATGAGTACCTGGCTACTGGAGCAAAAGTCTCATCATAGTTGACTCCTTCCTTCTGAGAAAACCCCTTAGCCACAAACCGAGCTTTGAACTTTTCCACACTACCATCTGCAGCATGCTTAATCTTATACAGCCATTTTGAGCCCACCACGGACTTATCTTTGGTCGAGGTACTACATCCCACACGTTGTTCTTCATGATGGAAGAATACTCTTCCACCATAGCATCCCTCCATACTTGGTGCTTGGACACTTCCTGAAAGCTGGAAGGCTCCTCTTCAATTAATTCACTCATAAGTGCCACATAATCAAAATAACGTTTGGGATATTTTCTCTGTCTGACTGAATCTTGTGGCTCACCAACATATTCATGGGCCTCTCTCAGTTTTTGCTCAGCTGTCCTGTTTCTCTTCTTCTTAGTAATAAGAATCTGAGGCTGAGGAATTATGTGTTCCTCCTTCTGATCAATTTGCTCGGCCTGCTTGCTTTGCTCTCCAACTTGTAGAACTAAAGTTTGAGGGATTTGTTCTACCTCAACTGTGGGAGATTGCTTCTCCTCTTTCATCAAGTTGCTAGACTTCTGAAGAGCACTCTCTTCCTCAAACTTCACATCTCTGCGAACAACTATTTTCTTGAGGGCAGGAATGTAAACTCGATAGGCCTTAAAAGTTTCACTGTACCCAACAAGGATACCCTTATCTACAGTTGGTTCCAACTTGGTTCTCTTCTCCACAGGAATGTGACAATACACAAGGCATCCAAAGATGTGAATGTGCCCCAAATCTAGTTTCTTACCACTGAACGCCTCTTCTAGAGTCAATTTGCCCAACACTTTGTCAGGGATCCTATTCTGCAAATACACAACTGTATTGCAAGCTTCTACCCATAAGAACCAAGGGAGATCCTGATCATGAAGCATGGCCTTGACTGCTCCAACTATAGCCCTATTTTTCCATTCAGTAACCCCATTCTGCTGAGGGTTGTACGGAACTGTCAACTCTTTCTTGATACCTTCTTGAGAACAGAAATCTTTGAAGGCATTCAAGATATACTCACCTCCATTATCAGACCTCAGTATCTTGATCTTCCTCCCTGTTTGGTTCTCCACAGGAGTCTTAAACTATTTGAACCTACTGAAGACCTCATCTTTGTTCTTCAGAAAATATATCCACATCTCCCTGGAGAAGTCATCAATGAAAGTAACATAATACTTATACCCATTCAAGGATACTGTTGACATGGGGACACACACATCTGAGTGTACAAGATCCAAAATCCATTTGGATCTAGTGTCACTACCTGGAAAACTTGATGTAGAGGTAGGAGGACAAAACTCAACTCTTCATATTATTCAAGACAACATACTCAACAGTCATGCTTCTAGGCATTCTTGCGGGCATTCTTGACTTACCTTGAAATAACACATTTTGAGAAACCATCAACAAAATTACCTTGGCAAACTTTGGCAGACTTTGTACCAACTCAACATATAAAATATAGTCTCACAAGCCCTTCTTCCAGTTTAGTATCCTCAACAATAACCTATTTCTCTTATTGACTGTCCAAACTCCTAGTAGCCCTACCTATCATAATTGTCATGGATATCTTTCAAATTAGCCTTCATTCTAAGACTATGAAGGCACTTTTGGACACACTTTATTCCATTTTAAAACATATCAAAAATTAAGATACCTTTGTTTTGTAACAACACTCCAAACTAAAGACTGTCATGCTCCAATTAAGCCTAAATAGGCTTCCAAACTGTCGCTCTTGTGTCATTCTTGGCATTCTTCCAATACATGGATCCTGTAAACTTTACCATGGATTAAAAACATTTAAAACATCTTATTTAACCCCCTCCTAGGGTTTCCAACCATCATTAAGACACACTATTGCCTCATACTCAGTCATGATAGTGACTATTACACTCAGTCCTGATAGGACAGACTTCTCTAAGGGTATAAACCTCAATCCATTTGCCAAACTCAATGTATGGAATATGGAATTATCTCACTTCTTCCTTTACCAAACCAAAACCATCATAAAATATGTTCAACCCATACTAAAATCATAAAAATCACATCATTTTTGCCCTTTTACCAATCTTAAACAAGACAGAACAATACTAGGGCATGATAGAAATAGGACCAAACTTCCTCCATAAACTCTGCACTCTTGGAATCATAGAAAATACACATAGAACTATCATTTGCCCAATTTTTATCTTATTCCATATGGTAAATTAGGAGAAACACCATTTTAAATGCTCGTTGTTACCCTAGAATAGGGTTTTTAACTATTTTTACAAGAATTGCAATATCTCACTCAAATCCTCACCAATCTTCATCAAACAAAATAGAATAGGAAGGTGATTGAAGAATATAACACTTACAATCAATTAGACATCCATTCATGCTCGTACAGATCCATACAAGGCCTGGAAACACAAAATTTATGTAGGAAAACACATAAAACAGTGCCTTTATTGATTCAACCTCAAATCTACAATCACCCATGAATTACAAAATGCATTCAAGGTCTATTTAAATATTTTCCAACCTTTAGAACCAACTACAACTAATTTTTAACTTCCTTATCACAAGATGACCTTTCATCTTCCCACCATTTGCACTTCTTTGCAACTTTACAATGTTGTGACAACTTTTGCATTTTGCAAGAAATGGACTCAAAACTTGAACTTTAACCTTCCTAATGACTTCAACATATGAAATATGACTCAAATGACCTTACTATAACATTGAATCTTTAAAATTGACTCAAATTCCAAAAATTGGTCTATGGAAACATTAATTTGTCAAGGTGCTCCTGCACCATACAACCAACCAACAAAACTTTCCAAGTCCCTTGGAAACATATTGTATCAACTTTGTTTTATGTCCTGTCATCTTCTCATCTACTCCCATTGGTGGAATACTCTTCAGGCTACAACCTCAATTCAGGTATCCATCTTTCTCACTGCCTTACCACACAACTCACCAACTCAGCAAACCATCCATCTTACCCAACAGTAGATCCTGGAAGATGCACTTACCACTCTCTCCTTGGTGGTGTCACTCTCTCTGCACCTTCTCCCCAGCTTAATCTCTGTTGGAGGATAGTAAACATAGACTTTTCCTTGTTTGTTGCCAACACATTCTCTGGCAACTCTTTCTCTCTTGCAGCTTTAAGATGGATCAAGCACCTGCAACCAATAACTCAGTAACAACTCAACCAACCAGTCAGAATCTTGCTAGCTCTAATACCAATCTGATGAAGAGGTAGGAGGAAAAAACTCAACTCTTCATATTATTCAAGACAACATACTCAACAGTCATGCTTCTAAGCATTCTTGGAGGCATTCTTGACTTACCTTACAAGAACACATTTTGAGAAACCATCAACAAAATTACCTTGCAAAACTTTGGCAGACTTTGTACCAACTCAACATATAAAATATAGTCTCACAAGCCCTTCTTCCAGTTTAGTATCCTCAACAATAACCTATTTCTCTTATTGACTGTCCAAACTCCTAGTAGCCCTGCCTATCATAACTGTCATGGATATCTTTCAAATTAGCCTTCATTCTAAGACTATGAAGGCACTTTTGGACACCCTTTATGCCATTTTAAAACATATCAAAAATTAAGATACCTTTCTTTTGTAACAACACTCCAAACTAAAGACTATCATGCTCCAATTAAGCCTAAATAGGCCTCCAAACTATCACTCTTGTGTGATTCTTGGCGTTCTTCCAATACATGGATCCTGTAACCTTTACCATGGATTAAAAATATTTAAAACATCTTATTTAACCCCCTCCTAGGGTTTCCAACCATCATTAAGACACACTATTGCCTCATACTCAGTCATGACAGTGACTGTTACACTCAGTCCTGACAAGACAGACTTCTCTAAGGGTATAAACCTCAATCCATTTGCCAAATTCAACATATGGAATATGGAATTATCTCACTTACTTCCTTTACCAAACCAAAACCATCATAAAATATGTTCAACCCATAGTAAAATCATCAAAATCACATCATTTCTACCCTTTTACCAGTCTTAAACAAGATAGAACAGTACTAGGGCATGATAGAAATAGGACCAAACTTCCTCCATAAACTCTGCACTCTTGGAATCAATGAAAATACACATAGAACTATCATTTTCCTAGTTTTTATCTTATTCCATCAAGTAAATTAGGAGAAACACCATTTTAAATGCTCATTGTTACCCTAGAACAGGGTTTTTAACTGTTTTTACAAGAATTGCAATATCTCACTCAAATCCTCACCAATCTTCATGAAATAAAATAGAACAGGAAGGTGATTGAAGAATCTAACACTTACAATCAATTAGACATCCATTCATGCCCGTACAGATCTGTACAAGGCCTGGAAACACAAAATTTATGTAGGAAAAGACATAGAACAATGCCTTTATGGATTCAATCTCAAATCTACAATCACCCACGAATTACAAAATGCATTCAAGGTCTATTTAAATCTTTGCCAACCTTTAGAACCAACTACAACTAATTTTTAACTTCCTTATCACAAGATGACCTCTCATCTTCCCACCATTTGCACTTCTTTGCAACTTTACAATGTTGTGACAACTTTTGCATTTTGCAAGAAATGGACTCAAAACTTAAACTTTAACCTTCCTAATGACTTCGACATATGAAATATGACTCAAATGACCTTACTACAACATTGAATCTTCAAAATTGACTCAAATTCCAAAAATTGGTCTATGGAAACATTAATTTGTCAAGGTGCTCCTGCACCATACAACCAACCAACAAAACTTTCCAATTCCCTTGGAAACATATTGTATCAACTTTGTTTTCTGTCCTATCATCTTCTCATCTACTCCCATTGATGGAATACTCTTCAGGCTGCAACCTCAAGTCAGGTATCCATCTTTCTCACTACCTTACCACACAACTCACCAACTCAGCAAACCATCCATCTTACCCCACAGTAGATCCTGGAAGATGCACCTACCACTCTCTCCTTGGTGGTGTCACTCTCTCTGCACCTTCTCCCCAACTTAATCTCTGTTGGAGGATAGTAAACACAAACTTATCCTTGTTTGTAGCCAACACATTCTCTCACAACTCTTTCTCTCTAGCAGCTTTAAGATGGATCAAGCACCTGCAACCAATAACTCAGTAACAAATCAACCAACCAGTCAGAATCTTGCTAGCTCTGATACCAATCTGATGCAAAGGTAGGAGGAAAAAACTCAACTCTTCATATTATTCAAGACAACATACTCAACAGTCATGCTTCTAGGCATTCTTGGAGGCATTCTTAACTTACCTTGCAATAACACATTTTGAGAAACCATCAACAAAATTACCTTGGCAAACTTTGGCAAACTTTGTACCAACTCAACATATAAAATATAGTCTCACAAGCCCTTCTTCCAGTTTAGTATCCTCAACAATAACCTATTTCTCTTATTGACTGTCCAAACTCCTAGTAGCCATGCCTATCATAATTGTCATGGATATCTTTCAAATTAGCCTTCATTCTAAGACTGTGAAGGCACTTTTGGACACCCTTTATGCCATTTTAAAACATATCAAAAATTAAGATACCTTTGTTTTGTAACAACACTCCAAACTAAAGACTGTCATGCTCTAGTTAGGCCTAAATAGGCTTCCAAACTGTCACTCTTTTGTCATTCTTGGTGTTCCTCCAATACATGGATCCTGTAAACTTTACCATGGATTAAAAACATTTAAAACATCTTATTTAACCCCCTCCTAGGGTTTCCAACCATCATTAAGACACACTATTGCCTCATACTCAGTCATGACAGTGACTGTTACACTCAATCCTGACAGGACAGACTTCTCTAAGGGTATAAAGCTCAATCCATTTACCAAATTCAATGTATGGAATATGGAATTATCTCACTTACTTCCTTTACCAAACCAAAACCATCATAAAGTATGTTCAACCCATACTAAAATCATCAAAATCACATCATTTTTGCCCTTTTACCAATCTTAAACAAGACAGAACAATACTAGGGCATGATAGAAATAGGACCAAACTTCCTCCATAAAATCTGCACTCTTGGAATCAGTGAAAATACACATAGAACTATCATTTTCCCAATTTTTATCTTATTCCATCAGGTAAATTAGGAGAAACACCATTTTAAATGCTCGTTGTTACCCTAGAACAGGGTTTTTAACTATTTTTACAAGAATTGCAATATCTCACTCAAATCCTCACCAATCTTCATCAAATAAAATAGAATAGGAAGGTGATTGAAGAATATAACACTCACAATCAATTAGACATCCATTCATGCCCGTACAAATCCGTACAAGTCCTGGAAACACAAAATTTATGTAGGAAAATGCATAAAACAGTGCCTTTATTGATTCAATCTCAAATTTACAATCACCCATGAATTACAAAATGCATTCAAGGTCTATTTAAATCTTTGCCAACCTTTAGAACCAACTACAACTGATTTTTAACTTCCTTATCACAAGATGACCTTTCATCTTCCCACCATTTGCACTTCTTTGCAACTTTACAATGTTGTGACAACTTTTACATTTTGCAAAAAATGGACTCAAAACTTAAACTTTAACCTTTCTAATGACTTCAACATATGAAATATGACTCAAATGACCTTACTACAACATTGAATCTTCAAAATTGACTCAAATTCCAAAAATTGGTCTATGGAAACATTAATTTGTCAAGGTGCTCCTGCACCAAAACTGATCTTGGCATATTTCCTAAGAGCACAACCATTGCACACCTTATGGTTTTATGTCTTCATCTCAGGCAGCCCCATCACTATTTCCTTGAGCACATTAAGTGCTCCATGGTGAAGATGAGCCATCCTCCAATGCCACAATTCTCCTAGCCCTCTACAGCTGCTTACCAACGCATGTGCTAGCTCAAACTATAACTGAAACAAGCTGCCATGTTTGACTCCAATCACTTTTGCAACCTTGGAATCCTTGGGACAAATATAGACTTTGCCCCTTTCAAAGGTTATGATGTAACCCTTGTCCTCCAAAGTAGAAACTGAGATTAAATTCTTCATCATGCCAGGGACATACAACACATCCTCCACCAACAAGGGTTTGCCAGACTCCCTCTGAAATTTGATGGTGCCAATACCAGTTGCACGGTACTTGGCATTGTCTCCGAGCTCAATATAGAAATCCAGTGTCTTCTTCTCCAACTTGGTGAAGCATTCTCTGACTCCCATCATGTGGTAAGAAGCCCCACTGTCAATATACCATACCCTGTTGGCAATTAAACTTGAGAGGCATGCAATGAGAGAAAACTCATTCTCAAATTGTGATGCAAACCCATCCACCTCTGTTGTGGCAGCAACTTGCTTCTTTTGCTTGTCCTTTTTTTTCTTATTCAGACATTGGCTGGCATAGTGACCCATTTGATGGCAGAAAAACATTTGATCTTGCTCAGATCTTTCTTCTTCCCACTCTTGGAAGAACCTTCTGATTGCTCTTTATTAGACTTTTGCTTGCCCTTGCTTGCAAGAGCAAGATTTTCTTCATCTTGACTCTTGTTTGTCTGATCTCCTAGATGAGCACCTTCATAGATCTCCTCTTGAACGAAATCATCCCAAAGCCTTGCCCAATCAGGTAGCCGATCTCTGCTGACAACACACTTGACAAACACTTCCCAGTGCTTCGAAAAACCATTCAAGGCTATATACGCACCGACTCATCTTCAGCAATTGTCTCTCCAACAACAGCCAGTTCATCCCTAACCTATGTCAGCTTGGACAACTAAGAGGTCACACTCTCACCTTTAGACATCTTGGTGTTATGCAATTTATCCTTCAGCATCATCTTACAACTCTGATAGTCGCTCTGATAAAGTTTTGTGAGTGTATCCCACATCTCCTTAGCGGTGTCTTTCCCTGATAGATGAGGAATGAGATGATCTCTTACTCCATCTAGGATAATCCTATGAGCCTTGGCCTCCTTGACTTCATTTGAATCTAGGGCAACAGGATCATTTATTGGTGGTATCACCTTTATACCAGCATAGATCCATAGCCTATTCTCCTTGAGAATAGATGTAATCTGAACCTTCCATTGTAAGAAGTTAGACACACCCTCAAGCATGTCCTCATATCGAACACTGGTTACCATAGCCACAAAAGAAACTGGGGACGAAAAACTAATTTTTTTTCTTGAAATCTGCATCACAAATCTTGGCTTTGTATTTAGAGTTTAGAGCTCTGATACCATGTTAATTTCATATAACCCAGCTATAGATTAATTGCACAATAAATTCACAGAATAGAACCTCTATCTGATTTATAACAATCAATACTTTGGGTTAATTAACAGTAAATAATAGCGGAAGCAATAATAACAATAAGCCAATCACAAATAGACAATAACACAAATATACCCAAGAAACCCCAGTGTGAGGTAAAACCTGCAACTATTGGATCTTCTATTCAGCCTAACAACAAACTTTCTCTTCAAAGATACAATATGAGTTTGCTATAGCAATCTTATATATAGAGCCCAGCTGCTTTACTTAATGTGCAAGTAAAGAAACTTTCCTTGCTTTATTCAGCTTTAAATCACACATAAAATCACTCTTGATTTTATCTCAATCTCACAAACTCAAGAAAAAAAAACATTTTATTCTTAGATTAAAAAAACTGTTGTCGCTGAAAATCCAACTCGAATTGCTTTAAAGCAACTCCACTCCACCTTTCAAGCTAGAAAATCAACACAAATAATAGAGCTCCATGTAGCTCCAAACACACATAGTGATCAGTTAGAGGAATGAGCAGTGAATAGCTCCCAGAAAGTTCTAGAGTGCGTAGTATTTGTAAGGATAGAAGACAAATAGTTGTAGCTTTAGCAGTTGTATTTGTGTGATGTAAAATAGTTATATGATTAATAGAAATCTCTGTTTGTGTATTTTGCTTTGTGTCCCCTCTCTATCTATTTGTTTATTCTTCCTTCCAACAAATTCTAGTTTAATATGATTCTAAACACGAACTTAGGGAAACTTACTTGTTTCTATTCTAAAGTTCTATTTCAATAAAACTCTTATTTAAGAATTCACTTTAAAGACTTTAAACTTAAACTTCACTTGAGAATGAGAATAACTTTGAAAATATTGAGAGATGTTTTAAGATTTGAAATTTATATTAATTTGGTGTGGAAAAAAATTAAATTGTAACTTGAAAAAATCTTCAAGGATTTATTATGTTATTCAATTACAATAACTTAAAACTTTTAAGTTAACGAAACAATATTCAAGTACAATAAGTTAGACTTTTATATTAAGAAAACTATGATCTTAGAAATTTGAACATAAATTACAGGTTAACAAACATTCAACACCAACTAACCAATTTAACTCCAAAAATAAGTATTGATTGAGCTCCTTTCAAAAAAAAAAAAGATTTCATCGTATAGAAATGATTGTGTGGTCGATTCTCCCTCCACATTATAAAATGATATTGCAATTAAAAATTTGATCGAGAAAACTATATTCTATGACAAAAGAAAGATAAAATTCCTTATTGTGCCATTTGTGCTTATCGTCTGTAATTATCTTTGTAATTTAATGTTATTTAAATAGAAAATAATTGGAAAATTAAAACCATTAAAACATTCTTCTCACACCCCACTGTCTGTTCCATTTGGCGAGCCGAAACCGTACACAATATTCTTTACGACTCTGCAAATACTAACTGAATCATTTGCACGTATCTTCGTTTTCTTTTGCTCTCATGTGCTTTTCCTCATATATATGTTTCCTTCCATCAGTGTCAGAGAGAGAAAATCTCAGAAATCAACCCACTACAGTAAAGTTGTTTATGTCCGGTGAAATACTTGCCGTGATGAGATTTTCTTAAATTGGGTAACTGTACCAGCATTATTACATTCATGGGTGTTTTGTCTGTCCTTTACAATGTATTTTCATTGTTTATAAATGTTGGTTCTTTCTTAAACATGCACATATTGTGTTATGAAGTAAAGCAATCCACTAGTCATACAATAATAGAACAGACCAGACTTCTAGAAACCTATTAGTTCTTGCTATTGGCTATAGAATTATAGGTTTAGCTAGATACTAGCTAGTAATTAATTTTTCAGCTTTTAGCCAATTAAAATTGTGATGAATTTGGATTTATTTTTTAATGCATTTTGAAATAATACTATTCAGTGGTATATGTTCACTTTTTATTTAGAAATAAGGAAAAGACAGAAAATAAAGAAGTTCTTTACAATCTGATTGGGTAGAAACATTTGAGACCTTATTGCCTGCTTCACTGGATTGAGGCAGAGAAAGCGTGCTTTATAGAATATATATTAAGGTTTTCAACATTCAAAATATTCACGTTCAATAGGCTTCACTGTTTTGGTTTTAGTTGAATAAATAAAGGCAAAAATGATATACTAAGGTTTAACCAGCAGCTGGAAAAAATGTCTAGTGAACACGTCCAAACATGCACCACACATATCAGAGAAGAAATTATAACATACTCTGCAATTGTTTTTAGATTTGTTGATCTAATTGAATGAAATTGAATGCAGTGTGGTGGGAGGAGTGGTGATAGTAATAGGATTGTATGGTGTTTTGTGGGGCAAAGTGAATGACACAAGTTCTCCACTTTTACCAACTCTGAAATGCTCACCACTTGTCATTCCACTAATGATAGGAACAACCTTAATCTACAGAAACATTTGAATCCACTGCTGTTACTTTCAACATAAAAGCACAACCCTCCACAATATGAGGAAGACTATTTCTGCATTCAGTCTTGATGTAGGTTATTGAGTGGGTACGGCCGAGAATGAAGAAAATCATTTCGGCATGCATTTCTGGTTCGGTACATCTCTAGAATGTGACGTCAGTGGAATGTTGAGAGTGCTATTATCTAATCTTATGAGTGAATGAAAAAGATACTTTTGTAATTTCATAAGCTATAGTGCATGAAAGAAGTTCTTATTTTTGAATGAGTTTTCTTTTTTTATCAGTATTGTGTAGTGTCAGTTTGGTGTCCCAGTGAGAATCAAAGTTTAAGAATTGGGAGTATTATTATCTAATTTTATAAATGAATGAAAACTGACTTTTCCAACTCCATAAACTATAGTGTGTTAAGTTATCTTTATTTTTGAATGATTCTTTTTTAACATCATGCAATAGTTAATAGTGATATTGGTGTAGGAATACTTGTAAGGGTAGGGTCCCTTGTTATCTCATTTATTTAATAAAAAACATTGGTGTTGAATGATTAACCATTTTTAATTAAGAGTCAAAGTCTAGGAAACTGTAAGGGTAGGGTCCCTTGTTATCTCATTTATTTAATAAAAAACATTGGTGTTGAATGATTAACCATTTTTAATTAAGAGTCAAAGTCTAGGAAACCTCCATGCCACACTCATTATCAATAATTTATCTTCAATAATAAACCAAAATCCACTTAATAATACTTTTTATTTTTTAACTAAAAAAACTCCTCTTTTAACCTTATCCATAAAAATATAAAATCACTTCCAAAGCTATTAAAATAACTTTAAAAAAATGTGATTTTTTACTTTTTACCTTTCCATATTCTCCTAAGTTACAAGCATACTGCATTTATTAAATAACTATGTATTTTTCTAGGATAGTTTTTAATATGCCTTAGTCCAAAGCTCCAAAATAAATGTTGGCTATGGGAATAGATGAATACTTATAAATTTCAATTGGTGATTAATTGTATTTACTTATCATTAGTGTTTTTTTATTAAATATGTTATGCTCTTCAACTAAACATTACCTTATGTTGAGGCATGTTGTATTATATTTTATATGTATACACTAAACTATAGACTATTTTTTCTAATAATTAATATGGTATTAACAAGTATATTAATAGTGTAAATTGGTAATATTTATATGATTATTTTTTATATTTTTTTCCTTCAATTAAGAGCCAAGGACTGAGGCACGATCCCGACCTCATCACTTATGATGTCGGGGCCTTGCACTCAGCAATGATGTCGGGGCCTTGCACTCAGCAAGACTTGATCCCTGGTGGGCTCATTTGGAGCCATTCAACTTCACCAGCAGACCAAGGGCCCATTGACATTTTTATATTTTTGACTTATGGGACTTTGTATTGACTTGTGCCTAAATTCACACATTTTACATGGAATTTACATGGAAGTTGACAAATAAACTTGTCTTAGCTTTATTTCATCTCAACAAATTATAAAAGTCTTGACTCTTTGGTTAAATATATTGTTTGCCACTCTAGTTTAGATCTAGAAATGTAGAATTGAGCCAAGCCACTTCATTCAGAAAATTAGATCAAAGTACATCACCTTATGTTGAGGCATTTTGTTTAATATTTTATATACACTAAGCATTACCTTATGACATTTATATTTTATGTATACACTAAAAATTACCTTATATATGGATAAATTTTAAATTTTAAATTTTAGAAAGGAAAGGTTCATGTCTACAACCACAAGGTTGACCTTACAACCCCAAAAATGTCCCATGATCCATACATAGTCAAATCCAAGGGGATAATGGCTATATGGAGGTAGGTGCATGGATATATTTTATAAGTGTGCAAGGCTAAGATAATATATCAAAGTATGTGTGTATAAGAATAAGGTGAAGGCTAAATATATGGGGATGTGTGTGTATAGGATGGGTAAAAGAAAGGAAAATTAGCCCAACTTTGCACAAGATTGTACCATTTGTTGATATATACATGTATCAAGATATTTCCTCAAAATAGGTACAAAACTAAATGAGAAATGGCATGGCTACGAAAAATTTTACCATTACATTTTTCCCCAACAGTTTGAGGTGCATGTGAATCCTAACTGAATGGTCATGCATCTCAAAGTATATAGCACTCATAAACATACATGTAAACTAAATATTTAGACATTAAATTCTATGAAATGAGGTCTGCATAAAGTAATGGACCCTACAAGGTGTCATGGTCTAATTGTGTCCTTCATTATGTGCTTTGCATAGGAACCTACAAAATAGAGAAAAAGGGTACAATGAGTAGATTTTGTCTCACAAGTTAATATTAGGTATAAAATAGGAACTTGCCAACTATCTAAAAATTTGGAACAACAAGAAATGAGTAAAATTAGGAAAAAATCACCTATTTGAAAGATGAAAATGGTATGTTTGATGTGGTATCTATGGCATGACAAGGTGTATGAAGTGTAAGTCATGCCATGTGATAATGCTCTATCTATTCATAGTTATGAATCTAGATGTAGTACCTATCACTACTTGAAATCTCAACATAGGATGCAAGGAATTGAAGGATAGGGCATATAAGGAATTGAAGGATAGGGCATGTATTGTCACGAATATCCCTATGTTGAGCCTTCAGGTAGTGAAAGGTTCTACAAATACTATACATGAAAGTAAATCTCTTCTGTCAATAATCATGTAAGCATATGGACCATGTAAATAAATATAAAAAAAGAATACATCATGTGATAAGAATTATAATACAAATAGAATGATAAAGTGTGACAAGTATATATGAGTTGGAGATAGGATTTAAAATGTAATATTTCTAATAACATGGGTAATAAAAATGATCAAGTTTCCCTTAATGGCCAAGAACATCCATGTAAGTACATAAGGAACTATAATAATATATTCCCTCAATGTGGTGTCTAAGAGTATTAGTGCACAATGGTGTAGGTAAGATGATAGGTCTCTAGTGGATGTGGGTAGGAGCAAGGTAATGTGTGGGGGAAGGTATGATGTTGCTAGTGTATAAGGAGTATATGGTAAGGATATGGTTATAAAATCCTAAGATGTGATAAACAGAAGGTATCATGCGTCCCAATGTAAGGATATAAACATGAATGTGCAACATATATAAAGAGGAAAACATGATACCCCCAATGTAAATATTCATCATGGTAAGATCAAGTGTGATATGGTAAGGCATGTTTCCTCCAATGTAAGGATAAATTCTAGGGATATGCAAGAGGAACACAAATAGAATAAAGGGGATGATCTAGAAGCATAGTATAACAATGTATTCTCAATAAATGACTCTAAAAGTGAGATTTAAACCAATATAGTCTACATATGTAGGCTCTAAGTAAGCATTGTGTGTCAATATAAACTTAATGAGTATCAATGTAAACTTAAAAAATGACTTTAAAAGTATAATGTATCAATATAATCTCAAAATGTAATCTCTATGTAAACATGGTATAACAATGTGAGACCAATAGGCAGTGGTCAAACACTAAGAAATAAACATGGGCATAAGCATAGAATGAAGAAACAAGAAGCCAATATGGGAAAACAAACATGATAAAAGGGGAAAGACTATAAAAGCATAGTGGAATAAGAGACAAAAAGGTAAGCAAAAATAAGTGAGTAACCCAAATAGAAAAGAAAAATGGCATAAAACCAAGATGGGATAGAAAATAAAAAAGGTGGCAAAGTAACAGAAGGAACAACCTAAGTGGAAGAATAAGGGAAAAAAAGGCATATGAACTAAAATATATAAAAATAGATTGGCATAGTAAGTGAAATAAGGAATGTTCAATACCAACCAAAATTCTCCTCAAGTGGGGAAAAACTAGCACGTAAACAAATATAGAAGGTGAAATGAGTAGGAAAAAGATAACAAACAAGGCATAATAAAAAAGAACCAATCATAAAAGAAAATAGAAAAATGAAAGAGATGAAGGTGAAATATAAGCTATAGGTATATATGGACATAAACTATAGTGATGCTCATAAACCATTAAAACAATTATTCTTAGGTGCCTTTTTCAGCACCACAAGTTGTGGCTCATCCATTAAATCATCATTGTTCCAAAAATAATAATCTAATTTGTCTTCTTGTTCTTTTTCTCTTCTTCACAAGTATAACATGCATTTCTTCTTGATATTCTTTCATCCTAGGTATAAAAACAAGTTCAACAAGTATAACATTAGGTACTTATTTCTTTACCTATTTTTTGTTTTTTAACATGTAATTGTGGTGGAATGATAGGCATTTGGTGCAATATGCAACCTCTTTCTTTTTCTACCAAATAATCTTTTGTGCATGAAATTTAAGTAGTTGTATTGTTTCTTCTTCGTGTATACCCTTCTTTTGTTCTTGTTTGATGCATTCTTTCTTTAGATCAAGTCCTTTTTTCTTTATGTACATTAGTGTGCTCTATTGCTCTTTTCGTTTTGTTTGTTGTTTCTTCTTTTGTGTACTATTTATTCTTGAAATGCTTTATAAATTCCCTCTTCATCCTCATCTTAGGAGATCATGATACCTTCCATTTTATTTAGAAACTATTAACTATCATTTCTCTTAATGCATCGAGTTTATCTTCTTAGCTTAGCATTATTATTATTTTGTTTTTAACTATCACATCAGAAATTAGTTTTCTATTCGTGAATTGGAGAGTAGGCTATGTCTTTTATCTATGTAGAATATGTCATTACTCAAATCAATTAATTTATATCTTCACACTATCTTATTTATACCAAATTTTCTTTATATCAATGAAGATCCTTAATTTTATTTAAATTTGAATCAAGAATACAAAGTTAAGTTTATTAGGAATTATAGGTTTAATCCTACTTTCTTAAATTATATCAATTTTCCTTATTATGGTATTAGCATGAGGATTTGTTTTATTGTTATGAGTATGAAACTAGATTAGAAAGAAAATGTTCTTTCTTAGATTTGAATATTTTCACAATTTTAGTTCTTTACTTAGAAAATATGTGAGCCATGTTAATAGATGACTTGAAGATGTAATTAATACCTTTACAACCTTGTATTATCTTTATCTTGCTTTATCAATCAAATGTATCCATTCTTCATATGAAAAATTAGATTTGTCACAATGATTTAGGCATATAATGAAATTAGAGAACAAAGGTTAACCCATATGATTGAAATTTGATATATATATTTAATTATTTGCATAGGCTTAAGCATATTTATGTTCATGATAGAAAACATCCCAAATAATTTCACTAAAATGGAACAAATTTGGATTCGTCTTAGGACTTCAATTATTCAATCATTTATTTATCCTTGGGCTAATCCACTTAAAGGATGTATTTACCCTTGTGACTAGTAAACATGCACTTCTTTTATTAAAATAATAGTTCTATTTGTTGAACTACTTAGTACTTGTTATGGTACAACAACTTATTAGTGTACTCAACTTTACGAGCCAAGGTCTATGTTTGTTTTCAATTAGTTGCCTAAAGAACTTTTGTTATGTGATAACCTAGTGAATAATCACATTGTGTCAAGTAATTTAGCTTTTTGGATACTGCATCATTTCTTGAATTAGGAAAAAAGAACCTTGAATTCTTGACATGATTCTATGTTTTTTTTAAGTCAACCTTGTGGTTGCAAGTTCAAGTTACCAAACTATGAAGCCTCTACGTGTATGTAGGCAAGGCCATCAAGGATGAGCCTCCGAGGCATAAGTCTAGCCCCTTAGGTCTTGTCTTCTACTTAAATCCTAAGTTACTATCATGATTAATTTATTTATGGAGAGACTAAACATGTATCTAGTGGTTGTAGATATCATGGAATTTCAAGGTACTAGAGACATATGATTTTGTAAAGGACAAAGTAAGGTAAGTGAAAAGGGTTATATGGTAATAAAAGACAGTATCATTTGACTCATTGTTTATAATTTAGTAGAATGGTTGAACGTGCAAGCATTGTACATTTAGTTATGAAATGAACTATGTTATTTAACAATATAGCTAAGTGTACTATAGATTGGTTTATTATGATTATGCTAAACATGTAGATTTATCTATTTTAAACCTATGCTTCAAATTTTAAGATTCAGCTACAATGTATCAAAATGACTAGGTACCTATTAATCTAATCCCATGAGATTATTTCATCATTTTAGGTTTGCTTAATATTATCTATATCAAAGTTTACTAAACTAATTTATGAGTTGGTTATTTCAATTATAGTTGTTTGTGTGTTGAAGTGTCTAATGCTCCAGTGTAATAGATGGGGGCATTACATTTGATATCAAAGCTAGGTTTATCAAACTCTAGAGACTTATGGGACTCACTAACTCAAGATAATTACTATTTTGAAAAAAAATTAGTAAGATACTTCAAACATATTTTACTCTTGTGAGAGCTAGTATGAATCTAAGTGTTATTTAATGGTAGCTAATATCTACTATGCACACTAAAATTATGTTTCATTCTTTATCATTTCCTTGTGAACTAATGGTGTTGGAAAATTATAGGATGTATTGGCAAGTGTTGATGTTTGTGCCATTGAAGGGTTGTGGCAAATTTGGTAGTGTTGGTGCCTGATTTCACTGTCAGTTTCTGAGCAATTTTCATGCAGGCACCTTCCCTAAAAATCCAAAAAAAGTTCTAAGTCTTTGGGCCTCCTCAGCATGTTTTAACATCAGCATCATATTTTCTTTGGAGGAGGTCATCATCATCATATTTCTGGTCATCACCCTGATGTTGCTTACGAGGGTCATCATATTTTCTGTCAGCATGATCTTTCGCTGGGGTGATATTCTAACATCGGGTGATCTTGGTTAAGATCATCCTGATGATGTTGCTGTAAAGTTCTAAGTGTGACCCGATATTCATTGGGGTCATCATATTTGAACATCGGGTGATCTTAGTCAAGATCATCCTGATGTTGTTTTATCACTTCATGTTCATTGTTTTATCACCCTGATGATGCTGACGTCATTCTTATGTCAGGGTGATATCCGTTTTTCTACCTGTCTGCATCATGATATTTTCGAAGGGAGATATTCGCCTGTCGGCTTCATGCATTGTCCAATGGGGGCGATCATTTCAAATATCAGTCACATATTCATATATCACCCCGATCTTATAGTGGAGCTACAGTGCAGCATGATATGTGTGCATCAGGATGATATTTCCAAATATCTGGTTATCTTACGAATATCATCCTGATGCCGATGTATGGTGACGTCATCAAGGTCCGGGGGGGTCATATTTCTAACACTGATCATCTTGTGGAGATCCCCCGATATTTGCAAACATGACGATGACGTCATCCAGATATGAGGAGGTGCGCGATAGGCAGATATGCTGATGACGTCAGCAGGATATGACGGTGACGTCATCAGGATTTTTCATTGGCCAGACTTTTGATATTGGTTAAGCAGGAGGATCTTCCTCCGATGGATCAGGTTGTGCCGATGAAGGCGATTATCATGCAGGTTATATTGCGATATGATGCTGACGTCAGGGTGATATTTCAAGCAACAGGATATCATGCTGCTGGAGGATGATGATGAAGGTTTATACTAGTGTCGTCGGGAGCAAAAGCACCGACATCATATATGCTCGCGACCTAGTATATAAAGTGTTGAAAAGGTCGCCGCAGGGTGCATGTGGGATAATTGATATCCTACATATTTTGAAATATCATGACGATGTATCTTGGCGGGAAACGGTTGCGACGCACAGTATTCTGCATTTCCCAAGGCCGCGGGTTGGTGCGCCATTAATGGCGATTGTTGCAGAGGTATGGGCGATGGCGTGGATGGATCTGGTACCCGATTGAAGGTGTACATCAACGGACAGTGGCGCAGGGCTCGAGGTTTCTTCCTGTCTCCTCCCCTAGCTACTGCATTCATGTTTGGGCGCCAATCTGGTAATGCGTTGAGCGCCATTTTTCTAATACTGTGTATCTGGCGGGATTTTTGGTCAACCATGTAATTAATTGCTGTGGTACACTTTCTGGCTGTTATAGGCAGACTGTGTTACCATTGTTTAGGTTGTTGAAAACTGGACATTTTGGCTCTGTAATAAGATACAACTGGTTTTGGTTGCTCTGTGCAGCAAAACTTGTGAGTTTATCTATCTCCTGTTGTACGATTTGGCATGAATCCACTGATTTCATGGTTAATCTTATATGAATAATGCTATGTTTGCATGTGTTATGCTGATTCTGTCTCCAGTTTTGCATGTATCTTTCTTACTGCAATAGGGATGCCATAAGTATAGACAGCTTAACACTCTTTATTGGGAGATATCTGTAAGGCAGATATCATGTGTATCCCCCTGAAATCTAGTTTTAGCTATTCATGCTGATCATTCACAGGTATATGTCTACCGACTCCAAGCCCTGGATAGGCACCAATCTAGCTCTGTGTTGAGGTTATACACCATGTCCAGCTTTGCATCCAAAATTCAAACTAAACCATTTCATACTTCCACCTGTTAGTTGTAGGAGTAGGATTAGGAACCCCCTGCATGCTCTCATACCCAATCAGACATCATGTCCAAGAATGTTGCCAACCTTGTGATCTATCATACAGATCTTGGTCCATACATGAGAGTATTCTGCCTGTTGTTGTCAAGTTAAATCTTTCTATCTTTGAGCTAGTCAAGGTTACATCTTGAGTTATAGGGATACCCCCCTTGGTGCGGCAGAACCAGAAGTGAAGGGGAGGCAGCTCACGCAACCTCCTCTATTTAGTTGGCTGAATCTGCCTGTGCATTAGAAGTGGCAAACCCTAATGATGATTCAGAAGAAAAACCAACAGGTAGTTGGGTATGGTTGAAGGGTTTTGGCAAATTTTGTAGTTGGGTATGCCTGAAGGGTTGTGGAAAATTTTGTAGTTGGGTATGCCTGAAGGTTGTGGCAAATTTTGTAGTTGGGTATGCTTAGAGGATGGTGGCAAATTTTGTAGTTGGGTATGCTTGAAGGGTTATGGAAAATTATAGTTGGGTTGGTACATGAAGGGTTGATGAAGATTATTATTGTACTTACATTATTGTAGTGAAAAGGAAGAGTGTTATTATGTATTATGCTATGTTGATGTTTGAATTGATAGAATGAGCTAACAAACTTCTTCAAATATATATAATGGCATCTTACTTTGGTCTTGTTATTAGATAAATCTATCTATGTTGTATTTAACTCTTGTTGGTTGATGGATTGAAGCCATGAAATATCCTTTCTCTTGAAGACTTCTAGGAGGAAGTCCATTCTTAGGAGGGGAGAATGTAAGGCCACCTAAACCCTACCTAACAAACAACTCCAAAGATAGATACACTTAAGTTTTTATGGTAGGACTTCTTGAATAATATTTCGGAGATAGATCACATGATGATTTAGTTAGAAATATGAGTACTAATTTTATTGTGTCATCGAATCACTGATTAGATAATTGTCATATAGTTTTTATATTATTTGGGTGATATCTCGCATTTCAATGTATTTATGTTATTTTGAATCGAGTCATTGTATTGAACAATGTGTTTGGTATGTTAAGTGTCGAATTATGTGATTTTGTCCTATGCATTTAATTATTTTAAATATGCATTTATAAAAATTAAACTTATAACTTCTTTCTAACCTATAAGTGTAAACTTTAAAAGCATATGCTTTAATTAGTGTTATTTACACATATATGTGTATTCATTCTCAATGAATTTATTAGATATCTTTATGTAGATATATGTAGAATTAGAAGAAAGAATGATTTGTGTCTCGTTAAGATTTGATTTTTAGATTTAAAGAAAATAAGGAGATTTTAAGTTATTGGATAAGAATATAGTTATGCTTTTTATTTTATTTAAAACTGATTAGAATATATAAATAAATAAGCAAATAAAGAAATAATTTATTTAGTTTTTCTATTTTATTTTGTTGTAATTTTGCTTTTTAAATTTTTACATGGGGAGAAAAATATTTAACTCCATCAAATAGAGCAGCTTCCTAATCTAGGGGGGGCTTTTGACATGTCTTAGTGTTCACATTGTTTGTTTTCCTTACACTGCAAATGATGGGCTTAATATGATGAAATTTTTTCAGGTTGTACAATGTGAGAAATTAAGTACTTTTTATGGTTGCAATTATTAGAGCAACATTTCAACCATTAAGTTTTGGTCATACAAGATTAAAAAATGGGTGTTTGAAGTAGTTTCTAGGTCACAACATGTTTGTGAGTTGATTTTGGTGTAAAATCTAGGTCATATCATTCTTGGTGGTCATACCATCTGATTGTGAAGTTGTATCAGTTTGGGAGGATCTTGAATGGATCTCAAAGTTGTTTTAATGGTTTTTTTTGTAGTTTCTAGGGCCATACAACTCTATTTTTACTTGCAGTTGAGTGTGAGATCTTTTGGGCAAGTTGTACAAGTGTTTGTACAGCCATATAATACAATTTGGGGCCTCTAAGTGGATGTACAGTTCTACAACAACAATAATAAGCTTTCTGGATACTTGCAAGTTAGTTAATAGAATAGTAAACAGATTCAATGTTTAAAAGAGTGGAAGAAGGTTCTTTTTTAAGGAATTTAGATCATTTAAAATCAAATATTTAGCTATAGAAGTTCAAGTATTTATAGTTCTTGAAATTCTTTTCTTCAACCTTGCTATGGTCTTTTGTGACTTTGGATGTCTTCCTCAATGCATGTAGGTTATCATTTATATTATGGAAAAGGGCCACCTTGTTTTAATTCCATATTCAGTCTTTGTAATTAGTTTGGTTCTAAATAATGGTTTCATCGACATGTAACTTCTTTATGTGGGTTTTGGCCCATAGTTGCCCTCTAGATCTGTAAACTCTATTTTAAGCTTCTTTCGGCCTATGTAAATCTTTCAATCGGCCTACTTATTTGAACATTGATTTATTTTCTTCA
Organism: Cunninghamia lanceolata; assembly: GCA_027924645.1. Lineage (NCBI taxonomy): Eukaryota > Viridiplantae > Streptophyta > Pinopsida > Cupressales > Cupressaceae > Cunninghamia > Cunninghamia lanceolata. Next base: position 2,294,710 of record BSBN01000007.1, read on the forward strand.
TTAACCATGCAATTCATTATTTACTTGTTCAATCGACCTTGTGCATTCAACACATTGTATAATGATCTCTTTCGACCTGTTATATATTACAAATGGTGGATTCTATTCACTCCATCTTTGCCCAGATGGAATGCTTTTTATACCATGGACTAAATGATAACGTTAATGCTAACCTTTATATCCAATTCTTGCACGATGTTAAGGTATCATTGGCATATTATTTGTCCATGATCATATGCGGCCTGAATAAACCCCTCATTGACTTTTTTGAAGCAATAGCAGCTTGAGACTTCATTCATTGGCTTGTAGATATGCATCTAGTCGCCATTGCATAATTCTTTCTATTTCAACTTTTTCCTTTGCCTTTTATCGCAATATAGTTGAAGATGAAAGAAAGCCAAAATATGAAAGAATACAAACAAAAGCATAAACAAAGGAGTTATACCTTAAATATTCAAGCTCTCCCTTCTCCTTGATAGAGTGGAATAAATAGTGCACCTAAAGCTATCTCCTTGCTTTACCCAATTCTAAATTGATGTGGATTGCTCTAAGAATCAACACAAAATGGATTTGGCAAGGGAATTGGACTACAAATTGACTACGAATTTTGGCATAATGTGGATGTAAATGGCTTGAGTTGAAAAATGTTTGGAGGAGGCTTGTATTTATAGAGTTTTTGGGAGGATTTTTTATCAATGGTGCAGATTCAAAGTTGAGATCCAAGGGTGGAGATGAAATGGTAAGATCAAGGACTAAGATTTGATCAACAATAATGGATGGCTCTCATTATTTTTAAATTTTAAATTAACCTTGGGAAGGCTTTGCATTAATGAGGATTAACACATATGAATGAATAAAAAATTCATTCATATGGGAGAGGGTGTAATAAAAAATTGAGCTTTATGGATGAGTGGGATGAGAAATAACACATGCATGCTTTTAGAAAAGACATGTGTGAGCATTTTATATTAAAAAATACTCTTTAATGGAAGAGGAAAGGTGAGGTGGAGACACATGTGACTCCCTTTGAATAAAAAATTGTTTTTTTTTCCAAGGGTGTGGGGAGATGGGATAATGAAGGTTTAGGCTAATTAATTAAGTGATTAACTTAATATGGTTGTTGGAAATTAGTGAAGGGATTAATTGGTGGTTAGAATTAATTAAACAAGGGTTTACTTAATTAATTTGTGTAGGGACTAGGTAGGGTGTTATTTGTTTAATTAAGCTAGTTTTAGGTTATAGGCTATGGGGAGTAATTAAACATGTGTGTTTTATTTAATTAATCTAGGTTAGGGGATGAGGAGAATTAATTAAATAAGTATTAGAATATTTATTTAATTTATTGTTGACATTGGTTAAGGTATAGTAATAAATTAATTAAATTAATTTATTACAGGTGAATGATTGGGATAAATGGTTGAGATGAATGGTTAGGGTAAATTAATTAAATAGATTAGTTTTATTTAATTAATTTAGCATAAGAGATAATTAGTGGTGCAAGGATATGGAAAAGTGGCTTGTAGGGTCAACGCATTTTTAGGTGTCTACATTTTATCCCTCTTTGATTTGGTGTCGTGACTGAGTGTTAATGGTGTTAGATCAAAGAATTTTTTAATTTTGCCCCAACTGACGGATAGAAGGGAAATGAATGAGGGATGCCCCATCGAGGGATCAGGCAAAAAAATTATTGTTTTTGGGTGAACTCTCAAAAAGGAGGGAATGGTAGTGAAAAAGGAGTTCAGGATGAGAAATAGGGTTGATAGAAGAAAAATAGGTGAAAAATGGGTATGTTTTGTGGTCTGAGAAGAAAAAATGGTGTGTTAGGGCTTATGTGGCAGCTATAAATAGGCCAAAATGGGCCCAACATGCCACATTTACACCTTTGAGATCACTGAGTTGGATAGAGAAGAGCGAGAGTGATGGCACAACGAGGCGTTCCACATGAGGAGCACCGATTTGAGTTAGTCCATGAGTACCAGAGACCACCCATAGCTGGCATACCGGTATGTTGACTAAACCTACTTTGTATGTTTTCAGGTTTGGGGCATTTATGGGGCTAAGAAAGGGTAGGTTAGATGGTTTAGCCCCTGCACACAACTGCACAGCACATATGGTCAACATTTTAGCGCCATTGTCTAGATTAGCACATTAGATTTAAACAAAGGGGGAACTAGTTTTAGCACCTATGATTAAGGGTTTAGCACTATCGTCTCAATTAGCACTAAGGTAATGGGGATTTAGCACTTGTGTCTCGATTGGCACATGCCCTCAGGTAGTAGCTCTTTCATTTTGATTAGCACTTAGGGCTAATGGATTAGCGTTTTTGGCTCAATTAGTGCCAAACCATAGGTGTTTCAAGCCTTCCATATGGAATAGCCCCTGGGGTTGTTGAAATAGTACTTCCATCTCAGTTAGCACCTAGGGTAAGTTCTTTAGCACATCCATCTAGGGGTAAGTGCATGAAAATGGGGTACGAAAAGGGGGTCAAAAGTGGCCACTTTTTTTTCTGAAATTAGTTAAAGCTAAACTTGGATGAGTAATTCAAGTTGTGTACATTCAAAATTTGAAGATATGATAAGAACAAAAATTGTAGTACTCTAAATCTAGTTTCTAAACTACTAAATATTTGAGAAAAGTGTTAAAGTTAAGGGGGTGAAATGTTGAGTGCACACAAAAGTGTTCCTATTTTTATCACTAAAATATAAGATAGTGTCTAGTGTGCATCCCCCTATTTTTTTACTACATTAGGTATTTGTAAAAACCATTTGGTGGAAATATAGCTAAGAGTGAGTACAACAAATTGTATATTTTTTTATAATTTTTTATTGATTTTTTTTTTGCATTTTTTTAAGTGGTTGCATCCTGAAAATTACATCACTAAGTGTGCACGTCCAATAACTTGCACAAAAATAAATAAAAATAAAAATTTCTTTTATTGAATGTGTATAGAATGAACTGTAGAAGAATCCTATATTTTTTTTTTTGAAATTTGGATAAGCGAGTCAAAAGTTATTAAAAAAGTCAATACATATGTACTGGAGGAATATAGATACACTCTTAAAGGAAAATAAAAATAAATACCTTAACTTACTTGAAATATTAAAAAACTTGTATGGCTAGAAAGCTAAGAAGTAGCTCTTGATTTTGGTGGTGCTTTTGTAAAATGTTATTGCAAAACATGTAAACTTGATGAGGTTGAAGTTTGAATTCAAGTTGTTTTATGTTAAAAACTAAAATTTAGGAGCCACAATAGATGTCCAACCCTTAGGCTTCTAAATCCAAGCCTAAATGGGAAAGGATCATATATATTTTGAATTAAAGGCATTAAAAATGAATACATGTAAAAATATGTACGATTTATGTCTTTCATAATACAAACCTATTTTGCTAAAAAATATCAAGGCTAACTACTAATTTGTATCCCATTTCCATACACTTATCCCTAGATTAGTGCATAGGGTAAGTCTATCAATGCCTTTATCTAGAGTAGTGCTAGAGGTTAGTCTGTTAACACCTCCAACTGGAGTAGCACTAGGGGTTGATGGAATAGCACCTATGCATTGTTTTTGGGAAAAAGATTGATTTTTTTGTGGTTTCTTGAATACAGATTGATCTTTCATCTCTGCAGTCGTGAGACCAGCGACCTCCTATGATGGTGGTTAGGGAGAGGTTGATACAAGTAGAGTAGAACCGCCTGAGGGCACTTGGGTTGTGGCTTATTTCAGAGATGCCCTGGCTGCAAGCACATCGAGCCATGATGATGGCCTTAGTGGAGTGATGGCGTAGTGAGAAATACTCATTTCTTCTGCCAATGGGTGAGATGACAATCACCCTTGACGATGTATGGAGGGATCCTAATCCATTGATAGAGAGTGGTATATGATCAAGCAGGGGGTTTGGTGACACTTCAGCATGTGTTTTCCCGAGTGCAGGTGGACACGGATCATGATGGGTGGGAGATACTTTGGTCGGTAGCCCTCAAGAGAGGTCTCAATTACTTCAAGTTATACATCTACAGAGTGATTGGAGGACTGTTGATGTTAGATCGATGCTCTCATGGGTTTCCTATGGGTGGGGAGATTATGTAGAGTAAATGGTGGCTCTAGGAGTGGTGTATGCGTGGGAGCCATGCTTATTGGCCAACTTGTACCATGATATGTACATGGCAGTATATCAAAGCAGAGAGAGCCTTGGCTGCGGGGTGATGCTTCTTCACGTTTGGGCCTGGGATCATATTGCAGTGACCAAGATGATATGTTAGCACGTGAGACAATAGTTTTCACCTTACGTTTGTGCCTATATTGATATTCTCCAGCATCAAAAGTTGGCGAGAAGGAGATTTTGGAGGCACATTTTTTATGAGGTCACCTCAGTGGTCTGGCTACTATACATTGTTGCAAATATGTGCCTATGATGTGTTGTCATTAATGTCAACATATCTCTTTGTTAGAGACAGTCAAGATAATGCAGTACAATAAAGTAGATTGCTCCACATTCCCAGTGAGACGAAGATAAGAGTCTGTGGATTAAAGGGTTTTCTAGAGGATTGTCTAAAGTTTCTCTAGTTAAGATTTGAGAGGTCCACATGGAGGATTGGTGAAGTTATGGCCATCTGAATAGAACTAGGTTTTGCAGTTGTTTAGAGGTAACAGAGTGATAGGAATTTGGTCTGGATTGCTCCGCATTGAAATATTATGGTTTGCGGTTCTAGAGGTATGTTTGGGATGTTGGTGTGTATCCTCAACTCAAGTGGTTCATGGTTTGGAGGTCTGAAAGCAATCTTTCTAGTGTGACAGTCATGACAGTTAGTGTTCTTAAGTTCTCGTATGAAGATGCAAGTGATTCTAGTGATTTGAGATGGTGCGGATGTTCTTGTTGATTTCATTGTGCTTGTGGAGGTCTCTGGATCATGTGCCTATTGTGTTGGTGATCCGCATTAAGGATTGAGCTCGTAGTTGAAGATTTCTCCTTGGGTGTTGTTGTTCTTTCTAGTCTTGGTTGACCAGATGCTCTGTGCATGTTGCGAATGATCTAAGAGAAGTTCTATGAAGTGTGGCATGTTGTTCAAGGAAGATTTGAGTTCTAGCTATGTTTGGTTGATAGTGTAGTGGTCCACATATAGCATTTTGTATTAAGTCAAGTCTTGTGATTGTAATTACTTGTAATGCCTATCTTGGAGAATGTTCCATATAGATGATTGTAATGCCGACTTTGATGTTCATTCCAAAGTCGATGTGATGCATAAATAAGTGTAAATGAAGTCATGTAAATGTGCCCATGTGAGTGAAGATGTGGAGGTAGTGAGGAAGTGTTTGGGGGTAGAGCAAAGGTGTTGTGAGATTCAATGGAACTAAACCTTGGCATGGAGAAGATGTTTCTCAGTTCAACCTTTCAGTGTTAACCATGTGAATGTTTTTGTAGACAGTGAGTCTCTTAAAGCAGTGAGCTCTAGGTAGTGTGCCTGAAGGCAGGTGCCTTCCCATTTTTCTATTCTTTTAATAGAGAATAAATCTTGTGGGTTAACCCCCATCGTGGTTTTTCCCTTAACTAGGTTTCCACGTAAAAATCTTGGTGTTATGTGTATTGATTATGTTTCTACTCATGTGTTGTTGATTCATGCTTTCATGGTTATATCATTAATCTGTTAATAAGTGGTAAAGAAGATTAAATGCAGCAAAAGATAAAGTTTTGTGATAACTAATTCACCCCCCCTTTTAGTTGTCCTCCCTAATTTAAACAATTGGTATCAGAGCTGGTTCCTCTAAAAGAAGTTTGACCGCTTGAGGAGATCCAAGATGTTGACATACAAGAAGGACAGTCTGAGATTTGATGGAACAAATTACTCTCTTTGGAAGAATCACATGGAGTGTCATTTGCAATGCACGGGTGACTCTTATTGGTTGATAACTAAGAATAAGTATACTCCTCTGAAGAATGGTATGTAATGCCTTGCTATGCAACCCTAGAGATAAGTTTAACTAAAGCAATAAAAGGTAGAAAGTTATTTTTTAAAGAAGAAATGATAACAAAACATAGCATAGACTAATAGCATCAAGTTAAACTATCATCTCTAGGGATTACATAGCTACATTTTTGCAATTTAACAACAATCAACAATGTACATAGTTTAATCCAATAAACCAACTGAATCAAACTAGCATCTTTCATTATGTCATCCAAATACATCAAGAAGTTTGCATTAAGATTACAAGTACAAAATAGTATATCTTACAAGAGGAATTACATAGTTTCATTGATACAAAAGCTCTCTTTCTAGATACATCAATTACATAAGGATTTCTTTTGATACAAAAGATCTAAATACAAATAGTATAGATGTTTGTCTTCAATACAGGGCAAAATTGGAATCAAGAGAGATACATGTTCTTTACACACGAGCCACAATGCTAGAAAACTAATGGAATAAAGCACAACCACCCAACCATGTGGAACACTAAGGTCCACCCCCTGTGGTAGGAGATAACATAAGGTCCCACAACATAAAACAGTTAGAAAGACAGAAGACTAATAGGTGCAAGGACTACACATGACTCCAATACAACACGGGTCAATATAAACAACACAAGTAACTCAAACATCACTTACAAAGGCAATCACATAATGAAAGGGAAAAAATGCACATTAGGGAGTGCTAGGCTATAGTAGGGAAGAGTGTCATTGCATGGTCCTAACATGGGTTATCCTGGTAGTCTCTCACTGAAAGCCAGCCCCCATCCATGGGTTATCCTGGCAATCCAGACACCATCCCTCATCTATGGTTATCCTGGTAGTCTCTCACTAGATGCCGGCCCCATAGGGTGACACATGTGGAACCAACATTGCTTTCATAAGGACAAGGAAGTTAATCTTGCCAACCATGGCCTTCTCATCCCATCCTTAGCCTGAACGAGCACTGTAGGCATGGGTGAGGCATCTAATTATCTTATTTAGTCTGGAAACTACCCAACCCTCTAAATTTATTATTAAGTTATCACTGGATTAAAAACTTCCAATGGGTTATCCTGGCAACCACTTTGGGCACTGGCCCCACATTGAAAGCCACTCCCCTACCTGCATCTAGAAGACCCTATCCATCAAGAAAGACAATTACCATCACAATGACAAGTAATATATACAATGAAAGGCATTTACCTTCTTGCATACAAATCATAATCACAAGGACCAATTCTTGTCCCAAAACATAAACCAAGCATGAACTACCACATTCTCATCATGATGCATTTACAACACAAAATACACATCATTTCACATCACACAGAGCAAGGCATTATCCATCTTGCATAGTCATCATAACCACATGAATAGGTACACTAAGCAAGGCATTATCCATCTTGCACATGTATCATACCAACATGTATAGGAGGTAACATTTCAAGAATGCATTTCATTCTGTCATGCCCACATTTCCCATGTAGTCACAACACACAACACACGTGTCATGTCCACATTTGTCATGTGGTCATGACATGAAATACCAAAAACTTTTCCGCATGTCCCTAGAAACCCCCTCACACGCGTCTGCATGCTTAGCAGTAATACACATAAGGTGTAAAACATGTCAATCAATACTCAGGTAAGTACATCTACCTACACAATCCCCTACGTGATGATAGATGACTAGGGGGTTATGTGATACGAAGAGCATCGCTACTAGGGTTAGAATTGATTTAATTCAAAACCCTAAGTTTCTTAGGTAAGTGAAATGATTTCGACTAAATCGAAGTCAAACCCTAATTCTCCTATATAAATAAAATCAAATAATAACACAATCGACAGGTATGATGGTTGCATGATGAAGTGGAGCAATTAAATGAAAGTCACAAAGATGCCATAAAAAATAAAACCCTAAATTCTATGAAAAATTTGACAACATAATGCGTTTTCAATAGTTGAAATAAAAATTTTAAAAGAAAACCTCCAAGAAGAAATTAAAGCAAAAATTAAAATAAATAATTGTAAGGAAAATAAAATAAAATTTCCAAGGTTAAATAAATGGATCACTCAACAAAATTATAAAATTCGAATTAAAATAATAAACGACCAAATAAAATTCAATACTTAAGTCTATTAATAAATATAATTACGTCTATTACATTTAGTAATTAACTCAAGTTAAAATAATTTAAAAGGAGGGTAGAATAAAATATTCCCCTAAGGATAAAAATGAATAAATTAAAATAAATTCAATAGAAGGTTTCCCAACGCAATAATTTAAAACAGACAAATAGTTAAAATGAAGGCCCCAAAATGATTAACTTACAAAGGTAATAAGCTCCCCATTTAAAATAAAATCAACCTTCCCCCTAATTAAAGTTTCCACAAGGAATTAAAATCAAAAACCCCCAAAAAAAAATATTAAAACACATCATAACTAAAATACAAAGGAAGTCAAATAATTAAAAAGGACTTGAAAAGTAAAAGAGAGGGAAACAAGAATTCTGGTGCACATAGAAAAATGGGGAAAATAAAATGACAAACATTTCTGATTTTTTTTCCTTCATTTCCAACTCACCTCTACTCTATTATTTTATTCTTTTCCAAAAAGGGATGCCCTAACCCTGAAGTCTTACCCCATCTTTTGTTTTGTTTTCTCCTTTGTTTGTTTTTCTCCTTATTCTTTCCTTGCAGGCTAGGGTTTTCTTCTCCAATGGCAGCGATGGTGGAGGTGCCTCATACAGAGGTATATGTTGTTAGATACACAGTGGTTGTTTATATATATACATATAGTTCAGATCTGAAAATGTAAGCATATTTTTCTTTAAAACAAAATGTAGAGAGTTATATATAATATATATATATAAACTGGTAGATTTTTGTTATGCAAAAGATAAGGCAGAGGGGCTGACAGGTGGCCAGAATTGAGGGAGTATGAGCATTGGAGAGTCGAAGGCCGTTTTGGGGCCGATGGCCCTAACATCCCTTCTTGCCAAGCATAAAAAAATTAGAATATATATATATATATGTATGTATATATATATTATATGTATATATATATAACTCTATTAACATAACAAAAAGCATAAAATCAAATTTGGAAGTCTATAAGCACTAATAACATAACATTTTCTTTGAAATGAATAGACCAGATTTTCTATTTTTACATATCTATTTTCTTTTGCAAAAACAACAAAACAACTTACTATATTTTTTTTTTCCTTTTTTGACAGAAATTAAAATGGAGCATAATACTATTTTTCTTTTGTTATATCAACAAATATACAATCCTCTTTTCATTTCCTCTGAGCATAAAATACAGATTGCACAGTAATTTCTTTTACTTCTAAAGCCCACTACAAAGGGACTACTTCAGCATTTTAACTTCTTTCCTTTTCAAATATAAAATGACAGCAATTTTAAAACCTCTTTTGTCAAGCTTTCAGCCAACATAAAAGCACAAACAGTAACATAATGAGAATACATAGAAATCACCAAAATAAGATTCACACTTTGCAAGTTCTTTTCCACAACAACAATGGGAAGTGCAATGGATTTACAACTAAATCAATAAGGGTATTTCACATTAAAATTTCTTACAACAGCAAACACAAGGAGAGTAATAATTTTGCCAAAAATTACAACAAGGCCTCTAACGCCATGGCTCACAACAGCCAACCAAAATAATGCAATTAAAGTAATAATGGTCTTCTCCAAAACTTAATTTATTCCATAAAACCTGCAATAATACAACACCAAAAATGGGGAACCAAGCCACAAAGGAATGCCCTCCTCCCTACCATTGACCCACTAGTGGGTCACCCCTGAGCTAGGGAGATAGGAGTTCACATGGTTTTGCACACACACACCACAACAAATAAAAATTTTCAAACACACAAAACATCACTCCCATGGTTTTGCACAAATAAAACTCAATAAATTGAGTTTAGAGGGGGTAGAGAAGTGGACCCTTCAACTCAAGAGGCCACCCCAAGAACTCCAAAGATCTCAAAAAAAATCCCAAGGCCTCAAGCCAAACACATTTTCCACCAAAACTCTAAAAATCACAATGGCACTCGTGCCAAATCACATATTGTTTCCAAAACTCTTATAATGCCCTCAAGGCTAAAATAGTGCAACACAAAGAAGATGACCTCGAGGAGGTTCACTCTCCCCTACCCGAAACTAGTTGAGCCTTTCCTCCAAAATGGAGGTGCTCTCACCACACCCATCCCACACAAAAATAAAATGACAACCCACATAAAATGCAACCACATACACAAAAGAAAGCATAAGAAAAAAGGGTAATGGCCATAGCCATGGAGCTTACCTTCAAAATCCCTAAAATGGAAGCACATTTGATGAAGAGCTCCAAGCTTCCCAAAATTTTCTCCAACTCTCCAAAAATTTTCTAACTCCCCAAAAATGCAGAATGTAAGAACCCCACACTCCTCTTCAACAGAAGACAATATAGGCCTTCCAATTTGACCTTGACGAATGAGAAGGTGACACTTGTCACCTTATCCTTCCTCATCCCATGCCACTTGCAAGGGAGAAGGAGTGTGAGGGTGACAAGTGTCACCCTCCAATTCCATTCTATCCCTCATCTTATCCACTTGTGCTCTCACACATGTGTGAGAGACCAAGTGGTGAGGTGGCAATTCCCTTCAAGCCTCCATGAGGATAAGGGATGCCATATGGCATCCTCTTGTTCTCCAAGAGAGCCATCTCCCTCCAAGATGCTCTCACATGTGTGTGAGAGTCTTGAAGGGAGATCCCACACACTTGGGAGTCTTGAAGACCTCCCAAGTCTTCTTGGTGAAGGGATCCCCAAACTTTGGGAAGGAAGATGGGTCTTTCCCAAAGCATGACTCATCTTCCACCCTTAGCTATCTCAAAATTCATTACTTTGACTAAACCTCAGTTTAGAGTGACCAAAAGTGAGTTACCCTAAGGTTCAGTTAGTCAAAATTGACCCTAGACCCAAGGGTTACCACCTAGGGTAAGTTTGGGACACTAAGGTACACCTAGAGAGGCATAAATTCACTTTTAAATGGCCCAAAATAAAAATAATACCAAGTGGTGTAAAACAAATATAGATATACAACACATGAAATAAATTAATCTAATAAGGATGAACATAGGCCGAAATAATTAAACCAAGAATGCACTAAACATCACCCGATCAAACATGATCCTCATCCCACTTGGGAATGGATCAGCTAAATAGGGAATAACATATGTGTGAACACTACCTCTGATTTCCCATGGCCTAGGAATATAATCCTGCACAACTAGATCACGCGTCAATCACATCATGGATAATCATAGCCGAAGCATCTGAAATTAAATTCATGTCATTGCATACAACATTAATCATTTACAACATAATTTAATATTAAAACTACATTTTCTATCTAATATCTCAAAATCATCATCAAATAATATATCCACATAATGCACTTGAAATCACATCAATAATCATCATCAAATATATCTCATATATCTAACATCATCATAACATCAACATATGATCAAATCAAAACACCACATGTCTAATCAATGTCAAACCAAAAGTCAGGAGCTATAATCTAATCTACATAATGGAAATAATAGTCTCTCAAAGTCTGATAATGTCATCAACTAAAATGTAAAGAATCAAAATAGAGAAGTGAAAATAATCAGCCTCACATCATTCAACTCACATGATGCACACAGAGCGAACCCCCACACAATCATACCCTCCTAGGCCTCTGGAAACAACTTCCCCAAATGACACAACACTTGACATCATTAAAAACATAATGGTTTCACATCACATTCACTCTCAAAGCACATCATAAACTAATACCCTTCAACAATATATTTTAAGGAATGTAACATTAATCCAAGCATGATCAATCATCTAACAATTATAAAGTGAATATATCTCAATAATATAGAACTATAACTTTCTAATCACCAGTAGTAGTTACAATATGATCATAAGATATAAGTGTCCATGAGCAACAATATTTTAACTAATAATTCTCAAGACTTATGTTAATTTCATTTAATTAAAATGTTTACGAATAAACTACAAATAACTCTAAGGCATACAAATTAAACATAACAATTATTTACACTATTTACACTGAAGTAGTTTTCCTTAATAATCTAGACAATTGTAAATACTATTAAATTTAACTGTATAAGCAAGGCTAAAATCCTATAATATTAGAATGTTATAAATATCTTACACTAGTTAGAATCTCCAGATACAAAACCCGAAGCTACAATGAAAGAACCTTGTTCTAAGGTTAGCTTGAGAGGAAAGGAATACAGAACAACAAAACATTCCTATAGATCTAATATCTTCATCAAATCTACCACACTTTTAACCACATGCATATGATAGGATTAGAACCCCCTGAATTTGTTGAAAGGCTTTAGAAGCTACAATAATGCAAATTGTGAAATCATAGACAAGGCACGTAGACTAATTGGTAGAATGCCTCAAAGAGAGTCATATGATGGAACACAATGATCATAGGATATGTACAAAATAAATTTGTTGAAAACAACTCAGAGAAACCCAATTCGAAAATATAGAGTTATTGGTGATGTAACTATCTATTTTAATAGAGATGAAACGGTTAGAGGTAGACAGTCACAAAATATTCATATCTCAAGAATGACAAACTGGGTATGGATGATTTTTGGATATGATTTAGATATCTAGGTCGTGCACCATATATAACAAAATTAGAGAAACCTAGTTCTTAAAATTAAAGTTATGGCTAACGCAACAGACTACTAAAATAGAGATGAAATGGGTGAGAGGTAAACAGTCACAAAATATTCATATCTCAAAAATGACAAATTGGGTATGGCTGATTTTCAGATATGATTTAGATATCCAAGTTGTGCACCATATATAAAAAAAATTAGAGAAACCTAGTTTGTAAAATTAAAGTTATGGCTAACGAAACATACTGCTAAAACAGAGATGAAATAGGTGAGAGGTAGACAATCACAAAATATTCATATCTCAAAATTGACAAACTGGGTATGGCTAATTTTCGGATATGATTTAGATATCCAGGCCGTGCACCATATATAAAAAAATTAGAGAAACCTAGTTCGTAAAAATAAATTTATGGCTAACGCAATAAAATGGGTTCAGAAAATATAGAATAGAATTCACGGAATATTTTATTAAATCTAATGCAACAATAAATCAGATTCATATCTCAGTCCATACCTGGAATATTACTTCTATCACATCTTCACAAAATTTCCAGCTCGCATCCATTTTCCCCCAAGTCTTTTCTTCTGGAAACTATGGTTTATGGTGCCAAAAGAAAAATGAAAACTTCCTGAGAGAGAGAGATCCCCAAAACATAAAACATATTCTCTATTTGAAATGCACGCTCCTCCCCAAATTATGTCTTGAGATTTCAAAATAAAGTTGAGCATGCATAACCACCCCCATAATTTCTTCCAGAAGATTTTCCTTTATTACTTTCTTACAATTTTCTATTTTTAACCAAACAATAATTTCTCTCTGATTGTATTTATTTTAGAATTTGTTATTTATTTCATTTACAACTAGACAAGATTCCTTTCTGATTTTATCTACTTTAGTATTTATATATATATATATATATATATATATATGACAACTTGCAAATATTATCTATTTTATTGCCATTAATGCAACATTAAATTATATTAATTTATTTATTTATCTCTAGTTGTAATTACATTTATTACTATTATTATTACTTATTAACTTAACTTCTAGAATAATATATTTTTCATAAACTAAATTTACATAAGGACATTTATATATTTATTTAATAAAAATGTTTCATAACTAATTATTTTATTTTAAGGCAACAATAACCAAAACAATACCAACAAAATAACCCAACTGCCAAACCATACCTAACTACTATGCAAGATCGGAAAGCAAGACCACCCCAACAATGACTAACTATCATGACCAAACTGACAACACTGACAAGGTGCACAACCGGATACTCATCCTCTTCAAGGATGATGGCTAAGCTAGGGGACCATATGTTGTCTCCATTCAATAGGTCCATTGGTTAAGGCATGCTTAGACCTGTTAATTCAGGTGGAGTCGATGCCTAGTAACTGCAACCTAAAGTAAACAACACAGTCGAACATGTATATATATGCAATCATGTAGTCATACACAGAGTGAAAGGAAGTCACAGTGTAGCAGGGTACTCATGCATGAGTAATGTGACACTGTTCCTTTCACCCACACATCAAATATGTAATCACAACACACATAGAAATCAGTTACTAAATGACTAAGTAAGAACCATCATCGAATAGTCGCATGATACTCATAATATGATTGATCCACACAAAACATCATAACCTCCTATGATACTGAATCAGTTGCATAAAACTCAATTCTAACATATGACAATCATAGTAAAATCAACAACATAATCACCTAAATGCAAGCCAATGTCAGAGCATGTGAATTATTAGTATTGCAACAAGGTTCATTGATAAAATATACTAACCTAAGTATTATGATTATTTACATTCATCTTCACACTCCTTAGTCTGACCACCTGTACATCCAAGGTGAAACTAGAGGGGTGCTACATGGTCCTACAACTCCAGATGAAATCAAAGAAGTTGAATACAACATTCAGGCTAAAGAAGCATTATTGAGTACCCTGACTGATACAAAGATGACAAATGTCTTGGAATTACAAATTGCTCATGAAATTTGGAAGAAGTTGGAAACTCTGTATGAAGGTGATGCATATGTCAAATGTGCTAAGTTATAGAGCCTGAAGGGTAGATACGAATGTTTGAGGATGAGTTAAGATGAAAACATCACTTCCTACATGCAGAAGGTGAATGAACTTGTGTCTAGTCTCAGGTGTGCTGGTGGAAAACTAGAAGAATTAGAGATTGTTGCCAAGGTGCTCAGATCCTTACCTGCTTCATACAAGCATAGAGTTACTGCTATTGAGGAGATCAGAACTGTGACAAATGTTACAAGGGATTAGTTGGTTGGAAAGCTTTCAGCATTTGAGATGATTGAGTTTGGTGATTCTCTTCCTAAATCAGAATCTGCATTTAAGGCCAATGTTTTTGGAAAGCAAAGATTTGATCTAGGTGAAAGCTCTTCAAGAAGACTAACCAGATATGAGAAGGCAAGGAAGGAACTTGAAGAAGATGAATATGAGATTGAAGAACTTGAAGCCCTTGTTGCCAAAAGATTACCAAGAGGATCTAGTAAGTATGAAGGAAAGTTGCCTTTCAAATGTTTTGCTTGCAATAAGATTGGTCATTTTGCTTCAAGATGTCTAGAGAGGGTTTCAAAGCCAAACCCTAACAGACCTAGGGTTCAGAAGAAATGCTACTATGTCCAAGAAGTTGCTAATGAAGGATTCACAGATGATGAATCTGATATGGGAAGTACCTCTAGAAATGAATGAGTGTTCATTGCTATCAAAGAAGAAGATCCAATGCCTACTAAATCTGTTAGCTGTGTGAATGTGGAAAGTGCCTTAGCTACTCAGGTTGAAGAAAAGGATGAATGGGTGATTGACTGTGGATGTTCTCATCATGACTGGTGATAAAAGTAAGTTTGTAAGTTTGGAAAGATATGAAGGTGGAATTGTGAATTTTGGAGACAATTCAACTAGTAGAATCCGTGGCAGAGGATCCATCTCTCTTGATGGTAAGAATAACACTAATGATGTTTTGTATGTAGAAGGGTTGAAGCATAATCTTCTCAGTGTTGGATAGTTGGTTGACAAAGGGTATGATCTCCGATTCAAGGATGGAAAATGTAGAATTTTGGGAAGCTCTGAAACTGAGATTGCATCTAGTACACAGACTAGAGGTAATATCTTTCATTTAAGCGGTACTAGTAAAAGTTGTTTGATTACTCAGATTGATCAGAGTTGGTTATGGCATAGGAGAATGTGTCATGTAAACTTTGATAACATTGTCAAGATAAGTACTACTCAAGCTGTGAGAGATCTTCCAAAGCTTGTGAAGCCTACTAATAGCATGTGTAAGGAATGTCAGTTGGGCAAACAGAATAGAGCTACATTCAAAAGTAAAGAACAATTTTCAAGTGGATTATTGGAACTTGTGTACACTCATTTGTGTGGTCCTGCCAAAGTTACGAGTTTGCAAGGAGATAGATACTTTATGTTGCTGATTGATGATTACTCTCGGAAGATATGGGTCATTTTCTTGAGTGACAAATCAGAGGCTCTTGATAGATTCAAGGTGTTCAAGGCTAGGGTGGAGATTGAGATTGGTGTGAAGATAAAGTTTCTAAGATCTGACAGAGGTGGAGAGTTTACCTCTGGTGAGTTTAATGCATTTTGTGAAAAGCATGGAATAAGAAGACAGTTATCTGCTCCTAGGACTCCTCAATAGAATGGAGTTGTGGAAAGGAAGAACCGGACTATTCAAGAGGCTACTAGAACCATGATGATGGAGGCAAATGTTCCACATGTCTATTGGAGAGAGGCTGTGAGTACTATTGTCTACACTCTTAACTGGGTGTAGATCAAAGGTAATACTAGTAAAACACCTTATGAATTGTGGTTTGGTAATGCTCCTACTATGAAATACTAAAGAGTTTTCGGTAGTAAATTCTATATCAAGAGAGATGAAGATCTAGGCAAGTTTGATGCAAGATGTGATGAAGGAATATTTCTGGGTTATTCTAACCAAAGCAAGGCATACCGTTGCTTTAACAAGAGATTGAAAAAGATTGTTGAAAGTGCTAATGTCAAGGTTGATAAAAGCAAGGAGAAACCTTCCAAGTCTTGTGGATATGAATCAGATGATCAAAATAAAAGTTCAAATAAAGGAAAGCAAGTTCAAACTCAAACTCAGATTCAAATTACTCTGGAGAACCTAGTGACTCAAGAAGCTAGTGCAAATGTTGAGGAACAAGTTCAAGAATCAGAAATTCAAGAAAATCCCAAAACTCCTAGGTATGTAAGGTTGAATCATTTTGAAGATCAGATCATAGGAGATAAAAATAAAGGTGTTCAAACTAGAAGAAAAATTGTTGAAGAACAAGTGGAGTACCGTTTGATTTCAAAGATTAAACCAAAATCAGTGAATGAATCTTGTAATGATGAAAGTTGGGTAAAAGTAATGGAAGAAGAATTAATGCAAATTGAAAAGAATCATACTTGGGATCTTGTTCCTAGACCTAAAAATAAAAATGTAATTGGAACTAAATGGGTCTTCTGGAATAAATTGAATGAAGATGGTGAAATTGCGAGAAACAAAGCAAGATTGGTGTACAAAGGATATTCTCAGGTAGAGGGAATTGATTTTGAAGAAACTTTTTCTTTAGTGGCAAGAATCGAAGCAGTTAGATTATTTCTTACCTTTGCTACTTACAAAGATTTCAAAGTTTACCAGATGGATGTCAAGTCAGCATTCTTGAATGGAGAGTTGGAAGAAGAAGTCTACATTGAACAACTGGAAGGATTCCAATTGTCTGGTCAAGGAGATATGGTCTACAGATTGAGGAAAGCATTGTATGGATTTAAACAAGCCCCAAGAGCCTGGTATGCAAGATTAGATAAGTATCTGCTAAAGTTAGGTTTTAGCAAAGGCACAGCTGACAGTAATGTTTATTTCAAAATTGATCATGAACACATCTTGATTGTTGAGGTATTTGTTGATGATACCATCTTTGGTGGAAATGAGGGCATGTGTAAAAAATTTGCTGATTAGATGCGAAGTGAATTTGAGATGTACATGTTTGGTGAAATAGATTTCTTCTTAGGTCTACAAATCATTCAGTCAAATAAGGGCATCTTCGTATCTCAATCTAAGTATGTGAAAGAGTTGTTGAAAAAGTTTGGAATGGAGGATTCAAAACCTGTGAGTACTCCTATGATAACTGGATGTAAGTTGAGTAAAGATGATGATTCCCCTAAGGCAGATCAGAAAAGGTATAGATCAATGATTGGAGGACTGCTTTATTTGACTCAAACCAGACCTGATATTATGAATGCAGTTGGCCTTGTTGCTAGATTTCAAGCTGATCCTAGAGAATCTCATGTTGTAGCAATCAAAAGAATTTTTAGATATCTGAAGGGGACATCTAATTATGGCTTATGGTATCCTAAGGATGATGATTTCACTCTTCATGCATATATAGATGATGATTGCGCAGGAGATGTGGATTACAGGAAGAGTACTAGTGGTGGTACATTTTTCTTGGGAAAGAGATTGGTTTCTTGGTTGAGCAAAAAGTAGGAGGCAATATCTCTGTCTACTACAGAGGCAGAGTATATAGTAGCAGCAAGTAATTGTACTCAAGTTTTGTGGATGAAGCAAATGTTGAAGGATATCAGAATTATGTTTGAAGAGCCCGTTACAATCTTCTATGATAATTCAAGTGTAATAAACATCTTAAAGAATCAGGTGTTGCATTCAAAGACAAAGCACATATCCATCAAGTTTCACTTTTTGAGAGAGAAGGTAAATGAGAATGAAGTCATATATTGGAGTTTATTTCTTTAAAGGATCAGATTGTGGATATCTTCACTAAGCCTCTACCTAAGGATACTTTTGAGTATCTCAGAGTGAAGCTAGGGTTATTTACCCTCCTGTTCAGAACTAAGGTGCACTAGTGTACATCAGTCTGGTGGAACTCATAGTCATATCTTGTGATCCAGATTGGTGTTAAGGGGATGCTACTAAGGGGGAGTAGTCAACATGTTAATTCTAGAGTTCAATTTGGTTTTATCTAAGAAACAAAAAGGGGGAGAGATGATTGAAAATATGTTCCCTTTGGCATTGATGTCAAAGGGGGAGAGAAGTCATGTGAAAAACTCAGAAGTAAGTAGTTGCTAGTGAAAGGAGGAGTAGTGAAGAAAGTGGTTGCAAGTGTGTTAAGAGAAAGGGGGAGAAGTCTTTATCTTGATGGTTGAATAAGATTTTCACATCATATGTTGCCACCAATGACAAAGGGGGAGATTGTTGCAAATATGTGCCTATGATGTGTTGTCATTGATGTCAACATATCTCTTTATTAAAGATAGTGAAGACAGTGCAGTACAATAAAGTAGATTATTCTGCATTCCCAGTGAGACAAAGATCAGAGTCTACAGATTAAAGGGTTTTGTAGAGGATTGTCTGAAGTTGCTGCAGTTAAGATTTGAGAGGTCTGCATGGAGGATTGGTGAAGTTATGGCCATCTGAGTAGAACTAGGTTTTGCAGTTGTTCAAAGGTAACAAAGTGACAGGAATTTGGTTCTAATTGCTCTGCATTGGAATATTATGGTCTGTGGTTCTAGAGGTATGTTTGGGATGTTGGTGTGTATCCTCAACTCAAGTGGTTCATGGTTTGGAGGTCCACAAGAAATATTTCAAGTATGACAGTCATGACAGTTAGTGTTCTTAAGTTCCCATATGAAGATGCAAGTGATTCTAGTGATTTGAGGTGGTGTGGATGTTCTTGTTGATTTCATTGTTCTTGTGGAGGTCTCTGGACCATGTACCTATTATGTTGGTGGTCCGCATTTAGGATTGAGCTCGTAGTTGAATATTTCTCCTTGGGTGTTGTTGTTCTTTCCAGTCTTGGCCGACCGGATGCTTCGTGCTTGTTGAGGATGATCTAAGAGAAGTTCTATGAAGCGTGGCATGTTATTTGAGGAAGATTTGAGTCCCAACTATGTTTGGCTAATAGTGTAGTGGTCCGTATATAGCATTTTGTATTAATTCAAGTCTTGTGATTGTAATTGCTTGTAATGCCTATCTTGGAGAATGTTCCAGATAGATGATTGTAAGGCCAACTTTGATGTTCATTCCAAAGTTGATGTCATTTATAAATAAGTGTAAATGAAGTCATGTAAATGTGCCCATGTGAGTGAATATGTGGAGGTAGCGATGAAGTGTTTAGGGGCAGAGCAGAGGTGTTGTGAGCTTCAATGGAACTGAACCTTAGCATGGAGAAGATGTTTCTCAGTTCAACCTTTCAGTTTTAACCATGTGAATGTTTTTGTAGATAGTGAGTCTTGGAGCAGTGAGTTCTGGGTAGTGTGCTCAAAGATAGGTGCCTTCCCATTTTTCTATTCTTTTAACAGAGAATAAATGTTGTGGGTTAACCCCCACCATGGTTTTTCCCTTAACCGAGTTGCCACATAAAAATCCTGGTGTTATGTGTATTGATTGTGTTTCTGCTCATGTGTTGTTGATTAATGCTTTCATGGTTATATCATTAATTTGTTAATAAGTGGTAAAGAAGATCAAATGTAGCAAAAGATAAAGTTTTGTGACAACTGATTTGCCTCCCCTCTCAATTGTCTGCCCTAATTTCAACATACATAGGATACGAGTCCTAGCTAGATGATGATGTACATATTCCTTTTACTCAGCATCCATGGCATCTTATAGGGAGGACAACTCACATTTTAGATTGGTCCCTCCCCAATCAGGTTCTTTTTCACTTTGGATTGCAGTAGGATGAGCCACAGGTATCAGCTATCTTTGCTCAGGTGCAAGGGGATCGTGGGTGATGGGAGGTTGAGTTGGATTTAGCAATGGTGATTGTAGAGTTTGAGCATTTGGTGGTAGTTTCTTGTAATTGGTGGTTAGTAGAAATAGATGCAGGGACTACACCAACATATGAGGCTTGGTGGGTTGAGAGTCGGCCAGTGTGTTTGTCTATTCTAGAAAGTCAACCAGGGGCAAATGATGAGAAGGAATATATAGTAGAGGTAGATGCCGATGATGATGATGATAGGGATGGGCATGGTGACAGAGGAGGAGGGAGTGGTGGTGGGGGTGGGGGTCAAAGAGGTAGGGGAGGTATTCCTCTTCAAGCAGTGGTCGCAGGGGGGCTGTAGGTGTAGGCACTAGTTCTATTTTTGGGTCCTAAATGCACCAGAAGGTGGAGGTGTCGGTAGGTGCAGGAGGTGACAAAGATGATTAGGACACCCTAAGGGCTCGAGTGGTGAGCCTAGAGGACTAGGTTAGGTAGCTGCAGGCAAAGCGGGATAACCTGCAGGTTGAATGAGATAGCAGTCTTTTAGAGGTGCAGCGGTTGTAGGGGTTGGTGGATGGAGGAGGCAAAGGAGGAGATGGGGTTGATCAACAATCACATGCTATGTAGCAACAAATGACTTTTAATGAACTCAACCTTGTGGTTGGAAGTTCAAGTTACTGAACTATGAAGCCTCTGTGCATATGTAGGCAAGGCCATCAAGGATGAGCCCCCAAGGCATAAGTCTGGCCCCTTAGGTCATGTCTTCTACTTAAATTATAAGTTACTATCATGATTTTTTTATGGAGAGACTAAACGTCTATCTAGTGGTTACATATATCATGAAAGTTCAAGGTACTAGAGACATCTAAGACTGTAAAGGATGAAGTAAAGTAAGTTAAAAGGGTTATGGTAATAAAAGGTAATATCATTTACCTCATTGTTTATAATTTAGTAGAATGGTTTGACGTGGGAGCATTGTATATTTAGTTATGAAATGAATTATGTTATCTAACAATATAGTTGAGTGTACTATAGATTGGTTTATTATGATTATGCTAAACATGTCATTTTATCTATTTTAAACCTACACTTCAAATTTTAAGATTCAACAATAATGTAGCAAAATGATTGCCCTATTAATCCAATCCCATGAGATTATTTCATTATTTTAGGTTTGGTTGTTATTATCTATATCAAATTATGTGCTTTACTAAACTAATTTATGAGTTGGTTGTTTCAATTAAAGTTGTTTGTGTGTTGAAGTGTCTAATGCTCCAGTATAACAAATGGGGGCATTATAGATGTAATATATATGTATCTAAAGTAAAGTGACTCAACTTCATAATTGTTGTGGATGCATCCCTTTGGATCTATATAACCCTTCCTTTGTCAATAAATTTTGCATTGGTATGCCACTAGAAGAATGAATTTTAAGTGTTCTAACCATGTTCTTCCAAAAAATATAGAAAATGATCCATAGTAGTGATGACATGGCATATGACCCATACCTTGTTTGGTCTAGAATCAAGTGGTAAGATGTCACAACCCAAAGTCTAATTAACATTTCATTTGTCATATTTAAGGAAACCCCCAAACAAGCATATGATCATGGTTCTGTTTCTATACATATTAGTAGATCCTTTATGCATATGTTATATTGGTTTGTTTGCTCTATAAGATTATTACAGATCTCCCATTCTTGCATCTTTACTATGATGTATAGTAGTCTATAGTGATTATTTTGTGGGATCTCTTCATCTTAAAAATCTAAAATTAGAATCAATATTTCCCACAAAATCTTGTTAATATAACTTATCCTCACTTCCCACATTATTGTCAATATTACCCATATCATGTACTTCAACATTATGTGAATAATGTTGAAATAAATTTATATAAATTAATAATTTCTACTATTTAAAGTGCAACAAAATAGACTTCCATTATCATTAACCCCTTTATATTTAAATGTG
This sequence comes from Cunninghamia lanceolata, assembly GCA_027924645.1. Classification (NCBI taxonomy): domain Eukaryota; kingdom Viridiplantae; phylum Streptophyta; class Pinopsida; order Cupressales; family Cupressaceae; genus Cunninghamia; species Cunninghamia lanceolata. The sequence goes on from BSBN01000007.1 coordinate 2,317,156, forward strand.
TTATTATAAATGAAACTTTATGCTTTATATTTAAAACATATTCATTTCATCTTTAAATTACACTTATTTTTTATTAGTCCTTATCGTAGGCAGGGTAACTGTTGTATTCGCCTCAATGTATTAATCTTGTCTAGATATTGGTGCCAATGGAAAATTAATCCTTTTACAAAGGTTTTCACAAAGTCTTTCTTTTTTCCAGTATTTTGTGAAGGGGAAATTCTTCAAAATTGATTTTCTGATTGGTTGGTTGTATTTTCACCCCATTGGGCATTGATTTTTACATTCTTAAAATCTTGAAATTTTTTCTCCAGGGCAAATGCGTCAAATGTTCATTTTTTTCCAAAGGAATTCAAGGGTTTTCTCTGCTCCACACATGTTAGCTGCATTATGCGAAGCAGCACACTTGGCTTTTCCTTGTTTCCACATTTTGCATACATCCACCAAGCTATTGTCTTTGTTTCCACATTTTGCATACATTTTGCAGGAGAGATGAATGTTCCTAAGAGTTCTTAGCTTGCAGGAGAGAGTAAATTTTTGTTTCTTGGAGCTGGACATCTATGGAGCTTTGACTTCTTTGTCTTCCTCTTTTGAAGACCCATTCGCAGAAAAATATGCCTATATACACAGGGAGGTCATCCTAGTCTGTGATGGACTTTTAATTTTAATTTTTAATAGTAGTGTGGTGGATTGAGGTATTTGTGTAAGTCCATTGATTTGTGCAAGTTTTTTAGGTCACATATATTATTTTTCTTTCTTTAGAATACAGTATTGTATGATCTTTTGAAATGGTTTTAGAACTGGTATTTTACATGTTGAAATGCATGCTATTATATATAGACAACACCTACTTCAACATATCTTGTTATTATGTTGATTCAGATTTCAGATGCAATTTGAGATGGGGTAGAGGGTTTCTTTAGGACCCAGTATGGCACATGGCAGTCTTGTTAGCATTTGTGATTCTTGGTATATATCTATTTAGAAATACAACTTCACAGCAAGAATCATCTGGACTTGAAAGGTGAAGTGCTTATGGATGCTAATATCCATCTTGATTTTGTAAATGATATTTAGTGGATGCTTTGCTTAGTACTTTGGTAACCTACTATACACAGTTTGTTTCTACTAAATATTTACACAGTTGTATATTTTGATAGGTCAGGATTAGCATTCATAACTATAATATCTTTCCTTCTTAGAGCATTATGTTTGGGAATCGTAGTATATGTTGGTATGTGGGTGTCTGTGCATGCAAATGTTATGGTTTCTAGTGTTGTTAGATGGTTTGCAAGAGAGCATTGCAGGTATTCATTGGTTCAGTCTATGTTGAGTTTTGAAGGGAGTCTTAAGTAGATGCAAATAGCAAAAAATTTCTCTGATATTTCTTTGTTAAGCTTGAGTACAGGTGGTCACTCATGCAGGAGGCTTTTCAGCTATTATTGTGATTGGTATGTCAGTCATGGGAGTAGCAGTTCTATATGCTTCCTTTTATGTATATTTGGGAGTAGACATGCCAAATTCTATGAAGGTGACCAAATGCAAGATTTGAAACACTTCTCAGTTGATGTATATTTTAATTTACTGGGAGAAACTTCACCATTTATTGCCATTTTTTAAATACATTTATCTATGGGCCATAATAAAGTTAAGTCTTTATGCTACAGTTTTGATTGTTTTATTTTTTTTGCATTCTTATTGGTGGGCAACTTGTAAAATTTTGCACTCTAAATTTAGGCTACCTAATACATACTTATGTAGCTTGCTATAGAACCTTTGATATAGGATTTTTCTTGATGAAGGTGGTATTTCATTCTAAATTACCAAATCCTAACCAATATGGATTAGTATAGGTTTGTAATTTACTTTATATGTTCTTCTCATTTATGTCCTTGAAGCTTCCATACTCTAAACCTGTAAACAATTATTAGCATTTAAGAGTAACAATCTACAATTACAGATTTTCTTTATGTTGTAGTTAGAGTGCATGCATTATAATATTGATAGTTCATGTTAGTTAGAATGTTTATTTCATTCCTAAATGTCCTAATTCACATACTTCCAGCTAGAGGTTTGGATCTAGATCCTTGTTGCTTATGTAATATCTGCATCTATTAGTCAATGAAAGAATAGTTGATCTGGAGACTTTTTTTTTTGTGGTTGCATCTTGAAAGTTAGTAATTTGGGCTTTTAATAATTTTATCTTTGATTTACAGTGCCACTTCTTGTTGGTTATGGATTTGAGGCCTCATTCGTGGCATAGCAATCTTTTTGCCACAAGGATTAAGGAGGATGAGTACTTGAGGCAATAAGACTAGTAAACATTGCACAATGAGAATAGGTCCTTAGAAAATATAGAGATCCCTATCTGCAGAATAAGGAAATCTATGAAATTATACATTTAACTAACATTGGTCTTGTAACAACTAGCACGTTTAGAAACATATTCATGGTCTTAGATGGCAGGGTACCAATGGAAAGCTTGGAATAATTGCATATACGTTAAGACTTCAATTAATTGTGAACTTCATAATTTTTCATGTAGTATGGTGCTTAATGCCTTATCTTAGCTCAGAATACTTTTGGCTTTCCTTGTTAGGTTGGGCTAACTCTATTAAATATAGGATTTGAACTGACAACTTTCAAATTTTGTTATGTTTGAACCATTTGGGACTATTGTTTGTTATATCATAAGGTGTGAGAATAACTAGGTATGCTAGTTCTTCATTATAGCACATCTGGATCTAGTATTTATAGCACATCTAGATCCAATATTTATTTCATCTTTCAGCAAGTATAGCTTGGGGTGTTTATTAAAAAAACTCCACCACAGTGCAGTATCACAACTAGATATGATTTACAGTGATGTGAATAATAACCAAAGAATTTGATTTTTTCTATTAAATATTCTAAGAAAACACCTTGTCCTACACCTCCTACCAATTCAAGAAAAAATCAAATCTTCCAAGGAAACATCTTGTCCTACACCTCCTACCAATTCAAGACAAAAGATCATGTAATTTCCTATAGAAACCCCCATGATCAGTCTAAACATGGTAATTATCTCACAAACCTTTTTTTATTTAGAATTGCTTAGCTCCTATTATTGAGATCCAAGTCAAGAAGGGATCCATTAAAAGGATTATTTATTTATAACTCATCTAATGACACTGCTCAACTAGGAGTTGACAATGGAAAAAATGGACAGCAAGAATGAATTTGTATGTTATATACAACCAAATCTTTGTACATGTTTTGTCTAGCTGGTTTTGGATTTTTGTATATATTTAATCTATTTTTGTCTTATTTTTCAGCATGGCAAATCTCAGTTTCAAATCGTGTGGAGTACATTTGTGCAGATTGGTATGATTATGGATACTTTTCCTAGTTTAGATTCAATAAATATTTAATTTTTGGAACTGTCATTGAAAATTGTTGTTGCTTTGTTATTTGCATGAAATCTTTTGAAGGGATTTTAGTGCATTTTAGCTGAAAGGCTCACAGTGCACCAAATCGGAGAGAAATATAAAATTTGTTTCAATGGAATTTTGTAAAGGTTAGAGGGCTTTAAGTTGCTTTCACTTCCATTTTTAACATTTTTTTGAGTCAAGATCTCGCTGCTTTTAAGTTTGATGTTTGTTTCGTATTTACCAAAATCAATAATCATCTTTACTAGAATTAGCTAATCATTTTATGTATATTGAGTTTATTCATAGTGTTTTATGGATATTACATCTATTCCTCATTAGCTGTTGTATGAAAGTGAAATATTTTATTCTTTTTCTGTATATTGAATTTATTCCTCAGTATTTATTGAATGAGCATTGATTATAATATATTAAACATTTATACTTTGCAATGGTGGAGTGGTGACAGGATCTGGGAATTTGTTTAGTAGAGTTACTAATTGACTTGCTGGATATAAGGGTTTATGTTGTGGTGCTAGATTTTTTAATTTATTTTAAGGATGTAAGCCAATGGGTATTGGATTAAAAAAGTTGAAACTGAGGTTTTGATGATAAGGATAATGAACGTTCTCAACCTTGTAGCTGTGTCATCATGTAAAAATTTTACATCATTTGTCAAGCCAAGAAAATACAGCTTTTTGTGCATGGAGTCAACACTCTAAATTATGGATTTGATCTTCACATAAACCCTTGCAAAGGGATTGTGATTATGAGTTTATCTCCTAAAGAATTGATGGGAAGAGATTGATTTTCAAATGTCTTAATATCCTTTCCTTGGTTATGTATATTATCATGGTTTTGTTATCATATGCAACAAGTCATCAAAGTTTATTCTACTAGGGCAACTCTAATGCTTCAAATTGACGTTCTAAAGTTATTTTTCATTATACTCTAGTTATTTCATGTACATGAAGTGATATAATGCAATCTAACTCTCAAGTTGTATTTCCTTGATTATGTACAAATACATTTCTATTCTAGTTAATCTTTTTTCTATTTCCATATTTTTTGATAAAGTACATCAAGTTTTAGTTCTTTCTTTCTTACGAAAGTAAGGCTCGTATCCTGCTTAATGGAGGATGCCCTGTACCTAGTACAGTTTTGGTATTGGCATCAAGGTGCCTATTGGGTTCTATTAACCTAGTCACAATCCTAACCTTTTGTAAAAGAATATGCACAACTCTCAACATCATTCTAATGATTTATTTATATTATAAATCCAATCTCTTCCATTGTTGAATCTTACTTAGTGAGACTGACTATTTTTCTTAATGGAATCATATTGCATCAATAATGGTGGGAGTTTTACATTGTTTACATAAAATATTCCCGTTAGCTTGCTTTTGATAATGCTTCGTACCTTTGCATAAATTAGTTTATCATTTCCACCAATGTTCTGTCTTTGATAATCAATGCCATGATCTTTTACTTTGATCAACTACTTACAACATTTGTAATGTTTCATTCTACTGAAACAAATAATAAAGTTCTAATAATTCTTGGCTATCTCTCATTTTTCTCATAATCAAATGTCTTACTATTTTTCGAAGGAATTCTTGTGATTATCTTCAGGATAAAGGCATCATGTTCAATAGTCTGTATCGCACAATTGTTTCTAATAGTAGCAGGGTTGGTATCATGCCAATACGTTTACCTCACTATTAGATTATAGTTTAGTTAGGTTTGAAGTTGGGTTATTAAAAATTTATAGGTCAAGAAAAATACCAAGGAACAGGGATGTTTCTGATATATATATACTATCTCATTTGTTTCCAGATTCATCTTTTAGAAATGTGGATATAATCCAAAACATTTAATTGCGTCCAAGCTAGCATACCGTAGTTCACACTAGGATTAAACCAGGGTTAATAATTTAGTGACGCTTGATCATTGATTATTATACATGGTAATCAACCTACCTTATTGTTACACCATAGTTAAATAAACAATGGTTATGGCTTAGTCAAACTCTAGCTTGTAGCTATTATATAGCAATTTGTCTGGCTTACTTTTACTATAGTTCATTTAGCTAGACTATAACCTAACTAGGCTCACTATTTGACTATAGTTCATTTTAGTTAAACTATAGCCCAAAGAAGGCTTAAACTAAGGATTATCATGGCAATTGATCTGCCTAGTGTGAGTTCTTATATGATTGATAATACCAACTACATATCTAATCCAACTTCCATCTAGATATTGGTAATTGCACTGCGTTATTTTATTGAATCACCATTTCACCATAACTAGTAGAAAATATTTTAAATCACTGTTTGATAATAACTCACTAAAACTAACAAGTTAAAAGCTATATGTTTTTGCTATATGTCAATTGTGCTGGAAATGAGTTATCATTGGATTGACTTATTCTTAGACTTAAGTACAAATGAGCTTGACATGTAAAGGCACAAAGATAATCCAATCAGCTAACAAAATGTGTTCTAAAGTAATAGACCTTTTAAATTATTCTAATGCACTAATCTTTGATGATTTATATGTGTTGTTTTCACTACCCATTTGTCAAGTGAGAGAATATATGAAAAGATAATGCCGCCAAACAAAAACAAGCATTGGCATAAATGGAGCCATACAAAAGCTCTATGGTGAAAATTGTCACACCCCTACAAAATTAATGTTTTTCTAGACGTTTGAAGCCCCAAAGTAATTTAGACCCAGGTGGAGATTTAATAATTTTGATATCTAACTACTATGATTCTAATAGTTTTCATATCTAACTATATTTTGCCAAAATGTATGTTTAGAACTTGGATTTATTTTGTCTTTTTTTAAATCCAATATTTATTTTTTTTACTATGGGCGCTTACAAATTTAGGCAGGGATTGCTGCTGCAATGCAGCCCTTGTTATGTTTTATTTATATAAATGTTTGGTTTACATTTTTCTCTTATCGTCCTTATAAATTTTTTATGAAGACAAAGAATAAAATTAATCATTTTCAAAATATAATAATTTTTTTATAAAACTAAGATTCTTGTTGACAAACATAATATAATCAAATATTTCAAAATGAGAGGAAAAAGACCCCATAAAACAAGCCGCTAAATATACTATTATAGAATTAAATATTAGATTAAAAATTTTATGTATACTAAAATTTTGTCTACGTGGCTCCCACCCACGAATAATAATCTACCAAAATTTATTTCGATATTTTGGATTGAAGTTATAATAGAGAATATCATAAATGTATAATAGTTATAAATATAAATAATTATGGAAAAACATCAAGAATAATATACAAATTACTTGTATATATCATTGGTTGTAAATATGTAGTACTAAGATACTTATTTTTCCAAAATTCTATGTAAAAGAAGTTGATAGATATTATTCTTGAGGAACCTATGTTTTATTGTATTTCCTATTAAAGTAAAATAGGCACCTCCACAATATATCTTTCAACATCTTTTACATAGATTTTCCAACAAATAGGTATGCTAGTTTTACTTTAGAACTATTTAAGAATTATTTTTATTTATTTACATTGTTCTTTCTTTATTTGTTTTATTTTATTCAAAGAGTTATTTTAATATTAAAATAAAAATAGTAGCTAAAATAATTATTGAGATTATTCTATAATTTGATAAATAAAATAGTAAATAGTTATATATGTCATAAATAAAAATATAATAAGTAATATACTTTATAAATAAATTAGTAAGTAATATTTTTGAGAGGATAATGGACATCTATTTGAAATTAAAGAGATTGGAGGCTAAGCAATGAAGAGGGTTTTCCAAAAATGTACAGAAAAGGATGTGACTATGGTTGAGACATGGCTTTCAAAAGGCATGAATACAAAAGTGGAAAAGGTTGTAGCGGAGGAGAAGGGTAAAGATGAAAATCCTATTTTATCTAATATTGTTTTGTTTGTGGATATGAAGGAAGGTGAAAAAAAAGAAGAGGAAGTCATCATGCTTGAGGATAATGTAGATAAGAAAATGTTGACAAAAGTTCAAGAAGCACAAGTTGCAGAAGATAAAAGTGTGGTTGTGGAAGTTCCTTTCGAAGTTGTAGCTGATTTAGAAGCTGAAATGGTGTCTTGTGAAGGCCATATATTTAATGGTGGAGTTAATGAAGAGGATCCATTTCTTGAAGAGGAGATGAAGAAGATTGAAGAGTTGTTTGGTTCATGTGATTCGTCACATGAAGATTTTGTGAAGGATGTAAAGGAAGAGAAGCTGGAGAAGTTTGCAAATGACAAAGTAGATGAAGAAGAGGAGCTAGATATGAAATTTTCTTATTTCTATAAAGTTTGTTGTAATGAGTTGTGTGAAGAGATGATGGTAAAAAATTGTTTTCATGAGGCATTTACAAAAATAGAAGAGGAAGTGAATATTTTTTATAAAATGATTGTAATAGTTTACTTGCATGTGAAGAGAAGAGTGAAGAATGGAGAAAGAAGTCTTAGTGGAGGTGGTGCGTTGAATTTCACAAAAAGAGGAAGGAGATGGTGGAGAAGCAAAATTAAAAGGAGGTTGGATTATGGTGGACAGAAGTGCACGAGAGGTGTGAAAGATGGTGAATGAATTTCAAAAAAGGAAGTGGGATTTGTTCTAGCTAAGTGCTAGAAGAAGAGAAAGAATAAAACTTTTGAGGTGTCTAATTAGCAACGGAGCTTGTTGTGGAATGTGCATTTTCGAAAGGATGGTTCTACCACTCAACTCAAACTTGTGAATGATGTTCACAAACTTCTTAACCAATGTGTCTAATGCAAGAGCATCTATGAACCAGGTCTATCCTGCACAAACAAAAAATATATATTCTTACATTATTTGTTGTACTTTATTTTTGGTTGTAGGTCTTCAAATTTTGCTTTGTTTTTAGGTCTGATCCTTATGTGCTTGGTTCTATTTTTTATTGTCTCATAAAAGGGTGTGGACACCTTACTGAATGATTCTGGGGATATTAGGGTCCTACTACCCTATTTATTTTCTTGCATCAGTTGGGCTCGGTGAATCAACTTGGAGTCTTTATACTAGTTGTGGATTCTTATCAAGCCTTATGTGGCTATCTTAGTAGTCAACTAGTGGCTAAATATTCTACTTCTTGATAGGCAACTAAAAATAAACTCCTAATAGCTAGGTAGCTACTATAGTTGTGGGCATTATAGCAATGTCAATATAGTGGCTATTACTTTCATACTTAACTTTGCTATTTTGGATGGATAGAAACAGTCTTTATGGCAATTATTTTCTTTTGTCTTTATGGTAATTATTTTCCTAACAACACTAATATTAGCACCTACAATAGTTAGAGATAATATTGTTAAGAATAATTCATGTTGCACCTAACTATTATAATTGTTAAACCTTGAATGTTGCAGTTACATACTGTGCCCTATTTTGGATTGAGCCTATTTTTAGGTTGGCTATAACCTGTCCATATTTGGGGCATGGTATTCCTATAAAAACAAACACATGAAGGAGAAAAGTAATTATATATTGAGACCAAGGGTTGAGACCAATGAAGCTCAGCTAGTTCATTAAGCCTATAATTTTAGTTTTCATCTGAATATTCTAGTCTTTGTTAGCATAATTTGAAGCTATATAGCTAATATATTTGTATTTTTTTTTAATTTATATAGAGTGTCACCTCTTTCTATTATAGTGCAATTTATGCTTTAATTGAATTGGCTACCTAAGTTGACTACCTGAAGAAGGTACTCAATTATGGATTGCATCATTTTAGCTCAATACATACTACATGACTTTTATTTAAATTTTGACACTGACATTTAATTTTGTAAGTTTTCTATTTCTATGATGTTACTTGCATATAATAAAGTGCACACATATACATAAAGAGAGGGATTACATGAGCACAAGAGTATGCTAGTATTGGCACTGGTAACAATCAAGATGCTTTGACTTTGCTGCTATAAATCTTTATTCTATGGTTGGTTGAAGGCTATATAATATGGTTCTCTTCAACATGGGAATAGAATCACCAACCTCAAATTTCCTTCTTAGAAATGGTTATGTTAATGATTATGTAAGGTGTGGAATTGTTAGCAAGTCAATTTTCCCTATTGAAATGTTAAATCCAATAAATACTTTGGCAACCTTATTGACATCCTATCATAGTTACAATGGGTAGCCAATCTGCAATTATAGATGATTTAATCCTACAGTAGGAAAGCTACTTGTTATTAGATAAATCATAATAGAGTATATTGTAATTCAACTTTAACAAATGACAATGATACAAGAGATAATAGAACCAAAAGAAAAAGCATCATTCAAACCTTTTGTTGGTATTGTATAAGTGGAATGCTAATTTTATTAAAGACATCAAGAAAGTGTTCTCCCTTCTAAGATATGTCAAGCCCTAGTCTACCACCTTCACAACTATATAGAAATTGCTATGAGTTGAGTATTCCTTTACATGAAGAGATATATTTCAAAACTTGGTAAACATGCACCAAATAATTATCCTATCCTTCAATTGCTAGGATATTTTTTAAGTTACCAATTTGTCGACATACAAGACGAGATCCAAGTCCAATTTGAACCCAATTTGGATATTAGGTCAACTCACCCACAGAGTTGTCCAAGCCCCTTTCAAACAACCATGGATTTGGCAAGGACAAACCTAGGTAAATCCATGTGAACCCACCAAAAAAGGGCTATTTTTTATTTTTCTTTTCTTTTTTTCATCTTTTAATTTGACTAAAGAATTTTAAAAACAAACACCCTAACCTTATGTGTCATCTAAACCATTTGAAACACTAAAACAAACTCATTTTACCTCATTTTGAATGCAAAAGACAAAAACCATTCATTCATGTTTTAACTTTCATTCTTGCTTATCATTACAAAAATTATATAATTGAAGATTGATCATTGAAGGTTTGGAACTATTGACCTATTTTCCTCTGCCTAGAGTCAAACGGCCCAACTTCAAAATCTTGTTGGAATCCCTTGAGAACTTAACTCTAAAGGCCTAAAATCCTTCAAATATCAGGATTTTCCTTGTAAAAATCCCTAAAAATTAATCAGGAGAATCCTTGCAGAAACCCTAGAAAAACCCAGAAAATTTGAAGCTTTTACCTCATTTTTTGCCCTCCTTTTGGCCTTTATCAGCAAAGTTTTCATTTTCTAAACTACCAAAAAATGATTAAGGCATGATGAATTTCCTTCCCTTTATCAATGAAATCCAAAAAGTTCAAACTTTGCATAAAGTTTGAAAATTCACCAGTTCTCCGACTGGCCAATTCACCAACAAAGGGAGGAAGTTTTCAAAAAAATTACTAAGGCACAGGAGAGGTTACCCTTTGTTGGCAAAGATTATGTTTCATGAACTTTTCAAAAGTTTATTTTTTTCAAAGGTTCGCCAATTCAACATTTTGCCAACAAAGGGGCCAAGGGCGCAGATTTCTTCGAAATGTGGCTAAGGCAAAAAAGGGAGAAAAGATGCCTTTATCAACGATTTTGCCCAGTCACAAACTTTCTAAAGGTTCAAAAATTCTTTGGTTCACCAACAAGGCACTTCGTTGATAAAGGCAAAGAAGGAGGCAATGTCCAAAGTTCAAGAAATTGTAAAATTGTTACCAAAGTGGGCTAGGTTCAAAAGGGTCATATTTTGCCGGTAAGGTAAAATGGAAACATGAAAAATGACTAAGTAAAGAGGGATGAAGGAAGGCTTGTCAGCAAAGTGCATAAAGAGTGAAATTTTCATAAGTTTAAAATTTCCATGGTTCACCAATAGGGCAAATCACCAATAAAGGGTGAAGATAAAGAAGGCTGAGGGGTAAGGTGTGCCAAAAGGTAAATGGGTTGATAGAAAGAAAATTGACTAAGGCATTGATGGTTGAAAATTCCTCAGGTTCGCAAACAAGGCACTTCGCCGATAAAGGCAAAAAAGGTGGCTAAAAGAAGGATTTTAAGAAAAATGACATTTTCTGACAAAGAAAAGATTTGGCCAAGGCATGACAAGTTCAAAGTTCCAAAAGTTTGCCGATGGCATACTTTTTCTTATAAGGTAAGAATGAAGTAAGGCCAACGGCAAAGTTCGTGAAGGCGAACATTTGCTGAGTAAAGGGGCGAGGGAGAGCCAAAAGCAAGGTTCAAGAAAATGATATTTTGTTGATAAGGCAAAAGTAAGCTAAGTTCGGCAAAGTGTAAAATAGTCGATAAAGAAGGAAAAGAGCAAACAAAGCCAGGTTCAACAAAATGATATTTTGCCGATAAGGCAAAATATAGTTAAGAATGGTTCAAAAGGATGATTTTTGCCTATAAGGCAAAAATAGAGATGAAACGAAGCAAGCAAGAAGAGTTTAGAGAAATGACATTTTGTTGATAAGGGCAAAATAGATGAAATCTAGGCCATAGTTCAAAAAATGACAAAGTTACCAACTGAAGATAGAAAAATGCAGATTTTGCCCAAAGGCAAAATTTAGGCTAGAATTTCTAGAAAATTTAGAAATCAAAGAAAGAACAGAGTTTGTAATATATTGTAAATTTCAAATATTTGGGTTTAAATATTTGAATTGTTGTAAAAGCTCTGTATAAAGAGGATTTTGGAGGGAACATCTATTTAATTTTCCTCATCTGCCATTAATGCAAATCTGATCTTTTAGCTACCTCAACTACTCCCTTCCTAGATATTTTTGCATTTATTTTTGTAGGTCGATGAATCAATTGCTTGCATTGAAGGAAAAATATCTCCTAGCTGCTCCATGATCCAAGATATTTTCTCTAGTTAATTTTAGCAGACAGACATTCCCTTTGACATGGATATTTTCTAACGGGCCCATGGGGTGAATTAATTGTGACAGATGACTAAGGTCAATGTATCTAAATGCTATATATGCATTTTTGTAAGATATAATGAGGGTTGGATACAGAAGCAATTTTGCACTCCAAACATGTAGCCCTCCTCTGTTATAGCCTTGCCTTTTGATGAAATATACTATGCTTTTACCTTCTCTGTTGTTTTAGTTCTATGTAATTTAGAGCTGATTGTCTATGAATGTTTATTTCCTCTCAATCTTGTTCATTTCTTTACCTCTACTAAGAATTTGCTAGATTTGTGTGAATGATCAATTATATTTCTTTATTTTGTGCATTTTCTTAGTTATGTGAGAGCTTTCATATTCAAACCTAGTGTATCACCCCCATTAATTTACAATTTTATCCATCTTCCTATTTTCCTCAATGGTAGATAGATTAGGTTTAGTCTTAGGAAGAGCTGAATCTCTTGTTCAACAAAGGAACTAGCCTCTCTTTGGAGATTTGGCCTCCTTGCAGGGTCCTACACCTGGAGATCATCTCAATGTTTCACTGAATTATTGAAGACCGTTAAACCTCTCCAACACAGGGTACAAATCCAAGTGACAACAATTTCTAGCATGCCTGGTGGGACAAACTTGATGATCCTTATCATCCATTGAAGAGTTTTGGTGTGCTCTTCGTTGCATTTTTTCGTTCAAGGTTGTCTCTCTAATACCATGGTGACTCTACTAATCAGATCTACAAGTGAAGCAACCCCAAGTGTCTAAAGAGCTTCAAGAATCAGGATTTCATTGGTATTCCTAGTTTAACATGCTTTTAGACACATTTCAATCACCTAGCAACTCCCTAGTATGAACATTTTTCTCTGAAGGGCAGGCTTGTTTGCTCTTATTTTTCATGATTGTTTGAATGTTTCATGTTTCTTAATGCTTCAAAATGTCAAATCTTTATGGAAACTATGGCTACTCCCATCCACCCAGCCAAAATACAAATTTTATGCCTCCATACTAGCCATTTTAGGCCCAAGATACCTTTCTTTTCATGTCGTATTGTCCTGTTTCAGCAGAATATCAACATCCTTACAATGCTTACCTCCCACCTGCCCCTACTATGTCTTCTTGGCAGCCTAATAGTGCTTATTATCAACCCCAAGGAGACTATTTTGATCCTAGCCATTGTAGCTACCCTTCTAATCAATTCCAAGATGTTGACTATGTGAATGCTGACGCGTTCACAAAGCTCATGGGCATGTTCCTAGAGCTTGATAGACTTTTGGATGATAAAAAAAGAGAAAGAGGGTATAACCGGCCTCAACAGAATTATGGTCTCAACATCAGAAACATTAGTGATCTCAAAGAGGCATTCTAGACCTGTAGAGGGAGTGTGAAAAGTATGAAGAAATGAAGGAGTGTGGCCAATAGCAGAAGGCACAAGAAAGGTTTTTTCAAGAAAACATTTCTATGAGGATTGTGGCTCATGAGCAATAGATGAGGCAAGTGGCCCAATCGGTTCCACCCTCTCATAGCTTCAGGCAGTCCCTTTCTTCTACCCAAGTTTGGCCTGTAGAAGAGCAGCCTCGACTTCACAAGTTCCAAGGTTTCAAAGCCTCTCTTCCTCCATAAGCCCCTATTCCTGTGCAAACCCAGTTTATCACTCCCCAGGAACAAATTTGCCTAGACCCTATCACTCCCAAGAAATTCAAGAATATATTCAGACCTCTTTCTCTGATGCTATTTCAATTTTCAAGGGTAGACCTATTGTCTACCGAGCTAATTGGAAGGATGAGCTAAGGAGTGAGATACCTACAACTAGGGGGGAGCCACCTCCAAATAATGAACCCTTATGCACCATTAAAACTAAAAATCCAGACCTGCTGCAAGATGAAGTTAAGTCCAGTCTGATGGAGCAGTAGTGCATTGATCATACTAGGGTTATTACTGATTCAGAGATAGAGTTGAGTCCTCTAGATTTTGGCTCATTCCAAGATTTTTCCCACGCTTTGAACAAGAGGAATGAAAGCAAAATGCAAAGGGAACATGGTGAAAAGGTCCAGTTGTACAAAGACAGCCCAAATAGCAAAATCATGTGGAGTTTCATTCAAAATTTGATGAGGGCATTAGGGATGAGGTTGTTATAGAGATTGATCAAGAAAAAGTTGATGATGCCCCTCTATTTCATGAACTACCTAGTTATATTGAAGATGAAAAAAGCATGCAAATGCCAATATTAGTTACAGTTTTGAAACAACATGAAGATGTAGAGGGCCATGATAAGTTGTTGAAACATGCAAACAAGTGTGAGAATGAGATTCCATCTCATGAAAAGGAGCATGTAAGTAGCCCTATTCTAGAAAATGAAAAAATTAATGGAGCCAGGGTGAATCTTCTCAGACCTACATGTTTCGTGAAGCTTGAAGACCTCTTTTAGGATGAGATAGATCTTTTCTGATCAAGATATGACATTGAGCCAACATCCCCTAAGGAGGAACTTCATGAGTAGTATCTTATTCATAAGGTGGAGGCAGCCTTATCTCAAATCAAGCTAGAAGAGCTAGATCATTCAGACCACCAGCATCAAGAGCTAGAAACAAAGCAAATGCATGAGATCAACTATGTTGATTTGCATGTCATTTCGGTGGGATACCCTATTATGCATTTGGCCCAGTTAGAGACATATCAGGAGTCCCTACCTATCATGCTTGCTTCAAAACATGAGGTCAAGCATGAAAGAGGGCTAGATCAGCCCATTTATCCACTTCCAGGTAGCTACATTTCTTATCAATACAAGTGGATAGGTGAGTTTTTCTTTGTCCTTGGGGAAGTTTATCATTACCTTGTTATATGCACATCCCTTCCCCACCTCTTTTTAACTACCCACATGCATGAGAAACATTGTAAATTGTTAAGAAAGGGAAGTTACTTTCAAGAACCTGTTAATGGCTTTGTTTAAAGCCATTTCCTTTTTAATTTAGGTTTAGAGTAGGTTTTATTTTTGTTTTAGTTTTCCCTTTGAACAAGTGTTTTTACACATGCTGCATTGTCATTAGGAGAATGCGGGCCTTATTTCTTTTTATTGTTGTTTTGAAGGCAAGGTTTAATTTATTTTGACCTACTATAGTCCACTTTTAGACTCCATGCCCAATGGATGCTGAAGGCCACTAGTCTATTTGTTTAGTAGACAAACATCCTTGAGAGGTCACCAAAATGTTCACCTATTTTCCTCTGCCCAGAGTCAAATGGCCCAACTTTAAAATCTTGTCAAAATCCCTTAAGAACTTAACTCTAAAGGCCTAAAATCCTTCAAATCTCAAGATTTTCCTTGTAAAAATCCCTAAAAATTCATCAAGAGAATCCTTGCAAAAAACCTAGAAAATTTGAAGCTTTTACCTCATTTTTTTCCTTCCTTTTGGCCTTTATCGACAAAGTTTCAGTTTCCTGAACTAGAAAAAATG
This sequence comes from Cunninghamia lanceolata, assembly GCA_027924645.1. NCBI lineage: Eukaryota > Viridiplantae > Streptophyta > Pinopsida > Cupressales > Cupressaceae > Cunninghamia > Cunninghamia lanceolata. Next base: position 2,332,826 of record BSBN01000007.1, read on the forward strand.
ACTAATGCATGAAGCATTTCCTTCCCTTTATCGGCAAAATCTAAAAATTGGAGAAGTGCTTCTGGATTAAACTGTGTATGTTTTTGCTTCAATGTTTCAGATCATGCTCAATGATCCATCATTAGGAAGAGGACAATGTGTGAATTGGATAGCAAACTAGACCTTATAAAGGAGTAAGAGAGGAAAACAAGGCAAGGAACGCAAAACGAGGGGGAGGGGGTGATGTGTGAGAAAGAGAAAAAAAGGAAATAAAATAAAAGAATGAGCATAAGAATGAGCATGCAATAAAAGTAAAGATAAGTAAAAATATAGATGAAAGTGTTTCATACTAAAGATACATAAATAATACAACAACATACTATAATATTTATATAATAACTCATGCTATATCAATGCATATATATAAGAACGGAAAACAAACCATGGGTGCATAAAAGAGAACAACACATGAAAAAGAAAACAATAAAAAGGAGGGAGAACCCAAAGGACAAGCAAAAGCAAAAATAAACTAAACCAATGAGAGGGAATAAGGTAAAAAAAATACAAAAGGAGGGGAGGTGAAGGAAAGAGAATAAAAATTCCACAAAAAAAAAAATCAAAGTAAACCACAATAGCATTGCGAATAAGCAACATGCCAAGGTATTCACATACTACATAACAATAGGAAATAGTGTATGAATATATTAGTATAGCAAAAATACACAAAAGCTTATAAAAACTGAAGGACAAAAAAATAAAAATAAAATAATATATATATTGACATAAAGATACATACTAAGAGATAAACAAAAAGAAAAAATAAGAGAAATCCAAATAGATACAAATAAACACGACAAACGAAAGAACAAACAAGAGAGGAAAAAAGATAAGACTATTCTAAACAACAAAAATAATAATAAAAATAATAATAAAAATCATAATAATAATAATAACAATGAAATTTAAGCCAAGCAATACAATATAATAATATAAAGATACAAACTAGGAGATATACATCTAGTAAAACCAATAAGAGAAATACAAAAAGAAACAAATCAACACGACAAACGGAAGAACAAGCAAGAGAGGAAAAAAGACAAGACTGTGCTAATCAACAAAAATAATAATAATAATAATAATAATAATAATAATCATAATAATAAGAATAATAAAATGAGCCAAGCAATACAATAAAAATAACACAAAAGCCGAAAAGTAGACTAGAGAAAAATCCTAGATAAAATAATATAATGCACCACAAATGTCAAATAATTCAAAACAAAACTAAACAATACATAAAAATACACCAAAGCTAAAAAGGGGGGGCACGAATGCACAAAGGTAGAAGGAGAGCAAGCACGGAAGAAACCAAGGATGCTAGAGAGAAAAAAAGAACGAAACCTTGGAAGAAGGCGGAAGGAGGGAGTCGAAAGCTCAAAGTGAGGAGAGGACGAAACATCGAGACACACGAAAGATGAGAAAGGAGTCAAGACAAGAGAAGGAGAAGAGGGGTGAAGAGAGTGGGAGGAGAACAGCTAAAGGTGGATGGTGCCACGGGGCCAGAAGCGGACAGGATAAGAAAGAAGAAGGGGAGGAGGGGGTGAAAAGTGGTAGACGAGGAGCAGGTGGAAGGACAACAACACAAGGGGGAATTTGTCACAAGGTCAGGAGAATCAAGAGAGATTAGGGTGCAATGGAAGGGAGTTCAATAAGGGTTTCTAGGTTGGCCTAAGATGCCAACCCTCATCACGATTGAGGTTGGAGGGGTGGCTTTTGATGAGGATAGCTTCTTGGAGTTTCCTCCTGAAGAAACAATCTTCTTTCACTAAGACTTGGGTGTGCTCAAGACAAATGTGGTGTTTGGTGTGGAATGAGTGCTCAGCTAAGGCAGACTTGGAGATACGATCAAGCCTAATGTCTGCCTCATGCTCTTTGACCCTAGTGCTAATGGATCGACCTGTTTCTCCAATGTATGGAGTCCCACAGGAGCAAACAATCTTATAGACCCCAGGGTTGATAAGATTATTTCTAGGGTCTTTGATGGAAGGGATGAGAGTTCTGAGGGTAGAGACAGGTTTGAAAGTACAATAGAGGCCCTTCTTGTGGAGGATTCTAGAAATTTTATTAGAGAGGCCCTCTATGTACGGGAGGGTAGCAACCCAAGAATCGTCAGGGGCAACAACCTTAGGTTGGGGGTGAACCCTACTTTTGGCAAGTTTAAAGGCACGAGAGATACACTTCTGGCGATAACCATTAAGCCTGAAAACTTGGGATAAATGAGAGAGCTCAAGGTCAATGTGATCATTATCACAAATGCGATATGCATGAGTGGCTAGTGTCTTTAGGACACCAGCCTTTTGGCAAGGGTGGTGTTGAGAGGAGGCATGAAGGTAAAGATCAGTGTGGGTGGATTTTCTGTAGATAGTGCGAGCAAGGGAACCATCCTTCTTCCTCATGATTAGGACGTCCAGGAAAGGGAGCTTATTGTTAGTCTCAAGCTCCTTAGTGAATTGAATGCAATCCACTAAATTGTTAAGGTGAGAGTGGAAAAGCTCCAAGTTGTCAAGGCCATGAGGCCAACAAATGTTGGTGTCATCAACATAACATTTCCACCATCTAGGCTTGAGAGGGAAGGAGTTGAGGGCTAGTTCCTCAAAGTGCTCCATATACAAGTTGGCAATGACAGGGGATAAAGGAGAACCCATGGCAACTCTGTGATAACGAGGATACCTGTATATGGAGCACTTTGAGGAACTAGCCCTCAACTCCTTCCCTCTCAAGCCCAGATGGTGGAAACATTATGTTGATGACACCAACATTTGTTGGCCTCATGGCCTTGACAACTTGGAGCTTTTCCACTCTCACCTTAACAATTTAGTGGACTGCATTCAATTCACTAAGGAGCTTGAGACTGACAATAAGCTCCCTTTCCTAGATGTCCTAATCATGAGGAAGAAGGATGGTTCCCTTGCCTGCACTGTCTACAGAAAATCCATCCACACTGATCTTTACCTCCATGCCTCCTCTCACCACCACCCTTGCCAAAGGGCTGGTGTCCTAAAGACACTAGCCACTCGTGCATATCGCATTTGCGATAATGATGACATTGACCTTGAGCTCTCCCATTTATCCCAAGTTTTCAGGCTTAATGGTTATCGCCAGAAGTGTATCTCCTGTGCCTTTAAAATTGCCAAAAGTAGGGTTCACCCCCAACCTAAGGTTGTTGCCCCTGACGATTCTTGGGTTGCTACCCTCTCGTACATAGAGGGCCTCTCTAATAAAATTTTTAGAATCCTCCTCAAGAAGGGCCTCTGTTGTACTTTCAAACCCATCTCTACCCTTAGAACTCTCATCCCTTCCATTAAAGACCCTAGAAATAATCTTATCAACCTCGAGGTCTATAAGATTGTTTTCTCCTATGGGACTCCATACATTGGAGAAACGGGTCGATCCATTAGCACTAGGGTCAAAGAGCATGAGGCAGACATTAGGCTTGATCATATCTCCAAGTCTGCCTTAGCTGAGCACTCATTCCACACCAAACACCACATTTGTCTTGAGCACACCCAAGTCTTAGTGAAAGAAGATTGTTTCTTCAGGAGGAAACTCCAAGAAGTTATCCTCATCAAAAGCCACCCCTCCAACCTTAATTGTGATGAGGGTTGGCATCTTAGCCCAACTTGGCAACCCTTATTGAACTCCCTTCCATTGCACCCTAATCTCTCTTGATTCTCCTGACCTTGTGACAAATTCCTCATTGTGTTGTTGTCCTCCCACCCGTTCCTTGCCTATCGCTTTTCACCCCCTCCTCCCCTTCTCCTTTCTTATCCTGTCTCCGCTTCTAGACTCGTGGCACCATCCACCTTTAGCTGTTGTCCTCCCACCCTCTTCACCCCTCTTCCCCTTCTTCTCCTTCTCTTGTCTTGACTCCTTTCTCATCTTTTGTGTGTCTCGATGTTTCATCCTCTCCTCACTTTGAGCTTTCGACTCCCTCCTTCCACCTTCTTCCAAGGTTTCATTCTTTCTTTCTCTCTAGCATCCTTGGTTTCTTCCATGCTTGCTCTCCTTCTACCTTTGTGCATCCATGCCCCCCCTTTTTAGATTTGGCATATTTTTATGTATTGTTTAGTTTTGTTTTGAATTATTTGACATTTGTGGTGTATTATATTATTTTATCTAGGATTTTTCTCTAGTCTACTTTTTGGCTTTTGTGTTATTTTTATTGTATTGCTTGGCTCATTTTATTATTATTATTATTATTATTATTATTATTATTTTTGTTGATTAGCATAGTCTTGTCTTTTTTCCTCTCTTGCTTGTTCTTCCGTTTGTCATGTTGATTTGTTTCTTTTTGTATTTCTCTTATTGGTTTTACTAGATGTATATCTCCTAGTTTGTATCTTTATATTATTATATTGTATTGCTTGGCTTATTTCATTGTTATTATTATTATTATGATTTTTATTATTATTTCTATTGTTATTTTTGTTGTTTAGAACAATCTTGTCTTTTTTCCTCTCTTGTTTGTTCTTTCGTTTGTCGTGTTTATTTGTATCTATTTGGATTTCTCTTATTTTTTCTTTTTGTTTATCTCTTAGTATGCATCTTTATATATGTGCGTGTGTGTGTGTGTGTGTATTTTTGTCCTTTGGTTTTTATAAGCTTTTGTGTATTTTTGCTATACTAATATATTCATATACTATTTCCTATTGGTATTTAGTATGTGACTACCTTGGCATGTTGTTTATTCGCAATGCTATTGTGGTTTACTTTGATTTTTTTTTTGTGGAATTTTTATTCTCTTTCCTTCACCTCCCCTCCTTTTGTATTTTTTTTACCTTATTCCCTCTCATTGGTTTAGTTTATTTTTGCTTTTGCTTGTCCTTTGGGTTCTCCCTCCTTTTTATTGTTTTCTTTTTCATGTGTTGTTCTCTTTTATGCACCCATGGTTTGTTTTCCGTTCCTTTATATATATATATATATATATATATATATATATATATATATATATATATATATATATATATATATATATATATATATATATATATATATATATGCATTAATATAGCACGAGTTATTATATAAATATTATAGTATGATGTATTATTTATCTTTAGTATGAAATACTTTCATCTATATTTTTACTTATCTTTACTTTTATTGCATGCTCATTCTTATGGTTATTCTTTTATTTTATTTCCTTTTTTTCTCTTTCTCACACATCACTCCCTCTCCCTCATTTTGTGTTCCCTGCCTTGTTTTCCTCTCTTACTCCTTTATAAGGTCCAGTTTGCTATCCAATTCACACGTTGTCCTCTTCCTGATGATGGATCATTGAGCATGATCTGAAACGTTGAAGTAAAAACATACACAGTTTAATCCAGAAGCACTTCTCCAATTTATTCATGGACTGTGGAAAACTCATGCCTAAAATCTAAAAAGTTCAAACTTTGCATAAAGTTCAAAAATTCACTAGTTCTCCGACTGGCTGATTCATCGACAAAGTGAGGAAGTTTTCAAAAAAATGACTAAGGCATGGGAGAGGTTCCCCTTTGTCAGCAAAGTTTATGTTTCACGAACTTTTCAAAAGTTTGTTTGTTTCAAAGGTTCTCCAATTCAGCATTTTTCTGATAAAGGGGCCAGGGGCATAGATTTCTTTGAAATGCAGCTATGGAAAAAAAGGGAGAAAAGATGCCTTTATCAATGATTTTGCCCAATCGTGAACTTTCCAAAAGTTTAAAAATTCTTCGGTTCACAGACAAGGCACTTCACCGATAAAGGTGAAGAAGGAGGCAAAGTCCAAAGTTCAAGAAATTGTAAAATCATTGACAAAGTGGGCTAGGTTCAAAAGGGTCATATTTTGTCGATAAGGAAAAATAGAAACATGAAAAATGGCTAAGTAAAGAGGGATGAAAGAAGGCTTTTCAGCAAAGTGCATAAAGAGTGAACTTTTCATAAGTTCAAAATTTCTATGGTTCGTCAACAGGGCAAATTGCCGATAAAGGGCAAAGATAAAAAAGGCTGAGGGGTAAGGTACGCCAAAAGGTAAATGGGCCGATAGAAAGAAAATTGACTAAGGCATTGATGGTTCAAAATTCCTCAGGTTCGTAGACAAGGTACTTCACCGATAAAGGCATAGAAGGTGGCCAAAAGAAGGAGTTCAAGAAAAATGGCATTTGTCGACAAAGAGAAGATTTGGACAAGGCACGGTAAGTTCAAAGTTCCAAAAGTTCACCGATGGCATACTTTTGTCGATAAGGCAAGGATGAAGTAAGGCCAACGTTAAATTTCACAAAGGCGAACTTTTGCCAATAAAGGGTTGAGGGAGAGCAAAAGTAAGGTTTGAGAAAATGATATTTTTCCAATAAGGCAAAAGTAAGCTAAGTTTGGCAAAGGGAAACATTGTTGATAAAGAAGGAAAAGAGAAAACAAAGTTAGGTTCAGCAAAATTATATTCGCCGATAAGGCAAAATATAGTCAGGAATGGTTCAAAAGGATGATTTTTTGCCGATAAGGCAAAAATAGAGATGAAAAGAAGCAAGCAAGAGGAGTTTAGAGAAATGAAATTTTTCCAATAAGGGAAAAATAGATGAAAGATGCCACAGTTTAGAAAATGACAAAGTTGTTAACTAAAGATAGAAAAATGCAAGTTTTGCAGAAAGGGCAAAATTTGAGCCAGAATTTCCAAAAAAATCAGAAATCAAAGAAAGAACAGAGTTTGTCATATATTGTAAACTTCAAATATTTGGATTTAAATATTTGAAGTGTTGTAAAAGCTCTGTATAAAGAGGATTTTGGAGGGAACATCTATTTGATTTTCCTCGTCTACCATTAATATAGATCTAATCTTTCAACTACATCAACTAGTCCCTTCCTAGATATTTTTGTATTTATTGTTGCGGTTGATGAATTAGCTATTTGCATTGAAGGAAAAATATCTCCCAGGTGCTCCATGATCCAAGATACTTTCTACAGTTAATTTTAGCAAACAGACATTCCCTTTGACAAGGATATTTTCTGATAGGCCCATGGGGCAAATTAATTGTGACAGATGATTGGTGTCAATGTATTCAAATGTTATATATGCATATTTGTAAGATGTAATGAGGATTGATACAAAAGCAATTTTGTACTCCAAACAGAGCCCTCCTCTGTTATAGCCTTGCCTTTTGATGAAATACATTGCGTTTTTACCTTCTCTGTTGTTTTAGTTCTATGTAATTCAGAATTGATTATTTGTGAATGTTTATTTCCTCTAAATCTTGTTCATTTCTTTACCTCTGCTAAGAATTTTCTAGATTTGTGTGAATGATTAGCTATATTTCTTTATTTTGTGCATTTTCTTAGTTTTGTGAGAGCTTACATATTCAAACCTAGTGTATCACCTCCATTAGTTTACAATTTTATCCCTCTTCCTATTTTCCTAAACAGTGGATAGATTAGGTTTAATCTTAGCAATAACAGAATCTCTTGTTCAGCGAAGGAACCAACCTCTCTCTAGAGATTTGGCCTCCTTGCAGGGTCCCACACCTGGAGGTCATCTCAATGTTTCACTAGATTGTTGAAGACCGTTAAACCTCTCCAACACAGGGTGCAAATCCAAGTGACAACAGGAACATTCAAAATTTGTTGGATTGTTATTCCTACGTGTGTGCAAAATCACATTCATAGTGAAGATCATAAAAGGAAGATATTTGGAAAAGAGGCAAGTTTTTTTCTTCTTTTTTTCTTCATTTTTTATTTTACAAATAAACTCTCGTGTTTGTTTATGTTCTTGTTATAAGAATTGCAAGGGCAAATAGCTCTAATTCTATGGGCTGACCTTGCTTCAAAACATGCCCACATTCATCATTGTGTAAATATGTTGACATGATACAATTTCCACATGGTGGGAAATATGTTTGAGTTTGATGTAAGATATACAAGCTCATACTATCTAGTGAAACTCTATTTGGGTGGTATTCATAAAATGGGCATCAAAGTTTGCCCAAGCAAGAATGGTATGTTGGCAAGAGACACTATATGGATTCATGGTTGTTGTCATTGATGGCAACAAAGGTCATCCCACATATCCGCAAGTCATGGTGTGTCTCTACCGGAAGTCTGAATGAAGATTGTTGTGGTCCGGTGAACAAGAACAGAGCATGTGGCAAGGTCTGACAGATTGGTCCGGATCTCTCAGAGGAAGTGTCTTGGTGTAGTGCAGATTTGGGGAAGTCAAGAGAACTACCTTGAGTAGTATATTCCAAGGATTTAGCCTCCGGTGATGGACAAGGAAGAAGATATGAATAGTTGAGTACCGGATTCCTGAGAGATAGTGAGAACAGAGGAAGAACTGACTGACAGAGTATCAAACTATTTTCTGGATGTGTTACTGTTGATGGTAAAGGTTGTGAAGGCATGAATCATGTTTGGCCGACATGATTAATGACATCTACAAGTATATGCTTGATCCGCATTACTTGATATACAAGGATTCAGCCGACAGAATAGAGTTTGTGAGAAGATAGACTATTCTAGGTGCCGACTAGAAAGATAATGAAATCACTAGTGCGGATATAAATAGAGGATGGATTTTGTTGTGAAAAGTGTAGTTGTGGTATGGTGTATGCGAATAAGTGTAGAGCAGTGCAGAAGTAGTAAGAAAGATCTGGTATGTGAAAGGAAAGCAGAATAAAGAGTAGAGGAAAGATGAAGTGTAGCAGATCAGTATACTGAGCCTAACCGGAACTGAACTCCAGCATATGTAGATGCCTCCAATCAGTTCAAGTATTGTATAACATTCTTTTGTAGACAGTGTGTCTCCTTGTAGGCAGTGTGCCTCTTTGTGAGCAGTGTGCTCGGGCAGTGAGCCCTAATTGGCAAGTGCCATTTTGTAATTCCTTATTCTTCTAACAGAGAATAATCTTTGGGTTAATCACCCCGTGGTTTTCTCCCTTAACCGAGTTTCCACGTCAAAAATACTATGTCATGTGTTTCTCATTTCATGGTAATGTTTGTTTGTTTGATTCAATGCTGCTTTGATTAATAAGAAAGTTTAAAAGAAGAAATAATTAGGATAACTGATTCACCCCCCCTCTCAGTTATCAACAATTGGTATCAGAGCTAAGTTCCTCCTAATAGAGCCTAACAGCTTGAGGAAGATCTGGGAGTTCAAATGCATGCATATGGTTTAAGGGAGCAACTCAAGATTGCCCTTAAGAATCTTGAACAGTCAAACTCTGAAGTCAATGAATTAAAGGAAAGACTCAAACAGGCTGATGAATTCATCAGAGAACTAAAGGACAAATTAAGTCTCTCTATGAAAAAGAGAAAGGATTTGCTCCAACAATTAGCAAGACAAAGTGAAGAAAGCAATACAGATAAAGAATTGACTGAGAAAACTAAGTTATGTGAAAAGTTATCAAAAGAAATCATTATGTTAAGACATGAAATGGAATCAAGAACTATAAAGTTTACTCAAGAGATTGAAGAAAAAAGAAAAGCTGAAGACAATCTAAGACAATCTCTTAAAGAGAAATCAGAAGAATGCCACCAGATGGACAGGATTATCAGACATCTTGAATCTGATCTTGAAGATGCCAAAGATAATGAAGAAAAACTTGAGGATCAAATTGTCACTCTCAAAAGAGATCTTCAAATAGCAAATGAATATAAAGAAAAATTCAAGATAAGTTCTTCCCAACTTGAAGTACTTCTTGGAAGTCAAAAGAGGACAGATGACAAGTATGGTTTGGGATATGAGAAAGGAGAAAGCTCTGGATCCGGTCGAAAGAATTTTGGATCAGAAAATCCAAGGAATAGGCCTAGAAGACCTCCGGTAAGACAGCCCAATGCTCAAAGGTATCCATCCTTCAATGGATACTGCCACAGCTGCAATCACTTTGGTCACAAAGCTAATCAGTGCAGAAAGAGAATGAATCAGACTAATTCATCCTTCTCCGGACAGTGCTTTAACTGCAAAAGGTATGGACACAAGTCTCATGAATGCAGAAATATGCAAGTAAACAAATCATTCAATGGTAGGTGCTTTGCATGCAATAGAGTAGGTCATATGGCTAATCAATGCAGATCAAGAGGTTATCAGTCAAATATGCAAAGAAATGTTATTTGCCAAATCTGTAATAGGTCCGGTGATAATGCTAAAGTCTGCAGAAGCAAGAATCAGGACAAAAGAGGTCCGGTGTATAATCAGAATCAAGACAAGGGTAAACAAAAGATGAATGCGGATGAAGTTAGGAATTAGATGAGCAAGATTTGGGTGAAGAAAAGTTCAGAGAATATAGAAGTTGGATCCGCACCAGACTCTGGTGCTGATATTCCTTCCAAAAATTAAAAAGTGAGCTCTGGCTCAGGGGGAGACTCAAAGAAAATCTTGTTCCCCCAGCCAATCAAGTGGTGCCGAATGTGGCACAAGATGCGGAGTAAAGGGTTTAAAGATATATGTCTTGAGATGATCCAGATAAGATTTCAGAGGTCCGCATGAAGATGTAAAGAAGTTGTGATCGATCAAGTAAGACCTGTTTCGAGAGATGCTCCGGAATGACAGAGGATTACAAAAGGGTCCAGAGAGATCCGGAAGTGCATTGTCTTATTCTGTAGATTGGACAGAGTGTTTGGGATATTCTTGTAATGTGTCATCTTGATTTGTTCATGATTGGAAGATCCGCATGATGTTCATAGATCAGGACTGATCCGGTACTCCAAGCTATCCGGATAAGGCAAACCAGAATAATGTAGGTCGAGCATTTATTTCCATCAAATATTAGGGTTTACGGAGCAATATAAGGGATTTCTCATAAAATCACTTGCTCATTCTGCACTCAAGAAGAAGCGAAAAGTGGATCTCTGCAACAAGATTCATCAAGCTTACCAAAGATCTCCTGCCAAAGTCATTACATACAGAAATCAATCCAACCACTCCGTGTAACCGAAGACGCATAAGGTATTTTCCGTTTTTGATATCTTGCTACAAATCTTTTGAGAAATGGCTACTCCAAATATAGTAAAAATCTCAGATAGGCCCCGACCTAAATTTAAGAAACATCCATACAAGTCATTGGAGGTAGATCCCTTAGGAGCATTCTCTAGTGTTCCTCATGGTGTTTTACACACAGAAGACGTTAGGATTTACATACATGCAAGCATTGAGGAATTCGGGGAATTCAAATTGAGAGATCTCTATCACAAACAACTGATAGACAATGCTTTTGAGCTTAAACCAGAGTATAAGGGTATCTAGAAGAAATAGTTTGATCAATTCATTCATTTCCCCTGCTTTGAAGAAGATGAATGGGTCCGGTATGTATTGAGCAGGATGCATGACAACTTCCTATGGCTGGATAGACCCTACAAGATCACAAAAGAGGCAATTAGGTCAGTAACTGGTCTATACTCTTCCGAAGGGATACCTATCCTCAAATCTGTCAAAAATAATATTGTAACTGAGGCCACCGGATCAAAATTTGATAAGAGGGCAATGACCATTGAAGATATTTCTGATCCGGATGTCAAGTATGCATCCATGATAATAGGATACAAGATCTATCACTCCAGCAGGGAGAATTCTGTATCCGAAACTGCAGTATATACTGCCTATGAAATGCTAAGGAAGAATGCAGATTATGATCTCTGCGAACTTCTCTTAAGCCAATTAATGGAAAATATACAAAAAATCAAGAAGGACAAAAAGAATTCTTTTAAGTATGGTACTCTTATATTATGTCTATTTTTCTACTTCATGAATGAGCTGCCCAGATCAAGTGGATGGGCATGGCAGAATGACAAACCTGTTGCAGTCCAGATAAGAGATTATTTACATGGGCTTGGGGATGCCAAAGCAAGAAATACAACCCTATGGGGATACTTCAAAAACTTCCAGAGCACGATGCAAGCAAGAGAAAGAATTCCCCAGTCTCTTCTTGAAAAATACAAAGACTCAGTTTGCTTTATGGTGGATGCTGATCAGTGCCTAATGGAGGCAGTGGAGCCAAGGACTGTCTGGATCATGCCCATGGGGTATGAGGTTGATGAATAGATTGTAGAACTGCATGTTCAACACATGCTTAGTCAACCCAAAGATCCAAAGGCAGAAAGGTTCGGAACCTTTGAGGAGCTGAGTGTGAAGATCCATGTGGAACTCAGGGAACCTAAGATAAAGAGGAAAGTGAGAAAAGAAGTAGAGCATATTGCTCAAGGCCTAGGCATCCCAAAGGAGGCACTTGATGCCAACCGGGAAAAGAGAAGAAACGCTGAGGAAGAAAAGAAAGAGGCAGAAAAGAAAAGCAAGAAAAGTGCTCCAGTGGAAACCTCAACCCAGACCAGATCATCAAAAGGATCTACACCTGTCAGAACCAAAAGCTCAAAACTGGAATTCCAGGCATCCGATAAAAGATCTAAGACAAAAGCCTCAAGGGCTTATGAAAGCCAAAAGGATGAAGAGGAAACTAAGTCAGATGAGGGAGTAAAAGAAATAAAGAAGTAGAAGAAGAAAGGATCCGGTAAACCCTCCACAGGCCAAGACAAGGAAGAAATGGCAGAGGTATTTGTTGAAAAGCCCACCCTATCTCTAGAGAGTGTAATCAAGTTAGTCACGGTGGATGGAAACCTTCAACCAATGACTAAATTCTATGATGACGACAATGAGGCTGACCAAAAGATTCTGCAGGAAGCCATAGTCAAGTATCTGAACATATACAATAAGGCTTTCATTGAGATCATATCTCTAATTCCTAAAAGCCTAGAAAAGGAATTAGAAATAAGAAAGAATAATGCTCAGGCAAAAGATCTTGAGATCCAGGAGCAGATAGCTATTCAGCTATATCCTCAAATTGATCCCAAGACAATGAACATAATATTCAAATACTGCAAAGATGAGTTCAGGAGTAAAGCAAGAATGAATCAACTCATGCTTGGTGAGACTGACAAGGTGGCCATAGAGACAGAAGAGATCCTCCGGAAGGCCTTCAAAAGGTTTAATCTTCCTGTTGTAGAGGACTTAGGTGCAGAAACAGCTGTGGATTTGGAATCATCTGCTCCAGAAGAAGTGCCCCTTGAACAGACTAACATCTCTCCTCCGGCTTCTCCTACAGTCTCTGGATCCCAAGAAGAAGAGAAATTACAGGAGAAAGAAGCAGCAGTAAAAGAAAAAGAGGTTGACAGCACCAAGGATGCAGAGAAAGAGAAGATTCCAACAGAGAAAACCACAACTGAAAGTGGAAAGAATGTGGAAGGAGAAAAGACTCCAAAGGACAAAACTGTAGAAGAGAAGAAACATCTATCTCTGGCAAGAGACACTGCACAAACTGTTCAAAAGTTTCTGAGCCAAGAAACAATAGAGATTGATGAACCGGAGCTTCTAAAAGGTCCATTCAACTTTGACTCCCTCTCTCCGATACAGACAATGAAGATAGCTTCATTTGCAAATGCTAAGGCAAATGAAAAACTCCTAAAGTCTCATATGGAAGACTGTGAGTTGATAGAGGCTGCTTCTGGAGTGCTTGAAAAGATTATGCCATCAGTCCAGATAGATCCGACAGCCTCCTCTTCTAGTAATCTCAAAACCTTAGTCAGCAGTGTTGATACACATTTTGATTCTCTAGAAAAATCAGCTGAAGAAAAGGTCCAGAAGGAGTTTTTGGATAAGAGATTTTCAGAAGTACTAGGATTAATCTCTAATGATAGGAGAAATATGAGTATTGGAATAAAGAGCTTAGAAAGTGCTCTTAAGAATGGCAGTGACATCTACAAATTTTGTATCTCCTGGTTAAAGGCAACAGTAGAAATTGATAAGAAAATAAAAGAGGAACAAGACAAACTACAAAGTTTGTCTCAAAGTTTTGATCCTCTCTCTTCCTCCATAGTCAATCAAGAATGTCAAACTATTGCAATCACAAATGCAATAAAGAACTTTGAGAAGGAAAGGAAGAATATAACTAACCGGATGGGAGAACTTAGAAGGATTATAATCCCTAAGTTAGAAACTATGCATGAGGCCATTAGTGATGCTCAGACTACCGCCCAAACAAATGATCTGACAGATCTCAAAAGGGCAGAAGCTTTTGCATTTTTGTTGAGTGGTCACATTTCAATTTTGGATAGAATGAAGCAAAGTTGGGCTATAGAACTGGTCCAATTGAAGACATCCTTTGCAGACATTCTTCAGTTTATGTGAGTATGTAATATGCGGCTATGTATAGTAAATTTTTGAAAATTTTGGTGTGCAGACCCTACCCTTTGCCATTGATGTCAAAGGGGGAGTGAGGAGTAGTGAAAAATGAGGAATCCAACTAAGGAGGAGTTCCAGAAATTGTATATAAAGATAGAGCATCAGCCAAGGGGGAGCATAGTGTAAACACTTAGTCATTTTTCACTAAGTGTTGCCATCAATGCCAAAGGGGGAGATTGTTGGCAAGAGACACTATATGGATTCATGGTTGTTGTCATTGATGGCAACAAAGGTCATCCCACATATCCGCAAGTCATGGTGTGTCTCTACCAGAAGTCTGAATGAAGATTGTTGTGGTCCGGTGAACAAGAACTGAGCATGTGGCAAGGTCCGACAGATTGGTCCGAATCTCTCAGAGGAAGTGTCTTGGTGCAGTGCAGATTTGGGGAAGTCAAGAGGACTACCTTGAGTAGTATATTCCAAGGATTTAGCCTCCGGTGATGGACAAGGAAGAAGATATGAATAGTTGAGTACTGGATTCTTGAGAGATAGTGAGAACAGAGGAAGAACTGACTGACAGAGTATCAGACTATTTTTTGGATGTGTTACTGTTGATGGTAAAGTTTGTGAAGGCATGAATCATGTTTGGCCGAAATGATTAATGACATCTACAAGTATATGCTTGATCCGCATTACTTGATATACAAGGATTCAGTCGACAGAATAGAGTTTGTGAGAAGATAGACTATTCTAGGTGCCGACTAGAAAGATAATGAAATCACTAGTGCGGATATAAATAGAGGATGGATTTTGTTGTGAAAAGTGTAGTTGTGGTATGGTGTATGCGAATAAGTGTAGAGCAGTGCAGAAGCAGTAAGAAAGATCTGGTATGTGAAAGGAAAGTAGAATAAAGAGTAGAGGAAAGATGAAGTGCAGCAGATCAGTATACTGAGCCTAACCGGAACTGAACTCCAGCATATGTAGATGCCTCCAATCAGTTCAAGTATTGTATAACATTCTTTTGTAGACAGTGTGTCTCCTTGTAGGCAGTGTGCCTCTTTGTGAGCAGTGTGCTCGGGCAGTGAGCCCTAATTGGCAAGTGCCATTTTGTAATTCCTTATTCTTCTAACAGAGAATAATCTTTGGGTTAATCACCCTGTGGTTTTCTCCCTTAACCAGGTTTCCACATCAAAAATACTGTGTCATGTGTTTCTCATTTCATGGTAATGTTTGTTTGTTTGATTCAATGCTACCTTGATTAATAAGAAAGTTCAAAAGAAGAAATAATTAGGATAACTGATTCACCCCCCCTCTCAGTTATCAACATGGTACACCTATGGAAAAAACTCAAGTGATAGAATATATTAAAGAGTAGGTACGAGTATAGAATACAAGAGCTTATAGAATAGGTCATCATTTGGCAAAGAAAGGAACTCAAGCAATGAGGTCCCCTCATAACCCATCTATTCTTAAAGTTGTAGTAGAGAGCCACCCATTTTTTGCCATGCCTCAAGAAGAGTCCACTTCATTGTCACATAAGTGACCAAAGGGACCATTGGAAATGGCATTTCAAAATGGGTCCCAAGAGACTACCAATCAACACATTGCAGATGCATCTATGAAAATGGTTTGTCGTTTAATGTTATTTGTTCACTATATTGGCAAAAAGTTGTGAAAAAAATAATTAATCTCCCAAATAGTACAAGGGCCTAGGTTATGAGAAGGTACATAACACCTCATTGGTAAAAGAATTTAAACTTGTAGAAGATTCATTGAGGCCCATTCTAGAGTCATGGAAAGAGACAATGATATCACATTTCCAATGGATGGTAGGATGTCAAAAATCAACCATTGATCAATGCGATTGTAGTGCTCCTAAAAGGGTAATGTTTTTAAAGTTGTGGATTTTGAGAAGCAAGCAAAGGATGCACAATTTATTGTTAACATCATCATAGAGGCCATTGAGTAAGTAGGGCTTAATAACCTTGTCCAAGTCATAATGAACAACACAAAAAATTGTAGAGCAACTATCACATTGGTTGAAACATGTTATCCAAACATCTTTTGGACACATTGTGTTGTTCACTCATTCAACCTTATGCTACAAAAGATGGGAAACAAAATTGATTCAATCAAACATATGTATCCTAAGGCTAAGGAGATCTAAAATTTCATCACCAACCATCACATGTCATAGGGTGTATTCAAAATATTCTTGTAATTGGAGTTGCTAAAGGTAAGAGAAACAATATAAAATTTCATGTTTCACTTTAGTAATTTACTTTTTTATACTTAAATATGTTTTCTTCTTTATTTTTTATTTTTTATTTTTATTTTTGAATAAGTTGTTAAAACCTAACTTGCTTCCAACACAATCACCTTAAGACTACTTGTCAAGGTGTGGGAGGCACTTTCTAGCATGGTCATCAGCCAAGTTTGGTTCATATGAAAACAATCCAACATTGAGAGGATAGCAAATATTAAGTGAATAATCCTAAGTGAATTCTACAAATTAAATTTCCTTATTATTGTTCTGAATTCTCAAGATGTGCTTTAAACTCTAAACATAAGACTCAAAGTAAACAAAATTGTGGCCAAGTGTAGTGAGCTATGAAGTTTGGGGTACATCTTGATAGGTACAACAAGAATAAATTACAATCTGACACTTTGTAAATTATGTATTGTATTAAGGATCCTAGTGAAATCAATGTCTTCTTTACAACTATGGCAACGTTCCTACGGGCATGTCAACTTGATACATAAAACAACAAAATATCCTTTATAGGATCCATGAAATAGTTATAGCCTCTTCAAAGTCCGACATAGAGTTGAAAGCAGTAAAAATTAAAATTTCAAATATTTCTTAATTAACCAAGAGTAAATTATAGTTAAATAAGAAAATGGAAACAACAAATTGTCGCTATGCAAAAATATGGTTCAAGATCTAGCCTTGCCTACCTCTTGTTACAAGAGAAAAATATGCCAACATAGTACAGTTGAGTTCCCTGATGTAAAAGAACCCAAGTTCCATGATGTTTTGTGTCTTCAGCAGCTATTAAACATGTTGATTCAACAATGCCCCATGGCTTACATATTATCTTGTGTCTAATGACCATTTCATTTTTGCAAGAGAACTGATAAACATATGTTACATGCTTTACTGTATGGAAGAAAACTATTTGAATAAAATAAATTGGACCTTGGAGATGAAAATCATTGATACAAGAGCTAAAATCTCTAGTGCAGCATCTAAAGTCATGTACAAAGCATGAAACAATAAATGTGAAAGTCATCTTATCCTTAAGACCTATTTTTAAAAAATTATATTATATCATCAAAGGAAAATCTATGGTCAAAATCTTAAATATTCTCACTTCACATAATTGAAGAATATCATCAAAAGAGAAAAATAAGTATTAAACAGTTTGAGTCCAAGTACATTTTCTCTTTTTGGAAGATTTGAATTGAAACTAGTGAAGCATCAACATATTTGTCACAATCTTGGTGCCCTTAGTGATGCAGTCTCAGCTTGTGAGCATAGTGAAGGACTACAAACTAAGCAGCTCTACAAATTTACATCTTCAATAATAAAACTATAGTAAAAATTGTTGGCGGTTCAAGGTTGAAAATTCCCACAATTTTATCTTAGAGATGTTTGGTATCTTTTCAAAGGAAGAAGATAATACAATTCTAGGCAAAAGACAAATGTAGCAAGGAAAGTGTGGGTTCCGGACCTCCCGGCAGATTTGTAATGAAGACAATTGACCAAGGAAGAGAAATTCTATGAATCACATGGGACCCAGCTAGGGGAAATCTTGATTGGTCATGGATAATGCCCAACATAAATAAAAGATGCAGATTTGTTGTGTACATGGCCCCACCAAAGAGATGACACTACTAAAAACCTAGAAGCAAAAGCCTGTAAAGACAAACTGACTTGAAAACCACAAATTAAAATGAGAGTCAAAATCAAAAATTAAATTTCCATGTTTTTGTGTGAGTAAGATCACACATGGACTCGGATGCTCCTACATCACTTAAGGTCATTGGGAAGAATCCATTGCAACATTCCAACAAATGCTCTAACTTACCATTAGACACTTCTCACATTCTCTGATTTTTATTTTCACAATCCCTGTAAGTTCTTGAATAAAGAACCTAGACTTGTTCTGGAATTGAGATATATATTCCTAAACAACTCCAAGTCCATTATTCAAATTACATGGATTGTAAAAATGAGAATGAAGCATGTGAGGCTGTTTCATTAATTCCTAAAAAATAAATAGTAACTTGAACTAATTCTCATACAAACCTTGGTACAAGAACATAAAATTCTTTCATGATATAATGATGAAGTTCCTAATGATAATCTACTGACAATTTGCTACAATTATCCAAATTTAAGAAATTGATCATTAACTACTTGTCAATCAATAGTTGTTGTGAACTTTTCATAGATTACCCACACGATTGTCATGTAACACAAATGCCTCATTTATAATGTGAATTCTGGCTACTGATAATAGGTATTATCTACAAAAGACATGAGATACTTTTCCTATCATTTGTCACACTCCATTTTTGGACAACTTAATTATGTAATTTTTTAAACTAATTAGGTTTCTATGTGCTCCCAGTCTTGGTCAAAGCATATGTAACATTCTCCTGATTGTCTACCTTCTTCAGCTCAATCTATCCATTTGTAACCATTTCTTGAACAAAGTTATACTGTACATCAACGTGCTTAGTCTGAGCATGATACATAGGATTCTTGGCCAAACAAATAGCACTCTGGCTATCACAACCAATCTAAATGATCATGCAATCAAAACCAATACCTATACACAATCTTCTCAACCAAACTACCTCCTTAGAGACATGGGTAGTAGTCATATACTCTGCTTTAGTGGTAGACAAAGCAACTATGGGCTTCCTTTTTCTCATCCAACTCACTGCTCTACCAAACAATGTAAACACAGCCACTGGTGGACCTTTGTGTTACACATATGTTACTTAAGGTTATCACTAATGTGGTTGTCATTGATTTCAACACTCAGTTTAGGTTGTCATTGATGCTTATGTTGATGTTGTGCTGACTGTGATGTTTCTAATGTTCATGGTTGGATGCTATTTAATGTCAAAGTTGTATTGAGTATGTTATCAGTAGAGATGGTATCATGATGACATATTAAGATGGGAACTAGAAGCATTAAAATGAGGATCAGAAGTAATGCTGATGTTGGGGAGATGTTGCTGATGATTTGTAGCATGTTGTATGCTCTCTCCTACTAATCCTAAGGAAGTATGTGTTGCTACAAGAAGACTCTGGTCTCCGAATGTTGGTGAAGGTTTCTGTTGCAAGAAGTTGCCTTGAAAACTGCTTGGCAGAATGCTCCACATTCCTCTACCTTTGAAGATATGGTCATGTGGTTCAGAACTAAAGTTCAATGTGTTGAGAAGGTGCAACATTCAAAGTTTCATATCATTTGTCCCCCCGTAGAGAAAGTTGTAAGTAACAGAGTGCAGGATTGTATTGTTCGGTGGCTAGTTTCAGTGTCTGTTGGCTTGCTCCAACTTGCTGCTATAGGAAGTGGTGAATTGGCTAGTGGAGATTGATCTTGAGGATCTTTTGATGTTTCATGTTGCTTCGCAAGGTGTTTTTTGATTTCTCTAGAATAGGTTGTGGTCCAAAATGAAGGTTTTGTTGGGTTATGCTTTTGCATGGCCAACTGAGGAATATTGAAGGTGTGTGCCACAAAGTTTTTGTTATGCGGAGTTCAAGGAGTGTTTGGAGATGTTGTGTGGGTCATGCTGACTCATTTGGGAGAAGCATAAGTAATGTTTAATCATTCATGAGTACCACCAAGTTGTAATGGCTGATATGCTACAAGCTTCATATCTTCTTGCTTAAGGCCAACCTATTTCAAATGTGCAAAGCATGTGGATGTTATTCTTTGAAGGTTGATGCTATGAAGGATGTTTAGGACTAGGTTAAGAATGTATTGGAATCTGCAAGGTGTGTTCCTCTTCCTATTGTTGTATCGAGTTTGTTTTAGGGCTTACTCTCCACACGTTTCATGTTGTTTGATCTTTGGCTAACTTGTAATTGTAATATTCTTGTTGTCTATGGCTAGCATGTAATGTAATCAATGTAATATCTTATATATATATATATATACATATATATATATACACATATATATATGTATATATATATACATATATATATATATATATATGTCTATATATATACATATATATATATGTATATATATATACATATATATATATATATAAATATATATAAATATATATATGTATATATATATATCTATATATGTATATATGTATATATATATATATGTATATATATATATATGTACATATATATTGTAAACCTAGTTGATCTAGGTAGTGTGTGATTGTGAGTGTGAGTGTAAGAAGAAAAATGTGGATGTGTAATGCATTATGATGTGCAACTGAAAGAGAAAGAGAAAAAGTAATAGATCTTGTCCTGATTCATCTTGAAGACATTTTGAGACAAAAAGGAGGTGAAGAGTGTGCCTAATGAATTGTTGGAGGTAGTGAGCCAAAGGTAAAACTTTTTGAAGTTTGAAAGTAGTAGAGTCAGTAAGTTGCAGAGAAGACATTTGAAGGAGTTGCAAAAGTTGACAAAGCAGGATTGCAATCATCAAAAGGAGTGAGCTTCATTATTAGTTTTAAACAGTAGAAGGATTGTCATACTATAATCTTTTCTAAGTCTATTCTCAATCCAGGAAGTAGTTAATTCCTTGGGTTGAAGTCCTAAAACAAAGTCTGCAAGGAATTGTAGCTTCCTTGGGAGTGACCCTAAAACCTTTCTACAGGGAGTAGTAGCTTCCTTGGGTAGTAGCCCTAAAAAAAGTTGTAACTGTGATTCTTTTGTGAGGCTAGATTAGGACAGTAGATCCTAGTAACTTTTCTTGCCGTGGTTTTTCTCCTTTGGGGTTTTCCATATATATCTAGTGTTATGTGGTGTTGTGCATGTGTTGATCTTTTATGTTTCTGTTAATGCTATAAAGTTTAAGTTTTAATTTTCTCTGGAGGGTTTGAGATTTGTTTGAATACTGATGCACCCTCCTCTCAGTATCTGGGTGTGTCCAACAATTGGTATCAGAGCCAAGTTCCTCATAAAAATCTTAACCGATTGAGGAAGGTCTAGAATGGCATATGATGGATCTAACAAGGCACCTAAGTTTGATGGAACAGATTACACCTTTTGGAAGCCAAGTATGGAAGGATATCTATCATCTATAGGGTTTGATGTTTGGCAATCTGTCAAGGATGGTTACACTGCTTATGTTGATGGTCCTACAGATTCAACTGAGATCAAGTTGTATGATAACAATGCCAAGGAAAAGAATGCTATCATGAGTGGACTCGCTAATTCAGAACTTCTAAAGGTAATGAATAACAAATCTACTAAGGATGTCTAGGTAAAACTTAGTAGCATTTATGAAGGAGATAATAAAGTGAAGTAGGCCAAGATGCAAATCTTCAAGAGCAAATTTGAGACCCTGAGGATGGAAGAAGATGAATACATTGCTAGTTATATGCTCTGAGTGGATGAAGTAGTTAATGGCATCAGAGGTTTTGGTGGAGAAGTGAAAGAAGATGAGATTGTGATGAAGGTTTTGAGATCTCTTCCTTAATCTTACAGTCATAAGGTATTTTCTATTGAGGAGTCTTGGGACTTGGATCACTATACAGTAGATCAATTGTTTAGTACTCTCATAGCCTTTGAAATGAGAGAGTTTGACAAAAGGGTTCCAAAGAAAGAAGCAACATTCAAAGTTAGTAAGAAGGCAAAAGATGAAACAACTGATCAAGATGGTGACCTTGATGAGGTAGAAGTGAACTTTGTGAGAAAATTGAAGAAGGGCACTGGCAAATATAGAGGTAAGTTACCTTTCAAATGCTTCAATTATGGGAAAATTGGTAAGTTACCTCTAAATGTCCTTTTAAAGAATCAAAGGATAGAAACAAAAGAGAGAAGTCCAAAAGAAGTCTTTATTCCATGGAGAATAGTTGCTCCTCAGAAGATGAGGATCATGATGATTCAAATGATGAAACACTTCTCATGGCCTTGAAAGTTGGTAAAAAAAGGTGATAGTGGGAAATGTAAAAAGCCTGATACCTTGCAGGCTATAAAAGATTGAAAAATGAATGGTTCTGTGGAATTCCTTTCATGCAAAAGAAGAAGCAAATGCTTGGGTAATTGACAATGGTTTCTATAACCACAAGACTAGTGATAAGGAGAAGTTTATCAACCTTAATAAGTGGAATGGTGGAGATGTCAAGTTTGGTGGTGATGAGTCAGCACAAATTTGTGGAAAGGGTGCTATAACCATTGATGGAAAGAGCAAGACTGAGGATGTCCTCTATGTCAAAGGGCTAAAGTACAATCTCCTCAGTATTAGTTAGATGTGCAGTAAAGGATACAATCATACATTTCATGCCAAAGATTGTGAGATCAGGAAGGCAGGGTCAAGAATATTAGTTGTAGAAGGTATTAAGACATATGGAGATATCTATCATCTAAAGGAGGTAAATGGAAGAATCTATTTAATGGCTCAATTTGGTGAGTTTTGGTTGTGGCACAAGCAGGTGGGACACATCAACTTTGATAATATGTTAAAGATAAGCTCTATTCATGTAGTGAGAGATATGCCTAAGATAACCAAGCCTGCAAACACTTTATGCAAGGATTTTCAAATGGGAAAGTAGATAAAGACAAATTTCAAGAGAAAGGAGTATTCTTCTGTGATGCCAATGGAATTGATTCACACTGACAGGTATGTGGTCCTACAAGAACAAAGAGTCAACAAGGTGAAAGGTATTTCATGTTTCTTATTGATGATTACTCTAGAGTGACTTTGGTTACTTTTTTAAGAGAAAAATTAGAAGCCTTTGATAAGTTTAAGATTTTTAAAGCAATAGTTGAGAATGAAATCGATGCTAAGATTGAATGCTTAAGATCTGATAGAGGAGGTGAGTTTACTTCAAATTAATTTGAAAATATTTATGAAGATCATGGTATTAGGAGGCATCTATTTGTTCCTAGGACCCCTCAGCAGGATGGGGAAGTGGAGAGGAAGAATAGGACTGTGCAAGAGATGGCTAGGGCAATGTTGAAAGATGCAAATCTATCTAATATGTATTGGGAGGAAGCAGTTCATACTGTTGTCTACCTGCTTAACAGAGTACAATTGAGGGTCAATAACACTAAGACCCCTTATGAGATATGGTATGGAAGACCTCCCACTATCAGATGCTTTAGGATCTTTGGCAGCAATTGCTACATTAGGAGAGATGAAGAAGACCTTGGAAAGTTTGATTCAAGTTGTGATGAAGGGATCTTTCTTGGTTACTCAACTAGAAGCAATGCCTATAGATGCTACAACAAGAGATTGGGAAAGATGATTGAAAGCACAAATGTTAAGGTAGATGAAGATTTGTGTCAAATCTCACAAGAACTAGAGGATTGTAGATCTGATATACCTCCCTGCATTGAAGAAGAAGAGGAGGAGGAGAAAGAAGAGAAGGAACAAGAATCAAAACATATCCCTAAGACTCCAACAAAGTATGTTTAGAGGAATCACTCAGTAGATCAAATCATTGGGGATAAGAATGAAGGTGTGCAGATGAGGAGAAGGCTTGCAAAAGGAAGTGATCAAGTGAATTTGTGCCTACTATCAAAGGTAGAGCCCAAAACCTTTGCTGATGCTAGCAAAGATGATGGATGGTTGAAGGCAATGGAAGAAAGATTTAATCAGATAGAAAAGAATTAGACATGGGAACTAGTTCCCAGACCAGCTGATAAGAATGTTATAGGAACAAAGTGGATGTTTTTGAATAAGCTAAATGAATATGGTGAATTTGTAAGAAACAAAGCAATATTGGTGTGTAAGGGTTATTCACAAGTTGAAAGTATTGATTTTGAGGAGAATTTTGCTCTGGTAGCTCGGATGGAGGTAATCAAGATGTTTCTTACCTTTGCTGCTCACAAGAACTTCAAGGTTTATCAAATGGATGTCAAGTTAGCTTTGTTCTATTGTGATTTAGAGGAAGAGCTCTATATTGAGCAACTGGATGGTTTCCAACTATCAGAAGATCTGGACATGGTGTGCAGACTCAAGAAAGTTTTGTATGGACTCAAGCAAGCTCCTAGAGCTTGGTATGCTCAGTTGGATAAGTATGTACTTTAGTAAGGTTTCAAGAAATGTACTATAGATAGTAATATTTACATTAGGGAAGAAGGAGACATGATTTTGATAGTTGTATATGTTGATGACATCATATTTGGCAGAGATGATGATATGTGTAAGATTTTTGCAGAAGAGATGCAGAAAGAGTTTGAGATGTCTATGATTGGTGAGATGTCTTTCTTCCTTGGGCTTCAAATTGTTCAACTAGATGATGGTATATTTATTTCTCAGGCTAAGTATGTTAGAGAGATGTTGAAGAAATTTATTATGGAGGATTCCAAACTAGTAAGTACTCCTATGGTTACTAATTGTCACTTGAGCAAGGTTGATGAGTCACTTGAAGTTGATCAGACTCTTTATAGATCTATGATTGGAGGATTATTGTACTTGACTGCTTCTAGACATGATATTATTGTAGCTAGGGTAAAAATTAGGGTAAATGCACAAACAACAAACTACCAAACCCTAACAAGCACAATGAAGTACAAGATAGCAAAGAGATCAAAAACACAAAGCAATTGCAAACTGAATCTCTACATGAAGCTTGGTTTATCTCCATTGCTCTTCTCAATCTTGCATAGGAATGCATGATTTCGAAGGATGAATGTTGGTTTCTCATTCGAGCAGCATAATAGTGCAGGAAAACTCAATATACAAATGACTTGGGTGAGGATTGATTTATAGGAAAGGGCTGATTTGAATTGATGGTTGAGCTTGAAAGTTATTTTCAACGATGTGGACAGCTAGGATCGAATAGGGTTTCCCACTTTACAAGGAGTTGTAGTCATGTGACAAGTGTGTGGAGGGGGAAAAAGGATACCTAATTCAAATATTTTATTTGAATTAGTTTGGACATGTGAAGTGTATTAAATGAAAGTTTTAGTACCACACATGACTCAATGAGAGGTGGACAAGTGTTTTAATGTGATGAAAGGTGAGGATAAATTCAAATATTTTATTTGAATTGTTTGGGCCATGTGAGAGGGGAATTAATTAAATAAATAGGATTTATTTAAATAATTGACTAAGTGATTAAGATGGGATTAGGAGTGGTATTATGCAAGGGACCTAGGACAAAACATTGCAAGATGTCTCACAGGGTGATGTTGCAAGACATGGACAATTTTAAGTGTCTACATTTTGCCCCTCTTTGAGATGATGTTCAAGATGATGAGATTTATGTCAAGTAACATCATTTCAAAGAAGATAAGGTATGGATAGAGGAAAATGGATGATGATGCCCCCTTGAGAGGATAGGCAAGTTGGACAAACATAGGTAGTCTCTTGAAAAGAAAGGGATTGGTCAAGGAAGAAATATGAGGGAATGGATAGAAGAAGTGAATGATACATTATGTTGCAATGAAGGTGAGCAACCATGGAGTTTTATATAGCACTAGACGTTATGCACCAAGGTATAAGGACCAAGGTGACAATGTGTCTTGTGCACCAACATAATACAATCTTGTCTAACATATGAGGAAGTAAACTTAGAGCATTAAAGTCCTAATGCACAAAAGGTATGATATGGCCTTAGATGCAAAGGATAATGCAAAAAGCCATTCCAACATACACAAGATATGAATATTAGCTAGAATGATTTAGATGTGATACAAATGCAAGATGAAAATGATAACACACACAAGCAAGCAAGCAAGCAAGCATGCACAAATGATACAAAAACAAACAAGGTATTGCCCCTGTCAAGCTCTAAACCAATGATTAAGTGATTGATTAATTGATGATGATGATGACTGTGATGTTTAGTTTCAGGAAATAAAACATGTCGTATAAGACACGTGGTCTGGGTTTGACAATGCAACATCCTATATAAGACAATTGATTGATTGATTTGACACTAGTGTTGTTGGCCATGCAAATCAACACCAGGATTTGATTAATTTATTGATTGATTGATTTGGTTTATGATAAGGCTAGGATCAAGACCATTGATGTAATTGGATAACTTGACAAGATTGATTGACTTGATTGATATGGATTGAGGATGACTTGCATTTGAGTTTATTGTTTGGAATGTTGATAAGGATGATTGGATGAAGTGATTGAAGAACATATTTGAATTGGTTTGATTGATTTGGAATGAATTGATTTGATTGATTGGGAAGAAATTACTTGAATAATTGATTTGGTTGATTGATTGGAAGAATTGGTTTGGTTGAAATGATTTGATTGATTGAATTTGAAGAATTGGATTGATGAATTGATTTGACTTGATAATAGGATTGAATTGATTTGATTGATTTTGATTAGAATGATTTGAAGAATTGATTTGAATGGCATGATTTGGAATGATTTGATTGGAAAAATTGAATTGATTGATTGATTTGAAGAATGGAATTGATTTGATGATTGGATTGATTTGGATTGAATTGACTTGATTTGATTGAGGATGAATTTGAAGAATTGAATTGATGAATTGATTTGGAAGAATTTGTGAATTGGATTGATTTGATTTTGATATCTGATGAATTGATTTGAGGAATTGATTTGACTTGATGAAGTAATATGATGTGATTGAATTGGAAGAATTGATTGGTGAATTTGATTTGATTGGATTGAAGAATGTGATGTGATTGATTTGATTGAAATGATGATGATTTGATTGGATGAGTTGAAGGATTTGATTGATGAATTGATGTGATTTGAATGGATTGAAGAATTGGTTTGGTTGGAATGATTTGATTGGATGATTGGAAGAATTGATTTAAAGGAGCGATTTTATTGCTTGAGTTTTTTGTTGGATATTTGCTTTTTTTGTTTTTTGTAGAATATTTTTTATTTTCTTGGATTTTTGAATGTTTTGGTTTTTTTCGTTTTGGGGAATATTTGGTTTTTTTGTGTTTTTGAAATGTTTTGATTTTTTTTTATGTTTTTGAATGTTTTGATTTTTTTTTGTATTTTTGAAATGTTTCAATTTTTTTGGATTTTGGGATATTTGATTTTTTTATGCTTTTTTAATGTTTTGATTTTTTTTGGATTTTGAATGTTTTGATTTTTTTTGTGTTTTTTAAATGTTTTAGGATGACATTGGATGACAACTTCATTAGCCTTTGTGCTAGATACCAATGACAAGGGAAAACCAAGTCTAGGTGGATGTAGGATGGACGATAGGATGTGAGATGGAAGACTCATGATAAATGGGTGAATAAAAGGATAGGCGATAATGAATAAGAATGGAAAGCTCATGATATATGGATGGAATGGATGTATGTGTAAGAGAACAAGGATGTGATCTCCAAAGACTATGTCGCATAGGAATAACATACCCCATTCTAGGTGTAATGTTTAGGATTTGACATGACAAGGCTTATGATGATAGGGTGATGATAAGATTGGTTTGGATATGATGAGGTATATCAAGAGATATCCAAAGCATTTGTCAACATTTTGCCCCTGTGTCTGTATCAAGATCAAAAAGAGGAAGGGAAAATGGATGGACTCAATTGGATAGGTATGTGTATGTGGGTGTAATGGATAAGGATGGTAAGATAGGATAGGATATGGTATAATGGGATAGATAGTTTGGAAATGATAGGTTGGTATGGATGAGACAATGTGCCCCTAAGTGTGACATAGAAAATCAACCTACACATGACGCTTGTTTGCTAGGTTTTCATCATGGTACTTATCCAAGGTGCCACCAAGGGTGGTTTTCACCATTAGATGAAGGGATTTCTCTTTACTTTTTTTTTTTTTAAATTTATTTTTATTTTTTTAATATTTGGATGGGATAGGTGGATATGGATAGGAGGGACTCAAGTATCTAGTTCCATGAAAGGTGATAGTCCCATTAGAGATGGTGTTATCACATGGACCATGTCAAATGTCATTATCCCCAAGATGTTGGTAAGGGATTGCTTGGAAGTGAGAGATGGATTAGGTAGATAGTGGATTATGAAAGGTTTATGCATGGAAGGATAGGGGATAGTGGATTTTGATGTGGATTATGAAGGAAAGGATAGTGGATTATGATTTGGATTAGGTAGGACTTATGTAAAAGAATGGATGGAAGATTTATCCAAAAGCATGGAACATAGGAAGGTGATGGGTGAAATATGTAGGATAGTTGATGAAGGATGGGGAGATGGAGGTATGTGGAAATGTTGCGAAATGGAATGAAACCAAGACCAACGGCTGCACACACCATGATAAACTTTGAATCTTTTGATGTGGAGGAGGTGTAGGAAGCAATTAACATGTTTTCTTAGGAGATGGGTGATGTAGTATTTTAGGGACCCAAAAAGACTTAGAATTTTTATGATTTTTGCTTGACTTGTGGGATGGAGGAATTTGATATTTTTGAATGGAATGAGATTTTTGGGTGGAAAAGGATGGTTGGGATTTTTGAGAGGTGGATGCCTCATTTGACTTGCTTTTTTGTTTAGGGACCCAAAGCATTGTAGTTTTTGACTTTGATTTTGGAGGTATGGGCTTGGATGGCTTATTAAATGTACTTGACTTTGATTCTTTGCACTTGTACCCTAAGGAGGATCCTTAGGATTTTTGGCTTTCTGAGTGGAGGCATCCAAATGTTTCTTTTTGAATCTCATGGGATGGGTGGAAGCTTTTTGTTTAGACGATGTGTGCATTTGTTGGTCATGATTAGGAATGTGAGGGAATGTGTAAATGGATGGATTGGGAATTGGAAGAAGTAGTGGCAAAGTGGATGGAGGGATATTAGGAGTTGGAAGAAGTGGAGATAAATTGGATGGTGGAAGGTGTATGGTCGCATGCTTTTGACATTTGTAGTATGATGGAGGTGGGATGCAACATATGTCTTGGGTATATGATAAGGTTTATGATGGAAAGTGGTGGACTTAGAAGGAATGGAGGAAGTACCAACATCTTTATATTGTTGTCCTTGGAGTATGTATCCAAGGCCATATGAGCGTGGGGGGACATTGACATGGATGGGCTCCAAAATACCTTGTTCGTTAAGGCCTAAGCCTTTACCTTGATAGTTCATGTTTTGGAGTATGCAATGGACTATAGGACTAGGTGTGTTTTGGAAACTAGACTTGAGTTCATTATTGGATGGAGAAGGTAAAATGGACAAAGGTTGTTGTTGTCCTAAGGAAGAACATTCATGAATGAAGATGGTAAGACCAAGTGGATATGTTGGTGGATTTGAAATTGGATTGATAGTGGATGTGGAAGGATCATTAGGATCTTGACTATCATTGTGTTCACTAAGATCAAAGGTATTGGTTTGATTTTCTATGCTTGCTTGGGAGGCATGTGTCTCATCATGACAAGTGGAGGTTGGTGGATCATGGGCAGGTGGAGTGATAAGCTCTTGACCATGAAATGCATAAAGTTGACTAAGAGGATCATCATGGCCTTCTTGATCATAGAGGGGATCTTGATCATATATGGGAGCTTGGTCATAGATAGGATTAGGTGTACTAGGTGTGAGTTGGATGGACATGTATTGACCTTGATTAGGATGGGGGCTTGGTTTCTCCACATGCTTAGGGTTAGGTTCTTGACATGGCTCTTAACTTTCTTGAATGGAAGTAGATGTGGAAGGCTCTTAGAGAGGATTGATATGTTCTAGATGGTCAACTACAAGAGGGCATGATGGAGTTTGACTTGGGCTTATGGGGGAAACTCTTGAATAGGTTCAAGGGGTTGTGGACTATATGAATGGGTTGTAAGAATGGACATGGTGTTGGAAGGTTCCTTGGTAGGCTCAAGGATAGGACTTTGATGACATGGAGATGATTGATTCCTTGATAGTAGCCCTTGGACCATATGTTTTGTAGGTGTAGGGGTGGTGGAAGTTGAAGGCTTATGATTAGGACTAGGTGAAGTGGAAAGATCCACGGTGGGGGAATAAAAGGGATGGAAAGTGTTGTAGGATTAGGTTTTTGACTTTGGTTGGATGGAGGGTCAAATGGATTGAATGGATTGGTGGATTTGGATAACTCCATATGTTTACTTTTGTAATGTTTGAACTTAGGGCATGGATTTGATGGATGATCAAATGGTAGAAGGTACTTATAGGGTGGATGAGCTACACTAGTGTTCCTCTTGTCAAATGTGGCATTAGGACTCAGGCATTTGATCTTGTTGTAAAGGTGGACTTGGGCTCACATGTTCTTGTTGTGGAATGAATTTATAGGTTGATGTAGGATTGACATGATAGGTGGATGGATTCGTTAGTATGAAGTGGAGGGGTGACATATAGGATTGATGTGGAATTTGTTGAGGTTGTGTTTGTGTTGGTTGGATTTGACAAGTGGCTATGAATTATTGGGCTTTGACTAGGAGGTGTTGTATTTGAGGTGATTAGATTCGTTGAAATTGTTGAATGATGGTTTGGAATCATTGCATGGTTTGTTGGTCTAGAGGTTGTGGAATTAATGAAGTGTTTGGATAAGGTCTTGTAGTTGGAGTGCTAGGATCTTGTCTTCTAGTGTTGGCATGGTGTCACACATGTGTTTAAGTCTTTGCATTTTGACTTGTTCCTCAAGGTATGCAACATGATTCTTGTCAACATTGGAAGTAGGAGGAGGACCCCCTTGGAGTATGAGTTTGGGTCTAAGGCTTGTCTCATCATTAGATTTAGAGGGATGGCACCCTCGAAGTATGAGCTAGGGTTTTGGTTTTGTCTCTTCATTAAGATTAGGGGGAGAGCCTCCTCTAAGTATGAGGTTAGGTTTTGAATTTGTTTCATCATTAGGATTAGAGGGAGGGCCTCCTCTAAGTATGATTTTGGGATTTGGTTTTGTCTTATCATTAGGATTAGGGGGAGGGCCTCCTTGAAGTATAAGCTTGGGTCTTGAATTTATCTCATCATTAGGATTAGAGGGAGGGCCTCCTCGAAGTATGACCTTCGATCTAGGATTTTTCTCATCATTAGGATTAGAAGGAGGGCCTCCTCTAAGTATGATCTTAGGCTTTGAATTTGTTTCATCATTAGGATTAGAGGGATGGCCGCCTTGAAGTATGACTTTGGGTCTAGGATTTGTCTCATTATTGGTATTAGATGAAGGGCCTCCTTGAAGTATACGTTTGGGCTTTGAACTTGGCATAGGCTTGCTAAGGATTAGGACCATTTTGACAAGTGATTGACTAGGACTAGGATGATGATGTGGAGATGATTAGGATAGATAGGATTGGATGATTAGGATGAAATTGATTGGATGACTAAGATGAAGTGATTAGGAATGGTGATTAGGATATGATTAGGATGATTAAGGATGAAATGACAAGGATGATTGTGTTGGAAAGAATGTTTAGGATGATGTACTTATGTGTTTGTATTTATAGCTTGATTTGGTAATTTGCAAACAAATGATTACAAATGTACACACACACAAGACACATAAGTAAGTTTGACTTTCAAATTGTGAATGTGGTGATTAAGTAAGCACTTGAAGACACATCAACAATCCTATGACTGATCAGGTAGGTGTGGCCAATTAGGTCTTGCTCTAGGATGCACAAGGTTGACTAAGGATGTCCCCAATATACTCAAGGTACGGGGGGCCCAATTCCATGAAATGAAAGTGAAATAATGCCAAACAGCCAAGAAAAAGGGGTAACTCACCCTTCACCTTCACTTCCCAAAGGTATAAAATTCTTTGGGGCTTAGCCAAGAGTGACAAGATTTCAACTTCCAAAGAGGGTGTCTTTCGATTCACACCTCATTTTTTATACTCTGTCAGAATGCTAGAGTTGAGGTTGTCCCTTGGAGTGTTGTGTCTCCAAGCAGGCCTCCTAGGAAGGGTATGACAAAAGCAAACCAAGTGGGTCTTTTTGATCTCCAAAATCACCTTGCTGTGTGAGGAGAAAGCATACACATGCACACTTGATTCACACTCACACTTGTTAATTTCCCTTTAAGAAATCCAAAATGTGTGGTGTGAAATTGAATAGATGAGAGGTGCTTTTGATTCTCAAGATCTCACGAAGTGCATGAGAAGATCATACACACCTCTACTCCCACTCAAATTCACCAAGCAATGCAAGCACTTGTTCTTTTTAATCCCAAGTCAAAATGTGTGAAGGAAGACAATAGTTCATTTTATGCCCAATTCCAATGTGTGATGGAAAGCAATGATTCATTTTAAGAGCCCAAATCCAAATGTGAGAGCAAACAAATGTTCTTTTTATGCCCAAATCAAAGTGTATTTGCAAACAATGATTATGAAGAAATGAAAGCTGAATGGAGTGCACCTTAATATTTTTTCTTTCTAATCTACTGTTGTGACTGATTCTAATGTTGCTACAGCTCCTTAGATGCACCTAGAAGCCACCAAAGCCAAGAAGGAACAAGTAAACTTGCATAGAAATGTGTTATGTGGAAAATATGAAATATGATAAAAATATGATCAAGATGAATAGCTATAGTAGAATGAATGGTAAAAATAGATTCTATACAAAATTTTAAGTAGTTTGAAAAAAAAATTCAAGAAAATTGGATCAATTTTGCAAAAGTTATGTGTTTGAAGTTCATATGCAAGGTTGACTTTAACTAGAAAAAAAGTCTAATAAAATGACATAGCCACTTGATGAAACCTATGACCCAGTGAATTTAACTAAGTTAGCTTTCCAACGAGTCCTTTTTTGTGAATTTTTGACCTCGTATGACGAAGTTATGAAGAAAAGAAAAAAATGCCCTATTAGAGATGTGGAGGGACAAGGCAGGCTTGACTATTTGAGCAAGCCGCTAGCAGTTTGCAGAGTGTTGGTCACATGGGACAATTGCCTCCAGCAGTTAGGTTGGGTGGTTTAGGGAAAGTGGGGCCCTTAATCGCTCATATCACCAAGGGGGAACTATTTTCCAAAAAATAAAAAAGAAACTAGAAATAAAGGGTCGATGCCCTTCTCCACACAGTCACCCAAGGATTGACCACCGACCAAGTACAAGCTGTAGACTAAGGACTAATGGATGGGTCAAATTGCAGGTCAACTAAGATGGCCATATTAGAAGGTTGACAAAGGTTGCTAATGGGAACACTGGCCACGGATTAGGGTTTTGGGTTGAAGGACGCCTGGTGGCAACTGTTTGGACAAAATGCCAACCAGGAGGAGATAACAAGGTGATGGAGTTTGAGGTGGTGAAGGGTTTCTACGGAGGTTTCGACTGACAGAGAATGGTTCGCGGTGGAAGTGACAACAGTGGTGATGGAGAGGGGTAAAGGAGGGTCTACAAAGGAGTCGACAGCCTCACTGGTGGCAGGATTAGAGGTTAGGATGATGGCAGAGATATATGAAGAGTGGTGACTGTAGGTGGAGGAAATATAGACCAAAGGTGGCTGGATTAAGGTTTGTTTGTTTTTAAACCTGCAAATACACTTAACCCAGATCACCATATAAACCACAAACATTAAAACTTGCAACCTAACTGATAAACCTGCAATACAACACACAACCCAATATTAGTACAGACAGGGGTCTACGGATCTATATGGTATAGATACGTACTGTATAGATTTGTAGACCTAAAAAAATTCAAAAAATTGCAAAAAAATTTCAAAGGTGAAATAGGTCAAATTTTATGTCATTTTTCACTTGCGAGGCCTCCCAAACGCAACGGCAAGGTCCATTTTAGGCCAAGAGGCCACCTTTGAAAGCTAATCACAAAAACTTGACAAAAAATGTTAGATTTGCAAGCTTCACATTGGGTTCACCAAATGTAGCTAGGGTAAAAATCAAGGTAAATGCACAAACAACTAACTATCAAACCCTAACAAGCATAATGAAGTACAAGATAGCAAAGAGATCAAAAACACAAAGCAAATGCAAACCAAATCTCCACACTAATCTTGGTTTATTTCCATTGCTCTTCTCAATCTTGCATAGGAATGCATGATTTCGAAGGATGAATGTTGGGTGCTCATTCCAGTAGCATAACAGTGCAAGAAAACTCAATATGCAAATGACTTGGGTGAGGGTTGTGTTGTGCCTTGCACATATGCCCCATTTCACCAATGGGGGCCCCCTCTTTTGAATTTTGGCTTAGAGTGTCAAGTTAGTTAAGCAATTCCTGAGGTCTTCACTGTATTTGATGACCAAAGTTTCCTTTTTCATGAGTGGGGTTAATAATGTGTTTCTAAGTTTCCTAAAGGTCTAGGTCAAGTCATAATTACACCAGAAACCAAGTCTAAACTGCCTTTTGCACTAAAAAAGCTCTAACAGACCTTTGCACTAAAAACCTTACTTACTTACCTAGGTGCTAAAACTTCTTTCAATTGACTTAGCATTGGATTCCCGCTTCACTAACTTTAGTGCTAACATCCTCCTAGCACTAATTTCCCTACCAATTGACCTCAGTGTTAGATTCCTTATCAACCGACCTAGCGCTAAAATTTTCGTTCACTGACCTTTGTGCTAAAGTCACCCATCTCTGACTTGTGCCATATTAATGCACCACCAACTCCAGTCAAAGGATGATTAAATATGTGCATAAGTTAGATAACATCAAAAATCACGCAAAGTCTAACGATTCTCAAACCTGCGTAAAACCAAAAAGTTGAATTTCCTACAAAACGCGCCAAGTTTGCACCCGTACAAAGGCATTAATGGCAATTTAGTTTGGGAGTATAAAATTTTTTTAAACCTCATCTTCGAGCCCATTCTTACACACAAAGCAAATCATTGAAGAGCTCTGTCAATTCCTCACCAGTGGAGAACGATTTCAAGTTAAGACGGATTCCACCCAAAGTGTAGTCGGTCATTATCTAGACCTTCATAGCTACACATCCAAAACTAGGTAAGTGCTCGTCTGTTCTAATCAAGTTAAGTTGCAAAGATTTATGCCTTGAACATCAAAGCTTAGTTAGGGTTTCATGTGGATTAATGCATTCTTTATTTAAATACACTCTCAGGTTTTTTGTTCTGTGCATAAAGATTAATAAACTCAAATGCAAATTAAACCTTGTTCAAAACCCTAGGGCATCATAAAATTGGTAAAATTAGTTGTTGAGATGCATTTTTTCATACTTGAAAAATCATTCACAAAATTCACCAAAATTCCCTTTTTAAGATCCTAATTTGGTTTGCGTTAAAAACATAACTACCTGACCTCTTGAAACGATGTTCAAATTTGAGTCAGTCGGTGGGTGAACTAATCCCCACAATCAAAGGGAAAATCAAAGCCTCTGTACTAGAACCCTTCTTCACAAATCTTACGATAAAAGTGCTCTCAACTAACCCAAAGAAGAACGAAGTTGATCGGTCACTTCGAAAAATCTTGCCAAAGTCCAAAATCCACTTAGCGCTAAAATCTAGAACGACCGACATAGCACGAAAACATGCCTCCACTGACTTTAGTTAGACATCATTGAAATTTTTGCAAAGTCACTAAACACCAAAATCCCCAATGATGGCAAAACCTTCATCTTGTGTTGAATTTCCACTCCACTGACCTACGCAGAATTACCCTTCTACCGACTTAAGTCAGTCACCAATAAAACCCGTGCTAGGTCCGGTATCTCCAAAACATGTGTTGAACCCTACGCCCATCCTTAGCACTAAAATTTTACTCCTTCGACTTGCACAAAATGATCCTTCTACTGACCTTCAGTCAGTCACCCCCCGAAATCGCGCTAGTCGGTCATTGTCCAAAATCGCGCTAAAATCAGTAAAAAAATCAATTACATCCTTGGCACTAAAAATGAATGATACTGACTTGCACCAAATTGATTCTAGATCCATTTCCAAGATACAAAGGATTCAGTCACTGATAAAACACGCACTAGGTTAAATAGACCTCAAAATTGCGCCAGGTCAGACCAAACCCAAATCAGTGCTTTTCTGTTAGACAGGTCTGAGACCTCCAAAAACCACGCAAAGTGCTTTTTATGATGTTTTTCTTCAATCTTTTCAAGTTAGAATGATCAGTTAAGGTAAAATGAATGATCAAAAGTGATTGTATCATGATTTACATGTCTTCATTTAAAATTTCAAGCATTTATTGCATGGTGAAGTGGATTTCAAATGCTTTCTTATTTACTTATGCCTTGTAATAGGTAGTGTAAATCATTTAAGTCTACAAGTTTTTACTTCTGCATTCAAATTTCAAGGACTTGGTAGTAATTGCATGATAGAAGAATCTTGGCTTAGTCACTTAGATGGATAATTAGTAACTCACCCAAAGTAGACTTAGGATCAAAACATCAAAGCAACCATGACTTATAAGGTTCGGTCATGTAGGTTAAATGATTGCAAGGGCTCAAACCATGAAGTACGAGTTTAAAGGCATTCCTCCTAAGACCAGAATCACCTCTAGATGGAAAAACATAGGGGACACTGATCTAGGTCACATTGACTTAGATGATTTCAGAACCAGAATATTTGGACCCAATGCAACTGCAATGGCCAAGAAGATAAAGGATAGTGGGATTGCAGAGGCTGTTGCCTTCCCTACCTCAGCCCAATGTGTAGAACTGATAGTGGCCTATGCTGAGAGATATGATCCATTGACTAGAACTATACAAACTCCCAATGGAGAAGTATTAGCAGACTTGAGTACACCATCCATAGCAGAGACTTTTGGTATTCCATGGTATCCAGTGTTAACCATCCCAGATAAAATGGTGTAGAAGAAACATTCAAGAAAGGCATGGATACATGCAAAAAGCATATAAATGACCATTGGATGAAGGGTAAAAGATCCACTATCATCAAGCTCCCCCAGACCCTATATAGAAGTGATTTCCATGATGAGATTGGAGACTTAGTAACCCTGCTTAATAGAATATATGGATTAGCCACAGCATCAACTTTTGAAGGATGGATGTTCATGATGATTGAAGAGATAATTAGTAAAGGAACCAAATTTCACTGGGCTCAGATATTGAGTAATAACATGCATGAGGCATTTGGAAATTTTAGAGAAAAGCAAACATTTAGGTGGACCTCATATGTGGTATATTCATTGGCCAGGAGGAATGAATATGTTGGGCTATCCAAAATTGGAGAAGTTGGCAATGGTGAACACCAGGTCAAAGTATATGAATGCTATGATCAATTAGTGCTATCCCAATCCCTTATTCATTATAAAAGGGTAAATGATGCAATCACAATGTATATCACAAGATTACTACAAGGGACCACAGCTTTTAGGATATCTCCAGAAGCAATGAATGAAATTATGCAATATGGGAGATGGTACATCCAATTTTAGAAATTCACCTACTTGAGAATCCAAGGCTTCACTAGTCTACCATATAGACTACCGCGTTACCCAACAGATAAGGTGGTACTTCTGGAGCTGTCAAGACAATTGATCACTTGTGCAGAAAAACTAAAACATCTCCATAGAACAAATGTCAAGTTTCCAATCCTATTGTGTAGAGGCAATTATGCATGTGTCTCTCTTGGAGCAGCTAAGCATTCTAATAAGGAGCTGCAGTTAATTAACCTTCATTTCTATACAAAGAGAGATCATTTTGACCCACAAAGGATAATGGAGAAATATGTGAGCAAAAGACTATTTCACAAGATGCATCTAGAAGATTTTTGGGCTAATTGTGTAGACAATTACGAAGTGTTGAAGAGAACTCATTCGAGGCTGTCTCTTGGGTTTATAAGGAAATTCCATATAATAGAAGCTCCAGACTAGTTGAATAATGATGAAGATGTAGTGTAAAAAGCACCCTGGGAGGCCCAATATCAACAACCAGTCCCTCTTCCTAACTGGGCCAATGCAGAGGAAAGTTCTTTGGATGCAATAATGAAAGAACCCATAAGGTTGAGTAAAACATGGGTGAGGAATCAAGTTGTAGCATTGGAGAGACAAGGAGTGCGACTTACCTACACAGCACTTGAATCTGAAAAAGAATTTGGAGATGAGGAAGACTCACCCATAGAAGTGCCAGATGATGCAAAGTAAGCCCAAGAACCATCAAGGAAATATGATAGTGAGGAGCATATACCTTTGGTAGAGAAAGGGAAGGCAAAGAAAGTTGTTTCAAAAACTAAGAAGAAAGATATGCCTCCTACCAATAGGACAAGGGCATCTAAGAGGAAGGACATACCAAGTGGGCTGGGAGAAGGGTCTAAGACCAAAAAGCTGAAAGTTAAAACAACTAGAATCATTATAGAAGCCTCTATTGTTGCAGCATCAGAGGACACAAACATTCCTATAACCTCTTCACCTCTTGCTGCTCCAATCACAAAAACTGGCCCACTTTCTCCTGTTGCTCCAATTATAACTGCTACCACAATTGTTCTACAAACCACCTGTGCTTCTCCTCTACTTACAACCATAGTCTCCATAGCCTCATGTCCACTAACAATTGACTCAAGTAGCATGAGTAGCCCCACTGCTCCCATTATTGCCTCTTCATTTCCTCCTAATTCCACCACATCCATGCCTTAAATCTCTTCTGCCTCATTCTCTACCTCCTTCTCCCTACCACCCATTTCTTCCATTCTCTCACCCTCTTTCTCTATTCCTTCTTCCGCTATCACTTCACCTATTGTCATTTCCTCCACATTACCTACCTCTTCCATTCCACCTTCGGGGTTTACCTCATTTGCAAATTTAACGCATGTCAATTTATCTTCATTCGCTGCACATTCATTGGCTCTGGCCACCAATTCTTTGGCCCTATCAAGTATGCAAGATTCACTTCCTTTGGTTGTGTCCGCACTAATAGGAATCAAAAAGGTGTTAGAACAAATTGAATCCCAAGAGAAGGAGAAAATAACAGAAGTGTCTGATGAACTTCCTCTTGCACCTTCCATAGAGGTTGAGATAATTGAAATACATGAAAGCCCGGTTGATGAAAAGGCTACAGAAGTAGTTTTGCAAATGGCATAGTAGGCAGTGCAAGAAAACCTCTAGCACCTTGAGCAAGCCACTGAAGAAGAGGAAATTGATAAAGGAGAAAGGGAGAATATTCATGATAAATCACCTAACAAGGAAGATGCCCATGAAAATGTCCTTGAGATTTCTTTTGTTGCACCAAATTGGCTCCAGCAAAGACTCACAGAGAAGGAACCTCGGGTGGAAGTGACGCAACTAGATTTAGATGATCTATTCGCATAGGTAGAAAGACCAAAGAAGCCAAAGAAGGTAAAAATACAATCATGAATATACAAAGATGCATCAGGCTCAAGAATAGCAGAGGTTGATGTCCCTCTTGCTAATATTGACAGATCAGAAGTAACAGCTAAAGATTATATTGTCTCTACTGTAAACTTGGGTCCTAGATCAAGGAAACAATAAATTGATGACTTCACAGGTTCAGTGTCCTCAATAATGGAGCAACTGAATAAGGATGAAATAACTAAACAAGAATTGAGGAAGTAAAATGAGGAGTTAATAGCCTGCATAAGGTCTCTAATGAGGCCATTGAATTTAGAAGGGGAACCAATAGCAACTTCAGCCCTACCATCAAAGGAAGAGTTGGCCAAGTTTGATGACATCAAAACAAATTCTGTTAGAATGCAAGAATGGTTTAATAAAGTATACAGTGATGGCTATGAAGCAATTGATTTTGCTGTCAAGTTGCATAATGACTTCAAATTGCTGAAAGAAGGATGGGATGAATTGCATGAGGAATGTGAGCCATATGAAGAATATTACTCTTATATGTTCCTGAGAGTGCAAGCAATTAGGAAATTGCCCGACCAAGTTTTGCTATCAGAAAATATTCTTTCGGTAAAGAGGCTGCACAAATTTGTGGAGTGGTATCAACAAATGAAATTGAAGAAGGAAGTCCTTGACAAAGTCAAAGAATTGCATGGGGAGGAAAATGAACAAGTACTTTCTATAATTGATGAAATAAATGATATTTTCAGAGAATGTTTGGATCCTGGTTTTGATGATCTTGCTCCATTGGATGCGCAATGCTGCAAAGATAAATTATACCAAGATATTCATGGGGAGTCCACGTTGAATGTGGTAGGAAAGTTGGAGAAAGTTAGTAATCTTCAGGCTTCCTTCATCACATTTCAAAAAAATAGAAGATCAATAGAGGACATGTACACCCAGTACCACCGGGGTTGGGAAAATCTCAAATTCAGAGCAAATTATGTTAAAGATCTAGATTAGTTGGATATAAATCTAGCATTAGCAGCTTGGGTGGCCTACGTCAACAAGAAAGCTGAAGAAGACAAGATAGACTTAGAAGAAGATGCAGAAAATGATGAATTATTTGGATTTTAAAATGTAAATCCCGTCACTTGTAAATAATGCTATATTTAGAAGGTCATGTGACACTATTTTGTCTTTATTATGCTTTGAAAAGTGACTTTTCCCAATATATAGCTTAATGGGTACTTAATTTGTCCAAATTCAATGTATTTAGAGGTCATTTTTCATCATTTTCCTACAAGACAAATTGTAATCTGGGAATGCAAAATGCTATCATAAATGCATTTGATATGGGTAAATCTAGGTCGTGGTGTTGAGTCAATCTCCACCGTACATTCAAAAACTTAGTATGGTGCCTCTCCTATATAAAGGGCCATCATTCTCTCATTTGCAAGACTCTTGATGTTGAATTGTTGACACTCTGCCGAAATTTTGATTAATGCAAAGCAAGTTACTGCAGGTTTTCTGTGAATTTGTCTCTTGCATTACCAATTTGGTTTCATGGTTGACATCTTGATCTGCATTAGTTAAATTGTGCTTTGCAATGTTATCAATTTGTTAAAGGTATTCGATAAACATTCAAGTCCATACTATTAGTTGCTTGTTGATTGTAAGTAGCTGTGCATAGTTAGCCTAGTTTGTTAAACTAAGCTAAGTTCAATTACATTATAGTAGTTAAATCACGCCAGCATTTGGGTATTTAATGAATGTGTGTAATCTAAAAATCTGACAAATCCATAGAAGATAGCATTGTTTTATGCAGCACTATAACAAAGTTTTGGCTTGGTAAAATAGAAAATTGGTTTAATTTATGAATGTTTGTCTACCTGCAGCAATCTTTACTTTGTGAATGTCACTTAGGATCTCTCTAAAGCCTACCTCACTTTGTATTTTCTTATTATCAGTTCTTAGAATTAGATTTCAGCAGCAATTTATGAAGAGATATCCACTGATCAGTCATAAGGGTTTGCATGTATTGTTGTCCCAACCTGTCAAATCTGTCACATTGCATGTAAGACCCCTTGTAGGAACAACTAGTACATCCAACTAAAAAATTCCAAACACGCTAAGACCTAGTTGTATTATCCTTGGAGTAGTCTTACCTAGGGTAAGATACTTTTCAAGAGAGGTGTGATCCCAACAATAATACCTGCATTTTTGTGTGCCAAAAACACCATCAACAGGTTGATTTATAGGAAAGGGCTTATTTGAATTGATGGTTGAGATTGAAATTTGTTTTCAATGCTATGGATGGCTAGGATTGAATAGGGTTTCCCAGTCCACAAGGATTTGTAGTCATGTGACAAGTGTGCGGAGGGGAATAAAGGAGACGTAATTCAAATATTTTATTTGAATTAGTTTGGACATGTAAAGTGTATTAAATGAAAGTTGTAGTACCGCACATGACTCAATGAGAGGTGGACAAGTGTTTGAATGTGATGAAAGGTGAGGATAAATTCAAATATTTTATTTGAATTATTTGGGCCATGTGAGAGGGGAATTAATTAAATAAATAGGATTTATTTAATTAATTGATTAAGTGATTAGGATGGGATTAGGAGTGGGATTATGCAAGGGACCTAGGACAAAAAGTTGCAAGATGTATCACAAGGTGATGTTGCAAGACATGGACAATTTTAAGTGTCTACAATTATGCATGCAGTATGTTTGGTTGCCAGATATCAACCTAATCCTAAGAAAACTCATGAGAATGTAGTAAAAAGAATATTCAGATATTTGAAGGGCACTCTAGATTATGGCTTATGGTATCCAAGAGGTACCATGATTTTGATCTGAGTGCTTACACTGATGTTGATTGGGATGGTTGTATTGATGATAGAAGAAGTACAAGTGGTGGTGGTTTCTTTTTAGGAAGAAAATTGGTTTCATGGCATAGTAAGAAACAAGATTCAGTATCTTTATCAACTGCAAAGGTAGAGTATATTGTTGCAGCATCTTTCTATACATAAATGTTGTGGATGAAGAAAACATTGAAGGATATCAAGATATATGATGAGCCTATTCCTATTTTGTGTGATAATACTAGTGCTATCAATATTTCTAAGAATCCAGCGATGCATTCTAGAACCAAGCATATATCAATCAGGTATCCCTTTTGAGAGAGAAGGTTGTAGATAAAGAAGTGAAGTTGGAATATGTTCCAACAAAGGATCAGATTGCATATATTTTCACAAAGGCTCTTTCAAAGGATACTTTTGTGTATCTCTAGCAGAAGTTAGGGGTAATTTCCCCTCCTTGCTAGATGCATAGTTGGTGCATCTATCCAGGGGGAGTAATTCATGCTATATTTGTTTCTAGGACTAATGGTGGCTACCTGTCAGGGGGAATAGGTAGTGGTTGTTGCTGACAAGGAGTGTATGTACTTCAAAGGGGGACAAGGTTGAAAAGGAGAGTTTGTACCCTAAGGGGGAGGAGTAGTTGCCGTTTGTCCTTGATGTCAAAGGGGAAGAATGAGCAGGTGTGTGTTGCCATCAATTCTAAAGGGGGTGATTTTTGTACATATGTTACTTAAGGTTGTCACTAATGGTGTTGTCATTGATGCTTATGTTGATGGTGTGCTAACTATGGTGTTGTTGATGTCTGTGGTTGGATGTCATGCCTTATTTAATATCAAAGTTGTATTGATTATGTTTGTTATCAACAGAGATGGTATCATGATGACATATTAAGATGGGAATTACAAGTATTAAAATGAGCATTAGAAGTAATATTGATGTTGGGGAGATGTTGCTAATGATTTGTAGCATGTTGCATACTCTCTCCTATTGATCCTAAGCAAGTATGTTTTTCTACAAGGAGACTCTAGTCTCCATATGTTGGTGAAGGTTTATGCTACAGGAAGTTACCTTGAAGATTGCTTGGGAGAATTCTCTGTATTCCTACACCTTTGAAGATATGGTCATTTAGCTCAGAAGTTAAGTTCAATGTGTTGATAAGATGCTACATTCAAAGTTTCATATTATTTGTCCCCCTGCACAGAAAGTTGTTAGTAACAGAGTGCAAGACTGTATTGTCCGGTGGCTAGTTTCAGTGTATGTTGGCTTGCACCAGCTTGTTGCTATAGGAAGTGGTGAACTAGCTAGTGGAGATTGATCCTGAGGATCTTGTGATGTTTCATATTGCTTTGCAAGGTATTTTCAGGTTCCTCTGGAACAGGTTGTGGTCCAAAATGAAGGTGTTGTTGGGTTATGATTTTTCCTGGCCGACTAAGGAATGTTGAAGGTGTGTGCCACAAATTTTTTGCTATGCGGAGTTCAAGGAGTGTTTGGAGATGTTGTGTGGGTCATGCCGACTCATCTGGGAGAAGCACAAGTAATGCTTAATCATTCATGAGTACTACCAAGTTGTTGTAATGCCCTGCCATGCAACCCTAGATATAAGTTCAACTAAAGCAATAAAAAGGCAGAATTTTCTTTTTTTTTAAAAAGAAGTAATGATAACAAAACATAACATAGACTAATAGCATCAAGTTAAATTATCATCTCTAGGGATTACATAGTTGCATTTTTGCAATTTAATAACAATCAACAACGTACATAGTTTAATCTAATAAACCAACTGAATCAAAATAGCATCTTTCATTACGTCATCCAAATACATCAAGAAGTTTACATTAAGATTACAAGTACAAAATAGTATATCTTACAAGAGGAATTACATAGTTTCATTGTTACAAAAGTTCTTTTTATGAATACATCAAATTACATAATGAATTCCACTGATACATAAATCTAGATGCAAATAGTACAAATAACTGTCTTCAAATATAGGTGCAAACTGGAATCCACCATGAGAGATACATCCATGAACCACAGCACCAGATAAACCAATGGAATAAAGCACAACCACCTGACCATGTGGAACCCTAAGGTCCACCCCCATACTAGGAGATAACAATGAGGTCCCACAATGACAATAGTCAA
The DNA here is from genome assembly GCA_027924645.1 of Cunninghamia lanceolata. Lineage (NCBI taxonomy): Eukaryota > Viridiplantae > Streptophyta > Pinopsida > Cupressales > Cupressaceae > Cunninghamia > Cunninghamia lanceolata. Next base: position 2,377,241 of record BSBN01000007.1, read on the forward strand.
GAAGATAGTAGGCTAAAGAGTGCAAAGACTACACATGACTCTAATACAACACGGATCAATATGAAAATCATAATTAACTAAACAACACTTACACACTTAACATGCAAATCCAAAGGCACTCACACAACCAAAGGGGAAAAATACAACTTGGGAGTGCTAGACTATAATAGGGAGGAGTGTCATCACATAGCTTGTCATGGGTTATCCTGGTAGGTCTTCCTATGCACCAGCCCCCATCCTGGGTTATCCTAGCAGCCTCTCCCGACTGCCGGCCCCCATACAAACTCATGTGGAACCAACATACCTTTCATGAGGACAAGGCAGTTGATTTGCCATTCCAGGCCTTCTCATCTCATCTCAAGCCTAAACGAGCACTTGAGCCATGAGTGAGGCATACTTTATCTTAATTAATGTGATTAACTACCCAACCCCTTAATTCATTAATTAGGTTATCACTTGATTACCAACTTTCAATGGGTTATCCTGGCTAGCCACTTTGGGCCCCGACCCCACATTGAAGGCCACTCCCCTATCTACATCTAGAAAACCCTATCCATCAAGCAAGACTTTTACCAACTTAACTACAAGTGCTCAAATACAATGCAAGGCATTTACCTTCTTGCATAATCAATATAATTAGATGTATAGGTACACTAAGCAAGGCACAACCATCTTGCACATGTAACATTCCAACATGAACAAGAAACCATATTTCAAGAATACATTTCATTCAACCCATAAGATGCACACATAGCCAACCCCCACACAATCACACCCTCCTAGGCCTCTGGAAAGTACTTTCCCCAAATAACACAACGCATGACACCATTAAAACACAATGGTCACACATCACAATCACTTCCAAAACACATCATAAACCAAGATCAATAATTCAATAACAAACCACAAATGTGACATATGATCTGATGCACTAATAATGGTCTTAAAGAATGTAACATTATTCCAAACATGATAAATCATCTAACAACATAAGGTAACTCTAATGCAGACAATAATAACTTGAAAAGGGTTACCAATTATTCTATAACAGAAAATTCAGCCAAACAAGATACTACTCGTTATAAGGCTAAACCACTTTCTACACTAATGTGGATCTTATTTAAATTCTAGACAACTTTGTGATTTCTATTCAAAATAATTATATAAGCAAAACATGAAGGATCATAAAGTAGATTAAAACCGATCATCCATTTCAATCTTTAGAAGGTATATGAGTTAAATGCTAAACATTTTATATCATATCATATCTAACCTCCACTTACTCGCCCAATTTCATAACTAAGAACAATCTTTAATTTAATTCCTAAATAAGATTAGACTCCTTTATATGACCACAAAGTTCCTTAAGGTGAAGAGAAAGCAAGATTATATATATATATACATACTTGACAAGTCTTACTAAATCTAAACTAAATGTTATCTTCCACCAAAATATATCAAAGATATCTAGACATATAACAATCATAAATTAGTTTCATAGACTAACTCTATGTACACTACGTAAAATATTCTAATTCATACTAAAATTAAAGACTTAACTAAGATCATCATACACACCTTATAACTAGATCTAAAATAACAATTCAATATTTATAATATGATAATTTACCTCAATTTAACTAGGACAAATATATATTAAGAAGCCTTACTTATTATCCATATCCTACTCTCTTACAATATGTAAAACTACTTTTATTCTTAAATATACAAGATAAAATAATAAATCAATAAATTATTTTAAAAGGATTTGACTTTTTATTTATAAAGTAATGCTTAAATATAACATATCCCTAAATAACAGGGATGAAATAAAATAATACTTAAATATAACACATCCCTCAATAATAGAGATTTGATTTCTCATAAATGAAATAAAATAATACTTAAATATAACACATCCCTCATTAATAGGGATTTGATTTCTCATAAATGAAATAAAATAATACTTAAATATAACACATCCCTAAATAATAGGGATTTGATTTCTCATAAACGAAATAAAATAATACTTAAATATCACACATCCCTAAATAATAGGGATTTGATTTTTCTATTAAAAAAATACTTAAAAGTAAAACACATCCATAAAACTATTCTTTCCTATTAAATAGGGAGTTGGCATCACACCTTCAAAATAATAATTAAACTCAAATTAAAACAATAATTTATTAAAGGACAATTTTAAATATAGTTAAATTTTATAATTAACATTATGCAACATCAAATACTTAATATTTAGCTAAAAAGGTTTAATTATTTAAATTCTTAAATTAAAATTAAAATAAGTTAGTATGTGCAAGAATTAATTAAATCAAATTCAAAAGAATAAGATTTTATAGTTTCATAATACATATATATTTTGATTTTATAAATAAGAATACTTTCTAAACTCTAACAAAATTTCTAATTCTAATTTGGTAATACAAATGGTAGATTTTTATGTTACTAAAACTTACTATTCCTATTTCCTATCAAAGTTAAAAAAATTATTTAAGCACAAAGAGATTTATTTATTCACTTCTATTCATTATGAAAGTTATTCATTTATTCATATAAAAGTATTCACACAAACGAGAATTAAATTTGATACAATGAAAAGAATTTATGTGAGAGCTTGGTTGAGCCAGGCCATACAGTTGCCATGGACAAGAAGAGGGATTCTGAAGAATTTAATTCAGGTAAAATTTCATTGTTTTAGATACTAAAATTCATTGTTTCAAATGCATAAACTACAGACCAAACTTTATTTGCAATATTTTTGGTTTTAGGTAACATCAGAGAGTACCCCCAGTGTCGTAGGGTTGTACGGCAACACTTGAGGGAAGAAAGTTTCATAAATTTTTAAGTGTAAAAGCTAATAAAATCTAAAATCTCCTATACCTTTGGTCTGAGATAATGATCAGGCTGCAGATACTAAGTTTTAAATGCTATTTCAGGCATGATTCTATGCATATGGAGGCCGTACAATCAGGCAGGCTGGAAGAATAGAAAATATAAAAGTTTTGTTAGAATGGAATTTATCTCTATTTGGATTATTGCTGCAAGTCATCAAATGGTATGAGATTTCAGACAAAAGAAATTTGTTTGATTGATTATACAGATTGATGGCTGGAAAGAAAGAAATAGGTTTTCCTGGCAATAAATTTTGATCTCTACAGGCAAGGGTGACACTACAGAAGTCAAGATTTATTTTGATAAAGAAATTGACATAGACACATGAATGCAACAAAAGAGAAGGATTTAATTTCTTCCAGTAGCAAAAGCTTTCATTTAGCTAAGGTGTCTACTGGTAATATGAAAATATGATGATAGTGTAATAGTAAGATAGGTAGGTGTGAAGAAAGATATATAGGTGTGAAGATTGGAGGATCAACAATATTTAAAATTGCTACAATTGCAGGATATGCATAGCTAGATTGTTGAAGAGAACATCCAAGCAAATACAAATGACAGGATTAAATATAATGGGGTTTATAGAAAAGAGAGGATAGATTGCAGAGCTTGATCAATCATTTCAATTGATAGGAGAAACTTGCATTTGATTGCAGATGGACACTAATTTCAGAAGGGTTTACTATTGTCTGGAATAACTCACAGAGGACCACACTTCAACTAGAATTTGACATATCATAAAATTGCATAGTCTACTCACATACAGGATTTTTTCTTCATATACAGACAAGCAAAAGAAATTTTGTTTAATACATACTTGCAAATTCTTCAAATCTCCCTTGCTCCCTTCTCCTCTTCCTCTACCAATTCCCCTTCTTTTCCCCGAATTTCTATGTGTATCTTTTCTAAGAACTCTCCCCTCAAATAATCTTCCCAAAACCAAAATAGGCAAAACAATTGATACCCACTATCACCATTCTCTCTGTTACAGATGTCCACAATCGAAAATTAATTGCATTCATAACACCACTAACAAGAATAATTTTCAAATTTTTGACAACCCACTCCAACAATAAATTAATGGCAAAATAAAATAAAATCTCACATGTCAAATAAAATCAATAAAGTACTAAATATTGACAATATTATTATTATTGCTAGCTTTCAAAGCTACTAATTTAATTTAATATAAAAATCAACTAATTAATATTCTCAATTTTCTACATTAATTAAATAACTAATATTGATGTATATATATAAACTTATTATTATTATTACTATAACAATTAATAAATCTCCAACAAATACACATTGACTATATAACTAAAATGATCAAACATCAACACATCTATACACATAGATCACTTATTCTATAAAATAAACTAAATGACTATAATCAACAACTTAATGCCTTGGTCACTAAGTTCAATAAAATGAACCTTAAACTACAATAAACAAATAACAACCACATACCAAAGGATAACCAACACCCAAGGACAAGTACCAACTGAGCGACAACTACACCCATGACTGGAAATACATGGATGATGACAAACTGAAGACATTAGCTGACAAAGGGAACCCCATGTTATCTCCCATCCACATTATCCATTGGTGTAAAGGCACGCTCAGACCAGCTAATTCAGGTGGAGTCGGTGCCTGGTACCTGCAACCTACATCAAACCAAGGGGTTGTGTACAAACATATATATATAATCAAACACACTATGACAGGGAATTGCAGCATAGTAGGGTGCTCATTATGAGTAATACTACACTATCCCTTCACAAAACACATCACAAATATCCACATTAAACAAGTATATTAGTAACTAAACAACCAGATAACATATAGTCAGATAGTCGCATAATTCATGTAGTAAAACAAATCTACATAATCAATTAATCCATAACTAATCACAACATAAGCATAATGTACTAATCATAAAGTATCAATAGTGTCATCATAGTAAACATCAATGCGTGTCATCAACTACATCAAAACGGTAAACTTGCCATCAACATGTCTAACATACCCTAAGTATTCCAAGTATCTTACCTTCATCTTCATGCTCCTTAGCCCAACCACCTGTTCATCCAAGCTGAGAATGGAGGGGCACTACAGTTATAATGGCCGATATGCTACAAGCTTCATATCTTCTTGCTTAAAGCTGACTTATTTCAAATGTGTGAAGCATACAAATGTTGTTCTTTCAAGGCTGATACTGTGAAGGATGTTTAGGACAAGGTTAAGCATGTGTTGGAATCCACAAGGCATTTTCCTCTTCCTGGTGTTGCATGGAGTTCGTTTGAGGGCTTACTCTCTACACATTTCATGTTGTTTGATCTTTGGTCAACTTGTAATTGTAATATTCTTGTTGTCTCTAACCGACATGTAATGTAATCAATGCAATATCTTATATATATTGTAAACCTAATTGATCTAGGTAGTGTGTGATTGTGAGTGTGAGTGCAAGAAGAAAAATGTGGATGTGTAATGCATTATGATGTGCGAATGAAAGAGTAAGAGCAAAAGTAATAGATCATGTTCATATTCATCTTGAAGACATTTTTGAGACAAAAAGGAGGTGAATGTTGAACACACCAAGATACTGAGAGGGGAGTAAATCAATATCCAATAAAACATCAAATCCTCCAAGGTAGATTATAACTTAAACATTAAAGCATTAACATAAACATGAAAAATGAACATAATGCACATCAACACATAACACTAGATATACTTGGAAAACCCCAAAAGGGGAAAAACCACAATGAAGATTAACTCACAATATATGAAGCTCACTGCTATAAAAATTACAACTTCGTTTTAGGGCTACAACCCAAGGAAGCTACTACTCCCTGCTGACTTTGTTTTAGGGTCACTCCCAAGGAAGCTACAACTCCCTGCTAACTTTGTTTTGGGCTACAACCCAAGGAAGCAACTACTCCCTGAACTCATAATGAACTCAAAAAATATTACAGTATGACAGTCCTATTGTCTGAAAACATGCATTGAAGCACATACCTTTGATGATTGCAATTCTACTTCTTTTGATGATTGGATCAATTAGGCACACTCTTCACTTCCTTCCTGTCACAAAATGTCTTCAAGATGAATTAGGGTAGCCCTTATTACTTATGCTCTTTCTCCTTCAGTCACACATCATAGTGCATAACATGTTCATATTCTACTCTTTACACACTCATATTCTCATTTTTACAATCATACCTCTCCTAGATCAACTAGGTTACAATATATACATGATATTACATTGATTTCATTATGAGTCAGCCAATACTACAGGAATAATACATTTTATAATTCAGCCAGAGATCACACAATATGAAACATGCATAGGGCAAGCCCTATCATAAACTTCATGCTACTCCAGAAAGAAACACATGCCTTGTGGATCCCAAAACATGCTTAGACTGGTCCTAAACATCCTTCACAACATCATCCTTCAAGGAATAACATCCTCATGCTTTACAAATTTGAAATAGGTCACCCCTAAGAAAGAAAACATGAAGCATGTAGCACATCGGTCTTCACAATCTTGGTGGTACTCATGAATGATTAAATATTGCTTGCAGATCACCAAATCACTTGATACTTCACAGAAGTATGCATTGAACCTCCCTAAACATGTTCACAAAATCACATTGACAAATCTTCACATCCAGAGGAATGCGGAGCATTCCAACAAGTCTTCATCACTATTTTACTTTACCAAACCATAGACCAGAACTCTATCACTCATAACTTTCATTGCTGAAGGTATAAAAAAATTATCTCTTGGATATAACACATTCACAATATATTGAACTTAGATTCTAAACTGCATGACCATATCTTCAAATGCAGAGGAATGTAGAGGAATGCAGAGCATTTTCCCAAGAAGTCTCCCAAGTAGCTTCCTGCAACAGAAATCTTCATCAACTTCCGGAGACCAGAACCTTCTTGTGACAACTCATACATCCTTAGAAACATACATCTTAGTGCTTCTAGTTCCCATCTTAATATATCTTCTTGATGCTACTAATTGCCATCTTAATGTGTCATATTGATACTTCTAATTCCCATCTTATTATTTCATCATTAAATCATCTTTGTTGACCACAAACATGCTTAATACAACTTTACTTGACACTGATCAAGGCATGACATCCAATCATGAACATCAGCAACCAACCATGAACATTAGCAACATCACTAAACATCAACAACCATGAACATCAGCATCATCACTGCATCTCTGTTACTACACTGGTATAGCATGAACATTCATATCAACCATAAACTAAGTTTTGACATCACTTTGAATGTTGACATCAATGACAACACATATTTCCAACAGTGAAGAGTGTGCCTAACTGATTGCTAGAGGCAGTGAGCCAAAGGCAAAACTTCTTGAAGGCTGAAAGTAGTGAATCAATAAGCTACAGAGAAGACATTTGAAGGAGTTACATAAGTTGTCAAAGCAGAATTGCAATCATCAAAAGAAGCAAGCTTCATTGTAAGTTTCAGATAGTAGAAGGACTATCATGCTATATTTTTTTCTTAGTCTGTTCTCAGTTCAGAGAGTAGTTGCTTCCTTGGGTTGAAGCCTTAAAATAAAGTCTATAGGGAGTTGCAGCTTCCTTGGGAGTGACCCTAAAACCTTTCTACATGGAGTAGTAGCTTCCTTGGGTAGTAGCCCTAAAACAAAGTTGTAACTGTGATTCTTTTGGGAGGATGGATTAGGTCAATAGCTCCTAGCAACTTTTCTCACTGTGATTTTTCCCCTTTAGGGTTTTCCACGTATATCTGGTGTTATGTGGTGTTGTGCATTGTGTTGATCTTTTATGTTTTTGTTAATGCTATAAAGTTTAAGTTTTAATTTACTCTGAAGGGTTTGAGATTTGTTTGAATACTGATTCACCCCCTCTTAGTATCCGGGTGTGTCCAACACTTCGACATCTAATTCACCTGCCCAATCTACATCAACAAATCCCTGTATGTCCAATATTTTGCTAGCACTGTCAGTACCAGAATAAACCAAATAGTAATCAAGACTACCTGCTAGATATCCAAACACCCTCTTCGCATAATTCTAATGTTGTCTACTAGCATTAGATATAAATATGCTCAAAACTCCCAATGCTTGGGCAATATCTGGTCTAGTGCAAACCATTGCATACAACAAACTCCCTACAACACTAGAATATGGCACATTAGACATATTCTCTAAATCATCCTCATTCTTTGGACACCTATCTAATGAAATCTTAGTACCAATGGGTAGAGGAACTCTAACTGGGTTACATTCCTACATACTAAATCTCTGCAAAAAGGTATTCACATACTTACTATGTGATAACCAAAGCTCTATGTTACCTCTATCCCTTTTGATCTCTATCTCCAAAATATACCTAACAACTCCAAGATCCTTCATTTTGAATGCACCTAAAAGTTGGGCTTTCAACTCACTAATCATACTCTTAGTATTGCTGAAAAATAATGTGTCATCAACATACAATGTAATGATCAAAATAGAATCATCAATACAATGAATGTAAACACAATGATCCTCCTCACTTCTAACAAAACCCAATTTCAACACAAATGAATCAAACTTTTGGAACCACATTCTAGGGGACTGTTTCAAACCATAAAGAGACCTCTTGAATCTGCAAACCCAATGTTCTTTCCCTTTTACCTCAAAGCCTATAGGTTGTTGCATGTAAATTTCTTCCTCAAGATCTCCATGCAAAAATATAGTCTTAACATCATTTTCTGTATTTCCCAACTAAAATATGTAGCAATGGATAAGAGAAATCTGATAGAAATTAATTTAGTAATAGGAGAGAATATTTCATTAAAATCAACTCCCTCTCTCTACGAGTAGCCCTGGGCTACCAGTCTAGCCTTATACTTCTCCAATGAACCGTTTGCTCCAAACTTCTTGAAGACCCACTTGCATCCTATGGCCTTTCTTCCTTTGGGCAAACGAACAAGATCCCAAGTGTTGCAAGAGTCTAAAGCCATCATCTCCTCCTACATGGATAACTACCAAGACTCACTATCATCTACATGAATAGCTTCCCTGTATGATCTAGGCTCATCATCAATACTCAATAAAGAAAATACATAATGGAAATCTAGTGGGCTATACCTATCAACTAGGTGTCATTGTCTTGTGGATCTTCTAAGAGGTGGAGTAATAGACTCTTTAGGTTCTTCTACATGCTCATCTATACCAACTTCTTCTGTCACAATAAATTCTTCCTCATCAAAACTTTCACTCAAGTCTTCTTCTGCTTCTTCACCCCTCAATCCATCATTATGTTCTTGAGGTGCATCTTCATGCTCTAATTCAAAGTGCACTCTCTTCACCTTTTCTTCTTTTTCCTTTGGTTGTTCAGGTTCTGAAATAACACTATGTTCCCTAAAAATAACATCTCTAGAATAGAGTAATCTTTTTCATTAGTGGATTCCAAAGCTTATAACCTTTTACATTATCACCTAATCCAATGAAAGTACACTTTTTAGCTTTTGGATCCAACTTAGTTCATTTTTCTTTAGGCGCATGAACATAAGTCTCACAACCAAATACCCTCAAATGTGAAATAGAAGGTTTCTTACCTATCCACACTTCATAATGAGTTGAAACAAGAGCATTACATGGAGATTTGTTAACTAAGTAGTTCGCAATACACATAGCTTCTGTCCAAAATCATTTGTTCAACTGTGATTCACTCAACATACTTCTAGCTCTTTCCATTATTATTCGATTCATCCTTTCTACCACTCCATTCTACTGCAGTGTATATGGAGTTATCTTCTATCTAACAATACCTGCATGCTTACAGAATTCATCAAATTCCTTAGAATAGTATTCCCCTTCATTGTTAGATCTCAAAACCTTTATCTCATAATCTGATTACTTTTCAACTAAAGCTTTAAATTCCTTAAACTTAGTGAAAACTTCATATTTGTGACACATAAAATGAAATCATCAATGAAGGAAACAAAATATCTAGATTTTCCAATTGATTCAACATCCACTGGACCAAAAACATCCAAATGAATAAGTTTCAATTTATCATTAGATTTATTATTGTCTGAAGGAAATGGAGATCTATTCTATTTTCCAAACACACAATGTTCACAAAATTTGAAACTCTCATCAGAATAGGATAAACCATCTAACAATTTTTTATTTAAGATAGTCTTTAAACTAGACTGACTTATGTGACCCAATCTACAGTGCCACAACATACATGTATTTTCAATATTAGCCTCAGATGCATAAGAGGCATTACAAATAGTAGTGGCTTCTAGCTTAAACAGAGTTCCCATTATTTTCCCCTTCGCTACCACCAAGTCTGCTCTCACTAATCTACAACCATGCTTATCAAATGTCACATGCATTCCCAAATCATTCAACTTTGAAATAGAAATCAAATTTCTAGCCAATCCAAGAACATGCAAAACACCAAGGAGGGTTTTAATTCTCCCATCACTAAAACACAACATTACCTTCCCCTATCCAACAATAGGATATGTAGAGTTGTCCCTGAGGTACACATTTCCTCCATCATACTCTTCATATGTGGAAAACCATTTTTTATGTGGAGTCATGTGGTATGAGCATCCTGAGTCAACCAACCGATGATCATGAGAAACAACATTACATAAAAAAATTAAAACCTTATCACCTGCATTTGAAGGCTTATCAGTAGTAGAATCCCATTGTTTCTTTGAGTTTCTACATTCCTTTTTCACATGTCCTCTTTTTCTGTAGTTCCAACACTTGACTCTGTTCTTCTTTCCAGGAGTCTTAGCACAGCCCTTAGACTTCTCTTTAGACATCTTCTAATCTCCTTTTGGTCCTCTTTCCATAGACCTTCCCCTGACACTGAGAGAATCCCTTGAACTATCTAAACTTTTCTTCCTCAATTCCTATGACAGTGGAACTGAAAAAAGAGCATTCAACTTCAAATCTATGATGTTAGCAGTGATAGCCAAAATAACATTCTCTCATGACTTAGGTAAAGAACAGAGAAGCAATATACATTTATCTTCCTCATTCACCTTAACATCTATAGATGCTAGTTGACTCAATAACAAATTAAACGAATTCAAATGCTCTACAACCAATTCACCCTCTTTCATTTTCATGGAAAATAAATTACACTTTAAATAAAACTTATTTACCATACTCTTGGCTAGGTAGATCTCACCCAGATGCTTCCACAAGCTATGTGCTGACTTCTCACTCACAACATTCAATAGAACATAATCTGCATGACACGATCGGATGGTTCCCCATGCCTTCTTAACCAGTATTTCCTATTCATATGAAGAAATAGCATCAGGTTTCTTCTCCTTAGTTACATCCAACCACTGGTTTCTTTCCTCTAGCAAATCCTTCATTTTTAGCTTCCACAATTCGTACCCCATGCCATTGAACTTTTTCAATGTCCAACTGAGAGGTAGAAACAATGTAGTGGATACAGTCATGATATCTACACAAGATCTGCAAACAAATAACAACCAAATCTCCCACTACAGCCAAAAAACCTTCACACTACCACCCAAGAATCAAAACTAGCCAAGCTTTGATACCAAATGTTAAAAGTGAAGATGCAAACCACACAACAGAAATCTGATTCAAACCTTATTAATGTCCTCTAAAGAATGTAGAATCAATGGAGATTGTAATGGAAATAAAACCCACTACATAGAAATAGCATGCATTAAGAACTGAACACATAACACAGTATATAACATGGAGAAACCCCTTTCGGGTAAAACAAACTCCACCAAGAAAAGAGGCTCCAAGTTGTATTATCTTCAAATATGAGATTACAATACATGCACTTCCTCTTCTTTTTTAGTCTTCGATCTAGCAGTGCATGTTACTCTCAACTCTAATAAAAATGTAGTACAAATATCCTTATAAAAGGGGGTTGCCTTCTAGGGCATGAAAATTGACATAATATCAACTATCAAATTTGTGACCTAATGACGAACGACCCAGATTTACAATGATAAAATATAAATAAAATTTAGCTCTGGGAGCGCTGCCTATGAGCCCCCATTAGGGTGCACAGCCCTCAAACCCCCCGCCAGGGGATGATCCCCTCGAACCCCTCACAGGGGGAACCCCCCTACGACCCCCCATCGTGGATGAATTGCCATTGGGGACCAAATATAAACATGTAGCTGAAACAAGATCATTATTGGTGAAACCTTTCATCCCTTATGGGTGATTTACAAACAATAATATGAATAATAAATTAAATAGGATTTACAAGGTTGATGGCACTTTAATCCTAACAATCCTCCTAGTGTTTCTTCACATCTAGTGCTAATAATTGATAATCTTTTCGTGTGCTTTTAGTAGCACACTCTTTAAAGTGTACTTTTCATTATGTTTAGTGCTAGATTTGATGGTTATATATGTATTGATTTGATGCCATGAATATTTTAACAATAAACTAGTATATCTCTTCAAATCAGTTCCAAAAACCTCTTAAAATCACATGTCTCCCCTATGAAAAATAGGGTCTTTGCATACAAAAAACACATCTTCTTGATGGTGCCTCCACTAGCATAAACCCAACCACCCTAACCTATCAACACCATCAGTTAGGTCCCACAGAGTGAAGAACGTAAAATATGGCTCTTGGCACCTTTACACTATATGTCACTGAGGCATTTTGCAAGAAGGCGTCTGCTATCGGCATGGTCAAATGATGTTGAGTTGGTCAAAACTAAGAAAGGCTATTGTGGAGGAGCCTGACATCTAGTTGTAGGTCCAAACAGATCATTCCTAGGTTCCACTAAGTGTGAGAACTACTCTTTTAAAGTATGGCAATTTTTTGCTCTTAGGTCTCTTAAGAGACTTTACCGATACATTATAGCCTGATTTGACTAGGACACATGAGGAACAAAACAAGGCCTCCACTAGCATAAACCCATCCACCCTAACCTGTCGGCACCATTGGTTAGGTCCCACGGGGTGAAGAATGCAAAAAATGGCTCTTGGCACCTTTACACTAAATGTCACTAAGGCATTTTTCAAGAATGCATCTACTATTGGCACGGTCAAATGATGTTGAGTTGGTAAAAATTGAGAGAGGATATTGTGGAGGGGCCTGACATCTAGCTATGGGTCCAAATGGATCATTTGTTGGTGCCACAAAGTGTGAGAACTACTCCATTAAAGTCTAGCAATTTTTTGCTCTAAGGTCTCTTGAGAGACTTTATCGGTACACTATAGCCTGATTTGACTGGGACACATGGGGAACGAAACATGGCCTCCACTAGAATAAACCCACCCATCATTACCTGTCAGCGCTGTTGGTTGGGTCCCACGGGGTGAAGAACGTAAAAAATAGCTCTTGGCACCTTTACACTAAATGTCACTGAGGTATTTTCAAGAATGCATCCATCGTTGGCACGGTCAAACGATGTCGAGTTTATCAAAACTAAGAAAGGTTATTGTGATAGGACTTGACATCTAGTTGTAGGTCCAAACAAATCATTTTTAGGTGCCACAAAGTGCGAGAACTACTCTGTCAAAGTTTGGCAATTTTTGCTCTTAGGTCTCTTAAGAGACTTTGTTGGTATACTATAGCCCAATTTGATTAGGACATATGGGGAATGAAGCAGGGCCTCCACTAGCATAAACCCACTCACCCAGACCTATCAGCGCTGTCAGTTGGGTCCCACAGGGTGAAGAACACAAAATATGACTTTTGGCACCTATACACTAAAAGTCACTAAGGCATTGTGCAAGAATGCATCTGTCGTTGGAACGATCAAATGATGTTGAATTGATCAAAACCAAGAGAGGTTACTGTGGAGGGACCTAACATCTAACTGTAGGTCCAAACGTATCATTTGTAGGTGCCATGAAGTCTGAGAACTACTCCATCAAAGTCTAGCAATTTTTTGTTCTTAAGTCTCTTAAGAGACTTTGTTGGTACACTATAGCCCGATTCGATTGGGACACATGGGGAATGAAACTCCACTAGCATAAATCCACCCAACCTTACCTGTTGGCACCATCAGTTAGGTCCCATGGGGTGAAGAACGTAAAATATGGCTCTTGGCACCTTTACACTAAATGTCACTGAATCATTTTGCAAGAATGCATCCACCGTTGGCACGGTCAAAAGATGTTGATTTGGTCAAAACTGAGAGAGGTTATTGTGGAGGGGCCTAACATCTAGTTGTAGGTCCAAATAGATCATTTGTAAGTGCTAGGAAGTCCAAGAACTACTCCATCAAAGTTTGGCATTCTTTTACTCTTAGGTCTATTAAGAGACTCTGTCGATACACTATTGCCTGATTCGATTGGGACACATGGGGAATGAAATAGGGCCTCCACTAGCATAAACCCACCAACCCTGACCTGTCGACACCATCAGCTAGGTCCCATGGGGTGAGTAACATGAAATATGGCTCTTGGCACCTTTACACTAAATGTCACTAAGGCATTTTTCAAGAATGCATCCACTGTTGGCATGGTCAAATGATGTTGAGTTGGTCAAAACTGAGAGAGGTTATCGTGAAGGGACCTAACATCTAGTCGTAGTTCAAATAGATCATTCGTAGGTGCCACAAAGTGTGAGAACTACTCCATCAAAGTCTGGCAATTTTTTGCTCTTAGGTCTCTTAAGAGACTTTGCTAGTACACTATAGCCTGATTCAATTGGGACACATGGGGAATGAAATAGGGCCTCCACTTGCATAAACCCACCCACCCTGCTTGTTGATGCTATTATTTAGGGCCCATGGGGTGAAGAATACAAAATATGGCTCTTGGCACCTTTACACTAAATGGCACTAATGCATTTTACAAGAATGCATCCATCATTGGCATGGTCAAGCGATGTTGAGTTGGTCAAAACTGAGAGAGCTTATTGTGGAGGGGCCTGACATCTAACTATAGGTCCAAATGGATCATTCGTAGATGCCCTGAAGTGTGATAACTACTCCATCAAAGTCTGGTAATTTTTTGCTCTTAGGTCTCTTAAGAGACTTTGCCAGTACATTGTAGCCTGATTGATTGGGGCACATGGGGAACAAAATAGGGCCTCCACTAGTATAAACCCACCCACCCTAATCTATCGATGCTGTTGGTTAGGTCCCACAGGGTGAAGAATGCAAAATATGGCTCTTAGCACCTTTATACTATGTCACTCAAGTATTTTGCAAGAATGCATCCGTCGTTGGCATGGTCAAACAATGTTGAGTTGGTCACTACCAAGAGAGGTTATTGTAGAGGGGACTGACATCTAATTGTAGGTACAAATAGATCATTCATAGGTGCCATAAAGTCTGAGAACTACTCCGTCAAAGTCTAGTGATGCAGACGATCCTCTGACCCTGCAAATTGGTTCACACACCTTCTGTATACAGAAGTAATTTACAGTAGAAATTAAAAAAAGAACCACGATGTTTAGAACTCCCAAACTTTGTTTCCTTTCTTTTATTCTCCAACAAGAAAAACTCCAAAATACATAGACAGACTTCTATTTATACTCCCCTCCAATGCGTTGCCAAAAAACATAAAACCTTCTATTCTCTTCCAGAGAAGACTCCTAACAAACTTACGTCTTCCAGAGAAGACTCCTAACAAACTTACTAATTCCAACAACTATTCATGCACTCCAGCTGTTGCCTTAAACTCCCAGAAAACAGGGCAATTGGGGAGCTGCATTTACATTAATAAACAAACCCCCCTAAATTTTCTCTTAAACAGCTAACATGTAAAAAGACTCCTACTCCGTCACTCTAAAGACTAAAACTAATAGCAGTCTTACTCATCGATTACATCATCCTCCCCATCTTTTAGAAATTATGAACCTCCTGGTTCAGAGTCATATAATGGAGTTGTCTTGCTGTACTTCAGCAAGTCAGCCTCTGGAATCCACGTATTATATGTATCTGGAAGGCCTTTCCATTTAACAAAGTACAATTTATATGCCCTGGACTGTGTAGCAACCAACTTAGTATCCATCACTTGTTCAATCTGCTCTCTTTTCTTCCTCGGCATGTGTTTGGTCCAGTCATTGACTTCCTTGCTGTGCTGTTCCTCATTCATCTGATCATAGTTTGTCCCAGCAGGAAGTGAGTAAAGGTCGGCAACATTAAAAATAGGACTGATGTCTAACTCCTCAGGAAGATCAATCACATAGGCATTGTCATTTATCACCTTCTGAATTCTGCACGGACCTATTTTCTTGGGCTTCAACTTGTTGTAGGTACCTTGAGGATACCTCTCTTTGCACAGATGTACCATGACCATTTCCCCTTCTTGGAAGATTTGTTTCCTCCTATGCATATCAGCATTTCTCTTATATTGTTCATTCATTGTTTGGGAGTTCTAAACATCGTGGTTCTTTTTTTTAATTTCTGCTGTAAATTACTTCTGTATACAGAAGGTGTGTGAACCAATTTGCAGGGTCAGAGGATCATCTGCATCATTTTGGTATCAGAGCAAACAACGATGGCCCAGAGAGGGATTCGTATGCACTGGGGAGGAAGAGGCAGGAGAAATGCTGGTGTTCAGAGGAATGCAGCTAGGGCAGCAGACTCTATGGAGAGGCTCATTGAAGCTGTATCCAAACAAGGCTCAGTGGTGAAAGTTGATATTTTAGAATTTAAAGGTGGACTCAACCCAGATCTGTTTTTAGACTAGATCCAAGAGTTACTTTGACATGGAAGACATTGAGGAAGATGATCATAAAAGGGTAAAAATTGCAGCCTCCAAGTTGAAGTCTCATGCTGCTCTATGGTGGGAAAATTTGCAGAGTTCCAGGAGAAGACAGGGAAAGGACAAAATCAAGCTGTGGCCCAAGATGTTGAAACACCTACATGCTCAGTTCTTACCTTCTGATTATCAACAAAAAATGTTCAGGGAATTTCAAAATCTACGACAAAAGGACCAGTCTGTTCAAGCTTATACCGAGCAATTTATGAGGCTTCAAATTCAGACTGATATCCAAGAGGATGAAGAACAAGCAGCAGCTAGGTATTTTAATGGATTAAGATTTCAGTTGCAAGATGAACTAACCTTAGTCAAGATACCTACTGTGGATGAAGCATATGGATATGCTTTAAAAGCAGAGGAGAAATTACATCAAAAGATCAAGGTGATGAGCAAAAGGGGTGATAGTAACCCGGATAGAGGAAAGGGGAATTCCTCCAAACCTACCAGAGGTGAAGAACCTGAGGA
Organism: Cunninghamia lanceolata; assembly: GCA_027924645.1. NCBI lineage: Eukaryota > Viridiplantae > Streptophyta > Pinopsida > Cupressales > Cupressaceae > Cunninghamia > Cunninghamia lanceolata. Next base: position 2,394,393 of record BSBN01000007.1, read on the forward strand.
AATTGTGAAGCCTGACTTCTGAGGAAATGGAGGTTTTAGAGGTAGGGGACGAGGAAGGCAAAATTTTGGAGATTGGAAACCCTTAAGGTGCTTCATATGCAGTGAAGCTCATAAAGCTCAAGACTGTCCCCTAAATCCTAAAGCTGTAAATCAAGCTATGCTGACAGAAGAGGAGATTCAAGCAGTTGAACTAGAGGCTGAAACTAGAGAGAACCTAATGATTCAAAAGATCTTGGTGGCACGAAACAAACAATCTGCAAATAAGGATTGGAGGAGAAAGAATGTTTTCCGAACTAGATGCAAGTGTCAAGGAAAAGTATGCAAAGTAATTGTAGATGGCGGTTCAACAGACAACCTAGTAAGTACTAAAATGATGCAGATGATCCTCTGACCCTACAAATTGGTTCACACACCTTCTGTATACAGAAGTAATTTACAGCAGAAATTAAAAAAAAACCACGATGTTTAGAACTCCCAAACTTTGTTTCCTTTCTTTTATTCTCCAACAAGAAAAACTCCAAAATACATAGACAGACTTCTATTTATACTCCCCTCCAATGCATTGCCAAAAAACATAAAACCTTCTATTCTCTTCCAGAGAAGACTCCTAACAAACTTACGTCTTCTAGAGAAGACTCCTAACAAACTTACTAATTCCAACAACTATTCATGCACTCCAGCTGTCCCCTTAAACTCCCAGAAAACAAGGTAGTTGGGGAGCTGCATTTACATTAATAAACAAACCCCCCTAAATTTTCTCTTAAATAGCTAACGTGTAAAAAGACTCCTACTCCATCACTCTAAAGACTAAAACTAATAGCAATCTTACTCATCGATTACATCATTTGGTAATTTTTTGCTTAAGAGACCTTATTGCTACACTGTACCCTGATTCGATTGGGACACATGGGGAATGAAATAGGGCCTCCACTAGCATAAACCCACCCACCCTAACCTGTCGGTGCCATCGGTTAGGTGCCACAAGGTGAAGAATGCAAAATATGGCTCTTGGCACCTTTACACTAAATGTCACTAATGCATTTTGCAAGAATTCATTTGTCATTGGCATGGTCAAACAATGTTGAGTTTGTCAAAACTGAGAGAGATTATTGTGGAGGGGCCTGACATCTAACCGTAGGTCCAAATAGATCATTTGTAGATGACACGAAGTGCGAGAACTACTTCATTAAAGTCTAGCAATTTATTGCTCTTAGGTCTCTTAAGAGACTTTGCCAGTACATTGTAGCCTGATTCAATTGGGACACATGGGGAATGAAACAGGGCCTCCACTAGCATAAACCCACCCACCTTGATTTTTTGGTGCCATTGGTTAGGTGCCATGGGGTGAAGAATGCAAAACATGGCTCTTGGCACCTTTACACTATATGTCACTCAGGTATTTTGCAAGAATGCATCCATCGTTGGCACAATCAAACGATGTTGAGTTGGTCAATACTGAGAGAGGTTATTGTGGAGGGGCCTGACATTTAATTATAGGTCTAAATGGATCATTCGTAGGTGCCACAAAGTTTGAGAACTACTCCATCAAAGTCTGGCAATTTTTTGCTTAAGAGACTTTGTTGATACACTGTAGCCCGGTTTGATTGAGACACATGGGGAATGAAACAAGTCCTCCAATAGTATAAACCCACCCACCCTAACCTATTAGTACTATCAGTTAGGTTCCATAGGATGAAGAATGTAAAATATGGCTCTTGACACCTTTACACTAAATGTCACTGAGGCATTTTTAAGAATGCATCCGTCGTTGGCACAGTAAAACAATGTTGAGTTGGTCAAAACTAAGAGAGGTTATTGTGGAGGGACCTAACATCTAGTTGTAGGTCCAAATGGATCATTATAGGTGCCACGAAGTCTAAGATCTACTCTGTCAAAGTCTGGCAATTTTTTGCTCTTAGGTCTCTTAAGAGACTTTGTCAGTACACTATAGCCTAATTCGATTGGGACATATGGGGAATGAAATAGGGCCTCCACTAGCATAAACCCACACACCTTGACCTGCCAATGCCATCGATTAGGTCCCATGGAGTGAAGAACGTAAAATATGGCTCTTGGCACCTTTACACTAAATGTCACTAAGGCATTTTTCAAGAATGCATCCACCGTTAACACAGTTAAACAATGTTGAGTTGGTCAAAACTGAGAGAGGTTATTGTGGAGGGACCTGACATCCAGTCATAGGTCCAAATGGATCATTCGTAGGTGCCACGAAGTTTGAGAACTACTCTGTCAAAGTCTAGCAATTTTTTGTTCATAGGTCTCTTAAGAGACTTTGCTGGTACACTATAAGCTGATTCGATTGAGACACATGGGGAATGAAATAGGGCCTCCACCAGCATAAACCCACCCACCCTAACCTATTTGCACCATTGGTTAGGACCCATAGGGTGAAGAACGCAAAATATGGCTCTTGGCACCTTTACACTAAATGTCACTGAGGCATTTTTCAAGAATGCATCCGTCATTGGCACGGTCAAACGATGTTGAGTTGGTCAAAACTAAGAGAAGTTATTGTGGAGGGGCCTAACATCTAGTCATAGGTCCAAATGAATCATTCATAGGTGCCACAAAGTGCGTTAACTACTCTATCAAATTCTGGCAATTTTTTGCTTTTACGTCTCTTAAGAGACTTTGTCGGTACATTGTAGCCCAATTCAATTGGGACACCTAGGGAATGAAACATGGTCTCCATTAGCATAAACCCACCCACCCTAACTTGTCAGCACTGTCAATTAGGTCTAAATGTGAATCATGCGAAATGTATCTCTCTCCCTATGTAGTTATCTTTGTAGAGTGCAAGGGCAAAATGTTCACTCCCCCACAAACATTAGAACGCACCAAGGGCACTGTAGACACTTAAATTTGTCCTCGCAATCATCCTATTTTTCTTCTATTAATTAAATAGATATTATCATCTATTTAATTAATTCATGTAATACTTTCTCCTATTTTTCTTCTATTAATTAAATGGATAGTATTATCTATTTAATTCATTCACTTTATACTTTCTTCTATTTATTATTCTTCTATTAATTAAATGGATATTATTATCTATTTAATTAATTCACTATATAATTTCCTCTATTTTAAAATATCATTTATCCATTTCATGCATAGTTTATTTATATAATTATTAAAAATACATATACATTAAAATCATTAAATATTGCATTAAATCATAAATTCCTTTAATATAATTTCCTCTATTGCATATTTAATGCACAAATCCCATTGTTCCATGAATGCTCCATTTATTTCTTCCAAAAATAGCACTGACAATATGGACAAATGTCCATTTCTCCATTTCTACATTTATTTTGCATTTCTCCCATAACCTGGATTTGATTCTGTGAGAACATCTATTTAAGCCCTATTTCTTTTCACCATGATACAGAGAATTTGATAGAGAATTGATACTGGATTTGGAGAATAATCTGTCATCCATTCACCATAGCTTCTTGTTGCATGCATGCATATAAAAGCTGAGAGCATAAATGCATAAATCAAGATCTTGGTGATGGGAAAATAATGGAGTTAGTTTTCTTTGTGAGTACTTATGTTTGGTTTTCCATAGTTTAATATTACCTTTATGCATCTGTATTCATTTAGAATAGACTCTATTGATGTGATGTTGTGAATGTTTTTGATTCTGTTGCAGTCATTAGTTTTCATTTTTCAACATCTACAAAATGGTGAACCCGACGTGAATATTTTGTATTGTTCATTTGCATGTTTTTATGGTAGATTTTGGGTTAATCAAGATGTTTCTAGTTGATTTTGTTGCAGGTACAAGGATAATGGCAACTTTGATTGAATCTTTGGTATTTCTCTGTTTTGGGTGACTAACAGTTGGTTTTGGTTGCAGGGTAATTGTTTGCAAGGTTCACATTGTTGATTGTAGGTTAATATCATTATCTAATATTTGTTGCAGAGCTATCTCCTCTCAAAATGGAGCTCCTTGTGATATTTGGAAACCCTAGCTATCTGTAGCTCTATCTAAAATGTGTCTAGGAACTTAATTAATTTTGCATGTTGTGCCTTGAGTTTGCCCTGATTTTTTTTTAATTTCTAATTTGTAGTCTTAAGCATCAGCAACGAACTTTCTCTTTTTGCTCATCTAGGTTTCCGTGGCTTATCTACAAATTGAGAGCTTATGCTCACCCACCTGCTGCACCACGATGAAATTTTAAGCGCCCCACTCTGCTCTAATCATTCATAGCACAAAATAGAAGTTGGGACTCATAAGAGTAAGGAGATGAAACAAAATAGGTTAGGATTTTGCGCCTTTCCATGTTAGGATTTACCTTTAAGGTTCAAAGAGAGGCAAAATAGCAAATAAAATCAATTTCTCTAACCTAATGTCATCTCCATCATTTTCTGCTATTTGTTGCAAGATTTTAATCTCATCAATGGTTGCCTCTGTGTAATGTTGTGTAGTATTGATAATAATATTAAATTATTTACTTTGTTCTCTATTCTATACTTGACTAGTTGAAGTTGTATTGAGATATACTTTTCAACTCACCTAGCCAAGCCTAGAATAGGTTCAACAATTGTTTAAGTTGATATACTTGTGATTGATATTTACACTCTTGAGTATGTGTCCTTTGAAATAATAATATGGGTTAACCAATTTGACATAGAGGTGTGTAACCATACGACACACATATCCCTTTTAGGAATGTGTTTGATTTCATGAATCTTTGGCCAAAGTAATGCAAAATCACTGCTTTCATTGTCGGTTCACAGTGTCTTTCTAATATTGCATAATAACCAAATTGAGTTATACTTAGCTAGAAGGACTCTAGAGTTGTATAACTGATTGCATGTAAATAGACACAACACTAGTTCTTAGAAGGCATGTTGGATCTTATTGATTTCATAATCCACTTCCCTCATGAAGGGTAGGGCCACTTCCAAGTGGATGGTGTGTGGGGGACCACCGGTCTATGGTTGGAGGTAAAGCACTCAAATGATGCTTTCCCTCTTACAGTTGAATTATGCCAAAGACTTGGTTATATACATAGAAAGACTTGTTTATACAACTATATTTATTGTATTTCTTTGGAATTATTATAACAATGTTTTAATTGAGTAGTTGTACTTCATAGAATCAAGATGATGCAATCATGTAATAAGTACTATTTGTGTAGACACCCAAAAATTTCCATCTCTTGCAACACCTTATGTTTTGCCCTAGGTTCCCATGTCACCATCATAACCCCTTCTCCATCCTAACATTTCCTCTAATAAATTAAATAAATCCAATTCCTTCGCATTATTAAATAAATAAATTTTATTTATTTATTTAATCCCCCTTTTCCTCTTGAATTAAATAAAATAAATATTTTATTGTATTTTATTTATCACTAAATAAATAAATACTTTCATCCCCTTATACCTCATAATTTAAATAATTTTTTAATTATTTAATAATGACTTGAGCTCACCTTCCATTTTCATCTCTTGAGATGACTCAAATCATCTCTCAAGTTAACTCTTCCACCTTCTAATTTCCTCCCAAGTTGCACAACCAACTTTCTAATTCCATCTCCTCTCACAAAACAGAAACCTTCTTCAACCCACATCACTCAGCTCGAGAGGATCTTTCATTTCAAAATGGAAGTTTTATCCCTCCATTCTCTCACCCTTGCCTATAAATTAATTCTCAACCATGCCATTTGGCATGGATGAACTTTCAAGAACCATTACTCTATCAAAATTCCTCTAGCCCTCTCATCCATCAATCTTTCATCCATCAAATCCCCATCCAATCGTCATGCTGCAGATCTGAGCAACCAACAATCCAATCGTTCGAGCAATCAATCATGCATGCCTCAACATCTGAGGTATTCGGAAGGTTTGGATTAAGGTAATTGCATTTTATTATTTATCTTCATTTGTCCAAATTTCTCGTCTACATTTCTAGCACGCCCAATGGGACTCACTTTGCTTGATCATTTTTGCATATTTTTGGAATAAAAAATTGCGCTTTCTAACCCTTGTTTGCAATTTGTGCATTTAATCTATCATAGGTGACCTCTGAGACAAAATTTGACTGCGCCATCATGTTTGGGAGGTCGTTTACAGGATTTTTGACTATAAACTTGTCTATGTTGGGCAACTGCAAAATTTTTGCCAAAAATTTGAAATTTTTTTATTTTCACAGTACGTACCATATGGATCCATACAGCCTGTGCAGAGGCTTCTGAAGCTAATCGTGTAAATTTATTGTCTGATTGTAGGTGTGTGTTTGGAAAGGCATCTTGGTTCGGTGTTGTAGATTTTATTTGATTATATTGCATATTTTTAAGAGCCTTTATTTTTCCTAGTCACTGCCCTTAGAGCTTCCCGGTCGCTTTACCCAAAACCCTTGACCTCATCATAGCATTGACCTAAGCATTCAATTCACAGTTGCTATCAAATCTCTTCCATCATTGGTAAACCTTAAGTCGACATCTTTTCTTCGTAGTCGCCACCCCCTATCTTATCATCACCGCCACTCCCAAACTCCACTCAAAACTAGACCCTCCACCGTAACTTGGTTGCCAACTATTCTAACCCCCCAGCCACATCTGTGACTCCCAATTGCCACCCAGTCACCACCGTGCCACCCCCACATCTATAGATTCAACATCCATAATCTCCCAGTCACCATCTCTATGTATTCCTACCACTATTAACATTTGCAGTCACGGTCACCTGATAAACCTTGACCTAAATCTAAACTACCACCACCTAACTCTTTGCAAATTGTAATAAACTGTAGTCTGGTCAAGGTCTTAGTTGTAATCTTCACCAAGTCAATCAATCTTAGTTCAAAAGTCTTAGGTCTTATGTCTTGAGTCAAAATCTTGGGTCCTAGGTTGAGGTGGAGGTTTTGTGTTCTAAGTCCTAGTCCTAAGTTGCAATCGCAGTCCTAGGTCATAGTTTTGCTTTCGGTGGCAGTCTTACCTTCAGGTCACAGTCTTGACTTGCAGGTTGCAGTCATGGCACTTATTTGCTTTATCTTTTCTAGTCGACCTCAAAAAACCTTGTTGACCTAACACTTAAATGCACATATGACCAAGAAAAACTTTGCAAAACCCTCAAAATCCAAAAAGTTAACCACTAAATAGTCAAGTCAACCTGGTCAAACCTAGTCTTCTTCACATGCCATAGGGGGGTCTTATTTTTTCTTTTTGCCATAACAGGAGCATACAACATCCAAATTACACAAACAAATACTCATCGGAAAGGTAATTAAACGAAATTTGCAGCTGTATAACTTTTATTAGGTAATTTTATCATTTTATCAACTCTTTTTATAGTCAAAGTTTAGCTATTTTCTAAACTTCAATCTATCATTTTTCTTGGAAACAAACGTTTATCTACGCAACTTGTCAAACACGCTTGTCAAATAATGGAGAAAAAAAACTACTGATATATCTTCTGCAGGTTTGAGCAATTAAAGAATTATTTTTATCATTAAATTAGGAACACTTCGATTTGGTGTTTAAAAGGAACCCTGCATACTCTATGCTTGTTTTCTTTTCTTTGTTTGTTTGCTGAGTCTATGTGTAACCTAACTTAGCAACGAGAGTATCCTCTCCCCCTGCCTAACCAACGGATCTAGGGTGTAAGAGAAATTGTTGCTAACTCTAGAGGACCTACCTTCCCATTGTGAGAAGGGGATGACCCAAGAGGAAATGGGCTAAATCCAAGCCCTTCCAAGCCGCTATATAAATAATGTGTTTGTGATGAAAGTCACAAACAATAGGTGCAGTTATGTCATACCGAAGAATGTTCCCCACAATACCTTATGGTGCATGAAACCATGCAGAGCATAACCTCTATAGGCTGGGGGGCCTTAGAAACCATGTGTAGTAGCCAAGAACCCTCTATCTACTGGTGCAGGAGGTCAAACCTCTGAAGTCATCCCACACTTTCATAGCTTATAGTAGAGATGGCAAATTTCTAGAGGTCTTTGGATCTTTAGAAATTCAAAGTCTTGTATGCCCGAGAAGTGAGTGTACTATAAGGGGCAGCCAATGCTACTAGACTTCTAGGCCATCCGCTATAAGTAGGTGCAGCTGGAGAAATCCAAGTGGGAACCTAGTAGATATTGTCCTTGCCTAGCCTAGGTTGTACAGATTTATCATTGTGGTTGGTGTGCATGCATGTATATGTGAGATCTTGTGTTTGATATCACCACATCATCCTTAACCTACTTGTCATAACACATTTCCCAATCATTACACATCATCCAATCATTCCAAGCCAAATCATCCTAGTCATCCGATCAACCACATCCCAATCAATGCAAGTCATCTAGCCTCATCATTATACATCATCATCTTTCTAATCCAATCCACATCATTCTACACCATGTCAACATTAGAGGACCTAGCACAAGACCTCATTGACCTACTTCACCAAATGCTAAAACCTCTAGACCAACGGACCATTTAGAGGGCCCATGACATGGTCCCAAAACTGTAAAAAAGCCAATCCCCACAAATACAACACCTCATAGCACAAATCCAATACCTCTTGGCCACTTGTCAAATCCAACAGGCACACCCTCAATCAATGCTAAATCAATCTTATGTGCCACCTATCCCATCATGTCAACCCTATCCATCCACATTCCACATCAATTCTTCATCAACCTATCACACCTCTTCTAATTTCAACCCTTATCCCTATCAATCCACCTATAAACAACCATTATCTTATGTGATCCCTCATCCAACACAACATCAACACCTTCAACCACAACAACATCAACCTATCCAACAATTCCAACATTAACATGTCTAACAACAAATCATACAACAACCAATCATATCACAACACCATCCCAACCTCCAACACATTCAACCACAATCCTATGTGTCACCTTCACCATCATGCCAACCTAACCCATCTACACATCATGTCAATGCCATATTTACCCAACAATATTCACCTCAAACTTATCCAATTCCTTCTTCCAACATGCTAACACACCATCACCCAACCCATTCACAAGACCAAAAGGTGTTCTCACAAGAGGTACATGCAACCCCAAATAGCCCCTTGTACATAAGTCAAATGTCCTTAAGTCCACTTTTGGAGCAAGATCTAATATCCTTTGATGACGGAGATACCTATGTGTCACCTAATCCTACTCCAAGTGGCCCCTTGTATATAGATCAAGTATCCTTAAGTCCACCTATGCTACAAGACTTAATATCCTTTGATGAGGGAGATACCAATCTAGATAATGCATCCTATGAGTCAACTCCACCATACAATCACATGCCAACACATGAACCTACTAGTCCTATCTTGACACCATCACGTGATCCCATTCCTAGTCTATTGACCCACCAACCGTCCAATCCATCTAATCCCAATCCATCTCATCCCACAAGTCCTAATCCTAAGCCTATCACACTATCCACCATTATTATCCACCTACTATATTGTCCATTCACACATACCCTAATGGAGGATGTGATCCAGTGGCTACTAGCTAGGAACAATTTATCCCAATGTCAAACACCTATCTTAGCACCTAGCAACAAGCCTTCAAACACCATGTTTATTCCTCCAATCCCATCATGCGACCCACAAGCCATCACGGTTGTCCAAGAGTCTCCTACCTCCACTTCCATGAAACCACAAGAGCTATGTCAAGAGTATACTCCTAAGCATGTGGACCCTCAACCAAATCAAGATCAAAGTATCTCCAAGTTCAAACTATCCATGACCTATATATTTTATGTGATCAAGATATTAGCTATGATCATGACCCTATTCATAAGCAAATTGATCCCATTCATAGCCAAATTAATCTTCTTTATGTTCACCTTTATGATCAAGATTCTATGTATGATCATGAGAACCATGAGGAGCCTCCTAGCCAAACTTTATGCAATTCATGATCAAGAGGTTACCACTCCACCTATCCTTCCTCCCATGATCATCCATGAACAAGATATCCAAATTGATCCTATCCATCCTCCACCTACCCATGATCCCCATACATCTACTTGTCATGATGAGCCATGTGCCTCCCAAGAACACATAAGCATAGAAGATCAAACAAATACCTTGGATCATAATGAACATAAGAAAGATCCTAATGGCCCTTCCACATCCACTATTGACCACATTTCAAATCCACCATCCTATCCTATTGGTCTATCCACCCTCATTCATGAATGTTCCTCCCTAGGAACACAACAACCATTGTCCACCACTTCATCTTCTCCACCCAATAAGGAGCTCATGTCTAGTGTTCAAACCACACCTAGTCCCATTGTCAACCACATGCTTCAAACATGAACTACCAAGGTAAAGGCTTAGGCCTTCATCAACAAGGTATTTTGGAGCCAATCCATGTCAAAGTACCCCCACGCTCATATGGCCTTGGATACACACATCAAGGTCAACAATCTAATGATGTTGGTACTTCCTCCATGCCTTCTAAGTCCACCACTTTCCACCATAAATCCCATCATACTCCTAAAACATATGTCTCCATTCCACCTCCATCCTCTTATAAATGTCAAAAGCATGTAACCATACACCTTCCTCCATCCAATTTGCCTCCGCTACTTCCAACTCCTAATATCCCTCTATCGAATCTACCTCCACTACTTCCAACACCTAAGATCCCTATCATCCATAAATCCCCTCAAATTCCCAATCATGGCCAACAAAAGCACATATTGTCTAAACATGAAACTTCCACTCATTCCACCAACTCCACTTCTACCAACCCCATGGGATTGAAAAATAAAAATTTGGATGCCTACAGTCATAAAGACAAAAATCCTAAAGGTCCAAATGCCTTAGGATACAAATGCAAAAATTCAAAGAAAAATCCATCCAAAAAGCAATCAAGACCCATACCTCCACAAGCAAAGTCAAAAACTAAAATGGTATGGGTTCCTAATTAAAAAGCAATCAAGTCAAATGAAGCATCCACTTCCTCCTCTCAAAAATCCCAACCATCCACTTTCACCTCACATTCCAACTCCATTCAAAAGTCTCAAATTCCTAAATCCCACAAGCAAAGCAAAAATTATAAAGATCATAAGTCTATGTGGGTCCCTAAGTTACTCCATCATCCATCCCCTAAACAAACATCACCATTGCTTCCTACACCACCACCCCATCAAAAGCTTCAACATTTATCATGGTGTGTGCAACCGTTGGTCATGGTTACCTTCCATCCCACAACATTTCCACAGACCTCCATCCCCCCACCTTTCATCCATTATCCTACATATCTTCCTCATCACTTCCCTATGGTCCATGCTTTTGCATAAGCCCTCCATCCATAAGTCTTGCATAAATTCACATCATAATCCACTATCCTTCCATCCATAATCCATATCATAATCCTCTATCTATCCTAGTCCATCTCACTTTCATACAACTCCCTACCAACATCTATGAGCACACTTTACATGGTCCATACGATGACATTCATCTCTAGCGCGACTATCACCTTTCATGGCACTAGACACTTAAGTCCTATCCATAATCCACCTATCCCATCCAAAAAAGTCAAAAAAAAAAGAAAAACAAAACAAAAAAAATGAAAAAAGTAAAGAGCAATCCCTTCATCCAATAGTGAAAACCTAGTAAATAGGCGCCTTGGATAAGTACCATGATGAAAACCTGGAAAATAGGCGTCATGTGTAAATTGATGTTCTATGACGCCCACACTTGGGGGCACTTTGTCTCATCCACCATATCATTTTCAACCTATCTTACCATACCACCATCCTATTATCCTTATCCATCCATCATGCACATGGTTATCCTATCGAGTCCATCTATCCTCCCTTCCTTTTGATCTTGATGAAGATATGGGGGCAAAAATGTCGAAACAAGATTAGGGAAAAACTCTTGATATACCTCCATCCTATCCAAACCAATCCATCCTATCATCCTATCATCATCCCATTGTCATAAGCCTAATCATATCCCTATCTTATCGTCATACGCTTTGTCATGAAAAATCTTAAGTATTGTACCTATAATGGGGCATGTTATTCTGATGAAAAATAGCCTTTGGAGATCACATCCTTTCTCTCATACATGTACATCCTTTCCATCCCTTATTTCACATCCTTTCATCCACCCAATCCTACCTACCTACCTCCTTGCACCTAGACTTGGTCCTCCCTTGTCATTGATATCTAGCATAAAGGCTATACAAATTGTAAATCCATTTGACATCCCAAAACATATCAAAATCAAAAAAAAAATGAAACATATCAAAAACACAAAAAAAATCAAAAAAAAATTCAAAATTCCAAAAAAATAAAATATTCTCAAAAATACAAAAAAATCAAACACCCAACAAAAAATCCAAGCAATAAAATCAACTCAATTCCCAACTCCAATCAATCAATTCAATTCTTCAAATCAAGTTATCACATCTATTCCATTCTTCCAATCAATTCATCATCAAAACAAATCCAATCATCAAAATCATCAATTCAAATATCAATCCACTCAATCACATCTTTCAAAGCAAATCAATCCAATCAATCAATGAAAATTACATCAACCCACTCAATCACATCTTCCCAATCAATTCAAACAAATCATCAATCAATCACATCATCAAGCTCAAATCAAATCACTCCAATCATCAATCCATCAAATCAATTTTTCCAATCCAATCATCACTCCATCAAATCACATCTAACCACTCATCATTCATCTCACCATCATCATCATCAAACACTATCGGAACTACATCTCATCTCTATCGTTAAGTGCCTTGATCCCATGGATATGGGTATGTAGGCAATCTGGAGTATGAAGGAAATATCCAGATTCAGGCATAGATGATATTCGTCTTTCTTCTATCATCTATCGTCATTAATTCATCAATCTTTCAAATAGCAATTCTTCCAATCAATCATTCAAATCAATTCTTCTTCATTCACTTCTTCCATTCATCCATCTCATCATCAATAAACTCAAATGCAAGTCATCCTTTATCCATACCAATCAAGTCAATCAATCTTGCCAAATTATTCAATCGCAATCACAACGGACTTGATCCTAATCTTGTTGTAAACCCAATAAATTAATCAATCAATCAATCATCAATCATCCTTGTGTTGATCTAGGGATATATCGTTTCCCACAATGACAACACTCTCATCAATCAATCAACAATCAATCATTGGTTTACAGCTTGACAGGGGCAATACCTTGTTGTTTTTGAATCGTTTGTGCATGATTGCTTGCTTTCTTGTGTGTGTTATCATTTTTGCTTTTGCATCAGTATTACTCCCAGCTAATATTCATATCTTGTATCTAGACAAGGTTGTATTATGTTGGGGCACGAGACACGTCATCACCTTGCTCCTCATACCTCGGTGCATAACATTTTATGCTAAATCAAACATATGATTGCTCACTTTCATTGTAGCATAACATTTCTTTCATCTCTTTCCTCCATTTCCTATCTTGCATCATTCATCTTATCTCTCCTGTCACATCTCAAACTTTTTAGATTTACCTCATTAGTTAATTACAAGTAAAATAATGAAATAATAATAGATTTACAATGAATATGATATGTTAATGATTAAGATTTTGTTGCCTCGGCTATATTTTGGGCTAACTTATTGATAGTGCGATGAGTTTGAGTTTTTGTAGGTCTTGTTGAAGGACAAGAGCATGGCTCAGGTAAAAGGGATCTAGCTTTTTGGCAACATGTGTTGGGTTCTATATGGTTCTTTCACATACATCACGTAGAATTCATGTTGTTTGATGGATGATTCTTTGCATGTTTAATTCGATGAGTGGGTATTTGCAAGATTGGTGGATGGTTGTTTGTTATTTCGCATTGTTTAATATCTTTGATTGTCTTGTGTCATCATTAATTAAGTTCAATACCTGTTTGGGAACAAAGAGAACAAATTAGTAAAACAGATACTTTAAAAAAAATATCACTTTTCAAAATATAGAATACGTAATGTATAAAGATATCTATTGAATTTAATTATTTAATCTCTTTTATAAGAAATAACACTCTTGTTGAGACTCTTAAAAAAAAATAACAATTAACAATTAATTCAGGTTTAATTGTAAATATATGTATGCATATCTAAATTTATTATTATCTTAAAAAAGAGAGAGAGAGAGAGAGGCATGCATGTCATGCAAATAAAAGAGATTTTATTGTTTGTTTGCTTCTGAAGTAATGCATTTTTAAAAGAGGGAGAAAACTGCACTTTATTGGAATGGTCAATGGAGTGGAAGGAGGAAGTTTTGCATGGACGAAGGAAAAAATATAGGGAGAGGAGATCAAGGTTTTGAAGAGAATAAGAGAAGAAAGAAAGCTGGTTTTAAAATAGACACACAGAAGCAAAAAGAGAGAAAAGGGATCGATGCCCTAGGAAGGAGATTAGCAGTGCACAGCAACAGTAGAATTATCCAGTTGAAGTCGATGATACAGGTTTTTCTATCATTCTTGCATGACTTGTCTCTCCTGAATGGTTGTAGTATAAATCATATTCTAGACTATATCTATCTTGTCTTTCCTGAAAATTGATTCTTCGATTGATTAACAAATTATAGTTACCAAAGACCAATGCTTTGACTTTTTGTGTCTGCATTTACAAATTAGAAAGTATTACCTTAGGCATTTGTTGTGAACAAATTCAAGCTGCACTTGACCTCTTTTCTTGCCCAACAATTTGTTTTTCATAGAAAACGTTAGGATTGACAAGCTGCTCCTTCAATCGTTTGGTTTTTCTATTAGAAATTGCAACCATAAACTTCTGATAGATCCTCATAGAGACTAGGCATTACATCAAACCAATCAGCCTATGTTATTATCGTAAGTTCTAGAATATCTTATTCCCTATACCTCTGCCACGATCGACTACCAGATGGTTTGATCTGACCGGCCACTCGAGAGAGTTCGTTGTAGGATTTTCTTATTTATTTTATCTGTGGTTATTCTCTGCTATAAATAAGATACATTTTGATAAGTGATATACAGTTATTTGACTCTTCTTTACCTCTTGATTGGTCTTTGTAGAGTTATATGCAGCTTTTAAACTGGTAACATCAACTTGTTCTCATTCACTAAGAAACTAGGAACCGTTCTTATTTAAAATCTCCTGATTATTAAATATACTCACCGAAATTAGGATAGACCCTGTAGCTACTTTGACTCCTCCTTATCTTGTTTTAATGTCTTCTTTCATCACCGATCTATAGGATGTAGCGACTAGCTAAGAGCCTTCCGTTAGACTAAACGACCTTAGTGGTGAAGGAATCACTGGATAACAAATAACGGTCTTATAACCATAGTGATCCCTATTTCTTTATTTGTAAATACATCTACCTAACAATGTCATCAAATGATGTCAAGATAACTACATCTTCCTGAGCAGCAAAATATAACTGAGAAAAAGCTTGAGCTATTTTGTTTGGGTCAAATTGGAGCTAAAATAATTCCTTAGCTTGAGTCTTGTCGGTTACAGTTTTTCCCTGTGGGTTTTGTTAAGCTTTTTATATAATCATTTACCAGCCTTAAACTCAAGTTTGGAGTTTCTAGTGAAACGTTATCTTTGAATAATTACTTTAGCTTAAATATAAATAGTGAATTAGAATAGTAATTCTCTTAGGAATAAAATATTCGAATTCTCTTACTGTCATTTTTAGGCTATTTTGTTGTAAATAAGAAACTAGATAGATCCTACAAATAAGACTAGAGATTTAATTATTAAAAGCTACTTTTTGTAAATATACTTAACATGGGAATTTAGTTTGGAGAAAACTTTACCTACTTATCTATATGATAAAAACAACAATTTTGTAAATTGATAAAGATAACTAGATAGAAATAGTAAGGAATAAATGAAATTTCCTTATTTAGTTTCTTTTACGTTCATGTATAATTAACGATTGTTTAAAAACAAGGGTATGATGAAATTATCAGAATTAAAACCACTTTCCTTGAATAAAGTATGTGAAACAAGTTGAACTTAAATTTTGTCTTAAATTATGCTTGGAATCAGTTTAAATTTGTCGTAAGCTATAGATGTTCAGTTTAGAAAGTTTGTAATTACTTAAGAAAGTTGCCTTTTGGGATGGGTATCGAATATGGGTTATCAAGGAAGTGAGTTTACTTTTTCAAAACTTGCATGCCATTACAACAGTTAAATGCTTTGGCCAAAGTGAATGGAATGTTGAAATAAACATACACCATTCAAATAGATGGTCAATTACCTAGCTATTTATTATATAGTTCCCTGCCATATCCTATTGATGAGATGTTGCATTCATATTAGTAATGCATGTAGATTGATAGGCACATACCAGATTTCACCCTGCATATGTTTATAGATTGCTAGGCTCTTCGAGCAGGGTCGGGCATCCTTCAGTTTGAAGGATACCGGGGAAGCGCAAGCTTCATGGTTGGGTGGAAAAGTGCCTGAACCATGTTCTTGTCCTTTGATTCAGCAGATGGCCAGTTGTTCAATGGCAGTCAAGGACTATTTGCCAGATTTTTATGATATTGATCACCTTGTACTTCTATTGTTCAAAGAATTTTAAGGCTTGATGCCAATATTTGACACTTGTAATATAATTGATTTTTACATATTCTATAATTGACTTCAGATGTATACATATGTATTGTAATCATGATTATACTTTAAAATTATGAATTCAAAGATTGCTTGGACTCTTGAAAATATCTTAATATCTTTTCTTCTGAATGATGAATAGAAGTTAATTTACTTTACTTTAATTTTACTTGCAGTAATTCTATGTTTTACTTTAGTTTTGTGTGCTTGTGGAAAACTGGTACTTTAGATTTGGTATCAGAGCGATGGTTCTACTCTAGGCCTTTATGGAACCATTATGCTAAAGTTGTAAACTCTTTTTCTAGATAGTTCATCATGAACACTAGAAACTCTAGATGTAGGGCAGCAACCCTAGGATCTGGCAATAACCCCGATACTGGAAACAATGAAGAAGTAAATGTTGGGAACAATGCTAGCACTGATGCAGGAAGGGCTAATGCTAGAAACAATGAGGGAAACAATAATAACAATGTGGGATAGAACAATGAAGGATAGAATAACCAACTGACTCAAATCCTAGCTCTTCTGACTCAGCAAGGAACTCTCTTGACTCGGCAGGGAACTCAAATGAACACTATGGAACAAGAAATCAGAGGAATAAGGGGACATAGGGATGAGGAAAGGAGAGAAGAAGCTGGAGGTCTTGAGGGTGAAGTGAATGGAAAGAATAGAAACAAGATTGTTGAGGAGTTAGGAAAGGATCTCAAAAAAGTTACTCCTAAATTTGATAGTAAGACTATAGGTGATGGAGCTGAAGCATGGATTATTGACATGGAAAAATATTTTGATCTCTGTGACTTGTCTACTAAAACTAAAGCTATATGGGGATCCTATCAGCTTACTGGGGAAGTAGCAACTTGGTGGGACAACAAAAATGTTGAAAAGAAATTGTTACCAGGAGAAGTTACATGGGACCGCTTCTTTGAGCTCTTTAGGAAGAGGTGGTTGCCACAACTCTATTTTGACAAGAAAATGACAGAATTCCAAAACCTCACTCAGGGAGGTATGACTATGACTCAATATTGGGAGAAATTCTCTCACCTATTGAAATATGTCCCATAGTATCAGCTTGATTAAAGGTTTAGGATTCATAAGTTCATCTTGGGATTAAGGCCACAGATTGGATCAGATATTGATATTCATAATCCATTGACCATGGATGAAGTGTTAGAAAAAGCTACTAAGCAGGAACTGTTAGATTTAGGATAGACAACTGAGAGGGAGGGTGAATCAGTTGTCCAAAACTTTCTTGCAATTAATCACTTAAATCCTTTTCTTAACTCAGCAGCATAATAATAAATCAATCATGGAAACATAATGCAACAATTCAAGAGCAGAAACATATTAACACATATGACACCAAGATTTTTAATGTGGAAAACCTGGTTAAGGGAAAAACCATGGGGTGACTAACCCAAGATTGTATTCTTTATTAAAAGAATAGAAAGAACAAAATGGCACATGCCAATTAGGGCTCACTGCCCGAGCACACCGCTCACAAGAGGTCCACTGCCTACAAGAGACACACTGTCTACAAAATAATAAGTATTACATACTTGAACTAAAGAATAGCATCTTCACCATGCTTGAGTCAGGTCCATTTAAGCCCAATACTTATGCTCTACCTTTCACTCTGCTCCTCTCTACCACTCCCTCATCTCCACAAGATACATTTGAAATGACTTTACAACTCCTTATTTATACAAGACATTGACTTAGGGATAATCATCCAAGTCGGCATACATTACAGAGAAAATACATAAATACAACATGACTAATTACAAAAAGACTTCAAGTGGATCAACACACTATCAGCCACACAGATCTGAGACTTCAATCTTCATTTAGGAACACGCCATTCTTCACATAACATCTTCAAGATCATCCGTAGGATGTGTAACTCATACGGTCGGCCAAACTTAGGAAGAACATCATCATCCGGAGGTAATTCTTCAATTACGAGCTCAATTTTCAATGCGGACCACCAACACAAACTGGACACAATCTAAAGACCTCCTCAAGCTTGCCTAAAACACCAAGAACATCCACACTACTTCTACTTACTAAAAACATTCTCTCCTTCAACTGGAACCTCAAGAACACAGTCTGTCATCACTGTCATATTGGAATAGATGCTTGCAGACCTCCAGACCACGAACAAATTGAGTTGTCAATTCACATTAACATCCTAAACACTCCATCAAATCCACAGAGCAAGATATTGCATTACCAGATCTCACCGGACCTATTTGTGTCACTCTGTCACCTCTAAACATCTGCCAGAACCAATTTTACTTAAGTGACCATAACTTCTTCAGATCTTCATGCGGACCTCTGAAGTCTTTACTGCATCATCTTAAGACACATATCTACAAACCCTTTGATGCGCATCCTCTGATTTTCATCTTAGCTAGGATCTTTACCTCATTGTCTTCACTATTCTTCTTTGTTCCTTATAGGACTAATTTTCTCAATATCCTCAGCATACAGCTCATCCAATCCTTATCATCAATGTAACAAGAGTATGTTGACATCAATGAAAACACTAGTTAGGTCTATACTTGCAACAATCTCCCTCTTTGTCATTGATGGCAACATATGATGTGAAAAACTATTTTAACCATCAAGACAAGAACTTCTCCTCACTAACACAACTCCCCCTATCAACAACAACCATTCACATGTCTTCTCTTCCTTTACTGCTCCCCCTTTGATCAGAAACCACTTGTTTTTCACATGTCTTCTCTCCCCCTTTGACATCAATGGCAAAGGGCACATACTTGTATTACTCCAGAATCATACTAGCTGCTCCCCCTGAGTAGCAGCTTCCCATCATCAATCTGGACCACAAGATATGATTGTGAGATCCACCGGACTGATGCACATCAGTGCACCTTAATTCAGAACCGGAGGGGTAATAACCCCTAACTTCTCCCTGAGATACTCAAAAGAGTCCTTAGGTAGAGGTTTAGTAAAAATATCTGCAATCTAATCCTTGGAAGGCATAAACTCCAATCTGACTTCATTCTTGTTCACTTTCTCTCTCAAAGAGTGAAACTTGATGGATATATGTTTAGTCTTTGAATACAACACCGTATTTTTTGATATGTTAATTGCTCTTGAATTATCACAGAAGATTGTGATAGGTCCTTCATACTCCACTCTGATATCTCTTAGCATTTGCTTCATCCACAATACTTGAGTGCAACTACTTGTTGCTGCAATATATTTTGCTTCTGCAGTGGACAGAGATATTGCCTCTTGTTTCTTGCTCAGCCAAGAAACCAATCTCTTCCCCAAAAAGAATGCTCCACCACTGGTACTCTTTCGGCCATCCACATCTCCTGCCCAATCCGCATCTATATATGCATGAAGAGAGAAATCATGATCTCTAGGATACCACAAACCATACTCAATTGTCCCTTTTAGATATCTAAAAATCTTTTTGATTGCCATGACATGAGATTCTCTAGGATCAGCTTGGAATCTAACAACAGGTCTAGTTTGAGTGAGATACAATAATCCTCCAATCATTGACCTGTACTTTTTTTGATCGGCCTTAGGAGAGTCATCATCTTTTCTAAATTTACATCTGGTTGCCATGGGAGTACTCATTGGTTTTGAGTCTTCCATCCCAAATTTCTTCAATAATTCTTTCACATATTTAGTCTGAGAAATGAAGATTCCTTTCTTTGTTTGAATGATTTGCAGACCCAAGAAGAAATTCATTTCCCCAAAACATGGACATCTCAAATTCACTTTTCATTTGATTTGCAAAAGTTTTGCACATACTATCTCTTCCTCCAAAAATGATATCATCAACAAACACTTCAACAATCAAGATATTTTCATGATCAATTTTGAAGTACAAGTTACTATCAGCAGTACCTTTGTTGAAACCAATCTTCAAAAGATGTTTATCCAATCTTTCATACCAGGCCCTTGGGGCTTGCTTGAGTCCATACAGTGCTTTCTTTAACTTGTAGACTATATCACCATGATCAGATAATTGAAATCCATCCAGTTGTTCAATGTATACTTCTTCTTCCAAGTCTCCATTCAGGAAGGCAGACTTGACATCATCTGATATACTTTGAAATCCTTGAAAGTAGCAAAGGTAAGAAATAATCTGACTGCTCCAATTCTTGCCACCGGAGCAAACGTTTCTTCAAAATCAACTCCTTCTACTTGGGAGTAACCCTTGCAGACCAATCTGGCTTTGTTTCTAACTACTTCACCATCTTCATTCAATTTATTGCAAAAAACCCATTTGGTTCCAATTACATTCTTATTTTTAGGTCTGGGAACAAGATCCCAAGTGTGATTTTTCTCAATTTGCATCAGCTCTTCCTCCATTGGTTTAGTCTAGTTTTCATCATTTCATGCTTCATTTATTGTCTTTGGTTCAATCTTTGAAATCAGACAATATTCTTCTGAATCTTGAGCAATCTTTCTTCTTGTTTGAGCACCTTTACTTTTATCACCTATGATCTGATCTTCAGAGTGATTCAGTTTAACATACCTGGGAACTTTGGGAATTTCTTGCACTTTTGTTTCTTGAACAAGTTCATTCAAACTTATCTCTTCTTCCTAATTCACCAAATTAGTCTGGATCTGAATTTTAGGAGGGGCTTGGACTCCTTGGGCTAGAACATCATTCTAATCATCTTCATCATATTCATAAAACCTCGAGGGTTTTTCAATACCTTCATCAACCTTCACGTTTGTGGTTTCTATAATCTTTCTCAATCTCCTGTTATAACACCGGTATGCTTTGCTTTGAGTAAAATAACCCAAGAATGTTCCTTCATCACTTATAGCATCAAATTTTCCTAGATTTTCATCTCTTTTAATGTAACATTTTCTACCAAAGACTCTGAAATACCTCACAGTGGGAGTGATGCCAAACCAAAGTTCATAAGGAGTCTTACCGGTATTGCTTCTGATTTGTACTCGATTGAGAGTATAGACTACATTGCTTACAGCTTCTCTCCAATAGATCTGAGGAACATTTGTTTCCATCATCATGGTTCTAGATGCTTCCTGGATGGTTCGGTTCTTTCTCTCCACTACTTCATTCTGTTGTGGAGTCCTTGGAGCAGACAACTGTCTTTTTATCCCATGTTTGTCACAGAATTCTATGAACTCACCAGATGTGAATTCTCCACCTCTATCAGACCTCAGACATTTTATGTTCAATCCAGTTTCATTCTCTACCATAGCCTTGAATATTTTGAATTTCTCAAGAGCCTCAGATTTCTCTTTCAGAAAAGTCACCCACATCATCTGGGAGTAGTCATCAATTAATAGCATGAAGTATCTATCACCTTGCATACTCCTGATTCTTGCCAGACCACATAGATCAGTGTGAACTAAGTCCAATAATCTGATAGAAGACTATTCCTTACTTCTGAATGTGACTCTACTCTGCTTACCCAATTGACATTCTTTGCACAAATTATTAGTAGGTTTCACCAGTCTTGGAAGATCTCTTACAGCCTGAGTGTTGCTTATCTTGATGATATTATCAAAATTCACATGACACATTCTCCTATGCCACAGCCAACTCTGATCAATTTGAACAAATAAGCAACTTTTACCAGTACCAACTAAGTGGAAGATATTACCTTTCATTTGAGTACCAGATGCAATCTCTATTCCAGAACTTTCAAAGATCTTGCATTTTCCATTTTTGAATCGAAGATCATAGCCTTTGTCCACCAACTGTCCAACACTGAGAAGATTGTACTTCAGGCCTTCAACATACAATACATTACTGGTTTTGTTCTTTCCATCAAAAGAAATAGTTCCTCTACCTTTGATTCTACCAGCAGAATTATCACCAAATTTTACCACTCCTTCATACCTTTCCAAATCTATGAACTTATTTTTTTCACCTGTCATATGGTGGGAGCATCCACTGTCAATGACCCAATCATCCTTTTCTTCAACTTGGGCAGCCAGAGCTCTTTCTAAAATTTTATGATTGACAGATTCAGAGGGCATTAGATCTTCTTCCTTGATGGCAATAAACACCAAGTCACTTCCGGATTTGTTTCCTGTCTCTTATTCATCATCTGTTACTCCATCATCATCATCTTCATGAACATATTCACATTTCTTTGGGAACCTTGATCTATTAGGATTTGGCCTTGAAAATCTTTCCGAACACCTTGAGGCAAAATGACCAATCTTATTGCAGTTAAAACATTTAAAATACAATTTCCCCTCATACTTACCAGATCCTCTTGGCAGTCTTTTTGCAATAAGGGCTTCAAGTTGAGAAGCTTCTGCTTCATCTTCTTCTAGATCTTTTCTTGCTTTTTCATACCATGATAGTTTCTTTCAAGAGTTCTCTCCCGAATCAAACCTTTGTTTTCCTTTTACAGAGGCACTAGCTTTGAATGTAGATTTAGTCTTGGGGGGGCATCTCCAAACTCAGTCAATTCAAATGTAGCCAATTTACCAACCAATTGATCTCTTGTGATACCTAAATAGGATCTGAATTCTTCAATAGCAGCAACCTTGTATTTGTAAGAATCAGGAAGGGATCTAAGAACTTTGCCAACAATCTCATCTTCATCCAAGATTCTGCCAGCACATCTAATGCCACAAACAAGCTCATTTACTTTTGGCATAAATGTAGTGATATTTTCATCTTCAGGTTTTCAAATTTTCCTTTCAGACTCTGTAGCTTGGCATATTTAACATACTTGTCTCCTTCATGCAGAATTTCCATCTTCTGCCAAATCTCATACGCAGTTTTCAGATCAATAACATTTGTCAATTATGAATCAGATAAGGCACTTAGAAGAGCTTCTTTAGTCTACAAATTATTTTCAGCATCTCTGATTTCATCTATAGTACTCAAACCATTCTGAGAAGGAACATACTTCTTTGAAGCCATGATCCAATACTGCATGCCCATACATTGCAAGTGGCATTCCATGCGAATTTTCCAAAGAGTGAAATTGGTTCCATCAAACCTCAGACTATCCTTTTGGTAAGATGACATCCTGGATCTCCTTAAGCGGTTAAGCTCTTTTAGAGGAACTTAGCTCTGATACCAATTGTTATATTTAGGACAGACAACTGAGAGGGGGGGTGAATCAGTTGTCCAAAAATTTCTTGCAATTAATCACTTAAATCCTTTTCTTAACTCAGCAACATAATAATAAATCAAGCATGGAGCATAATGCAACAATTCAAGAGCAGAAACACATTAACACATATGACACCAAGATTTCTAACGTGGAAAACCTGGTTAAGGGAAAAACCACAGGGTGACTAACCCAAGATTGTATTCTCTATTAAAAGAATAGAAAGAACAAAATGGCACATGCCAATTAGGGCTCACTACCCGAGCACACTGCTCACAAGAGGCACACTGCCTACAGGAAACACCCTATCTGTAGAATAATAAGTACTACATACTTGAACTAAAGAATAGCATCTCCACCATGATTGAGTCAGTTCCATTTAAGCCCAATACTTCTACTCTACCTTTCGCTCTACTCCTCTCTACCACTCTCTCATCTCCACAAGATACATTTGAAATGACTTTACAACTCCTTATTTATACAAGACATCGACTTAGGGATAATCATCCAAGTCGGCATACATTAAAGAGCAAATACATAAAAACAACATGACTAATTACAAAAAGACTTCACGCGGATCAACACACTGTTGGCCACACAGATCTAAGACTTCAATCTTCCTTTAGGAACACACCATTCTTCACAGAACATCTTCAAGATCATCCGTAGGATGTGTAACTCATCCGGTCAGCCAAACTTAGGAAGAACATCATCATCTGAAGGTAATTCTTCAATTACAAGCTCAATCTTCAATGCGGACCACCAACACGAACTAGACATAATCCAAAGACCTCCACAAGCTTGCCTGAATCACCAAGAACATCCACACTACTTCTGCTTACTGAAAACATTCTCTCCTTCATCCGGAACCTGAAGAACATAGTCTGTCATCACTGTCATATTGGAATAAATGCTTGCAGACCTCCAAACCATGAACCAATTGAGTTGTCAATTCACATTGACTTCCTAAACACTCCATCAAATCCGCAGAGAAAGATATTACATTTCCAGATCTCACCAGACCTATCTGTGTCACTCTGTCACCTTTGAACATCTGCCAGAACCAATTTTACTTAAGTGACCATAACTTCTTTAGATCTTCATGCGGACCTCTAAAATCTTTATTGGATCATCTTAAGACACATATCTACAAACCCTTTGATGTGCATCCTCTGATCTTCATCTTAGCTGGGATCTTTACCTCACTATCTTCACTGTTCTTCTCTGTTCCTGATAGGACTAATTTTCTCAATATCCTTAGCATACAGCTCATCCAATCCTTATTATCAATGCAACAGGAGTATGTTGACATCAATGACAACACTGGTTAGGCCCATACTTGCAAAAGGAACAAAAACTGTAGTAGATCTCAAATTACCGTAAGAGTCGAGATGTGAAGAGTGGGAATAAAAGGTATCAGGATGACAGTAGCAATCTAGGGAACAGTAAGCGCTAGATAAGGAATCTTAAGAGAGGCAATAACTACTAGGAAAAGAACAATGGGAACCAAGGTGGAAATAACAATAAGAGAGGCAACTATGGCAACAATGGTAATAACAACAAGAGGGACATGTCAGCTAGACATAGGGGACCTAGAGATGGATGTTACACTTGTGGAGGCGAGCACTATGCAAGTGCATGTCCTCAACTAACAGTAAATCAGAGAGATGGAAATCGGCAGGGAGCTCCTCAAAACCAGATTCATGCAACTGTAGATCATCATCAGGCAGATTTCCAAGCTACTCCCATTCAGATGTCTGGTAAGCTCTTTGGCCTTCCAGTTTCTATTTTAATTGATACAGGAGCTACAGAATGTTTTGTTGATCCAAAACTTGTAGCTAAGTTATCTGTTAAACCTGGACATATGTAAAATTCTTGGATGGTACAATATGGTAACAATGCTGAGAAAAGAGTAGATTCATGTCTAGTATGCAGTGAATTAGATCTTCCTACTTTCCAAACACAAGTCAATCTTTATGTTGCACCTCTAGGATCTTACGATGTGATTCTTGGAATCAATTGGTTGTCAGAACATAAGTCTTTAGTGGATTGTGAAGAGAAGGTAGTGAAATGCCTTGATGACTTTGGGAATCGGGTAGAGTTACATGGATCTAGAACACCCCTTAAGGTAAGATAGATATCATCTATGCAATTGAAAAAGGCTAAGAGGAAGGGTTGTTCTATCTATGCAATGAAGATAAGAAATCTAGATAATCAGGAACCATCTTTTGACAAGTATCCTATTCTTAGAGAATTTAAAGATGCCTTTCCCAATGAATTAACAGAACTACTACCTAAAAGAAAATTTGACTTCTTTATAGATCTAATGCCAGGAACTGAACCACAGTCTAAAGCACCTTACCGAATGACCACAACAGAATTGTATGAACTCAAAGCACAGTTAGAAGAATTGTTAAAACAAGGGTTTAACAGACCTAGTGTGTCACCTTGGGGAGCACCAGTCATCTTCATAAAGGAGAAGGATGGAACATTGAGGTTGTGCATTGACTACAGAATGCTCAGCAAGGCAACTATTAAGAATAAATATCCACTTCCAACGATTGATGAATTATTCGACCAAATGAAAGGTGCAAAGGTATTCTCTAAAATAGACCTTAGATCTGATTACCATCAGTTATGGATTAAGGATGAGGATATCTCTAAAATGGTATTCAGAACACGATATGGTCACTATGAGTTCACAGTAGTACCATTCGGGTTAACTAATGCACCAGCAGCATTCATGAACTTGATGAACAGTGTGTTCATGAATTGTCTTGATGAGTTTGTGTTGGTATTTCTTGATGACATTCTGATTTATTCTAAGTCATTAGAGGAGCACGAGAAACACTTGAGGATAGTCCTGCAGCATTTGAGAGAAAGAAATTTTTTGGCAAGTTATCTAAGTGCACATTCTATCAAAGTAAAGTGCACTATCTTGGTCATGTAATCTCAGCAGATGGGATAGTAGAAGATCCTGAAAAGATCAAGGCAATAATGGAATGGTCCGCACCAAAGACTGTGACTAAGGTTAGAATCTTTATGGGGCTAGTAGGATACTACAGGAAATTTGTAGAAGGATTCTCAACAATTGCAGCACCCATAACCTCGTTGTAGAAAAAGGGTAAAAAGTTTGATTGGATCGATAAATGTGAACAAGCTTTTCAGTTGTTGAAAGAAAAACTCACATCAGCACCTATTCTGACCATACATGATCCAAATGGTCATTTCATAGCGATTACATATGCTTCTGGTGAAGGTGTGGGAGGAGTGTTGATGCAGAATGGAAAAGTAGTGGCATATGAATCAAGAAAACTAAAACAACATGAGTCAAATTATGCACCTCATGATCTCGAGTTGTCTGCCATTGTTCACGCACTCCAAATGTGGAGGCACTATCTCTTGGGTAAGCCATTTGAGCTTAAGACAAATCATTTGGGGCTCAAATATATCTCCACCCAACCTAATCTCAATGCTCGACAAAGAAGATGGCTAGAATTCCTTAGCGAATATGATTTTGGAATCAAGTACATAAAAGGTAAAGAGAATAGGGTAGAAGATGCTCTCAGTAGGAGATGACATCTGGCTACAATGGTGACTACTAGAACCAATTTGAGATAGTAGGTAATCCAAAACTTGCAAGGGGATGAGCACTATGAATGGGTTAAACAAGCATTAGAAGCAGACCCCACAGATCATTGATTTGATGGATATGTCATAGAATCAGATGGCCTTCTGAGATATCAAGGGAGAATGTATATCCCAGATTCAGGTGAATTGAGGAAGTTAGTTCTCGAGGAGATTCACAGTGCTCCATATTCTAGACACCCAGGAGTGACCAAGACAATGGAAGGATTGAGACCATTGTACTTTTGTCCTAAGCTTAAGAAGGATGTAACTGAGTTTGTCGCTCGATGTTTAGAATGTCAATGTGTCAAGGCAGAACATGTCAATCCTGCAGGACTACTTTATCCACACAATGTACATAAGTACAAGTGGCAGGTGTTTAGCATGGACTTTATTCAGGGTTTACCCATGTCGAAGAATCGGCATGATGTAATCTTGGTAGTGGTGGACAAGTCGACGAAAGTGGCTCATTTCATTCCCAGAAATCTCTTAGATGGGTCACTGACGTTAGCAAAGAAGTTTGTCCTAGAGATCTTTCGACTACATGGAATGCTAGAGATGATCATTTCAGATCCTGGCACTTGCATGACCTCTAGGTTTTGGACCACACTTAATGGAGCTTTGGGGAGTAAGTTGAACTTTAGTACAGCTTATCATCCTGGAACAAATGGTCAGACAGAGAGAGTCAACTAGGTAGTACAGGATCTTTTGAGGATGTACTGTATCGATCAGCAGTACAAATGGGAAGAATATCTACCATTGGTAGAGTTTGCTTATAATAATTCCTACCATGCATCTTTAGGAATGGCACCTTTTGAGGCTCTTTATGGGCACAAATGTAGAACTCCAATCAGTTGGGATAGGTTTGAAGATCAAATAGTAGTTGGACCTGACATGTTAAAGGAAATGGAAGACCAGATGAGGCTAATCAAAGAGAAATTGAAGCAAGCCTCAGATAGATAGAAAAGTTATGCAGATAAGAACATGACTTTCTGATAGTTTTCAGTAGGTGATAAGGTGTTTCTGAAGGTCAAGCCTCATAAGAGTTTGATTTTATTTAGCAAGGCATCCAAACTAACTCCAAGATTCATAGGACCTTTCTACGTCCTTGAAGTGATCAATCCATTTGCATACAGACTTGCACTATCGCCAGCTCTCACCAAGATCCATAATGTTTTTCATGTGTCTTTGCTCAAACCTTATCATCCTGATGTATTGCATATTCTTGATTGGCATGCTCTACAGGTACAGCCTGATCCAGGAGTGGTGCTAGTGGAGCCCATTCGAGTCTTGGAGAAGCACAAAGTTAAGTTGCGTAATCAAGACATAGTGCAGTATAAGGTCTAGTGGGGCTAGTATTCAGTGGACAGTGCCACTTGGGAGGATGCTTCTGATATTGACAGATCTTTTCTGCATTTGGGAAACTAGAATAGATGATTTATTTTATGCATATTTAGATACTTTGATACTCAGATGATGATACTTTATTTGTTTTCTTGATGTAATAAGACATCGAGACGATGTCTCTTCCAACTAGGGAAGGATGTCATGTCTCAAACTTTTTAGATTTACCTCATCAATTAATTACAAGTAAAATTATGAAATAATAATATATTTACAATGAATATGATATGTTAATGATTAAGATTTTGTTGCCTCGACTATATTTTGGGCTAACTTATTGATAGTGCAATGAGTTTGAGTTTTTATAGGTCTTGTCGAAGGACAAGAGCATGGTTCAGGTAGAAGGAATCTAGCTTTTTGCCAACATGTGTTGGGTTCTATTTGGTTCTTTCACACACATCATGTAGAATTTATGTTGTTTGATGGATATTCTTTGCATGTTTAATTTGATGAGTGGGCATTTGCAAGATTGGTGGATGGTTGTTTGTTATTTCGCATTGTTTAATACCTTTGATTGTCTTGTGTCGTCATTAATTGAGTTCAATACCTATTTGGGAACAAAGAAAACAAATTAGTAAAATAGATACTTTAAAAAAAATATATCACTTTTCAAAATATAGAATACGTAATGTATAAAGATATCTATCGAATTTAATTATTTAATTTCTTTTATAAGAAATAACACTCTTGTTGAGACTCTTAAAAATAATAATAATAACAATTAACAATTAATTTGGGTTTAATTGTACATATATGTATGCATATCAAAATTTATTATTATCTTTAAAAAAAGAGAGAGAGGCATGCATGCCATGCAAATAAAAGAGATTTTATTGTTTGTTTGCTTCTGAAGTAATGCATTTTTAAAAGAGGGAGAAAATTGCACTTTATTGGAGTGATCAACGGAGTGGAAGAAGGAGGAAGTTTTGCATGGATGAAGGAAAAAATATAGGGAGAGGAGATCTAGGTTTTGAAGAGAATAAGAGAAGAAAGAAAGTTGGTTTTAAAATATAGACATACAGAAGTAAAAAGAGAGAAAAGGAATTGACGATACAGGTTTTTCTATCATTCTTGCATGACTTGTCTCTCCTGAATGGTTGTAGTATAAATCAAATTCTAGAGTATATCTATCTTGTCTTTCCTAAAAATTGATTCTTCCATTGATTAACAAATTATAGTTACCAAAAACCAACACTTTGACTTTCTGTGTCTGAATTTAAAAATCGGCAAGTATTACCTTAGGCATTTGTTGTGAATGAATTCAAGCTGCACTTGAACTCTTTTCTTTCCCAACAATTTGTTTTTCATAGAAAGCGTTAGGATTGACAAGATGCTCCCTCAATCGTTTGGTTTTTCTGTTAGAAATTACAACCATAAACTTCTGATAGATCCTCGTAGAGACTAGGCATTACACTAACCAATCGGCCTATTTTATTATCGTAAGTTCTAGAATATCTATTCCCTATACCTCTGCTAGGATCAACTACCAGATGGTTTGATCTGACCGGCTGTTCGGGAGAGTTCGCTGTAGGATTTTCTTATTTATTTTATCTATGGTTATTCTCTGATGTAAATAAGATACATTTTGATAAGTGATATACAGTTATTTGACTCTTCTTTACCTCTTGATCTGTCTTTGTAGAGTTATATGCAGCTTTTAAACTAGTAA
This sequence comes from Cunninghamia lanceolata, assembly GCA_027924645.1. NCBI lineage: Eukaryota > Viridiplantae > Streptophyta > Pinopsida > Cupressales > Cupressaceae > Cunninghamia > Cunninghamia lanceolata. The sequence goes on from BSBN01000007.1 coordinate 2,424,821, forward strand.
CATCGACTTGTTCTCATTCACTAAGAAACTAGGAACTGTTCTTATTTAAAATCTCCTAATTATTAAATATACTCACCGAAATTAGGATAGAGCCTATAGCTACTTTGACTCCTCCTTATCTTGTTTTAGAGCCTTCTGTCAGACTGAACGACCTTAGTGGAAGGAATCACTGGATAACAAATAATGGCCTTATAACCATAGTGCTCCCTATTTCTTTATTTGTAAATGCATCTACCTAACAATGTCATCAAATGACGTCAAGATAACTACATCTTCCTGAGCGGCAAAATATAACTGAGAAAAAGCTTGAGCTATTTTGTTTGGGTCAAATTGGAGCTGAAATAATTCCTTAGCTTGAGTCTTGTTGGTTACATTTTTTCTCTGTGGGTTTTGTTAAGCTTTTTATATAATCATTTACCAGCCTTAAACTCAAGTTTGGAGTTTCTAGTGAAACGTTATCTTTGAATAATTACTTTAGCTTAAATATAAATAGTGAATTAGAAAAGTAATTCTCTTAGGAATAAAATATTCGAATTCTCTTACTGCCATTTTTAGGCTATTTTGTTGTAAATAAGAAACTAGATAGATCCTACAAATAAGACTAGAGATTTAATTATAAAAAGCTATTTTTTGTAAATATACTTAACATGGGAATTTAGTTTGGAGAAAACTTTACCTACTTACCTATATGATAAAAACAACAATTTTGTAAATTGATAAAGATAACCAGAAAGAAATAGTAAGGAATAAATGAAATTTCCTTATTTAGTTTCTTTTACATTCATGTATATTTAACTGTTGTTTAAAAACAAGGGTATGATGAAATTATTGGAATTAAAACCAGTTTCCTTGAATAAAGTATTTGAAACAAGTTGAACTTAAATTTTTTCGTAAATTATGCTTGGAATCAGTTTAAATTTGTCGTAAGCTATAGATGCTCAGTTTACAAAGTTTGTAATTACTTAAGAAAGTTGAAGTGAGTTTTCTTTTTCGAAACTTGCATGTCGTTACAACGCTTAAATGCTTTGGCCAAAGCGAATGGAATGTTGAAATAGACATGCACCATTCAAATATATGGTCAATTACCTAGCTATTTATTATATAATTCTCAGCCATATCCTATTGATGAGATGTTGCATTCATATTAGTAATGCATGTAGATTGATAGGTACATACCAGATTCCACCTTGCATATGTTTACAGATTGCTAGGCTCTTTGAGTAGGGTCGGGTATCCTTTAGTTTGAAGGATACCAGGGAAGCGCAAGCTTCGTGGTTGGGCAGAAAAAGTGCCTGAACCATGTTCTTGTCCTTTGATTCAGCAGATGGCCGGTTGGTCGATGGTGGTCAAGGACTATTTGTCATATTTTTATGATATTGATCACCTTGTACTTCTATTGTTCAAAGAATTGTAAGGTTTGATGCCAATATTTGACACTTGTAATATAATTGATTTTTACACTCTGTAATTGACTTCAGATGTATACATATGTATTGTAATCATGATTATACTTTAAACTTATGAATTCAAAGATTGCTTAGACTCTTGAAAATATCTTAATATCTTTTCTTCTGAATGATGAATAGAAGTTATTTTACTTTACTTTAATTTTATTTGCAATAATTCTATGTTTTACTTCAATTTTGTGTGCTAGTGGAAAACTGGTACTTTACACCTCCTTTATCATTTCATTTCATTTAGAGAGCATACCCGTGTTCTTCTAACCCACCTATCCTCTCGAGGGGGCATAATCATCCTATCATTCCATCATCGTCCTATCTTTCCATCATCATCTTTTTACTCTATCCATACCTTAGCCTACCTGTGTTTGTCCAACCTGCCTATCCTCTCGAGGGGGCATCATCATCCTATCATTCCATCCTCATCCTATCTTTCCATCATCATCTTTTTCCTCTATCCATACCTTGGCTTCTTTTAAATGATGTTACTTGACACAAATCTCATCATCTCAAATAGGGGCAAAATGTAGACACCCAAAAATGTCCATCTCTTGTAACACCTTATGTTTTTCCCTAGGTACCCATGTCGTCATCATAACCCCTTCGCCATCCTAACATTTCCTCTAATAAATTAAATAAATCTAATTCATTTGTATTATTAAATAAATAAATTTTATTTATTTATTTAATCCCCCTTTTCCTCTTGAATTAAATAAAATAAATCTTTTATTTTATTTTATTTATCACTAAATAAATAGATACTTTCATTCCCTTATACCTCATAATTTAAATAATTTTTTAATTATTTAATTATGACTTGAGCTCACCTTCCATTTTCATCTCTCGAGATGACTCAAATCATCTCTTGAGTTAACTCTTCCACCTTCTAATTTCCTCCCAAGTCGCACAACTAACTTTCTAATTCCATCTCCTCTCACAAAACAAAAACCTTCCTCAACCCACATTACTCAACTCAAGAGGATCTTCCATTTCAAAATGGAAGTTTTATCCCTCCATTCTCTTACCCTTGCCTATAAATTAATTTTCAACCATGCCATTAGGCATGGATGAACTTTCAAGCACCGTTACTCTGTCAGAATTCCTCTAGCCCTCTCATCCATCAATCTTTCATCCATCAAATCTCCATCCAATTGTCATGCTATAGATCGGAGCAACCAACAATCCAATCGTTCAAGCAATCAATCATGCATGCATCAACATCTGAGGTATTTGGAAGGTTTGGATCAAGGTAATTGCATTTTATTATTTATCTTCATTTGTCCAAATTTTTCATCTACAATTTGAATGCAAGAATTTTCTTTTATTGTTTATGACATGTGGACATGAAATAGTTCTTTATGAATCTCATTATTGTGAAATGATTTATATGCACATCATTAAAAAATGTATGTGTTTGGTTATGGATTGGATTTAGCTTTTTTTTATTTATATAGCGGGAATGTTTTTGTTACACATGATATTAGAGCACGATTTGAACACTTAGGCCTATGAGCTTGCTTCATAAATAAGCTATTAAATGTAGATAACATTGTGTTTAGCAAACCTAACCTTGTGATGTTGTTCTCTGAATGCAAAAATGGGAAGGTCGAAATCAAAGAAAAAGAGTAGAAAGACCAAGAAAACTAAATGATCCCAAAACATCGTCAAAGTAGAAACAAATTTGAGTTATGAAGGAGAAGCTTGGCTCTTTGACTATGAAACTTTGGCCTCTGCTCTTGACCAAATTAAGCTAGAGAAAGAAAAATGTTTCAAACCTCCAACTACTGAAATAATTACCTTTGAGATTAAGCTAAGTAAATCTTTAGTGAATTGTGACATGCCTTTTGGGTGTGGACGAAATGTACTAGTTTTAGGCAAAGAGGTGATAGGGGAGTACCTGCATGTACATCTCACCTTCAAGTTTGTGTTGTTAGATTCTGATTGAGAGGAAGAACCTGAAGAGGCTCCTCTGTCTAATAGTTATTTGTAAATTTTGAAATCCTATTAGACCTTATTTAAATAAGGATGTATAAATCCATTGAGATTAATAAAAACCATTTTTGTTCTTGATAATTGAGTATGTTGATCTTAAATGTAGAATTCCTAAAATTATAGTTTGAATTATGATTTGAAGATGTATGTTTTATATTTTATAATCTTCATATTCAAGCACAACGAAAAACCTAGAACTAATGAACCACAATGACTTACCAAGTGCACTATGGTTAAAATGAGAATGAATCCTGGAGGTAGTCAAAATAGTTCGAGTCTAGTTGGAGAGGATCATGCAACCAAGTTGGACCAAATCCTTGCTATTTTGAATGAAACCAACAAAAGGTTAGGAGCCTTAGAACAAGAGGTTAGAGGGACTAATAACCAAGAAGAAAGTGAAGAGCATGAACAAGAGAATAGTGTCCATGAAGGACAAGAGGAATTTGAAGAAAACCCTAAAATTCAAGAGGAACCTTTAAGACCAACAGATGTAAGGACTCAATTGACCAATGAGTTGGCCAAAGATATGAAGAAAATAACCCCGCCGAAGTTTGATGGAACATTATTAGGAGATGGAGTAGAAGCATGGCTCACTGATATGGAAAAGTATTTTGAAATTAGGAATTATTCAGAAATAACTAAGGATGTATGGGGAACCTATCAATAGGCTGGTGAAGCATCCACTTCGTGGATGAACAAGACAATGGAGTTAGAATTGATTTCCCTAAGTATGACTTGGGATCAATTTGTAGTAATCTTTAAATAAAGATGGTTACCTCAGTTATATTTTGATCAGAAATTAGCTAATTTTTAGAATTTGTGTCAAGGTGATATGATAGTAATTGAGTATTGAGAAAAGTTTACAAGACTATTGATATGCCTCAATACCAGCAAGATGACCATTTATAAATAAAGAAATTCAACATGGGGTTGAATGCATGGATAGGTGGAGAAGTGGATGTTCATGGTCCAAAGACCATGGATCAAGTGTTTGAGAAAGCAATCAAATAAGAACAAAAGCTCAATTCTATTTTAGCTTATCAAGATAAGTCTCGAAAGAAGTTTGGTTGGTCCAAATCTTTGCCATCTTTCAAGAAAAAGAACTAGAACCAAGATTCTAAACCCAAGTCCAATGGAAAAGGATCTAAGAGTAATAGAAATAAATCATAGAATGGAAATAAAAACAATGAAAATAAAAAGAAGAATGGGAATAAGAATGGCACTGCACCAGAAAAGAAAGGACCTCCTGGTGGATGTTTCAATTATGGAGGTGATCATTATGCAAATCAATGTTTGAATAAGGGGCAAGGAAACCAATTCTAGAATTACTCTCTACCTTCTCAACAAATAGCTTTTCAACAAATAATTCATCCAACTTTGGACAATCATCAAGCTGAGTTTCAGATTACACCAATTGAAATATAGGTATTTCGTTTGGAATACCCATTTTTATTTTAATAGATACAAGTGCTAATGAATGTTTTATAACACCTAGATTACTAAGTAGATTTCTTAGAAGAGCTAGTCATGTGGAAAAATCTTGGTCAGTTGAATGTGCAAACCAGTCAAGAGCTCAGGTAGAGCAATGTCTATTTGAGGCTGAAATAATTTTACCCTCATTCTTAATAGAAGTTAACCTATATGTAGCTCCTTTGGGTTCCTATGATGTTATTCTAAGAATGAAAGGTTGTGGCATCATAGAGCCAAGGTATATTATTTGACAAAATAGTTGAATGCTTGGATGACTTAGGAAATCCAGTTTCAATTCAAGGCATTAAATGTGCAACCAAAATTAGACAAATATCAGCAATGCAGCTCAAAAGAGCAAAAAGGAAAGGATGTCAATTGCTTGTAGTCAAGATGGATCAATTTGAGAAATCAAAGGAACCATCTATTCAAGACTACCCTTTTCTTTATGAGTTTTGTGATGTATTTCCTGATGAATTATCACGTTTACCACCAAAAAGAGCCTTTGATTTCTCAATAGACATTATACTAGGTTCTAAACCAGTATCCAAGGCACCCTATTGAATGACAATCACAGAATTAATGGAACCGAAATCCCAATTAAAAGAATTGTTAGCTAATGGATTAACTCAACACAATGTGTCACCCTGGGAGCACTAGTAATTTTTGTCAAGAAAAAAGATGAAACATTGTGCTTGTGCATTGATTATCGTATGCTAAACAAAGCAACAATAAAGAATAAGTATCCTTTATCACTTATTGATGACCTTTTTGATCAAATGCATGAAGCAACAATGTTTTCTAAGATTGATTTGAGGGTTAGATAACATCAATTGAGAATTAAGGAAGAAAATATTCATAAGGCAACTTTCAAAATGAGTTATGGGCATTATGAATTTACAGTCTTACCTTTTGGTTTGACTGATGCACCTACTGCATTTATGAATCTTATGAATAGTGTCTTCAGGGACTGCTTAGATAAGTTTGTCCTTGTGTTTTTAGATGATATTTTGATATACCCTAAGAATGAGGAAGAGCATGCGTGACATTTGAAGATTGTTCTGTAGAGGTTGAGAGAACATAAGTTATTTGGCAAATTGTCTGAGTGTACTTTCTTTCAAAATGAAGTACAATATCTATGTCACATTATCTCTATTGAGAGAACTGTTGTTGTTCCCTCAAAGATCAAAGCAATCATGGAGTGGCTAGCACCTAAAAATGTGCATGAAGTGTGCATTTTTATGGGATTAGATGTATATTATAGAAAGTTTATTCTAAACTTTTCTAAAATTGCAAACCCTATTACTACACTCTAGAGGAAAGGAAAAGGTTTGAGTGGATGGAAGAGTGTGAGGAAGCTTTTCATATCCTCAACTTGGAGAAGTTGACTACTGCCCCAATTCTCAGAGTTACAAATCCAAAAGGCCATTTTTTGGTTTTTACAAATGCATCAAGTGAAGGACCAGGTGGTGTGTGCTTATGCAAGAAAGGAAAGTTGTAGCATCCGAATCTAGAAAAATTGTAGACATATGAGTTGAATTATGCTTTGCATGATTCGAAGTTAGCTACAATTGTGCATGCCCTACAAGTGTGAAGACATTACCTAATGGGTAAACACTTTGAACTTAAGTCAGATAATCAAGGACTTAAGTACATTTTCACTCAGCCAAACCTCAATGCATGGCAAAGAGGGTGGTTGGAGCTATTGTCATATTATGACTTTGATATAAGCTTCATAAAAGGAAAAGAAAATTGAGTGGCAAATGCTCTCAATCGCAGGAGAAATATTGTGGCTATGGATACCATCCATTCAACTTTTCATGAGAAAGTAATGAGGACTTCTTCAGGAGATTAATTCTATAAACAAGTCAAGAGTTCACTGACAGAAAATCCCTTAGATGCCAGATATGAAGGTGTTATGGACTAAAAAGTGTCCACTTGCCTTTTCACCTCCTTGTTTAGCTCCTAGGTCCCCTTAGAAGCTATTGCATATAGCTCTTCGGCTAGTATTGGATACCATCCTTTAAAGCCTACCATCATCCTACTCTTAATATTAATACAATATCAACAAGTCCAAGACTAAATATGATATATCTTGAGATGATAGACATGGATTGTCTGCCAAGAAATATCCCATTAAATCAGGTAAGTATTTCTCCCTCATTTCACCACACTCAATGTAGCACCTATTCCAGTTGCTCTCAAGGGTGGCCTCTTCCTAGGTACATATGTTGATGTGTTGTGTTCCCTCGTACAGTGTTAAATGTTATTTAGGTTTCCTTGGATGACCCTTGATACTCTTGTAAGGTCAAAGATACAAGAAGATCGCCTCCATTGTGATACTTCCTCTATTTGTTTCTCTATTCTTCTATACTTCTCCTATTGCAAATTGTTGTGTGTTGTGCCTTGGGGGCATAGTATTATGAAGGGTGATTTGGTGGAATCCTTCCATGTTGGGATGCTAAGTCACTTTTGTCTCCTCTCTCATTTTTCATGATTTCATTCTTCTGTCGTACTTGTGGCTCTACTAGTTGGCAGATGACGATAAAAAATATTTACTGATACGGACTGTGTGTCCCTAAACAAGAATAAAAATGGACCTAGTCCATATATGAAGCTGAGGGTAATTTCTCACTAACGCTTGACTAGTAGAATCACTCTTGTGTAGTGGTGTGATAATGTGTTGTGTTGTGAAGATTCTTGTAAATTTCCTTGCAATACTCGAAGTTTGCTTCTAAGCACTTTGATATGTTTTGTCTCAACTTGTGCTACACTCAGTTCTGAGATACCTAAAGTATAACCTCACGGCTATACTCAATTCTGAACCTACAAATATATCCATGGTTTGATTATGTGGTATGAATATTGTGGATGATTAGAATTTGATACTAACGTGTGTGATTGATGGGAACATTCAGCGATCATAAGAACATGTCACCTTGGGGGCATGGGCTTTGTGAAAGCTCTTGTTCCCTTGCGTGTTTTCAATCTTACCTTAAACGTGATTACTATCGACAAGCACGATTAACCACTTTAAGGTGGGGGCATATTATGCTTGATTATTTTAGACATTATGATAGAGCATGTGGTGTACACTTCCTCTTCACTGTAAGGCATCTCCGCGATCCAGGTGGGGTTGTGTACTTTGTTTTGTGTGTTGCGTCTACCTCCTTTTCACCGTAAGGCATCTCTGCGATGCAGGTAGGGTTGTATACTTTGTGTACATGATTCATTTTCACCGTAAGGCATCTACACGATGTAGGTGGGGTTGCATTTTGAAATCCCTTCTATGGAAGGTGGGATTGTGTCTTCCCTTGAGTGGTTACACATCCTTTTAAAAGTCCTCTATGGAGGCGGGACTAGATCTTGAGTTATTCACCCTTAAGCATGCCTTTGGTGGTTGTGATAGCATAGCTAAACCATCAAGTGTGTTTGGCATGTCTTAGATGGTGGAGCATAGCAATGAGCTCATCCTCATCTCCTGTGTTTGTTGTGTATAAGACGTATAGTGTGTCGACGACATACTCTACAATGCTTGTGTGTACTCTGTGTGTTTTTTGTGTGTTTTACGTGTTTTAGTGGTGGCGTGTAGCAATGAGCTCCCCCACACTATGTGTCTTGGGTGTTTTGTGGTGGTGCATAACGATAAGCTCCCCTCATGTTGTGTGTTTTGTGTGCCTTTGATGGTGGTGCATAGCAATGAGCTCCCCCCATCACCAAGTTAGGGTTGTTTTGTTGTTAAATCATGTCTTCTATCCGTGTATGCTTTGTGTATTGCATGTTTTCAATCGTGCCTTCTCCACGTGTTGCGTGCCTTCTCCATCTATTGCGTGCTTCTTTACTATCTTCTTCATGTTTTGCATGACTCTCATGTGTCTTCTTATGCTTGCCTAAGATTGGCGCTAGAGATAGTCCTCCAAGATTAGGGTGTGCCTTTGGCTCTAGTACTTGGCGTGTTTGATGTGTTTTGACCATACTTTAATGCATGTACTGATCATAAGATCATACACACATTAAATTTAGGGCTAAATGTTATGGAGTAAAAAGTGTCCACTTGCCTTTTTACCTCCTTGTTTAGCTCCTAGGTTCCATTTATTTACATTGTGCATTATAATTGATCATTCCAAAGCAAAATTGTCTGACACCCATGACAATTTGGGACCTTGGGCCTGAGCACTAATCTTATCCTGGACTAAAAAGGAGCCCTTGGACTTGGGTGCCAATTGCCCAAGTCCTCACTAATTGGTCAGGGCAAATTAGTGCAATGTTAGCCTAGGACCTTTCAAAAGGTTTCTCGTTGTCATCTCTTGTGGTTTAATTTGATGAATATTAGTGGGAAAGCATATCTAAGTGAGTTTTTAAATTCATTTTGAAGTAAGAAAGAGATAGCCAACTTATGATATTGGAGCAAAGAGCATTCAAAGCATTCATTGTGTTTCTAGAGAAGATTTGTGTTGTCGTAGGTTTGAAGTCATCACCTATCTCCTTATGAGTTGAAGGATCTTCATTCTCCTAAGGGCTTCACTGCATAGGTGATATCATTGTTGTTTGAATCATTCTATCATCATTTTGTTTAGCCTCTGCCCTACTAGGGCACACTCTCTTTATCTATCAATGGTGTGGGAAAGCTTGAATTTTATTCCAGGGTTTGCTAAGGCAAATCCATAAACACCATAACCCCCCAAACCTTCTCTTATCGTCTTATGTGCAGGTTACAGGTGCAGGATTCAAGAAAGGTCAAGATACAGAAAGATTAAACAGTAATCAGGGTCTTGGGATCTGACAGAAGTTCAGGAAATACTTCTCAAAAAGACTTGGCTGCCTGGCGCCCTAGTATTTTGGGCTTTTTGACACTAGATCTAGCATCTAAGCATCATTTATAGCATATCTACAGTTTATAGTTCTGACAGATTCCAACTTTTAGGATTTGGGCGCCTCCTATTTCATCCTCTGACACTTCAACTTCTGAGACATAGGTTTCAGTATCTCTCTGATCATCTTTGTGCATTTAGATTTTGGCTTTTAGTCATTTTCTATATGTTATAAGTTGATCATCCTAGAAATACGGTTTAGTGCATATTTGACCTAGGGTCTGATAAAAAGGCTTGGTTAAATCTGATCTTTCTATAGCAAACAAAAGTACAAGATCTGTACCTAAGTCCTCCATTTTGTAGTGATTTGGCTTAGTCTTGTCCTTGAATGTTATTGTGAAAGATGGTTTGATCTAGTGTGCATGCTAGTCTTATCATTTACCTTTTTCACGCTTAACAGAAGGGAATCGATTTGATTTAGATGGATTGATAAGATACACTGATAGAATGTATGTGCTAGATTAGAGTGATTTAAGGAATCATGTGTAGAAAGAAGCACATTGTGCTCCATATTCAGAACATTCCAGAGTGACAAAATTGTTAGCAAATTTAAAACCTCTATATTTCTAAAAAGGTATAAAGCAAGATGTTACAAGTTTTGTAGCCAAATGCTTAGAGTGTCAATGAGATAAGGCTAAACATCAGCATCCAGTAGGGTTGTTATACCCTCATGACATACCAAAATGGAAATGGCAAGTCATTAGCATGGACTTTGTCCAAGGCTTACCTATTTCTAGAAACCATCATGATACAATCCTTGTAGTAGTGGATAAAAGCTTACGAAAGTAGCACATTTCATGCTAGAAAACCTAATAGATGGAGCATCCATTTGTTATGGAGTAAAAAGGTGTCCACATTTCTTTTCACCTCCTTGTTTAGCTCCTAGGTCCCCGTGATTACATTATTCATTCTAAATGTTCATCCCGATGCAAAATTTCCCAACACCAATGTAAATTGGGAATAAGGGGCCCATGTTTTATCTTATCCCGGACTCAAAAGGGGCTAGAAGACTTGGGCACCACCACCCAAGTCCCTTCTGATTGGTCAAGGAAAAATTAATTATATGTTGACATGGGACCTTTCAAAAGGTTTCTCCTTGTCGGTTCTTTTGGTTTAATTTCACAATTGTGAGTGGGAAAGCATATATAAGTGTGTTTTTGAATTCATTTGTAACCTAGATAGAGATAATCAACTTGAAACATCAGAGTAAAGATAATTCAAAGCATTCATTGTGATTCTAGAGCAGATTTGTGTTGTTATTGTGTGTGTTGTTGTAGGTTTGAAGTTATCATCTATCTCTCCTTATGAGTTGAAGATCCTTCATCCTCCTAAGGGTTTCATCACATAGGTGAGATCATTGTTGTTTATCATCATCATATTGTTATTGTGTTTAGCCTCTTCCCTTAAAGGGCACGCTCTATTTATCTATCAACGGTGTTGGGAAGCTTGAATGCTATCCTGAGATTTGACTAAGGCAAGCCCCTAAACACCATAACCCCCAAACCCCTTCTCTTTTTCTTGTGTACATGTTACAGGAGTGAAATCCAGGAAATATGAAGATGCAGGAAGACTGAGAAAGGATCAGGGTTTTGGGATTTGAGAGAAGTTATAGAATATTCCTCTATGCAAGACTTGGGTAGTGGCATCCTAGTCTTTCTACCCCTGCTAACTCTAGATCCAGCATCAGGGTAGCTCTAGCAACATTTTTCCAGTTTATAGTTTCCACATATTCAACCCTCTAGGACTTGGGTAGTCTCAAAATAGTCCTCTGACACCTCTACTTCTAGGACACAGGTTCTATCATCTTCCTGATCCTCCCTGTACAATTGGTTTCTAGAGATTTGTTGTATAATTAGATCATCATAGAACTAGGGCTTAGTGCATTATTGACCTAGGGTTTGATAAAAGGACTTGATTAAATTGAATCTTTCTATAGCACTCCTGAGTACAAGATCTGTAGCTAAGTCCACCTCCATTTGGTAGTGATTTGGCTCAGTCTTGTCCTTGAATGTTATATGGAAAAGGATTCGATCTAGTGTGCATCCTAGTTGTCATCATTCACCTTTTCATACAAAATATTTTGATGAACCCATAGCTTCAAGCATTTGCGTCTTGTTGATTGTTCAAATTAGATCTTGCATTGATTCATTGCATATTTATCAATATTCATTTGAAAATCTTGCAAAATTTGGAAAAAAGGTCATATTTAGGCCTTAAAAAGCTTGTATTTTGGGAAAATTTTGCATTAGGGTTTCAAAAATTCTCTTGCATGATCAGATTGGTTTTATTAAATATCCATTCATCAAATATGATTTGCCATAGTAATCTTGCATCATTTCACATCCTAGATTTAAAAATTCATACTTTTGCAATTACACATTATGTATTTGAACATAAGAAGAAAACATCTTTCACATTTTGCAAGAAATCTTAAAGTGGTCTATATTTGCCTTTTTGTGCAACCCTTTTAATGTTGGGATCACTTTGTTTGTAGTGACACTAGTTTGTTTTTTATCTTTGCAAAAGCTTCAAAAACCTAGTTTCCTCAAACTAGTGTCTTGGTGTACAAAAGTCTCACACATATGGCATCTCCATGTCATTTCTCTTTGGTATCTTTGCATGCATATATCAAAGATCTTAAACATTTTTACAAATTCATTAATATGCATCCTTATGTTTTATACATTGATATCTTTAAAGGGTATTTATATGAAATCCTTGGTTACATATCTAATTTTGATAGCTTCATAACCCTCATGGGCGAACATCCTTCAATATTAGAAGATCTAATCAAATTCATCTCCATGAATACTCATGAGAAAGATGATTGTGTAAGTTCTTCTTCCATTACTACTTCAAATCATGATAATGCCTTGGATCTACTAGCTAAAGTATATGATGACGATGATGATTCCACGAGTCATCCTATTGATATTCCTCCTTTAGTTGAATGTTCAAGTACTTTGGACATCACTAAAGATACAATCATCAGCAATTCTCTTAACAACACTTTACCTTCCCTTCGCTCCAATGCTTTCCATTCAAAAAATGAAGCATTGGCGGATGAAGAAAGGTCTTTCACATTAAGTCCTTTGGGGAAGGATGTTGAGCTTAATCAAAATAAAAACAATGTTAATTCAATAATCATTAATAGACTTATTCAACCTACTAAGCAGATAGTGAATAAGTGTACTAATGTTCCTAAAATTATTGTGCATAAGGTACCTAATGTGCCTTCTCGCTTCAAACCACTGATTACGATTCAAGGTGCTCCAACACCACCTCGACTCCCAAGTTACATTCTCAATTATGCAGAACAAATTGCTCAAGGAAATCAAGTGTATCAAAATGTGTTGCAACAACCTAACTACAATGTGGTTGCTCACACATACAATATGCAAAATAATAAACAAAGCAAACAACAGTCAAACATTCTAATCACTTTACCAACTTCTCAACCTATGCTTCCTCAACCACCTCATCTTACTCATAATGTTGGTCGAGATTATGATCTTGTTGAGAAGCTTCATGCTACTCCCACTAAGGTCTCTCTCTATGAACTCATACAAACATCGCCTACATACCACAGAATGCTCCAAGAAGCTTTACAAAAGGTTATTGTACCACCCACTATTAAGCCAAATGATGTAGCAGCTCTGTTAGATTGTATGCACGCGACAAAAATGGATATTTTGTTTCAACAACATGAATTCCCATCAATTGAAGTTCAAAACCAATATGATCCTCTTGTAATCTCTATTATAATAAATAACAAGTTGATAAAGCGAACTATGATTGACAATGGATCAGATCTTAATGTTTGTAGCTTTAATGTGCTACACAAAATCAAGGTTGACACATCTTTAATCAAACCAGATAAACTTAACATTCGTGGATTTGATAACATTGGTAGAAAATCACTAGGTACCATAACTTTACCTATAAAGACTGCACCTGTGACATTATCTACCCTTATCCATGTCATGTCTGGTGCGCTTTCATATAACATCATTCTTGGTAGACCGTGGATTCATGCCATGGGGGAAATTTCGTCTACCCTTCATCGATCAATAAAGTTTATTTATGCAAATAAACTTCAAACCATTGAATCTGACCTGGATCCAGAAAGTTGTTTACAAGTTGAGGCACAAAAGCAAGTTGTCAATCACAAGCTTCTTAATACCTTAAAGTTTATTCATCAATTCCTCTTGCCATAGATAATGTTGTGCAAGATTCCAAATCACCATCGAATGCACTTCTTGGTGATGATTAGGGCTCATTAGATTTTACTTCTTTTATAGGGGAATATAAACTTAATAACCCTAATCCTGAAGCATCAAAAGTTTCCTTGATCTCATCCAAGCAATCTTTGGAAATACTTAAGGAACCTAAGGTTTCTTTAGTAGCAAACAAAGACAATACTCTTACTTATACTACTAAATATGAGACTTATGAGGCCCCGCATTCTTCTAAAGAGATGGAGTCCCTCTATGGTCGTGGATTTCAAATCCTTTACAAAAATTGTAACTATGTAGGTAATGGTTGTGGCATAAAAAGGAATCAAAGTACCCTTAGAAGTTGTTACGCATAGCTCTTCGGTTGGTATTGGATACCATCCTTTGAAGCCCACCAAAGCTTACCATCATCCTACCCTTAATGTTAACACAATATCAACAAGTCCAACACTCAATTTGATATCCTGAGATGATAGACACAAATTATTTGCCAGGAAATATCTCATTAGATACTTTTTCAATAGATGAAGCATCAGCTAAATCTTGTGAATTAAGCACCACGTGACTGCAAGTATGTATTTCTCCCTCATTTAGCCACACTTAATGTAGCATCTATTCCAGTTGCTCTCGAGGGTGGCCTCCTCCTAGGTATATATATTGTTGTGTTGTGTTCCCCTATGTAGCATTAAATGTTTGTTTAGGTCTCCTTGGATGACTCTTGATACTCTTGTAAGGTCAAGGATACAAGGAGATGACCTTCGTTGTGACATTCCTTCTATTTGTTCTCTATTCTTCTACACTTCTCTTGTCACAATTGTTGTGTGTGGTGCTTTGGGGGCATAATGTTGTGGAGGTTGTCTTGGGGGCATCTTCCCACATTGTGACCCTCAGTCACTTTGTCTCCTCTCTCATTTTTCATGATTTCATTCTTTCATTGTACTTGTGGCTCTAGTAGTTGACAGATGATGACAACAAATATATACTTTTGATAAGGACCGTGTGTCCCTAAACAAGAAAACAAAAATGGACCTAGTCCATATATGAAGATGGGGGTAATTTGTTACTGACATTTGACTAGTAGAATCACTTTGTGTTGTGATGTGAACATGTATTGTATAGTGAAATTATTGTAACAAGCCTTTGCAATACTCTAAATCTGCTTCTAAGCACTTTGAATTACTTTTGTCTCACCTTGTAACTACACTCGATTTTGAGAAACCTGGAGTATAACCTCACAACTATACTCGGCTCCAAACACATAAGTATGGCCTTGGTTTGTTTATGTGGTATGTTGCCTTATTTTTGTATTAGTTGTTTGCAAGATGATTTGGTTGTTATCTTAGCTAAGGTTTTCTAACCAAATTTTGTTAATTGTTAGAATATAATACTAATGTGTTTCTATTGTGATTGTTGGAAACAATTAGCAATCACAAGCACATATCACTTTGGGGCATGGGCTTGGCAAAAGCTCTTGTTCCCTCGCGTATTGTCAACCTTACCTTAAATGTGATTGCTACCGCCAAGCAAGATCAACCACTTTAGGATGGGGGCATATATTGCAATAAATGTTTAGATATCTTAGACATTGTGATAAAATGTGTAGCGTATGCTTCCTTTTCACCGTAAGGCGTCTCCATGATGCAAGTGGGGTTGTGTACTTTGTCTTTATGTGTTGCGTATGCTTCCTTTTCACTGTAAGGCATCTCCGCAATGTAGGTGGGGTTGTATACTTTGTGCACATGATTCCTTTTCACTACAAGGCATCTTCCCGATGCAAGTGGGGTTGTATGTTTTTGAAAGCCCTTCTGTGGAAGGCAGGATTGTGTATTCCCTTGAGTGGTTACACATCCTTTTTTTAAAAGCCCTCTATAGAGGTGGGGTTGGTTCTTGAGTTATTCACCCTTAAGTGTGTCTTTGGTAGTTGTGGTAGTGTATCTCAACCATCAGGTGTGTTTGACATGTCTTAGATGGCGGCGCGTAGCGATGAGCTCCCCATCACCCGTGTTTTATGTGTTTAAGATGTATAGTGTGTCAATGACATACTCTACAATGCTCGTGTATTTCAAGTGTTTTCCATGTGTTTTCCTTGCGTGTTTAAGTGGCAACATGTAGCAATGAGCTCCCCCATGCCATGTGTTTTGTGGAGGCGTGTAGTGATGAGCTCCCCCATGCTATGTGTTTTGTGTACTTTGATGGTGACGCGTAGAGATGAGCTCCCCCCATCACCTAGTTAGGGTAGTATAATTGTTGTCTTCTCTCTGTGTATACCTTATGTATTGCATGACTGCATTCCTATCTTCTCCATGTATTATGTGCTTCTCTATTGTATTCTATGTGTTTTACGTGGTTGTCAAGTGTTTTCTTATGTTTGCCTAAGCTTGGGGGCTAGAGATGGTCTTCCAAACTTGAGGTGTGTCTTCGCTCTAGTGTTTCCTGTGTTTGATATGCTTTGACCATACTTTGATGCATGTATTGATCATAAGATCATATACACATTAAAGTGGGGACTAAATGTTATGGAGTAAAAAGGTGTCCACATGTCTTTATACCTCCTTGTTTAGCTCCTAGGTCCCCGTGATTACATTATTCATTCTAAATGTTCATCCCAATGCAAAATTGCCTGACACCAATGTAAACTAGGAATAAGAGGCCCATGGTTTCTCTTTTCCCAAACTCAAAAGGGGCTAGAACACTTGGGCACCACCGCCCAAGTCCCTCCTGATTGGTTGGGGCAAAATTAATTGTATGTCAGCTTGGGACCTTTCAAAAGGTTTCTCCTTGTCAGCTCTTTTAGTTTAATTTCACGATTGTAAGCAGGAAAGCATATATAAGTGTGTTTTTGAATTCATTTGTAACCTAGATAGAGATAGTCAACTTGAAACATTGGAGTAAAGAGCATTCAAAGCATTCATTGTGATTCTAGAGTAGATTTGCATTGTTATTGCATGTATTGTTGCAGGTTTGAAGTTATCATCTATCTCTCCTTATGAGTTGAAGATCCTTCATCCTCCTAAGGGTTTCATCACATAGGTGAGATCATTGTTATTTATCATCATATTGTTATTGTGTTTAGCCTCTGCCCTACAAGGGCACACTTTCTTTATCTATCAATAGTGTTGGGAAGCTTGAATGCTATCCTGAGATTTGACTGAGGCAAGTCCCTAAACACCATAACCCCCAAACCCCTTCTCTTCTTCTTGTGTGCAAGTTACAGGAGTGAAAATTGGGAAATATGAAGATACAAGAAGACTGAGCAAAGATCAAGGTTCTAGGATCTGACAGAAATTATGGAATATTCCTCTATGCAAGACTTGGGCAATGGCGCCCTAATCTTTCTAACCCTACTAACTCTAGATCTAGCATTAGGGCAGCTACAATAACATTTTTCCAGTTTACAATTTCTACATATTCAACCCTCTAGGACTTGGATGGTCCTGAAATAGTCCTCCAACACCTCTACTTCCAAGACACAAATTCTATCATCTTCCTAATCCTCCCTGTACAATTAGTTTTTGGAGATTTGCTATACATCTTCTATTATAATCAGATCATCATAGAACTAGGGTTTAGTGCATTATTGACCTAGGGTCTAATAAGAGGACTTGATTAAATCTGATCTTTCTATAGCACTCTTGAGTACAAGATCTGATGATAAGTCCACCTCCATTTGGTAGTGATTTAGCTCAGTCTCGTCCTTGAATGTTATTGTGTAAGAGCCTTTGATCTAGTGTGCATGCTAGTTTTCGTCATTCACCTTTCTCACACTTACACCATTTTAGCAAGAAGATTTATGCAAGATGTTTTTAGACTTAATGGACTTTTAGAGAAAATAATTTTAGATAGAGATGCGTGAATGACTTCAAGGTTCTGGCAAACCTTGTTTTCAAGTTTGGGAACTCAATTGAATATAACTTTCACCTACCATCTTGAAATATATGGTCAAACTGAAAGAGTTAACCAAGTTTTGGAAGATCTATTAAGGATGTATTGCATGGATCAGCAGTATAAGTGGGAGGAGTACCTTCCATTAGTTGAATTTTCTTATAATAACTCTTATCATTATGCTATTAAAATGGCTCCTTTTGAAGCATTGTATGGTAGGAAGTGTCGAACTCCTATAAGTTGGGACAAACTAAAAAATAGGATTAGCCTTGGGCTAGAGATGCTAATGGAAATGGAGGTGCAAGTTAAGCTAATTAGAAAAAGATTAGTAGAAGCAAATGATAGACAAAAGAGTTATGTTGATGAAAAGTGTACTTTCTGACAATTTTCTATTGGTGATAAAGTACCATTAAGAGTCAAACCTCACAAGAGCTCAATTAAGTTTGGAAATTCATCCAAATGAGCGCCTAGATATGTGGGTCCTTTTGAGATTCTAGAAGTTATCAATCCAGTAGCATACAAACTTGATCTGCCACCTGCTCTTGCTCATTTGCACAATGTCTTTCATGTGTCTTATTTGAAAAAGTATGTGTATGGATTCAATCATATTCTTGATTGGAATGCTCTTCAAGTTCTGGATCCAGGAGTGGTCATGATCGATCCTCTTAGAGTGCTCAAGATTTGCAAGCTCCTCTTACATAATAGAGAAGTTGCTCAATGCCAAGGCCAGTGGAACCAATATTCTGAGGATAGTGCCACTTGGAAATATTATGAAGAGTTATGTTGTGACCTAATCACACATCACCCCATTGCAAATGGGGACCCACCTTTTTGCTTTAGGTTTAGGTTTTCTCTGAGCTTGTAGGTTTGGTAGTGTTGTTTTGCCCAAGTCTCAACATATTCTTGCTAAGGAGTCCATATCCTCTCATCCTGATGCATGTCTTGAAGCCCTAAAATTGACTAAGTCTGGTGTCCTGAAATCCTAAAAACTAAGTCTAAAATCTGGTGGATCCTCAAAAATCTAGAATCTGCATGTTAAATCCCATGGATCCAAGACCTATCTTAAACATCCTGACAGTATATTTTAAAATATTTAAAGTAATATCTAAACATATACTTAAATATATTTTGAAATATACTGGATTTCAGGCACTAAAAAATGGGTAAGTATGAGAAATTTCTTCTCCATGAGTGTAACCCACCCTCATTAAGGAAATTTCTTCGACTCTCAAGGAATGCGTCCAACTTCCTTGGTGAATTTCTCCAACACCCATCAAATGTGCCCATTATGAAAATTTCTTTAATCATCCTTAAATGCGCTCCCACTCAAAAAATTTTCTCCAACCTTTAGGAAATGTGCTCCAATTCAAGAAAATTTCTCCAACCTATCTCATATGCGCTCTACCTTGTGAAATTTCTTCACTCATTTCCAAATGCGCTTTGCCAAAGGAAAATTTCTTCACCATGCCTCAAATGTGCTCAAACCAAGGCAAGTTGCTAGGTCAGCCAGAAGGGGATAAAAGTCAAGTTTTAAAATATGAGAATAAAACCTTCTTCATTGTATAGAACAAGTAAGATCTAACCCAAGACCTTTGCAAGGTATCTGAAAGTGAAATGTTAGGAGAATCTGAATGAAAGGTTGTTGATGATCAATATCTTTGAAATTGACAATTGTTTTCCTTGTGGTAGGTGATGGAGGATCCAAAAAGAAGAATGGAAAAGCTTGCACCGGGAACATTCGAAGCTTGGAAGAGTGTTGCTCAAGATCACAAAGAAGGAGAAGATACCACTGAAATCTTCGCATGCACATCCAAGGTCATCATCAAAGGAGGTCCACTGCACAACATCAAGACTCATCACTTCATCATCGAGAAGCGCATGTCTAGGCATTCAAGTTCTAGAGGTCGAGTTCAAGCTTCAGAACTGTTTCATGTGTCAGGCAGAGAGAACATCCATCATACACCAATCTATTCCAAAAGTCACGCACAAGGTAGCTTTCGACCTCCAAAGTCCAGAGCCAGAATGAAAAGCATCCTGCATGAGCGCAAGAACAATATGAGAAGAGAAATGGGCGTCTACATCATAATTCCATGAATTACGTCAAGACAACAAGAAGAAATTCTAAATTTCCCAAGTTTCAAGTTCAAGAACCAAGTTCCATAGGTGAAAATCTAGTGATTTGGGAAGATATTCCAAGCAGTGTGAACACATTAAAGATTAAACTAGTTTGCAAGTTGTTGAGGTGGCATGTGCACATCACCAGTCCAATCATAGCCAGCCACATCATCCATCCACATTCAATGTACCTACAAAAGACAAGAAGCCAAAGAGGGTGTCCATGTGGAAGATACTCTAAAGATTCTATTTCATGCTTATCGCATTAGGAAACATGCCTTTATTGCCTCTCTTTTGGGTTGTTATGCCTTATCTTCATCTTGACCATTGATTTGCAAATCAATCCTAGTCGTTCATATAATTTTAGAGCCTATATAAGGCCCATTTCACTCATTTGTAAGGTGGGAAGTTATTAGCTCATGCATGAGTAGGAGTAGAGTAGGAGTAGATTAGAGGAGACTATTCGAAGTCATTAAAGAGACATGTGAAATTGTTGTAAAGGACTTCCAAAATCAATACAAGCTCATTGTTGTTCTCATGGTGATTTGTGTAGTTATGGAATGTTAGCATGGTTTCTAAATTCTCAAAAATGATTTAGATGCATTTCCACGTTGAGTAGAATAGATTAGAAGTTCATTGATGTAATGTTTTTATGTTAAGATATTTGATGAATTCCTTCTGGTGGTGCTTGCATAAACATTCAGGTTTTAGGCATTTAACTCTGCAGGCCCCTTCAAAACTAGAAATTTCTAACTCACTCGGCCTCATTTTATGCATATCAGGCTTGTATATGCATTCTGGACATACAAGGGTGGAATATACATTGGAGGTTCCTGGAATATTCTGCGGATGTATCAAAATGTTTGCATGTACATTGTGATGTATGTTTGACATACAATGGGTAGATACATTGGCGAGCCCGAAAAAAGAGTTAAATCGGCTTCAAAAGGCGCAAAAGGCAGTTGTATGCATATCGGGTTATGCATTGTAGGTATATTCCATCGAAGATTCCCGCTTGTATAGAGGGGTTTGTATGTTGTTGTTGTATATTTGGATATACAATGGGTTTATACAAGCGACGGATGTCAAAAAGGATTCAGATCGGGCTAAATGGTGGTCGGGTCCGCAGGTATGTGCAAAGGATTGCATGTATATTTTGTTTGTATATTTGAATATACATTCGCAGTATGCAATGTCCATATACAAAAGAAAATGTGCAAGGGACCGCATACAAGGCAAAATGTACATCGGGTGGATACAATGGACATATGCAGGGGTGACATACAAGAGGTGGGACCCGCAGGTATACAAAGGAAATTGTATGTGTTCGACATACAATGTGAGCATACAAGGCAGAATGTATATCGGGTAGATGCATCGGCGGCAAATGTACAAGAAGAAATATGCAAAGGGCGCATACAAAGAAAAGATGCATGCAATGCAAAAGAACCAAAGAGTCAGGCCCACCAGTTGCATACAAAAGCAATTGTATGTTGGCACATGCAACCGAATATGCAAAGCCCGGACCAAAGAAATTATACATTCTGGTTTATACAGGTTTGAGATCCAGATTGTATATTTTGTTTTGTATACCCGCGTTGTATGTTTGTGATATACAAAGCAATTATACAAGGAAAAAGATACAACACGAATTTCAAAGGATTCTCCAATCTGCCTCATAAATAGGTTGACACCTACAGCTTGTCTGTGTGTGCACGTTGTATATCGCGGATATACAAAGGAGGTAAAACATACAATACCCGGACCCGATTGAAGTTTAAAATTGTTTTATACAGATTTGAGGTCCACGATATGTATATTCGCATTTGTGTATGAGATATACGACCCGATGAGCATACAATGAAAATATACAATGTGGAATGTGAAAGTCAAGATGCAAGCCGGATTTCAAAGGTTTTCAAGTCCGATTAATAAATAGTTGGAGTCTGTGGCTTGTATGCTAGGTGTTGAATGTATATTGCACTTGTATGTGCATTATACAATGCGATATGCAAAAGGGGGAGATACAAGCCAGACCCGAACCTGATTTCAATTTGATTTATAATATTTTGGGGTCCGCCTTGTATGTGGCTGTTGTATGTATATGCGTTTGCATATACAAAAAGTGACAAAGGCAAAATAGGCGATAAAGGTAAAACAGAAGCAGGAAAAGTCAGCGATGGGAGCATAGGGTGCCTACGTGGCACGTTCTAATTGATGGGTGACTTTTCAGTATGTTTTGGAGCCAAAGATCTCAACAATGGAGGAAAATCGATGGCCCATTTCAAATTTCCAAAGGAGGGTTTTCCTATGTATCTACAGTTCATTTCTTGGCAGGAAAACCACAAAACACGTAGTCTGCTACATCCCATGGGTAGGTAAGCCATTGATGGCGAATTGCAGAGAGGTATGGGTCTGACTGACTGGCCAACTACCAAATTCATGAGGAAAATCTTCAGGTGGCTGCACAGATCTCGATTTCCAACTGCTTCTTTCTTCTTTGTCTCCTAGCTGCATTCAATGTTTTGAGTGTCATTCTCATGGTACATTGTATTCTGGCAGGATTTTGAAAATGCCATGTAATTATTGCTGAGTACACATTCCTGCTATATAGCAGACTGTGTTACTCATTTTTCTGGTTGTTGAAGACTTGGGCATTTTTGGGGGAAAAGTAACGAAAGACAGAGCATTTCTTGGTTGTTCTGTCTCATTTTGGAGTTTATGAGTTGCATTTGAATGCACCTTGCACATATGTTCAGTTTCTTGTCATTTTATATGAAAAATGCATTTATTACACATGTTTATCTGTCTGTCTCCATGTGTTGTATGCATTCTCTTCTTTTGAATCTGGTTGCTAAGGGTTTCTCATATTCTAGGGTATAGACTTTTGTATCACATGCTTAATCTTTAACTTCCATTCAAGGAGTGGATTACATTGTTTTAGGTTGAGTATGGAGAAGATTGTATGTCAGCTGGGATGTATGTAAGTAGAGACAGTTAAGTACTTATCCTTGGGTGGTGTTTGTAAGGCAAATACCAATCCTAACCCCTTGAAACTTGAATGCCAGTTGCAAGCCATTCTCTTGTATACGTCTAGTTGACTCCTTGCCTAGAGATAGGCACCGGTCTACTTCTTGTGTAGTAGTTATGATCTGAAACCCCTTGTCTTGCATCCAAAACATCAATTCAAATCATTCTATATTCCAATCTGTTAGTTGTAGGAGTAGGATTAGAACCCCTGCATACTCTCATCCCTAACCAATTAGATATGGCCAAGAATGTTGCCAGCCTTGTGATCTATCATGCATATCTTGGTCCACAAATGAGAGTATTCTGCCTGTTATTGTAAAACTAAATCTTTCTGTCACTGGGTGAGTCAATGTTACATCTTTAGCTATAGGGATACCCCCCTTGATGCAGCAAAACCAGAAGTGAAGGGGAGGCAGTTCACGCAACCTCCTGTATTAGTTGGCCGAATCTGCCTGTGCATTGGAACTGGCAAACCCTCTGCCGATTCAAAGGAAAACCAACAAAATGGTGACTCTATTGGGGATAATACGAAAGTGTTATCTTGAAATCTCTGGTGAAGTTTTTCCCATCCGAGTCTCCAACAAAATGGCAACTCTACTAGGGATAATGATTTAAGAGTGTTATTTTTGTCCTCCCTGGGTTATTTTGGCCCATCCGAGTCACCAATAGATGGCAACTCTCCTGGGGAGTTGATTTAAAAATGCTATTCTTTTTGGCCCATCTGAGTCACCAACAAAATGGTGACTCAGCTGGGGAGTCAAGTGATTTGAAGATTTGAAACTCTAGTTTCCAGTGAAGTTGTTGCAGCAAGACCAAATAACGACCATATGGTGCTCCGCTAGTGTGATGAATCCAAAAAATAAAGGTGCCTTGTTGATATTCTATCCTCTCTATGAGAGGTGGCGACTCTGTTGATTGAACCTATCAAAGCTGCAACATATTTCCAGGCATTCCATCTTTTCATTCAAAATGATGAGTTTAGAGTAGCAAACTTGGTTGTGCTCTCAAAGAAGACCATTTTTTATTGAAAGATATAAAGCCCTAAATTTCAAAGGAATAAGTGGTTACCCAAATGTTATTCCCAATGAGATTAGAAAATGTTTGCCAAAATATAGTGGATCAAATTCTGAGTCTGCAAACAAACATCTGCAAAAATTTTGTAATTTGATGGAAGATTATGAGGTAGAGGATGAAGATGTAGTAATGAGACTCTTTGTTCAGTCATTAGAGGATGATGCTAGGGTCTGGTTTTTAGACCTGCCTATGTGTTCAGTTTCTTCATGGGTAGATTTAGAAGTCGCATTCCTAGAGTAGTTTGGTGAAAGATTTGATTTGGCCTCATTGATCATACATTTCATGAATATCCAAAAGGAAGATGAGGAACTGGTTCCAGCCTTTAATCTTAGATTCATTAAGTTGCTCAAGCAGATTCCTGAATATATGAGACCAAATGATGCATTGTGCTTGACAATTTATTTGGCTGTATTTGATGAAGAAATGAGTTATCTATTGAGAGATAAAGAACCAACTACACTTCACCAGGCTTACAATTGTGCTATGGATATTGAAAATAATCAGAAATATGGAATGCCAGTAGGTTTCATGACTGCAAGTTTTCAAAATAGTTTTCAAAGTGAATATATTTCTGCTTTCCCAGTGTGTTCATTGAGAAATGACTTTGTAGAGGGGAATATATCTCACAGCAATGGGTACAATCATGATGTGATGCATAAACATGAAGAAGATGTAGAAAATGTGGGCACATCCTATAATGGTGAAAGCAAAGATTGTTATCAGCCTCTAGAAGAGAAGCCTGCAAATGCAAAATGCATTTCAAATGATGAAATGAAAGATATACATGAAGTTGTGTCCTACAGCAATAGGCATATCTCATCTGATCAAGAATATTTATATGAGATGGATACGCAGAGCTTCACTCTAAATATAGATGATGTTGATTCAAGGGACAGCAGTGAATATGTTAGTGACCGTTAGCATTCAGATGCATATGTGAGCCTTTCAGATGATGAAATATATATGGATGCTGAATATGAGTGCTTCCTTGAAAATTATGACCACCTCTACAATACAGAGGTTGAAAATTTTGTTTTTGATCATCAGTGCATTGGTGAAGAGGAAAATTAGGGTCACTATTCAGATGTGAATGGACAAGTTGCAGATGTGTGTGCTCATACAGTTGGGGATAGTGTTGGTTGCAGGGGTGACTACAAAACTTTTGATGAAGGTTTGCACTCTGAGCTTTTTATGCCTTCTCTTGAGACATTCCAGGTGGACTTTAATGATAAAAGTGTTGAACACAATGATAATGAATATCTGAATGTTTATAAAGATGAATATGATTATGAGATGTTGCTTGTGCTTGAATATTGTTTGTTTGATACAAAGGAGCTCTTATTTTTTTAAGAAGGGCAAAGTTCTGATGAGGATTCATTTGTTTCATGTGAGTCTTATTTTTCCAAGCAACATCAGTGACTTATATGATCATAACATTCTACAACTGATGATAATGTGTGCTAATGAAGCTAGTTGTAGATTTGTCAAAGAAAAAGAAATGGGCAGCAGCACAAACAATTGCAAAGTGGGGTGCTGTAGACAACAAAATGTTTTTAGGTTTCATTTGAAGAAATCAAAAGAAAATAGGGTATTTAACAAAGGAAAATTCTGGTTTTTCCTTTTTGGTGGCCTTGGGCCACCAAGTAAAATTTAAAAATTGTGATTTGTGATGCAAGTTGGTGCCATGTTTGACTCTATTGCCCAATGGATAAGGGACTGGTCTGCATCCCAGAGATATATGGTTCTCGCCATGCCTACAGGAGGCATGTGTCCCCAGACAGAGCCAGTGGTGGTGCCTACATAAACATTCAGGTTTCAGGCATTTAACTCTACAGGCCCCTTCATAAAAACCAAAAATTTCTAAGTCCCTTAGCCTCATTTTATGCATATCGGGCTTGTATATGCATTCTGGACATACAAGGGTGGACTATACATTGGAGGTTCCCAGAATATTCTGCGGATGTATCAAAATGTTTGCATGTACATTGTGTTGTATGTTTGACATACAACAGGTAGATACATTGGCGAGCCCGAAAAAAGAGTTAAATTGGCTTCAAAAGGTGCAAAAGGCAATTGTATGCATTTTGTATGCATATCGGGTTATGCATTGTAGGTATATTCCATCAAAGATTCCTGCTTGTATATAGGGGTTTGTATGTTGTTGTTGTATATTTGGATATACAACGGGTTTATACAAGTGGTGGATGTCAAAAAAGGATTCAGATCAAGCTAAATGGTGGTCGGGTCTGCAGGTATGTGCAAAGAATTGCATGTATATTTTGTTTGTATATTCGAATATACATTCGCAGTATGCAATGTCCCTATACAAAAGAAAATGTGCAAGGGACCGTATACAAGGCATAATGTACATCGGGTGGATACAATGGACATATGCAAGGGCGACATACAAGAGGTGGGACCCGCAGGTATACAAAGGAGATTGTATGTGTTCGACATACAATGTGAGTATGCAAGGCAGAATGTATATCGGGTAGATGCATCGGTGGCAAATGTACAAGAAGAAATATGCAAAGGGTGGATACAAAGAAAAGATGCATGCAATGCAAAAGAACCAAAGAGTCGGGCCCACTAGTTGCATACAAAGGCAATTGTATGTTGGCAGATGCAACCGAACATGCAAAGCCCATACCTGAGAAATTATACATTCTGGTTTATACAGGTTTGAGATCCGGATTGTATATTTTGTTTTGTATATCCGCATTGTATGTTTGCGATATACAAAGCAATGATGCAAGGAAAAAGATACAACGCAGATTTCAAAGGATTCTCCAATCTACCTCATAAATAGGTTGACGCCTGCAGCTTGTATGTATGTGCGCGTTGTATATCGCAGATATACAAAGGAGGTAAAACATACAATACCCGGACCCAATTGAAGTTTAAAATTGTTTTATACAGATTTGGGGTCCGCGGTATGTATATTCGCATTTGTATATGTGATATACGACCCAATGAGCATACAATGAAAATATACAATGTGGAATGTGAAAGTCAAGATGCAAGCCGGATTTCAAAGGTTTTCAAGTCCAATTAATAAATAGTTGGAGTCTGCGGCCTGTATGCTAGGTGTTGAATGTATATTGCACTTGTATGTGCATTATACAATGCGATATGCAAAAGGGGGAGATACAAGCCGGACCCGAACCCGATTTCAATTTGATTTATAATATTTTGGGGTCCACCTTGTATGTGGCTATTGTATGTATATGCATTTGCATATACAAAAAGTGACAAAGGCAAAATAGGTGATAAAGGGAAAACAGAAGCAGGAAAAGTCAGCGATGGGAGCACAGGGTGCCTACGTGGCACGTTCTAATTGATGAGCCACTTTTCAGTGTGTTTTGGAGCCAAAGATCTCAGTGATAAATGAAACTCAACGGCCTGTTTCAAATTTCCATAGCAGGAGGGTTTTCCTATGTATCTACAGTTCATTTCTTGGCAGGAAAACCACAAAACACGCAGTCTACTTGATCTCACGAGTAGGTAATCCATTGATGGTGAATTGCAGAGAGGTATGGGTCTGATTGACTGGCCAACTACCAAATTCATGAGGAAAATCTTCAAGTCGCTGCACAAATCCCAATTTTCACCTGCTTCTTTCTTCTTTGTCTCCTGGCTGCATTCAATGTTTTGAGCGCCATTCTCATGGTGCATTGTATTCTGGCAGGATTTTGAAAATGCCATGTAATTATTGTTGAGTACACATTCCTGCTATATAGCAGACTGTGTTACTCATTTTTCTGGTTGTTGAAGACTTGGGCATTTTTGGGGGAAAAATAACGAAAGACAAACCATTTCTTGGTTGTTCTATCTCATTTTGGAGTTTATGATTGCATTTGAATGCACCTTGCACATATGTTCAGTTTCTTATCATTTTATATGAAAAATGCATTTATTGCATGTGTTTATCTGTCTGTCTCCATGTGTTGTATGCATTCTCTTCTTTTGAATCTGGTTGCTAAGGGTTTCTCATATTCTAGGGTATAGACTTCTGTATCACATGCTTAATCTTTAACTTCCATTCAAGGAGTGGATTACATTGTTTTAGGTTGAGTATGGAGAAGATTGTATGTCAACTGGGATGTATGTAAGTAGAGATAGTTAAGTACCTACCCTTGGGTGGTGTTTGTAAGGCAAATACCAGTTCTAACCCCTTGAAACTTGAATGCCAGTTGCAAGCCATTCTCTTGTATACATCTAGTTGACTCCTTGCCCAGAGATAAGCACCGGTCTGCTTCTTGTGTAGTAGTTATGATCGGAAACCCCTTGTCTTGCATCCAAAACATCAATTCAAATCATTCTATATTCCAACCTGTTAGTTGTAGGAGTAGGATTAGAACCCCTGGATACTCTCATCCCTAACCAGTTAGATATGTCCAAGAATGTTGCCAACCTTGTGATCTATCATGCATATTTTTGTTCATAAATGAGAGTATTCTACCTGTTATTGTAAAGCTAAATCTTTCTGTCACTGGGCGAGTCAATGTTACATCTTTAGCTATAGGGATACCCCCTTGGTGCGGCAGAACCAGAAGTGAAGGGGAGGTAGCTCACGCAACCTCCTGTATTAGTTGGTCGAATCTGCCTGTGCATTGGAACTGGCAAACCCTCTGCCGATTCGGAGGAAAACCAACACCTTCATGGTTCATAATTTTCGTGGATTGTCGAAGGCAACTCACCTTGTAAAGTTAGCCTGAACCTTCATGTGCTTCAGTTCGATTGTGGATGCTCGTTCAAGCTACGCCAGCAGTGGGAGTTTGAATGGATGTTTCACAATATGAAAATCCTTGAATTACCTTAGAAGATTGCACCAACTTCATGTAATTGTTAGTTCTCATGAAGTGGAGTTTGGTTTCGTGAGGAGTTTGTCTATCCTAGCATAATTCATTATCTCATTGTCCCTAGATTAGACTCTCTTAACCCTTATCTTTTGCCTTTTCTTTTATAGTCAGTTTGAGATAGTTCCATTTCACAAGGAGAGCAACATATTTGATTGGAATAAGGAGTATATTTAGCATAAGTCCCTTTGTGAGTTTCAGCAAATCACATCAACTACTGAGTCTATCCATTGCAAAACATGAATCAGGAACCTTCGAGTTGTCTCATTGGATTACATTGTTTAGCCTTTGAGAGACTTTATTCAAGAGAGGATAGAATACTTAGTATTTTATTCTGAGTTTGCATGTGCATAAAAAACATCATCAACAAAATTGACACTAGAAGGAGGGCACCCATGTGGAAGATGCTCTAAAGATTCCATTTCAAGCTTATCACATTGGAAAGTGTGCCTTCATTGCCTCTCTTTTGGGCGGTTATGCATTGTTGTCTTCATCTTGGCCATTGATTCTCGAATCCAGCCTGGCCCTTTATTGCAATTTTGAAGTCTATAAAAGGCTCACTTCTCTCATTTGCAAGGGAGGAATCAAAAGAATCATAGAGTAGGAGTAGATGATGTCAAAGTAGGAGTAGAGTAGAAGGGATTCTTCAAAATCATTGAGGAGAGATATGAAATTGTTGTAATCATACACTTCCAAAATCAATACAAGCTCATTATTGTTCTCATGGTGATTTGTGTGGTTATGGAATGTTAGCATGATTTCTAAATTCTCAAAAATGATTGAGATGTGTTTCTAGGTAGAGTAGAATAGATTAGAAGTTCATTGATGTAATGTTTTTATGTTAAGATATTTGATGAATTCCTTCATGGTTCATACTTTTCGTGAATTGTCGAAGGCAACTCACCTTGTAAAGTTAGCCTGAACCTTCATGTGCTTTAGTTTGATTGTGAATACTTGTTCAAGCTGTGCCAGCTGTGGGTGTTTGGATGAATATTTGCAATATGAAAATCCTTGAGTTTCCTTAGAAGATTGCACCGACTTCATGTAGTTGTTGGTTCTCATGGTGAAGTGGAGTTTGGTTTCGTGAGGAGTTTGTCTATCTTAGCATGATTCATTATCTCATTGTCCTTAGATTAGACTATCTTAACCCTTATCTTTTGCCTTTTCTTTTCATAGTCAGTCTGAGAAGTTCCATTTCATAACAAGGAGAATAACATATTTAAGGGGAGTAAGGAATCTATTCAACGTAAGTCCCTTTGTGAGTTTTCAGCAAATCACATCAACTACCGAGTCTATCCATTGCAAAACACAAATTAGGAACCTTGGAGTTGTCTCATTGGATCACATTGTTTAGCCTTTGGGAGACTTTATTCAAGAGAGGATAGAATATTTGGTATTTTATTCTGAATTTGCATGTGCATAAAAAACACATCAACAAGTTCCATTAGAAATTTTCTCATCGGTTTAATTAGTTATTTTTTTGTGAAAATTGTTGTTCTTGTTTAAATTATTATGAACTAAGTCATTGAGGATGATGATTTTTAAGGGGGAGGAGATGTCACACCCCATTTTTGGACAACTTAATTATGTTATTTTTCAAATAATTATTAGTTAAATACTTTGATTATGCATTTTGAATTATGATTATCATTTTGTGTTTAGCAGATGAAATTTGATGAGATAAATTTATTTAGATTTATGATATACAAAAATGGATATATTTTCTATTAAGGAAAAGGAATTTCTTCATGATTATTGTTGTTGAAATATTTAATTTATGTTGTATATAATGCGGTTAATGGACTAGCTACTATGATTGTTAATGAGGTGGATGTAGGAAAATAGTTTTTCCCCCTCCCAGATGAGGAGGCAGAATATCATCGGAGAGAGTGAAATGGATCAGGTAAAATGCAACATGCCTTGAGAAATCACACACACAAGTATTATGTTGTTATCTTTATATTTGATTGTGTTTTGGATGTCATTGTAAGTTAATACTTGCATAGTCGCATTGTCATCATATGACAATGTAGTTGGTTTCTCGTTTTAGCTTAGTGTGATCTACGTCATAGTTGATCTATTGTTTGGGTTTATCTCTACATCTTTTTGGATGATCTCATTCTGGTTACATCAATGAGAGTTTGTTTTTATTGTGAATTATAATTGTTGTTTTTTAAAATATTTAAATCTTCAATTCTTTGAGCTCAACTAAGCTCCACGAAGTGGAGTTAGTGAGCTATAGGAATGCATTTAATGCATTTATTGTAGGAGTAATGTGAAGTGGGAGTGGGATGACCCCTATCACATCTTCCTTAATGACCACTTTACTCTAATTCGTGGAGGAAAGGAGAGGGCAGAGTGGATGGATTTCATGCCAGAATCTAGTGATTGTTTTGAGGGATTTTCAGTTACTTATGGAATTCAAATCCATAATGGGAGGATGATGAGAAAGAAGAAAAGACAACTAGGGTTTGGAAAGGAGAGGAGGTGACAATGAAGCAAAGGCTCTACAAGTTTGAAGAAAGACTAACTGTGAAATGGTATGTTTTTACAATGTTTTTATTAGAGATATATTTGTTTAGTTTATATGCAAATACAAAGATGTAACTACATATGTTGTATCATATAGAAGAGATTTAAATGTTTATTTGATTTATCTGTTGGATATTTCAAGGGTTTTGTTAATAAACCAATGTTGTTTTATTTTTAAACAAATAAGGGTTTCTTTTGTGAAAACATTGTGTTAGTATGAGCCTCGACTATTTGTTAAACCCTTCATAGTCATTTAGGAGCAATGAACCTCGGTTTGAGTTTTATTATTTCTCAATCAAAGTAAAATATATTTATATTATGCTCCTTCTATGTTTATCTTAACCACAATCATTGAAAACTTAGTGCCTCGACTGTATGTCTATTTTATAGTCATTGATATACTATTTTGTGGCTCGACTGTAAGTCTATTTTATATCCATTGATATATTAATATGTGGCTCGATTGTATTGTCTATTACATAGCCATTGTGATAATATTATATGACTTGGTTGTGGTATTTACTTCATATCCAATGTGTGTTTACCATGGCTTGATTGTGCCAAGGTATCTTCATAGTCATTTTATTGTTATTCTGATTTGATTGTTTTAAACCCTATTCTTGTCATTATGACTATAAGGTGTGGCGACTGTGTTGAAGTAAATCACAGTCATAGGGATGTATTATATATAGTATGTGTTATTCACATTTCTATCTAAGAATTACAAGAATGTTTTGTCAATGAGGAATTTGGGGCTCAACTGAGTATATGTGCCTTTCAATGAGTTGAAATTTTATCACAATCCATGACATGGCATTATGGTTCGATTATGATTGGCCATTTTTTAGATTTGAGAACTTAGAGATGAAAGTTCAAATGGGTACGACCTACAGGTTGATATGTGTTATAGATCTTTTTATTGATTACTCTTATCTAATGAAGTTTTACTTTTATGAAAATCATTACATGAATACGATAGTGATCTTCACGGTTATGTTTATATCTGGTCTCTGTGAATGTTACAGTGAACATCACAATTCTATTTAACTGATCTCTTGGTGTTACACTAAAAGTTATCCTAAGTTTCATTTATTCGTGAAGATAAACATAATTATTTATTCTTCCCTCGTAACTCAGTTATATGTGTGTGTGATATGTGAATTTTAATGATTCCTGGAAGGAATCTGTCATCATTGAATTAAGTCAGACCAAAATAGAGTTAACCGAGAAAAGAGTTGGTATTAAGTGAAAAAAGTATACCAAATTAATCTCTACTCAGAGAAAAGGTCAGTAAAGAGAAGTTAACTGTGTATTTTATTGATATTCTCTGCATTAGATAGTATGGAAGATAAGTCTATAATTAAAGGTAACTTATAAAGTCTAGAGAGACTGTTTCCTTTATATATAATTGCTGAAATCTTGAGATTCTTCCTATGATGAGACTACCTCTTGGGCATGTGGCTGGGAATACAAGGTTGCAAAACAGTATTGATAATAATATTAAATTATTTACTTTGTTCTCTATTCTATACTTGACTAGTTGAAGTTGTATTGAGATATATTTTTTGATTCACCTAGCCAAGCCTATAATAGGTTCAACAATTGTTTAAGTTGATATACTTGCGACTGGTATTTACACTCTTGAGTATGTCTTGTGAAATAATGATATGTGTTAACTAGTTTGAGATAGAGGTGTGTGAACATAAGACACACATCCGTTTTAGGATTGTGTTTGATTTCATGAATCTTTGGCCAAAGTAATACAAAATCATTGCTTGCATTGTTGGTTCACAGTGTCTTTCTTATATTGCATAACAATCAGGTTGAGTTATACTTAGCTAGAAGGACTCTAGAGTTGTATAACTAATTGTATGTGAATAGACAGTGCACTAGTTCTCAGAAGGCATGTTGGATCTAATTGATTTCCTAATCCACTTCCCTCATGAAGGGTAGGGCCACTTCCAAGTGGAAGGTGTGCAAGGGACCATAGGTCTGTGGTTGGAGGTAAACCACTTGGGTGATGCTCTCCCTCTTGCAGCTGAATTATGCCAAAAACTTGGTTATATAGAGAGAGGCTTGTTTATACAACTATATTTATTGTATTCCTTTGGAATTATTATAATAATGTTTTAATTGAGAAATTGCACTTCATAGCATCAAGATGATGATGCAATCATGTAATAAGTACCATATGAATGTAAGAATTTTCTTTTATTGTTTATGACTTGTGGAAATGAAATAGTTCTTTATGAGTCTCATTGTTATGAAATGATTTATTTGCACATCATGTAAAAAATGTATGTGTTTGGTTATGGATTGGATTTAGTTTTGTTTTGTTTAGATAGCGGATAGGCATTCGTTACATCATTATTCACAATCTTGATCACCACCTCTTACAAGAGGTCTTAGTAAGACTACATTGCTCAAAATGCAATGCCCACTTTTTGTCTCATAGTATCACAGTACCACATAAATGTTTGAAAAAAAATATCAAAAGTATTCATTTCATGGAATTGTCATTGGGTTTGTGGATCCTTTGCCTTGCCCCTTTGAAGTTTGGGCGTGAATCTTTTAATTTGTGTGGTTGATCATCCTCCCTTAATCTTTCGTCTCCAAATTATGTTATATCGATCGTGTCAAGAATTGTTGTAACTCAACTTCTTTTGTCAATGTTGAGCACACACCAAGAAAACTTTTATCAAATCAAATGAAACATGTACCTTGTACCTTGTGAAAGGTGCAACCTTTTCTAGCTTGTCTTGGTGCTAGCTTTCACCCTCATAACTTTCAAATTTGTATTTGTTTAATCATCTTTATTATTAGCTTCTTTAAATTTTGGGCTCTCTTGGCTTTGCTTGGTTCAAGAGAGTTTCTTCAATCAATATTAACACACTCATACAATTTAGTAATAAATCGGGCTCTAAAAGTTCCACTGTACTTTCAACCTATTAGTACCTATCTTGTTCTGTGCCAATATTAGCTATCTACCAATTGAGAGTGTCATGTCAAAATCTGGGTTAACCTTACCTTGGACTCAAACCTCTTAGGATAACATTTTCCCTACAAAATTCACCTTCTCTAATTATTCACTAGTTTCAAGATTTATGTTTCAAAGATTTCATTCAATGCGGTCTTAACAAGTAAATGGTGAGGACAAGAAATCTCTTAACAGTAAAAGGTGAGGATGCATAGTTGTATGAATAAGAATAACAGTAGTTACTTAGCTTGACAGACTTAAAATTCTTAAAACAGAAAACATTGGAATGCATAGTTGTATGAGTGGGAATAACAATGGTTGTTGGCAAAGCAAGGAAACTAATTGCACCAAGAGATGCTTCACTCCCCAACATTTCTCCATGCTTTACCAACCTGACATGGATTTAAGTTCACACTAGGAAGAATTCCACTCATTCTGAATGTTCATGTATAAATGTGTATCAACATCAATCATTATTACAACTAAGGGATGGCAAGCAATCAGTCTGCTTGATCACTCTAATTTAGAATCTCTTTCAAATGTCATCACAAGAGGATCCCTATGTCATCTTTGTACCTTTAGGTAAATAATATTCTCAGATACTATGGATGCAACTTACAAACCAACACAACAGGGAGGCTCATTGCAAAACGTGAATTTGCAAACAAATTACTGGAGTCTAGACTGCCATGTGCCCAAGCACACTAATAGGCTTGCAAGAATATATTTGATGGGAAAAATCTCTCAAAACTGATCCACAAATGAATCGCTTAGCCCTCCACATGCTAGAAACCAATTTCCTTGATACCGTAAATGTGACTAGTTATCCTATTTATGAGTTCGTTTGAAACAACCTACAATTTTTTTTGTTTAAATTGATTTGCTCAACATTTGAAAATTGGGCCAATTGCTTGTTATAGACTATGTATAGAAAAAGGTTGTCATAGATAACATATACTATTTTTTGCATATTATTCAAGTTTACAACTGCTTCCATTTATGGATTCAATTTCACTGGTGGATATGCCAAACAGATAAGTACTTATACCTCAATCACGTTAATGCGTTGGCTAAATAGATATTGCATTTACACACGTACCATAGCTAAATTGTTCAAACCACTCTAACTACACTCATCAGATCAAATTTCACAAGTAGACAGAAAATAAACGTCTTCAAGTAAAAATGATAAATTGATGATTTTTTTATATTGATGAGAAAAACGTACATTGATGTTCAAATATTTTAGTTTTTACCAAACTGATGAAAAACAAGTGTAAGGATCCTAAGCATCAAATCCATGAATCCTAGTGATACAGAAGCCAATAAATAAGAAGTATATAGAACCAAGAAAACACACGTCTTCCTGAAATTTATCCTTCAGTTATTATAGGCCTCTTGTAGCAAATGGCAGTGGAAAAAGGTTCAACGAAGAGAATTCAAACTCTATACAGTCCTTACCTAGTTGGCGCAATAGATTAGAAATTGTTACAGTACTATTTCATAATTTACCCTTTAAAATTCCTTATCAAATAGCATCCATGTACTACTTGACCAAAAACAAACTCTGCCGTTTAATCTCAACCAAACATTAAAATGGATAAAATAAGTAAACCACTTAAAGTCCTCATAAATGAACACCTCAAACAGCTCAAAGAAAAACTAAATTTTAGAAATTGAAAAAATAAAAAATAAAATAATTACTGCTTGAAAAACACCTAGAGTTTCCTTCACAATAAATCTGAAATTTCCCTTAAAGAGAAAATTTTAAATGCACCAGAAAACACTGCAAAACTTCCATGTACTCACTGAAATAAATACTGGTAAAAATCTCCATAGAACTGGCATTCCCAGCACAACTGACAAGCAAGTCTGGTGCAGGACACTGTTAAACACAAACAATGGGAGTTCTTCTGAATCCACAAACTAAAATCTTAAAGAGTTCTCCACCCTTAAAATGTTCAGAGATAATCAAAACACACAAAAAAGATAAATGTAAATCAACTGTGTGAAAATCTTGAAGCCACAAACCACTAACTCACACTTAATAAGAAAAGATCATGGCCATGAAATGCCACAATCAATTCTCCAATAGTTGAAGTCTGGTGTTCATGAACTGTGGCTCTAAGAAACTTCAAGTCGCAACGTCAAAGCCATAGCCAGACTAATTTTAGCACAATATTGCTTACCAGTACCCCCTCCAAGAAACTTCAACAATGAGAAGGAAAAAAATGGAAGACACTTGCAGGTAATCAGGCAACTGAAACATTTAAGCAGGTTAAACATCGACGAAAACTAGAAAGAAGTTGACAGAACGTTAAGGTGAAAAGGCTCTAGGGAAGATCTTGTCAAATGATTCGATTATGTTTAAAAATGGAAATAGACCGAAAAATGTTGTCAAAGACAGCTTCTAAATTAACAAAGAAAATGCCTTCTAATAAATTGATTTGTAAACTCATTAATTAGAATTCAAGAATCATTAATTATTCAAAATACTTGATACTTGCTAATAATGAAGTTTGCTTGTTAAAAGAAGAGAATATTGTGAAAACAGAAATGAAACTTGCAACAACTCACACAAACTCAGATTTAATCCCGCAAACCCCCAAATGTGGAGGAAAGCTAGCTTTTATGGTAGTGACAATGGCCTTGCAACCTCCTTTCTTATCTTGGGAAAAAAATAAAAGTGGGTCTTCAATTATGTCCTCTACTTCTGTTTATCTCGTGAATATTTTGAACTCTCTACAATACTTCTTTCCTCTCAATCTCAAAAAACATGAATTCAAATCAAGTTACAATCCCCTTTTATAGATTTTTCATTTTTTTTGTGAACAACAGGGTTCTCCCAAGCCGTAGAACCACACATACAGGAAACTAAAATGGCAACTGTACAGTTCAGATTCTGAATTTGAAGCACTCACTGTCAATCATGGACATTATTGCGGTTGCGGTTCTAACCAGGTCACTAACATGATTGCAGTCCAATTGACGGGGGGACGACAGGGGAAGTGTTTTTGGGAAAGACTATCCAAGGGTCCTAACCAGGTCACTAACAAGATTGCAGTCTAATCATATATATTGTCATCCCCAAAAAATGGCCCTCGGATAGTCTTCCCCGAAACGCATCCCCTGTCATCCCGTCGTCCCCATCCCCGAAAAGTCGTGGAACATAGCTTGGCACACAATTTTCCTATCTTGTAGAGTAACCCATCTTGAAGATATAAGTCGTCTTCACTTTTTACAATTGCCTATGACATAAGTTCTTCATATATCTTCCTTAAGTCATCATCGTGTGCATATTTTTTAGTATAAGCCTCTTTTGTAAAAGGCTCCAAATGAGTTACCATAGCCAATACTAAAATGGGTGGCCTAGACAGCATATCTGCCACAACATTGTTAGCTCCCTCTTTATATGTAATCACCAAATGAAATTGTTGTAGAAATCCCATCCATTTATAATGCATTGCTTGTTGTAGTTTGTTTTGTGCCTGTAAATATAGAGGTTGGTGGTCAATGTGCACAATAGTTTCTTTATCAAATAAATAATGTCTCCATTTTTTAATTGCTTGAATTAGTGCATACAATTCTCTATCATACAATGGATATCCACTAACTACTGAAATAAAAACTTCTGAATGATAACAAACAAGGTCACTACCTTGAAGCAAGATGACGCCCATGGCATATTCACTTGCATCTATTTCTATTTCAAATGACTTGTGTATATTAGGAAGAGCAAGCACAAGAGCATGATTCATCTTATACTTTAACATCTCAATGCATTATCATGTTCTTTTCCCCATTGGAAGTCCCTACCCTTAGATGCAATATGGTGTGTAAAATGAAGAAAAAGGAAGAAACTTCCTCATAAATTGTGCAGCCCCTACAAAACTCCTTGTTTCAGTAGCAATCTTTGGTGTGGGCCAATTTACTATTGCTTCAATTTTCAATGGGTTTATTCTTAATTCTCCCCCTACCACATGCCCTAAATAAACTAATGATTCTTTGACAAATTTACATTTCTTTAGATTGCATAGTAGTTGTTTTTCTTTTAACCTTTGCAAGATTTGTTTAATATGGACAAGATATTATGTTGCACTAAAAATTAGGATATCATCTATACAGACTATCACAAAGTTATCTATAAAAATCCCTTAAAACACCATTCATCAATCTCATAAAAGTTGCAGGCACATTACTCAAACCAAAAGTAAGTACTAACTATTCATAAAGACCTTGCTTCGTTTTGAAAGCAGTCTTTCGAGTGTCTTCTTGCATTTGCACCTAATTATAACAAGACATAAACTCCAACTTAGTAAAACACTTTGCATGCTTTAGTTGGTCTAAAAAGTCATCTACCCTCAAAAGAAGATACCTATTCTTATTGGTGATTTTATTAAGAGCTCTATAATCAATACACATTCTCCCAGAATCATCCTTCTTTCGCACCATCATTATGGGTGACCTACAAGGTAAAGTGCTAGGGTGAATAACCCCTTGCTACACTAACTCTTCATGTTGTCTCTTGACCTTATTGCTCTCTAGTAGTGATCGTCACTCCAACTCCATGTTAGGTAGAGGAGATTCCAATAGAAGTTGAATCTCATGCTCCACCTCCCTTCTTGGTGGCAACCCTCTTGGCATTGTGAACCAGTATCTAACAATGCATTTACTCTAGGCTTCTTAATTTGTAGCTTCAAAACAAAAAGTTTGTTCATCTGCTCAAATTCATTTCTTTCCTTAGTGGCCATGCATCTAAGTTTACCGTCTATATCTGAACTATCCTCTATTTCAATACCATCATCTTAGATGTCAAGCATAGATTTCTTAGTTTCATCCTTTTCTTTTCCCTTATTATTTTTTTGGATGTAGTTCTAAATGAAACTTCCAACATTTTGAATTTACATATCCATATATCTTACAATGACTACAATGATTCTTTGTCCTTTTTATCCTCTTCTTGCACAACAATATTCGTTTTCTTTGCTTTCCAATTACCCTTATTTTTACATTTGTATTTGAAAGACTCACTTTCATATGTTTTCTTCTCCTCCTCCGTGTAATAAGCTTGGATACATGCCTCATTCAAGTCCCTCAAATTGCTAGTAACTACCCTCATTCAAATGTGGGAATGGAGCCCGCCAAGATATTTCATCATGTCCTCTTCATCTAAATACATACCATTTGTCATGACTTGCTGGCAAAATTCTGTAATGTAATCCTGCAGACTTTGACCACTTTGTTGTTTGTAGTACATCAATTTAATATTTTGATCCACCCTATGTCCTATCGAATAGAAAATTGTATGGATAAATTCCTTAAATTCTTCCCATTTGTTGACAATGGGCTCAATCCTCTTTTCACAATTAACAACATAGTTTTCCCACCGTACAAGAGCATGACCCTCCATTTTAAGGCATGCAAAGCTAGTTATTTGTGTCCCACTTATTTATACACACTAAAATAGACTTCCAATTGCTTAATCCATACATCCAAAATTCCACATTTATTTGTCTCCCACCATACAAGAACATGACCCTCCATTTTAAGGCATGCAAAGCTAATTATTTGTGTCCCACTTATTTATACACCCTAAAATAGACTTCCAGTTGTTTAATCCATACATCCAAAATTCCATATTTATTTGTCCCTCAAAAGATTTAATCTCTACTTTTGTCACTACTTTAAATGGACT
Source organism: Cunninghamia lanceolata (assembly GCA_027924645.1). Classification (NCBI taxonomy): domain Eukaryota; kingdom Viridiplantae; phylum Streptophyta; class Pinopsida; order Cupressales; family Cupressaceae; genus Cunninghamia; species Cunninghamia lanceolata. Next base: position 2,465,010 of record BSBN01000007.1, read on the forward strand.
TATAATCTTTTTCCTTTATCCTCATTTAGTTCTTCCAAGAAATTTTATTCTTTAATTTCATCTTCCTCGCCAATTCCAATTTTTTTCGCAAGTGCTTTTACTAAATCACCTAGTGAAGATTGTTCTTGCACCATTTTACCTTGTTGCATAGCCAAATGCTCTTCTTGTTGTCTCGACCATTGCCGATTTTTGTGATGCCCTTCATGTGGCCTTCAAGTGCAGTCACTCTTGCATTCAGCTTTTTCATGGCTGCCTTTCAAGCTCTTGTTGAAACTGTCATACAAAACCCTTCACAAGCCCACAAAAATCAAACCATTCAAATACCAAATTTGATCCATAAACTCTTCGGTTAGAATTCAAGAATCACAAAATATTCAAAATACTTGCTACTTGCTAATGAAAATGAAGTTTGTTTGTTAAGAGCAGAGAATATTGTGAATACAAATGAAATTTGCAACAACTCACAAGGACTCAGATTTTATCTTGGAAACCCCTAATGTGGAGGAAAACTATTTTTTTATGGTAGTGACAATGACCTTGCTACCTCCTTTATTATCTTGGGCAGATAATTACAACAAGGGGGACTTTGATTCTGCCCTCTACTTCTGTTTATCTCCTTACAAGCAGCTAAACTCTTTACAATATTTGCCCTTTCTCTCAATCTCAAAAAACATGCATTCAAATCAAGTTACAATCCCCTATTAATATTATAGATGTATGTGAGCAACAGGGTTCTCTTGAGCCCTAGAAGAATTCCCACACAAATAGGAAGCTAAAACGGTGATTGTATGGTTCAGATTCTGAATTTAAAGCACTCACTGTTGCTGGACACTACCACTGTTGCAGTCCTGACCAGATTGCTACTGAGATTTCTGTCCCATCCGCCTGCATTTTTCTGTCAGTTTCTGTTTTTGAACCTGTCTCTGTACCTGAACTCAATTACTGTTCAAGTTTTTTTTTTTTTCTCAAACATTTTCCAGATCCAATATGGATCATATATATTGAACTGCCCGGCACTAATTTACACATTAGAACTGCCAAGATGGTATCCAGAAAAAATAAGAAACAAAAGAGCCCTTTAAGGTCAAGAAGCAAATATATAGAAATTTTCTTATCATTATTCTCTAATTGTCAAAAAGCAGAGAAGCCCCCTCGACAAATAGAAAGAAGAAATTGCTCCTATTTACACCACTATTTACAGATCATTAACTAAAAAGCACTGTAATTGTATCATGCTAGAGACAATAATTCTCTTATTTACTTCAAATAACCTTGAACATCAACAGTTCTAGGCTCTCAAAATCAAATAAATGTTATGCAAAATTGAATTAAAAGATGCACATTGTCACATAAGAATGCCATAACATGGATTACAAGAGAAAGAAATTCTGATAACAGGAATAAATCACTGCAAAAATGTGCTTTTACTATGCCATCAATGAAAGAATTCACTCCAAAGCATTAATTGGTGGATGTAGATGATGCTAGCATCTGTGACCTCTCTCTCAATCTGCAATAATGTGCTTTTACCATGCTTTGGTGGATCTAGATGATGCTATCATCCATGACCTCTCTCTCAATCCGTGCAAATATAATTTGGCATATAGATAGGTAATCTCAAGAAAAAAACGGGAATCCAGATTCCACCGTCTGAAGAAATACTTAGCCCAAAGCTTTAAAACATAAAAGTCGGTATATGGTACGTAAACCCGTGGTGACCACCTTGTACCCCGCATTTTCATATACTGTTCATGGAACAATTCATAACTTGTGTGAAAGTATGAACAAATATGAAAGATGATAATTGAGCATCCATGTCTTGAAATCCTATGGTACAAGAATAATATGCTATGCATGCTAAACCACAGCAAATTTTCTGTGCCATACATGAACAGAAATTCTAAATAGCAAAAAACCAACTACTTTACCAACACAAATAATGTCATTGACACCAAAAACGTCTCTTTCCAATCATCCTCATCTTCAGGATTGCCAGAACCGCCGCTGCCACTATACCTTCCTCCACCTCCAAAACCATCTTCATCATCTCCACCATCTCCATCATCTTGACCCATATCTCGCTCTGTCTTCTGGGACACCTCTTTCCACTTCCTAAATGCCCTCTCCTTCCCTTCACGAACCTTTTCAAAGGCTTTTCTTGCAGCATCCTTCACAGAAAATCAACAAATGCCATAATGCAATCAGCAGAAATGTATAGTCCTAGACAATAAAATACTAATAAATATTAGAGGTGGATAGACATATTTCAAGTTATGTGTAAATATGCACTGAAGAATAAAGTATCATTACTATGACACCCCAAGTATATCTTTTCTGCCAATTTTTCCGCCAATTTTTCCAGATTAGACTTCACGTGCTTTTCCACTTACACACTAAGAACCAACGTTGTCTTCATATACTTCAATACATCTGTAGGTTTTCTATTCAGTCAAACCTAACCCAGAACTTGTGAAAAAAATTTACGTATGCAAAGAAATACTCAGGTGGACTTTGCATATTTCAACACATCCAAGGGGTTTCTCTGTCCCATCAAAACTCATCTTAGACTTGCACCCCACCTTAGTTAGGTGCAGCAAGCTTTCATGTAGGAAGCAGAATTGATGCAGTCAAGGACTGGGAACCCATTGAAGGGCAACCAATCCAAGCAACTCTCCTCACACACGGGTTCTTATTTTCAGCAGTAAGGGATTTTAACAAAATATCACTAACATTTACCATTAATAGAACTCAACAGACATATATATTACTCCAGCAGATGAGATATAGTTCATAATATTCAAAAGCTTAACACTTACAGGTGGATCTACAACTTAGTCTTATGTCCAACACAACAAGAATAATATTCCAATAACAACTTTGAATTCCTGCACCAGGATTTCACTTCTAAGCAGACAGGCTTCTACTAGATAGTACTCGGACTTCTACTACATGAAACTTTGGCCCATCACAATGAAATAACCAGCAACAGATTCAACGCCCAACAATACAACAACCAGAGGTAACATAAATAAGACTTGAATTGTTCGAACCTCTCCTACAGGTGGACTACAACAGAATTCTGAATTTCTAAATACTTAAGACAAAACTCATCACAGAAATAAGACTAACTCTTGACTGAAAATCACTATCTTTTACATATTTTCTTCCAACAAATACTGAAATTACACAATTCAGCAGTAATCTTCTTTTTTTAGCACAAGACTGAATTGCTAAATTCTTCCTATTACAGACTTATAGGATCTCTCGACTCTTCCTTTATAACCTTTCACCTTCACTGCCTGTCCCAGTTAAACGTTTTACTGTCCGTATATATGAGCGGATGGTTCTAATTTTAGGAGTACACATTCACTAAGAGCTGCCACTGGGAGATGCTATCAATAGAAATTACAATCAAAGCTGTCCAGATTATGGCTATAAGAAACCGATGCTGGGAATTGCCATAAAACCGCCACCACTCTGGATAAAATAATCCAGCCACCTCCTCTCATGTCGCCAATTTAAAACAAGCCATTGGCAAAAGAAATCATCATACAAAAATAAGGGATTTGCCACCCACTTCATGCCATTACCCTCCATTATCTGCCAATTCTGCCCTTTTAAAATGCCAACACAAAACCACCAGCAGTTACTTCATTCCATGTTTAAATAGAAAAGTCGCCAGTTGCCCTCTTCACTCCACACCAAAGCTAAATAAAGAAGAGTCGTCAACCAAGAATAGGATGTAAGATATTAACCGCTTCAGTTAATCAAGCCGCCATGATTCAAATACAAGTCGCCTCCATCCAGAAAGAAACGCTAATATTATATGGAAATTATTTGCCCAATTTCTCCAGTGGATCCTAGCAAGGAACAGTGCTAGATGCTCATGCATCAAACTCACCGAGTAAGAAGTTTGTGAGCTTAGTTCACAAATCACAACAAACTCCATTATTTAATCAAACGATTTTCTTCTTCGCTTCGTGCACCAATTAGCTGGAATAAATCCTACTTTCCTCCGCCAAGTTCATTCTTTATCTCTTACTCCTCTCATGGACGTCTGTCCACCATAAACTAATTTCCTCTTCTTCATTTTTCTCCTCCACCACCTTCTTCTTTTCATGGGATTTAACCCACCATAAACTGTCCACTTCCACGAGAAATCATCTTCAGTTGCACTCATATCTTCACAATAAATTTTATCAAAAATAATTACTTCCTCTCTTATGCCTACAAACACTACTTTATCAGCATTAAGAACATAATAAATATTTTTCACCATCTTTTCTTCATCTTTTTCCTCATTTGCAAACAAATCATCAAAAAAATTCATAATTAGCTCCTCTTCCTTATCTACTTCTGTAAACACTTCTGCTTCAACCACAACTTTTACTCCTTCACTTCTTTGCACATCTAGTACCTCGTCAAGGTACTTATCTTTGCGCTGCTCCACATTGATCAACATCTGCATATCCTCTAAAAGACTAATTTCAGCATCACGACTCTCGATCATATGATGGATTTTAGAGAATCCATTTTCCTTCTCTTCAACTTCTTTTCTCTTCTCTTCAGCTATACACGAATCAGAAATTTCTAGCTCTTTTTCTTCATTCTTTTCTTCTTCTTCATTCTCAACTACAACAATTTCTTCATGTAAAGAATCACATGAATTGATCAGCTTGTCAATCTTCTTCACCTCTTGTTCAAGCAAAGGATCTTCATTAACTCCACGATAAGGTATAGGGCCTTCACAAGCCAACATTTCAGCTTCTACAACAACACTTTTATCTTCTGTAACTTGTATTCTTAAACTTCTATCACCATTTTCTCTTCAACATTATCCTCAAGCAAGAGGGCTTTCTCTTCTTTGTCTTTACCTTCCTCCGTATCTACAAACAAAACAAGGTTTTCATCATCACCCTTCTCCACTACAATCTCATCCATCAACACATCCATGTCTTTGGAAAGACATGTTTCAACTACAATCATGTTCTTTTCTGCTTTCATGCCACCTATATGACATTCTCCATCATTCTTGATCACATCTACTACAACTCCTCCACGTTGCATAGCCTCCAACCTATTCAATCTCAAATGGCTGTCCATCATCTGCTCAAAGAGTTTCTCCTCTTGGTATTGGATTTTCTTACTTTGGTACTGCACTGTAGCTTCCCACTCAACTAGCCTCTTCAAGACCATTCCCATTCTCTTTTTCAAAGACATCTTCACTCTCAACTATGTGCAACAAACTCACTCACCTTCAACAACTATCCTCTACCCAACAATGTCATTGGAAGATGCACTCTCTAAACCTCCTCTACCCACTTCCACACAGTGGAGGAAGATAGCACTTCTTCTACTTGTGATAGTTGTTTTGGCACATCAACATAAAGTAGAACAAGGATCACTCTACTTCTCCTGAAAGGGTAACCAGTACAAAGTAGTGATCACCCCCAAGGTCCCAGTTAGCTGGGTCACAGCTACGTTGGAGTAGCTAAGTGGTCACAGCTACGTGGAGTATCTAAGGGGTCTGTGCTGGTAAGATAACCCCTGGATCAAAATGGATAGGTCTCTGAAAGACTGTTGTTTTCATTAAGCTCAAGATCCTAAAACTAATCTACTTAGAAAGAAAATGTGAAAGGGGTGGAGGTTAGAGATCTGAATTAAATAAAGAAAATGGGCAGCATTTGTATCTGACTTTCACTTCAATTGGTAAATGCAACAAGATTAGAGTAACTTACAATGCAATTATCAGTATTCCACACAACCATACACACCACAGATGCAAAATTCTAGGGGAAAAACTGAGATATCAAAATGAAAAGGTATGAAACACCATATTTCATGTGCAGTAACCAAACCCTATTCATCAATCTCATGTAAAGATATAACAGTTAAGCACTTATCCCATCAAAGCATACCAAATACAAGTGAAAGATGCAAACACATTACCACCAGCTAGCAGAAACATAAGAAAATGGAAATTTTCTATTAATGGGCAGCCAAATTGGCAGATTACATTCCACAGCAGGATTCCACACCGAAGATGTGATACAATGTGCCACTTACATGCCTTGACAAAATTGCGAAAATTCTATCTTCTCCACTAGAATTTTTCTCTATATGTCCTATCTCCTCTATTGCAAAAAAGAAATTACCTCTTTATACCCACCCTAGGTGCCCAAAATTTCAAATTTAGCACTAGGTCAGCCTTATCTCAAAATTCAAAATTTACAAGCTACATCATTATTGGACCACTTTAAGTTTCACACTTAATCTCAAACCCTTCTTGGATCGAACTTATTACAAAAGAATAAAGAATGGAAGAGTGAAGAACAAGGATATTATGCTCACTCGGGAAATTGAAATTGAGTATGACCTCATTGATGTCATTCTGATTTGGCCCTTGGTGGTACTTCACCTTTATTCGCTGAGTGAAGGTGGACTCCTTGATCCTATCATGTAGCTCTGTGAGACCAGCCAACTGCCGCTGGAACTCTGTGAATGTAGCTTTGAGTCTAATCAGGTTACCAATGCCCTGCTCGGACAGTGGCTAGTGAAGGGAGTCTGTGAACTCCTTTGCAATTCTGGTTGCAGGTAAGATCACCGAAGATTTGTCCTTGAGGGTGCAATGGATGGCTCCAATGGGTGCTTCAGTCTTCCTTATGCCCTCACTTGCTACTTCAATACCTTGCTTGAGCTTGCCCTTGCATTTTTGCAACACCTTGACCCTCATTCTTCCATCCTGCAACCATTCCTTTGCTTGTCCTTGATTGCTGTTATCAAAAATGCCTAGGTGAAAGAGTTCACTTGGAGACACTGCCTCCATCTTCTGCAAAACTGGGAGGTATTCCTCCCAAACCAGTAGTTCCTCATCAATAGAACTATATAATTCTTTTATTATATCTGCCTCATCACTGATGGTGTGATAAGCTCTCATAGATTGCCCAATCAGGCTACTCCCAAGGGTCTCCAATGAATCATTCTATGTTGTGGCTGCAGGGAGAATACCCAATGGGTCAACAAGTTGGTCATCTCTTCTCAAGGCCTCCAGTCTAGCTAGTGCAGGGGTACCTAGATCAACTGGGCCCACCAAATGTGTGACATAAGCAGTCAACTGAGTCACCTACCTCTTGAGCTTTTCATTGGTAGCCTCATCTTTCTTCATCCTCTCAAGAATAGCAACGGCAAATTCAATTAATGCCTGCTTCTCCCCTTCTCTAGTTTGGTGGCCCACGATCACATGTTGGATGTTGTAGTCCTCAAGGGCCATAGCAGCTTCTTCTTTGTCTACCAAAGTTGTGGCCACCTAAGCAATACGGACCCCTTGTGCAGCAGTGGTGATGTGAGAGAGTGTTCTTGCCCTTGTTTGCTTGTGTTGGGCCTTCAACACCTCTTGCAACCATGGCTAGATCCTCTTCTACATATGTCCTCTTTCTCTTTTCTACACCTCGGTTCAACCACACTGGTAGACCTGGACCAACTATTACTGCCTTAGGAGAGGTATGAGGAGGAGACCGTCTAGGAGAGGAGGGGTTGTCCTGTTGGGTGGAGTCAAAACAACTGTCTTCCCTAACTCTTCAAACCCCTCACCCTACTGTTGAGAAGAGGAGACTATGCCAACCAGTTCATCCAAGTTTTCTACGCTTGGGGAATCTCTTAGCTGCTCCTCCAGATGTTGCTGCTCACTGCCCTCCTCAGGCTGGGTTTCTTGCACGAGGACTTGTGACGGTGAGGGTGCCTGAGTGGAAGTTGGAATGGAGGGGGCGATTGGGAAGGTGGTTCAATGGGAGGTTGTGAAGATGGGAGAGAAGTGGGTTCAATAGGAGGTTGTGAGGTTGGGAGAGTAGGTTGTGAAGGAGGTTGTGAAGTAGAAGAAGTGGGTTGTGAAGGAATGTGAACCTCTTCCCGTGTGGATGCAGAGGAGACTTGGGCAAGTGGTGGAGTGGATTGTTGCTTGGATGGAGAAGAGTTAGGGGAATGTGACGGGGAGGCAACCAAGGCAATGGTCACACCCTTGGAAGTGGGTGGATTAGCAACAGAAGGTTGGGGTCCTCTCTTAAGTTTCCTTATGAGTGGAATTGTATCCTCCTCATCCTCACTAGAGGACACTTCTAGCACTTTGGCTTTCTCCTTCTCCTTAGCAGTAGCGGAGGCCCTTGTTTCTCTTTGCTCTTCCTGCTCTGCTAGCAAGGCTGCAACTTTTGCTATAGGGATTGCAGAGAGTTCTCCCTTCTCTGTCTTCTTCTTCTGCCCTTTAGTAGCATATGGGTCAAACATAGCATATAGTCGTTTGGGCCATTCCTTGGTTATCCCAAGCACAGATTTAGCTATTTTCTCCATGGAAGGATCCTCCTCCCTGTCTAATATGATATCCTTCAGTGGCTGATCAAACACCTTATCCTTCTCATAGGAGGGGTCTAGAACTTTCCCATCGTCCTTCATCCCTTTAGGAACCCTGGGCATACCATTGATATTCAATTGTTTTACCAAGGGCAGTCTTAACCTGAAATAGTCCCTCATGCGGACTTCATAATCATCGAGGCAATCTACCCAATGATCTTCCAATGCAGACTCATGTTGGTACCAGGACTATTAAAGGATTGACCCACCCAATGGGATCAAATCTTCCCCTCACATTGTCATACAACCTCATGCACAAGGGAGCCATCTCAGCTTCTGCAGACCTGGCATTTATTATATTAAGGCAAGAGTATTCTCCAACCTTAATAGGGAACTTGAAGCTGGATTTGTGTTTACTAACAATGAGTTTGTAGACCTCAGACACTTGTCTGCAAACCTCCAACAATATTATTCTGTCACTAGGGTTACCTTGGCAGCCTGTATAAGGCCCTGTGAAAACCAACTACCCTTATATATGTGAATGTCCTGAATTGGATGAACCAATTGCCCCAATGTGTGAGCTCATTAGTAGCTTCCACTGACAAATGCTGGGCAAAATCATTCTCCAAACTCCGAATGATGGCATAGATGAATGCATCATTAACAATGCAAAAATTCTTCTGGCTCTCCTTGAGCTCCAACTGTGGAAAATGATAAAAAACTAGAGTATCTCCCATTTGAAGGGGGTCAACCTATTGCAATCTAGGGAAGCTAGCCTAGTAGGCTAGGAGGTAGACCAAGTATGAAGTCATGTAGAACTCTTTGGTTTCCTCTACCTCTGACAGATGCTCATCCAACTTATCACTTATAAGAGAGCCCCAATCTATCCTCTTCCCATCTATTATCTTAGTGCACAATTGACACATCCATGGGTGCCATCTCTCTGCTGAAGACAAACCAAACACCCTGTTGAGAAATGTTATGAACTCCTTCCCATCCTTCAGAAACTCACTCCTTGGTTGGACCGAAGACATCTTAAATGGATGCTTTCTCTGTGTTAGAAGGAGGTCTTGGTTGATGTATTGAGTGGCCATCTCGGGCTTGTTGTTGTACCATGTCAGAGCAGTATTCAAAGATATTTTATCATATTATGCATAGGTCAGGAACCCAAAGACCATGTCAATCATATCTGATGTGAAATCAAGGACTATTTGCCCTGCAGGCCCCACAATCTTCTTCTGACCTTGTTTACATCTCCGTGCACAAGCCAGTACTAGCTTAGGTGAGTGTAGGGAGATGGGAAAAGCAACCGCCCGGAGTAACCCTGAGGTAGCCATGCACTGAGCCATCTTCAATGGATGCTTTCTCTGTGTTAAAAGGAGGTGTTGGTTGATGTATTGAGTGGTCGTCTTGGGCTTGTTGTTGTACCATCTAAGAGCAGTATTCATAGATATTTTATCATATTTTGCATGGGTCAGGAGCCCAAAGACCCTGTCAATCATATATGAACCCTGAAATAATTATATGTCTGCTTCATGTATGATGTGTATGCTTTGTGTATGACGTGTTTACTTCATGCTTGTTAATATATGTATTGAACTCATTATTGATTATGCATAATTACTCGCATATGAAGGATATGTATGCTCTATCATGATTGTTGTGTATAATGATATCTATGAATCTGGATGTATTTAGTAGCAACCAAGGATGGTAAGATAAGGGGGAACGGCTATAGGATTCCTCTCTAGGTACACCCCTCATCTGGATGGCAAGGGCCACATTGGGCCAAGAGGGATGGTATATCCGCTCTTGGGCCTAGGGTAGAGGAACGCTTCAGGCACCCTATCATACCCCCTTAGGTTTGGCTATTGGGTTAAGGAGTCCCAATCATAGGGAGGAGAGCAAGGGTGGCAAGGAAAGGGCGAACGGCTATAGGATTCCACTCTAGGTACACCCCCTCATCTGGATGGCAAGGGCCACATGAGGCCAAGAGGGATGGTATATCCGCTCTTGGGCCTAGGGTAGAGGATCACTTCAGGCACCCTATCATGCCCCCTTATCCTAGACCTTTTAAGGTTGGGCCCCATTAATGAATTAAGTATATCATATGATTAAGATAATGTTCCTAACCCTAGTAGGAAAGATCTATTTTATGGATTATGCTTTCAATGATTAGCTAACATGGTTGCAGGGTCTCGACCAGGATCTGTCTTGTTCAACAATTTAAATTGGTAAATGGTATCGCTAACCCTATTTCATTTCTTGTTTTACTTGGAATTGTGATTTTAGGGCAAAAACTAGGGCATTTACAAAAGGGGACATTACAAGTGGTATCAGAGCATGATCCTGCCAGCTTGGGGATCAAAGGTTTATTCTTCCAGTCAATTATTAACCTTCATACCTTAGTCTAATGGCAAGGATTCCTTTTTTTTAATTAAATTTCCCTTGGCATTACCAATCTCATTAACAGACACACCATAAATAAGAGGCTCAGACAACAGTAACATAAGCCCTTTAGCAGTAATCAACAATTGTGGAAGTATACATGGTGCAGGTATGCAGCACCCAAGGCAAACTCCATAGAATTTGCCCTAAGGTATTTCATAGTGTAATATTATCTATGATATTTTCTTAATTTGGCATACAATCACATTAGCACATCAATTAATAAATATAATAAAATAAAATAAAAAGCAAGTAAGAACTGTTAAATTCAATTGAAATATGCTACTGATTTAGGTGAATAAATAGCAGAATAAACATTGAAGATTCTATAGGAAAGAAACCCTTTCACAAACATGAGTAGGTTAAATTTATTGTTAGATTACCTAAATAAGAGAGGTAATGATGTCATCTATAGCAGATATTTAATTGCATACACAACAATCCATAGCAAATAAAGGAAAAATTGGAATTTGCTGCAGTCATGCCCTTTCCATTGTGTTACTAGTTATAATGTCATGAGTTCTCTACTGTCAACATATGCCTTAAAACTGGCATGTAACTCATCAACTAATATTGACCAGATATGGATCTGCAATTTCATTGGATAAGCTAATGTACGATAAACTCATCCTTTGAGTTTTAATTAAACAAGGAAATGCCAATGATTTACATGACTCAAGAGTTGAGATATTGACCACAACACTATAGTTACTTTGTATTGATTGGTAGAAAGCTAAACAAACATCCATTGGTAACTCATTTAATTCCCCTTTGCGAGAACGAGAATGTCAAAGGCATGTAATGAGGATTGAACAGGAGATAATCTTGCCAAATGCAAAAATAGAGAATACAAGCTGTCTCCTCCAATTTTGTTCTTCTTCTCCCTCCCAGTTTGGAATGCTTAGTAGTGCAAGAAGAACATTCCCTTTCCAAGGGATTCTGTAGGTGATACCCTTAGGCATCTACTAATAACAGACATCTCAAGTTTCAACAGGAAGACAAGGAATCCATAGACTAACAAACATTATTAACATACATTCTGATGAACAAGAATAGGAAACGGAAGGATTCAAAAAAAAAAACTGGTTAAAGTTAACTACAATGAAAACAACACTGGACATGCTCCAGATACACTTCTGAGGAATAAACTCACAAGCTACTAGAACCGTATGCACGGTGCTTTTGCAGTATATCTAGTTAGAAATTAAGGAATTTTTTTGTTTAGATGATGTCACAGTGAGTAGTTTTTTGTTTCTAATTCAGAGCTCAATTTTCAAGCTTCAAATAAAATTGTAGTGTCTTGAGTTTGTACCCAAAGGTACTTCTAAGCCTGTATAGTGATCTTCTTATAGCGATGATTTTCCTTCTTGTATGACAATCCTCCTCTTTGTCACGATTGTTCCTTTAGTGGCAAATGATTCTCCTAAGAATATGGTTGTCCTCGCTGCTGACAAGTCCTTCTAGGTGACTTGAATGTCATGACAATGTTAAAATACAGATGACAGTCCATAGATCATATCCTTTCAGAAAATAACATTGCATTTGAGATCATAGATGTGTGTCATGCTTCTAATTCCCATCTTAATATATGAAAAGTTCACTTTCCTGCTTGGACTCAAAGGATATTTATATTGATGCTTCTTGTACTCAGTATGCAAGATGTCTTTTGGTTTCTTCTCCCTAAGATGAGAGAAAACTTGGCTTAAGTTACGAACCTCACTAGTTACCAACTCTTGGTTTTCTTGTTGAGAGATATTGGGAAATACAAGTATATGAACCATTGGACAATACATTATCCTCATTTTTTAGAAAAGGTTATGTTGGCGGTTGGATGTGTTACAAGTTTTCAATAACTGAAAATATATTACAGAATATATTTTACAAAGGAGAGCAGAAGCTCTATATATAAGATACAATGTCTAAGAATAGACAACAGGCTGTATAAAGCAAACAGCGAATAAAAGCATAAAGCAAACTTAAAACAAGATAAGCATTATCGACCGTTATAACAAACTAACTGTAGTTTAATACCCTCCCATAATGGTCAATCTGTCAACTACACCAAGATGCCCCCAAAATTTGATAAACTTATCCGGGCTCAGAGACTGGGTGAGGACATCAGCAGTCTGATCCTCTGTAGGAACATACTACAAAACAACAGTTCCGTCTTCGACAAGTTGACGAATGAAGTGACAATGAAGATCAACATGTTTTGTCCGTTCATGGAAGACAGGATTTTTTGCAAGTTTCAGCACCCCTTGATTGTCACAATACAAGGGTGAAGGCCCGGCTGGAGATATGTTCATGTTCGAAAGCATAAGTCGAAGCCATACTGCCTCACAGGCAGTTTTAACAGCGCCCCTGTATTCATCTTTTGTCGAAGAGAGAGCCACTGCCTGCTGCTTCTTGCTGGTCCAGGTGACTGCTCCTATGCCTAAAGTGAAAACATACCCAGAGGTAGACTTTCTGTCATCAACAGAACCTGGCCAATCCGAATCTGTAAAATCGATCAGCTGAGGATCTTTGACCCGGCCATACAGAATACCAAAGTTAGAAGTGCCTTGCACATATCTCAACACACGCTTTGTTGCAACCCAATGTTCAGCTTTGGGAGCTTGCATGACACGAGAGATGTAGCTGACTGCAAAACTAAGATCAGGTCTAGTGGCAGTAAGATAGATGAGACTGGCCACTAACTGCCTGAATGCGGATTCATTCTCTACAGGAGAGTCGAAATTAGCTGAGAGTTTCAGCCCTTTTTCCATAGGTGTAGAAGCAGGTTTGCAGTCTGTCATCCGGAATTTGTCCAACAAACTTCTTGCATACTTTGACTGAGAGATGAAGATGCAGTCAGGGTGTTGCCAAACCTCAATACCTAGGAAATAATGTAGGAGTCCCAAGTTGGTCATGTCAAATGTTTGACTAAGATCTTGTTTGATCCCCTGAATCAACTGCTCGAAACTGCCTATAATAATCAGATCATCGACATAGATAACGATGTAAAGACTATCATCAACATATTGTTGGACATACAGATTGGAATCCGAAGGGCTCCTCTGAAAACCACGATCCACAAGGTACTTATCAATCTTGATGTACCATGCTTGTGGAGCCTGTTTGAGGCCATAGAGAGCTTTCACCAGTTTGCACACCTGGTGTTCTTTGCCCGCAACCTTGAAGCCAGGAGGTTGTGTCATGTAAACTTCTTCCTACAAATTGCCATTGAGGAAGGCACTCTTGACGTCCATTTGATGGACTTTCCACCCAAACTGGAATGCCATAGCAAGGACAAGCCAAATGGTACTCATTTTGGTTGTAGGAGCAAAAGTCTCCTCATAGTCAACACCTTTTTGTGAGTAACCTTTGGCGACCAACCGAGCTTTATATTTGTCAAGAGTTCCATCAGCCTTGTACTTGACTTTGTATACCCATTTGCATCCAATGGGCTTCTTCCTAGGAGGAAGATCAGATAGAACCCAAGTATTGTTCTTCAGAAGACTCTGGTGTTCAGCATCCATAGCTTTTTCCCATTTAGGTACACCTTTAGCCTCAGAATATGTTTTGAGGCTCTGAGATGCTGTGAAGATTGGCCATGAGGGCAAAATTGACAGTATTTTACTGCTTTCTCTTCTTCCGAGCAGATCTACCCTCGATGAGTTCATTATCATGAAGATCACCAATTGTTTTGGCCCACCATTTAGGCCGGAGAGTAGATGAACCAACATCTGAAATAGGTGCATCAGTATCACCAGGAGGGACAAGAACAAGATTAGGAGGATCCATAATATCCTAAGGAGGGGCGGGTGCTTGAACACTAGGTTGAGGTGTGGGCAAAACTGTAGGAACCCTCCCATCAGGTGGAGCTAAAGGAATGCGAACATCTGAATCTGAAGTCTCCAAAGGCCGATCCTCAGTATGAATAGATGAAGTAGATAGCAGAAAGGGCCCAGTAGTCTCATCAATAACTACATCATGACTGAATATGAGACGATCAGTGTCTAGATCAATCAGTCTGTAAGCCTTATGATTTTCACTATACCCAGTGAACATGAGTTTTTGGCTTTTGGAGTCCAGTTTAGTGCGCTTGGCATCTGGAATCCAAACATGAGCAGTGGAGCCAAAAAATTTCATATGGTTGACGCGAGGCTTACGTCCAGACCAAGCTTCCTCAAGAGTCATCTTTCTGATGGCATAGGTGGGAGACCGGTTCAGAAGATAGATAGCAGTGTAGACTGCTTCAACCCAAAACTTCTTAGGAACACTTCTATGTTCCAACATAGAACGTGCCATCTTTGTAATAGTGCGATTACAACACTCAACAACACCATTATGTTGAGGTGTGTAAGGTGTAGTAAGCTAACGTTTGATGCCATGTGCAGCACAGAAATAAGTGAAGTTGGAGGAGCAAAACTCCCCCCGTTATCAGATCGAAGAGAGACGATTGAACAACCTGACTCTTTTTCCACCAAGGCTTTGAACTGCTGAAATGTACTAAGCACATCGGATTTCCTTTTTAGAAAATACACCCACATCTTTCTGCTGAAATCATCAACAAAAAGAAGAAAATATCTGCACCCAGTAACTGAAGGAGTGTTCATTGGCCCACATACATCAGCATGAACCAACTGCAAAACCTTGGATGCTCTCCATTTGTCACCATTAGGAAATGGAGTCCTATGCTGTTTGCCAGCTTGACATGTGTCGCAAACGCCAAAAAGTTGAGTCTGAATTTCTGGAAGACCACCAACTAGACCCTCCCGAGCTAGCTGAGAGAGATAGTACATATTGAGATGCCCATAACGTTGATGCCAGAGTTTGCTGATGGAGGTATTCCTGGCTGCCATGGCGTGCTTGTGAGAATCACCATAATCCACGAGTCTATATAGACCATGATCCTCAAGACCCTAGGCAACAATGGTACGTGTCTCACGATCCACTATGTTGCATGTGTGCATGCTAAAAACAACATCCAGATGAGGTGAGTGCCTCATTATCTGATCGACGGAGAGAAGGTTCAGCTCCATTCCAGGTACGAAATAAACATCGAGAAATATTAAATTTCTCAATATTTCTCCTGCCAGACTGAATCTATACGTTGCCTTTTCCAACAACAGTATACTCTTCGCCTCCACCAAAGATGACAAAATCTTTGAATGGCGTGTACTCCGTGAACCAGTCTCGCCAATGTGTGAAGTGTCAAGAGGCACAGGAGTCAATGTACCAAGCAAAAGATTTGACATGATCTAGAGGTCTCTTGGCCATTAAGGCGTAGACTGCAGAATCATTCTGCTCAGTGTGCTTGGTGAAAGATACTACCTTCACATTTTTCGAGGCACAAAAAAAAAGATGCCAGAAGATGGATAAGAACCATACAGCAAAAATCGCAAGACATGAAAACTGGCTCAGCAATCCGAACACGAATTCTAAGACAAAAAGGAAAAGAGGCCGCATATCTGATGTGGGAATAGAGACTGCTGAGACCCAGAAGATGGCAAAAACACGCCACCAAAAATTCTCAGAACCCTCCAATAGATGTTCGACCAGAAGAAACTTCATGATTCCAAGACCTCCGTGTTGATTCTAAATCGCGACCCGCCAAAGAAAGAATTGCCGATAAAGGAAATTGTACCGCCAATGTGAAAAATCAACCACAGGAAGGCTTCCAATAATCAAGATGTGACAGAATTTCCAAATGCAAATGGAGATAGAAATCTTCAACAAATGATTGTTCAGAATGTAAGCAGAACGCCGAAAATTTCGTATGCAGTCAAGGATGAAGAAACCGCCGATCAGAGCACTTTAAAGTCGCTGAAACAGAAGCGCCGACCAAGACTTCAAAGAAATCGCGATCCCTCAAATTCCGTGACGCCAAACAGAGTTTTTGATAGCGGCAAAACACAATAAAGAATGGCAAATCGCGATGTATGCAGAAAAAATGATGACCCAAAGATGAAGTGCATTGATAAAACAAGACCTTTGCAAATCGCGACTGAAGGGGAATAGGAAATCGTGGAAAAAAAGAGGCTGAAGCTCTTCGTGATTTCAAATCGCATCCAGGAGAAAGGCAACCGAAAAAGAGAGACACGACCTTCAAAAACAGGAGGAAGCACCAAACACAACCTCAGAAGGATCAAAAAAAAGCGTCGATCACTCTAAAAAATATGCCCACGAGTTTTGAAATCGATTGCTTGAAGACACTAATCTCTAGAGTAAAACACAATTTTAGCAGAGAAACCGCCTAGAACCTATGACTAAAAGCCAAAGCTAAAAGTTCTGAGCTGAGCGGTATGGAATCGCATACGGATGTATGGATTTCTGTAGAGAAGGCGCCAGAAAAATTAAAAAAAAAAATTCAAATTCTTGGCTCTGATACCATGTTACAAGTTTTCAATAACTGAAAATATATTACAGAATATATTTTACAAAGGAGAGCGGAAGCTCTATAATGTCTAAGAATAGACAACAAGCTGTATAAAGCAAACAACGAATAAAAGCATAAAGCAAACTTAAAACAAGATAAGCATTATCGACCATTATAACAAACTAACTGTAGTTTAATAGGATGGAGACAAGTAGACTAACAACCATTCTTCAATGAGGATTGATTTGGGATGCTGATTATTTTAGGAGCATCCTAGTTATGATTGCTTGAGGACAAGCAATCTTGGGTGGGGTGGACTGTCATGTCCCCTCCCCCTACAGCTGACTCCTATTTTCTTGGCGCCAAAAAAAGACATTTTAAAGGTGGCCGACTTCATAAATTGGAGTTTGAATTATCAATGTGGCTGACCCCCTTAGGGCCGACCTCACAACATTTCAATAAGACAAAAGTTATATTCATATATATGGATGTGCGATTTGTTAAAATCAAAAAGATCAGCGATTTCTAATAGCAGCAATTAGTTATAAAGAGATATTAGTTGGGCTGCGATTTGTCTTAGAAGGGACATGATTTGTAGAGAGATGTCATTCGCCTCCTTTGGAAGAATATAAGATATGAAAGAAAGGTGAGTTTGTAGAGAAGGAATTACAATGAATTATTTTGGAGTAAGAGCAGAATTAAAAGAGAAGAAAAAATAATTATTTAGCAGAGATAAATCCGCAGACAGATTAGCAGTGATATTATGCAACAACAGAGAATTATTCTACAATACTATTCTTCTATCATTCTATTATTCGATTATTATATCATTCTCTCATTCTATTCTTCTATCATTATATCATTCTATTCTTCTATCATTCTATTCTTCTATCATTCTATTATTCCATCATTCTATTATCATCTTATTCATCATCCTATCCTTCTATCATACGATCATCCTATCCTTCTATTATTCTATTATTCTATCATTCTATCATACTATTATTCTATCCTTCTATTGTTCTATAATTCTATTATTGAATCAATCAAATCAGCAAATATCTGAGATATCAATTAGCAATCAAGAAAGCTATCTTCATTGAAAGGAAGTCATATAAGAACCCTGAAATAATTATATGTCTACTTCGTGTATGATGTGTATGCTTCGTGTATGATGTGTATACTTCGTGCTTGTTAATATATGTATTGAACTCATTATTAATTATGCATAATTACTCGCATATGTATGCTCTATCATGATTGTTCCGTATAATGATATCTTTATTGTGGTATAATCTCTATGATTCTGGATGTATTTAGTAGCAACCAAGGATGGTAAGATGAGGGGGAACAGCTATAGGATTCCTCTCTAGGTACACCCCCTCATCTGGATGGCAAGGGCCACATGAGACCAAGAGGAATGGTATATCCGCTCTTGGG
The DNA here is from genome assembly GCA_027924645.1 of Cunninghamia lanceolata. Lineage (NCBI taxonomy): Eukaryota > Viridiplantae > Streptophyta > Pinopsida > Cupressales > Cupressaceae > Cunninghamia > Cunninghamia lanceolata. The sequence goes on from BSBN01000007.1 coordinate 2,483,599, forward strand.
CCTAGGGTAGAGGATCCCTTCAGGCACCCTATATACCCCCTTAGGTTTGGCTATTGGGTTAAGGAGTTCCAATCATAGGGAGGAGAGTAAGGGTGGCAAGGAAAGGGGGAATGGCTATAGGATTCCTCTCTAGGTACACCCCCTCATCTGGATGGCAAGGGCCACATGAGGCCAAGAGGGATGGTATATCCGCTCTTGGGCCTAGGGTAGAGGATCACTTCAGGAACCCTATCATGCCCCCTTATCCTAGACCTTCTAAGGTTGGACCCCATTAATGAATTAAGTATATCATATGATTAAGATAATGTTCCTAACCCTAGTATTAAAGATCTATTTTATGGATTATGCTTTCAATGATTAGCTAACATGGTTGCAGGGTCTCAACCAGGATCTATCTTGTTCAACAATTTAAATTGGTGAATGGTATCACTAACCCTATTTCATTTTTTTCTATACTTGGAATTGTGATTTTAGATTAAAAATTAGGGCATTTACAAAAGGGGACATTACACACAATCCCAAGAGAGATATACAAAGGAAGGTCGTCGAGGGTCGGGGGGTCAAGAGGAACTTACGACCTCTTCCAAAGTAGAAGCCAAAATGTAAAACGACCGGTTCCTGAGATCCGAAAGGATAAACGAAGGTAACTATAGGGATCGAGGAACCGGAGAGAGTAAGGGGACGAGGAGCCAACCCATGACTTAACAAGGTATGACATCACACAAGCAACCTCGAAAAACATGCCACCACCCCAAATGGATCGAACGACCAAAAGGAAACCAAAAACAAAACAAAGGCAAGAGCCCAAACAGGCAGAAAAATAGGGCAAAACCAATAGGGAAAGAAAGAAAAGGAAAGTAACCCATGAAGGACCAGCAATCACCATCAATTACAAAACAAACCACAATATGCTCGAAGTCACAAGGGAAAAACAACAAACAAGAAACTAACTTGGCAAATCGAAAAGAAACGACAAATGTAACTCAGCAAACGACCAACACGCAAGCACGCCCTCGTCAACAGGAATTCTTGCACCAGCAATCCACGTCCAACTCCAAAGGGTTTGCAGTAGAACAGAATGCTGGGGCTCGAAGGCAAAATTGCGAAAGTCAAAAGTAAAAGTGAAAACTAAAATTGCCATGCAAACGACAATAAAACCCCTTCTCACGCACGTGAGAAAATTGCAATAAATGCAGTGTTGAGGGTAGGTCGAGGTTAGGTCATATCCCAGGCCAATTGTCAGTACGTCAGAGATTCCTCTCCAGGCATACCGGAATAGTGACCACCGAAAGTCCAACAAGGGTGACTCACAACTCCAACACTAGTGTTGTCGAGGTCAGGAGGTCGAGGATGCTGCTACGATCATGCTAGGACGATCAACCCTAACAAGCCGAAAGGGCGGCGAGACGAAGGAAAGAAAGTAAAGGCAAAGAGTCGATCTGTCGGGGATGTTTCTACTATCAGAAATAATGACAAAACCCGACAACCCAAGAGTAACAAAGGTTAAGGGAAAAAAGGTAAAGGGGAAAACAAAAGCCAAGACCAAAGGAAAACAAAGTCAAACAAAAAAGGGGGGTCCTCATTTTTGCCTTAGCCCAAAAATGGGGTGTGTGTGTGTGTGAGGCACAGCACTACCCAGCACTACTCTTGTTGGAGGACAACCCACATTACTCATTCTTTTTATCACCATTCTCCTCGCATCAACATCAACTTCTCAACACGCCTCCCAATGATCAACCTACTTTGATACCATTTGATGCAGTCAAGGACTGGGAACCCATTGAAAGGCAACCAATCCAAGCAACTCTCCTCACACACAGGTTCTTATTTTCAGCAGTAAGGCATTTTAACAAAATATTACTCCAGCAAATGAGATATAGTTCATAATATTCAAAAGCTTAACACTTACAGGTGGATCTACAACTTAGTCTTATGTCCAACACAACAAGAATAATATTCCAATAACAACTTTGAATTCCTGCCCCGGGATTTCACTTCTAAACAGACAGGCTTCTACTAGATAGACTCGGACTTCTATTACAGGAAACTTTGGCCCATCACAACCAAATAACCAGCAACAGATTCAATGCCCGACACCACAACAACCAAAGGTAACATAAATGAGACTTGAATTGTTCGAACCTTTCCTATAGGAGAACTACAACAGAATTTTGAATTTCTAAATACTTAAGACAACACTCATCACAGAAATAAGACTAACTCTTGACTGAAAATCACTATCTTTTACATACTTTCCTCCCACAAATACTGAAATTTCACGATTCAACAGTAATCTTCTTTTTTTTAGCACAAGACTGAATTGCCAAATTCTTCCTATTACAGACTTATTAGAACTCTTGACTCTTCCTTTCTAACCTTTCACCTTCACTGCCTATCCCAGTTAAATGTTTTACTGTCCATATATATGAGCGGATGGTTCTAATTTTAGGAATATGCGTCCACTAAGAGCCGCCACTGGGAGACGCTATCAATAGAAATTACAATCAAAGCTGTCCAGATTATGGCTATAGGAAACTGCTGCTAGGAATCGCCATTAAAACCGCCACCACTCTTTAAATAAAATAATCCAGCTGCCTCCTCTCATGTCACCAATTTAAAACAAGCCATTGGCAAAAGAAATTGTCATATAAAGATAAGGAATCTGACGCCCACTTCATGCCATTACGCTCCATTATCTGCCCTTTGAAAATGCCAACTCAAAACCACCAGCAGTTACTTCATTCATGTTTAAATAGAAAAGTCGCTAGTCGCCCTCTTCACTCCACACCAAAGCTAACTAAAGAAGAGTCGTCAGCTACTGCCCACAAATAGGATGTTAGATATTAACTGCTTCAGTTAATCAAGCAGCCATGATTCAGATACAAGTCGCCTCCATCCAGAAAGAAATGCTAATATTATGTGGAAATTAATCACCCAATTTATCCCATGGGTCCCACAAAGGAACGGTGCTAGATGCTCCTACATCAAGAATTCATCTTACATTCACACTAGACCTTTTCTAGGTATAACCAGATTTTGTGCAAGACACTAAGGTTTAAACCCAGGTCATCTTCATGGAGATCACTCTGTCTTGCCACAAGACTATGGCTCCAAAAAAATTACATCTATAGGCTTTTTGAACCTAAAATCTGATTCTTAGTTGAGCAGTAGGAATGAACTGAAATATTAACATATCAAGACATTTTGTTATAATGAGTGGGAAGCAGACAGATTCTATTTTGATCAATTGGTTTCCACTATATAACATGGACAGACCCACTTACATGCAAGTGGACAAGCCTACAAGTGTCTGAGTGGACACGAACTCAAGTCTTTCCCAAGACAACTAGCGCACCTTACCCAC